>OY728130.1:922558456-923946956 GCA_963277665.1 Viscum album
CACACAATTTGAGAGTATAGACGCGTAAAGGGGAGCAGAGGTTTTGCGCACAAATAGAAGAGATTGCATGCAAGGTGTAAGGGTTGCATGCAATTGGAAGATCTTTCATGAAATTGGAAAGGATTTCACACAATTGGAAGTGATTGCACGTAAGGGACGGGACTCAATGGGATTTGGACGAGGGTTAAGCCTGAGTGGCCTTGCGCGAAGGCGGACCCCGGGGGACATGTCGTGAAAAATCCCTTACCTGAAACCCATATTTTGTGCGTAGGAGAGGTGGATTTCATGCAGTGGAGACAGTTTAGATTCTTCAACTATTGGAAGTTGAAGGGGTGCCCTTATATTTATTGGCGGTTGGGGTCGCTTGATCCGCATAGAAACAGGTCTGTGCAAAATTTTGTGCGCCAGTGTCGGCAGCATAAAAGATCATCTGTGTGGGGGAAGCACATGAAAATTTACGCACCCACAGTCGGTGATGTGGAAGTTCCCACGCTGGTGTGGATGTTTCCGCGTGGTGCGGAATTTTTCACACCAGTGCGGAAAACTACCTTCGATCCTACGGTTTTCCACGTGGGAGATGTTTTTTTCATGCACACCTAAGATTTTTTCACGCGGCCCTTCTGGGCCCCCCAGAATGGATCTTCAGGTCAAAATATGTCTTCAATTTGTCGCACCAAAACCTCCTTCAGCCCTTGAGAATTTTTCAGCGTCTACAACATTTTTATTCAGTCCAGGTAAGGAACTACTCTTGATGTTAGTTCATCTCCTGCTCTCACAACAGTTCAGACTGATGTCATTACTATTTCTTCAGTAATAAAATAATTAGCCCCACCTATTACTATATTTTTTACTATTGGAAAGGAAAGAACCGTATCAATATTATCAGGCGTTATGACTTTATTTAAAGTAACTATATTCAAAGAGACACATTTAAAATCCAAAATAGAATTTGTTGGTTTTGTAAATCAGAATGCTACTGGTGGAATATAACTATAAGAACTAGAAGATAGAAATCATATTATTTCAGAAAAAATATCCAGATTAGAATCAAAATAACTATCTCATGGGGTGGAAATACCTAATATTGGTGATCATCAGTAGGTTGATGAAAATTGGAGTATAGAAGTACAATAGTATACGTTCTCTTCTATTCATATAGGGAATACATGTTTAGAAATTCCCATAATATAATTGGATAATGCTGATGAAAGAGCATGGGAAAGCTACTCCAAGTTAATATATGAAGTAGAGTCTTTGAAGATTAAACTAGTTTATTATAGAAGTGAAATAAGGACTCTTCATGAAAAAATTGTCTCAAAAGATGATGTTAGTGAATTGAAGGTGTTAGTTCAATCAAATTTGTCAAACGTTTTTAGAGGAATCCACTGGAGGAGATTTGAATCAGTTTGATGTATAGTAAAAATTATAAGGAGTGTCTCAATCCATATACATAATTAATTCCATTGTTTATTCAATGAAATGTGAGATTATTTATAGGTATATGTTTAAATATATTAAAAGTGATTTGATAGATGATTTTTAAATAATACAAGAATTTAAACAAAGCTATGTCTTGTCCATTGATCGATCTTAGAAGGAAATAAATTCCTTACTGAAGAACAAAGCACTATATATTAAGAATATATTATTTCAATTTGAAAAGAATTCCAACATTATCATCACATGATTGAAAAAAATGGTTGAATCACTGGATAATAATTTTAAAGTATTATAAGAGAATTTTAAAAATTTGAATCACTTTGTAGAAAATAAAATTAAATCTAGAATACTCTATAGAAGAAGAATAAGAAGAATATTCAGATGCATTCACTAAACCTAAAAAAGCATAAAGTATCCTTGAAAGGAAAGGAAATAGTTTCTTCTGATTGTCAAAGTGGTTTGTCTGAAAGTTATTTGAATTGTTGAAGTTAATTGTGAGTTGTGCTAGGAAAGGATATTTAAAAAATTCTTTTGAAATTTTTATCAGATAATCTGGAACGGTTTTAAAACTCTCTAATATTACTTTAAGAATGATATTGATTAAATTATTGATACATGTGCAGAGGATCTATTTAAAATTTGAGGAAGAAGTTTTCCAAGACCTCGTATTTTCAATCTTTATGCCTTTACATCTCTGAGATTCAAGGATATTTTTGACACCGTTAAAATCCCCTTAAGGGAAAATATTAATCTTGTAGAAGATGTGTCATTACCTTTACCTGAACCCTATTTTATGATATATTTTCCTTTTAGATAACTTTGATATATAAAGGGAACAAAAAAATGATCTCAATATTCAATCCACCTTCATGAGGGCCTTCTGAAGTGGTCAAGATGGGCTTAGAGAATCTCTACTCACTTTGGATGATGTTGTTGGAGAAAGTGTTGATGTGTATTTGTCCAAATCTTCCTTACCTATTGGATAGCCACAATCATTAAAAATATACCCTCAAAAAAATATTTTTACACCTCATAACTGACCAAATTTCCCAATTAGCGTGTTTAATTGAATGGTTCCTCAAAAAAATTTGAATGGTGTTTCAGAAAAACAAATTGAATGATTGCATTCTTATATTACATGTTTTTAATGCATTTATTTAATTCATAAGTATTACATATTTTAGTGCATATTTTTATCTATATTTTAAATTTTTTTATATTTTATTCTTATCATTCATTCACTATTATTGTTTTAGGTTTCTTTACTCTTTATTGATTTTATTTTATTATTTAATTATTTATGATTCTTAATATTTTTGTTAATACAACTTCAAGCCAAATTTTGTTTACATTTAGTAGTATTAACTATTGACACTTGTTCATGTGAAATATTGATTCTATTTTTCCCTTATCCTACTTCTTTTTTATATCACAAAAATGGGGAGAAGAAAATGGAGAATAAAAAAATTAAAATTTCTTTTGTCAATTTTTTTTATTCAATGGGTATTTTGATCATTAAAAAGATAGAGATTGTTTAACAGACTTATGTTGTACCAACATATCTCAGTTTTTATGTATTTTGATGATTAAGAAAATCACTATTATTATTCTACAGATTTTATCTTAAATGTTTCAGTTTTTTTCATTATAATATATGAGGTATTTTTTAAAGGAGTTTATTGTATACTTAGTATAAGTGATTATAGTACACTAAGTAAAGTGTTTGATCTGTAATAAAGTATTATATCCTATAGGAATCTAGTTTTTAAATTTTATCTTCTATTTTCTCATATTCATAAAAAACAACTTTTAAAATTTATCTTACTATGAAATATATTATCTTATGATGATAATAAATGAGCTACCACATTTTTAAAGCCAGATATTTCAATCAGAGCATAGTTTTGAAAATCCATTATCTTATAAAAAGGATATTCATAAAATATTATATCGAGATCACCGAGGGATGTTGTCAATGTTAAGTATAACACCTTAGTAATACAATTATCTTATGTAGAAAAATTATTCTATTCAATTTTGAATTTAGTTTATCTTATCCACATTAGAAGTCAAAGATCTATTTTCTCTTATGAATCCTCTCAAAAATTTATTTTATGAGGATAGTACTATCATCTTGTTATCTTGCGAAGAACAAGATATTTTGTAGAACTTCGTGATTTTTTTTCAATGGTATCATAATATCCCAATAAGATGTGTCATGTTGTTAAGTGCATCAGAAAAAGAATTTTAAAATTATGGAAAGGTCGATTTTTATATATATTCATTTTTTAAAGAATGGATAGATCTGAAGAAGAAGAAGAAGATTTATGAAATTGTCATTACAGATTCATATTCCATATTTGGAAAGGATGGAAACATTTCATAAATACCCAGTTTCATTAACTTTTCACCATACTTTCCACTCGATCATTGTGATTATATCACATGATTATGTTTAAAATCAAATATGATATATAAATAGGGAGAGTTATCCAATTCATGGAAACACATACATACAGAGAAAGACAGCGATGCATACATACATTTGAGTACTATAATAAAGATAAAAATGAATTCTTGTACATAAAATACTCACATGTTATTCTTATAAGTCCATTAGTTGCAATTGAATATCATCTAGAGTTGTGCTTTGAATATCATTATCCTCTCAAGACGTATATCTATCTACTATAATTTGTTTCTTTAAACTGTGTCGTGAAATAATTCATTAAAATTCATTCCTCTCTATTTTATTTACACTAATTATAAGTGAGTTTGTTAAGACTATGGATAATTATTGTAAGGGGGGATTCTGGTTGAAATCTATTGTAACTTTGTAATAAGTAACTACTTCTTGTACTCAACTGGGATTCCCTGGAAAAAGTGTTTTCATAGTGAAAATCACCAAACTTGTGGAGTAGAGTATTGGTGGAGTGGACTAGGGGATTTTTATTCCCTAAACCACTATAAATATATGGTGTTCAATTAGTTTCCTCTAAGATTTTATATTTCTATTTCCTGATTTTATTAAGGAAATTATTAAAAGTCACATACCTTGAATAGGGTGGTTTTAAAGTAATTTTTTGGAACTCAATTCACCCCCTCTTTAGTTTTCAGTTATCCATTCTCTAGTAAAACACTTAGAATTCCCTTCACTCTTTAAATAAAAATTGAAACTGACACTTAAAACATCCATATCGGCTTCTTTCCTTTTTAAACCTCACTCTCAATTTCCATTCTAACATTTTTTCAGAGTTTATTCTTTTTATTGGTTCCATAGAGGTTGAGTTTTGTTTTCATGCGATCCTATGTAGTTAAGCTTATACTCCAATCATTAGTTTTAGATGAGGCTTTCTTCTGATTTCATTGGGACACTTCTTCAACTTGTGATGAAGTTGATTATTTAATTATCTAAAACAAAATTATAAACATTAGTTCCTAATCAACTTGATGCTAAAACAAACCTAGAATACTAAAAAATAAGTTAACAAATTAATAAAAATAAACTCCTCTAACTTGTTGGACTCCAACCTATAAAAGTTATAAAAAATACTAGAATTACTATCTTTTTGTCCCATAAAATATGAAATTGATAACCTAAATAAACAACCAAATGTTTTCCCCAGGTTTTTTTTCATGTATCCTTTGTGTTAAATAATATATTACTTGTAATAATCACCAATAAGATTCAAATGTTGGATTCACCTTATTATAAGTATCTATAACTTTCTCCTTTGTATAAGAATAAATTATGTGTATTTGTTTTTTGTAAAAAATGAATATTTTATGAACCTAATTGGATGGATACGAATAAAAAATGGATGGACGCTAATCGTATGAAAAAAGAGAATGAATATGGAGTTAAAGAGATCATTAATCTTTTGATATATAATTTATATGACCCTTTTAAAATCCTTTGTTTCTATTAGGGAATTTTTTCTAAAAATTTTGGAAGAATATTTGATTTTTCATGGAATATATTGGAGCCATAAATGTTGGACTAAACATGGGGAGAAACTGAATATACTTACTGATTTTGATGACATTATGATTTATGGATCATTTGATATGAATACCTATGTAAATTATAATGGATATCATATAGAAGGAATAAAAATGAAAATTAGAGATGGACCTTGTTGTTTTTCCAAGGTTTTTGGAGAATTTAAATAGCTATGATAAGTGTCCATTTTATACTGGTTGTACTAAATATATAAAAAATTTAACTGTATTTAAGTTATATAATTTTAAATCTAGTAGTGGATGGAGTGAAACTAGCTTTACAGAACTACTTGGTCGTGTGAATGATATGATACTGGAAAATGAGCTTCCTTATTGAACATATGATACTAAACAAATTCCATATTCAATGGGAATGATCTCTAAAAAATGCATGCATATCCAAATGATTGCATATTGTTTCACAAGGACCATGAATCGCTCATAAAATTCCCTAAGTGTGGCATGAATTGATACAAGAGATATGAATCAAGTACTTTGAAATCTATATGGTACTTTCCTATCATTCTACAGTTTAGATGACTATATCGATGTCAAGAACACACTAGAAAATTGAAATTGCAAATAGAAAGAAGAATTGAATATGGAAAACTATGTCACCTAATGGACTATCCTTAGTGGAAGAAAATTTATTATGAGTATCCTAAATTTGGAAATGAGCCAATAATCCTCTATATTGCATTATCTACATATGGAATAAATCCTTTTATTGTACAGAGTAGTATTCATAGTACATGGCCAATTATGTTGTTAAATTATAACATTTCACCATAGTTATGTATGAATCACAAATACATTATGTTGCCTATACTTATATATGGACCAAAATTACTTGGTAATGACATTTATTTCCATTTGGATCCATTGATCAAATATTTGAAATTGATATGGAATATAGGCATTACACTGTAAGATGCTCATATAAGTGAAGAATTCACATTGAGAGCCATGTTGTATGGGATGATAAATAAATTTCATTCTTATTTAATTTTTTTAGGATATAACATTAATGTAATGTTGGGTTGTCCTATTTATGAATAATTCATGCACACAATTATATTAAAACATTCCTTGAAGATTTTATTTTTAGGAAATTGAAAATTTTTACCCCGATAACATAAATATTGATCTTGTACAACATCATTAGATGGGAATACAGAGAAAGATACCACACAATCTCTACTAACAGGTGATCAAATATTTTGAAAAATTAAAATATATTAACACTAATTTTGGTAAACCTTTTTCAAAAAATCTTACAAAATCATGTTGAAAAAAGAGATCAAATTTCTTTGAATTTTCATCCTAGAATTGTTTGTACGTAGAAAATTTTCTTGATGTAATGTATATAGAAAAAAATGTATTTGATAGTGTTATTGATACATTACTAAGTTTTCCTTATAAAAAATAAATCAATGATATGTTGGACATGATTGATATGGGTATAGGGGAATAGTTAGCACCAATGAAGGGTGAAAAGAGGAATTTTCTTCCTTCAGCAAATTACACTCTATCCAGACAAAAAAATGGTAATTTTTCAATTTCCTTAATGGTGAAAAGTTCTATTTGGGTATTTATCAAATATCAATAATTTCATTTCAATGACTAATTTGAATTTATAAAGTTTAAAATCACATGACTATCATGCTTTGATGAGAGATTTGATTCTCTTCACTTTATGTTACATTATTCCTAAAATTGTATGATATATATTAACCAGAATCTACTTCTTTTTCAAAGCAATATATAGTAAATTAATAGACCCGATGAAGTTTCCAACCAGGAATAAGGATATTTTAGTCATATTATGTGAACTAGAGATGTTCTTCCCACCATCATTCTTTGAAATAATTGTTTAACTAATAGTTCACTTGATTAGAGAGGTTCAACTATGTGGTCCTTTCTATTATAGATGGATGTACCCCATTTAATGGTATATGAAGATTTTAAAAGGGTATGTCAAGAATTGAAGTCGGAAAGAATTTTATATTACATAATGATATATTATTAAAGAAGCTATTGAATTCTGTACTGATTACCTATCAGATGTTGATAACATCAGTCTCCCAAAATATCATCACTAAAGAAACCTTATGGGAAAATGTATTTTCAGAAGAGATTTTGTTACAATTAACATCACAAAGTGGAATCAAGCTCACCTTTACGTTTAATATAATAGTGTATAGGTTTATCCATCCATATAAGCCCACAAAGTAATTCGTAAACATTTAAATTCATCAAGTCTTGAAGGATGGATTTCAAATACACATAATCAATAGTTTATAAGATGGTTTTGAGGTCATATGTATAAGAAGTTATCTAAAAATATGAATTCAATTATGGAACGAATTTAATGTTTATCCTAGGGAAAAAATATAAATTTTATATATTACACTAGTATTTTAATTAATGGTTATATGTTATATATGAAGGGACAGTATAAATGTAGTACGATGTAAAATAGTGGAGTTACGCTTATGGATAAAGTGATGCACATATCCAGTTCCAAGGATAGAAATAAATTTTTTGTGAATATGTCAAATTTCAACATCATCAAACATATATATGAGTTTGATTATACAACATTTTAGGTGATATTTTTCATTCTAAAAGGGATGACAATAGGAGTGCAATGAATATTGATGAATTGGGATTAATAAAGGCGAATTTTAGTGTGTAAGGGTATAAGGATGATCCATTCATAATTCCATCACAAGTAGTGTAGGTATTTTATATCTCATATCCAATAAATAAGAATTGGTAATTTTTCCTATTAGAGACTAAAACATCTGTAAGGTCAAATGAAAGTTAAATTGAAGATAACCCTTTCATTTGGAGATCAAAATAATTTCAAGATGGTCCCAATATAGACAATGTATTTTACATTATAGGGGAAATAAAGAGGATATTTTGATACTTAATAAAGGATCCAAATCACTTCAACCATTAAGGAAAAAATTTAGTTTAATGATAAATTTAATGTTTTTTTTAATAAACTATAATTATTATCATAATTTTAAATCTTCTCTAATGTATTTATGTAATCAAAATTAAATGTTTGAATAATCATACAAATAATGAATTATGAACATGATGATGTTACCAATGGTGAAAAAAAAACACATTATTGATGTTTAAACTATGAAATTATTAAGATATCAATAAAAAGTTGATGAAAACATGGCATAAAATTTCTTTTTTAACTAAAAGTATCAAGGTAATATGTAAAGGTATAAAATTTTAGGTTGGTTGGAATCAATGTAGCCAGCCTATCGACCCCAACAAGTCAATTTTAATTATTTATGTTGTTCTCATAATGATAATTCATGTGCTAATTGATATCTATACATGGAACAATGTCATTCTTTCACTAAGGGAAACCCTTTTGGAAGATATTAGGGTAATATTATAATATAATTTCTCTATTTTACCAAAAAATTATATAATAAAATATTTATTTGCTTTTCATTATCCCTTATAGAGTTCATTTATTTTAGATTATTATCATAATAAATATGTCTTAATGTTTACTAGAAAAGCTCATAGAGGCTTCCAGACACATCTTACAATGAATTATATTAGGGGTACTGAGGGGAAAGTAAAACCCCCACCCATCAGTTATGTATGCACACATCATAAACTAAGAAACATGGAAATATTTCATTAGTTATCATGATGATAAATAATTATTGGTTCATTTTAGTCTACGGTATTTTATTTGACATTATTTATTTAACCACTTTAATTCAAAATCATCAATTTATGAAATATAAAAGGAGTGATGAAAATTATAAATGTGTAGTAAACCAAATATAACCCTACCATAAAACAATAATGGGGTATGATTCACTTGAAAAGAAAATGGTATGTAATTTAAATCTATAATAAATATTTTATGTGATATGAAACAACATATGTTCATTTTTTATATACATATTAAAGAATCAAAATATAAATCCACTTCCATCCCACATTATGTGATATGGAAGGAGTCCAACATAAATAAAGAGGGTTAAATAGTCAATGAAAACACACAAGAAGTATGGGTATAAGTATTACATAATAGTAATTTGAAATGATTTTTAAAATTATTACATAAAAAATATTTATATTCACATGTTTTTTATGGTTTATAAAAATAATCAGCAATGACTACGCCTGAAGAAAAACTAATTTCAATAACTTTGAAGCCTCCAGAATAATATGTTCACATTAGAGCTATAGGTTTTGGAGCGTCACCTCGAACATATTTCAAGAATAAAAAATCACAAAGAGATATATATGAAATGATGAAATAAATACAAGAACAAATAGATGATCTAGAATATATTATTGTCTGATATGGTTTAGAGGAACAATATATGTGAAAGGATCAAATCAAACTAGTAGCATAACAAAAATCAGTACATGAAGACCCATATGACCCCACTATATTTGAGGCTATCCAGTCCCCTCAACAGCCTACCCTACCTTAGGTGGGTTTTTTTTCATTACTATTTCTCATAAATGTGAATCAAAAAACTTTCAAAAACATTATATTACTAAATTATATAGGGTGAAGTTGTATGTGATTTATATTTATCAACACCCACACATCACCTTATTATGAGGGGTACGGTGTATAATATCCCAGGAGACATGATACACACAAATAACTCCAAAAATATCATATAAGAGTTTGGATTTAAGTATCTTATTAGTCAATTCCCAAGTTTACTATTCCTATTGATGATATGGATGTTCCCATGGTGAATAATTCTATTGGAACTTTCACAGCATGGATATCTAATCTTATAAACATACACGAGGTATGTCCTTAAAAAAATTAAAAACATTTAATATTTGATGGAAAAAGGTGTGAAACAATGTATGGTATTATAAACAGATAAAATGAAGGGGAAATGAAAGGTCATATTAGGAAAATCTAGTGAATCAACCAAGAAATCAAAAGGACCTTCCCAGAGTACCTTCACCCCACCAGTTCAACTAATTCATATATTAACACTACAAGTTCATGTAGATATAACACTGAATTCAAATTAATATTATTATTAAAGAAGTATAAAATTTGAAAAATTATCAAGGGGGACTAAAATGATAAATCTTGAGAGTGTCTCCCCTTATAATGTCAAGAAAGGTGGTAATAAGAGAGCCAAAGATAGTAAAACACATACAAGAGCTATCTGAATCTACCTGAGAAGCCAAGAAGTATGCAGCATGGTTCCATTTATGCCATGTGTGGATAAGGGTGGTGTGATCATTAATAATGATCTTTCATACACATGATGAACATTTTCATTATCCATATGTCCAAAAAATGATCAAATATGTTCATTATAGTTAATAAATATTCATATTTTCTATAGACATATATGTTACTACTATATAAAGGAAAAATCATATGAATCAAGATTTAGACTCATTAATCCCTCTATAATTTCTATATAAAAAATTATTTATAATTGAATGAAATTTAAAATAAAAAAGATGCACCAAGAGTGGTGTTTGAGAAAAAAATAACAAATGAAAGACTCCTCTTGATGCCTACACAATAGGGGTAAAAGTCTATAATCTAATAATATAAAATATCGTTTCCTTTTTTTCATTACTTATTTATTTTTATTTTTTAGGAAGAATTGGATTCTCATCGCAGTAAATTTGGATAGCTCAGATGTTTATTTTTAGATCCAATGCATGTATTTCCATCAAACTGACCACACATGATGTCTGTTTTAAAATTTATAATGCACTATAGTTAATATTTTATAGATAAATTTTGAATTATATTTTTTAGTTTGTGTTTTAATGATAATTTTTTATGATAGGTATATCTATAAATATAGTATAAATCATGTTATGAGGTTAGTGACTAAACATAAAAAGCCTATGGATTTATTCAAAAACAAAATAATTAATTTATATAGTAAGATTTAACTATCAAAACATATTTCAAAAAAAATTACTTATTTTGTAAATTTTTAAATAGTGTCTAAATAAAATAGAAACAAAATATTGATTTTATGTTTGAAATTTTATGAAAGATATCATATCGCATCAAAATACTAGAATCCTCAAACAAGTAATTTACAAAGGTAATTATAATTTTATAAAAATATTTTGATAATAATTTTTTTTTCTATATTTTCTGAGTACTACCATGATTTATAACAATATATGTACTAAAAAGAATAAGTAAATTTGTTTAGAGATGAGTGGGAAGAGTACATGGTGTCAGAATAATTTCCAACATCAAATTGAGGTTATTAACTATTATGTTTTCAATCATATAAATGTTATGACCTTAGAGATACATTTGATATGTGAATAATTAGTATCTTAATGCTTATATATTATTTTTGACATATTTATCAAGTATAAGTTTAATGATGGGTTACACTCTATATATTCTTGGCAGGGAAAGTAATATTTCTAAAGATACTCATGCTCATGGGGGATTGGACTTTTAGGATGCAACTAAGATAATAGTGATAGGGAAACGGTTCAACGATCATTCTACCTACAAATATGAAGATGTATTACCAACTTCTAGGGAACGTACTCCCATGCTCATAGACTCATCATTTTCATTTTATGTAATTAATATAGAAGTTTCATTTTAGTTTAAAATGCACATCACATGTCCAAAATTTATCAAAAGATCTTGGATTGTTTTCAAAATTTAATAAAATTATCCATATTTCATTTTTTATGTGTAAGAATTGAATGCATTTCAATCCAACACATGATCTGACTTGTATGACTCAAAGTGTGTGTTTTTAATAAAAAGGTGTCATTTTAGTTTAAAATGTGCATCACTAGAAAAAACTAAGAAAATGAGTATAGATTATTTTAAAAAATTTGGAAAATGATCCATAATTAATTTGTGACAAGTAATAATTGAGCAAACATC
This sequence comes from Viscum album, assembly GCA_963277665.1. Lineage (NCBI taxonomy): Eukaryota > Viridiplantae > Streptophyta > Magnoliopsida > Santalales > Viscaceae > Viscum > Viscum album. Next base: position 922,570,827 of record OY728130.1, read on the forward strand.
GATATAGCACGTGATGTGGTTAGTATGATTCGAAAAGTGTGATTTTAATATAAAAGTTCCATTTAAGTTTAAAATTCCCATCACATATCCAAAACTAAGAAAAAAAGATCCTATTATGTTTAAACTTTATGAAAATGATCCATAATTCATTTTTGAAATATAGGAATCGATCGCACATCAATCCAACTCATGATATTGCAAATATGACTCAAAGTGTGTCTTTTCAATATAGAATTCCCATTTTAGTTTAAAACATATTTTATATAGAAAAAATCAATAAAACAAGTTTGGGTTATTTTCAAACATTTGGAAAATCATCTATAATTAATTTTCAATGTATAGAAAATTATTTCACATCAATATGACACACGATGTGTTTGGTATAACTTGAAGTGTGTGTTTTCAATAAGAAGTGTTATTTTAGTTTAAAATGCACAGCACTATCCAAAACTAAGAAAAATATCTTGGGTTATTTTTATACTTTATAAAAATGATCCATAATTAATTTTTGACTTTTAGGAATTTACTTCATGTCAATCTAACACATGATGTGGCTGCCAGGACTCAAAGTGTGTGTTTTCAATATAGAAGTGCCATTTTAGTTTAAAACATGCATCACATGGATAAAACAAAGAAAACGGGATCATATTTTTTTAAAAATTTTGGGAAATGATCCACAACTTATTTTTGACTTGTGGGAATTTACTGGATATCAATATGAAACATGATGTTTCTAGTAGGGCTCAAAGTGTGTTTTTTCAATATAAAAGTTTCATTTTATTTTAAAATTCACATCACTAGACAAAATCGAACAAATGTGCTTGGATTGTTTTAAAACTTTAGTAAAATGATTCATAATTTATTTTGAAATATATGATTGAATTCATGTTAATATGAAACATGATGTGACTGATATGAATCAAAGTGCATGATTTCAATATAAAAGTTTCATTTTAGTTTAAAACATCTGTCACTATCCAAAACTAGTTAAACAAAATTAGATTGTTTTCAAACTTTATTACCATGATTCACAATATATTTGTGAAATGTAGGAATTAAACTCATTTAAAGTTAACACATTATTTGGTTGGTATGACTCTATGAGAATGTTTTCAATATAAAAGTGTCATTTTAGTTTAAAACTTTCATCACATAGACAAAATGAATTAAAAAAGATCATATTATTTTCAAAATTTAGGAAAATGATCCATAATTAATTTTTTATCTATATGAATCAATTGCAAATCAATATGACACACGATGTGTCCGGTATGCCTCGAAGTTTGTTTTTTCATTATCGAAGTTCCATTTAAGTTTAAAACGCACATCACATATTCAAAACCAAGAAAATTAGATTGAATTGTTTTCAAAAATTAATAAAACTATCCATAATTCATTTGTTAGGTGTATGAATTGACCTCATGTCAATATGACACATGATGTGGTTAATATGACTTGAAGTGTGTCTTTTCATTATAAAAGTTTCATTTTCATTTAAAATGCACATCTCATAGCCAAAAATAAAAAACAATCTCAAATTATTTTAAAAATTTAGGAAAATGATCCATAATTCATTTGTGATGCGTATGAATTAGCCATATGTCAATTTGAAATACGACGTGGAATGTATGACTCGAAGTGCGTTCTTTCAATATAGAAGTTCCATTTTAGTTTAAAACACATCGCACATATCCAAAACCAAGTAAATGAGATTAGATTATCTTTTAAAATTTAGTACAACGGTCCATAATTCATTTGTGACATATAGGAATCGACCACATGTCAATCTGACACATGATGTGGTTGGTATGACCCAAAGTGTATGTTTTCAATATAAAATTATCATTTTTGTTTAAAATGCACATCACATAGCCAAAAATAAGGAAATGAGATAAAAATATTTTCAAACTTTAGTAAAAAAATCCACAATCAATTAGTGGCTTATAGGAATTGATTGTGCATCAATCAGATTCATGATATGGCTAGAATGATTCAAAGTGTGTGTTTTTTGATATAAAAGCACCATTTTAGTTTAAAATACACGTTACTAGCCAAAACATAGAAAATGAGTTAATATTGTATTAATACTTTAATACAATGATCCATAATTCATTTTTGATGTGTAGGAATTAACCACACATCAATATGACACATGATGTGGTCGGTATGACTTGAACTATCTTTTTTCAATATAAAAGTATAATTTTAGTTTAAACTACATGTCAGTAAACAAAAATAATAAAATTTTATCGGATTATTTTCCAAATTTAGGGCCATGATCCATAATATTTTTTATCTTTAGGAATTGACCACACATAAATCCAACACCCGATGTGGTCAACATGAATCAAAGTGTTTGTTTTCAATATAAAAGTTCTGTTATAATTTAAAGCCTACATCACATAGCCCAAATGGATAAAACGAGCTCATATTGCTCTAAAAATTTAAAAACATGATCCATAATTCATCTATGATGTGTAAGAACGTACTTCATGAAAATATGACACATGATGTCTCCAGTATGACTGAAATTTCGTGTTTTCAATATAGAAGTGTAATTTATGTTTTAAACACATATCACGTAGCCAAAACCAAGAAAATGATATAAAATTGTTTTCAAACTCTAGGAAAATGATCCATAGTTTATTTTTGATGAATAATAATTTACCACACATCAATTTGATACATGATGTGGTCGGTATGACTCGAAGTGAAAATTTTCAATATAAAAGTGTCATCTTAATAATATAATTAATAGTATAACTGATAAAATTATTAATATATACAATAATTGACAATATAATTTTCAATGAGGATTATATAGCATTAAAATTATCATTTTTTTATTTTTTTATTTATTTTTAATAAAATAAAAATTGGTTTTATTGTAGGTATAATCTTTTGTATGAAGGTTGAACATTCAAAAAAGTCTATTATATGAGTTTTAATTTTATATATGGGTTGCAATTTTTTTGATTAATTTTAAATATGACATCAATGTAAATATTTTTCATCTAAATTTTGAATTTAAATTACGGTGAAATGTAATATTTGTATTCTAATCTGGTTTTTTGTATATTTCTATTCTTGTTTATGTATTCTAATTAGGTTTATTATTATAGGGCTGTTGATATTCTGCTGCAAGGTTATAGTTATCCCGCAGCTCATGTTTTATTTATCAGTTCTAGAAAAATAACTAATAAATGGGGCCTTTAATAGCGATTTTTCTATCAATGATAAAGGTCGAATGTTTTTAATGGTGCTTAGATTGTGAGCATGGTTTTTTTCACCAAAAAAGGCCTTTTTCTAGCACTATTAAAGGTCTTATCTATAGTAGTGAATACCTTAGGTCCCTCCCTCTCTAGTCTATGGTGACTAACATGTAATTTTTGGAAAACATTCTTATAGGGATGCCTTATTATTGTCTAGAATAGACTGAAAGCTGCTAATGGGGGTCGTGATGGCCGACCGCAAATTGTTGCATGCACCATCCATTGAATGTAATGAATAATCCTTCTCTTGATCCTTTAAATAATAATTGTTTCAATAACTTGTTTCACACACAACATTGAACTAAAATGAGACGTGGAATATAAGAATAATATTATAATGAAATTATAATAATCATAAAATATCTAGTAAATAAAAATACATCAATCAATTAGAAATGTTTACATTTTGAAAATAAATAATTAATATGATTTAATATTAAAAAGATTTTTTTCTAAAATAAATTATTTTTAAATTGTTAAATATTTTACCCTAATAAATTATATTTACCACTTTTAAAATGACTACTCTAGATATGGGTTTTTATCAATGCTATAAATTACCTTCATTAGCACTATAAAATTGAAAATGTTGTAAGCGTATTTAAAATTTGATGAATTTTACCAATGATGAAAATAGATTTAAAAAATCATCATTCATTAGTTTTGATAAAAGAACTCTTCATCTTTGCTAAAAGAGAGCTGATAAAGTGGATCCTTTATTGGAACTATTTTAATGATGATAAAGGGGGCCCTTTATGAGTTATTTTTGTTACGTTCATAAAGCCATCCCTTTATCATATCTTTTTTAGATCCTATAAAGGGAAATTTTTTTAGCTCTATTTCTTTGGTAGATAAAATCCAACCTGCAGTAGTGTGCTGCTAAAATTATAGTACACTACAAAAAAAATATAGAATTTAATTATTATTAATTCACATCATAATAAAAAAACACTATATAATGCTTATAGAAATTTCAAACATTGGTATATACAATTACTTTGGTATGTAAAATTTATCACAAACATCAGTAAATTCAAAAACAATAATGTTTCGTTGTCTTTGGACCCCCGAATCCCTCTCAAAAGAGTCTGATCATGTTTCTAGTTGTCGAAAAAAACACCCTACCATTAACAAAAGATAATACCTATAAAAAATAATAATTATTATGTTATTAATACTATAAATAAAGAAAAAACTTAAATATGACAAAATGTATTAATAAAATATTACCTTTTTACTAAAAACATACAATTCAAGTCATATTAGGCACACCATGGGTCATATTAATGTGTGGTTGATTCATATATTTCATAAATTATTTATGGATCATTTTAATAAGGTGTCAAGAAAACATAAGGTCATTTGACCAATTTTGAGTATGTGATGCACGTCTTGAACTAAAATGTCAATTTAAAATAAAAACATGCACTTTGAGTCATATTGGACACACCTTGGGTCAATTCAATGTGAAGATGATTCTTACATGTCAAAAATGATTTAAGGATTTTTTTTAAAAAAAATATAAACATAATCTGATTGTATTTTCATGGTTTTTAGTGGGCGATACATTTTTTAAGTAAAATGTAATTTTAAAATGAAAACACATACTTTGTGTCATATCAGTCACAATGTATTGGATTGACGTGTGACTGATTTCTACATATAAAAATGAATTACATATTATTTTCCCAAATTATTAAGACCATATGAGTGTGTTGGTTTCATTTTCTGTGATTTCACATTTTTTAAACTAAAATGTCACTTTTAAAGGGAAAAAACACATTTCAAGTCACACAGGTCACATCATGTATTAGGTTAAGGTGTGTCTAATTTCTAATTGTAAAAATGACATATGGATCATTTTCCTAATGTATCAAAATAATCTAAAATCATTTTATTAGTTGTGATTATGTCACATGTCTTCTGAACTAAAATGTCATTTTTAAATAAAAACACACCTTGACTCATAACAGTCACACTGTGTGTTGGATTATCATTTGGTTGATTTCTATACATCCAAAAACGTATAGATATTTTTTTTAATATATAAAAACAATCCAATTTTTTTTCCTCAGTTTTCAATGAGTATAAGGTTTTCAACTAAAGTGCCATTTTTAAACTGAAAACATGCTCATTGAGTCATATTTTTGACATCGTGTATCAATATTGAAATGTGGCTAATTCATACCCGTAAAAATTTATGGATTATTTTCCTAAAATATAAACATAATTTTATTTTATTTTGCTCAGTTTTCAGTGAGTGGCGTATTTTTAACTAAAATTTTTATTTTAAACTGAAAACACATAATTTGAGTCATACTAGTCACACTTTGTAATATATTTATGTGTTACTGATTCAGGAATATAAAAAATGACTTATGGATCATTTTACTAAAGTTTCAAGAACACAAGAGTGTGTTTGCTTTGTTTTCAGTGAGTGTCACGTGTTTTTTACTAGAATGTCAATTTTAAACTAAAACTCGCATTTTGAGTCATACCAGTCCCATCGTATATCATATTGAAGTAAAAAATGATTCCTGCAAACAAAAATTACTTATGGATCATTATACTAAAGTATCAAAACAATATGAATGTGTTTTCTTCATTTTGAGTATGTCGCACAGCTTTTGAACTAAAATGTCAATTTCAAATAAAAACATGCACTTTGAGTCATAACAGCCACATCGTGTGTCAAATTGATTTGAGGTCAATTCTTACATGTCAAAAGTGACTTATGGATGTTTTTCCCAAATTATAAATACAATCTGAGTATATTTATTATTTTCTTAGTGAGTAATATATTTTTTTAACTAAAATTTCATTTTTAAACTGAAAATACACACTTTGTGTCATATCAGTCACATCAGGTCTTAGATTGATGTGAAAAGGATTCCTACTATCCAAAAATGATATATTAATCATTTCCCTAAAATATAAAGTTAATTTTATTTTTTTCTCAGTTTTTTGTGAGTGGTATTTTTTTAACTAAAATTTCATTTTAAACTGAAAACACACACTTTGATTCATTCTTCTCACACCATGTATCTGATTGATGTGTGACTAATTCCTACATATCAAAAATGACTTATAGATCATTTTACTAAAGTATTAATACTATAAAATTTTTTTCTTAGTTTCTAAGGAAAAAAATATGTATTTAACTAAAATGTCACTTTAAAACAAAAACAAACATTTTGAGTCAAGTCGGTCACACCATGTATCATATTGAGGTGTGAGTGATTCCTACATTTTATGAATTACTTATGGATAATTTTCCTAAAGTATCAAAATATTTTGAATGCATTTTCTTGGTTTTGATTATGTCATGTGTCATTCGAACTAAAATGTCAATTTTAAATAAAAAACATACTTTGAGTCATACTGGCCACACCATGTGTCACATTGATGTGTAGTTGATTCTTGAATGTAAAAAAATATCCTATAAATCATTTTCCTAAATTTTTAAGACAGTTTGAGTGTGTTTTCTTGGTCTATAGTGAGAAGCACATGTTTTTAACTAAAATGTCATTTTTGAACTGTAAACATGCAATTTGAATCATACTAGTCACACCATGTGTCATATAAATGTATGGATAAATCCTAACAAAAAAATAATTTATGGATATTTTTACTAAAATATAAATATAATTTAAGTTATTTTTATTATTTTTTAGTTAGTGACATAGGTTTTTAAATAAAATGTTATTTTAAACAGATAACACACACTTTAAGTCATACTGGTCACATTGTGAATCATAATGATGTGAAACTAATTCCTACATGTAAAAAATGAATTCTGGATCATTTTACTAAAGTATTGAAACCATATGAGTGTGTTTTTTTGTTTTTAGTTAGTGACATGTGATTTTATCTAAAATATTAGTTTTAAACTGAAAACACACATTTCAATTCATACTGGTCACACCGTGTATTGGATTAAGGTGAAACTAATTCCAACATGTAACAAATTTCTTATAGGTCAGTTTTATAAAGTATAAAATCATTTTTAATGTATTTTCTTAGTTTTGAATATATCATGCATCTTTTGAACTAAAATTTCAATTTTAAATAAAAAACATGCACTTTAAGTCATACTGGCCACACTATGTATCAGATTGATGTGCGGATGATTAATATATATAAAAATGACTTGTGGATTTTTATACTAATGTATTAATATAAAATAATTGTTTTCTCTCATTTTTTAGTGAGTGGCACTCATTTATAACTAAAAATTAACTTTAACTAAAAACACACACTTTGAGTCATACTGATCACACCATGTATCAGACTGATGTGTGACTGATTCCTGCCCATAAAAATGTTTTATAGATCATTTTTATAAAATATAAATACAATAAAAGTGTTTTACTTGGTTTTCAGTGAGAGAAACATTCTCTTAACTAAAATTTCATTTTTAAACTAAAAACATTCACTTTGATTCATGCCAATCACACCATGTATCGAATTGACATGTGACTAATTCGTACATGGAAAAAATAAATTTTGGATCATTTTACTAAAGTATCATTACCATTAGAGTCTTTTTTCTTAGTTTTTAGTGAGCAAGACAGGTTTTTATTTAAAATGTAATTTTAAGCTAAAAACATGTTCTTCAAGTCATATCGATCACACTATGTATTGAATTGAGATGAAACTATTTTTTGCATTCCAAAAATGAAATATATATTATTTTCCTAAAATATCAGGACAATATGAGTGGGTTTTCTTAGTTTTGAGTATGTCACGCATGTTTTGATCTAAAATGTAAATTTCAAATCGAAAACATGCACTTTGAGTCATATTTTCCACACCGTGTATCATATTTATGTGTGGTTGATTCATACACATCACAAATGACTTATGGATTGTTTTCCAAAAGTATCAATATAATCTTAGTGTATTTTTTAAAAAATTTGTATGTGAAGTGTCTTTTGTACTAAAATGCCAATTTTAAATAAAAATACGCAATTATGAGTGAATAATAAAGGACACACCATTTGTCAAATTTATGTTAGGATGATTCCCATACATCACAAATTACTTATGTATCATTTTCCTAAATTATCAAGATAATATGAGTTAATTTTCATGGTTTTCAATCAATGATTTGTGTTTTGAACTAAAGTGTTACTTTAAATTGAAACGCACACATTGAGTCATGTCGGGAACATTGTATATCATATTGATGTGCAAATTATTCTTACATGTCAAAAATGACTTACAGATCATTTTACTAAAATATCAAGACAATCCAAGTGTTTTTTCGCTCTTTTGACTATGTGAAGTGTGTTTTGTACAAAAATGTTAATTTAAAATAAAATCACACACTTTCAGTCATATCAGCCACGTAGTATATGAAAATTAACTAAATAAGTATTAGATAAAAATAATAGAAAAATCAAATAAAAAATAAATATATGAAATTTTTATAAAATTAACTAAATTAGTAGTATGAAGTCACCTATTCATAATAGATGTATGCATTCTGACACCATGTTTCCTGCCCACTCATTTCAAAACAAATCTATTTCATTTTTTGAATACTTGGATTGTAGACACTTATGGTAGTAGAGTGAAAATATAAATAAAAAAATAATTAATAAATATTTCAAATAAAATATTAATTATCATAAAAAATATCTATTTGGGGATGCTAGTTTGTTGATAGAATATGATATCCATCATAAATTTTCAAATGTAATAACGAAAATCATTATAATTATTTTTTTTGGGCACTGTATAACAATTGATAAAAATAAATATTTTTTTATATTTATTTTGATTGTGAAATATTATTATATATAACCTAATAGTATCCATTTTTAGAATTTTATAGGATTATTGTGCTCATGGATCATCCTCATGCCATGATTTTGATGATATTTAAACACCACCCAGTCATAATAAAATTTTCATTAAAACATAATTTAAAATGTATACCAAGAATTTTATATGTATAATATTTAATATTGTATATTAAAAATTGATAAAGATCATCATGTATGGTTTATTGGTTGGTAATACATGCATTTAATCCCAAAAATAAATCGTTAGAGTATCCAAATTGTTTGCATTGAGAAAGAAATGATAACTAAAAAACAATATCCAATAAGTAGTGAAAGAAATAAAAATATCTTTGATAAGATTAGATTGTAGAGTGTAGCCCTAATATCATGGGTATTAATAAGATTATTTCATCTATAAGTTTCTTTTCAAACATTTTTTCCATTTGTTCCACTATTAATAAATATTTCTTTTATTCCAATGACCTTTGTTTTGTAGAATTTATGTGAAGATGAATGAGTACAATTTTAAGTTCATAGGGTTTTCCTTTAAAATATTACTGATATATGTACTTTCAAATAATATAAGTAGTAGTTAACTATAATTAAAATAATAAATAAACTATTGGAAAAATATATTATAAAAAAATCAATTCATGTATAAATTTATAACTAAGACTCCTAGACATCAATGTTTTAGGATTTCATCTACATTATCAAGAGAAAGATAGTCTATAATAGACCCTTCGTATATTTTTTCTTTAAATCAATGATAGTAATATTATCATTTTTGAATGTTATATCCACATAAACATGTAATATTAGTAAATGTGGCAATTGAACTGGTGAGGTAAAGTTACTCTCTAAAGGTATTTTCAATCTATTAGTTAATCCTTTAGATTGTTTTTACTAGACCTTCTGTTTCCCTTTCTTATTCTCCTTTTTCAATAACATTCCCTAGTTCATGCCTTTTATCATCAATTATTAATGATTTTTTATAAAAAAATAAATTTTAAAGTACATACCTCATTGTTGAACTATAGTTTTACCAGATCAAAAATCTGTGCTAATAAAGTTATAGTAGAAAGATTGACCTTGTGAATATACAAATAATAATGGGGAATAGAAAAATCAGTGCTTATCTCATGAGATATGTGAATCCCTACTCTCACATGATCTGTTGGAAGTTTTTTTTAAAATATCTCCTCGTATATTTTACATTATACAATGGTTGGGTGATAATAGATATAAATCACAATCAATTTCACCCTATAAAAAATTATTAGAGGTAAGGTATATGTATCTACCTGATTCAAATTTCACAAAAACAATTATGAAAAAATCAATTACCTCTGGTAAGGAAAATCATTGAGGGGAATGACTAACATCAAATTTTGGTGGGTTAGATATTTATATACTAGTTATTGTTTCATTGTTTCTTCTCTTTGATTTATTTACATAACATTCTACAACAACTTAGACTACAAGTTAGGTTTTTCTTCTAGAACATTTATTCATTCCTACATATCTTCCATCTTCTTATCATTATCTATATATGTATTTATTTTCTCAAAATATGGTCAAAGTGACACTTCAAAAGCTGCACCTTTAACAAGGTGGACAAGTTCATTCCATCAAACCTCAAATTTCCAGTGGTGGAAACTGTGAAAGGGTTAACATTGATCAAAACTATATTGATTGCACCACTATTAGAGAATAATCTCATCAACTATGTGTCAGAAAACCACATTTTTTATGGAAGTGTTGTGGTTTGGGATTTCAAATATGTCCTACATGACCAAGGCATTGTTCAGGAGTAAGAATATCCATACCAAGCCATGTACTATGTAACATCCCAAGTAAGTAATGAATAATAGATATTTTTATCTATGTCTATTAATGATTAGGATAGTGTTTTAGAGGCTTAAAATGAAAATAAATACAATCTTATGCATGGAATACACTAATATTCTTAAAAGATTATTTTACTACCTTTTGATGGAAAACTCTTTTTAAATATATCTTTTGACAATTTTATAAGCTATGTTTTTCAAAATAAACTTATTATTTATGATTGGGACATAAAAATTTACTTTGTGTGAATTTTTGGTATTTTTCCGATAAAGTTCATTTTTTAATGAATAGTGAAAATGTTGTATTTTAATTCAAACCCTCTTTTTAATATAATTTATTTATATGATTATATTATCTTTTGAATTGGTTTTGAAGTGAAATTAGAATATATTTTTACCATTTTATCCAATGGTGGTCATTGGAATCAATTTCACTTTGAAATTGGACTTAAACTAGTGTCAATCTTTTGATACTTATTGTTTCATAAAAACACGCTATTTGTCATGACAGCGGGAATTAGTTATTAAATTAATTAATGCAACTTACATGTTTTGAATTTTTTAAAATAGACATCATTTTTGAATTCGGAATATTAAATATATCTTAGGGTGAAGTTTTGGTATCTTTCTCAAAAACTTCAATTTTTGATGAATAGTGAAACCACTAAGTTGTAGTTAAAGAAACTGATTTTTCGTTTAAATGAAACTTTTCCACTTCTGTGATTTTATTTTCAAAAATCCAACATACATGGTTGTAATCAAGAAGTAAAATGTGGTTCAATGAGATTAAAATAATTTTTTGGTGAATAGTAACTTTTAAGTTCTTAATCGCGATTAGTGGTAATTAATGTAGTTTAAGGTAAAAATAATGTTTTAATAATATGAGACGAGCTTGAAACATGTCCTACCCTCATTGGATGTGTCATTTCCGACCAATAAAATTCATGGGTCAACTTGGGGACCCCATGAAGCCACTTTGGTTGGGAAATTACATAAATAACTTTTTATTTAATGTTAAAGTAAAAATGACACAAACAAGAGATGTTTTACTAAAACAAATTTTACATGGGGTTATACAATTCCGATTTTTGATTATAAATAGTCATTGTAAAGATAAAAATATTTCATACATCATAGTTTTTTTTATAATTTTTATACTTTAAATAAATTAAATTATTTATGACATCATGATGATGCAGCGATTACCTCATTAATAAAGGATTTAAATAAAATGAAATGATAATGTAAAATCTATGAACTACACATGTCCAAAACCTATTTGATGGGTGGATTTCAAACCCTTATCACCTTAACCTTGAATTATATAAATGTGGGACCTTTTGAATCCGAAACGCATTTTAAAATAATGTAACATTTCTTTACTTTCCAAGAGTGCCCCTCCTCTCCTCTTATAAAAGGCCCTCACCTCTACCTCCTTACCCACACTCCCAAAGCCTTTGGATCGGCCAACCCCTGCCCATTTTGTCTCTCCACATACCTCTATTACTCCTTGAAGCCTCAATTTGGGAATAAGTCTTCCCAAGGAAGCCTTTGAGCTCAAACCAAAGGGAGTTACCTGATTTTAAGGTAATGTCTTCACTTGAGTCCATTTTTCTTATTTTGCTTCTCCAACCCCCTAAACTCTTTTTATTCATTTCTTTTGTAACAAATCCAGTATCTTAAATATACTAGGATGTTTTTATAAGAATTATTAGAGCTACACCTGCACACACCTACATCTAATGGTTAAAGAACATACTGTTTCCGTGGATGGTGAATTTATGCCTCCCGAAACGATGATTGTTCAACATTCTTTTAACACCTTCAAAGGTGTCCATTAAGATGTCACTAAATTTATATATGATATATAATATGTTTATGTTTTCCTTAAGCTTCTGTATTTTTCATTTTGGGCATACCTTTATGGATGCGATTATGGGTAAACGCGATATCTTCATTTAAGGAAGTGCGGACTACCGCCCCCTCAAAGTGATTTGATTCGTTAAATACCATATGTGGGACGTATAAAGGATGGAACTATGATATTATATATTATATTATAATGGAATTATATTATACCTTTATATCATTATGATTCCATTCTATAAAATACGAAATAGAAATGAAAGTAGCGTTCATGCGTACGTACGGCTTACCGTCTCTATGAACGGTGCATTTCATTTCTTACCTCTAAATGATTATGTAATATTATAAATGCATGTATATACAGGATTTATATTATATATACATCATGATTATAATTCTGGATATAATGGATACATGAACAACTTGTAATTATAAAGGGTTTATTTTTGACTCAAGTACCAATGATCGTTAAAACGACCGTTATTAACTTAAATAATTACATAGTGTTCTTGACATGGAAATAAGTGATATAAAAGGAATAATGAACTTGAAAAAGGTTCTTAAACAAGTAGAAATTAACTCAAGTTTATTATTCAAGAGATTAAAGAACGACTGAGTCAAGTCGGACCCGAGGTATGGGACTTCGTCTCAATCTCCTTTCATTGAGGCATATTTTGTTTTATACACAACCTTCTTTTATATGGTGTATAAACCCCTTTGACTTTTATGTTTATTCAAAAGGAATCTTTTTTATACGAAGCGTTTACTAAACGACAAAAGGGAATGTTTTTGTCGTTCGTATGCGGAGACAACGACTTCTCCACCGCCGTGACCATTATTTGAGTTTCGACTTCCTCTACAAGCCATACCTTTTTTTAAAAGAAAAATAAATACCATGTTTTACTTTTATTTTATTTTGGTATTGAAAACAGTTTTCATGATGTTTTTATATCAATGTGTTGTATTGATATCTTGTGATTGAAAGGTGGAAATGTTGTGTTTCCTTTATGCATGTTTTATGTGATACGATTATGTTGAGGTTCTTGGGCATTATTATGAAGACGGGTGGTTCCGTGATAAACTAAGGGCGGGTGAGCCCGATATAGCTCTCCAATGCATTGGGTAACGCGAAGGAGTGAAATGTTAAGGTTTCTCCGAAGAGATTTAGGAAATATACTGTGATGGGTATTCCAAACGTAACCAAGAGGGTTACTCCTTACACAAGAATGTTATGAATGCCTCAAGTTACCTTTATGTCTTATGATTTCTATGATTTATTCATGATTTGATGAGGTATTTAAAGTGGTTATGTTTTATGGGTAAAGTATGATTTCATTCTTATGTATATATGTACCGATGTTTCCTTTCCATATTTTTATATCCCTTACTGAGCTTTTAATGCTCATCCCAAGTTTTTTTTGAAATGTTTTTCACAGGTCAAGGGAAAGGTACATGATATGATGATAGTGTCAAGGAAGTGTCAAGAAAGAATCCATGTTTTATTTTAAATATGTTTCCATTGATGGGAAAGAAGAATACTATCTTTATGTAACCACTTTGTTTATATGTGGAATGTAATTCAAGTTTTATGATCTAATTCTATAAAACTCTAAACCCAAAAATATCCTCAATGTGTAATCTTGTAATAACTCAAGATTAAGTAAGGTTTAAGGTTGGGGCCCTATAGTTGGTATCAAAGGTCGGTTTAGATAACTTTAGGTGTTAGAATTCTATTAAATGATTATCCAAAAATATTTTTTTTAAAAGGTCAAATTGAATTGATATAGTATTTGAAGATTACCATGTTTCTTCATCTAAGACATGTTTGTTCAGAATGGTTTTCCATAGAGGAAACAGGGAAGCAGTGCTAGGAAGGCATACAGAAGGAAATAACCTTCCGAATCAGTATCCTGAGATGGTCAAAATTGGAACTGAACAGTTTGTTGCAGTAATGGCGCAGTTGACTCAAGCGATAAATGGTGGTGGTATCCATGCACGAGATCATCCAGATCAACCATAGAGGAACATGTCAGTGGTGGAACATTTCATGAGGCAACATCCCCCATCATTCAGAGGATCATATGACCCTGTGTTAGCTGAAGGGTGGATTAATGAACTGGAGAAGATTTTCGATGTCATGGGGTGTTCAGACAATCAAAAGGTTAGTCTTGCTATTTATAGTTTGGAGGGTGACGCAGATCAGTGGTGGTCTATAGTTAAAAATATCAGGGACGCCGATGAGATTGGTGCTCTTGATTGGGATGAATTCAAAGGTATGTTTCTTGAGAAGTATTTCCCTAAGGCTGTTCGACTTAGGATGGAAAAGCAATTCTTGGAATTGAGGCAATAGGAAGACTCGGTGACTACCTATGAAGAAAGGTCCACTCGATTGGCAAGGTATGCTCCAAATTTTATCTGAGATCTTGATAGTAAAATAAATCATTTTTACTCAGGATTAAAGCCAAAATATCGAAGGGCATTAGCTTCTCGTGAGTTTAAAAGTTATGAAAATCTTGTTCGATGTGCTGAGAAGGTGGAAATGGAGTTTTATGATGATCAAGTGTTCTATAACAACCAATAGAAGAAGAGACCGAGGTGGCAGGAGAAAGGTAAGAATTCTTCAAAAAAGTCTGATGGTAAGAAAACTAAGTTTCCAGTTTTTGATAAATGTGGCAAAAGGCATGCTGGGGAATGTCTTCAGAATTATGGAAAGTGCTACCGATGTGGTAAGATGGGACATAAGGTTCGTGATTGCACTGAAAAGGATCAAGGTGAAGGTAAGACCAAATTTGATTTACAGTTAGTGAAATGTTATAAGTGCAATGAGATGGGTCACTATGCAAATGAGTGTCCGACAAAGAGCTTGAGTGATGGGAAGTAGTTAGACTACAAGCAGAAAGGGGTGGTGAAATCCTTTGCAACTACTTCAGCAGATGTCGGGCCATCAAATGAAGTTGTATCAGGTAGTTTGTTTGTTTTTTCAGATTATGCCAGTGTGTTGTTTGATTCGGGGTCTACACATTCTTTCATCTCTAAAAACTTTTCTAGTAAAATGGGAATACCATCTCAATAAATGACTCCTGAACTTTTGGTAAAAACACCTAGGGGAAATGTTGAGGCAAAAAGAATTTATAAGAATCTTCTTATCCTTATCTATGGAAAGAACCTACTTGAAAACCTTATTGTTCTACCTCTAGTAGAGTTTGATGTTATCCTTGGTATGGATTGGCTCTCTATTTACCATGCTAAGATTGACTGTAGAGCTAAAGAAGTTTCTTTTCAGAAATACTTTCAGTTTGTGTACAAGAATGAACCCTTACTGTTGATAACTTATCAAGAGGCCGAGAAACTTGTAAAAGATGGAAATGAATGTTACCTTGCACACATCGTTGAAAATAAAGGAACTGTTCAGATTAATGATGTGCTAGTGGTAAATGAGTATCCTGATGTTTTTTCTGATGAGTTGCCTGGAATAATACCAGATCGGGAAGTTGAATTTACAGTTGACTTAGTTCCTAATGCTAAGCCAATTTCAAAACCCCCTTATCGAATGTCTCAAATTAAACTTTTAGAGTTGAAGGAGCAATTGCAAGATTTATTAGAGAAAGGTTTCATTCGACCTAGCACATCACCATGGGGTGCTCCTGTTTTATTTGTTAAAAAGAAAGATGGTTCAATGAGACTTTGCATTGATTATAGAGCCTTGAATAACATCACTGTTAAGAACAAATATCCTTTTCCTTATATCGATGATTTGTTTGATCAGCTCCAGGGGGCTTAGTATTTTTCCAAGATTGACTTGAGATTGGGGTACCATCAGCTGAAGGTAAAGGAAGAAAATTTTCTGAAGACTCTGTTCCGTATAATATATGGTCATTATGAATTTGTAGTAATGCCTTTTGGGCTAACCAATGCACCTGCCGTATTCATGGACTTAATGAATAGAATTTTCCATGAGTTCTTGGATAAGTTTGTGGTGGTTTTCATTGATGATATTTTGGTGTTTTCTAAAAGTAAAGAGGATCATGAAAGACATTTAAGGGTTATCTTTCAAACCTTAAAAGAAAAGAAATTTTATGGGAAATTCATCAAGTGTGAGTTTTGGTTGCAACAAATTTCTTTCCTTGGTCACATTGTTTCTAAAGATGGGATAACTCTTGATCCTGCAAAAACAAAAGTTGTGGAAGACTGGCCAAGACCCACAAATGTAATTGAGATTCGTAGCCTCCTTGGTTTGGCAGGCTATTACCGAAGGTTTGTTAGAAATTTTTCACGGTTATCTAGTCCAATGACTAAGCTAACTCGGAAGATTGTTAAGTTTATCTGGACAAAAGAATGTGATGATTTTTTTCAGGAATTGAAAAGAATATTGGTGAAAGCTCCAGTTTTGGCACTACCTTCCAGGAATGGTGAGTTTGTTATCTACAGTGATTATTCATTAAAAGGACATGGTTGCGTCCTAATGCAGAATGATCAGGTAATTGCTTATGCTTCAGGACAGTTGAAAACTCATGAGGTAAATTACCCTACACATGATTTGGAATTAGCTGCTGTTGTTTTCGCTTTAAAAATTTGGAAACATAATTTGTATGGAGTAAAGTGTGAAATATATACAGATCACAAAAGTTTAAAGTATATATTCACTCAGAAAGAGTTAAACATGAGACAGAGGAGTTGGCTGGAATTAATCAAGGATTATGATTGTACAATTCATTACCATCCGGGAAAAGCAAATAAAGTGGTTGATGCTTTGAGTCGAAAAAGTAATACTTCATTAACAATGTTGCATTTGGAACGTGATCCTTTGGTTAAGGATTTGATGAACTTTGGCATAGAAGTTTTTGGCACAGGATGTTCTTCTGTTTTGTTTCAGGTATCAGTGAGATCATCTCTATCATATAGAATCAAGCAAGCATAGAAGCAAGACAGTGAGTTGCAGAAAAAGGTAGAGTTGGTTCAGAAAGGTAAGTTGCCTAAATTCAACATTGATAATGATTGTGTTTTGAGATTTGGGAAGAGATTGTGTGTGCCTTGTGATTCACAATTGAAGAGAGAGTTGTTATGTGAAGCTCATAGTTCTCCATTTTCAGTTCATCTTGGAAGTACTAAGACGTACAGAGATCTGCAGGAGTATTACTGGTGGGATGGAATGAAAAGAGATATTGCTGATTTTACTGTGAAGTGTTTGACATCTCAACAGGTTAAAGAAGAGTGGCAGTTACCGAAAGGGATGCTTCAGCCTTTACCAGTGCCAGAGTGGAAATGGGAGAATATATCCATGGATTTTGTTGTGGGATTACCGAAGACATCTTGAGGTAATAATGCAATCTGGGTTATTGTTGATCGCTTGACTAAATCTTCTCATTTCCTTGCTATACGAGATATTTTTTCCCTAGATCAACTTTCCCATTTGTATCTTAAAGATATAGTCAAGTTACATGGAGTTCCCCTCTCCATTGTATCAGATCATGATCCCAGGTTCACTTCTAACTTTTGGAAAGGCCTTCAGAAGTTGTTGGGTACTGAATTAAATTTTAGTACAGCGTTTCATCCTCAATCAGATGGGCAGTCAGAACGAACAGTTCAGACCTTGGAGGATATGCTATGAGCTTTTTCGATGGATTATTAGGGAAGTTGGGACCAATATCTTTCTTTGGTTGAGTTTTCTTATAATAACAGTTTTCTTTCCAGTATACAGATGGCACCATTTGAGACATTATATGGGAAGCGGTGTCGAACTCCAGCATTTTGTGATGAAGTGGGTGAAAGGAAGTTGATGGGACCAGAATTTGTAGAAGAGATGGCAGAAAAAGTTCATCTGATACAGAAACACATGAGAACAGCTCAAAGCAGGCACAAGAGTTATGCGGACAATAGGAGTAAGGATCTATCTTTTGAGGTAGGTGATCATGTTTTTCTCAAAGTCTCACCATGGAAAAGTGTGATGCGATTTGGTAAGAAAGGAAAGATGAGTCCAAGGTTCATTGAACCATATGAAATTCTGGAGAGAGTTGGATCAGTTGCTTACCAAGTGGCTTTACCTCCGAGTTTATCTCAGGTACACAATGTTTTTCATGTTTCGATGCTAAGAAAGTACATTCCAGATCCATCTCATGTTTTGAGTCCATAGGTAGTTCAGCTGGAAGAGAACCTATCATATGAGGAACAACCGGTCCAGATTCTTGACCACAGGGAGCAAGTGTTATGGAATAAGGTCATTCATTAGTTAAAGGTTTTGTGGAAAAACCACATGATGGAAGAGTCAACATGGGAATCTGAAAATTCAATGAGGGATAAGTACCCCCATTTATTCGATAAGAAAATAAATTGCGGGGACGCAATTTTCTAAAGGGGGGAAGGATGTAACATCTCAAGTAAGTAATGAATAATAGATATTTTTATCTATGTCTATTAATTATTAGGATAGTGTTTTAGAGGCTTATAATGAAAATAAATACAATCTTATGCATGGAATACACTAATATTCATAAAAGATTGTTTTACTTCCTTTTGATGGAAAATCCTTTTTAAATCTATCTTTTGACAATTTTATAAGCTATGTTTGTCAAAATAAACTTATTTTTTATGATTGGGACATCAAAATTTACTTTGTGTGAATTTTTGGTATTTTTCCGAGAAAGTTCATTTTTTAATGAATAGTGAAAAATGTTGTATTTTAATTCAAAACCTCTTTTTAATATAATTTATTTATATGATTATGTTATCTTTTGAATTGGTTTTGAAGTTAAATTAGAATATATTTTTACCATTTTATCCAATGGTGGTCATTGGAATCAATTTCACTTTGAAATTGGACTTAAACTAGTGTCAATCTTTTGATACTTATTATTTCATAAAAACACGCTATTTGTCATGACAGCGGGAATTAGTTATTAAATTAATTAATGAAACTTACATGTTTTGAATTTTGTAAAATAGAAATCATTTTTGAATTCTTAATATCAAATATATCTTAGGGTGAAGTTTTGGTATCTTTCTGAAAAACTTCAATTTTTGATGAATAGTGAAACCACTAAGTGGTAGTTAAAGAAACTGATTTTTCATTTAAATGAAACTTTGCCACTTCTATGATTTGATTTTCAAAAATATGACATACATGGTTTTCATTAAGAAGTAAAATGTGGTTCAATGAGATTAAAATAATTTTTTGGTGAATAGTAATTTTTAAGTTCTTAATCGCGATTAGTGGTAATTAGTGTAGTTTAAGGTAAAAATAATGTTTTAATAATATGATATGAGCTTGACACATGTCCTACCCTTATTGGATGTGTCATGGCCGACCAAGAAAATCCATGGGTCAACTTGGGGACCCCATGGAGCCACTTTGGTTGGGAAATGACATAAATAACTTTTTATTTAATGTTAAAGTAAAAATGACACAAACAAGAGATGTTTTACTAAAACAAGTTTTACATGGGGTTATACAAGTCATATTTTTTATTATAAATAGACATTGGGAAGATAAAACGATTTCCTACATCATAGTATTTTTTTTATAATTTTTAGACTTTAAATAAATTAAATTATTTATGACATCATGATGATGTAGCGATTACCTCACTAATAAAGGATTTAAATAAAATGAAATGATAATGTAAAATCTATAAACTACACATCTCCAAAACCTATTTTATGGGTGGATTTAGAACCCTTATCACCTTAACCTCGAATTATATCAATGTGGGACCTTTTGAATCCGAAACGCATTTTAAAATAATGTAACGTTTCTTTACTTTCCAAGAGTGCCCCTCCAATCCTCTTATAAAAGGCCCCCAACTCTACCTCCTTACCAACGCTCCCAAAGCCTTTGGCTCGGCCAACCCCTTCCCATTTTGTCTCTCCACATCCCTCTCTTACTCCTTGATGCCTAACTTTGGGCAGAAGTCTTCCCAAGGAAGCCTTTGAGCTCAAACCAAAGGGAGTTACCCAATTTTAAGGTAATGTCTTCACTAGAGTCCGTTTGTTTTATTTTGCTTCTCCAACCCCATAAACTCTTTTTATTCATTTATTTTGTAACAACTCCAGTATCTTCAATATACTAGGATGTTGTTATAAGAAGGATTCGAGCTATACCTACACACAACTATATCTAATGGTTAAAGAACATATTGTTTCCGTGGATGGTGAATTTATGCCTCCCGAAACGATGATTGTTCAAAATTCTTTTAACACCTTCAAAGGTGTCCATTAAGATGTCACTATATTTATATATAATATATAATATGTTTATGTTTTCCTTAAGCTTCTGTATTTTTCATTTTGGGCATACCTTTATGGTTTCCATTATGGGTAAACACGATATCTTCATTTAATTAAGTGCGGACTACCGCCCCCTAAAAGTGATTTGATTCATTAAATACCATATGTGGGACGTTTAAAGGATGGAACTATGATATTATATATGATATTATACTGGAATTATAATATACCTTTATATCATTATGATTCCATTCTATAAAATACGAAATAGAAATGAAAGTAGCGTTCATACGTACGTACGGCTTACCGTCTCCATGAACGGTGCATTTCATTTCTTACCTCTAAATGATTATGTAACATTATAAATGCATGTATATACTGGATATATAATATATATACATCATGATTATAATTCTGGATATAATGGATACATGAACAACTTGTAATTATAAAGGGTTTATTTTTGACTCAAGTACCAATGATCGTTAAAACGACCGTTATTAACTTAAATAATTACATAGTGTTCATGACATGGTAATAAGTGATATAAAAGGAATAATGAACTTGAAAAAGGTTCTTAAACAAGTAGAAATTAACTCAAGTTTATTATTCAGGAGATTAAAGAACGACTGAGTCAAGTCGGACCTGAGGTATGGGACTTCGTCTCAATCTCCTTTCATTAAGGCATATTTTGTTTTATACACAACCTTATTTTATATGGTGTATAAACCCCTTTGACTTTTATGTTTATTCAAAAGGAATATTTTTTATATGAAGCGTTTACTAAACGAAAAAAGGGAATGTTTTTGTCGTTCGTATGTGGCGACAACGACTTCTCTGCCGCCGTGACCATTATTTGAGTTTTGGCTTCCTCTACAAGCCATACCTTTTTTTAAAAGAAAAATAAATACCATGTTTTTCTTTTCTTTTATTTTGGTATTGAAAACGGTTTTCATAATGTTTTTATATCAATGTGTTGTATTGATATCTTGTGATTGAAAGGTGGAAATGTTATGTTTCCTTTATGCATGTTTTATGTGATACGATTATGTTGAGGTTCTTGGACATTATTATGAAGACGGGTGGTTCCATGATAAACTAAGGGCGGGTGATCCCGATATAGCTCTCCAATGCATTGCGTAATGCAAAGGAGTGAAACATTAAGGTTTCTCTGAAGAGATTTAGGGAATATACTATGATGGGTATTCCAAACATAACCAATAGGGTTACTCCCTACGTAAGAATGTTATGAATACCTCAAGTTACCTTTATGTATTATGATTTCTATGATTTATTCATGATTTGATGAGGTATGTTAAAGTGCTTATGTTTTATGGGTAAAGTATGATTTCATTCTTATGTATATATGTACCCATGTTTCATTTCCATATTTTTATATCCCTTACTGTGCTTTTTATGCTGATCCCAAGTTTTTTTGAAATGTTTTTCACAGGTCAAGGGAAAGGTACATGATATGATGATAGTGTCAAGGAAGTGTCAAGAAAGAATCCATGTTTTATTTTAAATATGTTTCCATTTATAGGAAAGAATAATAATATCTTTATGTAACCACTTTGTTTATATGTGGAATGTAATTCAAGTTTTATGATCTAATTCTCTAAAACTCTAAACCTGAAAAGATCCTCAATGTGTAATCTTGTAATAACTCAATATTAAGTAAGGTTTAAGGCTGGGGCCTTATAGTTTGTATCAAAGGTCGATTTAGATAGATTTAGGAGTTAGAATTCTATTAAATGATTATCCAAAAATATTTTTTTTAATGGTCAAATTGAAGTGATATAGTATTTAAAGATTACCATGTTTCTTCATCTAAGACATGTTTGTTCAGAATGGTTTTCCGCATAGGAAACAGGGAAGCAGTGCTAGGAAGGCATACAGAAGGAAATATCCTTCCGAATCAGCATCCTAAGATGCTCGGAATTGGAACTGAACAGTTTTTTGCAGTAATGGCACAATTGACTCAAGCGATAAATGGTGGTGGTATCCATGCACGAGATCAGCAAGATCAACCGCAGAGGAACATGTCAGTGGTGGAACATTTCATGAGGCAACATCCCCCATCATTCAGAGGATCATCTGACCCTGTGTAAGCTGAAGGGTGGATTAAAGCACTGGAGAAGATTTTCGATGTCATGGGGTGGTCAGACAATCAAAAGGTTAGTCTTGTTATTTACCATTTGGAGGGTGAGGTAGATCAGTGGTGGTCTATGGTTAAAAATATCAGGAACGCCGATGAGATTGATGCTCTTGACTGGGATGAATTCAAAGGTATGTTTCTTGAGAAGTATTTTCCTAAGGATTTTCGACTTAAGATGGAAAAATAATTCTTGGAATTGAGGCAAGATGAAGACTCAGTGACTACCTATGAAGAAAGTTTCACTCGATTGGAAAGGTATGCTCCAAATTTTATCCGAGACCTTGATAGTAAAATCAATCGTTTTTACTCAGGATTAAAGCCAAAATATCGAAGGGCATTAGCTTCTCATGAGTTTAAAAGTTATGAAAAGCTTGTTCGATGTGCTGAGAAGGTGGAAATGGAGTTTTCCGATGATCAAGTGTTCTATAACAACCAACAGAAGAAGATACTGAGGTGGCAGGAGAAAGGTAAGAATTCTTTAAAAAAGTCTGATGGTAAGAAAACTAAGTTTCCAGTTTGTGATAAATGTGGCAAAAGGCATGCTGGGGAATGTCTTCTGAATTCTGGAAAGTGCTACCGATGTGGTAATATGGGACATAAGTCTCGTGATTTCACTGAAAAGGATCAAGGTGAAGGTAAGACCAAATTTGATTTACAGTTAGTGAAATGTTATAAGTTCAATGAGATGGGTCGCTATGAAAATGAGTGTCCGAAAAAGAGCTTGAGTGATGGGAAGTAGTTAGACTACAAGCAGAAAGGGGTGGTGAAATCCTTTGCAACTACTTCAGCAGATGTCAGGCCACCAAATGAAGTTGTATCAGGTACTTTGTTTGTTTTTTCAGATTATGCCAGTGTGTTATTTGATTCGGGGTCTACACATTCTTTCATATCTGAAAACTTTTCTAGTAAAATGGGAATACCATCTCAAGAAATGACTCCTGAACTTTTGGTAAAAACACCTAGGGGAAATGTTGAGGCAAAAAGAATTTATAATAATATTACTATCCTTATCTGTGGAAAGAACCTACTTGCAAACCTTATTGTTCTACCTCTAGTAGAGTTTGATGTTATCATGGGTATTGATTGGCTCTATATTTACCATGCTATGATTGACTGTAGAGCTAAAGAAGTTTCTTTTCAGAAAGGCTTTCAGTTTGTGTACAAGAATGAACCCTTACTGTTGATAACTTATCAAGAGGCCGAGAAACATGTAAAAGATGGAAATGAATGTTACCTTGCACACATCGTTGAAAATAAAGGAACTGTTCATATTAATGATGTGCCAGTGGTAAATGAGTATCCTGATGTTTTTCCTGATGAGTTGCCTAGAATAATACCAGATCGGGAAGTTGAATTTATTGTTGACTTAGTTCCTGATGCTAAGCCAATTTCAAAACCCCCTTATCGACTGGCTCAAATTGAACTTTTAGAGTTGAAGGAGCAATTGCAAGATTTATTAGAGAAAGGTTTCATTCGACCTAGCACATCACCATGGGGTGCTCCTGTATTATTTGTTAAAAAGAAAGATGGTTCAATGAGACTATGCATTGATTATAGAGCCTTGAATAACATCATTGTTAAGAAAAAATATCCTTTGCCTCATATTGATGATTTGTTTGATCAGCTCCAGGGAGCTCAGTATTTTTCCAAGATTGACTTGAGATCGGGGTACCATCAGCTGAAGGTAAAGGAAGCAGATGTTCCAAAGACTGCGTTCCGTACAAGATATGGCCATTATGAATTTTTAGTAATGCCTTTTGGGCTAACCAATTTACCTGTTGTATTCATGGACTTAATGAATAGAATTTTCCAAGAGTTCTTGGATAAGTTTTTGGTGGTTTTCATTGATGATATTTTGGTGTTTTCTAAAAGTAAAGAGGAGCATGAAAGACATTTAAGGGTTATCTTTCAAACCTTAAAAGAAAAGAAATTGTATGGGAAATTCAGAAAGTGTGAGTTTTGGTTGCAACAAATTTCTTTCCTTGGTCACATTGTTTCTAAAGATGGGATAATTGTTGATCCTGCAAAAACAAAAGTTTTGGAAGACTGGCCAAGACCCACAAATGTAACTGAGATTCGTAGCTTCCTTGGTTTGGCAGGCTATTACCGAAGGTTTGTTAGAAATTTTTCACGGTTATATAGTCCAATGACTAAGCTAACTCGGAAGGGTGTTAAGTTTATATGGACAAAAGAATGTGATGATTGTTTTCAGGAATTGAAAAGAAGATTGGTGAAAGCTCCAGTTTTGGCACTACCTTCCAGGAATGGTGAGTTTGTTATCTACAGTGATGCTTCATTGAAAGGACTTGGTTATGTCCTAATGCAGAATGATCAGGTAATTGCTTATGCTTCACGACTGTTGAAAACTCATGAGGTAAATTACCCTACACATGATTTGGAATTAGCTGCTGTTGTTTTCGGTTTAAAAATTTGGAGACATCATTTGTATGGAGTAAAGTGTGAAATATATACTGATCACAAAAGTTTAAAGTATATATTCACTCAGAAAGAGTTAAACATGAGACAGAGGAGATGGCTGGAATTAATCAAGGATTATGATTGTACAATTCATTACCATCCGTGAAAAGCAAATAAAGTGTCTGATGCTTTGAGTCGAAAAAGTAATGCTTCATTAACAATGTTGTGTTTGGAACGTGATCCTTTGGTTAAGGATTTGATAAACTTTGGCATAGAAGTTTTTGGCGCAGGATTTTCTTCTGTTTTGTTTCAGGTATCAGTGAGACAATCTCTATCAGATAGAATCAAGCAAGCAGAGAAGCAAGACAGTGAGTTGTAGAAAAAGGTAGAGCTGGTTCAGAAAGGTAAGTTGCCTGAATTCAACATTGATAATGATTGTGTTTTTAGATTTGGGAAGAGATTGTGTGTGCCTTGTGATTCACAATTGAAGAGAGAGTTGTTATGTGAAGCTCATAGTTCTATGTTTTCAGTTCATCCTGGCAGTACTAAGACGTACAGAGATCTGCGGGAGTATTACTGGTGGGATGGAATGAAAAAAGATATTGCTGATTTTACTGTGAAGTGTTTGACATGTCAACAGGATAAAGAAGAGCGGCAGTTACTGAAAGGGATGCTTCAGCCTTTACCAGTGCCATAGTGGAAATGGGAGAATATATCCATGGATTTTGTTGTGGGATTACTGAAGACATCTCGAGGTAATAATGCTATCTGGGTTATTGTTGATCGCTTGACTAAATCTGCTCATTTCTTTGCTATATGAGATACTTTTTCCCTAGATCAACTTTCCCATTTGTATCTTAAAGAGATAGTCAGGTTACATGGAGTTCCCCTCTCCATTGTATCTGATCGTGATCCCAGGTTCACTTCTAACTTTTGGAAAGGCCTTCAGAAGTCGTTGGGTACTGAATTAAATTTTAGTACAGCATTTCATCCTCAATCAGATGGGCAGTCAGAACGAACAATTCAGACCTTAGAGGATATGCTACGATCTTGTTCGATGGATTATCAGGGAAGTTGGGACCAACATCTTTCTTTTGTTGAGTTTTCTTATAATAATAGTTTTCATTCCAGTATACAGATGGAACCATTTGAGGCATTATTTGGGAAGTGGTGTCGAACTCCAGCATTTTGAGATGAAGTGGGTGAAAGGAAGTTGATGGGACCAGAATTGGTAGAAGAGATGGCAGAAAAAGTTCAGCTGATACAGAAACACATGAGAACAGCTCAGAGCAGGCAGAAGAGTTATGTGGACAACAGGAGGAAGGATCTATCTTTTGAGGTAGGTGATCATGTTTTTCTCGAAGTCTCACCATGGAAAAGTGTGATGTGATCTGGTAAGAAAGGAAAGTTGAGTCCAAGGTTCATTGGACCATATGAAATTCTGGAGAGAGTTGGATCAGTTGCTTATCGAGTGGCTTTACCTCCAAGTTTATCTCAGGTACACAATGTTTTTCATGTTTCGATGCTAAGAAAGTACATGCCAGATCCATCTCATGTTTTGAGTCCAGAGGTAGTTCAGCTGGAAGAGAACCTATCTTATAAGGAATAACCGGTCCAGATTCTTGACCACAGGGAGCAAGTGTTACGAAATAAGGTGATTCATCAGGTAAATGTTTTGTGGAAAAACCACATGATAGAAGAGGCAACATGGGAATCTGAAAATGCAATGAGGGATAAGTACCCCCATTTATTCGATAAGTAAATAAATTGCGGGGACACAATTTTCTAAAGGGGGGAAGTATGTAACATCCCAAGTAAGTAATGAATAATAGATATTTTTATCTATGTCTATTAATGATTAGGATAGTGTTTTAGAGGCTTAAAATGAAAATAAATACAATCTTATGCATGGAATACACTAATATTCTTAAAAGATTGTTTTACTGCCTTTTGATGGCAAACCCTTTTTAAATCTATCTTTTGACAATTTTATAAGCTATTTTTGTCAAAATAAACTTATTATTTATGATTGGGACATCAAAATTTACTTTGTGTGAATTTTTGGTATTTTTCCGATAAAGTTCATTTTTTAATGAATTGTGAAAAATGTTGTATTTTAATTCAAAACCACTTTTTAATCTAATTTATTTATATGATTATATTATCTTTTGAATTGGTTTTGAATTGAAATTATAATATATTTCTACCATTTTATCCAATGGTGGTCATTGGAATCAATTTCACTTTGAAATTGGAATTAAACTAGTGTCAATCTTTTGATACTTATTATTTCATAAAAACACGCAATTTGTCATGACAGCGGGAATTAGTTATTAAATTAATAAATGCAACTTACATGTTTTGAATTTTGTAAAATAGACATCATTTTTGAATACGGAATATCAAATATAGCTTAGGGTGAAGTTTTGGTATCCTTCTAAAAAACTTCAATTTTTGATGAATAGTGAAACCACTAAGTGGTAGTTAAAGAAATTGATTTTTCGTTTAAATAAAACTTTTCCACTTCTGTGATTTGATTTTCAAAAATCCGACATAAATGGTTGTCATTAATAAGTAAAATTTGGTTCAATGAGATTAAAATAATTTTTTGGTGAATAGTAACTTTTAAGTTCTTAATCGCGGTTAGTGGTAATTAGTGTAGTTTAAGGTAAAAATAATGTTTTAATAATCTGAGATGAGCTTGAAACATGTAATACCCTCATTGGACGTGTCATGGCCGACCAAGACAATCCATGGGTCAACTTGGGGACCCCATGGATCCACTTTGGTTGGGAAATGACTTAAATAAATTTTTATTTAATGTTAAAGTAAAAATGACACAAACAGGAGATGTTTTACTAAAACAAATTTTACATGGGGTTATACAAGTCATATTTTTTATTATAAATAGTAATTGGAAAGATAAAACTATTTCCTACATCATAGTATTTTTTTATAATTTTTATACTTTAAATAAATTAAATTATTTATGACATCATGATGATGCAGCGATTACCTCATTAATAAAGGATTTAAATAAAATGAAATGACAATGTAAAATCTATGAACTAAACATGTCCAAAACCTATTTTATGGGTGGATTTCGAACCCTTATCACCTTACCCTCGAATTATATCAATGTGAGACATTTTGAATTCGAAACTCATTTTAAAATAATGTAACATTTCTTTACTTTCCAAGAGTGCCCCTCCTCTCCTCTTATAAAAGTCCCCCACCTCTACCTCCTTACCCACACTCCCAAAGCCTTTGGCTTGGCCAAAACCTGCCCATTTTGTCTCTCCACATCCCTCTATTACTCCTTGAAGCCTCACTTTGGTCATAAGTCATCCCAAGGAAGCCTTTGAGCTCAAACCAAAGGGAGTTACCCAATTTTAAGGTAATGTCTTCACTTGAGTCCGTTTGTTTTATTTTGCTTCTCCAACCCCCTAAACTCTTTTTATTCATTTATTTTGTAACAAATCTAGTATATTAAATATACTAGTATGTTTGTATAATAAGGATTCGAGCTACACCTACACACACCTACATCTAATGGTTAAAGAACATATTGTTTCCATGGATGGTGAATTTATGCCTCCTGAAACGATGATTGTTCAACATTATTTTAACACCTTCAAAGGTGGCCATTAAGATGTCACTATATTTATATATGATATATAATATGTTTATGTTTTACTTAAGCTTCTTTATTTTCCATTTTGGGCATACCTTTATGGTTTCTATTATGGGTAAACGCGATATCTTCATTTAAGGAAGTGCGGACTACTGCCCCCTCAAAGTGATTTGATTCATTAAATACAATATGTGGGATGTATAAAGGATGGAACTATGATATTATATATGATATTATACTGGAATTATAATATACCTTTATATAATTATGATTCCATTCTATAAAATACAAAATAGAAATGAAAGTAGTGTTTATGAGTACGTACGGCTTACCGTCTCCATGAACAGTTCATTTCATTTCTTACCTCTAAATGATTATGCAATATTATAAATGCATGTATATACTGGATATATATTATATATACATCATGATTATAATTCTGGATATAATGGATACATGAACAACTTGTAATTATAAAGGGTTTATTTTTGACTCAAGTACCAATGATCGTTAAAACGACCGTTATTAACTTAAATATTTACATAGTTTTCATGACATGGCAATAAGTGATATAAAAGGAATAATGAACTTGAAAAATGTTCTTAAACAAGTAGAAATTAACCAAGATTATTATTCAGGAGATTAAAGAACGACCGAGTCAAGTCGGACCCGAGGTATGGGACTTCGTCTCAATCTCCTTTCATTGAGGCATATTTTGTTTTATACACAACCTTATTTTATATGGTGTATAAACCACTTTGACTTTTATGTTTATTCAAAATGAATCTTTTTTATATGAAGTGTTTACTAAATGACAAAAGGGAATGTTTTTGTCGTTCGTATGCGGTGACAATGACTTCTCCGCCGTCATGACCATTATTTGAGTTTCGGCTTCCTCTACAAGCCATACCTTTTTTTAAAGAAAAATAAATACCATGTTTTACTTTTCTTTTATTTTGGTATTGAAAATGGTTTTTATAATGTTTTTATATCAATGTGCTGTATTGATATCTTGTGATTGAAAGGTGGAAATGTTATGTTTCCTTTATTCATGTTTTATGTTATACAATTATGTTGAGGTTCTTGGGCATTATTATGAAGACGGGTGGTTCCGTGATAAACTAAGGGCGGGTGAGCCCGATATAGCTCTCCAATGCATTGGGTAATGTGAAGGAGTGAAACGTTAAGGTTTCTCCGAAGAGATTTAGGGAATATACTGTGATGGGTATTCCAAACGTAACCAAGAGGGTTACTCCCTACGTAAGAATGTTATGAATGCCTCAAGTTACCTTTATGTCTTATGATTTCTATGACTTATTCATGATTTGATGAGGTATGTTAAAGTGATTATGTTTTATGGGTGAAGTATGATTTCATTATTATGTATATATGTA
This sequence comes from Viscum album, assembly GCA_963277665.1. NCBI lineage: Eukaryota > Viridiplantae > Streptophyta > Magnoliopsida > Santalales > Viscaceae > Viscum > Viscum album. The sequence continues at coordinate 922,601,428 of OY728130.1, forward strand.
CCCATGTTTCCTTTCCATATTTTTATATCCCTTACTGAGCTTTTTATACTCATCCCAAGTTTTTTTGAAATGTTTTTAACAGGTCAAGGGAAAGGTACATGATATGATGATAGTGTCAATGAAGTGTCAAGAAAGAATCTATGTTTTATTTTAAATATTTTTCCATTGATGGGAAAGAAGAATACTATCTTTATGTAACCACTTTGTTTATATGTGGAATGTAATTCAAGTTTTATGATATAATTCTCTAAAACTCTAAACCCAAAAAGATCCTCAATGTGTAATCTTGTAGTAACTCAAGATTAAGTAAGGTTTAAGGCTGGGGCCTTATATACTATGCCTGAGACGACCATGAGGCAATCATTATGACCACCATCAATGGCTTTTAGTTCATACTAGCCAACAACAAGGCATCCCTGCTATAAGTCATGTCCCAACAACCTATGTCGGTCACTATAGATTGTAGAGGGTGGTTCCCCAGGTATTAAAATAGTGGAACCATTGATGGAGAGTGTAGTGGTGATCTGAATCATGCAGTAATGATGAACAAGTATGGGATAGAGGAGGACAACGTGGAGTACTGGCTAATAAAGAACTTGTGGGTAGATAAGTGGGGGTATGGAAGGAACATGAAGTTGTGTTGGGATATTCATAGCCCAACAGGGAATTGAGGCATGGACAAGGATACCTCTTACCCCACCACATGACCTCCTAATATTTTTCCCTTAGATATTTGGACCCATATAATATTTATATATTTATATTAATTCAATATTTATGATATCAATGAATGGTTAATGATATATGTATTATAAATATAACAACTATACCTTTCCCATAAAAACTGATTTTATATTCTCATTATACTTGGTGTTTGATAAATTTCCTTAATTCTAAGAGAAAAAACATTATATATTCCTCTAAACATAGTGGAATGCTTCCCCTAGCCAATAACTATAAAAAAGTCCAACCCTTGGGTTTCATGAGCCACAACCTTATCTCCTTCACTCCATGTGTCTCGTGTACCAATCACATGTCACCAATTCTATTGCCTTACCATGTAGTACTACTTGAGCTGATATGTAGATGTAACACCACAACCTAAATCACTGCACAATAACCAAATCATGGTGTTTAAAACTTCAATATTTTACTATATATTTTATTTTAAAAAATTACTATGACAATATATTGTTTCACACACAACATTGATCTAAAATGAGTAATAACATATTATATGAAAATTATTAAGAAATTATAGGAATAATAAAACCTCTTTTAAGTAAAAATACATTAATCAACTAAAAATGATTGCATTTAGAGGATAACTAATTAATATGATTTAATATTAAAAGGGATTGTTCTTTCTCAAAAATCTATTTTTTTCGTGTTATATATTTTATCCTAATAATTTAAATTGATATATTTTAAAATATTATTATATATGAATTAATATATTAACAATTTTAAAATTTTAAATTGATGTGAAATAATATTAATAATTCTTAATGTTTAAAAACATTATTTTTAATAAATTTAGTTTTCATAATATTTTTTTTATTTAAAAGGTAAATTAATAAATTTTTGAATTTAAATTTTTAAAAATGAACTTCATTTTTGAATCCAACATGTAAAATATATCTTAGAGTGGTTTTTGTATATTTTTTTGAATATGTTGATTTTTGGGTGAATAGTGAAAAATACTAATTTTGCAAATACTATCACATTTATGATATTATCATAAAGAAATAATGACTTAAAATTATATGGAAAATTTTTGATATATAAGAATATTTATTTATGGATTTAAATAAATCATTTAAAAATAACATATTTAATTTATAAAACTCATTATTAACATTTTGGAAGCTCAAATAATATTTTATTGTGAAAAAAACTAATATTTTATATTAATAAAAACTATTTATGGTAAATTTATTTTAATTAAGTATCTATATGGTTCTAATTTGGTTTTTCATTATTTTAAAATCCAAATAACTTTTATTTGGTTAATAATTAACCAATTAATGTCAATGGGATATAAAAACATGATAATTTTATTATAAACATAATTTTTATGATTAAAAATATAAATTTTTCAAAAAAAGGGTTTTTACGTAATACATGTGATAATGTTAAAATTAATTTTTGGTACACATCGAAATTTTATTTGATAAAATATATTTCAAATTTGGAATTTGAAGGTCCAAATTATGTTATAAGGCATGTCATGAACCAGCCTGATTTATCCCTGATTGAGGCACCCAAACCAGCATGGTACATACCTAAGGGGAATCCCCAATCCCCCTAGGCCTAAGACTAGAATTGAAGGCATCATAAGTAATCTTTGGGGAATATTTAAACTATTATAAAAAATAATATACAAATTATGTATTTTAGCCAGAATACATAAACAACTTAACATAAAAAATAACTACAGCAAAATAAAAGAAAGATCTAAAAAATCGGACGCCAACTAGGATGATAAATATTTTCTAAAAAATAAAAAACTAAAACCAAACCAGAACCTGGAAAGATCTCTCTATGAACTCTCAATCACCATCCATCCAAGAAACAACTTTCTCCATGAGAAGTCCTAAAACAATACCTAAACCTACAAAACACACTCCGGTCTATCGATGTTGAGTGGAACAAGTAGGGTGTCCACATAACTAAGCTCAGTAGGCAATAACTAGGGATTACATAAATTTATTTTTTTTCAAAAACATAACATCAATGTTGTTCTAAAATATAAATGAGGGATATATTTTATTGTTTTTAAAGTAAAACCTAATAATGAGATATTTAGTCGAAAACATCTTTAAAACCCAACATGTTTTAAAGAACACATTACAAACCCTTCTCAAGTAAACTCTTTAGAAATAAAATTTAAAAAAATATTTTTAAATAAAAATCAACTCACATCAAGGTAACCAATTATTAAAGAAAAATAATAAGAGTTGGATCATAATATAAAATTGAAACCATAAAAAAGTGTCATAGTGGAACTATAAAATAGAGGAGAAGTGATATATTCAAATAAAATGTGTAAGAAAAAATAAAGAGTAGGTAATCATGGGAAATTTTTAAACATTCCATGATCTGACCCTAAACTTACTTGGTTTGGAACCATATTCTAACCAATAGATTCATTCTTAAGTTTATAACCATCCCAAATGCTCTCTACTAGCCACACTGATGGCATAACCAACTATGGCATTTCCCTGCCATGAGGGATCTAGTCAACATAATTGGTATATAGATATAAGAATCTCTCATCCCTAACTAAAATTATTAGGATAAAATTATGATAATATAAATTGGGATGTGGGGAAAAAATAAATAAACAACATCCCAATCATGGGTCAATACAAGCCAAATAGAATGCCTGGCCCACCTACTAACACTATGAATATAAAACCACCCTTCAAACAAGATGGCTTCCATGAGGGCACACAAAAACTTAAAAAGAAAAATTCCATGGATCCAAAGAGGTATTTATATTTTTAACTTGGAGAATCTTTCCCAAGATCCCTTAAAACACAATTTTAAGTCAAAACCATTTGGAAAACCTATTTCTTTTATTCTAAATAAGACTTTAAATAAAGATTTTAACAACAACATTTGAAAACCAATTTATGAATCAATGGTTACTTTGAGAATCCCTCGGAAAGTTCCAAATTGTCCTAATATCCATTTTATAAAATTTCCTTCTGAAGGCCATTTTTATAAACCACTTTGAAAAAGATAAGACCATTTGGGGTCCATGTTTTCCAAGAATCCTTCCCATGTTCTTTCACATATATATGCATACTTATATGTGTGTGTGTGTGTGAACATACATGTATAGGTTATAAACCACACACACACCCATTAATTCATATATATATATATATATATATATATATATATTAGTTCATGGGAAGAACCAAATAAGCCAATAAAGAACATAAATTAAATCTTTTTTATAAAAACAAGGGGTTTCAACATGGAAAGAAAAAAACATTCGTGAGAATAAGGGAACCAAATTAGAAAATAATTCAAAACCCTAATTATATTATAAAAAATAATTGTAAATACAATTACATCAGTTTAGAAAATCAAAACACATTTAAAAAACATTTAGGAATTTCATCAAACACATGGCACATTACAAATTCTTTTAAAAAAAATTAACCAAATCCAAATCCTTGAAAATTGATTTATAATCTCTTTATATGCCATTAAAACCACCAACAACTTAAGGAAAAAATAAATATAAATCTCAATAATATATAGCATGTGAATAAAAAGTAAAATCCCCCAATCACTTACATCAAACAAGGTGAAAATTTAAGGAATACTTCATAAATGGGAAGACCAATATCGAAGACATGATCCTCACAACCAAAAATTTATAACCTAAGAATACAACATCAAAATCATACCTTAAGGTTTGTACAAGAGATTACCAAACCAAGGGAGAAAAGAAAATAGATAAATAAGGTAAGAGGAGAAGGGGAAAATGTTTATTGCATGATAACCACCAATATTTTAGGGAGAAAACACCCAAAAATCCAAGGGAGGAGGGAGTGGAAAAAACATAGGGCCCCCCCTTAATGAACTAAGGTTTAATGGAGAATAAACACACCATTTTGGATCTTAAAACTGAAAGGTTATTTTTTTAAAACCCAAAAATTTATGTTCTGGGCATTCACACAATTCGGCTGCATAGTTTACCAAGTTATGTGCCAACCATGTGCTCCTTACTAGAGAGAAACTGGGAACCCCACGGTTGGTCCACACTATTATAAAAAAACATGTTCCAAATATGATAAATGGATATATCAATCCATATAACCAAACTAGAAGGTTTCTTCATGGTTAGAAAAACTATATGGGTTAACCGCATGCCATGTAAGAAATCCCCAAAATTTAAAAATTTCAACCGGCTCATCCCAAAACACTATAAAAGGATAAATATAAAAAATAAATAAAACAAAAAGGTTGGTAGAGGTTGGGGGGAGAAATTATCCCCATAATAATCCCTTTATAACCCAAGAAATATGTTTAGTTCTGAATTAAGAGAACAAAATCCAAGATCTCCAACCAAAAGAAGAAGAAAAACCCTCTAACTGAATCTCCAAAACTCACTAGAACAATTAAAACTATTAAAAAAACCTCTCCTCAAAAAATAAAACCTAAAAAAATAATTGTGAGGTCAATATATGTAGATCCATATTGAATCTCTCCACCATTTAGAAATTTACAAATTATGGATGTTCAACCAATTCAAAATATGACTCAAAGGGCCACTATTATAAGTCTTAACCTATGATACCCAAAAAAAATGAAACCAAGTGAAAGAACATACATAAATTCCTCAAAACAATCACTCAATCTCTAGATAATCGTAGAGGATTGAGCATCCCAACAAGACATGTGGAACTCTAAAACACACCAAATATCACAACAAGTATAAGGATGGTGTAAGGCGGGAAAAAGAGGGAAAAATGAAAATGCCTCAAAAGCAACCCAGACCACCGTCAATATTTTAAAACCAAATAGAACTTATTAACAAAAATATTCTTCTGATTATATAAATTTTAGAGGCATCCCAACCAACTAGATCAATTACAAGTCTTTAGAACATCTCATAAAGAGGGATTGGAATGCCTGAACTAACCACATCAGAAGAACAATATAGAAGGATTCATCTATAAAGAATAAAATACTAAAGAAGTTTCACCAACAATCGGATCCTCCAGTATTCACTCTTCACCAAATGTTAAGCCTTCACCAACTCTAAAAGAAACATAGCCACAACTCACTAAAGGATACCCTTGAAAATCTAATTCGTCCAGATAGGCCTCAACCACGAAATCTTCAAATTGGACACGACCAACTAAAAGGAATTGAGCAATAAGATATAACTAAAGGTTATTTTAAAAATATGGGCCTTAAAATAGTCTCTTTAAATATACTCCAATGAAAAAGGAACCATATCATTAAAGAAGTTGATATACTCTTTCACTATCTATCGAACCTATTGGAGACTCATAAGCGCTTCTACCTTATCATCCTTAGACTCCTCAGAAAGGAACCACTAAGAAAACATGGTATTAAATTAATCAAAATATATAATAACTTTCAACTAATATGGGATGATGATCTCCCATTTATCCAAACCCACCCCTTCAAACATACCCAGAACAGCTTTTACCCTCAACGTGTCATGAGTTATAAAGGATCGGAAGGCTCATTCAACCGCCTCAAGGCATTTTATTGCCTCTCTAGAACCTAGATCACCTCAAAAGATATGAACACTCTAAAACTAAACCATCCCCACCACTCTATAATAAGTTAGTGTGGTGTCATCAACTGACCAAGCCACTCTAGAATCCTTACAAACTCTCGAACCTCTTTTAGAAGACATACTCTAAACAACAAGAGAAAGAAAAAACCAAATAAATAAACATTATAATTCTAAATTAAAATAAAATATAATCAAACCTCAAATAAAAATAATAATATCATAAAATAATTAATCAAAGTCACTAAGTAAGATTTTAAAAACTTCACATTTCAAATATCAAAATTTTTAAATCTCACATTCAAATATAAAAGATCTTTAAACACTTTACCCCAATTTAAAATTTTAGTCTCCTATTGAAATCAATTTAAAATACCATAAAATTTTACTTTAAACATTTATAGTTCCTCAACCTTAAAATCCTTTCATTCTACTTCAAAAGATACCCTTAAATTTTTCCAAGGACAACCTCAACTTTCATTTCAAAACCAAAACTTATTTTAAAAATTCATTTAAAATAAAACCAATTTTTATAAATACCTTGGAAACCATATTTAACCCATTCTAATAACATCTAAAAATAAATCATGAAGAAACACGAAAAAAAAAAGATTTCATTGAAAAAAATTAGAAGGGGGCTAGTGGTAGTGTATAATTTGGCTGACCATGCACTAACTATGTAATCACATTGGAAGGAAAACCAACCATCTTCACAACATCCACATAGTTTTCCAGACCAAATGGGGTTATCAAAAACCTCTGATTCACCCTTACTATTCACCAAAATAATATAAAAAACATAAAAAACACCCATAAAAATCCAATACAATCTCAATTACCATCAATATAGGCCAAAATAAATCAAGAACCAATAAAGAAATATAGTTACACCAAGTCTTGACACCTAAAAATACATGGTAAATCAAGGATCAGGATAAGTAAGAGCTCATGAAACTCTTCCAACACCTAACTATCTTGTTATGATAGTCCAAGTATCCAATATACTATACATCCCCAAATAATAAGGGCTTATTTGATACCATTTTTTCACAAACCAGCCCAGTTCATCCCTAAACTAGACACGCAGACTAGCTCGAGACATACCCAAGGGGTGTCCTTGATCCCCCTGAGAAAATGAAAATTTTCTAAGGAATCATAAGTAATTTTTATAGATGATTTCACCCATTACACAAAAAAAATAAAAAGAGCATGTTTTAGAACCATAATATGTAAACAATCAAACATAAAAAATTTAGTGAAACAAAAGAAATCTCTAGAAAAATAGGTGGATGAATAGGCTGATACATATTTGATATATAATAATAAATAAAACCAAACTGGAGCTCGAAGAAATATCTACGTCACCTCTTGATCACTATCCATACACAAAACCACTCACTCAATGAGAAATCTCAAAATGATTCATGAACATTAAAAATAAAATTAGGCCAACTGATGTCGTGTGGCACAAGTTGTTTTTTTTATATCAGTCGAAAATAACTATAGAGTCCATGTAATTACTTTTTCTAAAATATACCATCAATTCAAGTTTCAAATAAAAATAAAAGAAAATTTTTATTCTTTTTACAGGGAAAATTTTATCATCATTTGAGTGAAAAATATCTTTAAAACCCAGCATGTTTTTAGGAAAATATTTAAAACCCATTTCAAATAAAATATTTATAAATAAACCTTATAAATCTGTTTTTAAAATGCCCCCAACTCACACTAAGGGAACCAGTGAGTGAAACAAAATAATAAGAGCAGGAATATACTATAAAAGTGAAACCAGAGAAAAAAGTTTCATGGAAGAACCATAAAATAGAATTTCAGTGATATATCCATCAACAAAGGATAAGAAATAAAAAATTGTAAGTAATAGTGGGAAATTTTTAAAAATTCTATGAGATGACCATAGATTTACTTGGTTCATAACCATATATCATCTAATCGATGTGTTCCTATGTTTATAATCAACCCGACTACTCTCAACTAGCCTCACCAATGGCATAACCTAGCATTGAATTTCCCTACCATGGGGAATCTAGTACATCTAATAATGACATAGATAAAATAATATCTCATACTTAACTAAAATACCTAGGATCCCATGATGCTAATATAAATTAGAAGTTGAGGTAGTAATAAATAAATAATAATACAGTAATGGGTCAGTATAATTCAACTATAATGGTCAACCAACCTCCCAATACTTTCCATGTAAACTCCCGAAAATTTCATGGAAAATCTTTTCTTAAATTATTTGGGAATTTACGAGTACGCAGTTTCTGACGGCACCTGATTCCGAGGCCCGGTGTGCCCAGAATCAATTTCTGAAGTTTAGCTCGGGTACGTTCAGTGAACAAATGAGCGGGTTTTTCTATCTTTTGAACCGATGCTCGGAATTAAAATCTGAGGGAACTGATGAAACTGCAGCGTCGGTAATTTCTTAAGAGGACCTTTATCGAAGATGTGTTTGCTCGGGAGGAGGTGTTAAAAATTGTGGATTAATAAAGGATTGAATAAAAAATTGTGGAACAATTTTTATTCCTATCCAAGTGGTTATATCCTACATGGAGTAGTTGGGGTGGGACCCACAAGTCCCTAACTACCCATGTGAGGATATTTGTGAGGTGGATCCCACACGAGCTCCACCCCTTCACATTCCTTAAAACTCCTCTAACCCCTCTTAAATTTTGTAACTCTTCTTAACTTGTGAAACCTATCCTCTTCCTCTCCTCTCTCTCTCCCTCATTAATCTGGCCAACATATCACTTAATTAATTAGACAACTCATGGTTTAATTAATTAAGTGAATTAGATTTTTGAATTTTTGTAATTTGAAATGCATGGCATGGATTAATAAAATAAGGAGAAGCCTTATTTTATTTTGTTTGGTGGGCTTGTTGTGTTGAGAGAAAGGGGAGAGAACTCTTGAGACTTGAATAACTTCATCTCCTTTGTTGAAGAACGCCAAGACCTCGATGAAGAACATCGACTCGGCGACCCCGGATTCTTCTTCCATTTCCTCCTTCGCGGCAAGGAAGGAAACAACGATGCGGGAATTCGCCAACGACATCACTCTTTGTCCTCACCGTGATAAAAAGAGGAGATGGCGTTTCCTCCTCGGACGTTCCCTGTCGACGTCTACGAAACCTCATCACATGACATCATCAACGGAAACGCCGACATTCTTCATTGTTTGTTGAGGTAGGGGTTAATTTCATTTATAATTAATTAAAATTGTGCTTTGTTTTGTCATTGAGAATTATCGTTACTTTAGCCGCTTGTTATTTACGTAATGGGAGGAGATCGGACCGCAAAAACACGGCCGATTTCTCCTCCCCTTTATCTTGTTGATCAGTCGTTGATGATTGTGGAGAAGGAGGCGTGGTTCCGTTGCACCGCACGGAAACGAAGAGCACCAAAGGCGGAGCGAGCCGCGGCAGAGGAGCGCGGCACCGTTGCGCCGTGCCGGTGAGGTCGAAGGAGGCCGCCGCTTGGCGCCGGCCGCGGCGGAGGAGCGTGGTGCCATCGCACCACGCCAGAACTTCAAGGGAGTTGCGGCCGCGGTGGAGAGGAACGGCGCCGTCGTGCCGCACCGGTCCGACAGGAGTTGCGGTCTAAGGCCGCGGAGGTCTTCAAAGGGGCGGGCGGCTGAGTCGGACGCCAGCGCCACCTAGAGGCGGGACCCGAGGGGGTCTCGTGGTACAGAAGGTTGGCCATCACAGCCGGCCGTTTGAAAGAAACCGGGGGGTATTAACCCCCCGAAAAGATCCCTAGGGTGGACACCACGGGTCCTCTGTTTCGGAAACAAGGGGGTGGCGCCCCCTTCGCACCCCGCTCGGCCGACAGCAGAGCTGCGACCGGCTTCCGAGCCGGGCCGCAGGCCACGCCGGGTCGGGCCGCCCGCGCCGGGTTGGGTCGCTCGCTCTGGGTCGGGCCACGCTAGCCGGGCCGCGCCAGTCGGGCCAGGCCGCGCCAGCCGAGCTACGCCGCACCTAATCGGGTCGGGTTGGACCGGGCCCAGACCCCCTATTTTCGGATCAGGTTCGTTCAAACGCCCATATCTTGGGCTACAGACCTCTGATCGATGCACCGTCAGTTACGTCGGGATCCTTGAATATAGATTATTTTTTTGGTATATTACACTCAAGGTTTCAAAGAAGTTTGGGAATGGCCGGGTTGGTTCGAACTCGAAACTGACAAGGCCCTTGGAGCGAAAACGCTTATAACTTAACGATCGGACGTCCGAATGATGTGCCGTCAATTGCGTTGAATTACTATTAGTGAGATAGTTCTTTTGGATTACTCCACTCGAGGTTTAGACGCATCTGGAGTATGGTCGAGTTCATTTTAGCTTAAAAACCAACCGGGCCCCTAGGACGGGAAAGCTAATATCTCTCATACCGTGCGTCTGATTGACGTGTCGTCTATCGCGTTGAGTTCCTATTGATGAGACATAACTTTGTGATACATCAACTCTGGACTTCGTGACAGTTGATGTATCGACCCCCCCTTGGCTCGTGGAGTGGACCCTCCTGAAATCAAGCGTGCTGTGTGCAGGAACCCTAGAGCTGGTTGCGACTGCGATGATGATGGCGACTGTACTGGGATCCTACGTGGGTTCGACAGTGAGGATGGAAGTACATGGATCCTTCGTGGGTTCGGCAGCGATGATTATTGTACTTGGATCCTATGTGGGTTCGGCAGCAATGGTTACTGTACTTAGATCCTACGTGGGTTCGGCAGCGACGACTTCTGTACTTGGATCCTATGTGGGTTCGGTGGGGGAGATGATACAGAGGCTACATCTATCATATCCACCCCTCTTTGTGAATAGTATACCTGTGTGAGCAGATTCTTGACTTTCAATCATTATCTTTGATATGATTGTCTTGATTTCCTGTGTGGACTGAGTTGTACTTTCCTGTGTGGACTGGGTTGAACTTGGTCTCGGGAGTTGGAGCCGAACTGGAATTGATGACTTAGGTATATGTATGGGCATATACCTAAGTAGAGTTGATTGATACTTTGTGTTTGTATATTTCCTTTTTGGTTTATCCTTCATGGATTCTGGGAGGCCTTTGGGGGTTTTGGGGTCCCTACTGAGTATCGTATACTCACCCCTGCACGGGCTATGCCCGCACTACGTTGTGTTGGATGCAGACGACGGACAGCGTTTATCGTGGTTGAGACTTGTGAAGCGGGACGGTATCTGGAGATGGACTATCAGGTGGGACTTACAAGGTGCAGACGGATGGATTCGAGGAGTAGAGGAGACTATCTGTACCCACCCTTCTAGTGGGGTTTCCGAAGGACGACTTGGTGGTTGCTGCTTTACTTTTCAGCTGTTGTACTTTCTTTTCTCTGTTGTGCTATACTTTTAGTTGGGTTTGTATACTGGCCCGTTTACTTTCCATCACTTACTTCTGTACTCAGTTTACTTAGTGTTTACTTCAGCTTTCACACTCTATGGTGTTTGTTTCCTTATATAAAGGCAATGTCTTCCCTTATATTGGGATGTATGCCTTTGGTGCTAGTTTCCAGCCCCTGGCCTATGGAAGGCGGGCTTGGGGTACTCACGGCACAGGACCCGAGGATGGGTCGTGAAAAATTGGTATCAGAGGAGTTGGTTCTACCATAGAACTCAAGACTCTGATAATTTCTTCTATGTGAAGCAATAGTGTTAAGGGTATTGAGTGTGGTTATCAGTTCAGGGAGTCCAGTGTTGTTGTGGTGGCCGACGTATCCATACACCAGGACCCTGACTTCTGATTTCCGACTCAATGCACGAAAACATTGATTGCATGTGTGTTACAAAAGTTTTCTTTGTGATTGCTTTGTGTTAGCTCACCAGGAATATTGTATTAACCGTGGCACACCTGTTTCTTTTCAGGATGGCCCCATGATGGTAGTCAGCTAGGGTTCCGAGCTTTGTGCGAGATGGCAGCCCACCGAGCGATGAGGCCTCAGTGCAGGGCCCCATTACAGAGGAGGCACCGGCAGTACCTCTACCATCAAGCCACCGATGCCACCACCCCCAACAGCTGAGAGTGCTCGTCTCTTGAGTGCACTGCATGAGTTTCAGCGTCAGAGACCTCCCAGGTTCCGCAGGGAGACGGACCCTCAGGCAGTCGAGGATTTCCTGGAGGCTGTTGTCTGAGTCTTTAGATTTGTAGGGACACCATCTGATCTTATGGTGATCCTTGCGGCGATTCTCCTACTGTAACACCCCAAGCTTCTATGATATGCTTCTCTTTGAATAATACAATAGCGTGTGTTGTACGCAACATCGAGTTCTAACTCACACCACAACTGATCAAACTAGCCGTTATGAATAGTAATACCTACTTTTTAAAATTTTATAAATTTTATCTCTCAAAATGGACTTCATTTTTGGATTTAGAGTATCGAATTTAGCCTAAGGTGATGTTTTGGTACTTTTCGGATAACTTTAATATTTTGATGAATAGTGAAAATTACTAAATTTTAATTAAAAACAACTTTTTTAATCAAAATAATTAATAGTGATAAATTATGAATTTGAGTGGTTTTAAAGTATATTTAGAATATATTTTTACCATTTAATACAATGTTGGTCATTGGACATAATTTCACAATTAAACCGAACATAAACAAGTATCAATCTTTTGATATTTATTATATCTTAAAAATACGCTTTTTGTTTTGACAGTGGGAATTAATTTTAAATTAATTTCTACCACTTATGTGTTTGGAATTTGGAAAAATGGATTCCATATTTGGAATCAGGATGTTGAAATTGTGTAAATAGGTAACTTTTATTTTTAGACATTTTGAATAATTACTTCGGTAAATATTTTATTTACCATGGTTAAAGGGTAAATCCGGTAAATAAGGGTTAAAAAATAATATTATAATAATAAAAAATTACCCTAAAACATGTCCTAACCTTATTGGTTGATACATGTCCGACCATGGGCATCTTTGGGTCAATTTTGGGACCCCATGGTGCAACTTGTAAGTGATAGGGACACTTTATTTTAATTAAGTTAAAATGGATACAAAAATGACACAAGCATATATCTTTTAGAAATACAATTTTTACATAGGGTTATATATGTTGGATTTTAAACTATAAATATTCATTAGAAAGATAAAAATATTTCATACATAATGGTATTTTATTTGTAATTTTTAGACATTAAATAATTTAATTTATTTATGACACAATTTTGATGCAGTAATTACCATAATAATGAAAAATTAAAAGGATTGATATTGTAGATACCAAAATAAATATAATTTGAGACTTTTTATGAATTACACTAATTTTCTAGGTTAATATGAAATATTATAACTTATTTAATTAACGTTTTTCGAAGTAATCATTCTGTTATTATTTTTACAAAAATCAATTATTGAATAGTGTCAAAATTGACATAAAAGAGTTTTTAAAACAAATATTATATTATTAATTTATATTAAATTCTTAAAAATCTAAGGTTCGGACAAGAGACTTATATAATTATAGGTTTATCATTAATGGACCACTGTAGAGTCTCTTGGATATATATAGTAAGTTTATTAACCATATAATATAAAAATACCAAGAGACATTGTAAAAGTGAAACTAATTAACTAAGAGTTAATACTTAATGATAAGGTTAATATAGTAACCCAAACCTGTCTAAATTATATTTGTTGAGTGGTTTTTGACCCATAACCACCTTAACCTTTAAATAATCCACTTTGGAGCCATTAGAAACCGAATAAGAATTTATTATAAAATAATATTTCTAGCTTTTCCAAAGGTGCCCCTCACCCCTCTTATAAAAGGGAACTTCCCCTTATCATTAATTCACACCTTAAAAGCCTTTTGGCTCGGCCAAACTCTTCCCAAATACTCTCTAAACTTACCTCACTTAATCCTAGAGGCTTTCCTTTAGTCCTAAAGCCATCTTAAGTATCCCTTTTGATCAAATCAAAAGGAAGAACCTGAAGAAGAGGTAATGATTTCACCACCGTTTTTCAAGTTCCTTTCTTCTTCCACTTCTTCTTTATTTGTTATTACCATTCTAAAATAATGAATCCAGTATCTCCTATATAATATAATATTATTATAAATATGGTACAACCATATTCAGTATTATATACATCCTTTGAATGACATGTCACCATACGTGCGTACGTACGGCTTACCGTCTCCACGTCGTGGTGTAATTGTTATTCAATATATTATTATTTGGATGGGTATAATAATGATTTGTAATTCATGTAAATAATAAATATAACATGATAATTATTCTTTATATATTATATACCATCCAATTATATATTATTTTAATATCAAAAGAATGATATTGTCCCTCGTGCGTACGTACGGACTACCGTCTCCACGAACGCGGTGAGATTCATTCTCCATCTTATCCATTCAAGTATAATTATCATTTTATGATTTAAAAATAATGTTTAAGGACTTAAAATCATTCTGGATATGAATAAGATACATACTATCCATGATAAACATGTATTACGTAACAAATCATATAAAAGAAAACTAGTAAGTTAACACCCGAAACAACGATAATACTAAGATACTATTAACAAATCAATGTTAAAAGATCATATATGATATCATATTAATTTATATGATTCTTGTATAATTTAATAAAAATTATTTCACCATTATACAGGAGGTTAACCTACCCCTAACCAAGTAAAAGTACAAGGTAAGGGTTTTTTGCAATCTCTTCATTATCCGAGGTTGTTTATACGTAATAATCTACTGGGATCTATTTATCATCCACATTCATGTTTCTTAAAAATGTATTTCAAAACATTTTTACTATTTACAAGAATATGGGTTAAAGTCATTTGTACCCTTGTTTGAATTTTTATAAGAGTTTTATAAAGGAATCTTTCCATTTTTTTCCAAACAAGGTGCTTTTTAACCTTTTCAACAGAATTAAGGTAAGAATGTTTTTTTAACTTATACGGTGGGTGCGGAAATTTTCCGCCGTTATAAAATCATCAAAGCTTACCTTACAAGATTACAAGAATATTTTCAAAGGAAATGTTTTATTTTATAAATATATGACTCTTAAATGATTTCAAAATAGAAAGAGATATTTCTCTAAAAAGAGTTTTGATTTCATCTATGTCAACATCCTTTGATGGATTTTACGCTTATTTGAAGTTGATTTATTTTGATAAAAAACTTCTGTATTGTATTGAAGTTTTTGTGATCTGTTTGACTATGGATGTATTTTTTTTATACCATTCATAGTTTATGGATGAAGTATTTACATTTCGTATGCTAGTTTTAATACGAATGTTTATGTTATGTTTAAACCTTTTCATATGGGAATGCATTGGACTTAATATGTGACGGGTGGAGCCCGCTATAGCTCCTCGATGCATCGGTAGGTCTTATGAGACAAACTAGTGTCTTGGCACAAGGCCTTGGAAAAATCTTATTTGTAGTCTTGGCACGAGGCCTTGGCTATGTGGTTATGATAGTCTGGCATTATGCATTCCATCATTATGAAAATGGTTATTAATATTGCATGTGATTATTCGATTACTAGAATATCCATGTGAATAAATAAATGGAATTATTTCATTTTATTTTTTCCATACTATGTTGAATTTCAAGTTTAAAAGGCTTTTGTTTTAGTTATACATTTCCTTAAATCTTTATGCTTATTTATGAAAGTTTCCGCTATATTGTTATCCTTACTGAGCATCTAAGCTCACCCCTTTAAATGTTTTATTTTTCCCAGGATGTGAAGAAGTAATTTATGAATGACCCACAGGGATAGTATGTGGGGATATGAGTGTGGACTATGAAGAAAAGATGTTTTTGTAGTTTTCATTTTTATGATGTAATATAAGACTTATGAATATATCTAGTGTTTCCAAGGCTACTAAACTAATCGGTCTTTCGAGATTTGATCATTCTTGTGATCATGACAATGTTATGTAATAATGCACCGACTCTGGGTAACTGGGGTCGGGGAGTTACAGTTGGTATCGGAGGGATTTTAGTACAAACCTTGGAAGATAGATTTAGATAAACACTGATTAGAGCAAGTAGACCTAAGATGAACATTGAGGATTAGTATAGAAGAACTTCCTAGAATTTTGGTATTGTAGAGATTTTGTGAGTTTTCTAAGAAATACATACCTGTCTGGATACGAGCAGGTAGAGGCGGCTCTGGCACAGATGTACCTAGGGGTAAAACCCGAAAACACCGCTTTGAGCTAGACTCGAACGGGAACTGGTGCACGACAACGGGCCTTGTTGCACTCTTGGTTACGACACTCCCGGGGGATATGCTTAGGATAACTCTCATTTTATTTACAAATCATTATGAAGGGTTTATGAGTATATACTTCCTCAAAGAAAACATTTTTATGATTATGGATTATATCCATAAATAGTTCAATTTATGTTAAGTGTTTTATAAGTATGGAATTATGTATTTTGATTCATAAACTGATCTAGTTTATGCCATTGTTTAGAAATGGTGCCTAGTGGAAGAAATGGAAACCGTATCAATGAACGCACTCCATGTGGGGATTTCCCTCCTGCTCAAGATAATTATAGTGGAGCGGGTGATACAACTGGTGCCAATTAGGTAATCACCATACCGGGACAACTCACTCAGGTTATGAATAATAACCTTACCCGTATGGAGCACCCTGATCCACAGCGTGGAGGATCAATGTTAAATCACTTCATGAGGAAAAAACCACCAACATTCAATGGGAGTACAAATCCCTTAGTAGCTAAGCAATGGATAAATTCCCTAGAGAAAATATTTCAGGATTTGGGGAGTAGTGAAAGGGAAAAAGTTATCATGGAAGTTTACCGCCTCAATGGAGATGCTGATCAATGGTGGTCATTGATTCAAAACACGAAGGAAGATAATGAAGTATCAAATGTGGAATAGAGGGAGTTCAAAGATCTGTTTTTAGAAAAATACTTTCCTTGTGACCATCGAGCAGATATGGAAAGGCAATTTTTGAGTCTGAGACAAAAGGAGGATGAGAATGTCGCAAAGTATGAGGCTAATTTACAAGGTTAGCAAGGTATGTTGGAGATTATATACGTAACCCAAGAAGTAATATTGATCATTTCTTTGATGGGTTAAAACCATTTCTCTGTCGAGAATTAGCCTGACAATCCTTCTCGTCGTATGAAGACATTGTCTCATGTGCTATCAAGATAGAGAAATAATTCTCTAAGTCATATGACTTTAAAGCGAAACAAGAGAAGAAGAGATCTGCTGATCAATCTGGGAATGGAAATAAGGGGAAGAATGGAAAGGTTGAATATCCATCATGTGGTAAATGTGGGAAGAAACACCCCGGTACTTTCTTGAAGGGAATGGGTGTCTGTTACAAGTGTGGTGAAAAAGGCCACCAAGCTCGTGATTGCAAAGGGAAGAAGGAAGCTACCAATGTTCAGTGCTACAATTGCAGGGAGATGGGACATTATTCAAATGAATGTCCTAGGCGTTAGGGGAAATTACCTCAGAAAAGGCCAAGGGATCAAGGCCAAGCTTATGCTATCACTACTGCTGAGGTAGAAGCTCCGAAAGATGTGGTGGCAGGTAATTTCATGGTTTCCTAGAAAATGCATTATTTGATTCTGGATCATCGCATTGTTTCATATCTTCCCAGTTTTCTAAGAAAATTAGCTATTTCCAATTTGATTTAACAAATGAGTTGTCAGTTAAAACTCCAAAGGGAATTATCATTGCAACAATGTTTTGTGAATCAGTCCCCATTAGAGCACATAAATGTTCTTTATCCGCTGATCTCATCGTCATACCTATGATTGAGTTTGATATAATCCATGGTATGTATTGGCTTTCGAACAATGATGAAAAGATTTATTGTAAGAAGAAGGAGGTTACGATTTTTTATGATGATGATAAGGAACACCTTATCTTTAGAGCAGAATTGTCACCACCTAATTCTTATCTAGATCCTCCCCCAGTAGCTCAACTAAATTCAATTATTGGGGAGGAAGAGAATGAAATGACTATGGGTGAGGAAAGGAATGTTCAAATAGAGGATGTACCTGTTGTGAAAGAATATGTAGATGTATTTCCGAAAGATTTACCTGGACATCCTTCAGAACGAGAAGTTTAGTTTTCCATTGATTTAATTCCTGGATCAAGTCCTATATCGAATACCCCTTATAGAATGGCCACTGTAGAATTAGTTGAACTAAAGAAACAACTAGAGTAATTGAGTAATAAGGGATTTATTCGCCCTAGTGTTTCTCCATGGGGATCCCCTGTTCTTTTTGTTAAAAAGAAAGATGGATCTATGAGGTTATGTATCGACTATAGGGAGATCAATGCTATAACAATAAAGAACAAGTATCCCCTACCTCGCATTGATGATTTATTTGACCAACTGCATGGATCTCAATACTTTTCAAAGATTTACCTTCGATCTGGATACCATCAGTTGTGTGTAAATAAGGAATACATTCCGAAGACAGCATTTCGAACCAGGTACGGGCATTACAAGTTTACAGTAATGCCTTTTGGATTGACTAATGCACCCTCTGTATACATGGATCTGATGAATAGAGTTTTCAAGGAATATCTCGATGAATGTTTGGGGGTATTTATTGATAATATCTTGGTATACTCTAAAAGCTACGAGGATCATGAAAATCACTTGCACATTATCCTGACGACTTTGAGAAGACATGAATTATATGGGAAGTTTAGCAAGTGTGAATTATGGCTTCATGAGATTTATTTTCTTGGCCATATTGTCTCTAAGGATGGAATTTCTATTGATCCTTATAAGACCAAGGCAATCCAAGAATGGCTAGCACCTATGAGTATAACTGAGGTACGCAGTTTTATTGGTTTGGCAGGTTATTATCGATGTTTCGTCCAGAATTTTGCCCGATTGGCTAACCCATTAACGAAGATCACACATAAAGGGGTTAAATTTGTTTGTACAAAAGATTGTGACGAATGTTTCGAAGAACTGAAGAGAATATTAGTCAATGCTCCTATATTGACTCTACCATCGGGTAATGATGGGTTCATTATTTATAGTGATGCATCAAAGAAATGACTTGGTTGTTTCCTTATGAAAAATGATAGGTTTATTGCCTATGCATCACGACAGTTGAAAATTCATGAGCAAAACTATCATACTCATGATCTCGAGTTAGAAACTGTGATCTTTGATTTGAAGATATGGAGGCACTACCTCTACGGTGAAAAATGTGAGATTTATACTGATCACAAAAGTTTGAAGTATATTTTCTCACAAAAAGAACTCAACATGAGGCAAAGGAGATGGCTTGAATTACTCAAGGATTATGATTGTATGATACACTACCACCCAGGGAAAGAAAACAAAGTGGCAGATGCTTTGAGCAGAAAATACCATGGAGTTTTGAACGTGATGAGAATTGAAAGGGATCTAATTTTCATGGATCTAGTGAAGATGGACATGGGAATAACCATGGAAGGTGAAACATCGGTGCTTTTTCAAATGGTTTCCAAACCATCTTTAATATAAAGGATTAAGAGTTCTCAGACCGATGATGAAGAATTTCAAAAGAAGATTAAAGATGTGAATGATGGGAGATTGAGAGACTTTGTGTATGAAGATGGAATTTTGAAATTTGGGAAGAGACTTTGTGTTCCCGATATACCTGATCTAAAAAGGGAATTGCTGGATTATTCTCATAGTTCCAATTTCTCTATACACCCCGGGAGCACCAAAATGTATAGAGATTTGAAGGAACATTTTTGGTGGGACAATATGAAGAGGGAGATTGCGGATTTTGTGTCAAGATGTATGGTTTGTCAACAAGTGAAAGGTGGAAGGAAACAGCCTGGTGGAGTATTTAAACCTCTTCCCATACTGGAGTGGAAATGGGACAATATTACGATGGACTTTGTCATGGGGATACCAAAGACTCCTAGAAGGAACGATGCAATATGGGTCATTGTTGATCGTCTTACCAAGTCAGCACATTTTCTTGCTATAAGAGAAGACTTACCACTGGAACGTCTAGCAAGACTATATATTGATGAAGTTGTGAGACTTCAAGGAGTACCCTTATCGATTGTTTCTGATCGTGATCCCCGTTTTACTTCAAGATTCTGGAAAAGTCTTCAGAAAGCCTTGGATACTGAACTTCATTTGAGCACTGCCTACCACCCTCAAACAGATGGACAATCATAATGAACTATTCAAACCATAGAAGACATGTTGAGATCCTACTCACTTGACTTTCAAGGTATGTGAGATCAATATTTACCTCTGGTAGAATTTTCCTACAACAATATCTTCCATTCGAGTATTCATATGGCACCATATGAAGAGTTATACGGAAAGAGATGTCGTACACCAACCTGTTGGGATGATGTTGGTGAAAGAAAACTTGTAGGCCCAGAATTGGTGGAGGAAACGATGGAAAAGGTGAAAGTAATCCAAATTCACATCAAAGAAGCTCAAAGTAGGCAGAAGAGCTATGTTGATAATCGAAAGAAGGATTTGGAATTTCAAGTCGGTGATCATGTTTTCCTGAAGGTATCTCCATGGAAGGGGGTCATACGTTTTGGTAAGAAAGGTAAATTGAGTCCCAGGTACATCAGACCTTTCGAAATTCTAGAACGAATTGGGGTTGTAGCTTACCGATTGGCAATGCCGCCAAGTCTCTCCAAAGTTCACGATGTGTTCCACATATCTCTGTTGAGGAAATACATGCCTGACCCAATGCATGTACTCACCTATGAGGAATTAGAACTGGAACCTAATCTCTCTTATTGCGAAGAGCCCGTCAGGATTCTTGATACGAGAGAACAGGTACTGAGAAACCGGACGACTCATCTGATAAAAGTCTTGTGGAGAAACCCTAAGATGGAAGAGGCAACGTGGGAACCCGAGGAACTTATGATGAAGAACCACCCGAGTCTTTTCATGCGGTAGTATTCTAGAAATTTCGAGGAAGAAATTATTTGAAATAGGGGAGAATGTAACACCCCAAGCTTCTATGGTACGCTTCTCTTTGAATAATGCAATAGGGTGTGTTGTACGCAACATCGAGCTTTAACACACACCACAACCGATCAAACTAGCCGTTATGAATAGTAATACCTAATTTTTAGAATTTTAGAAATTTTATCTCTTAAAATGGAATTCATTTTTGGATTTGGAGTATCAAATTTAGCCTAAGGTGAAGTTTTGGTACTTTTAGGATAACTTTAATATTTTGATGAATAGTGAAAATTACTAAATTTTAATTAAAAAAAACTTTTTTAATCAAAATAATTAATAGTGATAAATTATGAATTTGAGTGGTTTTAAAGTATATTTAGAATATATTTTTACCGTTTAATACAATGTTGTTCATTGGACATAATTTCACAATTAAACAAAACATAAACAAGTATCAATCTTTTGATAGTTATTATATCTTAAAAACACGCTTTTTGTTTTGATAGCGGGAATTAATTTTAAATTAATTTTTTCCAATTCTGTGTTTTAAATTTTGAAAAATGGATTCCATATTTGGAATCAGGATGTTCAAATTGTGTAAATAGGTAACTTTTATTTTTATACATTTTGAATAATTACTTCGGTAAATATTTTATTTACCATAGTTAAAGGGTAAATCCGGTAAATAAGGGTTAAAAAATAATATTATAATAATACAAAATTACCCAAAAACGTGTCCTAACCATATTGGTTGATACATGTCCGACCATGGGAATCTTTGGGTCGATTTTTGGACGCCATGGTGCCACTTGTAAGTAATAGGGACACTTTATTTTAATTAAGTTAAAATGAATACAAAAACGATACAAGCATATATCTTTTAAAAAAACAATTTTTACATAGGGTTATATATGTTAGATTTTCAACTATAAATATTAATTAAAAGGATAAAACTATTTCCCACATAATGTTATTTTATTTATAATTTTTAGACATTAAATAATTTAATTTATTTATGACACAATGGTGATGCAGTAATTACCATAATAGTGAAAAATTAAAATGATTGATATTGTAGATACCCAAATAAATATAATTTGAGACTTTTTATGAATTAAACTAATTTTATAGGTTAATATGACATGTTAGGAATGATTTAATTAACTTTTTTCGAAGTAATCATTCTGTTATGATTTTTTAAAAAATCAATTATTGAATAGTGTTAAAATTGACATAAAAGCGTTTTTAAAACAAATATTATATTATTAATTGATATTAAATTCCTAAAAATCTAATGTTCGGCCAAGGGACTTATATCATGATAGGTGTATCATTAATGGACTACTTGGGGGTCTCTTGGATGTATATAGTAAGTTTATTAACCATATAATATAAAAATACAAAGAGACATTGTAAAAGTGAAACTAATTAACTAAGAGTTAATACTTAATGATACGGTTAATATAGTAACCCAAACCTGTCTAAATTCTATTGGTTGAGTGGTTTTCAACCCATCCACACCTTAACCTTTAAATAATCCACCTTGGAGCCATTAGAAACCGAATATGAATTTATTATAAAATAATATTTCTTGCTTTTCCAAAGGTTCCCCTCACCCCTCTTATAAAAGGGCACTCCCCCTTCTCATTAATTCACACCTTCAAAGCCTTTTGGCTCGGCCAAACTCTGCCCAAATACTCTCTCAACTTCCCTAAATTCATCCTAGAGGCCTTCCTTTAGTCATAAAGCCAACTTAAGGATCCCTTTTGCTCAAATCAGAAGGAAGAACCCGAAGAAGAGGTAATGATTTCACCACCCTTCTTCAAGTTCCTTTCTTCTTCCACTTCTTCTTTCTTTGATATTGCCATTATAAAATAATGAATCCAGTATCTCCTATATACTGTAATATTATTATAAATATGGTACAACCATATCCAGTATTATATCTGTAAAGACCCGCACTTATTTCATACATAATCTTGAATTTATTCAAGAAAACACTTCATTATACATTGAGGATCTTTTCAAGTTTAGAGTTTTAGAGAATTAAGACAAAACATTCATAACATTACACATTGTTACATAGTGGATACCATAAAATCAGTTTCCATTTTCCTCAGAATATAAAACATTAATACATAAAACAAGACTCCTTGACAATTCTTCAACATTTAACATGTCTTCCTTCCTTGTATTACTCATCCATTAACCTGTGAAAAATCATTTAAAAACTTGGGAGGAGCACAAAATCTCAGTAAGGTATGAAAAAGAAGGAAAAATCACATTAGTCCATGAATACGCATGACGTATGAAAACATTTTCAAAAGACATGCTTTCCACCCATAAAATATTACTTTGTGTAACATGATATTTACACAAGATCCACACAAACATAATTATAATCATAGAGGTATATTGGGGCATTACTTACATAATCTTCTAACTATCTTGGCTACCTTAAAATTTGTAACCCTCACGGCTACCTTACTTTGTGTAACCATCATAGTTACACTTGGAGTAACCATACGGCCGACCTCCAACTTACTCATACCCAATGCATTGGAGGGAAATATAGGTCCCACCCTTCATCATAAACAATGCCCAATAACCATAACATAATCATACAACATAAACAATAGCATAAAAACATTGCCTTTGAATCTTATAAAACAGAATTTTAAAAGAGGATTTTAGAAGAAAAGTCCTTTATAAACATCATATACTTGAAGTGAGGCTTAATAGAGTGGATGTAATATGTATATACTCTGTAAATACACATAATTAAACATAATATAAACAAATCCCATCACACAAACAATTTAAATAGCACATAAATTATAAAGTAGAAGGTTAACCCAAAGAATGGAAATCGGGTTAAGAATTCCCTTACAACAATGTGATCGGTCGAATCATATGACCAGAACATAATAAATATCAATTGAATAGTTGAATAATAAGAATATAAAGAGAATCATGTTATTATATATATCAAATTATAGTACATGTATTCCACATACAAGAAATAAGTGGTGAATGACTAAAATCTCACAAAAATGAAAGTGAGACGAGGAACCCCTTACAACTTTGTAATCAATTGATTTGTATGACCTAAAATTAATGATTTTCAAATGATAAATTGAATATCATAAAAATAAAGATATTCATGATATGAGACAATAATGGGCATTATACATACACCATACAAAGTAAAAATAGTGATTATGGAATATCTCACAAAAATGGAAGTGAGATGAAGAAACCCTTACCTTAATCTTGTCTTACTTCAAACTTGTTAAAAACTCCTGTATAATGGTTAAAAAAGTGTTATTAGTATTTTACATAAACATTTTCATGTTTATAACATCTTATATGGTCATTTAATAACCTCATTTCACCCCTTAATTGTTAGTATTTTGTCCCTTGCATTATTTTGGGTGAGTTCTTTTGTGATTTTCACAATCGGTTCATGATGAATCGTTTTTGTTGATTGGAAGTGAAACTCCAGAATTGGAAAGGAGTAGTATTTAAATATTTACAGTACCATAAATTTTACCATTTATCACTTTGATGCTTTATATGATGATGATTAATAAGTTGAAACATTAATTAAGTTCGTTTAGATCATTTAAGTGGTTCTTTGATAATTACAACTTCATTTAGTCTTATAAATTTGAATCATGAGTACAAAAGAATTCCATAACCTTATATGAGTCATAAAACATATATTATAACCTGGTTCAACCATATAAATGGTTTCATGGCCATACTTGAAATAATTAATGGAAATTGAAAATACATCGTCCACGATATTGGTAATTCGACACAAATGGAAAATGTTTTTTGATTCTTTAAATAAGTGAGAGAGGAGAGGAATAATGATTTGTAATTTTCGATAAACATGAAAACATCCAGAATATACATGATTCTTGAGATTTCATGCCTCTTGGATAAGAGGGGGTGAAGAACGAAGAGAAAGGAATCTTGAAATGAAGAAAACATGAGAACTTTCTTACAAAAATTCGGCAGCCTAACGGCGTCTCTTAAAATTTCATAAAAATAAGATTGATGAGAGGAATGGAATATCTCATCATCATACAAAATTTGGACAGTAAGGGGAAATATTTAATGAAATATCCCAACAAAATACAAAGGGAAAGGAAGAGAATAACATAAAATGGAAGAAAAGAATGAAAATGAAAGAGGATGTTTACCTCTTGATCTCTTCTCCTTGAGATCCTCCTTAAGGGCTTTGGTCTTGGTCTTTTGGTGAGACCAGTAGCTCTAGGACGTGGGGAAGAAGATTGGGGAGGGAATTTGGCAGAATTTAGACAATGATCAAGGCTTGATAGGTGTGGGAGGAAGAGGGGTCTGAGGGTGGTATTTATAGTGGAGGAGGGGAGGTTTTTTAGATTATTTTAATCATTATTATAATATTTTTATCAAGACTATGAATAATATCAAAAAAAGTGGCCCTAAATAGTGATAATATCAAGTGAGTTAGAAGAAAGTGGCCTTTCATCACTTATGATGTCATAAATAGTGCATATTTACTAATAAATTGATTATACGGTATTTTATCGTATTTCACTATTCACTGAAAATTCAAGAGTTTCAGAAAAATACCAAAAATTTACCCCTACCATTTTTCGACGTGTAGAATTCAAAAGTGAAATCCATTTTTCAAAAATAAATTTCTAAATATTACTAATTTAATTTTTAAATAAGGTCACAATTAATTCGAAAAATAACAATATTTAAGTGCATTTAGTTTTATGTGACATTGGAAAATTAATTAAGATCCCATTATCCTATTGCCATGGGAAAATAAAATAATATTATTATTTACTATTCATGAGGTCATATTACTATTCATATTACTATTCATAAGGGCATGTTACTATTCACCAAAAAAACAAGTTTGTTTCATCAGACTCTAAATAACATACTGAACACAATTGTAGATGACAGTTTCTTGAAATTCAAATCATAGAAGAAATAAAATTATGTTTAAAGGATACTTATAAATATATACCTTAAACAAAATTTCAAGCATTTTCAATTTATTTTTAGAAAACCTTGGGATGTTAAATTATCCCCACCTTCTTGAAATTGTGTCCTCGCAATTTTATTTACTTATTAAACAAGTGAGGGTACCTTGATCAAGGTGTCCACTCGGTTTCATCGTCATCTTGTTCACGTAGGTAGAAGTCCCATGCATTACAACAATGATTTATATATCCTTCAAAATCATTTGCTTCCTCCATCCAAATACACCTCGTACAACATGGGTCATATGGGTGTTCACAGAAAAACAGTTTTGGAAAATAATCATGTATGACATATAATTCCAAAACATCTGATAAAACATGATTTATATAAAATAGTCAGACCGAAATTGAGTTGAAAATTTCTATTATTGGTCCTTTTAAAATACCATAAGTATGTGATGTGAGACTATATTTTAAAACCAAATATAAATAGGTTGCACAAGGGTCTCCTTCCTCAGCACCATTTTTAAAATCATAATATGCTTCAAATTCTTGTGATAAGGTAAAATATTTGAAAATACCTTGATAATATTTACCTTTATTGAAATTATGTGAATATTGTGAAAATAGTATTTGTCTAAAAACAACCCATGATCCACGATGATGATGAGGTATAGAGGAGGTGTTTGATATCTCTAAAAACTGCTTGCAAGTGAGTTGTATGCTAGAAAAAGTTTCACAATCATCCGAAGATGACTTTGCAATAATTATTGCAAGAATGTCATCAGGAAGAGATAGGAATTTCGTTTTAGATCCTTCTCCTTCCATTCGTAACCGACTTTACTTGACCTGAAAAAAAAAGTTATAAAACAAGGATTTAACTGAAATAATAGATATAGGGACTAATCACGTGTCTCACAAGAACTCCTAATCCCTAAAGTTGTCTAAACCGACCTTTGATACCAACTGTAAAGACCCGCACTTGTTTCATACATAATCTTGAATTTATTCAAGAAAACACTTCATTATACATTGAGTATCTTTTCAAGTTTAGAGTTTTATAGAATTTAGACAAAACATTCATAACATTACACATTGTTACATAGTGGATACCATAAAATCAGTTTCCATTTTCCTCAGGATATAAAACATTAAAACA
The DNA here is from genome assembly GCA_963277665.1 of Viscum album. Lineage (NCBI taxonomy): Eukaryota > Viridiplantae > Streptophyta > Magnoliopsida > Santalales > Viscaceae > Viscum > Viscum album. The sequence goes on from OY728130.1 coordinate 922,628,845, forward strand.
TAAAACAAGACTCCTTGACAATTCTTCAACATTTAACATGTCTTCCTTCCTTGTATTACTCATCCATTAACATGTGGAAAATCATTGAAAAACTTGGGATGAGCACAAAAGCTCAGTAAGGTATGAAAAAGAAGGAAAAATCACATTAGTCCATGAATACGCATGACGTATGAAAACATTTTCAAAATACATGATTTCTACCCATAAAATCTTACTTTATGTAAAATGATATTTACACAAGATCCACACAAACATAATTATAATCATATAGGTATATTGGGGCATTACTTACATAACCTTGTAACCATCTTGGCTACCTTAAAATTTGTAACCCTCACGGCTACCTTACTTTGTGTAACCATCACAGTTACACTTGGAGTAACCATATGGCCGACATCCAACTTACTCATACCCAATGCATTGGAGGGAAATATAGGTCCCACACTTCATCATAAACAATTCCCAATAACCATAACATAATCATACAAGATAAACAATAGCATAAAAACATTGCCTTTGAATCTTATAAAACAGAATTTTAAAAGAGGATTTTAGAAGAAAAGTCCTTTATAAACATCATATACTTGAAGTGAGGCTTAATAGAGTGGATTTAATATGTATATACTCTGTAAATACACATAATGAAACATAATATAAACAAAACCCATCACACAAACAATTTAAATAGCACATAAATTATAAAGTAGATGGTTAACCCAAAGAATGGAAATCGGGTTAAGAATTCCCTTACAACAATGTGATCGGTCGAATCATATGACCAGAACATAATAAATATCAATTGAATCATTGAATAATATGAATATAAAGAGAATCATGTTATTATATATATCAAATGATAGTACATGTATTCCACATACAAGAAATAAGTGGCGAACGACTAAAATCTCACAAAAATGAAAGTGAGACGAGGAACCCCTTACAACTTTGTAATCAATTGATTTGTATGACCCAAAATTAATGATTGTCAAATGATAAATTGAATATCATAAAAATAAAGATATTCATGATATGAGACAATAATGGGAAGTATACATACACCATACAAAGTAAAAATAGTGATTATGGAATATCTCACAAAAATGGAAGTGAGATGAAGAAACCCTTACCTTAATCTTGTCTTACTTCAAACTTGTTAAAACCTCCTGTATAATGATTAAAAGAGTGTTATTAGTATTTTACAGAAACATTTCCATGTTTATAACATCTTATATGGTCATTTAATAACCTCATTTCACCCCTTAATTGTTAGTATTTTGTCCCTTGCATTATTTTGGGTGAGTTCTTTTGTGATTTTCACAATCGGTTCATGATGAATCGTTCTTGTTGATTGGAAGTGAAACTCAAGAATTGGAAAGGAGTAGTATTTAAATATTTACAGTACCATAAATTTTACCATTTATCACTTTGATGCTTTATATGATGATGATTAATAAGTTAAAACATTAATTAAGTTCGTTTAGATCATTTAAGTGGTTCTTTGATAATTACAACTTCATTTAGTCTTATAAATTTGAATCATGAGTAAACAATAATTAAAGAACCTTATATGAGTCATAAAACATATATTATAACCTTTTTCAACCATATAAATGGTTTCATGTCCAGACTTGAAAGAATTAATGGAAATTGAAAATACATCATCCACGATATCGGTAATTCGACACAAATGGACAATGTTTTTTGATTCTTTAAATAAGTGAGAGAGGAGAGGAATAATGATTTGTAATTTTCCATAAACATGAAAACATCCAGAATATACATGATTCTGGAGATTTCATGCCTCTTGGATAAGAGGGGGTGAAGAACGAAGAGAAAGGAATCTTGAAATGAAGAAAACATGAGAAATTTCTTACAAAAATTCGGCAGCCTAACGGCGTCTCTTAAAATTTCATAAAAATAAGATTGATGGGAGGAATGGAATATCTCATCATCATACAAAATTTGGAAAGTAAGGGGAAATATTTAATGAAATATCCCAACAAAATACAAAGGGAAAGGAAGAGAATAACATAAAATGGAAGAAAAGAATGAAAATGAAAGAGGATGTTTACCTCTTGATCTCTTCTCCTTGAGATCCTCCTTAAGGGCTTTGGTCTTGGTCTTTTGGTGAGACCAGCAGCTCTAGGACGTGGGGAAGAAGATTGGGGAGGGAATTTGGCATAATTTAGACAATGATCAAGGCTTGAGAGGTGTGGGAGGAAGAGGGGTGTGAGGGTGGTATTTATAGTGGAGGAGGGGAGGTTTTTTAGATTATTTTAATCATTATTATAATATTTTTATCAAGACTATGAATAATCTCAAAATAAGTGGCCCTAAATAGTAATAATATCAAGTTAGTTCGAATCAAGTGTCCTTGCATCACTTATGATGTCATAAATAGTGCATATTAACTAATAAATTGATTATACGGTATTTTATCGTATTTCACTATTCACTGAAAACTCAAGAGTTTCAGAAAAATACCAAAAATTTACCCCTACCATTTTTCGACGTTTAGAATTCAAAAGTGAAATCCATTTTTCAAAAATAATTTTCTGAATATTACTAATTTAATTTTTAAATAAGGTCACAGTTAATTCAAAAAATAACAATATTGAAGTGCAATTAGTTTTATGTGACATTGGAAAATTAATTAAGATCCCATTATCCTATTGTCATGGGAAAATAAAATAATATTATTATTTACTATTCATGAGGTCATATTACTATTCATATTACTATTCATAAGGGCATGTTACTATTCACCAAAAAAACAAGTTTGTTTCATCAGACTCTAAATAACATACTGAACACAATTGTAGATGACAGTTTCTTGAAATTCAAATCATAGAAGAAATAAAATTATGTTTAAAGGATACTTATAAATATATACCTTAAACAAAATTTCAAGAATTTTCAATTTATTTTTAGAAAACCTTGGGATGTTACAATATCCATCCTTTGAATGACGTGTCACCATACGTGCATACGTACGGCTTACCGTCTCCACGTCGTGGTGTAATTGTTATTCAATATATTATTATTTGGATGGGTATAATAATGATTTTTAATTAGTTTAAATAATAAATATAACATGATAATGATTCTGTATATATGATATACCATCCAATTATATATTATTTTAATATAAAAAAATGATATTGTCGCTCATGCGTACATACGGACTACCGTCTCCACGAACGCGATGAGATTCATTCTCCATCGTATCCATTCAAGTATAATTATCATTTTATGATTTAAAAATAATGTTTAAAGACTTGATATCATTTTGGATATGAATAAGATACATCCTATCCATGAAAAACATGGCTTATGTAACGAAACATATAAAATAAAACGAGTAAGTTAACACCCGAAACAACGATAATACTAAGATACTATTAACAAATCAATGTTAAAAGATCATATATGATATCCTATTAATGTATATGATTCTTATATAATTTAATAACAATAATTTCACCATTATACAGGAGTTTAACCTACCCCCAACCAAGGAAAAGTACAAGGTAAGGGTTTATTTCGCAATCTCTTCATTATCTGAGGTTGTTTATACGTAATAATATACTGGGATCTCTTTATCATCCACATTCATGTTTCTTAAAAATGTATTACAAAACATTTTTACTATTTACAAGAATATGGGTTAAAGTCATTTATACCCTTGTTTGACTTTTTATAAGAGTTTTATAAAGGAATCTTTCCGTCGTTTTCCAAACAAGTTGCTTTTTAACCTTTTCGACAGAATTAAGGTAAGAATGTTTTTTTAACTTATACGGCGGGTGCGGCTATTTTCTGCCGTTATAAAATCGTCAAAGCTTCCCTTACAAGATTACAAGAATATTTTCAAATAAAATGTTTTATTTTATAAATATATGACTCTTAAATGATTTCAAAATAGAAAGAGATATTTCTCTAAAAAGAGTTTTGATTTCATCTATGTCAACATCCTTTGATGTATTTTACGCTTATTTGAAGTTGATTTATTATGATACAAAACTTCTGTATTGTATTGAAGGTTTTGTGATATGTTTTACTGTGGATGTGTTATTTTTATACCATTCATAGTTTATGGATGAAGTATTTACATTTCGTATGCTAGTTTTAATACGAATGTTTATGTTCTGTTTAAACCTTTTCATATGGGAATGCATTGGACTTAATATGTGACGGGTGGAGCCCGCTATAGCTCCTCGATGCATCGGTAGGTCTCATGAGACAAACTAGTGTCTTGGCACAAGGCCTTGGAAAAATCTTATTTGTAGTCTTGGCACGAGGACTTGGCTATGTGGTTTTGATAGTCTGGCATTATGCATTCCATCATTAAGAAAGTGGTTATTAATATTGCATGTGATTATTGGATTAGTAGAATATCCATGTGAATAAGTAAATGGCATTATTTCATTTTATTTTTTCCATACTATGTTGAAGTTCAAGTTTAAATAGGATTTTGTTTTAGTTATACATTGCCTTAAATGTTTATGCTTATTTATGAAAGTTTCTGCTATATTGTTATCCTTACTGAGCATCTGAGCTCACCCCTTTCAATGTTTTATTTTTCCCAGGATTTGAAGAAGTAATTTATGAATGACCTTCCGGGATAATATGTGGGTATATGAGTGTGGACTATGAAGAAAAGATGTTGTTGTAGTTTTCATTTTTATGATGTAATGTAAGACTTATGAATATATCTAGTGTTTTAAAGGCTGCTAAACCAATCGGTCTTTCGAGATTTGATCATTCTTGTGATAATGCCAATTTTATGTAATAATGCACCGAATCTGGGTAACTAGGGTCGGGGAATTACACCTGCACGTAGCAGTAGGTAGATGGTGGAGCCTGATGCTCCAGGTGAACGACGATGCATCTTTACTTTGTATGGACTTCGAGAGCCTATTTCGCTTGGAGTTCGTTCCATCCACCCTCTGTGTGGTGCGCATCAAGGTTTTGTTGCAGTTGTTGTAGGGCAACATAACAGTATCCCAGTACTCTGCGAGATTTACTGATCTCTCGCGCTACTCCACAGACATAGTACGGGACCCATTCTTCTGGGCCCGGACCTTTGAGCAGGGACTGAGGAATGAGATCAGGGCTTCAATGATCTCCCTCAGCATTCTGACGCAGGCAGAAGTACTAGAGTGTGCCCTTATTGTGGAGAGCTTTCTTGCTGAGCCTACACCAGCAACGAGACCTACCGCAGGGTGGCACATAGTAGAGTCTTCTACAGCCGGAAGTAGATAGATGGCATAGAGGTCCAAGCGGACCAGACCATAAGGTGGGAGACCTAAGGATACTGGTTCGGAGATGCGGGGCACACGCAGAAGATCCAGTCATACGAGAGGCAAAAAGTGCTATGCATGCGGTGGGCAGGGCCACATGGCTCGTGACTGCCCAACCCGCCATGTAGAGGAGCAGCAGACGATTGATGGACTACCCAGGCAGAGGTAGAGGTTTGACCATGGCGGTCCGCAGGGAGCAGGAGGACAAGCCAGAGGAGCTATCCGAGCAGTAGGTGGTGTACGATGCTTCGGGGCTCTTCCACCACCACCACCAGGAGGTCCACCCCGACCACAGGGAGCTGGCGGGAAGAGGCAGGCTCAGCTTCAGGCAGTGGAGGCCTAAGACCACGGTGGACCTGAGATGATTCGAGGTACTATCTGAGTCTACTCCACCCTTGCTGCAGTTCTTATAGACACAGGATTGAGTCATTATTTCATTGCCACTGCCCTTGTTCAACGCTTGAAGATTCCAACGGAGCCGTTGGCTCGATCCTTACGGCTAGAGACTTCTACAGGATCATACTCGACGATTACGCACTGGTGTCGGCAATGTGAGCTTACTCTAGGAGGCGAGAGCTTCGGATGAGATCTTCTTGTAGAATCATCAAGGTCTTACGACGTCATCTTGGGCATAGATTGGTTATCTACGGTCCATGCTCAGATCGGCTGTATTAGGCGCAAAGTGCGGTGTGTCCGTACAGATGGGTGTAGGTTCACCTTCACCGGCGAGAATGGAGCCTTTGCAGCACAGGATGGACGCACGCAGAGGATAGGACAGTCGATCAGCCATCAGTTGTCTAGTCTCATCCTAGGAGCATTTGATGTGCGGAGACTGAGTTTTCCTGTTGAGGTGGATCAGTATGTGGATGTTTTTTCTAACAACGTTCCAGGACTACCTCCTCACATAGAGGTAGACTTCTATATTGACCTGTACCCTGGGATAGCCCCGATATCTACTCCAGCATATCGGATGGCTCCTGTTCAGCTTCTAGATCTACGGGTATAGTTGGAGGACTTACAGGGAAATGGGTTCATTCTACCCAGTGTTTCACCCTAGGCTTCCCTGATTTTGTTCGCAAAGAAGGCGGACGGGAGCTTGAGACTATGTGTCGACTATTTTCACCTGAACCAAGTGACTATGAAGAACAAGTACCCACTTTCGAGGATTGACAACCTCTTCAATCAGCTCAAGGGAGCACGATGGTTCTCGAAGATAGACCTCAGGTCAGGCAATCATCAGCTCAGAGTTCGAGACGAGGATGTACAGAAGACGGCCTTTAGGTGTCGATATGGCCACTATGAGTTATTTTTTATGCCTTTCGGCGTAACCAATGCTCCAGTAGTGTTCATGAGTCTCATGAACAGGATATTCCAGCCTTACCTCGATCATTTTGTCATAGTCTTCATCAAAGACATTTTGATTTACTCGACTTCTGAGGAGGAGCACGCCTACCACTTGTGGGTTGTACTGGATACACTTCGAGAGAACCATCTTTATGGTAAGATCTCGAAGTGCTAGTTCTATATTCGAGAGGTCCACTTCTTGGGGCACGTCATCTTTGAGGTGGTAGTTGCGGTGGATCCTATGAAGATCGAGGCAGTGCTAGCTTGGGAGCCACCCAGGAGTGTGACGGAGGTGCGGAGTTTCCTAGGATTGGTTGGGTAATATCGAAGATTTGTTCCAGAATTCTCTAGAGTTACGGTACCACTTTCATCTTTGATGAATAAGGGGAAACCCTTCGTGTGGTCAGATAGATGTCAGCAGAGCTTCCAAGAGCTGAGATATATATTGAACAGTGAACCCATCATGAGGATACCGGAGGAGGGCGTAGGGTACATAGTTTACTGCGATGTTTCAGGGACCGGACTCGGGTGTGTCCTGATGCAGGAGCATACAGTGATCGCTTACGATTCACGACAGTTGAGGCAGCATGAGCAGAACTACGCTACCCATGACCTGGAGTTAGCAGTAGTGGTCTTCGCCTTAAAGATGTAGCGGCTCTATCTGATGGGAAAGCGCTTTATAATCTACTCTGACCACTAGAGTCTCAGGTACATCTTCTTGCAGAAGGACCTGAACCTGCGACAGTGGTGATGGCTCGAGTTCCTCCATGACTATGACTTTGAGATAGTTTATACTCCTAGGAAGGGGAACGTAGTAGCTGATGCTCTCAGCCAGAGGACGGGCATTCAGCTACTTGGAGAGGCGATAGAGTAGTTATCCGCTTTGCAGATATCCTTCGTGGATAGAGATGGGTCATCCTTTCTTTAGTCGCTCACAGTCACTCCTCCACTACTTCAGTGGGTCAAAGAGGCACAGCGTGGGGATGTTGACTTTGAGGCGCGACGTGCTCAGATATCCTCAGGGCTGGCACCCAATGGATTTTCTGAAGGTGGGGAACATTTCATCCTCTTCAGGGGACGTACCATGGTACCAGTTGCATTACAGGAGGAGGTGTTGAGAGAGTTTCACACTTCCCCATTGGCGGTACATCCAGTTGTAGCGAAGATGTACCAGGATCTCAGACGACAGCACTGGTGGTCGGGTATGAAGAAGGATGTGGCAGAGTTCATTTCTCAATACCTCACCTATTAGCAGGTGAAGGAGGAGCATTAGGTACCAGCAGGTTTGGTGCAGCCCTTAGAGGTCCCGAAGTAGAATTGGGATGGGATATCTATGGATTTCGTGACAAGGCTTCCACGTACATCCAGAGGACACGACTCCATCTGGGTGATCGTCGACCGACTCACCAAGTCGGCCCACTTTCTACCTATCAGAGAGTAGGGCTCAGTGGAGATCTTGGGACACATCTACATTCAGGAGATTGTACGGCTTCATGGTGTACCATCGTCTATCGTCTCTGATCGAGATGCTCGCTTTACTTCCCGACGTTGTAAGGGGTTCCAGGAGGCATTTGGGACGTAGCTACGCCTGAGCACCGCCTTTCACCCTCAGATGGATGGCCAGATGGAGAGGACCATTCAGACTCTCGAGGACATGCTCCGTGCATGTATCCTCGACTTTGGTCGCATCTGGGAGGATCACCCACCCTTGGTGGAGTTTTTGTACAACAACAGTTACCACTCCACCATCGGGATGGCACCATACGAGGAATTGTACGAACGTGCTTTCAGATCACCTCTGTGGTGGATAGACCCTGGGGAGTCAGCACTTGCAGAACCAGAGATGGTCCAGGCCACGAAGGAGAAGGTGCAGATCATCCAGGAGCAGATGAGGACTGCGCATAGCTGACAGAAGTCCTATGCTGATAGAAGGTCGAGACCACTAGAGTTCGAGGATGGCGACCACGTTTTCTTACGGGTCTCACCTCGACGTAGATTACGGATATTTGGCCGGGGCGGCAAGTTATCTCTGTGCTTCATCAGACAATTCCAGGTTCTCAGCAGGATAGGTGAGGTGGCTTATCCCCTGGCTTTTCCACCTTAGTTGCACCAGGTGCACGACGTCTTCCACGTATCTCAGCTGAGGAGATACGTGCATGACCCGATGCATATCATTGATCACAGGGAGCTGGACATAGATGACGGGGTGACATTTGTGGAGGTCCCAGTGGAGATCAAGGATCGACAGTAGAGGGTCCTACATGGATGGTCGATTCCTCTAGTGCGCATTAGGTGGCAGCACAGGAACCTCCAGGATAGCACATGGGAGCGGGAGGCTCAGATGTGTTCACAGTACCCTCATTTGTTTCCCTAGTTTATGATGTAGCTTTACGGGGATGTAAATCCCTGAGGTGGGAGTAATTTAAAGACCCGTAAATTTCATGTAAATTTTTTTATTAAATTCTCTTGGATTTTACGAGTACGCAGTTTCTGACGGCACCTGATTCCGAGGCACGGTGTGCCCGGAATCAATTTCTGAAGTTTAGCTCAGGTACGTTCAGTGAACGAATGAGCGGGTTTTTATATCCTTTGAACTGGTGCTCGGAATTGAAATCTGAGGGCACCGATTAAACTGCAGCATCGGTAATTGGTTAAGAGGACCTTTACCGAAGATGTGTTTGCTCGGGAGGAGTTTTTAAAAATTTTAGATTAATAAATGATTGAGTAAAAAATTGTGGAACAATTTTTATTCTTATCCAAGTGGTTATATCCTACATGGTGTAGTTGGGGTGGGACCCACAAGTCCCTAACTACCCATGTGAGGATATTTGTGAGGTGGGGCCCACACGATCCCCACCCCTTCACATTCCTTAAAACTCATCTAACCCCTCTTAAATTTTGTAACTCATCTTAACTTGTGAAATCTATCCTCTTCCTCTCCTCTCTCTCCCTCATTAATCTTTCCAGCATATCACTTAATTAGTAAGAAAACTCATGGTTTAATTAATTAAGTGAATTGGATTTTTGAATTTTTGTAAATTTAAATGCATGGCATGGATTAATAAAATAAGGAGAAGCCTTATTTTATTTTGTTTGGTGGGCTTGTTGTGTTGAGAGAAGGGGGAGAGAACTCTTGAGACTTGAAGAACTTAATCTCCTTTATTGAAGAACGCCAAGACCCCGACGAAGAACATCAACTCGGCGACCCAGGATTCTTCTTCCTTCTCTTCCACTGCAGCAAGGAAGGAAACAACGACATGGGAATTCACCAACGACGTTACGCTTTGTTCTCACCGTGATAAAAAGAGGAGACGTAGTTTCCTCCTCAGACATTCTCCATTAACGTCTACGAAACCTCAACACGTGATTCCGTCAACCGCAATGCCAACATTCTTCATCGTTTGTTGGGGTAGGGGTTAAGTTCATTTTTAATTAATTAAAATTGTGCTTTGTTTTGTCATTGATAATTCTCGTTACTTTGGCCTCTTGTTATCGACGTAACGGTCAGAGATCGGACCGCACAAACATGGTCGATTTCTCCTCCCCTTTTCTTGTTGATCATTCGTTGATGATTGTGGTGAATGTGGCACGGTTTCGTTGTACCGCACGGAAATGAAGAGAACTACAACCGGAGTGGGCCGCGGCAGTGGAGCGTGGCTTCGTCGCACCGCGCCAGTGAGGCTGAAGGAGGCCGCGGCCAGGAGCGGGCCGGGGCGGAGGGGCGTGCCTCCGTCGCACCACGCCGGTCGAACAGGAGTCGCATCGGTCTTCAAAGGGGAGGTCGACTGAGCCGGCCGCCGGTGCCACATGGATGTGGGACCCGAGGGGGTCCCGCGGTACACAAGGTCGGCCATCACGGCCGACCATTCAAAGTAAACCGGGGGTCATAACCCCCTGACCAGATCCCTAGGGCGGACCCCACGCATCCACCATTTCGGAAACAAGGGGGCGGCGCCCCCTTCTCACCCTGCTCGACTGACAGCTGAGCCACGGCCGGCTTCCGAGCCGGGCCGCAGGCCACGCCGGGCTGGGCCGCCCGCGCTGGGCCGGACCGCCCACCCGCGTCGGGTCGGGCCGCCCGCGCCGGCCCGGGCCGCTAGCACCGGGCTGGGCCACACCATCCGGGCTGGGCCGCACCCAATCGGGCCAGACCCAGGTCGGGTTGACCCAGTTCGGGCCGACCCAGGGGGCATTGGGTCGGGTTGGACCGGGCCCAGACCCCCTATTTTGGGACCAGGTTCCTTCAAACTCCCATAACATGGGCTACGGGCCTCTTATCGATGCACTGTCAGTTGAGTTGGGATCCTTGGATCGGGAAAGTCGTTTCGGTATATTACACTCGAGGATTCGGCGATGTTTGGGAATGGCCATGTTGGTTTGAACTCGAAACCAACCGGGGCCTTGGAGCAGAAATGCTTATAACATAACGACCGGACGTCCGAATGACGTGTCATCAATTGCGTTGAATTCCTCTTAGTGAGATGGTTCTTTTGGCTTACTCCAATCAAGGTTTAGATGCTACCGGAGTACGGTTGGGTTAGTTTTAGCCTAAAAACCAACTGGGCCCCTGGGACGGAAAAGCCAATATCTCTCAGACCGGGCGTCCGATTGACGCGCCGTCTATCGCGTTTAGTTCCTATTGACGAGACAGAACTTTATGATACATAAAATCTAGACTTAGTGATAGTTTATGTATTGAACCCCCTTGGCTCGTGGAGCAGACCCTCCCAGAATCGAGCGTTCTGTGTGCCGGAACCCTAGAGTTGGCTGCGACTGCGACGACGATGGCGAATGTACTGGGATCCTACGTGGGTTCGGCAGCAAGGATGACGGTACTTGGATCCACCATGGGTTCGGCAGCTATGACTACTATACATGGATCCTACATGGGTTTGTAAGTGATGGTTAGTGTACTTGGATCCTACGTGGGTTCGGCAGCGACGACTTCTGTACTTGGATCTAACGTGGGTTCGGCGGGGAAGATGATACAGAGGCTACATCTATCATCTCCACCCCTCTTCGTGAATAGTATACCTGTGTGAGCTGAGTCTTGAATTTCAACTATTATCTTCGATATGATTGTCTTGATTTCATATGTGGACTGAGTTGTACTTTCCTCTGGGGACTGAGTTGTACTTTCCTGTGTGGACTGAGTTGAACTTGGGCTCGGGAGTTGGAGCCGAACTGGAATTGATGACTTAGGTATATGTATGGTCATATACCTAAGTAGAGTTGATTTATACTTGGTGTTTGTATCTTTACTTTGTGGTTTATCCTTCTTGGATTCTGGGAGGCCTTTGGGGGTCTCGGGGTCCTTACTGAGTATCGTATACTCACCCTTGCACGGGCTATGCCCGCACTACATTGTGTTGGATGCAGATGACGGACATCGCTGATCATGGTTGAGACATGTGGAGAGGGACGGTATTCGGAGGTGGACTATCAGGCGGGATGTACATAGTGTGGAAGGATGGATTCGAGAAGTAGAGGAGACTATTTGTACCCACCCTTCAGGTGGGTTTCCGGAGGACGACTTGGTGGTTGCTGATTTACATTTCAGCTATTGTAATTTCTTTTCTCAGTTGTACTGTACTTTCAGTTGGGTTTGTATACTGGCCCATTTACTTTCTATCACTTACTTTTGTACTCAGTTTACTTAGTGTTTACTTCATCTTGTGTACTCTGTGGTTTTTTTTCCTTATATAATGGCAATGTCTTCCCTTATATCGGGATTTACGCCTTTAGTGCTAGTCGCCAGCCCCTGGCCTATAGAAGGCAGGCTTGGGGTAGTCACGGCACGGGCCCCGAGGACGGGTCATGACATTCCATGTGAAACCAACCTTTAATTGAGAGGGATTCTATGTGGGTGAACCAAAACATAGAAAAAAATCCAAGTTTTTAAACTGGTTCTTAAATTTGGAACTGGGAGAATCTTTCCCAAAATTACTTTTAAAACTCATTTGAAGTTAAAACAATTAGGAAACCTCTTTCTTACATTCCAAAGAGGCCTTAACATCAATATTTTTTAAAAAACCTTTGAAAACTAATTTACAAAGAAATCTTTACTTAAAGAATCATTTGGAAAGTTATAAAAAATATTAAGAAACATTTTAATAAATTTCCATTGAAAATACATTTTTAGAAACCACATTGAAGAATCAAATTCCATTTGGGAGCCATGTTTTCCAAGAAGTCTTCCCATGTGGTCCCATATATATATAACTACACCTATTTATTTATGAGTTCACATACAAGTATAAATTCTTAACTACACACAAAAACACAGATATATATATATATATTTATTTATTTATTTATTTATATGAGTTTAAAGAAATCACCAAATAAAACAATGAAGAAGATAAATTAATCTAATTATAAAAAATAAGGGGTTTCAACATGTCAATACAAACAACGCTCATAATAATCAAGGAACCAAATTATAAAATACTTAAATCCCCTAATAAAATTACATATAATAATTATAAATACATTTTTTCATTTTATAAAATCAAAAAACATTTAAAACCCATTTAGTAATTTCATCAAACACATGCCAAAAGCCAAAATCCCTTGAAAAAAATTAACCAAATAAAAATCCTTGAAAATTTATTTATAATTTCTTTCTAAACCAACAAAATTTTAAGAAATATATTCTTATAAATCTCAATCATATATGTAATTTGAATAAAATGTTAAATCATGAAACCACCTACCTTAAACTGGGTGAAAAAATGAACAGAACCTTCAAAACCGGGAAGGTCAAGACCTAAGACATAATACACACACCATAAAATCAAGAAAAAAACACTAAACATAAAACACCAACCTTAGGGTTTACCCAAGAGAGCACCAATCCAAGGGAGAAAGGAAAACAAGTAAATAAGGGAACATCATAAGAGGAAAAAAGGATTAACACAAGAGAACCACTAAGATTTGAGGAAGAAAATAATCAAAAATACAAGGGAGGATGGAGTGTGTGAACCTAAGGCTTCCCCTTCATTATCTATAGAATAATGGAGAGGAAACACCCCATTTAGGGTCTTAAACTTGAAAGGGTATTTTTGGGAAACCAAAAATTTATGTTCTTATGCACTGCGCACAGTTTGGCTGCACAATTTAATAAAACATACACCAATAGTGTGATACTCATTAGAGAGAAAATAGATTCCACATGGTTTGTCTTCATAGTTATAAATTTTTTTCTAATTTTTCTAAATATATCTATCAAGCCATATATCAAAACCGCACAGTTTCCACATGATTAGACAAACCGTGCATGCTAACCATACGCCTTGCATAGAAGCCCCAAAACATAAAAATTTCAACCATATCAGGTCAAAACATGAGTAAATTACTAACTGGATAAAAAATAAAAAGAAAATTGGTAAAGTTCATGGTGTGACAATTCTCATTTTTTAGTCATTTAAATTAAATTACTTGGGTAAAAATTAATTACCATGATAAAAACTAAAAATGTTAAAAGTTAAAATATTAGTGTAAAATACTTAAAAACGTGTTTAAAACATGTTTTGAAATTAATTTTTTATTTATAATTAACCTTAACTTATCCCAAACTCTATTTTTTTCTATTTTTAATCTTCTTTCCATGTTAAACATGTGATCACTTTATATTAAGAAGATGTATTTATAAAAAATCTCATTCTGTTCACCTATAAAATGAGCTTACCTCCAATCCATTTATCTATAAATTATAAAGAATTACCTCAAATAAATATTACTATATTTTATCTTAAACTTTATACCCATGTTCTAGAAACCTTCTCCTTATTGAAATACCAAGATAAAGATCCTTAAGGTGTTACCCAAGGGATAATATCCAAAGGGAGAGGTGATGTTCTCAAATGAGCTCTCTTAATTCTACTTTTCTTCTACCCTATAAAAAATATTATATCAATAAAATTATGATAACATAAATATTAATAATATTCTGAAATGTTATGATAATAATGGAATATCCATTTTCTACCTTCCTCTAAAACCATTCAAAAAATAAAGATGTCATCATCCATGCGTGCGGACTAACACCTCAATGAATGTCATGATTGATTTTTCATTACCATATTCTTCATATGTTTTTAATAGTTTAGTTAATTTATTAATATAATATTGATAATATTATAAAATTATAAATTGTTCCCTATATTAATTTTGTTCTATGGAAAATGAACATATCACTTTTGCGTACATGCGGACTACCGGCTTTACAAAAGTGACATATTTCATTTTTCACTCTAGAATTTTATTATATATAAAACTCTATTAAAATTTAAACACCATTACAAAATCTAAATTATATCATTATTATTTTATAATAATGATATTATGTCAAAAAATAAATTTATTAAAAATACTCACCCATCGATTATAGCTTGTTCTTTTTGGTTTGGTTTAACCACCAACATGAACGATGTAATAAATTTCTATCTTGAGTAAATAGGGAAACATAATTACTGGTGATATTAGAAAATAATAAGTAAAAATGTTTTGTTTTTGGTTTTCTAATGATAATGTTAATATATAACCTGATATTAAGATACCACCCCTCATTCATGAAAATCACCAACAATATCATAATGATAAATGTTTAATCTTTAAATAATAATTGACACTTCTATTATGAAACTAGAACTAAACAAACAATCGAAGCTAATAGCATTCGATGATTAAAGTAAAATATAACAAACTAAGGTATTTAAAAAAAAATATTATAAATGAACTTTATAAATGGTTATAGGTATTAATAATATTTTAAAATTGGTTATGAATATAATTATTTTTTATACAATAGGTTAGAGCATGCTCAGTTAAGCATGATTAAAGATAAGAGTTTTTTTATTAATCCCCTTTCTTTGAGTTATAATGTTTAATCTATAAATTATTACTTCTATGATTGGTTTCTTCCAAAATAATATTTTATATTAAAATTTATCTCTATATCAGAAGAAAATTTAATTTTTAATTCCAATCTACTTCCATGATGAATTTCTTCCTCATAAAATTATAGCATTCTTAAGAATAATTCTCATTCTCTTTAATAATTATTTTTCTTCCATGTCCATATTTTACCTTCATGCTAATGTTATCTTTAATATTTGGAAACCTAATTATGTTTTTTCTCATGTGACCTTCATATTTCTCATCTATTTTTAAAAGAATGTCTTATGATCCTTTTTTTAATGTGGATTTAAACAAATGTATTTTAAAATATTAAAAATATTTTTTCATCCATGATTGTTTGTTTTATATTACACTCCATATTTCCTTTAGATAATATTTCCATATCTTTAAAGGATCCATTATTGAATGTTATTTTTATAAAAGAATTTTTGTTCAAAATTTTAACCTAATTTTTTTTAAAATAACTTTTGAATGTGACCTGTAACTTCAACATTTTAGGATAATGTTAAAAAAAATTATAAAATTTTTATGGATTTTCGATGTGAACACATTATTTTATCATTACAACCATTATTTTAAACTAGGATTGCTTTATATGTTTAATTTTTTTTTCTAAATAAACCTTACTAAAAGTTATTCTAAAATGAAAAGGGGAATTTCATCTTTTTTTCAAAGTGATTTATTCAATGATTTTGAAAATATATTTTTCAACATCCTTAATTCTACTTATGTTACATTTTGGATATGTTTTTAAAACACCATACACCTTCTTCTTGTAGATGACTTATTAAATGTTCAATGGATGTTTTTATGAAATAAATATCTTTTCCATGAGTTGACTAAGTGATTTTTGAAATATGAATGTTTCCATGTTCCCTTGGAACACAAATGTAAGGAAAATTATTATTGATGGATGGGGTCCTATATTTTAGTCTATTGAATTTTTTGAAGTTCTATATCTCATGATCTCAAAGAGAGTAAATGGTTAGCATCCTAAGACTAAGAGGGTACATGGGTTGTTATACCAATCCCAAAAGGGAACATCGGTTGTTAGATAAAGCCTAATAGGGTACACGGGTTGTTAGGCCAATCCCAATAAGGTACAAATTTTTTTTTCTTAAGCCTAATAGGGTATATGAGTTTTTATCCTTAGCCCAATATACGATGGGAATTAGATAGAAATTCCTAATCCACATGGTTAGAGTTTCCTATGCTTTCACTTATTACACATTTATATGTTACATTATTATGTTATACAATTTTGGATCATGTTTATTATTATATGGTTCGGTACTCCAATTCCATGGAATATGTTTGATAATTTGAGACTAAATGTTATTGTATTATACTTTGTCTACAACTCGTATTATTCTATGTTTTATTTAATAAGATATTTTTCCCATGATCAGGCCTTATCATATTCTTATGATCAAACTCTTGATGATATTTTTATGGGATTTTCCCTTTCTGGGTGTTTGATCTCACCCCTTATGTTTACATTCCTTACATTTTGAAGATGAGTATAATTTATGAGAATTTTATAAGCAAGTATATCATGGTTTTGTTATGAGGAAATATTGACACAAGTATCATAAAATAAGTTACTTATATAGTTGATCCTTAAATAAAAAAAAACCTTCCACTCTTGGGATTGTATAACTATTTGTGAGATTCAATGATTAACTTATGAAAATTATGTAAAATAAAGATATTTTTATCTTGTTTTTTATCAATTATAGTGTTTAAAGGAAGTATTTTTCACACCAGATCCCAAAGTGTAGGTATGGGATTCCTTAATTGGTATTAGAGCCTGGTTTAGTTATTATTGGGGATTATTTTAGTTATCTTGGATATTATAATAATATAACATTAGTGAAAACTCTAAGAATAAGTCTAAGTATAGAAAAACATCCTAAGTTTTGGTGATGTGGATATTGTGTGGTTTCCTAGAAATTACATCCTTATTTTGATACTAGAAAGTGGATGTGGCTATAAAACATATGAACCTAGGGGAAATCATCCATAAAAAAGGCTTGTTGTGTATCATCTTTTTATTCACTCAATTCAGGATGAGTGGGCCTATGATGGAACACCTATCTAGACACTATAGGGCTATATACTTTGTTTAATTAATATTCTATTTATAAACCATTATGAAGGATTTAAATAACTAACAAATTTTTATAGAGAACTTGGTAGTGATATGACCATAGACAGCTCAGATTGAAACCTAGATATTTATAGGTTAGGGTATATATGTCATTAATGAGTTATTTCTTATAGGTTGGTATGTTGTTTTCTATGCATTTAATAATTTCTAATTCCCAACATTTCATTATTTAAAGTAATGGTTGGAACCCATAGAAACTAAGTTGATAATGGGTGTAATGGGAAATGTAAATATTTTCCTAACAACTAAATTAAAGTGATATAAAATGGAGTGAAATATTTTATGATGATATTATCTCAGGTTATAAATGATACTGAAAACCATGTGGATCTCCATAATACACCAAGGAAGGAGAAACTTTCAATCAAGTATTTCATACACCAATGACCACCCACCTTCATTGGGTCTACTGATTCACTAATTGTCGTATAAGGGATCAATACAGTGGCAAAGTTATTTTCAGACCTCTATAGCTCAAATCATGGAAAGGTATTTTAGATGTATATAATTTGGAAGGTGAAACTTAATAATGGTGGACCATTATTAATAACAAAAATCCAAATTAAGAAATCAACTTAATGAAGTTTAAATAATTTAATGCGTCATTATTCAATAATTATTTTCCATGAAATCTTTATACAAAAAATGATAGGGAATTACTTGAGTTAAAATAAAATTAATATTAATCCATTAGTACCTATGAATCAAAATTTACAAAACATTAAATGTATTCCTATGGTTTTATCATTGACCATGAAAGTAATATCATTCATTTCATTCGTGATTTAAAGTTGAATCTCCAAAAATCATTGACTATAATGGATTTTGGAAGTTATGAAGAGATTGTTTGATATTTACATAAGGTGTAAATGGAAAATAGAGACACCCATTATTCTCATGGTTTTTGGTACAATAAAATAAAAATATATTTCCATGAGAATTTAAATGATAAAAACCATAGAGGAGGGAAGATTCATCTTTTAACATATAGAAAATGTAGGAAAAATCATAAATATGGTTTTCTCAAAATAAAAAGTAATATATTTATGTGTGGAGGAGAAGGTCATCAAGAACATGAATTCCAAATAGATATGAACAAACAAACTACTGAAATGGATTAAGGGAAATCCAATTTTAATGAAAAAACCTAAGTGAAATGCTTCAAATATAAAGAGTATAGTCATTATGCAAAGAAGTGAACCAAACCCAGGGTTGATGGTGACAATCAATTTTAGCATCGAACCATTATAAGGTAGTAATGATATTCTTTTGAAATGACAACCATATAAGTTTATGGTGATAATTATGTGGTGATAGGTAAAATTATTCTCTTCTATATATTTATGGATGTCTTATGTCATGTATGCTTTCACCAAATATTATTTTTTGAATTATAAATAAAAACATCTGGTGGTATCATTATTACATCAAAGGTATATGTAACATACATTATTTTTTTCAAAGTATAAGTTTTTTAATGTTAATGAATTCTCCATTCATTTGATGTTTCATATCTTTTATAGTTTTTTAGAGGTTTAAATTTAATTTATAAGGGTGTATTTGAATGAGAGTTTAAAGAATGGAGCTTAAGGGCCTCATGATGGACAGAACAATTTCATAGGCTCATCGATGGAGATCCATTATCCATCCAGGGGTACTGTAAATATGTTTTCAAAAATTTAAAACCCATTGGCCATAAGGTGGTGCCACCAGCCATCCAATGAGGCCCATTGGCTAGACGATGCGCCAATTCAAAGGGTGCATTAAATTCACCCCATGAGTTTTAATTTCACATGGTTTGAAAACTTTTAAAATACCCAATTCCAACCTAAACTCCTTATTTTGAATTGGACACCTCTTCCCTTTACTCTTGACTCCTCCCATTCATATCCCTTTGAATTTTCAATCTTATACCAATCCAGTGATTCTTAAATACTGATTTGTATCTAGATATACACCAAATTATTCATGATTATTGAGAGATGAGCATGGATCTATATTGGATCTATAAATTTCATGAATATTTGATGATTAATTATTTCTTCTATCATAGATCGGTGGTATATCTATTGAGTTGACGTAATTCCTTGAACAAATAAATATCTACCATAAAATATAGATGTTTTAGGGGTAATTATTTATATATCATCTTCTTAGACCTATTCTTGATGGTAAAGTTTTATAAAACCTTAATATATTGATTATTACTTGGTATATTGGTGGAGATATTGATGTGTCAATGAAAACCCCCTTGATCAAATATATAACTATCAATAAATCTGGATGTATCCGAGTAAGTCATCATAAATCAATCATCTTAAGAATCTCCTTTTATTGAATCTCTTTTGTTTTGATGGATAGGTAATGGATTGATGTTCATTTGATAGACATGAGGTTCTCTTCAAGAATCAGAAAGGAATTAAAAATATGTTCCTCAATCAACAATTTTTTTTGAATTGGAAACCTCTCCTTTAACATACCTAGAATTTGTTCTATTGGTGAATTCCTTAAGGTATATTATTATTGAAAACCCATTATTGAATTTAAATCCTCTTGAATATTTATCCTCAACCTATTTATTAAAAAACCAAAAAATGAGTTATGAAACCTTCATATGTGAGCTCATTCTCCATGGGTGTGTGATGTGTTTCAGACCTTGATCCTTTAACGATCATTGTAGTACTCTATCTAAAACCTTGAGGTAAGAAGTTCTATACCATTTGGGGATCTTTTATACACATATTTCCTTAGTATGATATTTATTTTGGATTGATTTTTTTTTACCAAAATTTTAATATCCAAATATTTCAAAAGAATGTCTATGTTTGATAGCATACAAAATACACAACAATGAGCTTAATTGAACCATGAAATATTATTATTTAAATATGATCTTTATAACCTAGACATTAAATTGGCATGTATGAATATGATTAATTAATTTTGTTTAATATATATATATATATAAAGGTTTGGGTAAATAAAAATTCGATGATTAATTCTTATAAAAAAATCACTCAATTTTTGGTAAGACCATTTTATTCTTCAAATATATGTTTTCTTCAAAAATGGTTTTATTGTTTTCTATGAAAAGATGATATAATTAATTTTAGAACATTTTATAAATTTTATTTTATAAAATAAATATAATTTTTTAAAATCATAATTCCAAAATTATCCTGTGGTGAAATTCTAAAATCTTTCTGAAAATCTTGATTTTTAAGTAAATTGTGAAAATACTGATTTTATTGAAAATTGTATTTTATTTTAAAGTTTTTAAAAATTAAAATTATATTTTTTATTAGATTTAAAAATTAATTAGTTACTTTTTAATTAATATAATCTAGTTATGGTTTTTTAATTGATTTTTATACTTCAATTGAGTATAAAAATAATTTATATTTAAAAATGCATTTTTCTGAAAAACCATATTTCGTCGTGTTTTTTCAGTTTAATTTTAAATTAAATTCTGCAACTTCTATGTTTTGAATATTGAAAAATGGATTCAATATTTTTAATTATGGCATCCAAATTTATTAAATATATCTCTTTTATTTTTTTCTCAATATGAATAGTAATCATAATAATTTTGTTATAATGGTAAAGGGTAAATTGGGAAATTAAAGTTAAATATAAAATGAAAAATACTATAAAATGATCCTAACACAAACCTTAATTTTATTAGATTATTTAATTTCATTCATAATCATTCAAGGTTTTTTATGGCCTTTTGTTTCCATTTTTTTATTATATCCTCTATAATATTTTATGTAAATAAAAGTAAAAAATGTCACACTCTAGTTTTTAATAACTATAATAATTTTAACATGGGTAAAACATAAGGATATGTTCAGTTATAAATATTATATTGAAATGTAAAATATTTTTATTCATCATGGTAATTTATTTTTAATTTTTAGTGAATAAAAAATAACTTTAAATTCTTACACAACACTGACACGATAATTGTTAAATTAATTGAAAAATAAAATAATTGATATTAAAAATATTAAAAGTAGTATAATTTGAAGGAATTAATGTATACCCATAATTTTATAGATAAAAATTACATATTATACCTATTTTAATTCATTTTATTCTAATACATTCGTTTCCTTTATGTTATTAAAGTCATAGTAAATTAATGGTACTAAAATTGACATTAATGATATTTTATAATAAATAATATTTTATTAAATGATTTAAAATTAATAAAAATATTAGATTTGGATTTATGAATTTTATATGGTTATTGACATAATCCAAATTTCATGTATGAATATTTTTTTATTTTAACAAAAAGATAAGCATAAAATGTTATCCAGACTTGTCCAAATTTTCTTTTATAAGAGGATTTATACTCAAAATTATCTTAACTTATAATATTATCAATTTTGATCCATTTGGACAAAAAATTAATTTATATTAATTTTATATTTTAATAAATTTCAAGAGTACCCCTCCCCACTCTTAAAAGGGTACATCTTTTTCTCATTCAAACACACATAGAGAACAATTTGATTCGATAAATACCTAAAAAATTTCTTCCTCGCATACCTCCTTATATACAATACGAATTTTTATTATAAAACTATCCGAGAAAATCTTTTGGGGTAAACCATATGAGTTTTTTCGAAGAAGCGGTATCGTTCTTGACTGGGACTTTTTGTTTTATTTCTATTAAACCTCCTTAAAATCTTGTTCAAAGATTATGAGATAATAAAAATAGAATTTACCATATACTATTATGTTATTATGTTAATTTAATAACCTATATACATCTCTAACCTCATTCAAATTGGAAAGGAATCCATCGTTCTAGTTTACGGAAGACTACCGCCTCACAGACTAATGTAATTCATTTTTTATCATTGTATCTCATGGATTGTTATAATGATAGATTTAAGTTATATATATTATATTAATGAAATATTTATAATTTCATAAAGAAAATATAACACATATTCTCTTACCTTTCAATACACTTTAAAATGACAACGTCGTTCGTGCGTATGTGTAGAATACCACCTTCATGTAGCGATGTGATTTCTTTTTCATCACCACATCACATTGATAATATATATAAGTATAATTAAATAATTAATATGATATTTATGATATTATGATCATTTTATAAAGATAAAATTATACTTACCTTCTTTCTATAATGAAATTTGAGAAATGGAAATGTTATTAATGTATACGTACAACCTATCATCTCTATAATTGTACTGTAGTTCATTTTTGATAACCATATTTCAGGATTCATTTTAAGATTATAATTGATGTATAAAAATTTTATTTATGTAATTATTATTATTCAATATATGATAGAATAATGACCGCTTTGAAAATAGTCAACTTACCGAATCCATTTTGGACTTTTGAAACAAATATCATCAAAATGTCTAGTGTTAATTTATTTAACTAAAAATTTTAATATATCATTAAAAGAGATAAAATAAAATGAATAAAAAATTTGAAAACTTTTCTTAAGAAATTAAATAATTAAAATTATTTATTATTCAGGAAGATAAGTAATTTAAGTGAAGAGATGGACTCCGGGTAAGGGACTTTCCTTTAAATATCCTCTTTTAAAGTTTCCCTTAAAACTATATTTTTCTTCCATGTCAATATTTTTAAAATTATTTTATGGATGTATTAATATGAACATAAAAGAGTTATAAAGGATATTTTATGTCTCTTTTTACTTTATTTTAAAAAAAATTGAAAAGTAATCTTTTTACGGAATTTTTTAACTTTATTTATAAGAGACAAAATGAATGTTATATTTTAATGTATATAGCGACAAAAACTCTTCCTAACTCTGTAAATGTTATTTTATGGTTAGATTCCATTATAATTTTTCATGTTTGTTAAAATAAAAATCCTATTTCCCTTTATTCTGGGAATTTTAGTTTTGAAAAATAGATTTTAAAGGAAAGAGATATATTAGTATCTGGAATCTTTTTCTTATGGGTTAAAAGAAAATTTTTATGAAGCAAGGTTTTATATATTCTATTGGTTATTTGGAATTGTTTATGATGAAAGGTTTTTTTACTATAAACTGAGGGTGGTTGATCCCATTATATTTTACCAATGTATTAGGTAAAGTTATGGAGTTAATTGATTTGGTTTCTCCAAAGAAAATATGGGAACATACTACAATGATTATTCAAAATATGGGATGGAGTTATCCAATTAGTTTTCTCCTAAGAGATTATGGGAATATTCAATGATTATTATTCTAAGTATAATCATGATTTTTATTTCAAGTTTAACTGTTATGGTTACTCCAAGTATATCCATGATGGTTATTCCAGGTGTAATTGTGAGGGTTACTCCATATGTAAGAGGGATATAAAAATGATTACCAAGTTTCCTATATGTTTTATCTATGATTACTATGGGTTTTAAATGTATTATTTGAGAAAAAAGTTTATGTTTTTCATATGGAAATGATTTATTTTATATGATCAAAGAATAATGTGATAATGGTTAGTATTTATAGGGTTTCATTTTTTTCACTGTACTAAGAGATTTATTTCTTTTCTTGTATCTTACAGGTCATTTTGTGCTCATCCCACATTTTAATTTTTTTTCATAGTATTTAATGATGGGAAATGGAAAATAAGAAGTCAAGTTGAAATTTTTTGTATATTTTTCATGAAAATAAAACAAGTTTTATTTTAAAAAATTTATATTATGGGGGAAATGGGTACTAAGAAAAAGTGTAAACCTTGTAATTTATGGGTTATGACCTAATTCTATAAAACTCTAATTGTAAAATATATTTGGTAATGAAATAATGTGAATTATAGTCTAAATACACTAGAAAATATAATTTTTTATTCTGGGTCCTTATAATTGGTATCATGGTAGGGTTTAGATTACTTTAGAGGGTATGAGGATTTTGAAAATAAGTTAAAAGTACTATATAACCACAAAGGATAGTATGTTAGGGAGAATTATGGTTATTTTGGATAAATAAAAAAGAGTTTAATATACCATGGTTAAGGATATATTACTATTTATAATCCTCATAAGATGGTTTACTGTGATTTTTTTGATATTCTCACACTAACCTTTTTGGTTTAGTAAATGGATGGATATATGAGGAACCAAAGTAACAGTGGGTGTGAGGGAAAATGTGGTGGTTGTTTAAATAAGAAACCAAAAAAAATTTGAGCTTAGTAAAAACTATTATGGTTATTCTTAACAATCTATCACATGTTATGATTAAAAACATGAACCTAAGTGAGTTTACCAACTCATCGAATAAGAGAGAAGTGAATATCCCTAGAATTTCATGTAGTAAATATCATAAAGGTGAAAATATTTAATGACTTATGTGTCATGAATGTGGGAAGAAGCACCCAGGAAAATGTATTAAAATAACGGGAATACATTTTTTATGTGGTATTTTATATAATAAAGCAATAATATACTAAGGAAAATAGAATCATTTAGTTAACACCATGAAGAGGAAGAAAGTTCATACCAAGGAATCCATTGAATGTTTTAAATTTGGGGAGTATGGGAATTATGAAAATCGATGTCCTAGGGTGGAATCTCAAGAACATAATCAAATAGACCATACAGATGAATGTTTAGTAATTCATAATTCCATTATTATTGAATACAAAGGAAATGAAAATGACATATGCAAGGTATGGATTATTTTTAATATTGTTGAATCCTAGGACAAGATTCATATTTTTTTTAGGAAGGAAGTATTAAAGAATAATATAGAAAATAATGGGTAATAAAGAATGTTGGATGATTAAGGTTTCTATATATATGAATTCATGAGTTATTATCTAGTGGTATATTTAAGGTTGGTCATATGTTAAAAATATTACACACCCCTTTCAAGTTTTTATGTGATGGGAATATTTTGGGAGACATTTATTGAGTTTTGGTAGATGTATGGGGTATATTTAACCCTTAATTTTAAATAATTAAAATTTTCTTTAAGGAAGAATGGTCTTTTCATTTTTTGAACATAAGTTTAATGTTATTTTTAAACTTTATGGTTTATATAATAGTTAATGATTAATGATATTTTTTAGGATGTTCATCATATTTTTTGGAACATTATAGGAATTATACAAAATAGTATTTACAAAGGTACAACCCAAAAACTGGGCAATGAACCATGACATCTTGCAAGGCAGTGGGGATTAAACCCAGAACTATAGGGATACATGTGAATAAAACATAACACTGGCCTGTGTATATTCTTGAGATAACCATGGGATTGAAAAGTGATGTGATGATTAGGTGAATAATGTTATTTCATAATAATTTCACTATTTTGGGAACCTTATTTTATTAATTTAAATAGAATATTATGGGATTTTATTGAATTACCTTTTGGAATAATATACAATTTCAATTTTTATTTATAGTGATTCAGTTTATTTATTAAAATAATTATAATATTTTGGATATTATATGATTATGGCATATACATTTTAAGTATATGAAATTATATTTATTAGAGAAAAAAATAACAAAAATTATTTATGAAGAATATGTTATCAAATGATTATTAATTTTGGGTTTTAACCTTTATTTGGAATATTTTGAAGAATATTAAGGTTAGTTATCTTTCAAATGATCTAAGTTTCACTTTGGGTGTTATCATTTTGGATTTAAACATTAATGTTTTATTTATTTATATGTAGGTTTATAATTTTGGTGAATTATGTTATCTTATTCAAACCATTTTGGATTTGGTTAATTTCTAAAATAGGAGGTATAAATTTTATCCCTTTTGGATGTATATAATCTGATAAGAGTTAATTTTAGTACTTTAGGCATAAAACAAATCATATTTAATACTCATCAGTGGGAGTAAAAGATGATATTGTGGTAGAAATTGATTAAAGGATGAAATATTACTTATCAAACAATTATATTTACTTATAATTTTATTCTAGATGGTAAAGGAATTACTCAACTCTAGGAAAATGATCTTGAAATAAAGAATTTATCATATTACCTTCATTTATGATAAATTGATGGTTTCTTCACCCATAACATATTTAGGATTTTGTGCTTGTTAAATTTCTCCTGACCATATTCTATATCACTATATACAAATTCATGGGTGTTAGTGTTCTCTTCCATATCCATATTTTCACTTCCCACCAATTTTATCCAAATTGGAAACCAAGTTATGTGTTATTCGATATCACCAACGTATTTCTAATTCCTAATTTTCAAGAGGAAGTTTTATTAACCTTTTTTAAGATTTGGGATTTCAATAAAGGTATTTTAAAATATAATCCTTGGATTAATGAGATTAAGTTAAAAATAAAGATGTTGTAATTTATTAAAGGGGGTTATGGGAGAATATAATAACCTAATATTTTAAAAGAATGACTATATTTGATAGTGTACAAAATACACAACACTAAACATAATCAAACTGCAAAATTTTATTATTTAAATATGACTATTATAACGTAACCATTAAATTGAAAGGTATGAATAATATTAACTACCTTTTGAATATATGTATATATATATATTTATATGTTTTAATAAATACAATTGTATTTATTAATTATTAGTAAATAATCCCTCAATTTTTAGTAAATCTATTTTTTCTACAAAGATATATTTTCTTCAGAAATTATTTTTACTAATTTTTGTGAGAAAATTATATAATTAATTTATGAAACTTTCATAAATAATATTTTATAAAATAAATATCATTTTTTAAATCAGAATATAAAAATTATCCTATAAGGAAATTTTTAAATTTTTAGAAAAGTTTGATTTTTCAGTGAATAGGGAAAATACTGATTTTATAGGCAACTTTATTTTCATTTAAAGTATTTAAAAAGTAAAATTATATTTTGGATTAGTTTTAAAATTTATTTAGTTCATTTTTATTTAAAATAATACAATTATGGTTTTTTAAATGATTTATATACTATAATTTAGTATAAAAACAATTTATATTTAAAAGGGTAATATTTCTAAAAAATTGTTTTTCATTGCATTTTTTTAGTTTAATTTTAAATTAAATTGTCCCAATTATGTATTTTAATTATCTAAAAATGCATTCCATATTTTTTAATCATGGGGTCCAAATTTGGTAAATATTTCCCTTTTATTTTTTGTCAATATCAATAGTGACTATAGTAATTTTATTACCAAGGTAAAGGTAAAATTCGGTAATTAAACTTAAATATAAATTACTATGGACTATATAATGACCCTAAAAATTGACTTAATTTTTATTTTGTGAATATATTTAAACCATAGTAATAAAATATTCAGTTATATGTCCTTTTTATATTTTTACATGACTATGAACTTTATAATATTTCATGTAAAGAAAAGTAAAAATGAAACACTTTTATTTTTAATAAATATAATAATTTTAATATGGGGATAACCATAGATGATGATTGGTTATAAATATTATTTTTAAATATAAAATATTTATCTTCATCATGTTAGTTTATTTTAAATTTTTAGTGAAGAAATAATTACCGTAAATGGTTACATAATACTGACATGAAAATTATTCAATTAATGGAAAAATAAAATAAATGATATTAAAAAAATTAAAAGTAGTATACTTTTAAATAATTAATATAAACCATGAATTTTATATTTAATAATGGATTATTATATAGTTTTTATTCATTTGATTTTAATTCATTTATTTTCTTTATGTTATTAATGTCAAAGTAAATAAATAGTACTAAAATTGACATTAATGATATTTTATAATAAATAATATTTCATTGAATGATTTAAAGTTTTTTAATATATTATATCCATATAAATTAATTTTATAGGGTTAATTATATCATCCATGGTCCATTTATGGGTTTTTTGTTATTTTATAGTAACGTTATTAACCGTTAAAGTGTAGAAAAATTTATTATTACGGTAATTGTCAAAAGGGTTAATGAAGTGTTAAAACAAAACGATAAGGGTAAAAATGTGATCCAAAATTTTCCAGCATTTATTGTATGATATTATTTCAATACATAATCATATTAATTATTACTTTTATCAATTTTTATCCATTTTTACATCAATATTAATTTATATTATTTTTATATTTTATGAAATTCCAAGAGTTCCCCTCCCCTCTCTTATAAAATGGAACATCTTCTTTTCATTTCAACACACATAAAGAAACATTTGGTCTAGAAAAACCTACCCAAATACCTTCCTTACAGCCCTTCTCACATCCTAGAGTCTTTTTTATCATAAAATAATCCTAAAAAATCTTTTTTTGTAAACCTTAATAGGTTGTCCGAAGAAGAGGTATCATTCTTAACCGAGTGTTTTTGTTTTATTTCTTCTCCCTCATCATTTAAATATTTTTTTACCATTATTAGATAATAAAACAAGTATATTCCATATAAAAATATGTTATTTTTTTAATTTAATAACCTATATCCTTCTCTAACCTTCATCAAATTGGAAAGGAATCTATCATCCATGTGTACAGCGGATTACAGCCTCACGGTTTGATGTAATTTATTTTCCATAAATGTATCTCACAGTTTATAATAATGATGGATTTAATTTATTTATATTATATTCATGAAATATTTATCATTATTTAAATAAAATATACTACATATCTTCTTACCTTTCTAAACACTGGAAAATGATAATGTTATTTGTGCATATGTGAAGACTACCACCTCCATGAAGTGATGTGATTGTTTTTATCACCACATCACATGGATGATATGTATAATTATAATTAAATAAATAATATTATATTTATTATATAATTTTCAGTATTTAAAGATAAAATTATTCTCACCTTCTTTCCATAATTATTGTTGAAAAATGGAAACGTTACTCACACGTACGTAAGACCTACCATCTTAATGATTGTAACGTGACTCATTTTTAATAAACATATTTCTTGATTAGTTTTAAAATTATAACTGATGTAAAATAATTATAATTATTTCATGATTATTATTCATGATATTATGGAATAATGACCTCTTTGAAAATTGTTAACTTACCGAATCCATTTTGGACTTTTGAAACAAATATCATCAATGCGTCTGATGTGAATTTAATTAATTAAATAATTAAATATATCATGATAAGATATAAAATAAAAGTAATAATAAACTTGAAAATATTATTAATAAAGTAAATAATTAACATAATTTAATTATTCAGGAAGATAAATAACATACAGGACGAGTCAGACTCTGGGCAAGGGACTTTTTTAAAAAAATTATTTTAAATTTAACCTTAAAACAATCTTTTTATTCCATGTACATATTTTAAAATTATATTAGTGTTGTATTTATATGGAAATAAAATAAGTATAAAGTAAATTTCAGGTATCTTTTTTATTTCTTTAAAAGTTTTTTAAAGGGAATATTTTTAAAAAATGTTTTGACATTATTTACAAAATACAAAAGGAATATTCAATTTTAACATATACAATGACAATGAATTTTCTTATATATGTAACCATTATTTAATGTTTTTATTAATTTATAATATTTCATGTCTTATTCAAATAAATACTGCATTTCCCTTTGTTTTTAGAATTTTTTCTTTAAAAAAAAGTTTTAAAAGAAAGGGATATATCAATATCTGAAAATGTTTTGTTATGGGTGAAAATAATGCTTTTATAATGCAAGGTTTTATATATTATATCATGGTTATTGGGAATTGTTTATGATGATGGGAAATTTCATTATAAACTAAGGGCAGGTGAGCCCGTTATATATCTCTAATGAATTGGTTAAAGGGATGGAGTTAATCAATTAGGTTTCTCCTAAGAGAATATATAAATATATTGTGATGGTTATTCCAAATATTAGACAAAGTTAAATGATTAGGTTTATCCTAAGATAAGATGGTAATATAGTGTGGTGGTTATTACATATATATCCATGATGATTATTTCAATTGTAACTATGATGGTTACTCTAAGTAAAATCATGATGGTTATTCCCGGTGTAACCTTTAGGTTTACTCCATATATAAGAGTGATATAAAAATGTTTCCCAAATTTATTATGTGTTTTATAAATTCTTTATATAGGTTTTAAAAAACTTTTTTGATAAAAAATTGTGTTTTTTCATGTGGAAATTATTTATTCCATAAGATGGAAGAATAATGTGATAAAGGTAAGTATTTTATGGTTTTTCATGTTTTTCACTGGACTAAGGGATTTCTTTATTTTTATGTCTCTAACTAATATTTCTATGATTTTACTACATTTTAAAATATTTTCCATAGGTTTGAGGATGGGTAAGGGAAAAAAAGAAATCAAGTTGAAATTCATGAAGATTTTTCATCAAAAGAAAAATTGTTTTAGTTTAGAAGTTTTATATTATGGGAAAATGGATATTGAGAAAACGTTTCTATTGTGAAAATTATGGGTTATAACATAAATACCTAAAAATATAAACCTAAAATATATTTTAGAACGAAATAAAGTGAATTCTAGTCTTACAATACTTGTTTTTGATCGCATTTTGGTGTGTGTGTAGCCTATGAGACCTATGTATGATGCTTGATTCCATGTGTATTATTTTTTATCTTGTTTATTCATGTTTGGTGTTGATCACATGTATTGTATATTTATACTATTTTCTCATAATGATATGATATTATTTTATTTATATGAACTACCTTGTTATGTGTGTTCTGATTCCGTTTGAGGTAATGTTCTTGGTACTCAAAACATGTGGAACATCATGACATGGTTATCCCTTAGATGGGAGTATGCATGACTTGTGACGATTCTGGTGATGTCGATAACAAGACTCACTTGATGCCTAGTGGATACCAATTAGTCAGTTCACATAATTTCAAGTAGTATGTTTACTATCCTTGTGGATAGTTCTTGATTACTTTTGATATATTGATATTCTTTCTTGCATGGAGGTGAAACAAGTATGAATGGGGATCATGGTGGATTTTTTAGCACACTGTAACTCGTTATGTGATTTTTTATAATTTCTGGTGAATTTATTATTATCATGGAATACACATGTTCTACATGTTCAAATTTTTTAAGGGATCATTGGTGGAGTCCTATTAGGTTTTATTACTCACACACTGTATGGGAATCTCGATGCACGTGTAGACTTCATGTAAACGGATCCAAGAAAGGGAAAGGGGCCCGTGAAAGATGGTTGGTCCATGGATCATGGACCTGGTGGTGACACTAAGATATACTCTAGAGGATACCACTGTTTTATTTATTTATCTATCTATACTTATACTCTGGTTTGGGTTGCCAATTTGGGATCCCATTTATTTATTTGTATGACATGTGTGTCATCTGTTACTATATTTTATGTTTTATATTCCATTTGATATTATTATTTATATTTTTTTGAGTATGTATATAATACTGAGGGTATAGTCTCCCCATTCAAAATATTTAGACCTTCGATACTATTAGGTAACCACTTACATATGGGGAGGCAAACATGAGGTCATTTGACTCTTTGGATTGAACACAGATGTTCGTGTTGGGGAATTATAAAATGGTATCAAATATATGAGGTTAGTTTTTGTAGATGATTGAGGAAGATGTCGTTAGGTAACTATGGATCCAGTTGGGGTTCTTAGAAATAGGATCAAATAATGATGAATCTGGCAGATCATTTATCTCAAGGATAGTGTCATAGAGCTGAGTCGGGCCAAGTTTATGAAGTATATTAGACTCTAGAATATTGTGGTAAGGGACTTTGAACGATTATAGACATAGTATTGATCACTTCTAAATTTTCCGTCACTTTTTTTATACCAGTTCTTCTCATTCATTTATCTCTATATAAGTTATTACAGGACTTGAATTACTAGTCAAGTTATCTTTTGAATTTCTTCCCCTCAATACATAATTGGGAACTAAATTGTACTATATTTAGTGATACCCATAGTATATTATATTCAATAATGGTTATGGAAATATATGGGATTTAATGGTTTTGGAGATGATGAGATTTGATGTGATTCTTACCATGGATTGGCTGGCCAATTTATTTGGTCACTTTGATTATTAACAGAGATGGGTTTCTTTTACTTCAAAAAGAGAGAGAAGTTAATGATTACTAGTGAATGGGATTTGGGTGCAAGTATAGGTGGTCTATACTTGAGCAATCTTGGGATGATCATAAATAAGATTACAAGATTTTCACTTTCAATAGGATCATTGGTAGTCCCCTCATCTTTTCTTCTAGTTCTGAATCTATACTAGGATTTCTTCACAGATTACTTTATGTTAATTCCTCCTAATAGAGGTGTTGGGTTCGAGATAGAGCTCATTCTATGTGAGTAACCAATTTTGATACCCCCTTATTGTATGGAACCAGCTTAGTTGAAAGAGATCAAGTCATAACTCAAGTAATTAGTGTAGAAGGGATTTATAAGGCTGAGTACTTCACCATTAGGTGCACCTATATTTTTTTCCAAGAATGTGGATAGTATTATTAAACTATATATAGATTACCAGAAGCTAAATCTTGTGAGAGTAAAAAAATATATCATTTTCCTATGATTGAAGATATATTTAATCAATTATGGGGAGATTGATGGTTCTATAAGATTGATCTCCAATCGAGTTATGACTAGTTTCAGGTTAGAGAGTAGGACATTCCAAAGATGGCATTTATGAGTAGGTGTGATATATAAAAATAATTTGTGATTCCATTTGGATTTGTGAATGTTCCAACAGTGTTCATGGATCTCATAAACAATATCTTCCACCCATATCTTGACTCGTTCATCATAGTGTTCATTGATGACATCCTTGTATACTTTCTAACCCTAGATAATTTTTCTAGACATATCAGGATAGTCTTCAGTACACTTTGATCGCATCGGATTTATTCCATGTTGTTGAAGTTTAACTTTTTGATTTCGGAGGTGAAGTTCTTAGGGAATGTGGTGTTTGAGACCATTATATTTGTGGATCTATAGAAGCTTTAGGTAGTGATTTCTAGGACATGTCCCAATAATATATTTGAGATCAGTATATTTTTAGTTTTATAAGGATAATAAAGATGTTTTATCTAGGACTTATCTTGTTTATCAACACCCATGACTATGCTGATGAAGAATGGAGTGGAGTTTGAGTGGTCATGCTAGTGTGAATAGTTGTTTCATGAGATGAAATTGAGGTTTAATATAACTCTAGTTTTGATACTTTTAGAGTCAATGATTTTTTATTCTATGTTTTGTGATGCTTAAGGGGTTTGTTTTTGAGTAATAGGCTAATGTTCAAGCTCAATGTATTGTGTTGTTTGAGCAGAACCATCAAAGGTACTTATTAAGGATGAGAACTCATTAGAGGGGGAGAATTGTAACATTATTTCTCATTTTCAATGAATGAGATATTTAAAGTTAATAAATTCACAAATCCTATGACATTTTATCTTTTTTATAGTTTGTTAGAGGCTAAACATTAAGTTATAGGGGGTTTCAGGATGATAGTTTAAGGAATTGAGCTTGAGGGTTGTACAATGGCTAAAAAAAGGCCACCAACTAGATGGTGGGAATCCACCAACCAGATGATGATAATGGTAGTGGATATGTAAAAATGTGAAACCCAATGTGCATCCAGTGAGGCCCACCAGTTAGTCGGTGCACCCAATCTAATGGTGCATTAAATCCACCCCGTGGGTTTTAATTCCACACAATTTGACACCTGGTTTAATATGCAATTCCAACCCAAAACTCTAAATTGAATTAGATACCTCCCCCTTTGACTCTTGACACCTCAAATACATATACCATTTATTCTTTAAGATTGTACCAATATAGTGACACCTAAATGGTGAGTTTTATATAGATCTACATAAAATTTTTCATCCTTCTTCAGAGATGAGCATGGATCTATGTCAGTTTTGTGAATTCCATAAAGATATGATGATGAATTTTTTCTTTATTCAAATATTAGTGTTAGATCCATTGAGTTGATGTTGCTACTTGATAAAATCAAGATTTAAAATTGATTAAGAAAATTTTATAGGTAAGTGTTTATGGATTATCTTCTTGGACCTCTTCTTGATGGAGGAATAATGATGAAACATTAATCCATTGACGATTATTTGATATATTGGTGGAGATATCAATGTGTAAAGAGGAAACCCCCGTGACCTAAGATACAACTATCAATAATGGTGGATGTATCTTGGTAATTCATCATAGATCAATCTTCTGGAGTCTCTCATTTTAATGAATCACTTCTCCATTAATGGATTGATTATTGACCCTTGTTGACATGAAATCCTCTTAAGTCTTCATTATAAACCTATATCTTGATAAACTGGGACCCGAGTTATACATCCTTGACATGTGATATCATTATCCATGGGTGTGTGATGTGGTTCAATATTCAATCCTTTTATGAATCTTGGTGTACATCATCAATAACCTTGAGGTAGGAACTTCCATACCATTTGGGGCTCTTGTATACATATGTTGCCTTAGTATGATCCTTGAATTGTCTTGATTGTTTTCTGTGATTGATTGTGACCATAAAGTATGATAAAAATGGGTAATTGTGACTGAATATTTGTGATGGGGAAGATACCCATTTAAAATAGTCCCATAGAAATAGATTTTTGTGATGGAAATGATTTTCTATCATAAATAAGTGTTATCTACAATGGTAAATGTTACCCGTCAAAAATACCTTTGGTGCACATGCATTCTATTCCATATGAAACACTGTTTTTAATGGATAATAGTGATGGATTGTTTTATCCATCGCTATTATCAATTCCTCTAAGACCTCCTATGATGGATTTCATTATCCATCGCAAAAGGTCCTCGAAAACTAACTTTAGCGATGAAGAAAAATCCATCGCTAATAACCTATACTAATTAAAATTTTATTAAAAACACATGATATAATTTCTCCTCCCCTCCTTCTAGTTACTCCCCTTTATACATAGTTTCATTGTGCAAACCTCGGACCCCCCCCCCCCCCCAATCTTCCACCGTACCCAATTTCTTGCAGATTTGGGTGCATCCCCCAGGTATGGACTTCTATTCTCTCCTCTTTCATTATTTTTGTGATTTCACATTCCATCTTGTAGAAATTAGTTTGATCAAACCCTAAGTAAAAAAAAATACTCAATTTTTATGATTTATTTGGTATTTGGGATACTTTAATTTTGTTATTCTCTATTTGGGTGTATACATGCTCCATGTGAGTTTATTTCAATTTATTTAATGTAGTTTCATCATTTTTTAACCTTAAAATTTAATAGATTTTTTCTGTTTGGTATTTAGGGTTACTACAAGTTTAATATTTTATTTTATTATTGGATATATGATTATTATGGAAATTATTTCTAGGGATGTATGATACTGATAGTGTTTATATAAATCTACTTAATTGGTCAATTGTATTTCATGATTATGGGGATACAATTTTTTATGAATTATGATAATGCTTGGATTATGGTCATGATATTTGATTTTTATATTATGATTGGTTTCAATTTATTTAAAACATGTGAATACACATATATAAACATTTGACAAAAATGTGTAAGGTTTTTGATATGTGTGTGTGTGTAATTGATGTGTATATTTTATTAAAAATCATATAAAAATATATTTGGCATGTATATATTTAATTAATAAATCAAGTCATATATATATATATTAACATGTGAATATGAATATATAAACATCAAGAAAAACATTTAAGGTTTTTGATATATATATATATATATATATATATATCTGTGTTTGTGTGTGTGTGTATCCAAGCACTTAACATATATATAAGTGTATATATATGTATGTATATATAGATTTGATATGTATATTAGTTTTAAAAAATGTGTAAAAATATAGTTGATGTATATATATTTGATTAAGAAATCATGTAATATATATATATATATTAATATGTGAATATGCATATATAATCATTTTTAAAAAATATCTAAGATTATATGTGTGTGTGTGTGTGAATGAATGTATAGATTTGATATGTATATTTGTTTAAAAAATGTGTAAAAAGAAATTTTATGTATATATATTTGATTAAAAAATTATGTAATACATATATATATAATGTATGAAATAAATAGGAAATGAGTGTTTTATAAAAATGATGAGAAAATCAATTTAAAGAAAATGTTTTAACAATATGTTTTTTATAAGAAAAAATTTTTAATAAAAAATGTTATAAAAATTGTTTTAATGAAAATGAAATATTAATTAAAAATAATTATTGTTTATTAAAAACTTAATAATAATAATTAGTAAAAATTTTGTAATACCTTCTAAAAATATTAAAAAAACTAACAATTATTAAAAAATCACAATAATTAATAATTAGTAAAAATGTACTAATAATTTAAATAATTGGAAATAATCATTAAATAATTTGTAGTAAATAATAATTAATTATAAAATATTAGTAATAATTAGTAAATATTACGGTTAATTACTAAATATTATTAATAATTTTTAAATTTAAGTAAATTACAAAAAAAATTAATGAATTGTAAAAGAAAATATATGAAATACTAGTAATTATTAGAAATTAGTAATATTTATTGAAAACTCAGTTATAGTTAATAAATAATTAATATTAATTAATAAATAATTGTATTAATTTTTAAAAATTAAAAAATATTTGTAATAATTACAACAAAATTGTAATACCTTGTAAAAAATAAAAAATATAATATTAACTATTAAAAATTCACAATAATTAGTATAAATATAGTATTAATTAAAGTAATTAGTAAAAATAATTAACTAATTTTTAATAATTAATAAATAATTAGTCACTATTAGAAATAATTAGTAAATTTTAGTATTAATTACTATATATTATTAGTAATTTTGGAAATATTAGTAAATTTTTATAATTTTTAATAAATTTTATAAAAAGTATATGTTAAATACTAATTAGTCATAATTAAAATATAATAATAATTTATAATTAGTCCCAATGAGTAATAATTATTCTTATTTCTATTATTTTTATGGATAATTGTGGACTCAAAAATTAGACACTAGTTTCTATTATTCGATCATGATTGGATAACTCATCAAAAACAATCCCAACATGTCTAGTATAAATCCTATCTATATTGACGATGTTGAAACATTTATGTCATTTGCATCTTAAAATTTAGAATTTTTTCTAAAGGAAAAAAATTAAATATCCATGTAATAAATGTGATCATTACAGATTTGAAACATTTTATGATGTTGGACTTAATCTACTATGTTTTGTTTTTTCAGAAAGATTATATTTTTTGGTATTACCATGGTGAGAATAATTTAGTAGAAAATACAATTTTTTTGGTTTTAGATCCATCATTTCATAATTTAGTACATGATTTTGTTGACCTATCTATTCAAGAAACAAAAAATCAGAGTGATATTTGTAATGTTAAATCATAACCTTCTCAATTTTACAATTTGTTAAAATCTAATGAGGAGGTCTTATATCCAGGATGCCAGACTAGAAAACTTGAAACTTTCATAAATTTATGGTTATAAAATTAGGTTTTGGAATATCAAATAGTTACTTTGATCAAATATTTTCTTTGTTTAACTTATTTTTTCCTGATGGAAATACAATACCTATAACTTTCTATGTAAGTAAGAGGTTGGTCTATAATTTTAGTCTTAGTTAACAGAAGATCCATGCATGTTCAAATTACTGCTTCATATATTATAGAGATTATGAATAATTAATTAAATGTCCAAAATATGGAGAATCGAGGTGTACAGAGGCAAAATAAGAAAATTCCATATTTTCTATGAAACTATTGAGGTATTTTTCTAATTATACCTCATTTATGGTGTTTATTTATGCCTTGTAATATAGATTCATTGATGACATAGAATAAATCAAATATTTCCATCAATGAAAGATTAAATTATCCATGTAATGGTGATTTGGGGAAATAATTTGATCAGATTCATCCTTCTTTTACATCAGAACCTCGTAACATACAGTTGAGTCTTTCTACCAATGCTTTTTTTCATTTGGTGCTTAATAAAGTCAATATTCTTATTGGTCCCCTTTCATTACTCCATACAACTTACCTCCTTGGATGCTGATGAAAAAACCATATATGTATTTGATGTTATTCATTCCAAAACAACCAAAGAATAATATTTATATTTACTTGAATACAATAATTGATGCGTTAATTTCATTATGGAATATTGGTGTAACTACATTTGATATAGTTGTGATCATAATTTTACATTGACGTCGCATTACTATGGATGATCAGTGACTTTATGACGTATGGTATGTTATATTGATGGAGTACACCTTCTCTAAAATCATGTATGTACTGCATGGATGAGAACAAAGTGTTTATTCTTGGAAATGGGAGAAAGACTAGTTATTTTGATTGTTATCATAGATTTCTTCTTGTAGATCACCCTTTTCAAAGGAATAGAAATAATTTTACAAAAGTTATAGTTGAAAAAGACAAACCTCCAGTAGTGCTATCAGGTATTTAGGTAAAATATTTTGTCTTTTCATTACCTATTTTTACTTTTAGATCAACTATAAATGAACAAAAAATAAATGGTTTTAGGAGACATTATAATTGGACAAAATAGCGTATTTTTTGGGACCTTCCATATTAATCATATTTTTTGTTTTTAACCTGTTATATGTAATGTATATTGAGAATAATGTTTTTTATAACATATTTTATATCAGTTTGGGCACACTCAGTAAGACAATAGATAATGTAATGTAAGAGTTATATCTTACCTAGATTTGTAGATATCCTAAACTTAAATTATTTAAAGATGAAATATCAAAAAAATTAATGAGTCCAAAAGTATCTTAAACACATTCTAAAAAAATCCATTTATTATTCTATCAATGTATTAGAGATTTGAGGTTACCATATGGTTATGCTTATAATTTGTCTCATTGCATTAGAAATAGATATATTTTTAGGTTAAAAATTCATGACTATCATGCAATAATGGAAATATTACTACCTGTTGTTCTTTGAGGGCTATTGAATTTTTCAATATGGGACATGTTAACTGATATATCATATTTATTCTGAGATATTTGTGTAGAAACATCATATTATGATGAATTGATTTTTCTGTAAGAATATGTTGATTTAATTTTATGTAAATTCGAGAAAATATTCCCACTAGAATTTTTGGCTCAATAGAAAATTGAATATTGCATTTTCCATATGAAGATAAATGTGGGGGTCTGGTATAATTATGATAGATGTAACTATTTGGGGGATGTATGAAAAAAATCAAAGAATAAAATATGTAACAAATCGTCAATTGAAGAGTCAATTAAAGAATCATAATTTCATAATGAAATTTCAAATTTCTACTCTTATTATTCTCAATCAGAATATCCTTTAAAACATAATCACATGGGTCATAATGAGGAAAATTTTAATAATTTCACAGACCATAAATTATCTGTTTTTAATGAGACTAAGTTTGGTTTTAGTGGTTATCATGAATGATGGCTTTCAGATGAAGAACCACATAGTGCTCATATATATGTTTTTCTGATTTATGAAGAAATGAAATGATTAGTGCAGTAAGTGCTTATTTTTATTGAAATTTTTTTAATTATAATAGATACATTTATTTACATTATTATTTTGTAGAATATATGATGACTGTATTGAAAAAATATTGAAATTACCCCTAATAATCTTGATGAATATCATCAACAGAATTTTTCCAGTTGATTTCAAATACTGGTAAGTTAATTTGTTTTTTATGGAACATTAAATCAATTTTATAATGATATATATTATTGATAATTTTATTATTTTTAGGAAACACAACATGAAAGTAAAATTGATAGTCGATTATGTATACTAAAAAAATCCTCTATTAAAATTAGTAAAATATTATAATGGGTATGTGGTTAATGGATTTCGATTCTATAGTGTCATGTATAGTGAATAAAATAAATCAATGAATAGTGGTGTTTGTTTGAAATGATCCAGTCATAAAGAAAGTGAAGTTAATTTTTATGGTAATTTGGATGAATTAATTGAGTTATGTTATATCAGACCAAATTATGTAACAACGTTTAAATTTCATTTTTTTGATACTGGTCGAAGGTTGCAAGTTTATCCATGACATGGTCGTTGAAATTAAATATAACAATCTTCTTAAAACAAATGAACCATTTATGTTGTCACACCAAGAACATTATGTTCATTATGCAAATTAATAATATTTTTTGAGAGATTCTAATGACTAGTGGAGTCTAATAAAAATGAAATCTTATGACAATCATTTTATTGAAAATGAAAATGGTTTTGTAGAAGTGTAACATATTGAATTTTTCCAAGAAATATCCCCAAATAAATCTCTTACCCAATAAGATATAAATATCAATGATAACCCCCCCCCCCCCCCCCCACCTCTATTTAAGGGATTATGATATTGATAATTTTGATGAAGTAATAAGGGATGATTAAACTAAAATTCATATTGAAGTTGATGATATTAAAGTTGAAGATAAAGATATTGTGCTCAATGAAGATGAGGAATAAGAAGACGAACGATGTATTGTATTAAATTATTTATTAGTATTTTATATTTGATATTATTATTAATAATTATTTACCAATAAAATTGTTTTTTTAGATGGTTGAACCTGATGATCTATTATATTCCTTTGTTAATGCTCATAATTATTAGTTTTTTATAATTTATATTTTTATTAACAATTATTGACCAGTAAGAATTTTATATTTCACATGGTATTTATTAGTTTTTTATATTTTATATATGTATGAAAAATTATTTATAGGTAATATTATTATATTTTGGTATTTTTTATTTTTTTATATTTGATATGTGTATTAAAAAATTATAGGTAATATTATTTGTTTCAGATTTTTGGAGATGGTTCTGGTGATCTATTTCATTCTATCACTAATTCCAAACTTCCCAATGATGTTCTAGATTCTTCTAATACGTAGGATGTTTTGGCTATTATGAGGGTGCACGGCCTTGCTCAATTGACGAGTTTGGACCTTGTTATAGAGAGACTTCTATCTCTTTAGTTTTATCCTCATTTATAGAGGCATGTTCAATTATTTAATGTATTAACATTATATTAAATTTCTTTATTAATTTTGGTAGAAATATTCTTATTTTTTTTATTTTCATAGTTTTTCACATTTAGTTATGGGGAAGGCTTGTTAAATTATAAGAAATTAATTTTCTATGACATGGGTGTCATGGGATCAGGTTCCCATTTCCATTCGTCAGAAGATGCTCAACCACTAGATTGTATACAATTAAATAATATATTTTATTTTATATTTATTTAATTAAAGACATGTTGTGTTTAATTATCTTGAATAATGTATGGTCTCTGGTTAATAATATCCTAAGATACCATGTTTAGGACACATGATAGATTTATATATAATAATGTTTTTATCAGTTTTTATACAACCTAAGAAAATGATCCATTGATAGAGATCATATTACTTC
Source organism: Viscum album (assembly GCA_963277665.1). NCBI lineage: Eukaryota > Viridiplantae > Streptophyta > Magnoliopsida > Santalales > Viscaceae > Viscum > Viscum album. The sequence continues at coordinate 922,671,076 of OY728130.1, forward strand.
CTTCGACCTGTCTTTCTTCTCCCATCAAATAGACTATATTTTAGCTCTCATGTGGGATGTATTTTTCTCCTAATAGATCTAAGAGACTTCTAGGAAGAGGTTATCATCTTAGAATCAAAGTAAGTGGAGGCAGGAGGTCACACGTAGGTTCGGGATTCGTAAATTTGGTACACATCAACGAAATATGGTAAGTAATATTATTTATTAATGTTTATATAATATAAATGTAAAATTATTCTTATATTATATAATCCTACATTAAACCCTATATTATATATTTTAAATTTTCCAAGAATATATACACAGATCCCCATATAGGACAACTTTTCAATGACAGACAACACTAGATTATGGTTAGTGTTTTTTAAAATTTTACTGATATTAACTTTATTATTATTCTAATTTATAATTATATTTGAAAGGAATGTATGAGACTGTGGTTTTTCATTATTGAGAGATTCAATATGAGGGTGTACTAGATGCCACTAAAAGTCGGATTTTTATGAGGGGACTTAGATATGGGTAATTATGTGTGGTGTTGAGATAGGTCAGGTGACTGTTATCGATTCACAGATGACACCTACTAGTTATTATGGTACATTTGTGATGTCACTGGTCAGCTCCAAGGATGCTCTTACAGAGTCATCGTTGTCACCTACTGCACATTATGAGGAGTGGTTGAGATCTCCGAATGAGATGATACATCATAAGAAAATATATAGGGAGGAAGAGCGTGAGTAACAATGTCAAAGACATGAGAATATTTTGGGGTATATGTAACGGCTTGCATGTGGTGTTGGTATGGAGTTTCCTCCCACTAACCCTTTGATTGATTTCCTCCACCTGATACAAGTTGATGCTCATTTTTTTATGAATATTATGTATTTTGGGTTGAAAAACATATTATGTGTGAAATAGTGTAATAATATATTTCTTGTTTTTATTATATATATATATATATTAGTTTTTTCATGATTTTTTTATAATCTTTTATTTTGTTAGAGAAAATATAAATTGAGAAGGATTATTGTATCCATTGCAGTTGGGCTCTTAGAAATTTTATTGGAATTATTTGTGATGAATTCAAAGATCGTCACAAATAATTATTATTTGTGATTGGTCATTATAATCATTTATTTAAATAATTTTAACATTGTTATTTTTGATGGATGATTCATCCATCACAATTAATTATTATTAGTGACAGGTTATCACAAAAAACCACAATTGTGGTGTTTTTTCTATAACGGGACATTAGTGATGGATTCTACTCACAAAAATCTGTTAGAGATAGGAATCCATCACTGATGTCCCATCACAAAAGATTAAAACTTTACTAGTGGTATGTGGTTGGGTGGGTAGGTGTAGCCGGTGAGACCCATTTATGATTATTAATGCAATCAGTATTCTTTTTTATCTTATTTATTCATTTTTTATATTGATCACATGTTTTGTATGATGATACTATTTTCTCATGATGATAAGTTATGATTTTATTTTTATACTCTACCCTAATATGTGTATTACCATGTCATTAGAGGTATTGTTCTTGGTGCTTGAAATAGGTGGCCATTGTGACATGGTTACCCCTTAAATTGTGAGTTCACATGACTTGAAATAATGATTATGGATATCATCATAGTGTTGGGATATGATGATGCCTCATGGATACCATGTGATTAACTTGATGCCTAGTGGATTCCAAGTAGCATGTTTACTCAAGGCCTAGTGGATGTCGAGTAGCACGATCACTCAATGCCTAGTGGATTATGAGAACATGACTCACTTGATGACTAGTGGATATTTAGTATCTAGTTCACACAAGTGTGAGAAGTATTTTTACAAGCCTTGTGGCTAGTTCCTGATTAATTCAGTTATCTTGATATTCCTTCTGGTATAGAACTGAAGTAGGTATGGTTGGGGATCATGATGTCTTGTTTAGTATATGGGTGCTCTATATATGATTATTTATTCTTTTTTCGTATTTATTATTATCATGGAATACACTAATTATACAAGTGAACATTTTTTAATGACACATTGGTGGGGTCCTACTAGGTTTTATTACTCACTCCCTGCACCAGCATCTCGATGCATATGTAGAATTCATGTATAAGGATCTAGGTAAGGCCAAGGGGCCTATGTAATATAGTTTATCCATAGATCATGGTGTGGTTGGAAGGGGTAGGATAGACTTTGGATGATACCATAGTTTAATTTATTTATTTTCCTATACTTATACTCTAGTTTTTCTTGCCACTTTGGGAGCCCATTTATTTATTTATATAACATGTGTTCCATATGTTACTACATTTTATATTTTATTTTATGATTAATATTATGAGTGATATATTTTAGTTTATATTTACATTATTTGTGCAAGGATATAATATTGAGGGTACAGTCTCATCACTAATGGAGTTCAAACCCTTACTGCTAGTTGGTAGCCTCTTGCGTACGAGGAGGTGTGTATGTGGTCATGTGACACTCCAGCTCAAACCTAGTGGTTCGGGTTGGGGGATTATAGTATATGAATCGCATTCATGTTTTATGGTATTATGCTTCATACAGGTCTTATTAACTCATCCTTTAGATAAATTTTATGTGATTTTTGAAATGGATTTTCTATCTTCACATAAACATCGTATTAATTACCAAAATAGGGAAATCACATTTCAAATCAACATAGGATCATCTATAATTGTAAGGATGGATATGATATCTCTTTAAAAACTAATTCAATTATTAGAGTTATGATACCTAATCATGACGGATGTTTATCTCAAATGATTAGATAAAAATTCAATATTAGAATTGACCTATTATGAGGGAAAAATATGTTTCCTAAGTTTTTAATGTTCATCTCTCTAGAAGTTATATCATGGGATACATCAATCTCCTAGATATCCTTATCTATTTTCATTAGTGGGTGATGACTAAAATTATAATTATTCAGTTTATTTACTTGAGAAGAATATAACACCCTATGATTTTACTGTATATATTCCTTTAAATAAACATTATTCCAATAGCTTGTTCCGCACAAAAAAAATAAAAAAAAAATTAGGCACGGTATATTAGATGAATACTACTAAAAATTATAGAAATAATAAAACCTTTATTAAATAAAAATACATTAATTAACTAAAAATTCATACATTTACGTGAAGAATAATTAATATGATATCATATTAAAAATGATTTTTCTTTCCCAAATAATTTTTTGTAAAGTACTATATACTTTATCCTAATAAATTAAATTTACCAATTTTAAAATATTATTATATATAAAATAATATATTAAATTATTTAAATTTTAAGTTGATATAAAATAATACTAAAAATTATTAATGTTTATAAATGTTATTTTTTAATGAAGCATGTTTTTTTTATATTTTGTATTTTTATTTAAAATTTAATTTTATAAATTTTGGAATTTGAATTTTTAAAAATGATACTAAATTTTTAATCCATAATTTTCAAATTATCTTAGGGTGAATTTTTGATTTTTGTTTTGAAAAGATTGATTTTTTAGTGAATAGTGAAAAATATTGATTTTGTAAACACTATCTCTTTTATGAAATTGTAATAATAAAGGAATGAGTTAAAATTTTATAAATCATTTTTGATATATAAAATATATATATATATATATAATGTAAAATAAATAATTTAAAAATACCATGTTGAATTTAAAAAACCCATGATTAAAATTTTGGAAACTTATATAATATTTTACTCTAACAAAAACTATTTTTGGTATGTTTCATTTAATTAAGTATCTACAAGGTATTAATTTGGTTTTGTATTTTTTTTAAAGACACATCAATATTATTTTTAAACCAATTATTTTATAAATAAATAAAATTTAAATTTTTATCATACACATAATTTTTATGCTTAAAAATACAGTTTTTTTATAAATGAGGTTTTATGTGTTATATGAGACAATGTTAAAATTAATTTTTATTATAAAAATAAATTTTATTTTATAAAATAGATTTAATATTTGTAATCATTAGGTATAAATTATTTAATAAGGAACATTTTATTTTTAGTCATTAAAAGTAAATTAATTTGGTAAAAATTAATTACTACGATAATAAACAAAAATAGTAACAGTGAAAATCAAAGAGTAAAAGACTTGAAAACATGTTTTAAAATAAAAGTTTGAGGTATTATTGACGTTAACATATTCTCCACTCAATTATAGTCCTCCTTTTATCCACTTTCATGTGAAACATGTTCCCTCATTATGTTAAGAGGTTATATTAACAACAATGTCATTCCCTTTACCAATAAAAGGAGCTCACCTCCACCCCATTTATTTACTCATTATAGAGAATTATTATTGGTCATAGTGAGTATATTAGGAGGGGGTGAATTGATTACCCAATAAAAATTTCTATCTAAAATGTATTATTTTGAAATCAGTCAAAAGTTTAAATATGGCCGAGTTTATCAAAATATGTAGTATGATATAGATCTCAATATTTCTAAAGATTTATATAAATATTGAATAGGTCTCGGATGAATAATATAAAATATTATTGGATCCTTTTAAATTAATTTACTTTATCAAAATACTATATAAACACAAATTAACATAGTCCATGAAAGTATATATTTTGTTTCCAGTTAAAATAATGCTCAGTTTTAAGCAGAAATAAAGTAAAAAAAATTAAAGCACACAAAAAAATGAATGAATACAAGAGTTTTAGTATCAAGTCGAGACTTAGTCCTCTCCAATTTTTTATCAACCACAATCATGTATTTTATATAAAATAAACCAGAGGATCCACAACTTGTATTGGGTTTTACAACAGTTTACAACTATCCAGGTCACACATGACCTCTTCCACATTTATACGTGGGAGAAAAACTAAACATGCCACATGAGCACTTCTAACACTCATATCCATGGGATAAAAAAATATGAAAAAATTTTGAGAATATATCGAGTATATTATATTTTATCACAGGAGACAGTGTGTATGTGATAAAACAGAGTATGCACACACACTGCTCAAAATGTGATAAAAATGTACAAAATATAGAAATCTAAAAGTTTAGAGTTTATGAATGACAAGTCTATTGCAATGCAGCTTGTGACTCTTGATTTCATTTTTTATTTAATCTTTATTTGGTTTATCTTAAAAAATTTAGGAAAATAAAGTGTCATAGACTCTTGTTCTTTCAATGGAAGAAGAGACCAAATGTAAATGTTTAGTTCAGATTCTAGTCAAATGTTTGCATTATGTGACCTCTATGTGTGTTCAATAAGTTTAAGCTCTCAAATTTCTATTGATTCACTTCATCTACTATTTCATCTAATCTCACTATTTTTCATGAGGGAGTGTGTTTCTCCTTCATCAACAACAATAAAAATAATATTAGGATTAACTGCTTCATCGTACTACACATTTTGACACTCTATTAAATGATTTCCATCAAGAATTTAAGATTAAATATTTACAATAGTAAATAGAATCAACTTCAATGAGTATAGATATTATAATTAGGTATTTCAAAAATATAATTTAAGAAAATAAAAGTTGTGGTGTCTTATACAAGTGGTGTCTCAAGGTCTGACGGTGTCATGCTCCGGTGTTATGTTGTTCCGGAAGTATGACATTGGTGTTGTCTTAGACTTACCCAAATTTACACTATGCTTGCGGCATCTCTACTAGAAGTGTCCGGTCTTACAGTGTGTGGTATGAAGGTATGTCAGACTTATCTAAAAAAAATTGGCGGTATGACATTGACACTACCTCATTTGGTTTTATCTCGTACTTAGCCAAATTTTCATTTCAGAAACATGACATCCTGAAGGTATGTCGACTGACAGTGTCTTAGACTTTTTCAATATTTCAGTCTAATGGTATAACATTCTAGTGGTGTGATATCCTATCATTACTCATACATAGCGATATTTTTATGATGGAGGTTATTCATGGACAATAGTGTCTCGAGTTGGCAGTTCCAAACTCAATGGTTTCTTATACTTAGAAAATTTTATCACTTGGCTTAGAATATAGATAACTTATAGAGATACATAAAATTCATTAATATCATTAAATCGTGATTTTTTTATCATCAAAACTTGTAGGTCAAGAATATCAACATTTTTTATTATCCCAAAGCATGGCATCAAAATTATTACAAAATTTTAAACGTGATATACAAGGTAGTATAAATGAAAATATAACATTCCTAGTAAGTGTAGATGGTATCAAAGGAAAATAAGAAAAGAGTAAGTATCAAAGGTAAGTATCATGAATAGAAATATTCAAAATAGATAGTATCAAAGATAACATAGAAACAATACTGTAATAAATTCTAGATTCAATAAATTTCTCAATATTTCATAGTAATTATCCCACTTTTCGGATTATTAAAAAGGTAAGTAAAATTAGAGTAAATATATTAAAGACAGTAAAAGAAAATAGAAATAATAATATATATAAGAGGAAATCAAAAATATTACCAAAACTTTAATACTACCCAAGTATCATCAAATAAAAATTATCTAATCCAAGAAAAACAAGGATCATGATTTGGTAGAGGGGTCCATTGGTTCTTTACCTTTATTCTTGGATTCTATTGAACCTTATCTAAGGTAGAAGGATCAGATCGAGTTAATATAGATGGAACACTGGATGAGAGTCTAGCTACAGTCTGTGGATAATCTTCCACAATAAAAACTGGTTGTAGGTTTCTCAAATATTGAGTAGGATAAATTGGAAAAGGTTGGAATTGGGTAGTCAAAGGAGCTAAAGGATCTCTAGAAACTCCTAGTCTGAGATAAAATTGAAGAGTAATTGGAACTGCTTCCTAAGAAACAAATTCTTGGCCATGAACATGAAGAAATGACCTCATGGGATTTATAAAATACGTTATGATTTGGCCACCTCTTTTTATTTCACTAAAGAAATCAGATTTCTCTTCTATGAAACATTTCAACACGGGAGTCATCTCCTTGAGTTGTATGACTTGTTCTTTGAAAGACTGAGTCACATGAGACTTCCTTAAGTTTTCATCCAAGAATTTGAAATTGGAATCCATTTTATGCTGGCTATAAATCTGAGATATATAATATCAAATGGACTTGGTCATGGTTTCTCTGTCATCTTTCATTTCATAGTCACAGTGGGTAATCAACTTAAGAACATGATCTGAACTATACCGAATTATGATCAGGGTCTCTTGGGGCTGATAAAAAACACTTCCAGAAACACTAGATGGAGTATCTCTTATCTCATCTTTGATAACTATTCTTAATTGATCAACATCAAACACTAGAGGAGGAGGAGCAATACCAATAGAAGTATCTGAAGATGTATCCTCAAGACTTTTTAGGATACCATTCATGGAATATTTAGAATAATATCAAATTTCTTCAATCAAATACTTAAGGTATTCCAATTCACTACTTATCCACTTATTCTTAATATCTATATCATAAATGTGATGCATCATCTTTGGTTGGATATATTTAATAACTAACTCAAAAATGTATCTTGCACCTTTCCACTGATAAAATTCTCTTATGTAGGTCTATTCTTTAACTTCAAAGAAAAATCATACATCAACATTTTACCAAAAGCATCCAAGTCACATTTAGTGTTATATCAACTATTACAGAAAAAGGTACTGGAGTAAGTGTAGGTGATGGTGTTCTAATAGAAGTGAAATTTTCCAAAATCCCATAAAATTCTACTTGATCTATTGAGGATCCCTTAGGATCTCCTTTAATTTGATCCTTAGGTCTATCATGCTTTAGTGAACACCTTGTAACATTGTATTACTTTCCCAATTATTAAAACATGGGATCAACCCAAATTCTAGAATCCTTAGAAAATACTAGAGAAGTGATAGGAGGAACCATCAATAGCAGTTAAAACCACCGCTATCTAAAAATTTATGATAATATCTTAACTCTGTCTAACTACAAACTGTACAATAGGTGTAGATATTTTTTTTAATTTTTCAGTATTTCAGCTTTGAGAAACAACAATGGAAGACTCAAATTTTAACCTACACCAATACTAGGTGCATCTAGATTCTGAACATCCTTTTGTTGAACAACATCAGTGGATTCACCTTCCACATTCTCATCTATAAGAGTCTTATGGACATTTAAATCAACTAACTATTAATTACTAAATTCTTCCTTAATAAGCTCCTTTTTCTCTTTTTCAACTACATGCTTTTCTATAGCAGCTATAACTCCCATTTTCTCAACCATAGTAGAATCAGATATTTATTCACCAGTGGAAAAAAGAACTTGCCTCAACTTTATCAACAACTGGAGCTTCATTAAAAATTTCAATAGATAGGGATTTATCCCCCCCAACAATTTCATCCTAAAGCTCTAGAGGCATCTCTACTTCCTTCATCTTAATTCTTCCACTATCACTATTAAGTTTAGAATCATCTCCATCATCATTTTCACCCCCATTTTAATCTTTACTTCAATTTTCACCATTTTCATCTTCCTCTTCTTCATAATTATCTTCATCATCTGCTTCATAGGATTTGGAACTCTTATACTGATCCTCTTTGGAGGCCTCAGTCTCTTCTTCATCACTTTTAAATAATTTTTCTCTTTTTGTAAACCTATTAGGTGGACTAGGAGCTCAAAAGGTAATGTTAGAATCTTTAAAAGACAAATCAAGGTCACTCTCTACACCAATAGATATTTCATTTTCCTCTTCTTAAGAAAAATATTGTTCATTATTCTCATCAGAGTATACAACTACTTCATCATGCATCAATCCTAGATCAACTTCATCCTTTAGTCTAGTTGTATGATCAACTATACTATACTCAACATATAATTTATTAGAATCTTCAATTCAATATTTCCTCTTGAGTTTCAAGCTAATTTACATTCTTAAACAAGTAGAACATGTAAGATAAAAACCACCGCAGTCTATACTAGACCCTTCATCCTTACCTACTAGGCCCTTAGCCTTCAATATAGAAGAATTCATCTTCAAGTAGATTAAATAATTAAATCTTGAGGATTTATTGGTCATCTCATTCACATGAACAATGAGATATCTAAAAATATTGATCTTATGACCTTATTATATAAGAGATAAAAGATAGACATCTTGAGACCTTATAGTTTCAAAATCACCCTCTATTGGGAAAATCATGGGATGTGAGAACTTAAAGAGTATCCAACATTAACCATCTAGATCTGAGGCAATAAACCTTCTAGTTCTTCCATCTCCTGTCATCATTGAAAGAGAATCTTCATACATAAAAAAATCACTAGCTTTTGGAATTCTACCTTGGTAGTCAAAATAAATTCCATCACAAGGAAAAACTAAACCCATAACCCATTTCTTTGATGAAAAACCAAATACATATCTCTTCACATGACTTCGTATCCAATTAGCACCATCTTCATCAAATGAAAACTCTACATGTTGATAAAACTCATAGACCATATTAGGGTAGAAAGGTATTTTATTTAAGAGACCCACTCTAATAATCACTAATTTTGGAGTAATTTGAGTACTAGAGACTTACTAGATGACAACCACTTCTATTCGAATTCCTTTTCCAGTATAAAAATCTATTGGAAAGCTTAGGGTTTAATGGAGAAACTGGAGTAGGTGCACTCGACTATTTCTTCTTCTTCTTAGAAGACTAAGACATAAAAAAGAGAAATCTAAAAAGTATGCTTCATTTTCATCATATAAACAGGTTCGATAAGATCAGTAGAGAGTGGGAAAATGTTTGAAAAGTGGGAGGCAAAGGGTTGTACTAGGCTCAAGAGAGAAAGATACATTATTATCGTGCAGGGTTCAATATATTTTAAGAATATATGTTATTCCATTTTGATATCATTTGGGATTTTAGTTATTCTAAAATTGAAATAATACTTGAAATTGAATTCAAAATTAATTAAAAACATGCATCATATTATAGAAAATAAAATAAACCAGGAAATAAACTGGCAGTTGAAAATATCAAGAAATATAAAAATTTTCAAAGGCATAAAAGTAAATACATGACATAGAAACAGTATGAAAATTCAAAAGCATGAAAATCCAACAACATGAAAACCCAATGGCATGACAATACAATGACATGTCACCACAACGGTGTGTCAATCAAAATGGTATGTCATCATAATGGTGTGTTAATCACCACTGTATCCCATCAAAACAGTGTGTCAATCATAATGTTATGTCATAAAAATGGTGTGTCAATCATAAATTATACTTAACTAAAATTTATCATTACTAATTCATGTTTGATATAAATAATTCTCTCATAATTCAAAGGCTTAGTAAATATATCAGCTAACTTACATTCTCTGCTAATAAATTCAAGAGTGATATCTCTTTTTTAAAAATGGTCTCTCAAAAAGTGATCTCGTATATCTATATGTTTTGTCCTAGAATGAGAAATAGGATTATTATAAATATTTATTGCACTTGTATTGTCACAGTTTATGGGGACATGTCAGAATTTGTATCCATAGTCTAATAGATTTTGTTTCATCCAAAAAATGTTTTTACAAAAACTACTTATAGTTATGTACTCAGCTTTAGCAGTAGACAATACAATAAAATTTTTCTTCTTACTACACCATGAAACTAGAGACTTGCCTAAAAAGTGACATTTTATAGAGGTTATTTTTCTATATTACTTGCATCCTCCAAAATCCTCATTATAATAATTGACTAAATCAAATGCTTGTCCTCTAGGGTAGAAAAATCCTAATTTGGTATTATACTTGAGGTATTTAAAAATTATTTTAACATCAAAAAGGTGTGACTCTTTTGAATTTTCTTGAAAATGAGCACACATACACACATTAAACATAATATTTTTTTCATCTTGCAGTGAAGTAGATAAAACTAAAAATCATACCTTGGTAACTAATTTGATCAACTGGTCTCCCAACTTCATCAAAATCCAATTTACAAGTGGTACTCATACGAGTATCACTACTCTTAGTGCTATCCAAGTTAAAAATAGTTAGAAGATCTTTTGTATAATTAATTTAATTGAAAATAATTCCTTGTTTGTTTTGAATAATCTAAAATCCATTAAAGAATTTTAGTTCACCCATTAAACTCATTTCAAATTCATTTTTCATCATTTTTGAAAAATTAGTGCATAAAAAATTTCTTAATGATCCAAAAATAATATCATCAAAATATATTTGTATTACCAATACAAATTTTTAAATTATCTTTATGAAAAGAGTGGGATCAACTATTCCTTTTGAAAATCATTTTTAAATCATAAAATTGTTGATCCTATCATACCAATCTCTAAGAGCATGTTTTAAACCATATAAAGCTTTGGTTAATTTAAAAAACTTGATTTGTAAAAAGAGGGTTTTGAAAACCAGGGGGTTTTCAACAAAAACATCCTCAACTATAAAACCATTTAATAATGCACTAATGAAATCCATTTTTAAATATTGAAGTCTAAATGTGCTTCATAATCCATTAGGATTCTTATGGATTCAATTCTGGCCACCGATGAAAAGGATTCCTCATACTCTATCCCATCTTCTTGACTATAACCTTGTGCAACAAGTCTATCCTTATTTACAACTATAGTGACTGACTCATAAACTTTATTCCTAAACTCCCATTTAGTTATAATATTCAATGTTTCCTTGGGTCTATCAACAAGTTATCACACTTTTTTTCTTTCAAACTGATTTAATTCTTCTCGTATAGCTATTACCCATAATTTATCATTAATAGCTTCATTGATGTTCTTAGGTTCAAGCTAACAAAAGAAAGCTTTAAGTTCAACCTGATTTATAATAGAATCTATAGTTGTTTTCCTCTATTAAGATCACTTAAAACAATATATAAAGGGTGGTACTTAATGGTTATAACATCTCTACATAAATAGGGAGTGTTCACTACAAGATTTTTAGGTTCAGGCTTTGGAAGTTCTAGAAATTCTTCAGAATTGGATTATTTTTCTACATGTTTTACAGAAAAGACTAAATTTTTAAAATTTAAATTAAGAGAAGATATATCATCCTCAAGTTTTTATAAGGAAGTATTAGTCTCATGTGGATAATTTTAATTTAATTTAACATGGATTGATTCTTCCACAGTTTTGGTTTTCTTATTGAAAAATTTATAGGAATTTCAAGAGATTGAATAACCAAGGAACATTCCTTCATCGCTTTTGGAAGTAAATTTGTCTAAATTATTCTTAGTGTTAATAATAATGAATTTAAAATTAAAAACTCTAAAGTAATTAACCTTAGGTTTCCTATAGTTCAATATCTCATAAGGGGTCTTCTTAAGGATTGGTCTGATCAAAACTTTATTGATGATGTAGAGGGATGTATTGCCTTTTTCTTCCAAAAAATAGATAGAAAGTTCATGGACATTCAACACAGTTTGGGATATCTCTTGTAAAGTTTTATTTCTCCTTTCAACAACCCTATTCTACTGGTGTGTCTAGGAGTATAAAAGTTATTAATGTATCCTTTTTGTGATAAACATGATTCCAAATCATGATTTTTAAAATCTTGACCATGATCACTTCTTAATGTCTTAATCATAAGTCAACTAATATTTTTAATAGACTTAGAATACTTTTTAAAGTAAGATAAATATTTAATTTTGTGAGCTAGAAATTATACCCAAGTATACCTATAATAGTCATCTACAAGAACATAAACATAGTGCTTCCCATTTAGACTTGAAACTCTAGAAGGTTTAAACAAATCCATGTGAACCAACTCAAGGGGTTGAGTAGTTGAATCTTATTTCTTTAATTTAAAATAAACTTTGTGTTATCTCCATTTTTGATAGGTGCGATAGACTTTATCTGTTGGGAACTCAAGATGAGGTAGATCCCTAACTAACCATTTTCTAGTTATCTTCCTAAGTGAGTGAATGTTGCAATGGCCTAGTCTCCTATTCCAAATCCATGACTCTTTGTGAAAGGCACTTAAGCATGAAACATTTTGATAGATAAAAGAATTTATATCTACAAAATAAACATTATAATCTCTCAAAGTGGTAAAAACAAAAATATTTGTAGAATCAAAAACATTTCAATCGTCATTATCAAACTTAACATAAAAACTATCATCACACAAATGAGAAATGACGATCATATAAGGCTTAATTACTATCTTATAACCAAGTGGTAAAGGCTTCTTCTGGGCATCCAAGAGGTCCTAGTATCAAGCCATGTTGGGTGCAGTTACTATTTAGTACTATATAGGCAGTGACGTAGGCAGTGACATAGATGATGATGTAGGCATAATCCAGGCATATTGATGTAGGCAGGATGATGCAGGAATGATGATACACTCGGATTTTAGGCCATGTAATGGTCTTCATGCCCACTGGTCCTATGGTCCATGTATTAAATAAATAAGGATTAATGGGTGGGATATCCCCTTGGGGGGTTATGGTCTACCTTTACATCCTGTGTGTATGGTGTGTGTGTGTGTGTGTGTGTGTTTAAATGTAATTGTACCCCCAAGAACCTAATATAAATAATAATTTAGAAATTAAAACTGAATTTTTGTTACGAATTTGGCCTAGGACGATGATCGTTCCTTTAGAATTATCACCAAAGGGGACATGGCCACCATTAACCTTTATGAGGCTCTTGGAGCATGAATAATCTCTTATCATATTCCTTGAACAACCATTGTCTAAGTACCATAGACTTATACTAGATCTCTCCAATCATTTTTCCTACAAAACAAATTTTAAACAATAAATGATTTTGGTACCCAAATCTGTTTGGGTCCATAAATGTCAGTAATAAAAACTTTGAGAACCGAAATTTTTCTGTTGGGTTTCCTATAAAAAAAATTGCAAGATTTTAGAAATGAAAACCTTGTTAGGTTCTTTTGAAAAAATGATTAACATAAGAACTTTCTAGTTTGAATTTAGGAATAAAAGTGATCTTAGATATTCTTCTCTATTCGGGCTCATATCCTATTCTAGTAACATATTTTGGTGCGACTTTTTTTCCTAAAATTTGTGAGTGTCTCTATACCATTTGTATATTTTTCAAGATCTTTCATCAATTTATCATTAGATAGTTTAATTTCAGTGTTTTCTTTGAGTAATTGAGCATTCTTCTCTTTTTTTATAGATGTTTTAGATTTTATATTTATAGTTAGTGTAATATTCCTTTTAAGACTTTTATATTTATCCTTTAATTCATTAAAGGTTTCCTCTATCATGTTGTAGTATTAAAATAATTCTTCATTTTACATGTTATCATCATCATGTTGTTCATTTTCATAATTATCATACTCATTCATAATAAAAATATTAGAAATAGTAGGTAAGTCAAGTACCTCATTGACTTTAGTCATGAAACACATATTAGCTATGTCTGTAATTTATTTAAGTAATGAATCAGAGTCATTGAAGATATCCTATGAAGAACTCTATATTTACTTCATGGACTTTTTATATCTTCTATCCTTTTCCTCATATTCCTTTTTTTACTTTAGAATTGGAGATTCAAATTTTATGTTTCTTTTTATTTTACATTCATAGCAGACAACTTCCTTTGGATCATCATCCTTCTTCGAATATTTCTTCTAGTATCCTTTGTTGTCATATTTTCCTTTATAGTTTGATTTTCTAAAGAACTTTTTCTTATTATAGAACTTCTTAAATCTTATAGCTAGGTTATCCATCTCTTCATCACTATCAGAAGGTGATTCACTATTACTGGAACTAGAAGCTTATACTTTATCCTTTTCTTTTTCCTTTTGTTGTCTAGGGGTAGTAGTCTTGAAATTAACTAACATTATTTTAAGATCCTAATATTCTTCACAGTTTAATTTTAATTCCTCTTCATACATCAGAATATTTCCAATCAACTCCTTCACAAGTAGTTTACTTATGTCACATTATTCTCTAATTGAAACTGATGTGCCTCTCAATATTTCTAGTAAGAATCTCAACAATCTAATAATTTAATCCTTATTTGATACTAGTTTTCCAAGTGAACTCATTATTTTGAAAACCTCATTGAACATGAGATACATGTTATAAATTTTTTCATCATTATCCATCTTAAAATTATCATATTTAATAGTATGAGTATTAAGCTTCATCTCTTTAACATTTGAAGTTCCCTTATGAGAAATAGACATAGTGTCCCAAATTTTAAATGTTATTTCACATGAAGAAATTCTATTGAAATCCTCATCTCCTAAATCACATTAAATGTAATTCATAGCTTTACAATTATTATTTTAATCTAATTTTGTTGCATCATCCCAACTATTTCTAGCAGTATCAGGTATAGCATATCCAGTTTCTATAGCAGACCAAATATTAAAACCCATTCTCTCTATATTCATTTTCATTTTAATATTCCATTTGGAATAATTTGTTCCATTAAATAAAGTTTTTCTATTATTATCATGTCCTTCTTGATTATTATCCATTTAATGAACTAAATTTAGAAATGAAAGAAATTTGAGATCATTAAAGTACAACTAAAATCAAATTTGAAAAGAATATGAAAACATTAATACCAAAGAGTTAAATCTATGATACCAAATGTGGGTTAGAGTGTGTATCTCAATAGGGGTGAATTGAGTACCCAATAATTGTTTTGCCTAAAATGGATTATTTTTAAATCCCCCAAACTTTTAAATACAACGCAATTTATCAAAATATGTAGTATGATATATATCTCAATCTTTCTAATGAATTATCTAAATATTTATTAGGTATCAGATGAATAATATAAAATATTATTGGATCCTTTTAAATCAATTTACTTTATCAAAATACTATATGAACACAAATTAATATGGACAATAAAAGTATATATTTTGTTTACAGTTAAAAAAATAATCAGTTTTAAAAGAAAAAATAAAGTAAAATAAAATTAAAGTACACAACGGAAAGAATGAATACAATAGGTTCAGTATCAAGTTGAGACTTATTCCTCTCCACTTGGTGATCACTCACCATCAAGAAGTTTATATAAAATAAAAAATATTATCCACAACCTAGATTGGGTTTTACAATAGTTTACAACTCTCTAGGTCACACACAACCTATTCCACGGTTATACATGGGAGAAAAACTAAACAGGATACACAAATACCTCTACCACTATTATCCATGGGGGAAACAAATATGAAAATAGTTTGAGAATATATCTAGTATCTTCCAGTTTATCATAGGATACAATGTGTGTGTGATAAAATATAGTATGCACACACATTTCCAAAAATGTGATAGAATTGAACTAAATAAAGCAATATAAAAGTGTAGAGTTTAATATTTCGTGGCATGTTTTAATGCATATTTTGACTCTTGATTTGATTATGTAGTGAATCTTGAGTCAGGTTCTCTTGAAAACTTTAGGAAAATAGAGCTTCATATACTCTTGTTTTTTCAATGGAGTAAGACACCAAATGTGAATGTGTAGTTCAGATTCCAATCGAATGTTTGTATTAGGTGAGCTCTATGTGTCTTTAGGAAGTTTGAGCTCTCAGCTTACAATAGGTTCACTTCATCTACTATTACATCTCATCTCACCATTTTTCATGAGGTAGTGTTCTTCACCTTTATCACCAGTAACAAGGAGATTATCATGATCATATTCATCCTTATATTGAACATCCTGAAACTCTCTTCAATGCTTTATTTTGATAATTTAATAGAAAATCATTAAAATAGTAAATGGTATTAAATTCTATAATTATAGTTTTTAGAATAATCTAATTCAAAAAGATAAGTTAATAAAAGAAAATTATTGGTGTCTTATACTGGAAGTGTCTCAAGGTCTGACGGTTTCATGATCTGGCGGTTTGTTGTTCTGGTGGTATGAAACCGGTGGTGTCTTAGACTTAGCCAAATTTCTACTATGTTGGGGGAATCTCAACTAACAGTGCCTAGTCTGGCGGTGTGTACTCTAACAGTGTGTTAGACTTGGCCAAAATCCTATGTTTGTGGTGTGAAGTTGGTGGTGCCTCATCTAGAAGTATCTCATACTTATCCCAATTTGCGTTCTGGCAGCATGACATCCTGAAGGTATGTCGACTAATGGTTTCTCAGACCTTGTCAATATTTTAGTCCAATGGTATGATATTTTGGTGGTGTGATATCCTAGAGGTATCTCATAATTAGTGATATTTTTATAATGGCAATGAGTCATGGACAATGGTATCTTGAGTTGGAAGTGCCAAACTCAACGGTTTCTTGTACTTATACAATTTTATCACCTGGCTTAAAATACATATAACTTACAGAGAAACATGAAATTCATTAAAATCATTAGAATCATGATTTTTTTATTATTAAAACTAGGATCTCAATAATTATATTTACCAAACCTTTTCCCAAGTATCTCCTCCATTATATCCCCATGTCCTATAATCCCTATTCTTGAAGAAAGAATAAGATGAGGACCCTTAAGGTGTTACCCATGGGAGAATGTCCTAAGGGAGAGATAATATTCCGTATTGATATCTCTTAATTATATTAGTCTTATAATACCTAAATCCTATTATATCCATTAATTTATGATAACATAATTATTACCAATATTATTAAATATTATTATACCAATGGAATATCTATTTTTAAACCTTACTCCAAAAGTATTTGAAAAATGAAGGTGTTTTCATGCATAGGTGCGAACTTCCACCTCCATGAATGACGTGCGTGATTTTTCATTACCGCCTTAAAAAAATGGTTATCAGAGTCCATTTAATGGATTAATATAATATTTATAATATTATTAATATTCTAAAATTATAAACCATTCCCTATATTACTTCCATTTTATGGAAAACGAACAAGCTGCCCAGGCATATGTGCAGAGTACCACCTCTATGAAAGTGATGTATTTTATTTTTCACTCTAATATTTCCTTTTATATATGATTATCCTAAAATAATGTTCAATTCCATAATAAAATCATTATAATATCATCATGCTTATTTAATAATGATATTATTCCAAAATAATCACTTTCTTTACTGTACTCGCCCATCAATTCTAGCATGTTCTTGTTGGGGCAGGTTTAACCACCAACGCAAAAAATTATACAAATTTCTATCATGGGTGGATAAGGAAATATAATTACTAGTGATACTAGAAAATAATAAGTAAATAATTATTTTTGTTTTGTTATGATATGGTTATGGTGTCATAAAAAATCCCCTTTGATAGTGTTTTTGGGTTGTTTATGTTTGTTGAAAAGGTTTGATATTACTGAAAAAGGATGTTTGTCAAAGAAGAAATTGGATAAGAAGATGTCATGACCCATCCCAGTGGGGCCCATGATGTGACTCCCCAAGCCTGCCTCTAATAGGCTAGGGGTGGTGACTAGAACTGAGTAGGCATATCACTAACATGGGAGGCATTTCCTCTGTACCTGAATGCATGCACACATCTCTAAGCCCACAAAATAATGAAATATAAAAACCAATAAGTAAAAAATGCATGAATACCACTATATCCCACAACTAAAGTATGATGGAAATTAAATTAAAGTAAATAGGTCTAGAATATAATCCCACTACAAAGAGTCTGTAACCACAAGTCCAAATTGTAAGAAAAAGGTACTAGGACTGTTGTTTATAGTCGCAGGAACACAGCTTGGTTTTTCTGGACTCAGAAAGCACCATCTAGTCCTGGTCCACCTAGGATTCTTTCAAAAGGTTGATCATTTTCACAAGACACAAAACATTCTGGAAAGTCCCATGCATGGGTAATTATAATAATACTCAGTAGGACACCCCGAAACCACAAATAAATACGGAAAAGGAAAGATACAATTAGCTCTATACAGGTATATGTCTATAGTACATACAACAAGAATATCTATATATACTCAAATAAGACACATTGTCCAGAGGAAAGTCACAACCACTATATACCATCACTAGGAATTCAGTTCAAGGATTCCATGAAGCACTCATCTGGGATAATACACTCTTGAGTCCGATAACACTGATGACGTTCATCCAAGAGGTATTGCTTATTGGGTCTCTCCATGAGAAAGATACACTAATAGATTTTAAGAGAGATACAATACATAGATATGGATCATAGCCAGGGGCATGGGGTGATACCAATAACTCAATCTGTATTAACCTGCTAAGTAGAGGATCGACGCCCGCGTAGTGTTGCTAACATCGATACGAAGAACTCCACCTAGGGAATGAATAGTGAATAGAGTATCATGGTCTAGGCCTCTCAGGGGATTCCAAAAACACTATACAGGAAGTCCTTTTGAAGGGATCGTAGTCTTATGAGTAGGAAATGATTTGTACCAACCTTCAAAAAAATAAGGAAAGGAATACACCCTAAATAACCTGTTCAATATACGGAGGACAAGTGGTTCAAGCCATATAAGAAGGGGTACACGATGTGTAGTGGGGTCACACTTCATTTCCCTTGACCTCGAGGATTTCCCATGTACAACTGCTTGTGTCATTCCGAACCATTTCATGTATAAAATGGGGACACCATGTGTAGAAAGGTTACACATTGTGTCCTTAAATCCGGGGTGTGCCTATGTACTTTGGTTGTGTTCCAGTACATGGAGTCAACCCATGTATCCTTTCACGTGTACTAGTACATGGGGTATCCCCTATAACTGGTCTAGTCCAAGCTGTGTGGGGGGGTACATTCCATATAGGCAACCCATGTACTCCACCCTATGTTCATGTACCTCCCAGGGTATATGTTGGGTCGTTCAATTGGGGGACACACGTCGTGTTGTCGAGACTACATGTCGTGTGTATCAGGTTTTCTAGAAATACATATTCTCCCTCTGCACTTCTCAACTGGTCATCCAAATCTCATTTTGGTGGTCTATTTTCTTTGAAACTTCATATTCAGGTTCGTTTCTCCATCATAACATCGAATCGATGGGTTTTGGTTCTTCAATCGGCTCAGAAATCCAAATCTATTTGTTTCCATGCACCATGCCTGAATAATAGGGGTTTCCAAACCACTTTGATCTACCCATTGTCATCACTCACGCACCAATGTTTCATTGTACTGAGTCCGGATCTACAATCTCAAATCGTTGTACCAAGAACTGTGTTTGCAATGATCAATCCATCAGTCGGGTGTCAAAACACGAACCAAAGGTTCGCGCACGATAAACAATAAAAGAGGGATAAAATCACAAAGAACAACCTTGAGGAATAAACCTTAGTCATTTTTTATTCCATCCTCAATCCGTTTAAGCAATAACAATATAAAAATCAAAAACAATCTTAACAAGATTTATCACCCATCAAATCCCACAGAATAATCTCATCCTACAAATATGATCAATCTGTGGGCTAATATGTTTATGGATTAGTCTATGTTCATTATAGGAATCAAGAACTGAGAAATAAAAATCGAAATAACAAATTTTATTGGGATTCGGATCACTCACTAATAAATAATAGTCATCTCATCATTGTCATTGACAATATCTTCCAAGATTGGTGTTCATTGGTCGTCAATATGAGGTTCCATCATCGCCTTATCGAGAGGATTCTCTAGAGGTTCATTTCTAGTGTCTCCAAATAATTACCTAGTTATGAGTATAACCCTAAATCTCTAACATAAGGATTCATATAAAGAGAAAATTTATTGTGTCTTTGTGTCAACAAAATAAAATAAATTTTCTTTATTTATTTTATCTATTTAAGCGCCTGTGATGAATTTCCACAATCGACCCATGCTGACCAATGTTAGGTCACACCTAGAGTAAATTGGTTATTATAAAGTCAAAAATGCCCTTATATTTCTGATCTGTACACCTGTTTAGAAGTTATTCCATTTTTTCAAGAAAATTGTGCATGTGTTCTATTTAATATTTTAATATTTTTCCAAACATTTTTTTTCGGGTACACTGAGACTACGAATCACACACCATCTTAGCAATTGGTCTCTAAATCAACCTATATAATATTTAAAAATAATAAATAGAAAATAAAATTCATTACATTCTCCCCACCTTGGGGCTTTACATCATCAAAAATCCAAAACAAAGGCTACTCAAAAAGATGAGGGTACTGATCACGAATCTGAGCCTCCCGCTCCCATATGCTCTCTTTGAGATTTCTTTGCTTCCACTAGACACACACCAAAAGAATAGATCACCCATGAAGTATCCTCTCTTACAGATCCTCAATATCCACTGGTAAATCAGAAAAAGTCTCTCTATCCTCGATATCCAGCTCACCCCAGTCACTGATTTGTGATGGGTCATGCACATACCTCCCCAACTGCGACACATGGAAGACATTGTGTACCCGGTCTAACTGTGAGGGTAGATCTAAGAAATAAAACATCTCGCCAACTCGATGTAGTATCTGGAAAGGGCCAATGAATCTCAGAGATAACTTGTCACCCCGACCAAATCTTTGTAACCCACATCAAGGTGAGACTCATAGGAACACATTGTCTCCTTCCTCAAACTCTAAATGCCTCCATCACCTATCATCATAAGAATTTTGATGGTTCTATGATGTCTTCTTCTAATACTAGATGATTTTCACCTTTTCTTTAGTAGGTCGTACCAACTTCCGACCCATGAGTGTTGACTCTCCTAGGTCAATCTAGAAAAGTGGTGACTGACAGGGTCACTGATATAAAGCCTTGAATAGTTCCATACCAATAGTGTAATGGTAGTTATTATTGCATTCAAACTCCACTAGTTGTAGGTGATCCTCCCAGTTGAGGCCAAAGTCTAACATGTCAGCCTGCAGCATGTCCTCTATAACCTGAATGGTCTGCTCTATCTGGTCATATGTTTGTGGGTGAAACATTTTCCTCAAGCACAACTATGTCCTAAACGCCTCTTGAAACCCCTTCCATAACCAGGATGTAAATAGAACATCACAATTTGAAAACAATCATTGATGGAACTCCATGGATTCTAATGATCTTCTTAATGTAGAGGCATCACAATCTCTCTACTAAACTCTTATCTCGAATATCTAGGAAGTGGGCCGACTTGGTGATTCAGTCAAAGATCACCCATATGAAATCATATATCCTAGACATATGTGGTAATCCCATCACAAATTCCATAGATATCTCATGCCACTTCCATTATGGAAACTCAAGGGGTTGAGCTAAACTCGTTGGAATCTAGTGCTCTACCATCACTTGCTGAAAAGTAAGGCATAAAGAAACAAACTATACAACTCCTTTATTTATGCCAAGCCACCAAAACTGATGTCGGAGATCCTTGTACAACTTTTCTACACCTGGATTTACCGCCAAAGGGGACATGTGAAACTCCCTCAAAACCACCTCTCGTAATGTCACTGTTACTATTGTACATCCTCTGAAAAGAACAAAATGCTCCCCATCTTTTGAATATCCATTAGTAGAATGCCATGTGGACATCTTAGCATGTAGAGTCTTGAAGTTGGTGTCCCCAAGTTGTACCTCTCTGACTCGATGTAGGGGTATAGGGGTGACAACCATCGATTGGAGGTAAGATGCTCCATCTCCATCCACTAAGGATAACTGTAATGAAGACAACTTCTTTGATGCCTCGTTCAACAACTATGAACTGGATCTTCTATTTAGAGCATATTATACCATGTTCCTCTTCTTAAGAGAATAGAAAATCTCAAAGTCATAATCTTGCAGGAACTCTACTCATCGCCTCTATCTCAAGTTGATATCAGTATGATATAAGATATACTTGAGACTCTTGTGATCAGATTAGATGATAAACCGCTCTCCCATCAGGTAGTGTCTCTACATTTTCAATGTGAAGACTACCGCTGCTAACTCAAGATCATGGGTCATGTAGTTCTTCTCATATGATCTCAACTGGCATAAGCCATAAGAAATCACTGCTTTCCTCTACATCAGGACACAACCAAGCATAGTACTTGATGAATCGTAGAATACTATATACTCGACACCCGCCTTTGGAAATATTAAGATTGGAGCTCTCCTCAAACTCTACCTCATGTACTAAAAAGCCTTCTGGAACTTTTTTTTCCACACAAAAGGCTTCCCCTTTCAATTCAAATCTATCATAAGTACCAATATCCTACAGAAATAAGGTATAAATCTCCAGTAATATAATGATAGCCCAAGGAATATCTAAACCTCCATCACACTCTTGGGTTGCTCCCATGCTAACACTACATCGAACTTGGTCGGGTCCACTGTCACTCCATCCGCTAAGATGATGTGTCCTAGAAAGTGGACCACCTAAATCCAAAAATGGAACTTTGAGATCTTTCTATAAATTTTTTGCTCTCATAGTACATCTAGAACTATCCTTCATTCTCTTTCATGATTCTCATAAAACACTGAGTACACAAGGATATCATTGATTAAGACCACCATGAACTAGTCTAAGTAAGGTTGAAAGATCTGTTTCATGAGTCCCATGAGGACTTCCAAGAAATTCATCACAACAAATGGCATCATCAAGTACTCATAATGATTTTAATGACATCTAAAGGTTGTCTTAGGTATATCCTCATCCCATGCTCATAGTTGGTGATAGCTTGATCGGTGGTCAAACTTTGAGAACCATCAGACCCCTCTCAACTGATCAAATAGTTCATCAATCCTTAGTGGTGGATACTTGTTCTTCATAGTGGCCTAGTTTAAGCATCGGTAGTCCACACACAACCTCAATCTTCAATCTTACATTTTATAAAACAAAATTGGGGTTTCCTAGGTTGAAACACTAGGTCTCGCGAAGCCCTTCCTCTGCAATTCCTCCAACTGCACTCTTAGCTCATGAAGCCCTATAGGAGCCATCTAATATGTTGGTGTAGATATCAGTGTCATCCTAGGGTGAAAATCAATGCGTAAGTATATCTCCCAACGGAGAGGTAAACCTGTAACATCGTCAAGAAATATGTCCTTATACTCTTCCATTACTGCTAGAAACTAGAAGCTCATAACATCCATTACACCAAAGATCAGGCTATCCAATTGATGGGTAATTGGATGCACCCAGCTTTGCATGAGTCTATCATGTGCTGGATAGGTTTTCTTTTCACCAACAAAGGTAAACATTGTTCCATCACTACGGACACACCATACCCTTCACCTAAAATAGTCAATATGGTCATGGACTATAGATAACCAATACATACGAAGAATGATATCATAAGGCCTCGACACCACCACCAAGATGTTACAACTGAAACTATCACCTCCAAGGGTCAGGTCACACTTTTGGAATAGGTGTTTGATCACTAAGTCTTATCAAATAGCTGTCTCCAAGAATAAGGGTTGAGTCAATGGTTCAACTGTAATCTCTATGTCTCGTATAAGATATGTGTAAAGAATGGAATGACTAGAACCTATGTCTATCAGTATGATAGCTAAAGTAGAAAATACATAGATCATTCCACAAATTATTCCTAGATCCCATGGGTCATAAGCCTCAACTGCATGTAGTTGTCCTCGCCCCTATCCTCCAGCAACCTGATCTTAGTGTAGACCACCTAAGGGTGATGGTGGTAACATGTCAAAATTACAACCACCTCCTACTACTCTCCTAGCCCCTCGGCCACATACACCACCCTACGGATCTACCTTCTCTTGTCACTATCTCTACCTAGGTGGTCCATCCACAGTCTCCCTATCAGCAGCATGATAGGTTGGGAAATCTCTAGTGAGATGTCCCATTCCACTACATGAATAACACTACCTATATCGAGGATGACTGGACACACCTTGTGAGCCATGAATGGTATATCAACTATCCTAGGACCTCCTCTTGAAACTTCTCCAATGTCCAAGTCCCTGGGAATGATGTCAGCTCTCTACTGTCGAGGTCTTATCTTCTGCCTATCCACTACTGACTATCACTAGCTGCATATTCTCAGCCAACAAGCTTTCAACCACCAAAAACTACTCAATCACCCCCATAATATGTTGGAATGCGCATAGGAATAACACTAGTTCATACGTATCTACGCAGACCTCACTCAAAGGTATGGTCCCTAAAGTAATTATCTTGAACCATATTCATAGAGTTCCTAGAATGGTTGGTAACCTTGATGAATAATCAGACAATATCATGCTTCCCTATTGGAGTTGAATAAGCTCCTAGATATACACATATCTTAGCATAACTAGTGATAACTCCTCTTTGAAGAGGAACTCAAACTCTGTCCATGAAAGAGTCACCTCTTCAAAAGTCTGGACAGCCAAACTCCACTACTATCCTACTGATCCTTGTAGAAGTCTCACTACCACAACCACCATCTGATCTTTTGGTGTCCTAACTAGACAGAAAACACAGTTCACTGCCTCAAGTCATCCCTTAGCTACCTGTGGGTCGGGATCGCCTCATAACCTAAGGGTTCTCTAGAACTGAATCTCATAAATCATGCTTATCCTATGCTCCTCATCTACTAGCACTATGGGTACCATGTACCACTCTACAGGTGGTGGTATGGATGATGCACCACCTATAGGTAACATCTAGGAAACTGGTCCCTATATAGAAGTCTCATCACTGAGGGGGTCATCCCCATGATCAAACTGCTAAATCCAAGCTAGTATACATCATTGAGGCATCCTGAAACAAACAAGAAATATCATGTTCAATGAGTATATCTAGAGATCTAACTTAAGAAGAACATGGAAACCACAACCCTTTCCTATATGATGTGTGTACCATTATTTTCCCTGCAACCAGTGTTCTCATGTATTGAGTCAAAAAGAAGGTTTTCAAAGTTATAGTGTATGGATATGTCGGCTGTTGCACCAACATTGGAGTCCCTGAACTAAAATCTTGAACTGAAACACTTAACATTGTTTTCTCAAACCAATCTCATAAACTCTCTGTTCTAAAGTAGAACTGACCCACTCTGATACCACTCTATCATGACCCATCTCAGTGGGGCATGTACCACCACTCCCAAAGCCCACCACTTATAGGCCAGTGGCTAGTAAGTAGAACTGAGTAGGTATATCACTAGCATGGGAGGCATTTCCTATGTACTTGTACACACACACACATCTCCAAGCCCACAAAATGATGAAATGTAAAAACATCTAAGTAAATAATGCATGCATACCACTATATCCCACAACTATAGTATGATAGAAAGTAAAGTAAACAGGGCCATAATATAATCCCACCATAAAGAGTTTATAACCACAAGTCTGAACTATAAGAAAAAGGTACTGGTATTGTTGTCTGTATTTGTAGGAACACATGTTATTCTATCTGTTCTCACAAAGAACCATCTGGTCTTGGTCCATCTAGGACTCTGTTAAAAAGTTGATATTCTGCACAAGACACGACACATGTGGTCAAAGCCCTTGCCAGGGTGAGTATACCAATACTCAGTAGGACACCCCAAAACCACAAAGCAATATAATAAAGGAAAGATACAGTCATCTCTACATAGATATATGTCTACAACACATGTAACAATAATATATAGATATACTCAACCAAGACACATAGTCTATAGTTAAGTCACAACCCCTATATTCCAACACTAGGAATTCATCTTGAAGATTCCATGAAGAACTCATATGGGAGAACACACTCCTAAGTCTGATAAAAGTGACAATGTCTGTCCAAGAGGTACTACTCGTTGGGTCTCAAGATGAGAGAGATATGTTAATAGATCTGAAGAAAGATACGATATAGAGATGAGGATCACAACTAGGCCCATAGGGTGTTACCAAAAAATCAATCTAGATTAACCTTCTATATAGAGGATCAGCGCCCATATAGGGTTGGTCACGCCAATACCAAGAACTCCACCTATGCCACCAATAATAAATAGAGGATCATGCTCCAGATATATTGGGGGATTCTGAAAACTCTATCCAGGAAGTCCTGCTGAAGGGATCAAAGTCCTATGAGTAGTAAATGATTCATACCAACCTTCATGGAAACAAGTAAGGAGATGCACCTTAACAAAACTTTTCCAAGATACAGAGGGCAAGTGTCTCAATCCATGTAAGAAGGGGTACATGGCATGTAGTGGGGTTACACACCATGTCCCTTAACCCCGGGTATTTACCATTTACAACTTCCCATGTCATTCCTAACCATGTCGGGTAGAATATGGTTACACGATGTGTAGAAAGGTTACACATCGTGTCCTTGCATCTGGGTCTGCCCATGTACTCTGGTCGTGTGCCAGTACACGGTGTCAACCTGTGTATCCTTACTCGTGTACTAGTACATGGGGTATCCCATGTAACCAGACCAGGCCAAGCCATTTGGGGGGTACACACTATGTAGGCAACCTGTGTAATCCACCCTATGTCTGTGTACCTCCCACGGTACATGTAGAGTTGTTCAACTAGGGGATACACTCCGGGTAGTCGGGACTACACGCTCTGTCTATCCGATTTTCCGAAAACCCATCTTCTTCCACTGTACACCTTTTCTGATCATCTAGATCTCATTCTAGTGGTCCTTTTTATGACAACCCTGCTTTTTATTACATCTTAAACATGGTTTATTACATAAAACTTCACTTGATACAACAAAGAAGATTGAGAGGTTTAGTGTCTTTGGGGCTTAGGATCATTACATAAAAACTTTAAACTTGAAATACAACATCTTTATTAAAAACTTCCTTTACATGACCACTACATTCCTTCGTACTTAGCATTGCATGGGATAACCTGAGGACATGCATAAGAAAAGGGTGAGCTATAAAGCCCAGTAAGGGAGTAAACAATGAATAACATGAGGAGTGAAATACATGTTAGGAAATAGGCATATCAATAGAGAATAATAGAAACATGAACATAAAGGCATGATAAATCATGATAATCATAACATGGAAATGTGGCAACAACACTTAACATTGAATTAGCATGAGCCAAGGCTCATTGCACATGGAGCATGAGTAAACCCTCATTGCACTTGAAGCACGAGTAAACCCTCGTTGCACTTGAATTATCATGAGTAAACACTCATTGCACATGACGTATCATGATATTATACTTTACCCAATGCATTGGAGCGTTATAAAGGGCGCACCCTTCTTAAACATTTCATTTCATGCATAAGTGTGCCACATGGATCATAAAACATGGATTCATAAAACATAATCATTTATTCCACGATAAAGGAATGTGGAATTCATACATGAAACTTTATAATCAATTAGTAAATGTGCATAAAGGTGAATACCCTTGATGGACAAATGGGCATGGTATTCACTACACAATGATATTGGCTTAGAAAATCGGTGTGATTTCGGCAGCGTAACGGCGTGACATAAGAATTCATAAAAATGGTTGATGAGAAAGAAAGGGGTTCCTCATCATATTTACATGTAATGGACAGTAAGGAGGTCATATAGATACATGTACCAACAATTGAAAAGGAATTTAGATTCATGATACAAAAGTATTTCTTGAATATAGAAGAAGAGAGAGAAGTTCCTTTCGGAATTTCGGCATAGTAACGGGTGTACATGGGAGGCATTTAATGAGAGAGAAAGGGTTCTCCCATTATTCAAACAATAAGAGGAAAGTATGGGGGAGGTGAAAAACCATACCCCAACATTCATAATTGAAATAAAAAGGGCAATACAACTTAAATAAAATTGACAAAAAAAATGAGAAAGGAAGAAAACCCCTTACTTGGAAGTGTGCTTCCAAAGGCTAGAGAGAGGCTTGTGAGAGGATTCTTGGGAGATTGGGGCACCTTGGGAGGATTCTAGAGAGAGTAGGGAAGAGGTTGGACGAACTTCAAGGGCTTTGAGTGAGGAGTAAGTGAGAGCTTGGGTGGGTTTATATAGGAAAGGTGAGAGAATTCTTTATTATTTAGGTTTGGGACCCCTTATATTAAAATAATCCAAACCACAAACCATCCCATGGTATTTGCCCATGGTTTCTAGAAAAGGAAAGAGGAAAACAATATTTTACAAGGCCAAGGTCCGAACTTATTAAAAAATTAGGGTTGCTTATGTGGAGGTGATCACACTCCCATGGAAATTAATTTAAAAAGGCAAAGTGTTGAATAAGTCTTGAGGGCTCCATTAATGCTTTGAAAAGTGAGTCAAACAAACCCAAAACCTAATTATTTTAATGATAAAACATATATTGACCGAACATAAGGATTATGGTATTTTATTACATCACCATTGGGTCATTATGATGTCATAAAACACATTATATATTTAAATGGTATTTAATTTTTACCCAAAAATTTGACTGTCTCAGAAAATTATGAAAAATTCACTGTTGGATAATTTCGACATCCTGATTCCAAAAATAATATTTATTTTATCTAAATAATTTTCTAAATATTTTAATTTTAATTTTTAAATTAAAAACTGACATTTATAAAAAAATTCACGGGTTTTGACAGAAATGGCTTTCAAACCTTAATAAAAATTTTAATTGCATTCATAAAATTATAAGATCATTTATATTTAATAAAAATTAATTTAATATTAATAATAATATTTTATTAAAATAAAAAATAATTCTTAATTAAATAATAAGTAAAAACACCATTTGTACTTTAAAAACTAATTACAATGTATCAAAAATGACTAGAAATTATATTCATTATTATATACAAAAGTAATGTGCATGAACATGGTACTACTTATTTGTTACATAACCCCTTAAAATAGCCGCATAAGACCTAAGGGTAAGGTGTGCGATGGTGACAGACTCTTGGGGTGGCTCGGATAACATCGCTCGAGTGGTAATTTCAATCAACTTCCACTTTTCCCGTAGACGATCACGTTCGAGCTTGACTTGATGAAGCTCAGCTTGGGCTTGGTAAAGGGAAAAGCCCAAAGACGCCACCTCTTTTCCGAGCTCTGACAAATGGGCTTTATAAGGGGAAATTCTACTGGATGAGGCCATCGCTTCCTTTGTCTGAGTAGAAAATTGGTTCGTTAAAGCCTTATATTTAAACTACCCAGATGATCACTGTTCAACGGCTATAAAAGTAACGGTCACAAATATTAAAGTAAAACTAAAAAAGTTGATATCTTATAAAAACATTTTTTATAAAGAAACATTTAACTGGATCAAGAGGGATTTTCCATTAATGAAATTTTGGGTCGTTACAACATTCCCCCCTTAAGAAATTTCGCCCTCGAAATTTTTCTTTTCCCACACTAAAAAAAATGTGGGTAACTTAGCTTCATCATATCCTCCGACTCCCAAGTTGCTTCTTAAAACTTGTGGTTTCTCCACAACACCTTGACGAGGGGCATTGTCTTATTTCATAGAACTTTTTCTCTACGATCTAATATCTTCACTGGTTGCTCCTCATAATAAAGATCATCTTCCAATTGTACCACCTCGGAAGAGAGTACATGTGAAGGGTCCGATATGTACTTACTTAAGAGGGATACATGAAAGACATCATGCACCTTGGCCATAGTAGGTGGAAGTGCTAGTCGATAGGCCACAGCCCCAACACGATCAAGAACCTCGAAGGGGCCGATGTACCTTGGACTTAACTTCCCTTTCTTTCCAAACCTCATGACCTTCTTCCATGGAGATATGCGTAAAAACACCATGTCTCCGACTTTAAACTCAAGGTCTCGTCGACGATTATCTGCATAACTCTTCTGTCGACTCTGGGCTTCCTTGATATGCTGCTGAATGTTTTTCACCTTCTCCACCATTTCTTCGACCATTTCTGGTCCAAGCAGCTTACGTTCACCGACCTCATCCCAACATGCCAGTGTTCTACACCTTTTCCCATACAGGGCTTCATATGGTGTCATTTGGATTCTCGAGTGGAAACTATTATTATAAGAGAACTCAACTAGAGGAAGATGTTGATCCCATCCTCCTTTAAAGTCCATTGGGCACGCTCTCAACATATCCTCAAGTGTTTGGATAGTCCGCTCGGATTCTCCATCAGTTTGAGGATGATAGGCCCTACTGAAGTTCAGTTCAGTATTCAGAGCATGTTGAAGACTCTTCCAAAACTTAGAGGTAAATCTTGGATCTCGGTCAGACACAATAGATAGTGGTACTCCATGCAACCATACCACTTCCCTGATATATATCCGTGCCAGTTGATCCAAATAGAAATCCTCTCGAATAGCAATGAAGTGTGCAGTCTTTGTAAGACGATCCACAACAACCCAAATTGCATTGTTGCCTTTGGATGTCCTTGGAAGTCCAGTGACGAAGTCCATGGTGATGTTCTCCCATTTCCATTCTGGTATGGGCAATGGTTTCATCATCCCCTTAGACTTCTGCCTCTCTGGCTTCACTTGCTGACACACCAGGCACTTTGATGTATATTCAGCGATATCCTTCTTCATATTATCCCACCAAAAGTTTTCTCGGAGATCTCAATACATCTTTGTGCTCCCTGGGTGAATAGAGAAATTTGAACTATGTGCATCATCCAAAAGTTCCTTCTTCAGCTCCGAACTTGATGGAACACATAGTCTTTTCCCAAACCGTACAATTCCTTCTTCATTAACATTAAACTCTGAGGATTTTCCCTTTTTGATAGCTTCCACTTTTTCTTGGATTCCTGCATCATCCTTTTGAGCATCCTTTAACCTTTCCAAAAGAGATGGTTGAGCAATCAATTGTGAAAGGATTGATGATGTTCCCTTCTTTATGATTCCCACATCCATCTTCATCAAGTCTAAGAAGATTGGATCTTTCTCAATTCTCATCATTGATAGAATCGCTGGATCCTTTCTACTTAGGGCATCCGCCACCTTGTTTTCCTTCCCAGGGTGGTAAAGTATTGAACAGTCATAATCCTTGATGAGCTCTATCCATCTTCTCTGGCGTATATTAAGCTCTTTCTGTGTGAATATATATTTAAGACTCTTGTGGTCAGTATATATCTCACATTTCTCTCCATAGAGATAATGCCGCCAAATTTTCAAGGCAAAGATCACTGCCGCCAACTCCAGATCATGCGTTGGATAGTTTCGCTCATAGATTTTCAACTGCCTTGAGGCATAGGATATCACTTTATCATTCTGCATCAGCACACATCCTAAGCCCTTCTTTGAGGCATCACTGAATACCACAAAAATCTCCCCACTTGTGGGTAAAGTGAGCACGGGTGCAGTGATAAGCCTCCTTTTCAACTCCTTGAAGATTTCTTCGCATTCATCACTCCAAGCAAACTTTACTCCCTTTCGAGTTAGCTTGGTAAGAGGGTTGGACAATCGTGAGAAATTTCTCACAAATCATCGATAATATCCAGCTAACCCCAAGAAGCTACGGATATCAGTTACCGATGTTGGCCTCGGCCATCCCTCAATTGCATCTGTTTTGGAGTTTTCCACAGATATCCCATTGCTTGTGATGATATGACCCAAGAATGAGACCTCCTTCAACCAAAACTCACACTTTCTGTACTTTGCATAGAGCTTCTCCTTGCGCAAAGTCTCTAGTACAGTTTTTAAATTCTCCTCATGGTCCTCCTTGGTTTTGGAGTATATTAGAATATCATCTATAAAGACTACCACAAATTTGTCAAGGTAATCTCTAAAGACTCTATTCATCAATTCCATGAATATTGCTGGAGCATTGGTGAGTCTGAAAGGCATTACTATGAATTCATAGTGCTCGTACCTTGTACGAAAAGCAGTCTTGGGGATATCTTCCTTCTTCACCCTTACTTGATAATATCCCGACCGCAAGTCGACCTTGGAGAAGTATTGTGCTCCACGCAGCTGATCAAACAAGTCATCGATTCTTGGGAGAGGATACTTGTTCTTTATCGTGATTTTGTTAAGTTCATGATAATCGATGCAAAGCCGCATTGACTCATCCTTCTTCTTGACGAATAGGACTGGTGCACCCCATGGTGATGCACTTGGGCGTATAAACCCTTTATCCAGATTCTCCTGTAGTTGTTTCTTCAGTTCTTCAAGCTCAACCACAGCCATTCTATATGGAGTCTTGGATATTGGTAGCGCCCTAGGTATAATTTCAATTGAGAACTCAACATCTCTTCTTGGAGGAAGACCAGGAAGTTCCTCGGGAAATACTTCAGCGAATTCCCTCACAATAGGCATTTCTTCAAGGGTGGTTTCTTCCTTGGACTTAATCATCTGAGCCAGATATGCATGCTCATAAGGCAGTAATATCCATGCTTGAGATGATGGAGATAAAGGAGATTCATCTTCCTCCTGACACTTGTAAAGAATCGGGGGTCGATTCTCCATATGGAGTGTGATTTCCCTCTCCCGACAATTTATGTTGGCTCTATATAAGGACAGCCAATCCATGCCAAGAATTGCATCAAATTCCACCAAAGGGAGTATGACGAGGTTCGCCGGGAAATTCAATCCACAGATTATAACAGGGGAGGACTTATACTCATGGGATGCAATGATTGCCCCATTTTCCGTACTCACCGACATCTTTACTTCTAGGATTTGTGATGGTGCAGGGATTATTCTACTAAACATTTGAGATATAAAAGAATGCGTAGAACCTGAATCAAAAAGTACGTTTGCTATTCTTGAATAAATAACTAGCGTACCTGTAACCACTTCGTTGTTGGGGTTCACTTCGGCAGAAGTGATGGAAAAATCTCTTCCTTGCTGTCTTGGAGGTTGTTGATTACCTCCGATAACCCTTGGATTAGGGCACTGATTCGCAAAATGACCCGGTTCTTTGCATTTGAAGCATTGAACAATGCGTTGAGGTTCGAACGGAGTGTTCCTCTCCTTTGTCGCAGCCGCGGGACCTTCTTGCTGACAGTTAACATCTAGGTGCCCTTCTCTTCCACACTTGAAGCATTTTCTTGTCCCCCTAAGGCAATTTCCAGGGTGCTTCTTTCCACACTTTTGGCAAGTGGGGTGCTGGAATTTCTTAGCGCCGTTGGATTTATCCATCGGACCACCAGCATTGAAGTCCACCTTCCGCTTCTTGTCCCCATGATACCCCTGTGATTCTCCGATCTCCATTTCAACCTTGAGGGAACAGCAGACAATTTCCTCATAGCTGTCGAAGTCACGGATCGCTAATGCTTTCCGCAAGCTAGGCTTCATCCCACCAAAGAAGCGGTCAACCTTGCATTCGGGGGTAACGACAAAGCCGGAA
Source organism: Viscum album (assembly GCA_963277665.1). NCBI lineage: Eukaryota > Viridiplantae > Streptophyta > Magnoliopsida > Santalales > Viscaceae > Viscum > Viscum album. Next base: position 922,705,092 of record OY728130.1, read on the forward strand.
GCGTATCGTGCAAGCCTTGTGAAGTTTGCCTCGTACGCTCCCACAGATTCCTCATCTTTCTGCTTGAGGGAAAGGAAGTCCCTTTCCATCTTAAGATGGAGGGTGCGTGGAAAATATTTATCGAAAAACATCTTCCGGAATACCTTCCATTCCAAAGCCTCGATCTCCTCCTCAGGCTTCGTATTTTTGATCAACGTCCACCATTGATCAGCTTCACCCTCCATACAATAAGCCGCCAGGAGAACCTTCTCTTTTTCAGAGCATTGTAGGATGTAGAATATCTTCTCAATGGAGTTGATCCATTGTTCAGCGATCGTGGGATCATATGATCCACTAAAAGTAGGAGGCCTTTGTCTCATGAAGCTTTCAATAGCGACTTGTTCTTTCTTAGGGGGGGTTGAACGTTCCTCTTGACCAGTGTTTCTATTCAAAACTTGAGTTAGCTGAGAGAGAATCATGACAAAGTTTGCGATTCCCACTCCCATTGGATTGGGCATCTCATAAGTACAATCATCACACTGATCTTCACAACGGTTGTTAGCCCGAGTTCTCCTATTACCGGCCATTGGCTGGAATAAAATAAAGTTAGGGGTAACGCATAAAGGTTAATCCAAAGACAAAAGTTGATGAATTATAAATAAACTTTAATCTCTTTAACTCATGAGTCTATAGGATTCAATCCAGGCTTTTCATGATCTTCCTTCTAAAATATATTCTTAGGGGCATTTTTCCTTTAATAAGGGTTCATAATAAGATTGTGAATTCATCAAAACATATCCCCCGGGAGTGTCGTAACCAAGAGTGCAGCAAGGCCCGTTGTCGTGCACCATTTCCTGTTCGAGTCTAGCTCAAAGCGGTGTTTTTGGGTTTTACCCCTAGGATATATCTGTGCCAGAGCCGCCTCTACCTGCTCGTATCCAGACAGGGATGTATTTTTTTGATAAACCACTTACTCAGTATTTACCAAAACATAGGGATGTTTTTATTATTCTTAGTCTTGTATCTAAGGCTTTAATAGGGTTTCCTAATCCCAAAAATAACTAAACCTATCCTTTGATACCAACTATGACAACCCTGCTTTTTATTACATCTTAAACATGGTTTATTACATAAAACTTCACTTGATACAACAAATAAGATCGAGAGGTTTAGTGTCTTTGGGGCTTAGGATCATTACATAAAAACTTTAAACTTGAAATAAAACATCTTTATTGAAAACTTCCTTTACATGACCACTACATTCCTTCGTACTTAGCATTGCATGGGATAACCTGAGGACATGCATAAGAAAAGGGTGAGCTATAAAGCCCAGTAAGGGAGTAAACAATGAATAACATGAGGAGTGAAATACATGTTAGGCAATAGGCATATCAATAGAGCATAATAGAAACATGAACATAAAGGCATGATAAAGCATGATAATCATAACATGGAAATGTGGCAACAACACTTAACATTGAATTAGCATGAGCCAAGGCTCATTGCACATGGAGCATGAGTAAACCCTCATTGCACTTGAAGCACGAGTAAACCCTAGTTGCACTTGAATTATCATGAGTAAACACTCATTTCACATGACGTATCGTGATACTATACTTTACCCAATGCATTGGAGCGCTATAAAGGGCGCACCCTTCTTAAACATTTCATTTCATGCATAAGTGTGCCACATGGATCATAAAATATGGATTCATAAAACATAATCATTTATTCCATGATAAAGGAATGTGGAATTCATACATGAAACTTTATAATCAATTAGTAAATGTGCATAAAGGTGAATACCCTTGATGGAGAAATGGGCATGGTATTCACTACACAATGATATTGGCTTAGAAAATCGGTGTGATTTCGGCAGTGTAACGGCGTGACATAAGAATTCATAAAAATGGTTGATGAGAAAGAAAGGGGTTCCTAATCATATTTACATGTAATGGACAGTAAGGAGGTCATATAGATACATGTCCCAACAATTGAAAAGGAATTTAGATTCATGATACAAAAGTATTTCTTGAATATAGAAGAAGAGAGAGAAGTTCCTCTCGGAATTTCGGCATAGTAACGGGTGTACATGGGAGGAATTTAATGAGAGAGAAAGGGTTTTCCCATCATTAAAACAATAAGAGGACAGTATGGGGGAGTTGCAAAACCATACCCCAACATTCATAATTTAAATAAAAAGGGCAATACAACTTAAAGAAAATTGACAAAAAATGAGAAAGGAAGAAAACCCCTTACTTGGAAGTGTGCTTCCAAAGGCTAGAGAGAGGCTTGTGAGAGGCTTCTTGGGAGATTGGGGCACATTGGGAGGATTATAGAGAGAGTAGGGAAGAGGTTGGACGAACTTCAAGGGCTTTGAGTGAGGAGTAAGTGAGAGCTTGGGTGGGTTTATATAGGAAAGGTGAGAGAATTCTTTATTATTTAGGTTTGGGACCCCTTATATTAAAATAATCCAAACCAAAAACCATCCCATGGTATTTTCCCATGGTTTCTAGAAAAGGAAAGAGGAAAACAATATTTTACAAGTCCAAGGTCCGAACTTATTAAAAAATTAGGGTTTCATATGTGGAGGTGAGTCACACTCCCATGGAAATTAATTTAAAAAGGCAAAGTGTTGAATAAGTCTTGAGGGCTCCATTAATGCTTTGAAAAGTGAGTCAAACAAACCCAAAACCTCATTATTTTAATGATAAAACATATATTGGACGAACATAAGGATTATGGTATTTTATTACATCACCATTGGGTCATTATGATGTCATAAAACACATTATATATTTAAATGGTATTTAATTTTTACCCAAAAATTTGACTGTCTCAGAAAATTATGAAAAATTCACTGTTGGATAATTTCGACGTCCTGATTCCAAAAATAATATTTATTTTATCTAAATAATTTTATAAATATTTGAATTTTTATTTTTAAATTAAAAACCGACATTTATAAAAAAAATCACGGGTTTTGACAGAAATGGCTTTCAAACCTTAATAAAAATTTTAATTGCATTCATAAAATTATAAGATCATTTATATTTAATAAAAATTAATGTAATATTAATAATAATATTTTATTAAAATATAATATAATTCTTAATTAAATAATAACTAAAAACACCATTTGTACTTTAAAAACTAATTACAATGTATCAAAAATGACTAGAAATTATATTCATTATTATATACAAAAGTAATGTGCATGAACATAGTACTACTTATTTGTTACATAACTCCTTAAAATAGCCGCATAAGACCTAAGGGTAAGGTGTGCGATGGTGACAGACTCTTGGGGCGGCTCGGATAACATCGTTCGAGTGGTAATTTCAATCAACTTCCACTTTTCCCGTAGACGATCACGTTCGAGCTTGACTTGATGAAGCTCAGCTTGGGCTTGGTAAAGGGAAAAGCCCAAAGACGCCACCTCTTTTCCGAGCTCTGACAAATGGGCTTTGTAAGGTAAAATTCTACTGGATGAGGCCATCGCTTCCTTTTTCTGAGTATAAAATTGGTTCGTTAAAGCCTTATATTTAAACTACCCAGATGATCACTGTTCAACGGCTATAAAAGTAACGGTCACAAATCTTAAATTAAAACTAAAAAAGTTGATATCTTATAAAAAAAATTTCATAAAGAAACATTTAACTGGATCAAGAGGGATTTTCCATTAATGAAATTTTGGGTCATTACACTTTTTCTTCGAAACATCAGATGCAAGGTTTTTTTCTCCATCATAACATCAAATCGATTGGTTTTGGGCCTTAAATTGGCTCAGAAATCTGATTTCATTTGTTTCCACACACCTCATCCAAACAACAGGGGTTTGCAAACCACTTTAATCCATATGAATCCATCTTCATCACACCTCTATTGCATTATACTGATTTTGGATCTATAATCATGGATTGTTCTACCAAGAACTGCATGCGCAATGATCAATCTGTCAGTGGGGTGTCGAACCACAATCCAAAGGGTTTCCCATGAACCAAAGGGATCATAGTGAGTGTGTATTTATAGCCTATGATTACTATCTCATGGTCATTTAGAATTAAGTGATGACTGGAAGTCTTGAGATATCAAGAGTTGAAGAAGACTATAAGGCCTTAGCCTTAAAAATTACATAATATTAAGTTTATTAAAGAATTTAATTTCATTCACATTGAAAATCTTTTTAGGTTTCGAGTTTTAGAGAATTAGGTCATAAATCATAAATAACATTCCACATTCATATAAAGTGGGTATTAATAAAATAGTATCCACTTTTTACAAAATATTAAACTTTTAAAATAAAACATGATTTCTTTTTCTTGATAAAAATCTTCATAAAATTCATCTTGACTTCTTCCTTTTTCTCACCCATGTAGGTTCCGGGTGCAGCAGAAGCACAATAGTGTGTGTACCCAACTTTAATTTTTTCGTTAACAATGATCAATCTGAGATCTTTCATGATAATAAAATGTTGGATCTTCAGAATAGAATGAAGAATGAAAGAAAGCAAGGCAGTCGTGGAACCATAGAGAGGATCATCATATGTTGGTTATAATTAATTTAATTAAAAGACAAAAATTACCTTGATGGAATTCTCTCTTCGTTGATATTTCTAGTCACGATATGATGTGATCAGTCATTACATCATAGAATCCAAGTGTAGGATTTCTTTGGTGGTGATCCACACATCTTCCACGTATCTCTGGACGTCTCTGAAGAGATCTCCAGGTGCTAGCACAGAATAAACTTCCCTTGTGATGTTCACCTTCGATCGCCTTGAGAGCCGCTTGCGAAGCAATCTCCTTGATCTGGTGGAGGAGGATATCTCTCATATCTTGAGAGCATTCTTGGTGGAAAATGAATTCTCTCCTGGATTGATAGATTTTCCAGATCCATTGTGCACAACCCCACAAAATGGCTAGGCTAAGGAGAATTATATACTTGGGATTTTAATTACATAGAATAATAAAATGAATTAATTTCCTGAAATCATTTATTCGTTTCATTTAATTCTTAGTAAGACCCCATGTCTAATAATAACAGTTGACTATTGTTACTACTTTACATGTGCCCAACGAATTACACCAAATATTATTTAATTAAATAAATAATCTTATTTCTCACAAATCCCCAAAAAAACTACACAGTGTGTATATTAATATACATAGTGTGTACTTTTGTTTTTCTATTTTCTTTATTTACTCCACCACATTTATTAGACCTTAAATAATGGAAATTTATTTCTCAAATAAATATCAATAAATTACTCACTAATAAATATATTATTTTTCCCACAATATATTATCTCTAATTACTAGTGTCGAAATAAATGTGATTAGGCATCCTTGAATATTTATTAAACAATAATCAGGAATAATCTATATTAAACTTGTTAAATTAATATTTAACAGAGATACTTGGACACACTTAGTGTGTGACCCTATAGGAATCTTTCTTAGTGGTATTAGGTAGAGCCTATCTAAAGTCCAAGGTTAGCATCTAGAAACATTCCAAGGCACCCATAGATAAAGAATTTAACGCCAAAATGACGTGTCACCTCCTACAAATGCTTACTGTGTAATGCAATCCCTTTGTCTCGATATCTCGAATCAAGTGGGTTGCATGCTAGTTCCATCACTCATGTGCTCAATTATTCTTTCTTAGACTTCCCATAATTGAACATTCTCATTCATCACCATGGTCGTGGATTTATTTAGGCTATATCAATTCCATCAAAGGGCCTGAGATATCTACTTCATCTATGGAACAGCAGGAAAAATCCTTTCAAATTATCTATTAATGTAGTATTACTCGTGATGCACCCAATATATCCTACCTCACTGCAAACAGTGTGTCATCATAGTTTTCATCAATATATCTAAGTGTGTGAGTTGTAATACCCATTAATAATAATATTAAAGTCTATGGACCAATACACATGTCTGTAGATAGGAACATCTAATGACACTATGAAATGTGGATTTCCTACTGGAGGGTCTCATTCTCATAACATCCTCCTAGATATTACCAAGGGCGCACACCATGAAAAGGTGCCTATAAGTTTTATGAGTCCTCACCCCTAATGGAATTTATTATTTTTGTCCCTAAAATAACATCATTCATCCATAGAAAATATATTTAAGAACAGTGTTATGGCACATCCAGGTTCTCGTCATAGCAGGGATATACTATGACCCTTTAATGCAATAGCTATCCTTAGGATATTATCACCTGAATTTTCACACGGAAGAACAATCAAGATGTTATAATGTATTTATTAATGAATAAAGTACAAAGTTGTTGGTTCTAGTCCACTAACTCCAACAGACTCCCACTTGAACTAGATCCAACTACTAACAAACTTTAACCCTCTAGATCTCACATGATATTCATGCTTCTATTAAAATAGGCCTTTAGTCATGGGGTCCTCCATGTTCTCTTCTATGGACACTCTTCTCATAGCAACTTTACCCCTTTGATAGAAATCCCTCAATATGTGATACTTTCAGAGTATGTGCGTTGTCCTTTGATGTGACCTTGGTTCTTTTTTAAGAGCCACTGATGTATTATTATCACAATACAATGTGATAGGATATTTACTACTAGGAAAAAAATCAAGATCTTGGAAAATTTTCCAAATCCAGATGGCTTCCTTGAATACATCAGAAGCCACTATATACTCAGACTCCACTGTAGAATATGCGACAACTGGTTGCTTTGAACTCTTCCAACTCATAGCTCCTCTATTGAGACAGAAAACATATCCAGATTGAGACTTCAAATCATTCTGATCTGTCTAAAAACCAGCATCAGCATACCCTCTGATTATGAGCTCCTCATCTCCACAATACACTAGGAACATATCCTCAGTTCTTCTCAGATACTTAAGGATAGACTTAACAGCAGTCCAATGTTGTTCTTCTAGATCAGCTTGATATCTGCCTACCATGCTTAGTGCATAGGCAACATCAAGCCTAGTTCATAACATGGCATACATGATGGATCATATAGCCGAAGCGTATAGGATATTACTCATTCTAACTTTCTCCTGTTGTGTCTGAGGACACATTTTATTAGAAATATGTAGTCCATGTGACACTGGAACCAATCCCCTCTTGGATTCTTCCATACTAAATCTCTTTAGTATCTGTTCTATGTATGTACCCTGACTTAGTCCAAGAATCCTCTTGGATTTATCACGAATTATCTTGATCCCTAAAATGTAGGCTGCTTCACCAAAGTCCTTCATGGAGAAACACTTATTCAACCAGTCCTTAACTGAATGTAAGACTGGTACATCATTTCCAATAAGTAATATGTCCTCAATATATACTACTAGGATAATAACCACATTCCCATTAAACAGATTATAAACACATGGCTCACATTCATTCTTAATGAAACCAAATTACTTTATAGCTTTATCAAATCGAATTCTCCATGACCTCGATGCTTTATTTAATCCATAAATGGATTTCTTCAAATTGAATACCCATTTGACTTCACCTGGTGTCACAAACCCTTCTGGTTGTGTCATGTAGACATCTTCCTGAAGGTTCCCGTTAAGGAATGTTGTTCTGACATCCATTTTCAAAATCTCGTAGTCATGGTAAGATGTTATCGAAAGTATGATTCTTATGGATTTAAACATAGAAACTGGATATAAGGTTTCATCATAGTCAATTCCTTGATGCTGTCTAAATCCTTTAGCCACTAGCCTTACTTTATAGGTGCTAACTTGACCTTCCATGTCCAGTTTTCTCTTCAATACCCATTTGCATCCAACAGGATTTACATCAACTAGATCATCAACCAGAACCCAAAATTGGTTCTGATACATGGAATCCATCTCATAATTCTTAACTTCTAGACATCTTGCATCTTCTGAGCTTTCTAATGTTTCCTTATAGGAGAGAGTTTCATCATTGTCCAAAAATAATGATTCTCCATCCTCAGTGACTAGGAAACCATATCTTTTCTGGTTCCCTTAACTATCTTGAGCTCCTACGCAGTACTTGTGTTTCTGTAAATTCTTCCATGGGGATCTGTGGAACTTTTTCCTATACCAAATCCTATGTATCTTGAGCATTAACTTATTTGAAGTCAATATTTCTCCCACTATCCTTTTTATGGGTGTGCTCCCTCTCAAGAAAGACGACTTTTCTAGTGACAATGACTTTCTTGTTTGAAGGCTTATATAGGTAATATCCTTTCATTTCCTTAGGATATCCTATAAAGATACACTTCATGCCCTGGGTGCTAGTTTGTTTCCTAATAAGGCCTTAACAAATGCCTCGCATCCTCATACACGTGTGTGAGACAAAATTGGTTTCTTTCTATTCCATAACTTAGAGGGAATTCCATTTTCCTCCTTAGTTGGTACTCAGTTTAATGTGTATTCTGCAGTTTTTAATGCATATCCCCAAAAGTATAATGGAAGATCTGCATGACTCATCAATGACCTCACCATGTACAACAAAGTGTGGTTCCTCCTTTCAAAAACACCATTCCACTATGGTGTATAAGGAGGAGTGAGCTGAGATAGAATCCTAAACTCCCATAGAAGATCGATGAACTCTTGGTTCAGATATTCTCCACCTCGATCCAATCGAAGTTTATTTATCTTCTTACTAAGCTGAATCTCTACTTCATTCTTGAATTCCTTAAATTTCTCTAAGGACTCTGACTTATACCTCATTAAGTAGACATATCCATATATACTCAAATCATCTGTAAAAGTAATAAAGTAAGAATATCCACCTATAGCTTCTACTGGAAATGGTCCACACACATCAGTGTGCACTAATCCTAGAAGCTATGTGGCCCTTTCACCTAAAAGATGTCTTGGTCATTTTACCTTATAAACAAGCGTAACATCTATCAAGTTGTTTCAGCTCAGTAGAGTCTACATAACCATCTTGGCAGAGCTTCTTCAAGTGCTTCTCATTTATATGACTGAGACTGTGATGCCATAATTGGGTGATGTATGAGTCATGTGAGTTTGATTCATTATTGATTTCCAACACTTGGTTTTCATAATTTAATACATACAAACTGTTGGACAAAAATCCCTCAAGGTAACATTGCAGTATTTTTGGGTTGATTGTGTTTGTTGACAAAGCAGGTTTCCATGGAGAATTGTCGAGTTCCTGAGAATTTGTTGACAATACTTGTTGACAAAGAACGATGACAAAGGAAAGGACGATCTGAAGTTGGTACAAAAGAGCAGTACAAGGTGGCTCCATTTCCCAGTGTTTGCCAAATTTTTTGGGTCCAAAATTTGGAAGTTTGGTGAGCATCGCGAAAAGTGGATATCCATGAATATCATATTTTTATATGGAAAGGGCATGAGTTTTGTGAAGATGGGACGCATGGATTGGATTTCGCGAAGGCTGAAAAAATGGAGGTGGTGATGCTTCACGATTACGTCAAAGCTTCGTGAATGGCAGAGTCGAAGAGCTTCACGGCGATGAAGGGAATTGCGAGGGAGCTTCACGGTGAAGGTGCGAAGGAATGTTGATGGTAATGCTCTGCAATTACGATGAGCTCCGCGATCAGAAAATTGTCGTGGTGCTTCGCAATTTAGACAGAATTCCGGATGAAACTTCAGAGCTTCGCGATTTGAGATGACGTGTCGTTGACTTCGCACGGAAGGGTCGAGGGTCGATGGAATCTCTTATAAATAGAGGTCGACCCCTTCGAGAGAAGTATAAAAAATTTTCAGAGAAAATCATTTTCTCTCGGTTTGCGAAGGTAGTTCACGTAGCCTGTGTGCTTCGCGAAAGAAGAGCTTCGCAGCGGCTATTGTTGCTCCGTGAAAGGTGCGAGCTCCACGTTGGCTCAGTGAGCTTCACGAGGGAAGTTTCTCTGCAACTACTTGAGCTTCGTGGTAGTGCTTCCCAAGAGTGCTTCACGAAAAGTCAGGAGCTTCGCGAAGGCTTGTTTGAGCTTCACGAAATTGGGAGCTTCGCGAAGTAGGGTGCTTTGCGAAGGTACTTTCCAAAGGAATTTCCCATTGGTCAGTGGAAAAGGGGTATTCATCAGTGGATGAAATTTGGACTTCATTAGAGCATATATATACAGTGGAGGATGCATTCATTAGTGATAATGAAGAGACCTACAGGTCTATAAACTATGAGTGGATCCCTTCCAAGTGCAGTGAGAATAGGAAGAGGAAGAAGGTGATCCTCTCCACCGATAGTGAGCCAGAGAGAGAGAAATAGGGAGTGACCCTTGGGAAAGCAGTTACTTGACCCTAAACCTTGCAAAGGCAGTGATCCTGGGACAGAGTGACTATACCCGAACATTGTAATCCACATCTAGTGAAGTATAGTGAAATTTGGTATGATCGGAAACCAATCGGTGTATGCTCCTTGGACGTAGCCCTTAGCGGTGAACCAAGTAAAATTGATGTGTCTTGTGCTTGCTTTACATTCTGTTTATATTGTGCAACAGGAAAGAGAGAGAAGAGTGTTTTTCTTAACAGAAAAACAAGATCAGAACGGGCATTAATTTTAAATTAGTCATACCCTGATTCACCCCCCCCCCCCCCCCCTCTCAGGGTATTCAGCCTTGTGGAGCTAAAAATTGGTATCAGAGGGAAAGGTTGATATTAGTTCTTCTCTCAATGGAGGTCACCAATTATAAAGGGATTCCAATCTTCGACGGGAACAACTTTCAGCTATGGAAGAATCGGATGCAACACTACTTCTGATCTTTGGGAATGGATGTATTCATAGTAGCAATGCATGGCATAACAGCTGATATTAATAGTGTCGCATTATCAGAAGTTGAACGTAGAGAATTGGATGAAGATTCCAAAGCAATTAATGCCTTAGGGGGAGCTCTATACAATCCTATCTATACAATGGTGATTTCATGAAAAACGTCACATGCCATGTGGGAAAATCTCATGAATATATATAAAGGAGATACAAAGGTCAGAGAGGCAAAGCTGCAAGTGCTGTGGAATAAGTATGAAGATCTAAGATGAACCCGAATGAGTCTGTTGATGCATTCTTTGACAGGGTAAATATTGTTGTGGAAGATATGCGAGGACTTGGTGAAGTCATTGAAGACATAAAGATTGTAAAGCGCATCTTGAGGAAGCTTTCACCTCGGTTTAATCCGAAAGTTTCAGTACTAGAAGATAAAGATCCCAAAGAGCTGACATTAGACAATTTGCATAGTACCTTGGTTGCATATGAAATGAGGAATGATGATAACGAGGCTGTGGAAAAGGATAAATCCAAAGAGATGGAATTTAAGGCCATGAAAAAGCTCACCATTGAAGATTCTCAGGGAGAAGAAGAGACAGATGAGGTGATGTCATTCCTTGCTTCAAATCTGCAAATAAGAAAAGGAAAGTTTAAAGGGAAACGTCCACTAGCATGATTTCGATGTGGAAAGGTTGGTCATCTTGTGGAAAGGTGCCCCAAAAAGATTCAAGACAATGATAATGATGATGAAGAAGTCGAAATTCCCAGGAAAAAGTCTTTAGCATTTGTGAAAGGGAAGAAACAATTCAAGAGAAATTTCTTCAAGAAGAAGAATCTTCTTTCACAAGAAATAGACAGTTCGGACGAGTCTGAGGATGAAGAGGTTGAGGAGTTTGAAAATTGTAAAGATCGTGGACAAAATGAAATGGTGGCTGTTATCAGTAGTGCTCAAGAAAAGGAAGGAACCTACACTGATGAAGAAGAAGAAGAAATTGAAGGCAGAGTTGACATGGAAGCTAAATTAGAAGCAGCTCTTGAAGAGATAGATATTTGGAGAGAAAAAACAAAGAAATCCAACAAGGTGGTACATGATGCCAAACTCTACATGCAATAGTAGGAAGACGATAAGTCAGATCTCGTAAAAGAAATAGAAATCCTTAAGTCTTCAAGGCCAAAGAGAACAGAAAAGTTTGATGAGTATAAGCTCAATATTGAAGAAAAAAAGGGAGATCGATGGTTTGAACAGAAAATTGAAAGATCACGTCAAGCATATCGAAGACCTTGAAGAGGAAGTTGTCGTTCTGCGTAGAAAAGTCAAAGAATAGGAAAAACTTTTGATTCCTAACACATTCTTGGGAAATCAGGTTATTTTAAATACTAAAAAGACGAAAGAGGAGCCTAGTAGTTCAGTATGGAAGAAGAAGCATTTGAGCTCAAATGTTAAAGCTGTTTCAGGGCTTAATCAGAAACAAAAATCTGTGATAGTTGAAGTCAGACCGCAAGCACCAGTCCCAAGACTGAAGGTTGATTTGGGCACAAAGCAGAATCAGATTATTCAGAGATCCCAAGGGGAAAATCATAGTGATGAAGTACCATGAAGGAATGCACCATATATCAGGTGTTTTTGTTTCGGGAAGATGGGATATTCACAGTATGTGTGTTCTATAGCCAAGAGATATCGAAGGGAACAAGAACAGAGGTGGAATCCAAACAGGGAACGATTGTCCAGAACATATTTTGAAGGACATTGTTTTTTGGTGTGGAGGATTTGGACACATGTCTAGGTACTTCACTTCGATCATTCAGAGAAATATGCCAAAGAAGAATCAAAACATTCGCAAGGAGAAGATCAATAAATCCACAGGTGAGTTAAAAATGCAGAATAGATTTGCGGCTTTGCAAGATGAAGCTGGTCCATCATACTCTGAGAAAGAACAGAAGTCTCAATCTATGCTGAGTGTGAAGGCAAAAGTATAGACCAAGAAGAAGAAAGAAGGAAAGGCGGTAGTTGCGGAAATTTCCCTTAAAGCATCAGATCGATCTGATGTGTGGATCCTTGACAGTGGTTACACATCCCAGATGACGGGTAATAAGGATCTTGTTACAGGTATAAAATATGACAAAGAAGGAGTTGTCAAATTTGGAAACGATGAAGGCCTAAAGATTGTTGGCTCAGGGAAATCCAATTTTGGGGGAAAAGAAATGAGACGTGCTGATGTCTTGGTAGTAGAGGGTCTTAGTCATAACTTACTCAGTGTCAGTCAACTATGTGACTCTGGGTACTCTATCTGATTTACCAAGAAGATGTGTGTTGTGAAAGGAAAATATGGAGCAGTTGTTCTGCAGGGAAAATTCACAAAGGGAAATCTCTACCTTGTAGGTGTGGAAGAAGATACATGCCTTTTATCCAGAGAGGAAGAAAACCAGTTATGGCATAAGCAACTTGGTCATCTATGCCAACCATCTATGGAGGATCTGGTAAAGTGTGATGCTGCTAGAGACCTTCCCAAACTATCACGTGATCACACTCATACGTGTGATGCTTTCCAAAAAGGAAATATTATCAGAAAGACATACAGGCCAAAGGAGCAGAAATCAACTAGAGTGCTCGAATTGGTTCATGTTGATGTATGTGGACCTATCTCACCACAAGCTATAAATGGGAAAAGGTACTATGTTCTTTTCATTGATGATTATAGAAGAATGGCTTGGGTATTTTTCATTACCCATAAGACAAAGGTGTTCAGTTTCATAAAGCAATACAAGAGGGAATCAGAAAGGATGCTCGGGCAGAAAATTTTGAAGTTCCATACAGATAATGGTACAGACTTCACAAACAGTCAAGTGGAAGAATATCTCGAGAAACACGGGATAAGGCATCAATTTTCATCAGTGATAACTCCCCAACATAATGGAGTGGTTGAAAGGAGAAATCATATCATCAACAACATGGCCAGAACTATGCTTATTGAAAAAGTACCTACTAGAGAAATTTTGGAAGGAATCAGTTTTGACATCGGTATATATTTCGAACAGGTCTCTATTGTGTCCGAAGAAAGGGAAGACTCTGTATGAACTGTGGTATGGAAAGAATCCAATGTTGAAATACTTTCGAATCTTTGGAAGTAAGTGTTTCATTCTCAACAATGAAAATCACAGGAAGTTTGAGTCCTGAGGAGATGAGGGGATATTCCTTGGCTACTCAGGGAAAAGCAAAGCATATAAATGTTTCAACAAAAGGCTGGGAAAAATTATTGAGAGCAATGATGTCACTATAATTGAAAATGAAAAGAATACTCAACGACCCAGTGAACAGTTCTTGGATGAAAGTGATGATGAGGTAAGCAACACAGGGGGAGCAGAAGTGGCAAAGGCTGACTCAGAAGAAGATACTGATGATGAACAAGAAAGTGTCAAGTCTGTGTCTGCAAGGAATCCAAATAGTCGAGCTGAAATTGATAGGCAGAATATCATTGGTGATCAGACAGCTCCAGTTTAGACTCGAAGAATGAAGTCATTACAACAAACATTGTTTTTATCTCAGGTGGAGCCGAAATGTTTTTCCGATGCAGCTGAAGATGAAAACTGGGTTCTGCCTATGAATGAAGAGCTAGATCAAATTGAGAAGAATCAAACATGGGAGATTGTTTTGAGGCCAGTAGATAATAATATCATCGGGACTAAATGGGTCTATCGCAATAAGATGAATGAAGATGACACAGTGATTCGGAACAAAGAACGACTAGTGTGTAAGGGGTACTCCCAGATCGAGGGAATAGATGTTGATGAGACATTTGCACCGGTTGCAAGGCTGGAGACAATCAGAATATTTTTTTCCATAGTAGTGCAAAGAAAGTTCAAATTGTTCCAGATGGATGTCAAATCCGCATTATTGAATGGGGTTCTGGAAGAAGAGGTGTACATTGAGCAGCCAGATGGTTTTCTCATTAATGAGGATGAGAACAAAGTTTGTAGGCTGAAAAAGGCGTTTTATGGGCTGAAACATGCACCAACGTCATGGTACTCAAGACTTGATCAGTACTTAAAGAAGCTTGGTTTTCATCGTGGGAGAGTTGATTACAATCATTATTTTAGCAATGAAAGTAATCAAAGGATGATGGTGTTGGTTTATGTCGATGACATACTATTTGGCGGATCAGATGAAGTTCAGTGGAGAAAATTTTCTGAATTCATGAAAAATGAGTTTGAAATGTCAATGATTGGAGAGCTAACATTTTTCCTTGGCTTACAGGTGACACAAGTAAGTAATGGAACTTTCATTTCTCAATCCAAATATGCCAAAGAGGTTTTGAGAATGTTTGGAATGGATAATTACAAGGAGATGAAGACTCCGGTTGCTACCCGGATGAAATTATCAAAATATGAGGATGACAAGGCAGTTAATATCACAGAATACAAGCAAATTATTGGAAGTCTGTTGTACTTAACTGAAATAAGGCATGATATTGTTTTTGCCACATGCCAAGCAGTGATATATCAGAGTAATCCCAAGGATAGCCACATGCTTGCAGTGAAAAGAATACTTCGGTATATCCAGGGCACAGTGGATTTCGGCTTGACATATATTGATAAATCTCAAACAGAGTTATTGGGATATACTGATGTAGACTGGGTCGGTTCAGTGGATGATAGAAAATCAACGTCAGGTGGTGCATTCTATCTTTGTGGATTGTGTATTTCTTGGTTAAACAAGAAGAAAGAATGCATTTCGTTGAGCACCGCGGAAGCTGAGTATATTGCGGCCACTCAAGCATGCACAAAGTTATTGTGGATGAAGCAGCAACTTGAAGATATGGGAGTTGAAGTGAAGTCTCCGATCGGAATCCAGTGTGATAACTCAAGTGCTATAAATCTCAGCAAAAATCCCATCCATCACTCAAGGAAAAAGCACATTGAGATAAAGTATCATTTTATCAAGGAGAAAGTTGAGCAGGGAGTCGTGAAGTTGGAGTATGTTCCTACAGAACTACAGGTTGCAGAAATTCTAACAAAGGCCTTACCCAAGGAAGCATTTGAAAGGCATCGACTGGCTCTAGGAGTTCAGTCGACTCCCCGCACTTGAACTAGTGGGTATATGGAACCCACCCCCTCTCCTCGAGGTATGATGTGTTTTTCCCTAATGTGCTGATATGTGTTCTCTACTATGTTACAGACTACAAAGGAGTGACCTTTGGGTTCGTTGACAAAGGGGGAGAAAATAGTTATTTTTCAAGGGGGAGACAGTGTGGCTATTTGAGAAATCATGACAGATATGGGGAGAAGCTGACCAGTGGAGCATCCAGATAGGGGGAGAAATGAGAAAGGGGGAGATTTTTAAATTTGACGATGCTAGAATGATCGATCAAAGCATAGAAATCATGACAGCTGAAGATCGTGATAAAAGCAGAATAGTGGTGTTGGAATGGTGAGAGAAGGTTTCCAACTATCATCAATTGGTATCAGTGTGGTTCAACAATTGGTATCAATTTAAGAATTGGTATCAGGTTGGAATCAACAATTGGTGTTTGACATGAAGTGATTCATTGATGAAATTTTCATACTACTCTTGTTTCTCATGCCGAGCATTGCTCATGTGGGCTTAGAGTACGTGTTAAGTGAATCCTTGAACGTTATCAGAATCACAAGAGGCGAATGGTGGTAGCGGCTAGAAGAAGACTTAGTGAGGTATCAATGTGCAGAAAATCATTCTGAGAAGAGTTATGAAGAGTTGTCAACAAACCCAAAGGGGAAGATTGTTGGACAAAAATCCCTCAAGGTAACATTGAAGTATTTTTGGGTTGATTGTGTTTGTTGAAAAAACAGGTTTCCATGGAGAATTGTCGAGTTCCCGAGAATTTTTTGACAATCCTTGTTGACAAAGAACAATGACAAAGGAAAGGACGATCTGGAGGCGGTACAAAAGAGCAGTACAAGGTGGTGTCGTTTCCCAGTGTTTTCCAAATTTTTGGGGTCCAAAATTTGGAAGTTTGGTGAGAATCACAAAAAGTGGATATCCATAAAGATCCTATTTTTATATGGAAAAGGCATGAGTTTCGCAAAGATGGGATGCATGGATTGGATTTCGCAAAGGCTGAAAAAATGGAGGCGGTGATGCTTCGCGATTACGTCAAAGATTCGCGAACGGCAGAGTTGAAGAGCTTCACGACAATGAAGGGCATTACAAGGGAGCTTCGCGGAGAAGGTGCGAAGTAATGTTGATGGTAATGCTCCGCGATTACGATGAGCTCCGTGATCAGAAAATTTCCATGGTGCTTCGCGATTTAGACAGAATTCCGGCAGAAACTTCGGAGCTTCGCGATTTGAGATGACGTGGCATTGACTTCGCGCTGAAGGGTCGAGGGTCAGTGGAATCGCCTATAAATAGAGGCAGACCCCCTCGAGAGAAGTACAGAGAATTTTCAGAGAAAATCATTTGCTCTCGGTTCACGAAGGTAGTTCGCGTAGCCTGTGTGCTTCGCGAAAGAAGAGCTTCACGGTGGATATTGTAGCTCCGCGAAAGGTGTGACCTCCACGTTGGCTCAGTGAGCTTCGTGAGGGAAGTTTCTCTGCAACGACTTGAGCTTCGTAGTAATGCTTTGCGGTAGTGCTTCGCGAGAGTGCTTCGTGAAAAGGAAGGAGCTTCGCGAAGGCTTGTTTGAGCTTCACGAAATTGGGAGCTTCGCGAAGTAGGGTGCTTTGCGAAGGTACTTTCTAAAGGAATTGCCCATTGGTCAGTGGAAAAGGGGTATTCATCAGTGGATGAAATTTAGACTTCATTAGAGCATCTACATACAGTGGAGGATGCATTCATTAGTGATAATGAAGAGACCTACAGGTTTATAAACTGTGAGTGGATCCCTTCCAAGTGCAGTGAGCATAGGAAGAGGAAGAAGGTGATCCTCTCCACCGGCAGTGAGCCAGAGAGAGAGAAATAGGGAATGAACCTTGGGAAAGCAGTGATCTGACCCTAAACCTTGCAAAGACAGTGATACTGGGATAGAGTGACTATACCCGAACATTGTAATCCACAGCTAGTGAAGTATAGTGGAATTTGGTACGACCGGAAACCTGTCAGCGTATGCTCCTTGAACTTAGCCTTTATCGGTGAACCATGTAAAATTATTGTGTCTTGTTCTTACTTTACATTCTGTTTATATTGTGCAACAGGAAAGAGAGAGAATAGTGTTTTTCTTAACAGCGAAACAAGATCAGAGCGGGCATTAATTTTAAATTAGTCATACCATGATTCACCCCCCCCCCCTCTCAGGGTATTCAGCCTTGTGGACCTAACACAAACCATTATTTAAATGTTTCATACCATAACATAAGTTGTTATTATAAAATAAACAACCCTTCTTTCCAAACATGAAAATAAATCCATCCATATCCAAACAAGATATAGAAATTATGTTCTTGGTAACATTAGGCACATAATAACAGTTATGTAAAACCAAAAGCATTTAAGTTGGCAATGAGAGATGGTAATCACCAATGGCCAATGCAACCAGCCTCGTGCCATTGGAAGCTCAAAGATCCACCTCTCCTCTGGAAATCTTTCTAAATCTACTTCTTTCCTGCATTTGAATATATATGTGAGCCCCACAAGCTGTATCTAACACCCAATGTGTATAAATGGAAACATTACACTATATTACGAATGCACCTTTAGCATCCCCATGCTTCTAGGTGTAGTTCCTCTTCTAGTGGCCTTGCTTGCCACCTGAAAAACATACCACCTACCATTTCTTTCCCTGCCTTTGGATCTTCCCCTTCTGAAGTTCCCAGTTATGATCCAAGTATCACTGAGAGGGGGAGGGGGTGAATCAGTGATATCCTTTTATTTTTATGTTTCCTTCTAATTGAAACAACCTTCGCCTCCTGTTAAAGAGTTTCTTCTCTACTGAACACACAAAACCACAAGAACACAATATTTACAAGCTTCACTACTCCACAAGAGTAGTTACGTCCTTGGTATGATACATAAATAATCCAGTACCACACAATACTCTAGAAAACAATCATTTGATGTGGAATGCAACAAGTAGGATATACCCTTACACTCGTGTATCACTTGGAAAATAATCCGCAAGTGTGTGTGCACCCTCTTAGCACAAATAGGGAATTACAGTATTTCAATGCTTCTTCATAGTTGAACAGTTGTATTCTCTGAAGTAAAAATCTTCACTTTCCTACCCAGAAGCTGGTAAGAACTCCAATATGCACAATTGAATATGTGCGAATACCCCCAAATTTTTCACACAGCCTTTAGGGTATCTTGCGTGAAATTCAAAAGCATTGTGCGAAAAAATCCGCTTTTGGAGTGGAAAACTTATTTTGCGCAACTTCCTTTTTCACGCAACTATTCACTTTTTCGTGCAGCTGTCCTCTTTTCACGCAAACTCCATTCTTTTCACGCAACTCACTTAGCATATAATTTTACACGCACTAGAGCTCAGGATTTCTTCTAAGTGTTGAGCATTAAAAAATGAGATGGGTTCACCTCATATTTATAGGCATTTTGAACCCTGCGCGAAAAACACTAATCCGTGTGTAAAACCCTCTTTATGCGCGTAAAAACTCTTTCACGCAAAATCGGATTTTGCACATTGCTCCAATTTTTCACGCACCTCATGCCTTTACCAATTTTAGAGCTTCTGATCTCGAAACACCTCTTGCACGAAAAACTTCATTCCTTTTTTTCGAGAACCACGCCAATATTTTGCGCAACCATTATTTTTCATGCATCCATCTCCTATTTCGCGCATCCCGCTGTTATTTCGTGCATCCCGCTAATATTTTGCACATCCCGCTACTATTTTACGCACCGCGTTATTTTTTTACGCAACTTTCCTAAATTTCCGTGCACTTCATGCCTTTGCCATTTTTCAATGTTCTGACCTTGAATAATGCCTTGCACGCAAAAATCTAAACCATCTTCAATGTTTTGAGCAACATTCACTGTCAAAAATAAATTTCTTCATCTCCCAATTTTTAGGCCCTAAAATTTTGAAAACACTGGAAAACGGCGCCACCTTAAACTGTTCTTTTGTGCCACCTTCATATTGTTCGTTCCTTTGTCATTTCTCTCTTTACTGCTTTCCATAACCATTCTCCAGCTTTCATCACGAACTCAATTATCGTGATATATATCCTTTGAGAGATCAGATTTAGCATTGTTAGAGTTACAATGGGAAGTACTGAAAATTTACATCTTCCAGCTTCATCATTCCTTCCAATCAAAACTATATATGACTGGCATCATCATTTCTCCCCCTTTCCTTCATAATGATTGCATCACAAGTTCTTCTAACTTATGATATTATTGAAATACATATCAGCAAAGCATCGTCTAGTTTTAAGTACTTTACAAAGTGAATTGATTTATCCTATTTGACAAAAAAAGACAACACTCTGAAAACACTAACTCTTCAAACTTCTTTCTCCATCCAACTTGGTCCCACACCTTCTTGGAGGTACGGTGCTCGGGGCCTTCAGACCATTTATAATTCCTTGGCCCCTTTTTCTGTCCTACCTTTTCTTATTCACCATAAGTATTGTGGGTTTGTTATGCCCCATGTCCTTATCTACCTAGTGAATTAAGCTCAGAAGTTCTGATAGAGTCTTCTCATCTTCACTCATGTTTTAGTTGATAATAAATCTAGAGAAGGTCTTGGGCAGTGATGATAGGATGAGATCTATACACAACTCATCTGGCAACTTAATCCCTAAGATGTCCAGGAATTCAATGTATCCAATAATCTTGACTACATGAGGCCCAGATGGTGCAAACTCTCTAAGCTTAGTTTTGAAAAAATAATTGAATATCTCATATCTCTCATATCTTTCCTTCTCTTGATAGAGATCCTTAAGGTGAGACATCATGCTATACGCATCCATGTTTTCATGTTTTTTCAAGAGCTCATTAGACATGGATGATAGCATGAAACATTGGGAATATATGGCATCATCCATATGTTTTATATAAAGAGATAGTTCCTGATCACTGGCCTCATTTCTAGGCACAACTGGAACATGCTCTTCTGGCGCATACAATTTCCTCCCATGGAGAAGGATGACCCATAAACGCCTCTTCCATTCCTGAAAATTGGTGCCGGTGACAAGGTTTTCCTTCTCGAGTATGGTTCACAATGATATGTTTGAAGTCATTTTTATTTCAATTTATAAAAATTAATATGATCAGTGGTTTACTAATTTATCATGATAAAATTGAGAAAATAAATAAATTAATACTTGTTAGTCTCCAACTATTTTATCGAAATTCAATAGCCCTCTCCATTGGTTTTGGAATATTCTGTTGCATGAATATTCTAGTGGCGAGGATCCATATTCCCCTTCGCATTACCCCAAATAAGGTTGGTCAAGTATCTTGAAGGGTTTTTGGTAGGCATTCTGAATTCCAACTGCATTAACATGCAGTTCTTTGATCCGCTGAGTGGACTCTCCAATCCTGAAATCCTTTTATTTTGGATTTCCTCAACCTTTTCCTCTTCGTCATACCAAGTCCTACTATGGCAGTCAACCCTTGGTGTGAACTAAGTCATGTTAACCCAAAACCTTGAATTAGAATTCCCTGATAATTGAAATCACCCCAACTAGGGTTGGTCAAGCACTTTGAACTATGGTTTGATTCTAACCAAGATTATGGAAGGCTATACCGACTTATATTTTCTTTGAGGGATTTTATCCTTATACATAAATTTTCATTTTATTATCTTTGATTACATGCTTTCTAATATTAAGTGGGATATACTTAAGTGATTAACCATGTCTAAGATAATATTTACACATAAGCTGGTCTTATTTTAGTTCCATCTTGCATGCTTGTTTAATTCATTAATTGTGTGATCATGAAAACACACCCACAATAAATAAACCATGAAACTAATAGAAATAAAATAAATGGTATGATCAAGAGCTTGTTCTATTGGTTAGTTTATCTAGTAGTTGATAAACTAACCCAATACCTAGGGGAGAAATACCTTGAACCTTTTGGTTTTGTGTTTACAGCTTTGCACCTATTCACTTTTGTATCTCCTTGGATTGGTTTAACCTTGACTCCTAACTTGAGCCACCTCCACTAGATTGGGAGCTCCATCCATTACATATTCTTTTATCTCACTCACATGTGATGGGTAAAATAGGGTTTTACATAAAAGAATCCTTGGGCACACATGCCCTAAATATTGATGAGGAGAAGGCTCGCAGGCCAACAAATTTAATTTAAATAAATAAATTAAAAGAAACCATTCATATACAAAAGTCTTGGTCTAACTCATGATCATCCATTTATGCAATGATATTTACGCATAAATAAAACTAGCATTCGATTCTTTAATCATTCTTGCTTAAGATAAATTATGCTCGAATCAATTAATTATATTTAATTAATCAATCCTTTTATCTTAAACCCTTTTTCTGAATTTCCTTGAGATTCTCATCCATCATAATTTTAAAAAAAATAAATTCATTTAAAATTGTCTTTGTACGTAACTTGTACCTTTGAGGTAACCTGGTGAATTCCCATTTATAACTACCCGATGAATATAAATGAACATTATGCAGATGTTAAATTAAACACATATATATAAAACACCTATCACGTGTTGTGCCTCATATTTTCTCATACATTATGGTACACATCTCGATGGTTTGTATAATATAATAATAAATTTTAATAAATCTGCATAATTTGGATGAGTACACTATGTGTAGTTTTGACTACACAGTGTGTACTTTTGTTCACCATCCATATGAAGTACACGCCCGGGGACATGGCATATAGATATACTTCGGAAATCTTCAGAGTACATGGCATGTTCAGTGGGACACATGCCATGTAGTCTCTGTGTTACATGGTTTATAACTAGGAAAGTTGTGTATGGGGTACACGGTCCTACCCAAACCCGAAGGGACTACACACTGTGTTCAATGGGCCACACGGCGTGTAATCTGGAAACCGTGTGCCACCTATTCATGGTCAACACATGGAGTCTTAAAGACTTACATAGGATCCATCGACATGGCTTGGTTTGAAGGACCAATCTGATGCATTGAACCTAGACTACAGGGCGTGTACTGCCAAATACACATTATGTGTTCTGGTGTTGTATAGCCAGGAATGTTTGGCACCACCGGATGAGATCCTCTATTTTATTTTAATCAAAAATTAAAATAAAAAATCATTTTGGTATGGTTAATGAGAAACGAGAGAGGGGGAATAGATCATGAGATTCAGATTTGCAGAACAATTAACTTGAATTGAAACAACTAAATTATTAAATGTGTAAATCATCAATGAAAAACTAAATAATTATAATCAACAATATGATCCCTCTGGTACTACTTATAGGTTTCGGGCATAGTAGAAGAACGTTAGTGGGTGTACCCAATGTTAATTTTTTAGTTAACAATGATCAATCTGAGATCCGTCATGATAATAAAACGCATGATCTTCAAAATAGAACGAATAATGAAAGAAAATAAGGGAGTCTCGGAACAATAGAGAGGATAATCATATGTTTCTTATAATTAATTTAATTAAAAGATAGAAATTACCTTTATGGAATTCTCTTTTCATTGATATTTCTGGTCATGATCCGATGTGATCTTTCATTGCATCATAGAATCCAAGTCTAGGGTTCCTCTAGTAGTGATCCACACATGTTCCACATATCTCTGGAAGTCAACAAAGGGATCTCCGGGTGCTAGCGTGGAAGAGTTTTCTCTTTTGATGTCTGCCTTCAATCACCTTGAGAGCTGCTTTCAAAGCGCTCTCCTTGATCTGGTTGAAGAGGATCTCTCTCATAGGTTAAGAGCGTTCTTGGTGGAAAAAGAATTCTCTCTTGGATTGAGAGATTTTCCAGATCTGTTATGCACAACCCCACATAATTTCTAGGCTAATGAGAATTATATAATTGGGATTTTAATGACTTATAATAATAAAATGAATTAATTACATTAAAGCATTTATTCATTTCATTAAATTCTTAGTAAGACCCCATGTCTAAAAATAACAGTTGAATATTTTTATTACTACATGCACCTAACGAATTACACCTAATATTATTTAATTAAATAAATAATATTATTTATCACAAATCCCCCGAAAAACTACACGGCGGGTACTTTTTTCCATTTTCTTTATTTCCTCCACCACATTTATTAGACCTTGAATAATGGCTATTTATTTCTAAAATAAATATCATTGCATTACTCACTAATAAATATATTATTTCACCCAAAATATATTTTCTTGAATAACTAGTGTTAAAAAAATGCAATGATGCATACTTGAATTATTATTAAACCACAATCGGGAATAATCTTTATTCAACTTGTTAAATTAACATTTAACTGAGATACTTGGACACACTTAGTGTGTGACCCTCTAGGCCTCTTTCTTAGTGGCATTAGGCAGATCCTGCCTAAAGTCTAATGTTAGAATCTAGAAACACACTAAGGAACCCATAGAGAAATAGTTTAACACCTCAAGGATGTGTCACATCCTATGAACACTTATCATGTAATGTAATCCCTTTGTTTCTATATCTCGAATCAAGTGGGTTGCATGTTGGTTCTATCAACCCATGTTCTCAATTATTCTTTCTTTGACTTCCCTGAATTGAACTTTCCCATTCCTCACCATGGATATGGATTTATTTAGGCTATATCAATTCCATCAAAGGGACTGAGATATCTACTTTCACTATGGAACAGAAGGGACAAATCCTTTCTCGCATTATCTATTAATGCAGTATTACTCATGATGCACCCAACATATCCTACCTCACTGCGAACAATGTGTCTTCACAGTTTTCGTCAATATATCTAAGTGTGGGAGTTGTAATACCCATTAATAATAATCTTAAATTCTAAGGAGCAATACACACGTCCACAGATAAGAACATCCAATGACTCTATGAAATGTGTATTTCCTGTTGGTGGGTCTCGTTCTCATAATATCCTCCTGGATATTACCAAGGGAACACACCATGAGAAGGTGCCTCAATGTTTTACGAGTCCTAACCTATAACAACCCCAACTTATTACATACATAATCATAAATTTAGTGAATAAAACACTTCCTTTTACATTGAGGATATTTTCAAGTTTAGATCTTTAGAGAATTGGTACAAAACATTCATAACATTACACATTGTTACATAGTGGATACCATAAAAATAGTTTCCATTTTTCTCAAAATATAAAACATTAAAACTTAAAACATGACTCCTTGAAAATTATTCAACATTTGACACGTCTTTATTCCTTGTATTACACATCCATTAACCTATGAAAAATCATTTAAAAAATTGGGATGAGCACAAAAGCTCAGTAAGGTATGGAAAATAAGGAAAAATCACATTAGTCATGAATACTCATAACGTATGAAAACATTTTCAAAAGACATGCTTTTCACCCATAAATACTTACTTCATGTAACATGAGATTTACATAAGATCCACACAAACATAAATATAATCATAGAGGTATCTTGGGGCATTACTTACATAAACATGTAACCATCTTGGCTACCTTAAAATTTGTAACCCTCACGGCTACCTTAATTTGTGTAACCATCACAGTTACACTTGGAGTAACCATATGGCCAACCTCCAACTTACTCATACCCAATGCATTGTAGGGAAATATAGGTCACACCCTTCACCATAAACAATTCCCAATAACAAAAACATAATCATAAAACATAAATAATATTATAAAAAACATTTCTTTTGAAACTTGTAAAACAGACTTTTAAATGGGAATTTTAGAAGAAAAGTCCCTTATAAACATCATATACTTGAAGTGAGACTTAATAGAGTGGATGAAATATGTATATAATCTGTAATTACACATTATTAAACATATTATAATCATAAGTCATCATACAAATAATTCAAATACCACATAATTAATGAAGTAGAATGTTAACCCAAAGAATGAAAATCGGGTTAAGAATTCTCTTACCTTAGACTTGTCTTACTTAAAAATTGTTTAAATATCCTGTATAATGGTTAAAATAGTGTTATTATAATTTTACAGAAACATTTTCATGTTTATAACATCTTATATGGTCATTTAATAACCTCATTTCACCCCTTAATTATTAGTATTTTGTTCCTTGCATTATTTTTGTTGAGTTCTTTTGTGATTTTCACGATCAGTTCATGATGAATCGTTCTTGTTGATTGGAAGTGAAAATATAGAATTGGAATGGATTAGTATTTACATATTTACAGTACTATAAATTATACCATTTATCACTTTGATTCTTTATATGAGGAAGATTCATTAGATAAAACATTAATGATGTTTGTTTAGATCCTTTAAGTGGTTCTTTGATAATAACAACCTCATTTTGTCTTTTAAATTTGAACCATGAGTACAAAAGAATTCCAGAACCATATATGAGTCATAAAACATATATTATAACCTGGTTCAACCATATAAATGGTTTCATTACCAGAATAGAAAGAATTAATGGAAATTGAAAATACATCGTCCATGATGTCGGTAATTCGACACAAATGGACAATGTTTTTTGATTCTTTAAATAAGTGGAAGAGGAGAAGAATACTAATGATTAATTTTCCATAATCATGAGAATATAATGAATATAAATGATTCTATAGATTTCATGCCTCTTTTATAAGAGGGAGTGAGGAAAGAAGAAAAACTAATCATTAAATAAAATAAAATCTTGAGAAATTTCTCACAAAAATTCGGCAGCCTAACGGCGTCTCTTAAAATTTCATAAAAACATGATTGATGATAGGAATGTAATATCTCATCATTCATACAAAATATGGACATTAAGGGGGAATATTTAATTAAATATCCTAGCAAAAGACAAAGGTAATAGAAGATAATAACATAAAATGAAAGAAAATAAAGAAAATAAAAGAGGTTGTTTACCTCTTGATCTCTTCTCCTTGAGATCCTTCTTAAGGGCTTTGATTTTAGTCTTTTGGTGAGAACAGCAGCTCTAGGACGTGGGGAAGAATATTGGGGAGGGAATTTGGTAGAAATTAGACAATGATCAAGGCTTGAGAGGTGTGGAAGGAAGAGGGGAGTGAGGGTGGTATTTATAGTGGAGGAGGGGAGGTATTTTAGATTATTTTAATCATTATTATAATATTTTTATCAAGACTATGAATAATCTCAAATAAAGTGGACCTAAATAGTGATAATATCATGTGAGTTCGAATCAAGTGGCCTTGTATCACTTATGATGTCATAAATAGTGCATTTTTACTAATAAATTGATTATACTGTATTTTATCGTATTTCACTATTCACCGAAAATTCAAGAGTTTCATAAAAATACCAAAAATTTACCCCAACCATTTTTCGACGTGTAGAATTCAAAAATGAACTCCATTTTTCAATAATAATTTTCTAAATATTATTAATTTAATTTTTAAATAAGGTCACAGTTAATTCGAAAAATAATAATATTGAAGTGCAATTAGTTTTATGTGACATTGGAAAATTAATTAAGATCCCATTATCTTATTGCCTTGGGAAAATAAAATATTATTATTATTTACTATTCATGAGGTCATATTACTATTCATATTACTATTCATAAGGGTATGTTACTGTTCACCAAAAATCAAGTTTGTTTCATCAGACTCTAAATAACATACTGAACACAATTGTAGATGACTGTTTCTTGAAATTCAAAACATAGAAGAAATAAAATTATGTTTAAAGGATACTTATAAATATATATACCTTAAACAAAATTTCAAGCATTTTCAATTTATTTTTAGAAAACATTGGGATGTTACATTATCCCCACCTTCTTGAAATTGCTTCCTCGCAATTTTATTTACTTATTAAACAACTGATGGTATTTTTCCCTCATAGCATTTTCAGACTCCCATGTTGCTTCTTCAACCATGTGGTTTCTCCAAAAAACCTTTACCTGGTGGATTACCTTATTCCGCAATACCTGTTCTCTTCGATCAAGAATCTGAACTAGTTTCTCTTTATAATAAAGGTTCTATTCCAGTTGAACTGCTTCCGGGCTCAAGACATGTGATGAATCTGGAACATACTTTCTCAACATCGAAACATGAAAAACATTGTGTACCTGAAACAAGATCGGAGGCAAAGCTACGCGGTATGCAATTGTTCCAACTTTCTCCAAGATTTCAAATGGACCGATGAACCATGGACTTAGTTTCCCTTTCTTACCGAAATGCATCACACTTTTCCAAGGAGAGATTTTAAGGAAAACATGGTCACCTACCTCGAAAGAGAAGTCTTTCCTTCTGTTATCTGCATAACTTTTCTGCCTGCTCTGAGCTGTCCTCATGTGTTGCCAGATCATCCTCACTTTCTCAGCTACTTCTTCTACTAATTCTGGCCCCATCAACTTTCTTTCACCGACTTCATCCCAAAACACAGGAGTCCGACACTGCTTTCCATACAAGGCCTCAAAAGGTGCCATCTGAATACTGGAATGAAAACTGTTATTATAAGAAAAATCAACTAATGAAATATGTTGATCCCAACTTCCCTGATAGTCCATTGAACAAGCTCGAATCATATCCTCCAAAGTTTGAATCGTTCGTTCTGAATACCCATCTGATTGAGGATGAAAATCTATACTAAAATTCAACTATGTTCCCAATGACTTTTTAAGTCCCTTCCAAAATTTAGAAGTGAACTTGGGATCTCGGTCAGACACAATGGAAAGAGGAACTCCAAGTAACCTGACAATCTCCTTGAGGTACAATCGAGAAAGCTGATCCAAATTCATTGTATCTCAAATAGAAAGAAAATGTGCAGACTTTGTTAGTTGATCAACAATAACCCAAATCGCATTATTACCTCGAGAAGTCTTTGGTAGTCCCACCACAAAATCCATGGATATATTCTCCCATTTCCACTATGGCACTGGAAAAGGCTAAAGAATCCCCTTTGGTAACTTCCGCTCTGCTTTATCCTGCTGACATGTAAAACATTTCATTATAAAATCAGAAATATCTCTTTTTATCTCATTCCACCAATAATACTCTCAAAGGTCTTTGTACATCTTAGTACTTACAGGATAAATATAAAATGGAGAACTATGAGCTTCACACAACAATTATTTCTTCAACTGGGAATCACAAGGCACACACAACCTTTTTCCAAATCTTAAAACACAATCTTTATCAAGATTAAATTCTGGAAACTTACCCACTTTAACCAATTCTACCTTTTTCTGAAGCTCATGGTCTTCCCTGTGCGCTTTCATAATTTTTTCTAACAACGAATACTGTACTGAAACCTGGAACAAAAGATAGGTATTCCCTGCACCAACAACTTCCAAGCCAAAATTCATCAAATCATTAATCAAGGGACCATGTTCCAAATGTAGCATGGTTAATGATGCATGATGTTTCCGAATTAAGGCATCTGCTACTTTGTTTTCTTTTCCAGGATGGTAACTAATCATGCAGTCATAATCCTTTATCAGTTCTATCCATCTTCTCTGCCTCATGTTTAATTCCTTCTAAGTGAATATATACTTTAGACTTTTATGGTCAGTATATATTTGGAATTTGGTTCCGTATAGATGATGCCTCCAAATTTTCAAAGCAAAAACTACAGTTTCCAATTCCAAATCATGTGTGGGATAATTTATCTCATGAGGTTTAAGTTGTCTCAAAGCATAGGCAATTACCTGATCATTCTGCATCAATAAACAACCAAGTCCCTTCAAAGAAGCATCACTGTAGATGACAAACTCACCATTCCGGGAAGGTAAGTCCAAAACTAGAGCATTCACCAATCTCTTCTTTAGATCTTGAAAACAAACATCACATTCCTCTGTCCAAAAAAATTTAACCCCTTTCCGTGTTAACTTAGTTATCGGGCTATATAACCGTGCAAAGTTCTTAACAAACCGTCAGTAATAACTTGCTAAGCCCAGAAAACTATGAATCTCTGTAACATTTGTGGGTCTTGGCCATTCATCAACTACTTTTGTTTTGTAAGGATCAACTGTTATTCCATCCTTATTTACAATGTGCCCAAGAAAAGAAATCTATTTCAACCAAAAATCACACTTGCTGAATTTTCTATATAGTTTCTTTTATTTTAAAGTTTGTAAAACAACCCTTAGATGTTTTTCATGCTCCTCTTTATTTTTAGAAAAAACTAGAATGTCATAAATAAATAAAACCACAAACTTATCCAAGAACTCATGAAATACTCTATTCATAAGATTCATGAATATAGCAGGTGCATTAGTTAACCCAAACGGCATAACAACAAATTCATAATGCCCATATCTAGTACAAAAGGTTGTTTTCGGGATGTCATCCTCCTTCACCTTCAGCTGATGGTATCCGGATCTCAAGTCTATCTTGGAAAAGTACTGAGCTCCCTGGAGCTGATCAAACAAGTTATCAATATGAGGCAAAGGATACTTGTTTTTAACAGTGATGTTATTCAAATCTCTATAATAAATGCAAAGTCTCATGGAACCATCTTTCTTTTTAATAAACAAAACAGGGGCTCCCCATGGTGAAGTGCTGGGATGAATGAAGCCTTTGACAAGAATATCCTATAACTAATTTTTCAATTCAAGAAGTTCTATTGGATCCATACGATATGGGGGTTTTGAAATTGGATTAGCATTAGGAACTAAGTCAATTGTGAATTCGGCTTCTCGTTCAGGTATGACACCGGGTAACTCCTTAGGAAAAACATCAAGGTATTCATTTACCACTGGAACATCATCAATTTGAATAGTTCCCTTGTTTCCAACAATATGAGAAAGATAACTTTCATTTCCATATTTCAGTAGTTTCTCAGCTTCCTGATATGTTATCAATTGTATGGGTTCATTATTGTATAAAACTGTAACTCTTTCTGAAAAACAACTTCTTTAGATCTACAGTCAATCTTAGCATGATAATCAGAAAGCCAATCCATCCCCAGAATAACATCAAACTCGACTAAGGGTAAAACAACAAGGTTTGCAGGTAAATTATTTCCACATACCACAATAGAAAGATTCTTATAATTCCTCTTTGTTATAACATTTCCCCCTGGTGTTTTAACAACAAGTTCGGGTCTCATTTGTTGAGGTGATATTTCTAATTTACTAGACAATTTCTCAGAGATGGAGGAATGTGTAGACCCTGTATCAAACAAAACTTTAGAAAAATCTGAGTGAACAAACAAAGTACCTAATACAACTTCATTGGATGGCCCAAAACCTGCTGACGTAGTCGCAAAAGATCTCACTACACCTTTCTTCTTGTAGTCTGGCTTCTTTGCATCATTTGGATCTCTCTTTGGACAAGCATTTGCATAGTGACCCATCTCACCACATTTAAAACACTTTACAGTTTGCTTATCAGAATTAGTCTTTGGATCATTTTCATTGTAATCTCGGGCAATATGTCCAAACTTACAACATTTAAAACACTTACCAGTTTTGATAAGACATTCCCCAGGGTGCTTCTTGCCACACTTTTCACAAACTGGAAACTGGATTTTCTTACCATCAGATTTCTTTGGTTGATTCTTACCCATTGCTTTCCAACTGGACCTCTTCTTCTCTTTGTTTACAAAATGCATGTGATCATCATCAAACTCCATCTCTACCCTCTGATCACATCAGACAAGTTTCTCATAACTTTTTAATTCACGGGAGTTCAATTCCCTTTGATACCTTGGCTTCAATCCTGAGTAAAAGCGGTTGATTTTGCTATCGAGATCTAGAATAAGATTTGGAGCATACCTTTCCAGTTGGGTGAAGTTCGCTTCATACATAGCCACTAAATCTTCCTCCTGCTATTTCAATTCAATGAATTTCTTCTCTATTCTAAGTCGCACCACCTTAGGAAAATATTTTTCAAGAAAAATACTTTTAAATTCATCCCACACTAAGGCATCAAAATCCTCTCTACCCCTGATATTCCTTACCATTGACCACCACTGATCAGCTTCCCCTTCAAAACGATAAATGGAAAGACTTACCTTTTGATTGTCTGAACATCCCATAACATCAAATATCTTTTCAAGGGCTTTAATCCATCCTTCAGCTGCCACTGGGTCAGAAGATCCATTGAATATAGGAGGATGTTATCTCATAAAATGTTCCACCACTGTCATGTTCCGTTGGGGTAACTCTTTTGGTTCTCTTGCATGGATGCCACCACCATTTATTTCCTTCATTAGCTGAGCCATTACGGTTACAAACTGCTCGGTTCCAATCCCTACCATTCCGGGCTGTAGATCAGGAAGGATGTCATTCTGTCGGTGCCTCTCCTCTTCAGCATCCCTGTTCCTTCTGCGAACAACCATTCTGAATAAAAATTTCTTAGATGAAGAAACATGGTAATCTTTATATGATATAACAAATTAAACATAGAGTGAAAATCATTTATGGTATTCTATTATCATCACCATAAACCCTAAAGTTATCTAAACCATCCTCTGATACCAACTATAACGACCCCAACTTATTACATACATAATCTTAAATTTAGTCAAGAAAACACTTCCTTTTACATTGAGGATCTTTTCAAGTTTAGAGCTTTAGAGAATTGGTACAAAACATTCATAACATTACACATTGTTACATAGTGGATACCATAAAAACAGTTTCCATTTTTCTCAAAATATAAAACATTAAAACTTAAAACAAGACTCCTTGACAATTCTTCAACATTTGACACGTCTTCCTTCCTTGTATTACCCATCCATGAACCTATGAAAAATCATTTAAAAACTTGGGATGAGCACAAAAGCTCAGTAAGGGATGGAAAAGAAGGAAAAATCACATTAGTCATGAATACTCATAACGTATGAAAACATTTTCAAAAGACATGATTTTCACCCATAAATACTTACTTCATGTAACATGATATTTACACAAGATACACACAAACATAAATATAATCATAGAGGTATCTTGGGGAATTACTTACATAACCTTGTAACCATCTTGGCTACCTTAAAATTTGTAACCCTCACGGCTACCTTACTTTGTGTAACCATCGCAGTAACACTTGGAGTAACCATACGGTCGACCTCCAACTTACTCATACCCAATGAATTGGAGGGAAATATAGGTCCCACCCTTCATCATAAACAATTTCCAATAACAAAAACATAATCATACAACATAAATAATAGCATAAAAAAACATTTCTTTTGAAACTTGTAAAATAGAATTTTAAATGGGAATTTTAGAAGAAAAGTCCCTTATAAACATCATATACTTGAAGTGCTACTTAATAAAGTGGATATAATATGTATATAATCTGTAAATACACATTATTAAACATATTATAATCATACGTAATCACACAAACAATTCAAATATCACATAACTAATGAAGTAGAATGTTAACCCAAAGAATGGAAATCGGGTTAAGAATTCCCTTACCTTAGGCTTTTCTTACTTCAAACTTGTTTAAAACTCATGTAAAATGGTTAAAATAGTGTTATTATAATTTTAAAAAAACATTTTCATGTTTATAACATCTTATATGGTCATTTGATAACCTCATTTCACCCCTTAATTGTTAGTATTTTGTTCCTTGTATTATTTTGGGTGAGTTCTTTTGTGATTTTCACGATCGGTTCATGATGAATAGTTCTTGTTGATTGGAAGTAAAACTCTAGAATTGGAATGGATTAGTATTTACATATTTCCAATACCGTAAATTATACCATTTATCACTTTGATTCTTTATATGAGCATGATTCATTAGATAAAACATTAATGATATTCGTTTATATCATTTAAGTGGTTCTTTGATAATAACAACCTCATTTTGTCTTTTAAATTTGAACCATGAGTAAAAAAGAATTACAGAACCATATATGAGTCATAAAACATATATTATACCCTGGTTAAACCATATAAATGGTTTCATGACCATACTAGAAATAATTAATGGAAATTGGAAATACATCGCCCACGATGTCGGTAAATCGACACAAATGGACGATGTTTTTTGATTCTTTAAATAAGTGGAAGAGAAGAAGAATACTGATGAGTAATTTTCCATAATCATGAGAACATAATGAATATACATGATTCTAGAGATTTCATTCCTCTTGGATAAGAGGGAGTGAGGAAAGAAGAAAAATGAATCATGAAATAAAAGAAAATCTTGAGAAATATCTCACGAAAATTCAGGAGCCTAATGGCGTCTCTTAAAATTTCATAAAAACAAGATTTATGAGAGGAATGGAATATATCATCATTCATAAAAAATATGGACAGTAAGGGGGAATATTTAATAAAATATCCCAACAAAAGACAAATAGAATGGAAGAGAATAACATAAAATGAAAGAAAAGAAAGAAAATAAAAGAGTTTGTTTACCTCTTGATCTCTTCTCCTAGAGATCCTTCTTAAGGGCTTTGATTTTGGTATTTTGGTGAGACCAGCAGCTCTAGGACGTGGGGAAGAAGATTGGGGAGGGAATTTGGCAGAAATTAGACAATTCTCAAGGCTTGAGAGGTGTGGGAGGAAGAGGGGAGTGAGGGTGGTATTTATAGTGGATGAGGGGAGGTATTTTAGATTATTTTAATCATTATTATAATATTTTTATCAAGACTATGAATAATCTCAAATCAAGTGGCCCTAAATAGTGATACTATCATGTGAGTTCGAATAAAGTGGCATTTCATCACTTATGATGTCATAAATAGTTCATTTTTACTGATAAATTGATTATACAGTATTTTATCGTATTTCACTATTCACCGAAAATTCAAGAGTTTCAGAAAAATACCAAAAATTTACCCCAACCATTTTTTGATGTGTAGAATTCAAAAATGAACTTCATTTTTCAAAAATAATTTTCTAAATATTATTAATTTAATTTTTAAATAAGGTCACAGTTAATTTGAAAAATAACAATATTGAAGTGCAATTAGTTTTATGTGACATTGGAAAATTAATGAAGATCCAATTATCCTATTGACTTGGGAAAATAAAATAATATTATTATTTACTATTCATGAGGTCATATTACTATTCATAAGGGTATGTTACTATTCACCAAAAATCAAGTTTGTTTCATCAGACTCTAAATAACATACTGAACACAATTGTAGATGAAAGTTTCTTGAAATTCAAAACATAGAAGAAATAAAATTATGTTTAAAGGATACTTATAAATATATATACCTTAAACAAAATTTCAAGAATTTTCAATTTATTTTTAGAAAACCTTGGGATGTTACACCTAATAACCTATATTATTTGTATCCCTCAAATAACAACATCCAGCCATAGAACATATATTCAAGAACAGTGTTATGGAACTTCCAGGTTCTCATCGTAGCAGGGATCTGCTATGAACCTTTAATGAAACAGTTATCCTTAGGACATTATCACATGCATTGTCACATAGAATAATAATCAATATGTGATAAGGTATTTATTAATAACTAAAGTACAAATTAGTTGGTTCTAGGCCACCAACTCAAACAACCCATCCTTATACCCTATGAAAAACATTTTAAAACATGGTATGAGTACAAAAATCTTAGTAAGGGATATAAAATAAGGAAATAAATCGTTAGTCCATGAATATTTTAAACTCATGAAAACATTTTCCCAAAATCAAACTTTTCACCCATAAAACATAAAATATTTAACTGACCTCATAAAATTATAAAATTCCTGTAAAACTCTATAGAAATAAAAAAACATAAAGGTAAATTTTGGCATCCAAATAATTCTTATATTGTAGCTTTCATGACTATATAGGGACAAACCATCTTGGTTACATTTGGAATACCCATTGCGGTATGTTCCCAAAATCTCTTAGGAGAAATTGTACTGTTTAACTCTGTATCATTGCCCAATGCATTGGAGAGCTATCACAATCTCACCTGCACTTGGTTTATCATGGAACCACCTATATTAATAAACTATTTCCAAGAACCATAACATAATCATAACACATAAAACAATCATAAAGGGAAAATAACATTTTCACTTTGAAATCACATTTTATTTTTACAAAGACGTACAGTCATAAATGAAAACATATTATTTAAAAATAAAATAGTAAACTTATAAATGAAGCATCAAAATATTAAAGCGACATAAAATTTGTAAAATTCATTCATGTTGTATAAGTTAAAAAAACATTCTTTTTGGTTTTTGTAAAAATAGTTGAAATAGTAACTTTTAAAGAGGTTTTTAAAAGAAAGTCCCTTACCTTAAGTCCAACTCATCACGTACAATATTTTTCTTCTTGAATAATAAAATTTGGTTCATTATTTAATTTTTTTATAATATTTTTAAAGTTTAATATTCCTTTTATATGTCTTATTTTCATGTTATAACAATTACTTAATTATTTATGTTCACATCTATCATTTTTTCGATATTTAGTACGTGAGTCAAAAATGACTTTGAAATGGTGTTTAATGTCAAAATAGTCATGATTACATTATATAAAGAATAATATTAATGAAATAATAATCACTTTTATAAATCAATTATACTTTTAAATCAAACCATTTATGTATGGTAATAAAAAAACAACAACGTTATAATCATGGAGACGGTAGGTCGTACGTATGCATGAGTAACATTTCCATAGTTCATTGATCATTATGGAAATAAGGTAATTATTATTTAATATTTAAATAATGATAATAATACTATTAAAATCATATTAATAATTTAAATATACTTATATATGTCATCCATGTTATGTGGTGAAGAAAAATGAATCACATCACTTCGTGGAGGTGGTATTTCACACGTACGCACAAATGACATTATCATTTTTATGTGCATGGAAAGGTAAGAATTTAATTGATATATTATAATTTAATAATGATAAATATTCCATTAATATCATATATAAACATTAATTCCATCATTATAACCAATCTTGAGAGACGGTGATAGAAAATGAACTTTATCAGTTCGCGAGGCGGTAGTCCATCATACACACGAATGAAAAGTTCATTTTTCATTTGATGAAATTGGATATGAATTTAGGTGAAGATATTAATATAATAACATATTATTATATTGAGTACATTATAGTTATTATTTAATCATGATTGAAGAATATTTTAAGGAATATGAAGAAGAAACAAAATAGAAAAACTTAATTAAAAACATAACCTTCTCTTCAGACGATCTCCTTTGATTAACACCTTAACACCTCAAAAGGAGGGTGTTCTACCTGAAATAAGGCCTCTAGGAAGAGGGTACTAATTATAGTAAAGTATTTTGGTGTATATTGGCTTAACCAAATAGTTTTTTAGGTGTGGAGACTAAATAATAACGGGTGACCTTTTATAAGAGAGGGGAGGGGTACTCATGGAAATATTTAAAATATTAAATTAATATAAATTAATATTCAATTCCCAAATAGTCCAAAATGGTTTATTTAAAATATAGGATTATTATAGATCGAAAAAAATCGTAAAATTAATATTATAGAAGTTTTTATTATTTTTTAATCCTTATCATTTTATTTTAATCCTTAATTAACCATTTTAACTCTTGCCATAATATCATGTAATTTATACTTTGAGGGTAAATATAATTACTATAACTTCCCAAAAGACTAATAAATGAGTAATTTATGACATTATAAGAGTTATCCAAAACTATTTGGACAAATATGGTATTTTTATAAATTCTATATAATTTTAAAAAATATGTTTTCTAAAAAAATATCATTAGTGTCAGTTTTGAGAATATTCAATATTTGACTTTTTAAAAATATCATAAAACTTGATATCGTATAAAAACTCTATTAAAACATCCCTAACATGTAAAATTCATACATAAAATTCATTTATGACATAAATTATAATAAATTATATTTATTTTAATATTAATAATGTCATTTATTTGATCCTTTCATTAATGAGTCAAATATTATATCATCATTATGTCACCATTTAATTTAATTATTTATTCCCTAAAAATTATAAATAAATTAACATGATATAGGTAATATTTTTATATTTATAAATAATATTTATAGTTGAATATATCCATTGTATAAATCCATTTTATAAATACTTTACTTGATAAAAATATGGGTGTGAAAAAATTTGTCTTCTCTTTGAATATAATATTATAAATGCATTAAGGCCATCCAAGTGGTTCCAATTGGTACTAAAATATATCAAAGGATTATATTGTCTAAAACATAGTTATCCAATGAAATTAGGACAAGTTGTAGGGTGATTTTAGATTATTTATAATATTTTTTTACCTTTATTTACCTGATTTACCCTTAACCATGGTAAATAAAATAATAAAGTTATTATTCACCAAAAAATAAGTTGATCCTATGAGAAAAAAAATCATAATGATTACAGCCATATATTTTTATTTTTCTAAATTAAATTTAGATAAGTGTAAAAATTAAGTTTAACGCTAATCCCACATACGTAGTGGGAAACCTAGTTAAAATAAAAATGTTCAAAAGTTCAAAAAGTTTTTATATCCAATTTCAATGTGTAATTGATTACAATGACTTAGATTGGATTAAATAATAATAAAAATTAATCTAATTAAACTTTAAAACTAATTAAAATGATACTTTAACTATATAAAAAAATTAGATGAAATAGTAGTTTTTAATTAAAATACAGTATTTTTCACTATTCATTAAAATATGAAATTTATCAGAAAAATACCTAAAATTCAACCAAAGTAAATTTTCATACTTCTATTATAAATAATAAGTTTATTTTGTAAAATATAACTTATAAAGGTGTCAAAGAAAT
The DNA here is from genome assembly GCA_963277665.1 of Viscum album. Taxonomy (NCBI): domain Eukaryota; kingdom Viridiplantae; phylum Streptophyta; class Magnoliopsida; order Santalales; family Viscaceae; genus Viscum; species Viscum album. Next base: position 922,743,566 of record OY728130.1, read on the forward strand.
ATTTAAAATGGGTTCTCCATCAAAAGGCATCAAAAATTCCATTTTGAAAAATACTTCTTTTATGCATAATGATAAGTGTATTTCATGCATACATTTTAGGTTGTTTTAATGTAATAATTTTTTTATTTAATTGAATAATATTTCCAAATGTTTGAAAATTTGAATTGTTTTATGTTTTATGGTAGGAAACAATGAATATCTGAAAAAGTTATGAAAAGGGGTGAAGAATGGAGCTAAAAGACACTTCACAATGCTTCACTTCACTCGCGGTGTGACACTGGATTTTTGAATCCAATACAGATCTAGAAAACTGGGGAAACATGATTACATGATGTGTAATCCATTTTCACAATGTGTATTCCATTTACACATCATGACTTTATCAAGTGAAGAAGATTCGTCTACACAAGTTGTGATGAGGTTATACACTGTGAAAGTCAGTTACATGTCGGGAGTCTTGATTACACATTGTGAAAGGAGTAAAAGTTCAAAATCTATAGTTATATTTGTGTGAGATTTTTGCAGATTCAAAGATCATGGAGGGAACCTTATATTTGGATTACACAACATGTAAACACATTACAGGTCGTGACACTTTCGGGAAATAAAAAAAAATAAAGATACTCAGAGATATGTTGTATGGCTGAGGTTGGACTAAAACGTCTATAAAAGCACCCTCAGCAGAACCATTGGAGGAGAATTATGGATGGATCTCAATGAGGATCCATTTCCTGAGACGTGCACCACTAAGGATCCATTCTTCACCATTTTATTTAGGATTTTTCTTTATTATTTTCTTCTAAATCCACTCATGGTTAGCATGAGTGGGTGATTTCTTTGTGTCGAGGCATATATGATGAACAGGGATTGAATGTATGAGGTATTTTATATTTTAATGAAATTTATGTTGGGATTTCACATCTATTATTCATTTCTATCTCTTTCCTGGTTTCTTCTTCCATGATCATTGTGATTAGGGTTAGGGAATGGATTTAATTCCATTTTTTATTTGAGTATGAACATTGCCTAAGTTTATTGAATGTTATAATTTAATGTGAAGTATAGGGTTTATATTTTCTCCTTGTCCATTGGTTTTATCTCTTACCTAAGTTTAAATTAGCTTTCAAGTTACCCATTCTTTGTAATCTGAAGTACCAAACCATGAAAAAATAAGAACTTAGGATGGAGATCATTTTTCATGACCATTATACTCGCTAAGACCCAATTCCAACAACTTCATGATTGTTAATTAACTATTTCATACCTTTTTAACCCATGAACCTAGATTCATTACTTCCTGGAACCCATTTTATATTTTCTTCTCCCACATTTTTCACCAATCAAATGCTCGATAGTTTAGATTTAATTTCTACAAATCAATATTAGTTTGGGTTTATTTTATTGAATTAATATTTTCTCCAACCCTGTCTCTATGGGTTAAACCTCAAACTTGCATATCCTATACTACCCTATAGTTTATTGGTTTGTTTGTTTCATGTTTTAAATTTATAAATTTGGTAACCCGTAGAGAATTAACATTGCTTGTTGGGCTATCACATAACATTTCATTTTTTCATATATTATGTCTAGAAAATACATAAGATTAATTTTAAACATTATATTTAATATATAATAGATATATTTCATTAATATAATCCAAAAATAGTGATTTATTAACTTATTTTTATAAAACAAACTTGTGCACATTTAAATAGATTTTCATAAAAACATTTCCTTTTATTTTAAAAAATTTTAACATTAATTTATAATTAATAATTCACAAAAGAATTAATTATATATAGATGTTTAAACCATATTTTCATAATTCATTTAGTACTATTCATTCCTATCATTCTAACGACTATGATATAATGATAACATTTAAATAGTAATATTTATTTTTTCTCTTAAGCTCGATATGTCATATCATATATGTTATCAAACATAGTATTTATTTTTTTTAACTTGGGATGTTATATTCTTCCCCCTTTAATAAATTGTGTCCTCACAATTTGAACTTGGGGTTGAAAATCTAACAACCCAAGATTGACGTAAAAGGAAATTACATTTATTTTTTGGAATACTTAATACATTACATAAATTGATGCCCAAAAATTGCATTAGTTTAGTGTCTTTGGAAACTCTAAACACATTCTTCTATCTTGGTGAAATATCTTCAACTTCTCCCATAAATATCTTTACCTTAAGTTTTCATACCTAAAAACTTTATTATATCATAGGGGAAAGAAAAACATAAATAGGGAAATCTCAAATGCTTAGTAATGTAAAACATGGAAAACATAAATATAAGAATGTAAAAAACATGAAAATATATTTTGAATATCAATATATTGAGTCATAAAATAAATCTTGGCAGTACCTAAGGCATAAATCATAAAGGAACATTAATCATGATAACATAGCATTGTTATAAAACATGAACTTTTGGAAAACGCATAATAATAGAGAATAATTTCTATATTTTACAAGGCTTATTTCCAAGACCATCATAATAGATGAAGTCCATTACTGAACCAGGTTTACTTTTCATTTCAGCCCTATATTACTGAATCAGATTTACTTATTGTCCTAGCCCTATATTACTGAACCGTATTTACTTTTCGTTCTAGACTTGTATTACTTAACCAGATTTACTTGTTGTTCCAATCATGTCTAACTCGTGAGATATAAATCTTTACCCAATTCATTGGAGGGATATATATTTCCCACACATCACATAATTAAAACCATACATATGTGTGCCATAAAAATATAAATCATTCATCATAACATAACCCGGAGAATAAAATGGGTTTCTTAAACATCACTCCATCGTAACATAATCCTTATAAAACAAATGGATTTCATAAATATAACTTCATAATAAATATAATCAACCATAAGAATAATATGGATAGTATACTTGAACAAATATCCTTAATACTAGATGGAAAATAATTTTGATAAAACACTGGAAATTAGTTCTTTAGGAAACTATCCTTTATTCTTCAAAAATGTTTTCTTTTCTAATAACACCTTGCAATTTAAAAATAAAATAATTTTTTTGAAAATAAACTTGAAACAATGTAAGGTAAGCTTCATGGAAATAATACATTATGAAATCATAAAATTCTATTCATGTTGTATAAGTTTAAAAAACATTCTCCTCATACTTTTTCTAGAAAATTCAAAAAATACCACATATGGAAAATGAAAGAAATATTCCTTCCAAACCATGTAGTAAAATTAAAAAATTGGTAAAAATGAATTTAAAAATCCATATGGTAATATTAAACATTTTATAAAAACATTTTTTATAAAACATGGACATGGATGATAAGTATACCCCATTAAATAATTACATATAAACAATCTCAGATAGTAATGAGATTACAGAATTATCCATTACCAATTATAATCAATTGAATCATATGCCTCATAAAATAAATAAAATTATATGAGTATGTAAATATCATAGACGACATAATCAGAATCATAAATCATTCATGATAATCATTAACACTACACAAAATAAATAGGTGGTCTATAAAGCATATGTCCCACAGAAATAAAAGTGAGACAAAATAATCTCTTACCTTATGTCTGTTATCCTTTGTGTGTATCTGAACCTCTTGTATAATGATTTAAATGATTTAATTAACTTATTATAAAATAAAATTAATTTTTATTATATCATATATGATCATATTATCATCCATTTGGTAATAATATTTCATTATTACTCGTTATTCGGGTATAAACTGCTTCATTTTCTTATGCATTTTTTACTGAATAAGTTTTATTTATCCTTCTTAGATCATATTTATATCATTAAAAAATGATATTAACATGATACATGTCATATTTATTCATTCTGTACATTTATATAATCATTTTTTAATGGATATCTTGTAGAATGAATCGCATCGCATCATGGTGACGGTAGGTCGTACGTACGTACGAGCGACGATATCATTCTGATAATTATGAAATGGTATGGAATTTTATGGGATATATGTTGTTAAATAATCCATATAATTTTATAATGATCATATATAGTTATTATTTCCATCATTATATCCATCCAATTAAGGTGGAAGTGAAAAACATATTACACTACGATGTGGAGACGGTAAGTCGTACGTACGCATGCGTGGTGATTTTATTTTTCAAAGGATGGACATAAGGTAGAATATGGTTGTTTCATAATTATAATAACATATCAGTATATTATTGATACTTATGTTATTAATTTATAATGAAACAAATAATTAATAGTAAGTATAAGAAGAAAAAAGTTTGAAAGAATCGGTAGTAGATATTATCTCTTCCTCGACGTGCTACCTCTAAATCTCATTTTAAAGGCACTAGAGTTGGTCTGTTGAGAAGAAAAAAACCTCTATAATGTGGATAATTAATTTAATAAGGTAAAAGGGTTTTGGATTTTGGATCTATAACACTCAAATTTAAGTGAAGTGGTGATGAAGGAGGTGCCCTTTTTTAATTGAGGTGAGGGGCACCATTGGAAATTCTTAAAATATTAAATTAATATAAATTAATTTTTTTAATAAAAAAGCCTCCAAATTGAAATATGTCGCATATAATATGTTTATAGTTCTAAATCCTCTCATACAATAATTTTTAGACATGTATTTATTTTATTTTAAACCTTATCTTTTTTGTTTACCCTTAATTATTCTCTTTTAATTTTAATTGTAGAAACAACATTTTAAGTATTAAGAGGTTACAAATTTTAATTACATGAGATAAATTTCATATAATTGGTCACTTAATGAAATTTTATAACTTATCATAGTCACTTTTTGATTTTAAAATATTTTTAGTATTTTTAAATAATTTAATAAAATATTATTTTTATAAAATATCAATAGTATCAATTTTTACACTATTCGTTTCATTGGATTTAAATAAAATTCATACAGAGAGATAACTTCAAAAAAACTCATTTAATAGTCTTATAACATGTCATAGTAACATATAAAATTATTTTATGGCATAAATTATGTCATATAATATTTATTTTAATATTTGTAATATCATTTATTTTATATTTCTCTTAATAAAATAATTAATATATCACTATTGTGTCAATATTTAGGGTAATTATTTAATATATAAAAATTATAAATAAATTAAAATGATGTAGATAATTTCATTATATTTCTATATACTAATTATTTTTTTAGTTTCATCAAGTTTATAACTACATTAAAAATTTTATACTTATAAGATATAAGAGAGTGACATGTTGTCACTTTCTTTTGTTTAAATAATAATTACATCACTTTCATGGATAAAAGACCATTAAAAGAATCAATTTTGATCCTTAAGTGTTAAAGGTATAATTTTATTCATCCAATATTATTTTTATAGGTATTAAGGGTAATTTTATTATCCTCTTCATATTATTTGTTACCCTAATTTACTTGATATACCTTTAATCATGGTAAATAAAAATTACCAAAGTTAAAATTCATAATCTCCAAAAAAAATAAAAGAAACCTATTAAAATAATTTTAACCTAGTGATTAAAAATAAGGAATCCATTTTTCTAAATTCAAAACATATAAATTTCAGTTTTTAATTTAAAATTAATTCTCATTGTCAAAGCGAGAAAATGGGTTTTTTTAAGTAAAAACCATCAAAAGACTAACATGTGTTTATATCAAATTTCAATGTAAAATTACTTTCAATGACCAATATTAGATTAAATTATAAAAAAATAATGTAAATATACCTTAAAACCAATTTAAATTATAATCTATCAATACAAATAAATTATAAAAAAAGGAAAATTTGAATTAAAATGAAGTATTTTTCACGATTCATTAAAATATGAATTCTCTCATAAAAATACCAAAATTTCAAACAAAGTAAATTTTTATGTCTCTATTATAAATAAGAAGTTTATTATTTCAAAAATAAGTTATAAAAGTGTAAAAACTATATTTAAAATGGGTTCTCCAACAAAAGGTGGTAAAACTGTACTTTTTTTAAAAATACTTCTTTATCCAAAAAATTGAATTTGTTCTTATATAATTCGTAGAAAAAAAATATGTGATGAATTTTAAAAATTAATTTAAATAAATTACATATATATTTCATTAATAAAATCCATAAATAGTGATTTTATTATTTTATAAACTCACTTATTTTCATTTAAATAGTTTTCAGAAAAACATTTCCTTTTAATTAAAAAAGTTTTATTTTCATTTATAAATAATTGTTCACAAAATAATTAATTAAATACATGTGTAAACAATATTTTCATAAATAAATTAATATTTTTCATTCCCACCATTTTAATAGCTAGGTTATAAGGTAACATAATAATATTTAGTTGTTCACTTATACTTAGTCTTGCGTGAAATGAATTATATCAAAAGAACATGAACTAGTGTATAGAACTAGCCAATAATAGTGTTGTGTATACCATAAGCTAAGATGGTATTGTGTATTATGAAAACTTATCTTAGTGTATCATACAACACAATACATAAAGGAAATTTTAAAAAAACTCTATCTCATAAAAATCTTGGGGTGTTACAGAAAACTAGGGGTTTGAATTTTCAAGATGACCTTATTGAAATCCCACATTGGAAAAAGGATCAATGAAACTTCCACTTTAAAATAAATAAAGGTAAGTACGAAGGTCACTTGAGATAACATATACTAGGGTTTTATGTAGTAAAACATAGACATGAAATATAAAACTAACCATCATGTTTTGATGGAAATGATAGAAAACATGGTCTGGAGAAAGCTAACAATCAAAAAACTATAAATCTTTTATGGGTTAAAAGGTCATTGATTCCTTAGTAAGAAAAGTTAACAAATAACTTTTTTTTGTAAGATCTATTTAATAAAGTTGAATAATTATTTTACTACTTAGAATAATAACATAAGGAAATATAATTACTTGAAAAGTATAGATTCATATTTTAATAAAATTCCACCACAAACTCATTTTTTCTAAAAATGATGAGTATTTGGAATGAATTTTTTTACACCTGAAGCACTAGAATAAATTTCTAGAGAATAAAATATTCCAAAATATATTAACTATATATTTATCATGTCATGAAACATTAACCAAAACCAAAATGGTTTGTACAAAATAATATGATTCCCCAAAAATAGTAATCCTTTAAAGGATTAAAAACTAAATTAATATCCAAAATTCAGTAGTAAAACCCAAATTTTAACGTAGAACATTCAACAAATAACTTTCCTTAATATTAAAACCCAAAAATAATAAGTATTTAATCAATTAATCTTCCCAGATAAATTTTAACATTTTTATCAAAATAACATCAAGTACTCTTGAAGACTCATACCAAAAAGTAATTACCCTAATCACATATTCTCCAAGTTAGGTTAATTATTTCCATAAATAAAATAAATCACCATAAATCCACAATAAAATCATAGAATTTTCCAAATTTTAATTAAACCTTAACTCCTTAAATAAAATTTCATAGTATTCTATTTACCTTGATCACATAGGATTCCAAAAATAGTGAACATCACCTGAAATAAAATTATTAAATTAATAACTAAATCATTTTCCAATCCTAATATTATCTATTCTATAAAACATGGTTTCCCAAAATCAACATATTTAATCCATAAAATCATTTAACTGAAAGGAATGAAATTATACTAACTAATACTTTATGTAGTCCATTGGTAGTTGATGCACCCTTATCGCCCTTCAATTGTGGGTTCAATTTCTGTGGCCTTTCCAGACATGATGGGTTTTCACCCATCCTATGGGTTATCCTTTTTATAAATATATATAATTTATATAAAATCCCAAAATATGATAAAGTCCTAAAAAAAATATCCATAACATGTTTTAACCTCAAAGGTTGTCTCGTACCTTTCATTTTTCATCCCAAGAATTAATAACCTGTAATTACCTCAAAAATAAAGATCACATAAACCCTAATTGTAATCCATAACTTCGTAATTATTGAAAAAAATTAAAAGATAATTCTTCCTCAAATAAAATTTCCACATAACAACTTAAGGGTCACATATAACACAAATAGAAAAAAGGTCTTCCAAATTACTCCCATGATCAAAAGAGTATTAATACTTTTAAATATTTCATCATCCTATAATCTACCATAACTCTAGAATCCCATATATGTAGATTTCTTAATCATTAAACACTCTTCATGATCCTTACTATGCTTTTCCATCTTATTACCTAATACTTATTTCCAAAAATAAAAAAAACCTGAATCATGTCCTAATATTCAATAATGTCAAAACATGAGTCAAGAAATAATACATACCTTTCATATGTCATTTTTAGTTTCCTCATCTTAAATTGTAATGGAATTAGGTATTTCTAAACATATATTTGTATGGTCCTTGTGATACTATTAATGAACCTTCTTCATAGTACAATGATTTTCATAATGACCATACTCCTCACATTTAAAACATTCAATTGATAACTTTGGAATAACTTCTTTCCCTTTCATGGAGTAAATTGAACGCTTCCTTTCTTACTTGGTATATTATTGCTTTATGAATTCCATTACCAAATCTAAAACATATTCCCATCCCTTTAAGACATTTTCCTTGGTGTTTCTTTCCATATTCTTGACACAAATGTTATAGAATGTATTTTTCCTTATGATCATTGTTACCTATACTTCCATAGGGATTCATTTCTCTCATATATGATGCATTAGAAAACACATGAAGGTTCATGTGGTTAATCATGACTTCTAATAGTTTGTTTAGAATAACCACAAGAGTTCTAATTACGGCTCCCATTTCATTCGGTTTCTTATTCAAATAACTACTACATTTTCCTTCACATCTATTGTTACTTAGGTGCCTGCTGGATCCATTCATTTACTAAAACTAAAATGGTTAGTGTGAGTATATCAACGAAATATTCATATACTATCTTATGAGGAACATAAACACTGAGATATAATTATTCATGTTATCACAAACTCATTCAATTTATCTAAAATAACTATGAATATTTAAAATATGATAATCATGGTGGTTATATAAAACTTGCCACTTATGCTTAAATAACACCCTAACCACCAAATTTATCTAAACCATCCTCTTGTACCAACTATAAGGCCTGTAACATCCCATACTTGGGTTCCACCCAATGGTTCCCCATACCCAGTTGGTCACATTACCTCAAGCACATTTTTCCAAATGCTAGAGGATGCCGACTAGCAGTGAGGGCCAAGGTCTGATAATGGGGAAACAATGATATCATTGACAGAGTATACACAGTGGAATTAATAAATAAACAACATAAGTAAATAGCGGAAGACTAATAGTAATAAAACAATTGGTGCATATATATATATATATGTGTGTGTGTGTGTGTGTGTGTGTGTGTGTGTGTGTGTGCTGCATGTCACATGTGTCTAGGAAATTAGCCCAAATAGGTCCCAAAGATGGAAATAAAATACAATCCAATATAAGGAAAATTAAGTAAACTCCAATAGCATCGCAAGCCTGAGTTTGGTCTCGTGCTCTCCAACTCTAATAGCAATCAAGTACATAATGAATAAGGGAGATTTCCCTTATCTATACCTACAATATTATAATCTAATTAGGTCTAAAAGTATGACCCAAATAGGTTGTGAGATGAATCCCAGTAGGAAACCACAAAAAGATTAGTGCATAACTATTAATGAATATATATATAGCAGGTAATATGAATGAATGAAGAAATAAACTATGAAGTACTCAAATATAAACAGTACTGTAGTTTTTAGTTACATTCATTTAACATTTATTATTCATTCATTGAATCATGTAACCCTGGGATTTAGCCAAAGTTTTGTATCCCCCATGTAAAGTAGAAAAAACAGATTTCTCGTAAGACCATCTAAACAATCAAGTAAGACCAAATCAAAGTTTGTTCTTTGTCTTGGTAGAGGCATCACAATCATTCAACTATTCATAAATGACCCTCTGGGGAAGCTCTCACAATCTAACCCCCTTGGTCCCACATAGCATCAATTCAATAAAAAATGACCCTCTGGGAGAGTTCTCACGGTCTAACCCCATTGGTCCCACATATCATCAATTCAATAAATAATGACCCTTTGGGAAATATCTCATGGTCTAACCCATTTGGTCCCACATAGTGTCAATTTAATAAATAACGACCCTCTGGGAAAGCTCTCACAGTCTAAACCCTTTGGTCCCATATAGAATCATTTCAATAAATAACAACCCTCTGGGAAATATCTCATGGTCTAACCCCTTTGGTCCCATATAACATTAATTCAATAAATAATGACCCTCTGGGAAAGTTCTCACGGTCTATTCCCTTCCGGTCAATCATCTACACCAAGGCTCTCAAGGTCCTGTGTAAATAATATAGAATTCTCCTCAGTCTTCCTGGTCTAAGGCTATCATGGTCCATTGGAAAATAAATAGTGTGAATATCATATTAATCAAATAATCTTGAAGTCCCCTCAGTCTTCTAGGTCCAAGGCTCCCATGGTCCATTGGAACAAAAAGTACGCATATTATATCAAAGAGGATCATGTAATTTGAAACTACTACATGGATAAACATTCAAAATTCATATCATAAACATTTCATATAATTAATAAAATTCCATACTAATCAAACAAGTCATGGAAAACGAGGTATGCCTCATAGGCAACCTAGACCAAATAGCCATAAACAAACAACCAAGGGAAATGCACCCATGGGGTGTCCCTTAAACAATGTATCTAACTTTACTCATAAGAAACAACCATTTATCAATCTATCAAACCATAAAAGGTAATAATAGGGTTTAATCCCTATTCAATCAATACCCAAAACATGTACATGCAGCACTTTTATCATATATAATCCAAAGACAAACAACGAAAGGCACAAAACACCTACCTCGATGTCATACGATTGATATACTTGAGCGTTGGCCTTGAATCGTCCCAGATCAGCATAAATCTACTAAATGGTGAAAAACTCCCAACCTTGAATAACTTATAAGATCGAAGGAATTAGGAAGAAAGGATCTGGGGGTTTTGAGAACTAACTGGTGGGATTCCAATGCACCCGATGATGTCTCAATCAGAGCTCAGATAGAGAATTGGGAGGGGTTCGGAGTTCATCGGTCATTCTACAGCGCTCTATAAGAAACGCGGGGAGAATAAAGTGTTTCCATACATAAAAAATGACCCCCTTTCAATATATCAAAAAAAACAACACATTGTGTTCTTTAAAACTACACACTGTGTAGTAGCCTTAACCAGACCCCGACTTAAGCAGGTCTTCCAGGTCACCACACGGCCATGTACTCGGTCATTACTTGGTTAGTACGTAGTTGTGCGTGGATACTGGGTACACGGGGTGTACATACAAGTACACGATGTGAACTCATAAAATCCCCATTTCTTTCTTTTTCCTCAAAAATAACCCAAAAATAAGATCCATACCTTAAAAGAATTTTTGGGTTCTTAAAAGGCCCCAGCCTTAAACATTACATAATTTCAAGTTAAGTCAAGAATTTAATTTCTTTAACATTGAGTATATTTTTAAGTTTATAATTTTAGATAATTAGGTCATAAACTAAACATAACATTCCACTTTCATAAAAAATTGGTATTACTAAAACAATATCCACTTTTTCCAAAATATAAAACTTTTAGAATAAAACATGATTTTTTTTATAGAGAAAAATATCCATAACATTCATATTGACTTCCTCCTTTCTCTTACTCATCCTTATACCCTATGAAAACCATTAAAATTTAGGATGAGCACAAAATTATAATTAAGGGACATAAAAAAGGAAAGAAACTATTATTCCATACATATTTTAAACTCATGAAAACATTTTCACAAAATCGTATTTTTCACCTGTAAAACATAAACTCTTTAGCTTACCTCATGAAATCATAAAATTCTTGTAAAAATACATACCAATAATAAATAATAAAGATAACTTGTGGCATAAAAATCATTCTTTCATTGTACATTTCATGGTTACATAGGGAGTAACCTTCATGATAACATTTGGAATACTCATCACGATATATTCCCTAAATCTCTTAGGATAAACCCTACCATTTACCACTATCTCATTACCCAATGTATTTGAGAACTATCACCAGCTCACCCACCCTTGTTTTATCATTGAACCACCCATATTAATAAAATATTCCTAATAACCATAATATAAACATAACACATAAAACAAGCATAAAGAAAAAAATTACCTTTCCACTTTGAAATCACATTTCATTTTTACAAAGTCGCGCACTCATAAATGAAAACATATTATTTGGAAATAAAATGGTAAACCAATAAAGGAATAATCAAAAAATTAAAGTTACATAAAATTGTGAAAAAAATTTCATGTTCCATTAGTTAAAAATATTCTTTTTGTCTTTTGTAAAAATAATTGAAAGAGTAACATTTAAAGAGGTTTTTAAAAGAAAGTCTCTTACCTTGAGTCTTGCTCATCACGTAAAATATTTATCTTCCTGAATAATAAACTTTGGTTAATTATTTACTTGCTTTAGAACCTTTTTAAATTTTATTATTCCTTTTATATTACTTATTATCATGTTATAACAATTACTTAATTATTTATGTTCACAAAAGGTGTTTTGTTGATATTCGTTACTTGAGTCAAAAATGACTTTGAAATGGTGTTTAATGTCAAAATGGTCATGATTCCATCATCTCTAGAATATTATTTGTGAAATAATAATTAATTTTATACAAAAATTATAATTTAAAATCAAACCATTTATATATTTCTATGAAAAATGAAAAATGTTATAATCACGGATATGGTAGGTCATACGTACGCATGAGTAATGTTTCCATTTTTCATTGATCATTGTGGAAATATGGTAATTATTATTTTATCTTTAAAAAATGATAATAATATTATTAAAATCATATTAATCATTTAAATATACTTATATATATCATTCATACTATGTGGTGAATAAAAATGAATCACATCGCTTCGTGGAGGTGATAGTTCACACGTACGCACGAATGTCATTATCATTTTTATATGTATTGAAAAGTAATAATGTAATTGATATATTATTATTTAATAATGATAAATATTTTATGAATATAATATATAAAATTAATTCCATCATTATAATCATTCTTGATAGATGGTGATGGAAAACGAACTATATCGGTTCGCGAGGCGATAGTCCGCCATACACACGAATGAAAAGTACATTTCCCATTTTATGAAATTGGAGATGCATTTAGGTGATGATATTAACATAATGATGTCTCATTATATTGAGGATACTGGAGTAATTATTTCATCATGTTTGAATAATATTTTCAGGACGATGAAGAAGAAACAAAATAGAAACACTTAATTAATAAAATGCTACCTTTTCTTCAGATGATATCCTTTGATTAACACCTTAACACCTATAAGGATGGTTTTATTTATAAAATAAGGACTCTATGATGAGGGTAGTAATTATAGGAACGTATTTTTGAAGATCTTTTCCAAACAAAAAATGTTTTTAGGTGTGAAGAATAAAGAATAATGAGAGTCCATTTATAAGAGAGGGGAGGGGCACTAATGGAAATATTTAAAATATTAAATTAATATAAATTAATATTCTATTCTGAATGGGTCTAAAATGGTTTATTTATAAGATATTATGAGGATGGGTCAAAATATAATTATCTAACTAAAATTATACAAGTTTTGATTATTTTTTAATCCTGGTGTTTTTGTTTAAAACCTTAATTAACTTGTTTAACTCTTACCATGATACCATGTAATTTAAAATTTGAGGGTAAATATAATTAGTGTAACATTACAAAAGACCTATAAATGAATAATTTATGAAATTATAAGACTTATCCCAACTATTTTTCTGAATATTATATTTTTATAAATTCTATATCATTTAATAAAAAAATATTTTAAAATTTAATTGGTGTAATGTCTCATATTTCCCATGTAATTTTTTTTAATTTTATGCATTAATTCAAAACAAGGTGTGGAGATGTAATGTGATTCTAAGGCCTGAGTTTCCTAGAATAAATTTTTAATCTTTTTTTAGTTTATTAAAATTAGTGCACTTGCGCAGTTTTGGAAACTTCTAAACTGGTGCTCGGATTAAAATTTTGAGGGCACCGTTGTGTCCGGAATGGTGACTTTTACTTAGGAAAGACCTAACCTCGGTCGGTGCAAGTTGAGGGTAAAAGTTAATTTTTGGACATTTTATGGAAAAATAAAATAAACTTAAGAATGTTTATTTTATTCAAAAATGTTTCACTGCAACACAATGTCAAGCGAGCTCTTTAATTTCATAAATGAAACAGTGTAACGACGCAGAGAATCAGCATAAAAGAAATGATGAAACGTGTTTCCTCCATTTCATTATTTAACAGAGATAAGAGATCAGAAGAGGATCCTGAAGTTTTCTCAGAATACTTGGAGGAAATTCATTGGCGAAAAATGAGTGGATATGAATGATGAATCTACAACAACAAAGAACGTCCCATTATCTTCAAATGATTTCACCAACGGTGATGGTTTGCGGATCAGGGATCAATGAACAAGGGTGGTGTGGCTCTATGCTTCACCAAAAACTGATCCAATCCCGTGTACGGGTTTATTTCTAAGTGATTTTTTCTTTCCTTGTTTATTTATTTGAGCGATGAACACAAATCAGCCCATGAATAGTTTGACCTGCGGATCGATCACATATGCGAGATGGTTTAGATTGTGGGAATTTGAATCAGGGTCATCCATGTTTTGATGTGATCCAGGCTTAGAATTGTAATCTCCTCTCCCCTAATTTCAATTCTAACACAAATGGATCAGGGTCAACATTAACAAGGCCTAGATCCATCCGTTTTGGGTGTTCTTGTGTTCTTCACATTCGTTGTGGTTCAATGATCCATTCCACCAGCTCAACGGTGGTGGTGATGACATTCCACGGACTAGGAGGGACCACGGTGGCGCATCAACCCATAAAAGAAGGCAGTGGGAGATGGTAGTGATAGGTAGGGAAGTCCACAGCAAGGTAGGCCATGAAGTCGGTGGAAGACTGTGATTAGGAAGGATGCGATGGTGGTAGAAGGTCGTGGCCAAGTGGGCTGCAGTGACGGTGGAGGTCGGTAGCAAGAAGGCCGGCAGCGGAGGAGCCCATGGAAAAAGTTGTGGGTGGCGAGCGGAGGTCGTGGTGGTGTAGAGCAATGGCACCAGCGGGGTGCTGTGTCAGGACAAAAGCCCAGTGGCTCAGTCATGGGTGTGTGTTAGTACACGATCCGCAGGACCGCGTGCGGGGAAGGCGGTCGACCAGCTACTGGCCACATTGACCAAAAGAGGACGTGGTAGCCACCGTGTCCGAATAAGACAATACATCCCGCTTCAGTGGGTTAGGTCAACCTAGCGGGTTGGGTCAGACCTGATGGGCCATTCCAGTGGGCTTCGAGTTAGGTCGGGTCAGTTCGACCAGGTCGTATCAGACCCATAACCTAACCTACCCCTTTTCACTTAATTGCCCCTAACATTCAAACCATGCGTCCAACTGAAGATCTGTTTGCAGCATTAAGAACCTCGCGATGGGGTAGTAGTTTTGATATAATCTAAGTGGGTTTTCATGTAGTTTCACATACGAATTTTGGATTGAGGATTAAGTTCTCCCGAAACAAGCGAGATATAAGAAGGAATCCTATGGATGGTTGTGAAAATAAGACTATGATTGCGGGTCTAAGTGACTCATCAAGTCTAAGTGAATCGGTGGATATAAGTGACTCAGTAGGTCTAAGTTACTTAGTGGGTTTAAGTGACTCAGTGGGTCTAAGTGAATCAGTGGGTCTAAGTGACTCAGTAGGTCTAAGTGACTCAACAGTACTGGGTGTTCTATGATTATGTATGATAGTATTACTTTTCATTCTTTAGATTTATACCTCTGTGAGCTGATAATACTTCATGTCTACTTTTCTTTGTGGTTATTCATTTGTGTTCTTTCCTTCGTGGTCTTTCCTTTGTGGTTTTGGGGTGTCCTACTGAGTATTGTTTTACTCACCCCTGCATAGGATTTTCCTACACGTGTCATGTGTTATGTAGATGATCGACACTTTTACAGAGACCTAGGTGGTCCAGGACCAGGTGGTGGCCAATAATATCAAACAGGTGATGCATACTCTTATATATTTAGGCAGCTACCCTTCACCTACCCTTCAGGTAGGGTTTTCTACAGAAGAGTTCCTAGTGACTTGTGTACTCTCCTGTTTACAACTTGTCTTTTGTTGGGATTTTATATTGACCCATTTACTTTTAGTTTTGTATTGTTACTATTAGTGGTTGTCTTAGTGGCATGTATGGGATACTCAGTGTTTACAATTCAGTATTTTTGGGCTTGTAGCTGTGTGCATGCGTACATATTTAAAGTAAATGCCTCCCATTTGTGAGATATGCCTACTCGTCTCTAGTCACCATCCTCTTGCCTATTGGAGGTGGTCTTGGGGTGGCCATGAAATGGTCCCCATTAGGACCGGTCATGATAGAGTGGTATCAGAGTGGTTTGGTTCCACATTGGGACTAGGAGTCTGTGATATTGTTTTGGGGAAGTAGTGTTAAGTGTTTCGAGTTCGTCTATCAGGCTAGGGACTCTAGTGTTGGTGTGGAAGTTGATGTATCCATACACCAGGACTTTGGACACCTGCTTTCCAAATTGAAACATGAAAATTATGGTTGTAAGGAAATAAATGGTACATGAATCAGACAGTATTTGAGTGTGTCCTCCTGTCATTATTGATTCATCTCACCAGGTATACTCTATTGATCATGGTTCATCTTGATCTATTTCAGGATTCCACGATGCATTCATACGTTCAGGATTCCGTTGTGTGGCAATGAGGATAGTATTCCTAGTGATGAGGTGCCGGTATAAGGACTAGTATCGGAGGTAGCCCTACCGGGTGGTGCACCAATGTTACCAATACCCATCAGTCAGCAGTTGCTACCAACACTACAGATATAGGATTCATGCAAGATCAGTGCATTACATGAGTTCCAAAGGTAGATACCTCTTAGGTTCATGTGTGAGAATAACCCCCAGGTGGCTGAGGATTGGCTCGAGGTGGTTATGTGAGTCTTCCGTCTGGTGAGGATGCATCTTAACCAGATGGTGGTCTTAGCTATGAGCCTTCTTCAGGGATTAGTGGGGAGATTGTGGATCTTGATGATCCAGAAACATTACAAGGGGACCCTCACTTGGACATACTTTGAGCTCCTCTTTAGAGAAGAGTTATTTCCATTAACGTTATGATTTTTCTGTATACAGGAGTTATTACACATGTAGTAGGGTATCCATCCAGTAGCAGGGTACTCGGTGAGATTCACGGATCTTTCTCACTACTCCAAATACATGGTGCAAGACCTATTCTTCAGGGATCAGGCTTTTGAGTAGGGAATATAATGGGATATCATGGAATACATGGTGTCTCTTAGAATACCTACTTAGGTTGGGGTGCTAGAGTGATATCTACTTGTAGAGAGCTTCCTGGCAGAACAGGCTCCAATAGCTGGAGCTACTAGTAGACACCAGGTGGTTGAGTCTTCATCTGTGGGTAGCAGACAGCAGATGCAGGGAACCAAGTAGGTTAAGCCTTCCAGAGGATGACCCCAGGACACAGGTTCGGTGGTATGAGTCTCCCAGGGCAGAGGGAGTCAGCATAATAGAAGGGTGTGGTACTCATGCGGTGGTCAGGGGCACATGGCTCGTGATTGCCCGACTCACCGCATGGACAATCAGTAGATGATCGAGGGGCCACCGAGGTAGAGGTAGAGAGCCGATAAGGGTGTTCCTTAGGGTGGCGGATGTGGTAGGGGAGGAGGAAGAGCAGTGGGTGGTGGTTGTAGGTTTGAGCTACCACCACCACCACCCCTAGGTGGTCTTCCACAGGCTCAAGGAGCCAGTGGATAAGGGCGGGCCTACTTCAAACGATAGAGGCCTACAATACCGATGCTCTAGAGATTATTATAGGTACTATACATGTCTTCTCTACCTTATATACAATTTTTATAGACACAGGTTCTAGTTACTATTTCCTTGCCATAAACCTTTTTTGAAGCTTGGATATTCCGATGGATCCGTTGGATCGACCCTTACACTTAAAGACTCCTACGAGAGAGGATTTGATGATTATTCACTAGTCACCGTAGTGAGAGATTACTCTCGAAGGAAAGAGCTCCCACTGGGATCTCTTAGTAGTGGCGTCTAGGCCTTACGATGTTATTCCAGGTATGGAGTGGTTATCCACAATCCATGCTCAGATTGACTGGTTTAGGCTCATAGTGTGGTGTCTTCACTGGGATGGGATCTGGTTTTCTTTTACCAGTGAAAATGGAACACTTTTTGTGTAGTACGTACTTTATCGGAGGAGGATGTAGCCGATCACTCACTAGTTGGCTAGCCTTACCCTCGGTGTGGTGGATGAGAGGAGTACTCAATTTCTTACAGTGGTGGACATGTATGAGTCCATCTTCCCTGAGGATGTTTTGGGATTACCTCATCAGAGGGAGGTTGAATTATACATTGACTTGTACCCAGGGATGTCATTGATATCCACATCGACATATCGTATGTCTCCTGAAGAGCTTCATAAGTTAAGGGTTCAGCTAGAGGACCAACGGAGTAAGGGATTTATGAGGCCCAGTGTTTCACCATGGGTGGCCCCAGTTTTGTTTTCCAAGGAGGAATATGGGATCTTCATACTGTTTGTGTAATACCAGTGCTTGAATCATGTGACCTTGAAGAACAAATACCCACTACCAAGAATCGATGACCTCTTCGACCAGATGAAGGGAGTGAGGTGGTTCTCAAAGATAGACCTCAGATCTAGCTATCATCAGATTCATGTATGGGATGAGGATGTACTGAAGATAGCTTTTAGATGTAGGTATAGAAACTATGATTTCTTGGTGATCACATTTTGTGTGACCAATTCCCCAACAATGTTCATGGGACTCATTTATAGGATCTTCCAACCTTACCTTTATCGGTTCTTCATGGTCTTCATTAACGACATCCTGGTGTACTCCGCGTCTAAGGAGGAGCATGTGACACACTTGAGGATGGTCCTAGATACACTCCAAATCACAATATATATGGTAAGTTCTCGAAGTATCAGTTATGGATTCAAGAAGTCCACTTTCTGGGACATTCCATTTTAGAGGCTAAATTTGTAGTAGATCTGGAAAAGATAGAGGCAGTGTTTTCTTGGTATCCACCCAGGAGCGTGACCAAGGTGAGAATTTTCTTGGGTTTGGATAGATAATAAAGGAGGTATGTGCCCTAATTTTATAGGGTAGTAGAACCATTATCAGCTTTTACAAATAGATAAGTTCCAGCAGAGTTTCCAGGAGTTGAGGCGGAGACTAACGAGTTCCCGTATCTTGAGACTGCTAGAGGAGGGCTTTGGGTTTGTAGTGTTTTGTGATACATTAGGTACCATACAATTTTGTTTCCTAATGTAGGGGAAAGAAATAATTTCCTGTAGTTCATGGTAGTTGAAGCAGCATGAGAAGAACTACACAACCCATGACCTTGAGTTAGAAGTGGTGGTCTTTGATTTAATGATGTGGTGGCACTACTTGATGGATGAGCGGTTTACCATCTACTCTAACCACAAGAGTCTCAGGTATATCTTCTCCCAGAAGGACCTGAACTTGAGGCAGCATCAGTGGCTAGAGTTTCTCCAGGATTATTACTTCGAGATAGAATATACTTCTGGGAAGTGGAACATGGTGGAAGATGTGCTTAGCTGGAGATCTGGGTTGCAGTTGCTGAGTGAGGCGTTAGAGAAGTTATTTGCGATGAAGATATCCTTTGTGGATGGTGATGGAGAAACTTATCTTTAATCGATGGTTTTAATATCTCTACTCTTGTAGCGATTGAGGGGGCATAGCTAGGGGATATCGACTATGGGACCTGATGTGCTTAGTTATCCATAGGGAAATCCCCTGATGGATATTTGATATGTGGGGAGAACATTGCCCTTTTCAGAGGGACAACCATTGTAACAATGACATTGTGAGAGGAGGTTTTGAAGGAGTTACACACCTCCCCTTTAGTGGTACATCCAAGAGTGGAAAAGATGTACCAGGATCTTTGACATTAGTTCTGGTGGCTGGGGATGAAGAAGAAAGTGTCGTAGTTCATTTCTTGGTGCCTCACTTGTCAGCAAGTGAAGATAGAGCATCAGGCTCCAACATGCTTGTCTCAACCACTCGAGGTACCTGAGTGGAAGTGGTATGGTATATATATGGACTTCCTGACTAGTTTACCTTGCACTTCTATAGGTCATGATACTATTTGGGTAATCATAGACCGACTCACCAAGTTGGACCACTGTATACCTATCCAGGAGTAGAGTTTGGTAGAGATCTTGGGATGCCTCTATGTTCAAGAGATAGTTCATCTTTACAAGGTGCCTTCGACGATAATTTCAGACCATGATGATCTCTTTATATTTTGGCTATAGAAGGGATTGCAGGAGGCATTCAGGACTAAACTAAACTTGAGAACATCTTTTCATCCCATGAATGATGGTCATACAGAGAAGACTATCCAAGTTTTAGAGGACATGATTCATGTTTGTATCATGGACCTCAGTCATAGATGGGAGGATCACTTAACTCTAGTGGAGTTTGGGTACAACAATAGCTACCACTCCACCATTAGTATGGCGTCATTCGAGGCACTTTATGGGTGACCATACAAATCACCGTTATGATGAACATACCCAAGAGAGTCAGCACTCATGGGTCTAGAGTTGGTATGGGCTACCACCAAGAAGGTTCAAATTATCTAGGAGTTGATGAGGACTGCACAAAGTAGGCATAAATCTTATGTTGATAGGAGACGAAGACCTTTAGAGTTTGATAAGGGATACCATGTGTTTCATTGGAAATCCCCTCAGTGGGGATTGCAAAGATTTAGTCGAGGCAGCAACTTGTCTATGAGGTTCATCATCCCTTTTCAGATTATGAACAGAGTTAACGGGGTGGCATACCGCCTAGCCCTTCCCCCACAGATGCATCGAGTGCATGATTTCTTTTACGTGTCATAGCTAAGTAGGTACATGCATGATCCATCACACATCATCGACTGGGGTGAACTATACATTGAAGATGGCGTGATGTTTGCAGAGTTCCTAGTGGAGATAGAGGATCGATAGGAGCGGTTCCTTTATGGGCAATTGATTCCTCTAGTGTGCGTTCAGTGGCAGCATAGGAATCTCCAGGAGAGAACTTGGTAGTGGGAGGCTTAGATTTATGCTCGATATCCTCATTTTTTTGTTTAGTCCTTATTTTGGATTTTGAAGACGTGAATCCCTAGGGTGCAGAGAATTTAATGTCCTGGATTTTATATGTATTTTTTTAATTATATGGATTGATTCAAAACCATGTGTGGAGACGACATGTGATTCTGAGGCCCAGGGTGCCCAAAATAAATGATTAAACTTTTTTTAGTATATTAAAATTAGTATGCATGTGCAGTTTTGGAAACATACCAATGGGTTCCTGGATTAAAAATATAAGCGCACTGTTGTGTTTAGAATGGTGACTTTTACTTAGGAAGTACCTACCTTGACCAGCGCGAGTTGAGGGTAAAAGTTAATTTTTGGGCGTTTAAAAGAAAAATAAAATAAACTTAAGAAATTTTATTTTATTCAAAAATGTTTCACTGTAATGAAATGTTGAGCCAGTTGTTTCATTTCATAAATGAAATAGTATAACGACACGGCGATTCAGCGTAATAGAAATGCTAAAACTCATTTCCTCCATTTAATTATTTAATAGAGATATGGGATTTATGAGAGGATCCTGGAGTTTTCTCTAAAGTCTTGGAGAAAATTCATTGGCGAATGACAAGCGGCAAAGAATGATGAATAGTTGATGACAACGAATTCCCCCTTCTCTTCGAAAGATTTAGCTAACGGTAACGGTTTTCAGATCAGGGATCAATGAATGATGGTGGTACGGATCCATGTTTTGCCAATTTCCAATCCAATCCCAGGTAGGGGTTTATTTCTAAGTGATTTCTTTATTTCCTCATTCATTGATTTGAGTGATGAACACGGATCAACCCATGAACAGGTTAACCAATGGATCGATTGTGTATGTAGGATGGTTTAGATTGTAGAAATTTGAATTGGGGTCATCCATGTTTTGATGTGATCTATGCTTATAATTGTAATCTCCTCCCCCTGATTTCAATTCTAACATGGATGGATCATGGATGAAACAAACAAGCCCAGATCCATCTGTTTTGGGAGTTCTTGTTTTCTTCATGTTCTTTGTGGTGTAATGATCTAGGTCGTCGGCTCAACGACGGTGGTGATAGCAATCTTTTGTCCAGGAGGGACCATGGTAGTGAATTAGCCCATGGCAGGAGGCCATAGGAGATGGCAGTGCTAGATGGGTAAGGTCGCGGTTAGGCTAGTCATGGAATCAGTGGAAGATCGTGTCTAGGAGGGTTGTAACGGTGGAGACCGTCGGCGTAGGAGTCTGCATCAACAACCGCAGGCGACGAGCGGAGGTCTCGGCTAGACGTTCCATGGCGGTATAGAGGAATGGCACCAGTGGGGAGATGCATCAGGACAAAAGACCCTCATCTCATCCATGGCTATGCAATTTCATGCGGTCCGTGGGACCCCATGTAGGGGAGGTGGTTGGCCAACTACCAACCCCATTAACCGGGAGAGGACTCAATATCTGGCACGTTCAGGCGAGACGAGTTGGCCTGCTTTAGTGGGTCAGTTTAGGCAGGTGGGCTAGCACAGCGGGCCAAACAAGGCCCAATGGTCCATGTCGGTCTGACCAGGTCAGACTGGACCCATAACCCAACCGGCCCCTTTTCACTTAATTTCCCCTAAATTTCAAACTGTATGTCTGGCTGATGAGTCGTTTATGGCATTTGAACCTTCTCGATGAGTCATACCTTTTGAGATACTCTAAGTTGGTTTTCATGGAAGTTGACATAAGAAATTTCCATTGAGAAGTAAGTTCTTCAGAAACAAGCATGCTACGAGTGGGAATCCTATGTTTGGTTGTGACAAGAATCCTATGACTATGGGTCCAAGTGACTCAACGAGTCTAAGTGACTCAGTGGGTCTAATTAACTCAACGGTTCAAAGTGACGTAGTGGGTTTAAGTGACTCGGTGGGTCTAAGTTACTCAGCGGGTCTAAGTGACTCAGTGAGTCTAAGTGACTCAGTGGGTCTAAGTGACTCAACAGTACTGGGTGTTCTGTGATTACATCTGATAGTCTTAATTTTCATACTTTAGATTTATACCTGTGTGAGCTGACAATACTTCATGTGTACTTTCCTTTGTGGTTATTCCTTTGTGTTCTTTCCTTTGTGGTCTTTCCTTTGTGGTTTCAGGGTTCCCTACTGAGTATTGTTTACTCACCACTACACGGGCTTTTCCCGCACGTATCATGTCTTGTGCAGATGATTGATGCTTTGATAGAGACCTAGGTGGTCAAGGACCATGTGGTGCCTAGTGAGATCAAATAGGCAAGGAATACTCTTATGGCTTCAAGCAGCTACCCTTCACCTACCCTTCAGGTAGGGTTATCTAAAGACGGGTTCCCAATGACTTGTGTACTCTCCTTTCTACAGATTTTATTTTTTTGGTCTTGTATATTGGCCCTTTACTTTTAGTTTTTTACTGTTACTCTTAGTGGTTCTCTTAGTGGCATGCATGGTTTACTCAATGTTTACATTTCATCATTTGTGGGCTTGCAGTTATGTGTGTGCGTACATGTTTAAAGGAAATTCCCCACATTTGTGTGATATGCCTACTTGGAACTAGTTGTCCAACTCAGTCCTATTGGATATGGGCTTGGGGTAGTCACCGTATGGGCCCCACTAGGATAGGTTGTGATAATTAGTGTCAATTTTGACACTATTAAATAATTTATTTTTTAAAAATATCATAACAACTTGATATCTTCAAAAATATCTATTAACACATCCCTAACATCTCAAAGTCATCCATAAAATTTGGGGATGACATGAATTATAAAAAATTATATTTATTTTAATATTTATAATGCCATTTATTTGATCCTATCATTAATGTGTCAATTGTTGCATCATCATTGTGTCACCATTTAATTTATTTATTTATTACCTAAAAATAATAAATAAATTATCATGATATAGGTAATCTTTTTATCTTTATAAATAATATTATAGTGGAATGTATCTCTTGTATAACCCCATATTAAAAATAATTTACTTAATAAAAATAAGGGTGTGACAAAATTTGTCTTCTCTTTGAATATAATATTATAAAAGAATTAAGGTCATCTAAGTGGCTTCAAATGGCCCTAAAATATACCCAATAATTCCATTGGTTGGAAAATAATAATACAATGACATTATGACAAGTTTTAGGGTGATTTTATATTATTTTTAATATTATTTTTACCCTTATTTACCTGATTTTCCCTTAATCGTGGTAAATAAAATACTAAATCTACTATTCACCAAAAAATTAAGTAGATCCTATTAGACCAAAAATTTCATAATTATTACAACCATGTATATCTGTGCAAGCACCTGCATGCATCCCGCACCGTGGCTGCCCACGTAAACCCTAGGCAACGATCCTGCGCACCAGAAGAGCCAACCCAGTGTCGAAGCGGAAGAGAACAAACACATAAGATCTGAAGAGGGGTTGGGTTCATTGGATTCGATGATTATTTGGATTGTGCAGGTGGTCATGGTTATGATTGAACTTTTAGAGTGCTCTTTTGTTGGTTCTACGTGTTGATGTGTTTTGGGAGGATTTGGTTGTTGTTTGGTTTCTCTTTTGGGTGGGTCTGGATTTGGAAGTGGTCCCAAATCCCACCCGCCTATGGTTATCCTTGATTGTTCGGTTCTCACTAACCCATAAAGTTACTTATTTGAAAAATAAAAAATAAAAAGAAGTTTCAGTCATTAAAATATGAAATTTATAATAAAAATACCAAAAATTCAGCCAAAGTAAATTTTGATACTCTGATTCTAAATAATAAATTTATATTATTTAAATATAACTTATATAAGTTCCAAAACAATATTTTAAATGTCTTCACCATCAAAAGGCGGAAAAATTTCCTTTTTGAAAAATACTTCTTTTATGCATAAAATTAGATTTTTTTCTGATATCATGTCTATAAAATAAATAATATAAATTTTAAACATTAGATTGAATATATTACAGATGTATTTCATTAATATAGTACCACAAGAGTGATTTATTAACTTATTTGTATAAAAAAACTAGTGCACATTTAAATAGATTTTCTGAAAAACATTTTGTTTTATTTTAAAAAAGTTTTACAATAATTTATAATTAATTTTTTACCAAATAATTAATTATATATACATATTTAAACCATATTTTCATAATTCAATTAATATTATTCATTCCCACCATTCTAACGACTAGGATATAATGATAAAATTTAAATAATAATATTTATTTTTTCTCTTAAACTCGATGTGGTGTATCATGTATTATATCGAACATAGTATTTATTTATTTTTATACTTGGGATGTTATAGAGATCATGTGATCACATGAAGAAAAGTGGATCATGAGATCCACATGAGTATAATAGGATCACACAAAGGAGTCACACGAATTCCATGAAGGAAGATAGGTTGTAAATGATGGATACTTCTTGTAGTAATTCAAAATCACTTGACCACATGATTATGATTGGATCTCAGGATGGGATCATACGAAGCACTTGAATAGAATTTCTATAAAAACCACATGATTGTTATTAGATCTCATTATGGAATCACTCAAAGCACTTGAATACAATGTTTCTCACCACCACATGATTGTCATTGGATCTTAGGATGGTGTCATGTGATATGCTCAAATACAGTGATGTTGACCAAGGGAAAAGGGATTTTGACAAGTGACATATCAAGTAGGTCAATTATAAAAGCTAGAACTAGTTATTTGAAGTGTGTGATAGCATTTTTGAGGTGGTGTAATGGACATCTACCCATGATTTTCAGAGTTAAGGTGGTGGATTTATGCCTATAAATACCACTTAACTCATCCTTAAGAGGTTAAGAAGTTTGATTAAGTGGTTTCATCCAAAGAAAAGTATTTTGTGTTATGTGAATGGAGTTATGTATTTGGTGTCTTTTTCTATAGCGATAACCACCAAATTTATGTGATCCGCATGAACAAAACAAAGTCTCACGATCTACATAATAAGTAGAGGGCCTTGTGAAGGGGTCTTGTGAGTGGATCTTACAAAGTGGGTTATGTGCTGGGTGTTTTTCTTCATAGGAAGACCCATCAGATTCATGAGATCCATGTAAGAAGAATAAAGTCTTTTAATGGAGTCATTCAATCCATGTTATCTGAAGAGGAACTCACAAATAGGACACACAAAGGGGTATTGCGCAAGGGTCGCACACTCTAAGAGTAAGATTCACAAACATAGGTGGTTTTCATGTCTTTGATGAAACAAAAGCATAAAGACAAAAAAAGTGTGAATCAAAATAGAACTAATCGTCTAAAGATTCTACTACAGAATTAGTTCATTCACTTCAAAAAATAGAGAGTATTGAGCTTTTAAAATTTTAATTATTGTAAACCAGGAGGGAAACTGAGTCTAATCCAAACATTATAACAGTAGCGCACTTTACTGGATCTGGTATATCAACACATTTCCTTTTTATTCTCCTTGGATGTAGCCAAGTGATGGTGAACCAAGTATAATTTATAAGTATAATTAAGGTTTTAATTTCCATTTATTCAAGTGTTATAGGAAGTAGATAGAAGTGAGTGTTGTTTAATGATGAAAAAAGATCCGAAGGGACAATTATTTTAATCTGGCATACCTAGATTCACCTTGCACCTCCCCCCCTAAGGTATTTAACCTAGTTGGGATAATAATTGGTATCAGATAGAAAGGGTTAAATTTAGAGTATATCAATCAATATAATCAATGGATTTTGTTAATCACCAAGGGATTCTGATCTTTGATGGAAACAATTTTCATCTATAGTAGAATTGGATGCAGTATTATTTTCGATCATTAAGTATGGATGTGTTTATAGCTTCAATGCATGGTATTTCAGCTAGTATGGATTGTGGAGTATTATTCAAATCAAACTGAATATAATTAGATATTTATTCCAAAGGAATCAATGCATTAGGAGGATATTTATCCCATACAATCTACATGAAGGTGATTTCATGTAAGTCGTCACACGAAAAGTAGATTAAGATTCCAAATATATATGAAGGTGATTCAAATTTCTATAAGATAAATTCTAGGTTACATAGAAAAAATATTAGGACCTGATAATACACCCCAATGAGTTTTTAGATTCATTATTTTATTAGGTGGATATTTTCATGGAATTCATGTGTGGTATCAAAAAATTATCAATGATGTAAAGGTCGTTAATCTCATCTTGAGAAGACTTACACCTTGGTTCAGTTTGAAAGTTTCTATACTGAAAGATAAATATCCAAAGGATATAACATTGGATAGCTTACATAGAACTATTGTCACATATGTGATGAGAAATTATGATAATTATTATGTGGAAAAAATAAAGTCTAAAGAGGTGGAATTAAAGTCCATGAAGAATCTCTCTATATAAGATAGTTTGGAAGAAGATGTTACGGATCAGGTTGTGTCATCATTTTCCTCAAATATAAAATTGGGAAAAATAAATTATAAAGGGAAACTTCCTCTTTCATGCTTTCATTGTGGAAATGTTGTACATAATGCCGAAAAAGTGCCCCAATAAGTTTCAATATGATGATGAGGATGATGATGCAACTCCCAAGAAGAAGTATTCATTAAGTGTGAAAGGTAGGAAAAATATTAAGTGAAATTTATTTAAAAATAAGAATATACTTTCACATTACAATGATAGTTTATAATAATATATGGAAGAAGAGATAGAAGACTGAAAGGATCATTGAAAAAATTCTATGGTGGAAGTTATGGGAAATTCCCAAAAAAAGGGAACAAATAAATGGTGATGAAAGATAAGTTGAAGGAAGAGTTGACCTCCATGTTAAATTAAATGTCGTGATTGAGGATATATATGTTTAGAGAGACAAAATAAAGAAACTCGATATGGTGGTTTATGACAACAGCATGAAGAAGAGAATTCAGATATAATGGCTGAAATTTAAAATATTAGATAAAAAAAGATCAAAATCTCAAAATAAATCATTGAGTTAAAGCTCAAGGTTTAAGAACAAACCAAGGTTATCGATAGTCTGAATAACATATTAAAGATCAAGTCAAACATATTGAAGAACTTGAGGAGTAAGTTTTTAGACTATGAAGAAAGGTAAAATATTAATATAAACTATTTAATCTAAATATAATATTAAGAAATAAGGTCACACAAGTGAAAAAATGGAAATTAGAGTTTAGAGGTATAGAAAAATAGTTAAAGGAATGTCTAGAGAAGAAAATGATACATCAAAATGATGCAATTGGTATGGGGATTGATCATAAATATAAATCATTAAATATTTGAATTATACCACAATTACCTTCTCTAAGGATAAATATTGATTTGGTTATGAATTAGACTAATAATATTCAGAGATCCCAAGGTAAAATTGGTGGTTCAATAATGATTCACATGAATACACCTCACATTAGGGGTTATTGTTGTGGAAATATGAAAAAATTTCAAAATTTCAATTCCATATCCAAGAGGTACTAATAGATGCAACATAAACGAAGGAATCCAAAAAGAGTTCATTATTCTAGGAATTATTTTTATGGTCACTATTTTTAGTGTTGAGGATTCAAACACATGGCTAGATATTTCTTATCAATAAATGAAGAGTAATGTAATGAATCGACCCAAAGTGGTTGCATATAGAAGATCAAGGGATCATCGACTGAGCTGAGAATGAAAAATAAATTTTCATATTTTCAATATGACTTTGGACTATCATAATCTAAGGAAGATCAATAATATCATTTATAAACAAGTATGAATTCAATGAAAAATATGAAAATTTATTTTCCTTAGATTATGATAGTCCAAAGTCATATTGAAAATATGAAAATTTATTTTTCATTCTCATCTCAGTCGATGATCCCTTGATCTTCGATATGAAAAGAATTGAGATGAGTCGGGAGTGGTTGTAGAGATTTCATTCAAAGAATTGTATCACATTGGAATATAGATCATTGGTAGCAGATGCACCTCATGTATGATGGGAAATAAGGATCTGGTGATAGTAACTAGGTATAATGAGGACTGTTTTTTCAAATTTAGAAATGATAAAGTCCTGGGGATTATTCGATCATAAAAAATACAAGTTTGGGGGTAAAGAAGTAAGACCAGGTGATGTATTGGACATTGAAGTTATTATTCATAACCTATTAAATTTCATTTAATTTTATGGTTTGTTACGCACTATAAGATTTACTAAGTATTTTTTTATTATCAAGGTAAAATATGGTGGAGTTTTTTTAGGGAAAGCGCGCAAAAGAGAATCTCTACATTGTGAGTGGAGAAGAAGATATGTTTTTTTGTCCAAGGAATAATAAAACAAGTTGTGTAATAAATTTCTTGTTTATTTGGTCCAATAATCCTTGGAATATACAGTAAAATTTTATGTTGATAAATATCGCTTTAATTTATCACATGATCATACTCATACATTCAATGCTTTCCAATAAGGGAATATTACTCAAAAGTCATATAAGGTAAATATCAAAGGTCAAAAAGAGTGCTTGAACTAGTGTATATTGATGTGTGTTGACCTGTTTCACAAATATCTATTGATGGGAAGATATTTTATGTCCTTTTCATTAATTATTTCATAATAATGGAATGGGTTTCAATTATCACCCATAAGTCTGAGGTGTTCAGTTGCATAACACATTATTTGAGGGATGTTAAAAATATGTTAGGTCAAAAATTCTAGAAGTTATGAACTAATAATGGAATATATTTCAAAAATGTCTAAATAGACGATTATCTTGAGAAAATTTGGATAAGGAACTAAGTTTTAGTGATAAGAACTCTGAAAAAATAGAGAGGTTGATAGAAGAAATTGGATTATCAATAACATTTCTAGAAAAATGATTATTGAGAAAGACATTCTGGATAAGTTTTGTAAAGAAGTAGTGTTGACATTGATCTACATTTCTAATAGAGGATTATTATGTCTAGAGGAAGATAAGACTCTATACAAGATATAATATTTAAAGAAGATGATATTGAAGTACTTTCAAGTCTTCAAAGGTAATTGTTTCATTCTCAATAAGGAGAAATGCAGGAATTTTGAATCCCATAGAGATGAAGGGATATTTATTGGTTAATCATGAAAAAACTAATCATTTAAATGTTTTAATAAGTGACTAGGAAAAGTTGTCAAGAGAAATGATGTTTTTTTGGTGGAAAATGAGCATAATATTCAGTATATACATGAATAGTCTCGGGAGGATAGTGATGAAGTGGTGATAAGATCAAGGAAAGTGAAAGTACCTGAGGCATATTTAGAAGAATATTAAGATGATGAGAAGGATGAAATTATACTTTTATATACATAGAAAATGAATATTTGATCTAAAATTGAAAGGAAAAACATAGTCAATGATTAGAAATCACCATTTCAGACAATGATGATAAAGAAACTTCATCAAGAATCGTTCATATCATAAGTAGAGGTGTTTTAAAGAAGCTATAAGAGATGATAATTGGGTTTTAGTAATGAACGAAGATCTTGAACAAGTCAAAAAGAATTAGACATTGAGGATTATTTCGAGGCTGACCGATGTGAATGTCATCAGGGACAAATTAGTCTTCCATAACAAGATGAATGAATATGGAATAATAATTTAAAAAAAATAACGACTTGTGTGTAAGGGATACTCCCAGATTGAGCATATTGATTTTGATGAAACATTTTCATCTTTTACAAGGGTGGAGACAATTTGATTATTCTTGTCCAAATCATTTCAAAGTAAATTCAAAGTTTTCCATAAATATGTCAAGTTATAATTTTTGAATGGGGTTCTAGAAAAATAATTTTATATTGAATAGATAAATTTTTTTATCATTGATGAAGATAAGAAAAAAAGTTTTTATGTTAAAGAATGTGTTATATGAGTTGAAGCTAGCACCAATAGCATGGTATTCACAACATGATCAGTACTTAAAGAAGCTCAGTTTTTGGTGTGGTGAGGTTGATTTTAATCTCTATATCAATGGTGATAGTAATCAATAGATTATGTTGATAGTATATTCTAATGACATAATATTTGTTGGATCTAATGAAGTATAGTACTAACAGTTTTCAAAATTCATAAAATGTGAGTTTAAAATGTCAATGATTTGTGAGATAACAATTTTCATTGGTTTAAAGGTGATTCAAGGAAGACATGAAACATTTATTACTCAATAAAAATATTCAAAATAGGTTATGAGAAGATTTGGAATAGAAAATTATAAATAGATGACAACTCTGGTTATTACACAGATGAAATTTTCAAGGTATGAGGAAGACAAAGCATTCAATATCACAAAATATAGATATATTATTAGCATTCTATTATACCTAATAGCGACAAGACCTAGTATTGTTTTTTCTACATGATAGGTGGTAAGGTATCAAATTAATCCCAAATAAATCCACTTACTTATAGTGAAAATAATACTTCATTATATCAAAGGAACAATGTATATTGGTTTATTATACAATACACAATATTAGTAAGGGTTATTGGGATTTATAAATGTATATTGTTTCGGTTTAGAAGATAATCAAAATTAAACATTATGTGGTGTATTCTATCTTAGTGAACTATGTTTTTATTGGATAATAAAGAATCAAGATTGAATTTCTTTGAGCATCGTAGAAGCTAAATACATCATGACTTCTCGAGCTTGTACATAGTTAATATGGATGAATCAATAGCTTAAAGATATGGGAGTTAAAGTGAAATATATTATTGGAATACATTGTGATATTTTAAGAGCTATAAATATTATCAAAAAAACCAGTCCATTACTCAAGGTAAAAACACACTTAAAATCAAATAGCACTTTATCAAGGAGAAAATGCATAATTTCCTTGTAAAGATGGATTATGTGCCCACTGAACTATAGGTTTCAGACATACTAACAAAGGCCTTACCCAAAGAAGCATTTCAACATCATCAACTATCTCTTGGAGTTTATTCAACTCACCAAACTTTAATAGTGTGGATGAGGGACCCCCTCTCCCGGAGGTATGGAATGTTTTCCCCAATGTATTGTTATATTTTCTTTACTTTGTTGTAGACCAAAAATGAGTTAAATTTGGGTTCATTGAAAAAGGGTGAGAAATTTTCTTGATTTATAATGGGTGAGAAGCTGATATGGGGAGTAGTAAAGAAGGGGGTTTATATATGATGATGTTTAAGTTAGTATTTCAATGAAGAAGAATCACGAATAGGAGTGATGAGTACACGATACTAGCAGTTAACATAAGAATTATTCTTGATGGATAAGATTGTTTTATCTTTTTGTGTTTAGAAGGTTGTCATAGGCTGAGAATAAAATGATTCATCGATGGAATTTTCATGTTACTCTTATTCCTCACTCAAATCTAAACTCATGTGGGAATATTTATTAAGGAAGTTCTTGATCACTATCTGGGTTTGAAGTTGGAAAATAATTCAATGATTTCATGATTTTCAAAAAGTTGGTTAAAGTGTTTTCAATAAACCCAAGGGAGTATTTTTTGGAAATGATCCCCCTTGATAGTTTTTTTGGTTTTTTGTTTTTTGACAAGGTTTGACATTGTTGATGAAGGATGGTTTTAAAATAAGAACTTGGATAAGAAGAAGAGTTGGTGAGAATGTACAAAAGGATTATGCAAAGCATGAAACTGGAAAAGGATCACAAGGATCATGTATGTCCTAAAGGATAATATTGAGTGTGTAATGAACAAAGGATCATGTGGAAGTGCATAATTCTTATTGGATCATACAAAGTGTTTTTTTCTAGCTAAGGAATACATCTCATAGGATTGTTCTGAATCAATAGATGACTGTAAGTCTTGTGATTATGAGAGATGAAGGAGATCACATAATCTCATGAAGAAAAGTAAATCATGTGATCTCCATATGCATAAGAGGATCATGTGAAGGAGTTAAATGGAGAGAATAAAGTAATATAGGATGTAAATTATAGAAACTTCTCATGATCATTCGAAATTAGCCAACTGTATAATTTTCATTGGATCATGTAATGGGATCACGCGAAGCGCTTGAATGCAATTTCACTGACCACAATGTGATTTTCATTGGATCTTGCGATGGGATCACATGAAGAACTTGAATACAATGTTATTTACCACTTTATGGTTATCATTGGATCTCACGATGGGGTCACATGAAATTCTATAAGACAATGATGTTGACCAAGGATGAAGGGATAATGATAAGAGATGAATCATGGAGTTCAATCATGAAATAGATAACCGATCATGAAAAGTGTGTAAGGGCATTGCTAAGGTGGTGGAACAAATAACTAACTACAATTTGTGGAGTTAAGGTGGTTGATTTCTTTCTATAAATATCCCTTAAACCTTATTTAAGAGGTCAAAAAGTTTTATTAAGTGGTTTTATCCAAAGCAATGTATTTTTCATGATGCAAAGGGAGTTATGTGTTTGGTGTATTCTCATATAGGAAAACCCACCAGTGTCACACAATCCACATGAATGGAACAAGGTATCACGATCCACATAATTAGTAAAGGGTCTTGCAAAGGGATCTTGCAAAGGGGTATTGAAAAGGAATATTGTGAAGGAAAATATGTTATGGGTTTTTTTCTAAATAGGAAAACCTATCAGAGTAACATGATCCACATAAGTAGAATAGAGTCTCATGTTAGAGTCACGTGATCCACAAGATCTTAAGAGGGACTCGCAAAGCGGTCTTATGAAGATGTTTTATTAAGGGGTCTTACACATGGGTCACACACGCTAAGATGAAAAATATCATGAAAATTTGGTTGCTATATCTTTGATGAAATAAGAGAATAATGACACACACAAGTGTGAATCATCTTAGAATTTATCTTCAGAAGATTCTATTGGAGGATCAGGGTGTTCACTTTAGTAGAGAGAGAGGAGTGAGATTTCAAATTGGGAACAGTTGTAAACCATAAGGGATGGTGAGTCTACTTTGAACCTTGTAAAAATAGTACATTTTATTATATTTGTTACATTGGAACATTTCCTTTGTATACTCCTTGAACATAACCTGGGGATAGTGAACCAAGTAAAACTGTTGTGTCTTGTTCATGTTTTAATTTCCATTTATTTTGTTCTATGATAAGGAGATAGAAGAGAGTTTTGTTTAATGATGAAACAAGATCCAAAGGGAAATTTATTTTAATCTATAATACCCTTATTCACCCCCCCCCCCCCCCTCAATTTATTTAACCTAGTTAGGCTAAAAAATGGTAATATATGACCTGTTATTAAGATATCACCCCTTGTTCATGAAAATAACCAAAACAATCTCGTCACCAACTTCATCATTGAAAATCGTAATATAAATTTATACTACCTTTTATGATATTAGAAAGGTGTAATTTGAATCTTTAAATAATAATTGACACTACCATTAAAAAACTTGTACTAAACAAACTATAAACGATAATAACATTTGATGATGAAAATAAAATTTAACTAACTAATACATTTGTAATTAATTTTTATAAATTAATTTTATAAAAGTTTATAGGTATGAATAAGGTTCTATAATAGGTTATTAAAATATCTATTTTTGTAATATAAGAGGTTAGATCATATTTGGCTAAGAAGGATAAAAGGTAAGGGGTTTTTTGTTAACTCAAACCCCTTTATTTAATCTATATTGTTTTATCTTGAAATGTTTACTTCTATGCTTGGTTTCTTCCACCCTAAGATTTTATATTTAACTTTATCATTATCTCTAGGGAAAAATAAATTTTTAATTCAATGATCCTTCCATAATGATTTTCTTCCCTATAAAATTATGACATTTTTGAGAATAATTTGTATTCTCTTTAATGATTATTTTTCTTACATGTCAATATTTTATTGTCTCAAAAATTTTATCCTTTATATTTGGAATCCAACTTATGTGTTATCAAATTTGACCTTCATATTTCCATTATCCTATTTTCAAAATGAATTTTTATTTACCCTTTTTGTGATGTCGATTTAAACAAAGGTATTTTAAAATATTAATTAAGATTAGGAAAAAATTGGGCCCTCGTGATGAGGGTCACTGAATTTGTGTGAAATGAACACCTACTCTCATTTTTATTTATTTGCTTTTGTTTCAATGAAAAGGGCCTTGGTCCTCACCTTTAAAAATAAAAATAGGTATTTTAAAATATTAAAATGGTTTTCATTCCATGATCATTTTTCTTATATTCCACTAATAATTTCCTTAAGATAGACTTTATATGTATTTAAATGATCTATTATTAAAGTTTTTTATTAAAATAAAAAGTTTTTTAATGTTTTCACTACACCTTTAAAAAAATAACTTTTGAAATTGACTCATGAATTCATTGTTTTATAATAATGTTAAAAATATTTTCTAAAATCTATTTTTAATATTTTTCTTTGTTAAAAAATTATCTATACATTATAATAATTATTTTAAATGAATTTTACTTTACATATTTTAAAATTGGTTTTATAAATAAAACTAATTCATAATGATTATAAAATGAAAAGGGATATTTTCTATTATTTTTCAAAGTGAATTACCAAATGAATTTGAAAATATATTTTTTATCTATTTCAACATCCTTAATAATCCTTATTTTACATTAGGGATATGTTCATATACCACAATCCTTATTCTTTCTCTGTATGGACTATGAAATATTCTACAGATTTTTTCATGAGTTGATTAAGTTATTTATGAAGTATTATTGTATTAATTTTCTCTTAACATAAAAATGTAAGAATGGTTATTATTGAAGTGTGAGGTCATATATTTCCCTCCAATTAATTGGTTGAAATTTTATATCTCATGAGATTAAATAGGGTACACATGTAGTATCCAAAACCTAATAGGGTACATATGTTGTCCGTCCAAACCCAATAAGGTGCACAATTTGTTATCCCAATCCCAAGGGGGTACACAAGTTTTTATCCCAATACTAAGAGGGCGCATGGGTTTTTATCCCAAAGAAAAAAGGGTACATTGGTTATTATCCTAAGCCCACTATGTGATTAGAATCAGGTAGCAATGCCTACTCCACTTGTTTATGGTTTCCAATGCTTTCACTTATACCATATTTCTATGTTATACCTTTATATTATGCTATGATGGATCATGTTTATCATTTCATATTTTTACACTCCTATTCCATGGAATATGTTTGACCATTTGAGGTTACAGATCATTATATTATTCCATGTGGATAACTCTTATTATTCCATGTTCTCTTTAATAAGATTTTTTTCCCATGATAATGTTTTCTCATATTCTTATGATCTAAATATTAATGATTTTTTAATGATTTTTTATTTTTTAGATAATTTGATCTCACCCCTTTATTATATTTCCATTACCTATTTTATGAAGATTATTATAACTTATAAGGAGTCTAGAAAGAATTCTAGTGTGACTAGATTATGAAAATATGGTCACAGGTATCATAAAATAAGTTGATTATGTAGCTGATACTCGAAGACACTAAACCATTTTTACTTAAGATTGTGTTACTATTTCTGATATGTAATATTTAACTTATGTAAATTATGTAAAATAATGATATGTTTATTTTGGTTTGTATAAAATTTTGTGTTTAAAGAAAAAAAAATTGGCCCCAGATTCAAGGGTGTGGGTTTGGGGTGTATCACTTGGTATCAGATTAGGGTTTAGTTATTTTTGGGGATTAGTTTAATTTTTTTAAATATTTGGATAATATAACTTTAGTGAAAAAAATAAGGATAATTCTAAGAATAGGAAATCATATTAAAGTTTTTGTAAAGTATATATTGTGTGGTTTACTAGAAATTGAATCCTCATCTTTATAATAGAAAGTGGATGTGGTTGTGGAACAGATACACCTAGGGGAAATCTTTATAAAAAATGTTGGTTGAGTGGAAACTTGATATTCACTTGGTGCATGATGATTGAGCCTAAGACTTCAAATCTAGATAGACACTCCTAGGGTGTATGATTTTTCTAATTCACATTCACTTTATGAACTATTATAAAGGATGTAAACTCCTAACTAATTCATATAGATAACTTGGTAGGGATATGACCATGGATAACTTATATTGAAACCTATATATTCATAAGTTAGGGTATATATGTCATTTATGAGTTATTTCTTCTAGGTTCATTGTTTTTTTCTATGAAATTGATAATTTATCATTTCTAACTTTCCTTTATTTAATTTAATGGTTAGAACTTGGAGGAACCAAGTCAAAAATGGGTGTGATGGTCAATATGGAGATTGTCCCAACAAGAAACCTAATGGGATAGAAAATTGATTGTAAACCTTTATGATGGTTTTATCCTAGGTTATGAACAATAATTCAAAATATATCGAGCTTCTGAACACACCAAGTAAGGAGTTATTTTATATTGAGTCTTTCATGTGCCAATGACCACTAACCTTCAGTGGGCATCCCAATTCACTGATTTTTGGGAAATGGGTTAGTATAGTAGAAATGATATTTTCTATTCTCCAAAGATAATATAAATAAAAGGTTGTTTTAACTGTATATAATTTGGAAGTTAAAGTTGATCAATGGTGAACCCTAATCAAGAAAATGAGGAAAAATAAATAAAATGACTCTATAAAATGTAAATAATTAAGGAGGAATTATTTAGTAAATATTTTCCCTAAACTCTTAAAACAAAAATATAAATATAATTACTTAAACTAAAATAAAAAAGAAGATGAATATATTAGTAACAATAAATAAAATTTCATAATTCTTTCTAGGTACACTACTAATTTTATCATGACTATTGAAGTAAGATCAAATGTTTCTTTTTTGGTTTAAATATGAGTCTCTAAAAAACATTGGTTACAAGGGATTTTGGAAGTTATAAATAGATTTTTTGATGTAAACTTATGGTTTAAATGGAAACTAGAGACTCATTATTCTCATGGTTTTGGGGATAACAGAAAAATGGATTTCCATGATAATTTCAATGATAAAAACCATAGACAAGTGAAAATCAATCTTTCTATATGCATAAAATGTGGGAAGAATCATAGAGGGGTCTATATCCAAAGAATAAGTAAGTGCTTAAATTTTTTAATAGAAGTTTATTAGAAACATTAATTCTAAATATATATGAAGAGAATAACTAATGAAATGGATGGAGGGAAATCCTAAATTAATTTAAAACCACCAGTCTGGTGATTCAATTGTAATGGGTATGGTCATTATGTAAATAAGTGCACCAACC
Source organism: Viscum album (assembly GCA_963277665.1). Classification (NCBI taxonomy): domain Eukaryota; kingdom Viridiplantae; phylum Streptophyta; class Magnoliopsida; order Santalales; family Viscaceae; genus Viscum; species Viscum album. The sequence continues at coordinate 922,782,080 of OY728130.1, forward strand.
CTAGGTTTTATAGAGAAAATCAATGAAAACATCCACCTAATCTATGGTAATAAGGAAAATCGTATGTAATTACTACTATTCAAGTGTATTTTGATAATTAAATGGTGCTAGGTATACTTATTATTTACTCAATATTTTCGAATATCTTATGTAATTTAAGTTTTCACTAACTATTGATGTTGAATTGTAATTAAAACCCCAAGGTGGTATTATTATTATATACAAGGTATCTGAATTCCATTTTTTATTGAGTTATTTAAAGTCAAATTAAATGAATAGTCCCAAAAATTACTTTAATGATATTCAATGATAAACAATATTTAATTAAATTATTTAAAAAAATTAAAGAGGAGAAGTGGGATAGAAAATAGTCAAAAATTTCTTCCATGGACCGTTTATGAGCCACTTGTCACTATAGAAGTAAATTTATGACCCTTAAGTATAAAAAATGTGTCACCATAGTTAAGGTTACACTAATATAAATTGAGGTTATAGCTACACATATATTTTCATGGTTTCTAAAATTATTGATATAGTCTCACAAATTGCCACAGGTTCATGGTTGTAATCCTCATTATCCCATTTCTTCCCTACCCTCTCACGATCTCTTCTCCATATGACCCTCATCACATTTCCTCCATAACTTCATGAGATATCCTACCTACGGCCCTTATCCCCTAACGATTCCACCCAACCTTTTTCTATCCTCCTCCTTCAATGCGACTACCCAACCTCCCCATAATCCTCCACCTCTGACACGACTACCCCACCTCCCCACTGATGCTTCTCTGAGGAGGCTTCCCCACCTCCTCCTCTGGTGCACCTACAACATGGCCACCCCACCTCCCAATGATCATCCTCCTCCTCACATATCTAGACTGGTCAAACCTCCTGAAACACTTACCCAAAGAAAGTATTTAGGGTTTTTCATTATCAGGTTGATGAAATTCATTCTTACTCTCCTTCATTGTGCAGCATATTCCATATCTCCAACCTATAATTTGATTTAGTATTTATACTAAATCAATCCATTTACATAATTTTCATACCTATATTTCTATTAAACCTCACAAGTGGGGGTGAATTTCATTGATTTACTATGGTATGTTCTCCTTCTAATAATCCCTCTTCTGTTAATAAATTTTAGAACCAATTTTCCTTTTCTTTTTCAACACTGACCATATTAAATATTTTTCCTCTAAAATATTTCTCCACTTTTCCCCATTCTACAAAAAAAATTCCCATACTAGCCTATCATTATAGTGTTAGAATTTTTTTGTGGTACTGTAGAGGTAGGACTTACTAAAATTAATCTAAATTGTCTATTCTCTATTTTTTTCTTCCCTCTACAATTTCCTACAAGAAATATTATAAAAATTTAATTATATAGACTTTGAAACCATGATACATGCATGATATAGAATTATTGTCATTAAGTTGTCCTTAAATAGATATTTCAGGTATTTCTTCTGGTTTTCTGATGCATAGACTCCTACTATTAACTATTCCCTCTCCACTAGATCTAAACGATTATGTCTTGAATAGGTTTTTTTCATTGTGGAGTCATATTGGTACATCCTTATTAATTCTAACAAGTTTTATTTTCTATAAAAACATATAAATGTTATTTTTATTATGAATTTTATTTACCAGAATCATGTGACATTTATATCTTTTAATTCCCATTCAATTGTATTGGTTGTTTCTATGGTTGAATGTGGCATGTATTTTTTCTAAGCAAATTAATTTTTGGTTCTTCAAAATTTACAATTGCATGTTAGATGTATGTTTTTAGTTTATTATGAAATTTATTTGTTTTTATTCTTTATGAAATATTTGATATAGAATTTATTCACCATCTTAACTAGATCAAGTACCTTTGATTGACTACAGCTAGTCATGAAACATTTTTATAATCAATTAATCAATAAACCAACAAAAAAACTAGATGTATTTTTGATAAATCATTAACCAATTCATTAGTTCACTAATTATAATAGATAAATATTAAGTGATCATACATGTATTTTTATAAATCACTTTATAAACAAGATCTTTCATTTTTAAATTTATTTTCATTCCAGTTCTTCAACATATCATTAATATTCTTTATCTTTTTTCCTACTGATTTTTTAAAGGGGAAACTTGTGTTTTTGACATATTCTATCCTTTTACCCTCATTTTTAATGGATTATTTATTTTTGTAAAAAAAATTAGTTGTATGGAGTGAACAATAATCTCACCTCATATTGAGGACCCACCAGATTAGGGGATAATATTGAGACCTACCATTTAGTGGCAATGATGAATAAGTCTTGAAGTAAAATATTTCTATGTATTTTCTTCCATATAAAAAAATTTATTAGGAATTATATATTAGATATCATAAACCCCTTGTTAATATCTTATATCCTCCATTTATTTTTTAATTTTTTGTAATTATTTACTTTTAGTTTTGTATATATGAAGTTTCAATTATTATACTATCTAACATTTATGAATATTATTTTTAATGTATAATTTTTATATCAATTATATTCATAAATAATTTTCCTTGAACTTAAAAAACCTTCTGTTAACCCAACACTTAAATATATCCACTGGAATAAGACTTTGTTTTATAGTGGTTATGCAACTATATTGAATATTATTTATTTTAAAAACCATATCATTATTTAGAGAAAAATATTATATTGGAGATAATTTTCCAACCATATTTATGGATGGACACAACTACACCCAAACATTATTCTTAAATGTACCTATAAATAAATATAGGAAATATCGCACAAATACATTCTTTGAGAACACTAAAATGATTTATTTTATAATAATGATAAAATAATAAAAAAAATCCAAGTGAATATATTTGATGTGTTTTAGGAAGTTTAATGAGTGATTCATGAGATTAATTTGGGAATAATAGAAATACATTTTTTTATAATTGGAAATGTTTATATTAAGTATCATATTGAAAAATAAGATATGATATATGGAAAAGTATCTATAAATGTCACTTTAGTGTATAATAATTTCATAAAATAAATAGATTGTTTCTCTAAATTGAATATCAAAAATTCTATTCCATACCTAGATCATCTATTTCAAAAATATTTTATTGAATTTCAATAATTTTCAACAGAATTTAGATTTTAAAAGATAAATATATAATATATCATGTTCATTATTAAAATATCTTTTATATTTTCCAAAATGAATGGTAATAAAAGTTAACATGACTTGATAATGAAAAAATAATTACCAATATCATTAAGGATGAACACATTGAGACTGTTTTGAAACTTAAACTCTAGATAAATAAATATTATTAAAATAACATGTTAAAAAAGGAATGAATTTAAATTATACCATTACTAGACCTCATGAATATAGAGATATACTACTTACTGAAGATAAATTTCCTCATATTAAGATGAAAAGGGATCAAATGTTCATATAAATAATTATAAAAAAATTAGTATGAAATTATAAGATAAGTATAATTGGTATAAAAATTTAAAAGAAAAGGTTATTAATGATATAATAACAATGTGGTAATATTCTACTAATAAATGAATCTTACATATATAAAAGTATAAGAATTAAATATTAAACTAATGTTAAATAATAAATTTAGGGAAGGAAAATAAAATATGGTATTAGAAGAATCAAAAATTTATAATGTATGTAATGGTTCTTCTACTAAAATTGAATGAAACATTTATCACTTAAAATGAATCTATAAATAGTTCAAACATTTTTTAATGGGAAATGATTAAAATATCTTTTAAAAATGAATTTATAATTTATTAGTGTATTTTTCATATAATTTTCCTATAGAATATTTTATTGAGAATGAAATATCCTTTTATGAAATCAATGAATATGGTGATGAGCTTGACTTTGAACATATAATTCTAAAAGGAAATAATTTAAAAGTAAAATTTGATGAAAATTAAAAATAATAATGTTTTTTAAAATATTTTATAAATTTTTCTTCTTATCGTACCCTCCACACCTTCTGTAAACCACTATGAGGTTCTCCAATTAAAATCTGAAAACTAAAGTCTGATAAAATCTTTATATAAATTTATAAAGTGATTGATCATTATTCATAAATTTTTACTATTAAATATTCTATAAATACCCAAAAATATACTTTTATACTCAATTTATTATATTTATTATTAATATATAATTTATTTTTTTGGGAAAGAAAACTAAAAAATATAGATACACCTATATTTTTACTATATAACCCTTTATGGAAAAAAATATAAGGGTAAAAATATCTTATTTATTAAATTTAGTATAAATTTATCTATACCAAAGGAAAAAACCTATGTTTCGTAGATAATGTATTTTTATGGAGTATTATGGAAAAAATATCAAACATTTTTCACACATAAAGCATGAATTTGGAAACATTTCATTGATAGAAAACTCATGTGGTCTAACAGTCTAGGAAATGTAGTTATCCATTGTAAGTCATTAATTTCCTTTGTTTTATATATTAAATGATTTGAACCCTACATTTTTAAGGTCAATTAGTTTCACAATGAAGGATAGTTCCTAAACTTTTTTAATAATAAATGTTACAAAAATTTTCAATTGGAGTTATGATATTCTCTACCAATAAATAATTTATTTTTATACAATATACGTATAAGATAAATTATAGTAGAAAATTAAATTCCTTAGGGAAAATGAAAATTATTCTCTACATTAATATACATGGAGAGGGAATTAAAGTTTCCATAAAATAACTTAAATCTTTAAAAAACAACTATCGAATGACTTACTAGATATTATGCTTGATTAATCTAAATTTTTTTATCCAAAAAAATAAAAAAAAATCAATATAAAACTAACTTTAAATGATTAAGTTAAGTTAAAAAATATAAATCTCTATAATTTATACATATGGATCATTTTGGATCAGCTGATATAATATGAATTAGAGGTATAAACTACATCTATATCCTTTATGATAACTATTCCCATTGATGTTGATTTTAATTATTTATAAAAAATATAAAAACATAATTAGTGTGTATTTTAATTTATATTAATTTGATGAAATTTAATTTTTTTTATTTAAAATATAAATGTAATTATTTTATTTTTCATTTTTTTTTTGCACCTTATTTTCGAGAGGCGTGTACCACACGTCGCGCCTCACACCACATCCTCAAATGAACATTGTTCTCTACTACGCCACATGCCTATGAAAACTATAAATCCATATATGCATATAATAATAACAAAATGATTCCAATGAAAAATAAAATATCCCCAATGGGGATCCCATAATTCAAGAACCATATTTATTTCATTAGATAAACATATAAATTATGTAATGCATATGAAAAATATATTGAACTCAATAACATATGATATCTCTTAGGAGTGTGTGCATATTGGGATGAGTATAATAACCTTGTATAATATTCCAATAATATGTGCTTATAGTGAATACATTAACACAACAATATGTATTTGTAAAATAGTTTCAAAAAATTATTATTGATGAAGTTATAATATAACATATTTGAAAACAATGAATAAATAAGTAATGCATTGTATAAAAAGAAAATTTAATATAAATTAAAATTTAACAACATATAATATGTTATTTTACTTTCCATTTAAGATATTTGTTGTGATTTTTTTATAAATCTGTTATTGATGGTTAGTTTTTATTTTATGAAACAATACATATCATGTTAATTCATTTTATAGATTATTTATTTAATGTATATTTATTTTACTCAGAATGGATAGAATTTGGATAGACAAAGTTTACCAGATCACTGATGATTTTTAGAAGGATTTATGATATTTTTTGTACTTTGTATTCAATAATGATTCAGGTTTCAGATTGATTTGATTCCCATATTTTGATTGTGCTGAAAGAATATGGTTAACACATGAGGAAGTGAGTTACAATATCATTAAAAATGGTTTCCAAAAAATATATCATCTATGGTATCCCAATGGAGAAAAATATCAAGTGGATAATGACATTGATTCAATTGAAAGGATTGGTATGAAAAAAATTTATTTCTGATTGGTTTCCATTTGTTTTGGAATCCAACTCCTCATGTAGACCAGAGCAAGATGAAATTAATACCAGAACATTGTTTTCATCTATTTATTGGGATGATGACGTTGAGAGTGTTGGAAATATGATTAAATATATGAATAATACCCAAATATATTAGGCATGTGGAAAAATGAATAAACTTGAGTTTTTAATGCAATTATATCATAGAGAAGTAATGTATGGATTTATTAATACTATGGTTGACTATATCTTTACATTATTAAGAATTTACTACATAATGATTCATGTATACTATAAAATGATTACATGGAATAAAATTTTGTTGGAAAAATTAGATTTTCACCTACTAAGATCCATTATTGCCTCAAATATTGTTGTCTATTATGGAAGGTAAATGCAGATTTTAGTCAGTGCAAATAGTGTGGTACATTAAGGTGGAAGACAAATAAAGATGGAACTCAATCCCTCATACCATAGAAAGTGATGTGTCACTTCCCTTTAATTCCCAGGATTTAAAATCTTTTTATTTCAGAATAAATGGTAAAAACATGAGATGCTATAAAGATGAAAGAAATAAGGATAATGAAGAAATAGTGTATCCTACAGATGAAGAATCTTCAAATAAATTTGATAGTTCTCATCATGATTTTATAGATGACCCACAAAATGTTAGATTCGGATTATCATGTGATGGTTTTAACCCATTACACCAAATGAATTCTACACACAATACTTGGCTTGTTTTCATTCACATTTATAAATTTTTGTCTTGGATGTGTCTAAAGAATACATTTATTATCATGAGTATATTGATATATGGACCCAATGATCCTAGAAATAACATTTAAATATACTAGTAGATATAAATAAATGAGTTGAAGGAGATTTAAATTATTGGTGTGAAAATTTATAATGAATTCATGAAGGAGTGATTTGTATTTTATGTAGCTTTATTATGGATGATTAATTAGTTCCCTGAATAAGAAAACCATAAAGTTATTTAAAAATATCACTCCCTAACATTTATTGAGTTGTTTCATCTATCTCTATGACATTATCAAACTGTCTCCAATTTTTCTTATACGGATCATCCATCGGTAGAAAGATAAAGAATATTAATTAAAATTCTAATATAAATTGTATAAATAAAATTATATTCTTTGAGTTTCTATATTGGTCATTGAAATTATTGAATCATTTTTTGGATTTAATGTATATCAATAAAAACATTTGTGAGATGTTACTTGCTACTCTTTTAAATTTTAAGGTAAAAACAAAAGACAATTTTTTTTCATGACATGATTTGATGGATTAGGGTATAATAGAAAGACTTCATCCTATGTTAATTGGTGAAAATAAGTGGAAAATCCCTTTTCCTGTTATTCAATAACAAATGTGGATAAAAAATTATTCAAGTCTTGGAAAGTTTTAAGATTTAAGATGGTTATTCAAGTAACATTTTGAAAGGGTGAATACACAATATGTGAAACTAAAATCTATTAAAACCCATGATTACCATGTCTTGTTACATGATTTGATTCCCATTTCCACTCAATATTCACTTTCACATAATGTTAGGTTTGTTGTGATTAATTTATGTCATTTTTATCAAGACATTTTTGACAAAATATAGATAATAAGGGTTGTTTAGAAATTTCATATAGATGCACCAGTTATTCTTTTCAACTCGGTGAAAATTTTCCAACCATCATTTTTCACATGTATGTTACATCTGACTATGAATCTTCCCATAGAAGTTCTTTTTGGTGGTCTTGTTTTAATTCAATGGATGTATCAGCTAGAAATAATTATTTATACATATAAATCTTATGTGAGAAATAAATATCATCTCTAATTATCTACTATGAAAGGCTATTTAGCACAAGAATTCATGGATTTTTTTTATTGTACTTAGATAATGTCAGTACAAGGTCTAATCGACTAATGAGAACTAAATATGAGTAATATGATCCCATTGAGCCTATATTTACTTCACTTACCCAAATAGGGGAAATATCTGGATCAAACTTATTATGTACTTTAAGTAGGGAAGAGTGGGAAATGTCTAATCTTTTAGTATTATTCTACTATGAAAGGCTATTTAGCACAAGAATTCATAGATTTTTTTATTGTACTTAGATAATGTCACTACAAGGTCTAATCAACTAATGAGAACTAAAGATAAGTAATGTGATCCCATTGAGCCTACATTTCCTTCACTTACCCAAATAGGAGAAATATCTGGATCAAACTTATTGTGTACTTTAAGTAGGGAAGAGTGGGAAATGTCTTATCTTTTAGTATTAGATAATGTTACCACAAGAATTCATGGATTTTTTTCATTGTGTAATTTCTTTATTGCTTATGAAATAATAAATATTTAATATTTTTAGAGAATATTTAGAAATTATAAAAATGATACATCATTCTCTATATATTAAGAGTAAGAAACAATTTCACAACAAAGAATTTACTGCTTTGTTAAAGTCAATGGTAATAGATTTCCTTATTTTTATCATAACATTATCAACGATATCTATTTAATATTAGATGTTAGTACCTTAAATGTTCTAACTTTACCAATGAATGGTGTATCAAATGAAATAATATAATTTTCCTTTTTTCTAAATAATGTGGTACGTGATTGTGAGGAAATGGTTTTCAATGGCTTTAAAAAAATAAATAGTGTCGAAAAAAATGGAAATGCAGCATGAAAATGTCACAATATGCACCATAAAAAAATTGTTATGAGAATGAATTAGAAAAGAAACCTAGATTATAAAATATATCATATTATGGGGTTGTAAAAAGAATCATTTTATTAGACTATTATGCACATGGTCATGTCATAAAGATGAAATGCATGTAGTTTGATTCAATGACATTGAAAGTCATGTATATAGAAACATTTGGATTTAGAATGATTAATATGAACTTTCAGTTTTATACAGATGAGCCTTTTATTCTTACATCACAATCTAGATAGGCATTTTATATAACTTACCTATTAAAACAAAAAATTTGTGTTATTGTTGATGTCATTCCTAGAAATATTTTTGACGAAGACCTGGATGATGATGATGTTTTTTATGAACCTGTTTGTATTTATTAAAATGTTTCATTTAATGACATAGATTATTAAATTGTTAGAAAATATTTTGAACTAGAAATTTTCAAAGAGAACACATAGTGTTGATACATTTGTAAGTATTTACTAGATATCATTGTAATATTGTATGTGTTTTTTAAACTTTCATACATGATATCAAATTAAATAGTATTTATCCCCATGCATTGGCGTGGGATATGATGTTTTTTTTCAAATAATGTTCTTATTATGAATTAAAGGTCTGGTTTTATATAGGATAATTCAGTTTTAGGTGCATCGTAATTATGAAATTATCATAATAGATTAACCTAATAAAAAATTAAAAACATCATTAGTAGATAAAACATAATATGATTAGAATTTAATTGATTCATGAAAATTAAGGTAGACTCTGACAATGATAATGCACGAACACAAGATTGTGTATGAGAATATATAAACCACCCACATTAACCCATAGAAAAACCCATCATAATCCCTCATGATTTATACTTCTCTATGACACTGTGAAGTGGAGGGATTGTGATGAAATCAATTCTATAGAAATCATTCATCCAAAAATGAATTATAAAATAATTTTTCACAATTAATTGAGAAAAGTGTGATTTAATTCCAGGAATATAGGTACATAATAAACATAGGAAGTTTTAGGAGATTGAATATATCTTCATGAAAAATAAGGAATTAAGGATTCGGGATCCACTTATTATTGCATCCATTCTAGGGAAGATTATTTGTATGTTTTTATGAGGTCTTTAGTTATTTGGATTGAGTCCCATATTCTTTATTCACTCAAGATATCTTGGATTAAATACTCTAAAAGTTTTCCATGATAATTTCAATTCCACTATCATTATTTGTTGATGTTGGGTGCTCTTTCTCACCAATCCAAAGTTGAGTTTACCTTTGTTCTATAAGATAAAATTTACTCTAATTTCCATGAATTAGAGTACTATGAATTCATTTTGGTCCTTCAATGGAATGAAAATCTGGTTTCTCTAAGCTAAATGGCATAAATTTTAAAATTCATCATTCTTCACTTGATTCTTCAGTTTAATGAGTTGTTTTTTATACTAGAATTGTGTATTTAAATTCAATATGTGTCTATGTTCATCTCTCCAAAAGGTATTGACTTTATTTATCCAAACTGGTTGCAAATTATCTTTAATTCTATAATTTCTATCATTTTAGGAGATATTTAAATAATGAGATCTTTTTTATTAATACTTTTAATGATAGGATAGAATTTATAGACCTTTTCTTTTCATTTTTGTTTTTCCTGTTTCAGATTACTAAGAAATAAATTATTGAATAATTTCCATCTTTTATAAGAGATAAGGGACAACAATATTTGGTGGATCTTTCTTTTAAACTATAATACAGATATAAGGAATCTAATTATTCTTTTTAAAACTATATTACTACAACCTTTAAATTAGAAATGGTATTACTAGTAACTGTTTGGTCAGTCTGGGGGAAAGAAGCACCTAAGGTGCCAAGGAATTATTTCTCTTGAGATATTTTAGGATTTTTTTTCTATTAGGAACATCTTATTTTCCTATATAAGAAGTACCATTTTTTATTTAAAGGCAGAACTATGGGAAAAATATAAATTTAAATATAAATAGGGAGATATCGTATCTATTGTAAATAAACTACATTAATAAATTCACTAAAAGCATCCCAATTTAAGGAAGTGGAACAAAATATTTAGATTTTCCTATATTTATCTTGAAAACCAAAACATTTTCTAGAGGAGGTTCTTTTAACGAAATGGGTTGGTTACCAGATAATCATCAACAAAAGGATATAATGACTATAAATAGATATTTTGTCCTAATTTATAACACTGAGAGGAATAAAGATAAGGATTCTCAAGAAAAATTTACTTTGTAAAACCATGGGGTTTTTTCTATCAAAGTCTATATAGACAAAATAATAGAGACATATAACTCAAACAAATAAAAAATATAGAGGGATGATAGACTCAAAATGTATAAGACTAGATTATTATGGTTTTCACCATGAATATTCTTATATACATAATATCACTATGATACAAAATATGAATAGGGATATGGGAAAAAGATATCTAAATAGGCATTACTAGAGATTCAAAATCAATATTGAAATGAACATTTCATTTTAATAATTTCATCAAAAACCCTTAAAAACCCCAAGTTATTTGATTCAATTACTAATATTAGGGCTTATCTAGTTTGAAATGGAAAATTACATATATGGGATCAATAAGAACTATTGAAAATTCCATGAAACCAATTATGTCTATGTTGTTCTCGATTGATGAAAGTGAATAATGTCTAATAAAATTTTATAACTAGGAAAATGTGAAATTTAAAATATAGTTATTATTCAAATATATTTTATTTGGATCAATATGATTCAGTTTAGATTGGTTTTTTGTAATTTGATTCACTTATAATGTTTCTTTATTTCTTTGTTTTTTCCAAAAAAAGGGCATTTAATGTTGATGGTAATGTTCTTCACTCTACCTTTTTTTTACAAGAAGGAAAAAATGTATATGGTATTGTGGTAAATAGAGACACTCAGGAGAAGATTTTAAGTATATTTAAATTTCTTTTATTTTGAATAAATTTAATTATTTATAATATTTTATCATTTTAATTTATGTTATATATCAATTAAAAAAATTATTTGGAGTCATTGGAGAGAAAGAACACAACAATTTAGGTCTGAAAGATCATCTGCATTAGGTATTATGAGATGAACATCACAGAAGAGTGTGTTTTCAACCTAGGAAGAAGATTATACTATCTAGATACTAGTCTTCTTATAGTGTTTCTTCGAGTTCCATTTCTAGTATGGTCACAGTAGAACAATTTAATGCTATAGTAAACAAGCGATTCAAAAATTAGAAGAAGATACTCAACCTCAAAATATAATAAATGAGAAGATGATGAAATATATGTCTGGACTTTCTTATTTACTTCCACCAGAAGCTTCTGTAGAGGTTGATTCTTGTTTTACGTTGATGTGTTCTATTTATGTAGATTCCTATTCTCCTGATAGTGTCGATGCCGATGTCATTACTGATGCTACTATTTATGTCGATGTCATTGTCGATGTCCATGACGGCAATGATTCTAGTGGTGTTAGAGGTGGTGATGGTGTTTCTATGGGAGGTTTGGATGAGGGTTATCATGGTTCTGATGATAATTATATTGAGCCCTAATTCTGATGTAAATCATATTTTTGGTTTGTTTATATGTTGAAGTTTATTATATAGTTAATATTTATAATTTTTATATTGAATTTTATCCTGGTGTGTCTGTCTAGTCCTGTATATATTGAATTTTTGTATTATTGTGTCTATTTTTTCTACAAGAGAGGCAGGGAAGCTATCAAATTTTCTTCCTAGTGGAGAAATATATAGACATGGTTGGAAACCTTAGAAAAAGACCAATAGTCATGGACTCCACCGCAGTAGTACACCGTAGCCATAATTTTAAACTGTAGATATATTCTAATGTGGTAGAAGAAATAGCCACAATTTTAAAATTTGAAAATAAGTTTACTTTCACATTATAAACTGTGGGTATTGGTCTATTTCCATGGTTTCTAACTATGTAAATGTAATACCATAGAATTACATATAGCCACAGTTTAAAACAATGTCTATAGGTGTACCACCATGGTGGAAACTATGCCTATAGTCATGACACTATTTCCATTTTAATAGGAGCCACAGTCCACCAAACTAGTTCTATTACATATATCCATGATTTCTTGGTCTATTTCCATGGTTATAAACCTTGGATATAGCCTGATTTTCTAGTGGTGTTAAAAAGGTTTAATGAAAGTGTTTAACCAAAATATAAGTTTTAAAATAAAACTTAAACATGTATAAATTTTATTGGTTAAAGTGATTTCAACCTTATAATGTTCTAACTTTGAAATTATATCCATTTGGTCCCACTTGTCATGATTATTATATATATTATTTTAATTATTTAATTAATTCCAAGTGTTTCCTTTCTCTCACTTATAAAACAACACCTCCTCTTATCTTTTATTCACAAATTTTGAGCACTCTGTATAAGACAAGACCTACCCTAGTACCTTCCTAGATTCCTTATCCACTTTCTAGAGTTTATGTTCTTCTACTTAGACCATCCTAATAATTCTTAAGGAGTAATACAAAGGAGTTCTCTCAAATAAGAGGTAATCATCTTACATGGCTCTCTCAATGTTTATTTCTTATTCTACTTCCTTTAAAAATGTATTATCCATACTAACATAATTAATATTATATCATAATAGCAGTTCCCCGGTATGATGAGAACCCAAAAGTGCTACGACACTATACTTAAATATATGTTCTATAGTTAGATGATATCATTTGAGGAACAAAAATGATATAGGTTATCATGTGTGGAGACTCATATGACTTTGAGGAACCTTATCATGGTGTACACCCTTAGTAATATCTAGTAGGATATTATGAGAATGAGACCTGTCGGTAGGAAACCCACATTTATATGTGTCATTGGATGTTCTTATCTGTAAACATATGTATTTTTACTTAAACTTTAATATTATTATGAGTTGCGTACTTTTATGTATTGATGAAAACCTTTTTGAAAAATGTTCATGTTGCGGTAAGATACATTGGGTGTGTCACGAGTAATATTGCATTAATGAATAATGAAAGAAAGGATTTTTCCCTTATATTATTTAATGAACGTTAATATCTCTGGCCCTTTGATGAAAATTTTATAGCCTAAAAAATCCATGGCCACAGTGTACAATAGGCAAGTTAAATTTCCAAAAATTCAAAGAAAGATACACCAATCACATTGGTTGATGGCACCCACATGCAACCTGCTTGATTTGATATATCATGATAAAGGGATTATATTAAATAGTAAGCATTCATATAAGGTATCATGTCATTTCAGCATTAACTTATTTCTCTATGGGTTCCTTGGTGTGTTTCTATATGTTGACCATGGACTTTAGGCTGCTTTTACTAATATCGCTGAGAAAGAGGCCTAGAGGGTCACACACTAAGTGTATCCAGAATCTCAGTTAAATAATATATTATTATTTATTATTTAACAAGTTGAATAAATATTATTCCCAAATGTGGTTTAATAATTATTCTTTAATTCTTGATTGCATATAAATATTTATTTTCTATTTAGTGGATATAATATTTATATATTTATAGGCAAATAATCTAGTGATATTTATTTAATAAATAGATAGTCATTATTCAAGGCCTGATAAATATTATGTAGGAATGGAAGATATAGTTTAATGTTCTTGTGAGAAATTATAAATATTGAATATTATTTGATTAAATAATATTTGGTTTAATTCAAAAGTTAAGCGCATATTAAGAATTATTATTATTATTATTATTTGACATGGGGTTCCAAAAGGATTAAATAAATAATAAAGGGTGCTTATGCAATTATTTTATTTTAACCCAAGTGATATATAAACCCAATTATATTATTTTCTCAATAAGCCAATTAATTTGTTTGTTTGTGCACAACAGATTTAGAGAATCCTCTCAAGACCTATAGATCTCCATTCTCTAAGAACATTCCCAATAATGGAGAGTGATATTCCTCCACCTCCCACTCTTGAGTAAAGAGAGATCTTGGAGAATGCTTTGGAAGCAGTTCTCGAGGCGATCAAAGGAGTACGACACAAGTTCTAGGATCTATTGTGCTAGAACCTGAAGATTCCTACGGCAACATTTGGAGGTTTGTGGAACACATGTGGATCACCACTAGAGGGAATCTACTTTGATTCCTACAACACAACGATGGAACAATGCATATTTGTTGTTAGATTCATCAACAAAGAAATAATTACATCATGGTAATTATTTATTTAATTAAATTATTTATAAATAATATGTGATTAACCTCTCTCTTTGTTATGTAATTCTATCCCTTATCTATATTATTTGATTCAATTTCATAGATTATGATGTTTATCATTGTGTAAATATCATATTGATCATTGATCATGGAAAAATAAAAATTTGGAATGACCCATCGCATGATTTCGCTACACCCAGAACCTAAATCCCTTTCATTAGTCGACCTACTTACCACTTTTCAACAATAAAATGAATGGTGGACTACTTTTCCACCTGTAAAACGTCTTATTGAACCTATGAGGTAATTTCCCTCATGCTTCATTCCAAATTTTTAGCATGTAGGAATATTAACTTTCTTCCTTTCATGTTATTTATCATTTGGGATTTCTTAATACTCCATTTTTCTTTTATTTTTCCTAAAAACATGATGATAATGAGAGTATTCAATGTTTATTTCAACATTAAGATAACATAGAATAATTTATTTCAAAGATTCTAAAGTCTATTATAGTTGATTACTTTTGAATATTTTGTTTTAAGACACCAAGGATTATTAGATCATGGTTTTAGGGTGTGTGATAAAACTAGAGGTATACCTTGTGAATCTCATGAAGTTTTATTCATTCATACTAACAGATTCATTATCCTTTTGTTTAAAATCTAGGAATTTTATCTCTATTTTTGTGTGAAATTTCAGAGGAAAATATTTAGTGAAGAATATTTTCTTGAACACCTCCCATTCCATTAATTCAACTTCTTCCTTTAGATTTGTATTATTAAAAATATTACTCCATTTGTATGCCTCACCTTCCAGATGATAAATATCTAAAACAAAATTTTCATGGTTTATGCACTGGAGAACATAAAATATCATATTTCTTACATTAATCCACTGCTCAAGAATTAGTGGGTCAGAATGCCCACTAAAGGAGGATGGTTGTTGATTCATAAAGGACTTTATAGAATGTTTCTCCATCCTTTGTGTGTTCAGGATTTCAACATGGTTCATGTTAATATTCACTACTTGGTGGAGTTGAGTGAGAATCACCATAAGATTTTGTACTCCTACTCTAATCCCCTTTGGATTCTCATGGGTAAAATTACCAAATTTCCTATCATATCCATTATTAACTTGGTTTTTCCTTTATCCAGCCATTTATTTAAATAAATAATGGTTAAGGTATGATAAAATTAATTAATTAATAAAAGGAAACTATAAAAAAAAGAATAAGTAACTTATAAATGGCATGCATTACCAAACTTATGAATACCTAAGTTTCAATATAGCTTATCTATGTTCATTTCCTATTAGGTTATCTAACCTAAATATATTCAAATCCATCATAATTGTTTATAAAGAGAATATAATTTAACCAAAATCATATCTCTTAGGAGTCTCAAACTAGGTGTATATTCAGGCATCTTTGTCATGAATCAGGTAAATATTGAGTCAATACCCAACCATCCTTTTTCAAGGTTATCACCCTGGGTGCATATATGTTAGATCCTACATCCATTTTTTGTATCCATAAAGGTATTACATTGTTAGGAAACCACACACTCTATACATTACCAAAATTGTAGGATGTTTTTAAATATTTAAGATTATTCCTAGGGTTTTCACTAATTTTATCTAGTCCTAATCACCAAAAATAACTAAACTAATCTCTAAAAATAACTAATCTTTGATATGATACTAATTAAGAGATATGAAACTGAAAAAACATATAAAATAATATTTTTTACATGATTATTCATTATATTTCACAATTGATCACACCACATAACCCAAAGGTTTAGTGTCTTTTGAGACTAGATATATAAATAATTTATTCTAAGATATTTTCAACATCTCCCATAATAAGTCTTCTCACATGATATAATATTTTAAATTTCAAACTTAATACTCTCCTTCATTACTGGAGGATTAGAAACATAATAAATAGTGAACTTAGATTGTCAGTGAGGGTAAAAAATAAATATCATAATTGAGAATAAGATAGGCATGTGAGTATTATAACATAATAAATGTCCAAGAACATAACATTATTAGAGAATAACCAAATAAAAATGGGTCATTAGACATAAATCAAGGATCTGAGCATAACATAATACGTCATCAATTATAAAATGAGTACAAAGAAAAATTTATGAATGTGGTGCAAACATAAGCATACAAAATCATAACATGGTGTATCAAAAATCACATTCCTACCTCCCATAACATAGTGGATTAGGAATCATGTTCATTACTCCCATCATATAGTGGATCAGGAATGATTTCCCTACCTCCCATATTTATCTCAGGAGATATAATACTTTTCCCAACGAATTATTGGGTTATATAATAACAATCACACCTATCACATAATGTAAAACATTATATGTGTGCCATGAGAACATGAAAATATTCATATTTTAACATCACTTAATAAAACCATGGAAAAGAGATAGGTTTCCTAAAAACTTCTATAGAAAATTTCATAAGACATCCATCAAAAGAATTTTTATAGTATAATAATAACATATCCCTAGTGTAACATAAGAACATCAAAGGATATCGACATAGATAAAAAATACCTTTTAAAACTTATTGAATAAATCAATTTGAAAAAATAAGAAGAAATGCTCATTTTCTTTTAAAAACCATTAAGAATTAAGATTATTTAGAAAACCATTTTAAAATATTAAAATTAATATTTATAAATAATAATGGTCGTAAAAAAATGTGTTCACATAGAAAATGTTAAAAAGAGGTTCTTTTCATGCTTTTAACAAAAAAACCCAATGGGGAAATGTTAAAAGACTCATTTAAAACATTTTTAATGATAATAAAAGTAATATAATGGAACCTTATTAAATTATTTAATTATATAAGGAATTACATAAAATCATCCAATGAATATTTATATAGATGAGGAAGATTCTCAATTGAAAAAGAAGAGGTGATGTTGGTTTCTCTTATAAGCATCACATTAGGTAAATTATTTACCAAGGGAAATGAAATTGAGAGAGTATATATAAAGACATAAGAATAAACATGGGAGAATAAAATGGTTGGGTTTTTAGGCATGATGTTGAAACAATTTTTTCCTATATCAAAATTCATTGATAATAATCTCAATTTGAAAATGAGATTAGAAACAAACCCTTAAAACTTTGGTAATATAGAGTCAAAACCACCTTGAAAGGGAGGATTTGAAATGGATTTTTAAGTTCATTTAATTTCATGAAATTTATGGAAAATGGTATCCATATGGAATTATATAAACCACACAAAATTAAAAAAGTGTTGAATGTGGAATATGTCTCAAAGGAAGAAATTTGAGGCGGGAAACCCTTACCTTATTACTCCCAACTTCCAATAAAGCTCTTTAACCTCATATATAATAAGTATAACCATCTTAATAACCTATTTAATAAATTTATTCAAATATATAAAATTTTATTCTCTTTAATTATAATTATTCATTATACAATCATTAGTTAGTTATTATTTATTTTTATCATTAGATGTTAGTAATTTCGATTGTTTCACACATCTTTCGTAATAGTGGCATCGAAACCCATTCTTTGATAGTAAGTTAATCATTAAAATATTATAATAGATATTTAAATATTTTAAAAAAAATTAATTATGCATCTCAATTTTCATTTTATGAAAACTATTGGCATGGTTTTAGAGAATGGTATCCATGATGAACTTGTTTCGAGTAATTTATCGATATCAACAAATTACATTTTTATAATCTTCAATTTTTTGTTTCATCATTTCAGAAACATATTCATGATATGTATATTAATCCTTGATAACATATATATTCATTAAATATATTTTATAACCAACCATATAAGTTGGTAATGAAAATCAAACGTGTCATCCATAGAGGCGGTAGTTAGCGCGTACATACGAGCGACGTTTTCATTTTCTAATAAATGGGAGGGAAGGAAGATATATGATGATTTATCAATATAGAATATAAATCAAATAAATAATATAATATTTATTCATTAAATATAATATTATTACCATTCATGTGAGATGGTGATGAAAAATGAAATACGTCATTCATGGAGGTGGTAGTCCGCACACACGCACAAGCGACGTTTTAATTTTCTGAATAGTTAGGGGAAGGTAGAAATTGATAATTATAATAACATAATAACATTTCAATATACTTGTTATATTGATATAATTATTTTATCATGTGTATAATTTCTTTTTAGAAATTAGAATAATAAATAAATAAATATAAATGAAAAATGAGTGACTAGGAACTTTTACCTTACCCCTTGGAATAACTCCTCTAAAAATTGTATTAAGCCTTTGAAGGGTGGTACTTTGATGATAGAAGGACCTCTAGGACTTGGGTAGGGTTGTTAGGGATATATTTGGTTTGATTTTGTTCAAACCAATAGGTTTAATGTGTGATGATAACTAAGGTGGTGAATAGATCCTTTTATATGTTAGAGGAGTAGAATTTTTATAATAAGAGGTGCATTATTCAAGGAAAGTGGCTTAAAAAGAGGAAAATAATAGAGAGGGGGTAATTCTTGATCTATCCTTATATAATAAACACACAAAATGAATAATTTTTTATATATTTTGGGACTTTTCCTCTTAATTTAACTTTTTACCATAATTTACATTTACCACAGTAACATATTTTTTAACCTCAGCAAATTATTTTTATGAATAAAAATAAAATTATAATTATTACATAATTTCAATATTTTGGTTATAAATGTTAAATCCATGTTATGATATTAAAGTTCTAAAACTGGTAAAAAAAATTTAAAAATAATAAATCTATAATGAGTAAATATAGTTTTAGAAAAACAAATATAACTTATGTTCTAAAACATCAAATATAGGTTTATAATTGAAAATTAATATTTCTAAATGTATAATTTTAATTATTAAATAAATGTTTGGTTATTAAAATGGTGCCACAAATTTTTAAGTGATTATAATATCTTAATTATATCATTAAAAATCATAGTATTTGTAAAAATATTATATTGTACTATTTACCCAAAAATCAATCTTTTTAGAAAAATCCCAAAAAAATTATCCTAATATAATATTTTTATTTTGGTAAAAAACTAAAATTCATTTTTTCAAATTTAATTTCTAAAATTTAGGAATTTAACTTTTAAATAGAAACATAAAATATAATAAAAAATATATAAGAATATGACTTTTTTAAATATTATTTATTTTTATTCTTATTTAAAATTAATGAATAATTAAATTAGTTTTAATCTATTATTAATATCAAAAATATAATTCATCGTCATTTGACCATAATATATTTAGATTCTTAAAATTACATATTATATAAAAAGGTTTCATGAACCAGCTTGGGCTACCATCCAACCTAACACCCGACCTGGTTGTGGCATGGCTCAAAGGGCATTCCCGATCCCCACAAGTTAACAAATAGTGTCTAGGAGTCAAGGAACTTTGTTGGTAATGGTTTCTCCCATGATAAAGACAATTCACATCAATAAAAAAACATAAAACATCATAACCATTACCCAAATAAGTTTTACAAAAAAAGTAAAATCCATTACAATCATAAGTTAAACATTTTACACGGATAACTGGGAACCAAAATGACCAAAAATTTGAGGTAATTGACTAGATAAACAAAACCTCCTCATGACTTGTGGTTCTGCACCCACCATGCCACCACCCTTAACACCTTCCAAAGGATATGCTGACATTAGTAACCAGCACCACCTCCAAACAGGTCCTTTCCCTTATCTGCATTAGAAAAAACAAGATCTACATATACCCAAGGGTGTATGTACGCTGTAATCTCACTTTCCTAGTAGGATCCCACCATATTTTCCATGCATAGGCATTACAAGATAAAAAAAATTCTTGTTTTTAAAGGATGGAATAATTTAAATTGAAATTGTTCTTTGTTTAAGAAGAGGAGGTAATGTAACACTCTAACCTTCTACGGTACGCTTCTCTTTGAATAATGCAATAGCGTGTGTTGTACGCAACATCGAGTTCTAACACACACCACAACCGATCAAACTAGCCATTATGAATAGTAATACATACTTTTTAAAATTTTAGAAATTTTATCTCTCAAAATGGACTTCATTTTTGGATTCGGAGTATCGAATTTAGCCAAAGCTGAAGTTTTGGTACTTTTCAGATAACTTTAATATTTTGATGAATAGTGAAAATTACTAAATTTTAATTAAAAACAACTTTTTTAATAAAAATAATTAATAGTGATAAATTATGAATTTGAGTGTTTTTAAAGTATATTTAGAATATATTCTTACCATTTAATACAATTTTGGTCATTGGACATAATTTCACAATTAAACCGAACATAAACAAGTATCAATCTTTTGATAGTTATTATATCTTAAAAACACGATTTTTGTTTTGACAGCAAGAATTAATTTTAAATTAATTTCTACCACTTATATGTTTTGAATTTGTAAAAATGGATTTCATATTTTGAATCAGGATGTTCAAATTGTGTAAATAGGTAACTTTTATTTTTAGACATTTTGAATAATTACTTCGGTAAATATTTTATTTACCATGGTTAAAGGGTAAATCCGGTAAATAAGGGTTAAACAAATAATATTATAATAATAAAAAATTACCCTAAAACGTGTCCTAACCTTATTGGTTGATACATGTCCAACCATGGGCATCTTTGGGTCGATTTTTGGACCCCATGGTGCCACTTTTAAGTGATAGAGATACTTTATTTTAATTAAGTTAAAATGAATACAAAAATCACACAAGCATATATCTTTTAGAAAAAAAAATTACATAGGGTTATATATGTTGTATTTTCAACTATAAATATTAACTAGAAAGATAAAAATATTTCCTACATAATGGTATTTTATTTATAATTTTTAGACATTAAATAATTTAATTTATTTATGACACAATGGTGATGCAGTAATTATAATAATAGTGAAAAATTAAAATGATTGATATTGTAGATACCCAAATAAATATAATTTGAGACTTTTTATGAATTAAACTAGTTTTATATTTTAATATGACATGTTAAGAATGATTTAATTAACTTATTTCTAAGTAATCATTCTGTTGTGATTTTTAAAAAAATCAATTATTGAATAGTGTCAAAATTGACATAAAAGAGTTTTTAAAACAAATATTATATTATTAATTCATATTAAATTCCTAAAAATCTAAGGTTCGGCCAAGAGACTTATATCATGATATTTTTATCATTAATAGACCACTTGGGGGGTCTCTTGGATGTATATAGTAAGTTTATTAACCATATAATATAAAAATACAAAGAGACGTTGTAAAAGTGAAACTAATTAACTAAGAGTTAATACTTAAAGATAAGGTTAATATAGTAACCCAAACCTGTCTAAATTCTATTGGTTGAGTTTTTTTCGACCCATCCCCAACTTAACCTTTAAATAATCCACTTTGGATCCATTAGAAACTGAATATTAATTTATTATAAAATAATATTTCTAGCTTTTCCAAAGGTGCCACACACCCCTCTTATAAAAGGTCACTCTCCCTTCTCATTAACTCACACCTTCAAAGCATTTTGGCTCAGCCAAAATCTGCCAAAATACTCTCTCAACTTCCATAAATTCATCCAAGAGGCCTTCCTTTAGTCATAAATCCAACTTAAGGAGCCCTTTTGATCAAATCAAAAGGAAGAACCCAAAGAAGAGGTAATGATTTCACCACCCTTTTTCAAGTTCCTTTCTTCTTCCACTTCTTCTTTATTTGTTATTACTATTCTAAAATAATAACTCCAGTATCTTATATATACTGTGATTTTATTATAAATATGGTACAACCATATTCATTATTCTATCCATCATTTGAATAACATGTCACCATACGTGCGTACGTACAGATTACCGTCTCCACGTCGTGGTGTAATTGTTATTCAATAAATTATTATTTGGATGGGTATAATAATGATGTGTAACTCATGTAAATAATAAATATAACATGATAATGATTCTGTAAATATGATATACCATCCAATTATATATTATTTTAATATAAAAAAAATTATATTGTCGCTCGTGCGTACGTACGGACTACCGTCTCCACAAACGTGATAAGATTCATTCTCCATCGTATCCATTCAAGTATAATTCTCATTTTATGATTAATAATAGTATCTAAGGACTTGATATCATTCTGGATATGATTAAGATACAACCTATCCATGATAAACATAGCTTACGTAACAAAACATATAAAAGAAAATGAGTAAGTTAACACCCGAAACAACGATAATACTAATATATTATTAACAAATAAATGTTAAAAGATCATATATGATATCATATTAATGTATATGATTCTTGTATATTTTAATAACAATTATTTCACCATTATACAGGAGGTTAACCTACCCCAACCAAGGAAAAGTACAAGGTAAAGGTTTATTTCGCAATCTCTTCATTATCTGAGGTTGTTTATACGTAATAATCTACTGGGATCTCTTTATCATCCACATTCTTGTTTCTTAAAAATGTATTTAAAAACATTTTTACTATTTACAATAATATGGTTTAAAGTCATTTACACCCTTTTTTGACTTTTTATAAGAGTTTTATAAAGGAATATTTCCGTCGTTTTCCAAACAAGGTTCTTTTTAACCTTTTCGACAGAATTAAGGTAAGAATGTTTTTTTTAACTTATACGGCAGGTGCGACTATTTTCCGCCGTTATAAAATCGTCAAAGCATCCCTTACAATCTTACAAGAATATTTTCAAATAAAATGTTTTATTTTATAAATATATGACTCTTAAATTATTTCAAAATAGAAAGAGATATTTCTCTAAAAAGAGTTTTGATTTCATCTATGTCAACATCCTTTGATGGATTTTACGCTTATTTGAAGTTGATTTATTATGATACAAAACTTCTATATTGTATTGAAGGTTTTGTGATATGTTTGACTGTGGATGTGTTATTTTTATACCATTCATAGTTTATGGATGAAGTATTTACATTTCGTATGCTAGTTTTAATACGAATATTTATGTTATGTTTAAACCTTTTCATATGGTAATGCATTGGACTTAATATGTGACGGGTGGAGCCCGCTATAGCTCCTCGATGCATCGGTAGGTCTATGAGGCATTGGATATGTGGTTATGATAGTCTGGCATTATGCATTCCATCATTATGAAATTGGTTATTAATATTGCATGTGATTATTAGATTAGTAGAATATCCATGTGAATAAGTAAATGGCATTATTTAATTTTATTTTTTTCCATACTATGTTGAATTTCAAGTTTAAAAGGCTTTTGTTTTAGTTATACATTGCCTTAAATGTTTATGCTTATTTATGAAAGTTTCTGCTATATTGTTAGCCTTACTGAGCATCTGAGCTCACCCCTTTCAATGTTTTATTTTTCCCAGGATGTGAAGAAGTAATTTATGAATGACCTGTAGGGATAGTATGTGGGGATATGAGTGTGGACTATGAAGAAAATATGTTGTTGTAGTTTTCATTTTTATGATGTAATGTAAGACTTATGAATATATCTAGTGTTTCCAAGGCTACTAAACCAATCGGTCTTTCGATATTTGATCATTCTTGTGATCATGCCAATGTTATGTAATGATGCACCGACTCTGGGTAACTGGGGTCGGGGTGTTACAGTTGGTATCAGAGGAATTTTATTACAAACATTGGAAGCTATATTTAGATAAACTCTGATTAGAGCACATAGACCTAAGATGGACTTTGAGGATTAGTATAGAAAAACTTCCTAGAATTTTGGTATTGTAGAGATTTTGTGAGTTTTCTGAGCAATACATCCATGTCTAGATATGAGTAGGTAGAGGAAGCTCTGGCACAGATGTACCTAGGGGTAAAACCCGAAAACACCGCTTTGAGCTAGACTCGAATGGGAACTGGTGCACGACAACGGGCCTTGCTGCACTCTTGGTTACAACACTCCCGGGGGATATGCTTAGGATAACTCTCATTTTCTGTACAAATCATTATGAAGGGTTTATGAGTATATACTTCCTCAAAGAAAACATTTTTATGATTGTGGATTATATCCATAAATAGTTCAATTTATGTTAAGTGTTTTATAAGTATGGAATTATGTATTTTGATTCATAAACTGGTCTAGTTTATGCCATTGTTTAGAAATGGAACCTAGTGTAAGAAATGGAAACTGTATCAATGCATGCACTTCATGTAGGGATTTCCCTCCTGCTCAAGATAATTATAGTGGAGCTAGAGATGCAACTGGTTCCAATCATCTAATCACCATACTGGGACAACTCACTCAGGTTATGAAAAATAACCTTACCCGTATGGAGCACCCTGATCCACAGTGTGGAGGATCAATGTTAGATTGCTTCATGAGGCAACAACCACCAACGTTCAATGGGAGTACAAATCCCTTAGTATCTGAGCAATGGATAAATTCCCTAGAGAAAATATTTCAGGATTTGGGGAGTAGTGAAAGGGGAAAAGTTATCATGGCAGTTTACCGCCTCACTGGAGATGTTGATCAATGGTGGTAATTGATTCAAAACATGAAGGAAGATGATGAAGTATCAAATATGGAATGGAGGGAGTTCAAAGATCTGTTTTTAGAAAAATACTTTCCTCATGACCATCGAGCAGATATGGAAAGGCAATTTCTGAGTCTGAGACAAAAGGAGGATGAGAATGTCGCAAAGTATGAGGATAACTTTACAAGGTTAGCAAGGTATGCTGGAGATTATATACGTAACCCAAGAAGTAAGATTTATCATTTCATTGATGGGTTAAAACCATTTCTCTGTCGAGCATTAGTCTCACAAATCTTCTCGTCGTATGAATACATTGTCTCATGTGCTATCAAGACAGAGAAAGAATTCTCTAAGTCTTATGACTTTAAAGAAAAACAAGAGAAGAATAGATCTGCTAATCAATCTGGGAATGGAAATAAGGGGAAGAAGGGAAAGGTTGAATATCCATCCTGTGGTAAATGTGGGAAGAAACACCCTGATACTTTCTTGAAGGGAATGGGTGTCTGTTACAAATGTGGTGAAAAAGGCCACCAAGATCGTGATTTCAAAGGGAAGCAGGAAGCTACCAATGTTCAGTGCTATAATTGCATGGAGATGGGACATTATGAAAATGAATTTCTTAAGAGTCAGGGGAACTTACCTCATAAAAATCCAAGGGATCAAGGCCAATCTTATGCTATCACTACTGTTGAGGTAGAAGCTCTGAAAGACGTGGTGGCAGGTAATTTAATGGTTTGCTCAAGTTTAGAAAATGCATTATTTGATTTTGGATCATTGCATTGTTTCATATCTTCCCATTTTGGTAAGAAAATTAGATATTTCTAATTTGATTTAACAAAGGAGTTTTCAGTTAAAACTCCTAAGGTAATTATCATTGCTACAAAGTTTTGTGAATCAGTCCCCATTAGAGCACAAAAATGTTCTTTATCCGCTGATCTCATCGTCATACCTATGATTGAGTTTGATATAATCCTCGGCATGGATTGGATTTTGGATTATGATGTGAATATTTATTATAAGAAGAAGGAGGTTATGATTTTTGATGATGATGATAAGGAACACCTTATCTTTAGAGCAGAATCGTCGCCACCTAATTCTTATCTAGATCCACCCCCAGTAGCTCAACTAAATTCAATTATTGGGGAGGAAGAGGATGAAATTACAGTGGGTGAGGAAAGGAATGTTCAAATAGAGGATGTACCTGTTGTGAAAGAATATGTAGATGTGTTTCCGGAATATTTACCTAGACATCCTCCAGAGCGAGAAGTTGAGTTTTCCATTGATTTAATTCCTGGATCAAGGCCTATATCGAAGACCCCTTATAGAATGGACATTGTAGAATTAGTTGAACTAAATAAACAACTGTAGGAATTGATTAATAAGGGATTTATTCTCCCTAGTGTTTCTCCATGGGGATCCCCTATTCTTTTTGTTAAAAAGAAAGATGGATCTATGAGGTTATGCATCGACTACAGGGAGATCAATGCTATAACAATAAAGAACAAGTATCCCCTACCTCGCATTGATGATTTATTTGACCAACTACATGGAGCTCAATACTTTTCAAAGATTGACCTTTGATCTGGATACCATCAGTTGTGTGTAAAGAAGGAAGACATTCCGAAGACAGCATTTCAAACCAGGTACGGGCATTACGAGTTTACAGTAATGCCTTTTGGATTTACTAATGCACCCTCTGTATTCATGGATCTGATGAATAGATTTTTCAAGGAATATCTCAATGAATTTGTGGTGGTATTTATTGATGATATCTTGGTATACTCCAAAAGCTACAAGGATCATGAAAATCACTTGCGCATTATCCTGACGACTCTGAGAAGACATGAATTATATGGGAAGTTTAGAAAGTGTGAATTATGGCTTCATGAGATTTCTTTTCTTGGCCATATTGTCTCTAAGGATGGAATTTCTGTTGATCCTTCTAAGACCAAGGCAATCCAAGAATGGCCATCACCTACAAGTATAACTGAGGTACGCAGTTTTATTGGTTTGGCAGGTTATTATCGACGTTTCGTCCAGAATTTTGCCCGATTGGATAACCCATTAACGAAGCTCACACGTAAAGGGGTTAAATTTGTTTGGACAAAAGATTGTGAGTAATGTTTCGAAGAACTGAAGAGAAGATTAGTCAATGCTCTTATATTGACTCTACCATCGGGGAATGATGGGTTCGTTATTTATAGTGATGTATCGAAGAAAGGACTTGGTTGTGTCCTTATGCAGAATGATAGGGTTATTGCCTATGCATCATGACAGTTGAAAATTCATGAACAAAACTATCCTACTCATGATCTCGAGTTAGCAGTTTTGATCTTTGCTTTTAAGATATAGAGGCACTACCTCTATGGTGAAAAATGTGATATTTATACTGATCACAAGAGTTTGAAGTATATTTTCTCACAAAAATAACTCAACATGAGGCAAAGGAGATGGCTTGAATTACTCAAGGATTATTATTGCACAATACACTACCACTCGGGGAAGGTAAAGAAGGTGGAAGATGCTTTGAGCAGAAAAGACCATGGAGTTTTGAACAATATGAGAATTGAAAGGGATCCAATTTTCATGGATCTAGTGAAGATGGACATGGGAATAACTAGGGAAGGTGAGACATCAATGCTTTTTCAAATGGTTTCCAAACCATCTTTACTAGAAAGGATTAAGAGTTCTCAGACCGATGATGAAGAATTTCAAAATAAGATTAAAGCTGTGAATGATGGGATATTGAGAGACTTTGTGTATGAAGATGGAAGTTTTAAATTCGGGAAGAGAATTTGTGTTCTCGATATACCTGATCTAAAAAGGGAATTGATGGATGATGTTCATAGTTCCAATTTCTCTATACACCCTGGGAGCACCAAAATGTATAGAGATTTGAAGGAACATTTTTGGTGGGAAAACATGAAGAGGGAGATTACTGATTTTGTGTCAAGATGTATGGTTTTTCAACAAGTGAAAGCTAGAAGGCAACAGCCTGGAGGAGTCATGCAACCTCTTCCCATACCGGAGTGGAAATGGGACAATATTACGATGGAATTTTTCATGGGGCTACCAAAGACTCCTAGAAGGAATGATGCAATATGGGTCACTGTTGATCATCTTACCAAGTCATCACATTTTCTTACTATAAGGGAAGATTTGCCACTTGAACGACTAGCAAGACTATATATTAATGAAGTTGTGAGACTTCATGGATTACCCCTATCGATTGTTTCTGATCGTGATCCCCATTTTACTTCAAGATTCTGGAAAAGTCTTTAGAAATCCTTGGATACTAAACTTCATTTGAGTACTACCTACCACCCTCAAACAGATGGAAAATCAGAATGAACTATTCAAACCTTAGAAGACATGTTGAGATCCTGCTCACTTGACTTTCAGGGTATGTGGGATCAATATTTACCTCTGGTAGAATTTTCTTATAACAATAGCTTCCATTTGAGTATTCAGATGGCACTATATGAAGCGTTATACAGAAAGAGATGTCGCACACCAACCTGTTGGGATGACGTTGGTGAAAGAAAACTTGTAGGTCCAGAACTGGTGGAGGAAACGATGGAAAAGGTGAAGGTAATCCAAAATCACATCAAAGCAGCTCAAAGTAGGCAGAAGATCTATGCCGATAATCGAAGGAAGGATTTGGAATTTCAAGTCGGTGATCATGTTTTCCTAAAGGTATCTCCATGGAAGGGAGTCATACGTTTTGGTAAGAAAGGTAAATTGAGTCCTAGGTACATCAGACCTTTCAAAATTCTAGAACGAATTGGGGATGTAGCTTACCGATTGGCAATGCCTCCAAGTCTCTCCAAAGTTCATGATGTGTTCTACGTATCTCTGTTGAGGAAATACATGCCTGGACCAACGCATGTACTCACGTATGAGGAATTAGAACTGGAACCCGATCTGTCTTATTGTGAAGATCCCGTCAGGATTCTTGATACGAGAGAACAAGTACTGAGAAACCGGACAACTCGTCTGGTAAAAGTCTTGTGGAGAAACCATAAGATGGAAGAGGCAACGTGGGAACCCAAGGAACTTATGATGAAGAACCACCCAAGTCTTTTCATGCGGTAGTATTCTAGAAATTTCGAGGACGAAATTATTTGAAGTAGGGGAGAATGTAACGCCCCAAGCTTCTACAGTACGCTTCTCTTTGAATAATGCAATAGCGTGTGTTGTACGCAACATCGAGTTTTAACACACACCACAACCGATCAAACTAGCCGTTATGAATAGTAATACCTACTTTTTAAAATTTTAGAAATTTTATCTCTCAAAATTTACTTCATTTTTGGATTTGGAGTATCGAATTTAGCCTAAGGTGAAGTTTTGGTACTTTTCGAATAACTTTAATATTTTGATGAATAGTGAAAATTACTAAATTTTAATTAAAAATAACTTTTTTAATTAAAATAATTAATAGTGATAACTTATGAATTTGAGTGGTTTTAAAGTATATTTAGAATATATTTTTACCATTTAATACAATTTTGGTCATTGGACATAATTTCACAATTAAACCAAACATAAACAAGTATCAATCTTTTGATAGTTATTATATCTTAAAAACACGCTTTTTGTTTTGACAGCGGGAATTAATTTTAAATTAATTTTTGCCGCTTCTGTGTTTTGAATTTGAAAAAATGTATTAAATATTTGGAATCAGGGTATTCAAATTGTGTAAATATGTAACTTTTATTTTTAGACATTTTGAATAATTACTTTGGTAAATATTTTATTTACCATGGTTAAAGGGTAAATCCGGTAAATAAGGGTTTAAAAATAATATTATAATAATAACAAATTACCCTAAAACGTGTCCTAACCTTATTGGTTGATACATTTCCGACCATGGTCATATTTAGGTCGATTTTGGGACCCCATGGTGCCACTTGTAAGTGATAGGGACGCTTTATTTTAATTAAGTTAAAATGAATACAAAAATGACACAAGCATATATCTTTTAGAAAAACAATTTTTATATAGGGTTATATATGTTGGATTTTCAACTATAAATATTCATTGTAAAGATAAAAATATTTCCTACATAATGGTATTTTATTTATAATTTTT
Source organism: Viscum album (assembly GCA_963277665.1). NCBI lineage: Eukaryota > Viridiplantae > Streptophyta > Magnoliopsida > Santalales > Viscaceae > Viscum > Viscum album. The sequence goes on from OY728130.1 coordinate 922,812,778, forward strand.
AGACTTTAAATAATTTAATTTATTTATGACAGAATGGTGATGCAGTAATTACCATAATAGTAAAAAATTAAATTTATTGATATTGTAGATACCCAAATAAATATAATTTGAGACTTTTTATGAATTAAACTAATTTTATATGTTAATATTACATGTTAGTAATGATTTAATTAACTTTTTTAGAATTAATAATTCTGTTATGATTTTCACAAAAATCAATTATTGAATAGTGTCAAAATTGACATAAAAGAGTTTTTAAAACAAATATTATATTATTAATTGATATTAAATTCCTAAAAATATAAGGTTCATCCAAGAGACTTATATAATAATAGTTGTATCATTAATGTACCACTTTAGGGTCTCTTTAATGTATATAGTAAGTTTATTAACCATATAATATAAAAATACAAAGAGACATTGTAAAAGTGAAACTAATTAACTAAGAGTTAATACTTAAAGATAAGGTTAATATAGTAACCCAAACCTGTATAAATTCTATTGGTTGAGTGTTTTTCAACCCATACCCACCTTAACCTTTAAATAATCCACTTTGTATCCATTATAAACCGAATATGAATTTATTATAAAATAATATTTCTAGCTTTTCCAAAGGTGCCCATCACCCCTCTTATAAAAGGGAACTCTCCCTTCTCAATAACTCACACCTTAAAAGCCTTTTGGCTCGGCCAAAATCTACCCAAATACTCTCTCAAATTCCCTAACTTCATCCTAGAGGCATTACTTTAGTCAGAAAGCCAAATTAAGGAGCCCTTTTGATCAAATCAAAAGGAAGAACCCGAAGAGGAGGTAATGATTTCACCACCCTTTTTCAAGTTCCTTTTTCTTCCACTTCTTCTTTATTTGTTATTACCATTATAAAATAATAACTTCAGTATCTTTTATGTACTGTGATTTCATCATAAATATGGTACAACCATATTCAGTATTCTATCCATCCTTTGAATAACATGTCACCATACGTGCGTACGTACAGCTTAACGTCTCCACGTCGTGGTGTAATTGTTATTCAATAAATTATTATTTGGATGGGTATAATAATGCTGTGTAACTCATGTAAATAATAAATATAACATGATAATGATTCTTTATATATGATATACCATCCAATTATATATTATTTTAATATCAAAAGAATGATATTGTCGCTCGTGCGTACGTACGGACTACCGTCTCCACGAACGCGATAAGATTCATTCTCCATTGTATCCATTCAAGTATAATTCTCATTTGATGATTAATAATAGTATCTAAGGACTTGATATCATTATGGATATTATTAAGATACAACCTATCCATGACAAACATGGCTTACGTAACAAAACATATAAAAGAAAACGAGTAAGTTAACACCCGAAACAACGATAATACTAAGATATTATTAACAAATCAATGTTAAAAGATCATATATGATATCATATTAATGTATATGATTCTTGTATAATTTAATAATAATTATTTCACCATTATACAGGAGTTTAACCTACCCCAACCAAGGAAAAATACAAGGTAAGGGTTTATTTCGCAATCTCTTCATTATCCGAGGTTATTTATACGTAATAATCTACTGGGATCTCTTTATCATCCACATGCATGTTTCTTAAAAATGTATTTAAAAACATTTTTACTATTTACAAGAATATGGGTTAAAGTCATTTATACCCTTGTTTGACATTTTATAAGAGTTCTATAAAGAAATATTTCCGTTGTTTTCCAAACAAGGTGCTTTTTAAACTTTTCGACAGAATTAAGGTAAGAATGTTTTTTTTAACTTATACGGTGGGTGCGGCTATTTTCCGCCGTTATAAAATCGTCAAAGCTTCCCTTAAAATATTACAAGAATATTTTCAAATAAAATGTTTTATTTTATAAATATATGACTCTTAAATGATTTCAAAATAGAAAGAGATATTTCTCTAAAAGGAGTTTTGATTTCATCTATGTCAACATCCTTTGATGGATTTTAAGCTTATTTGAAGTTGATTTATTATGATACAAAACTTCTGTATTGTATTAAAGGTTTTGTGATATGTTTGACTATGGATGTGTTATTTTTATACCATTAATAGTTTATGGATGAAGTATTAACATTTCGCATGCTAGTTTTAATACGAATGTTTATGTTATGTTTAAACCTTTTCATATGGGAATGAATTGGACTTAATATGTGACGGTGGAGCCCACTATATCTCCTCGATGCATCGGTAGGTCACATGAGACAAACTAGTGTCTTGTCACAAGGCCTTGGAAAAATCTTATTTGTAGTCTTGGCATGAGGCCTTGTCTATGTGGTTATGATAGTATGGCATTATGCATTCCATCATTATGAAAGTGGTTATTAATATTGCATGTGATTATTCGATTAGTATATTATCCATGTGAATAAGTAAATGTAATTATTTCATTTTATTGTTTTCCATACTATGTTGAAGTTCAAGTTTAAAAGGATTTTGTTTTAGTTATACATTTCCTTAAATGTTTATGCTTATTTATGAAAGTTTCCATTATATTGTTATCCTTACTGAGCATCTGAGCTCACCCCTTTCAATGTTTTATTTTTTCCAGGATGTGAAGAAGTAATTTATGAATGACCTGTAGGGATAGTATGTGGGTATATGAGCGTGGACTATGAAGAAAATATGTTGTTTTAATTTTCATTTTTATGATGTAATGTAAGACTTGTGAATATATCTAGTGTTTCCAAGGCTACTAAACCAATCGGTCTTTCGATATTTGATCATTCTTGTGATCATGCCAATGTTATGTAATAATGCACCGACTCTGGGTAAATGGGGTCGGGGCATTATAGGGAAATAGTTTATTTTATAAAACATGTTCTTAAGTATTCGAAAGTTAAGGTTTATAAATAAAGGAAAATAATAAAATCCACAACATATCACCATGAGAAATCCCTAAGTAACTGGGTTTAGTAGGGAACTAGTATCCTCATACTGTCAGTGATAAATCTTGGATGTGAAAGTCCATCTTTTACTCAAGACAACCAATCCTCATCATCAATTTTTTTATCATTATATCATAATCCTACTAAGTAGGGCGATTAATGCCTAGTATTCTTAACCTATCCTTACCACTTATATTCTTAGTATTCCCATGTGTTTTTCTATTTATTAAATAATTAAACCCCCATGTTTCGCAAACCAAGACTTCACATACCAATTCTGAGGGGGTTTAGCTACTTTAAACCCTTACACAATCCATCACTTTGGAAATCACCCACTTTCACATAGACAATACAATTTAGAATTATTTTATAACACAAGAATTGAATATTTAAATTATAAAATAATGGCTATGCATGGAATCACCTACCTTCTACTTGAAATAACCCAAATCTAGTTAGAACCCAAAATCCAAATCAATAGAAGATCTTATAGAAGAAGGAACACACCAAACCATCAAGGTTCAACCCAAATAAATAATATTGAACCCATTTTAGGTCAACACAACTATTATGGAAGAGGAAACCGAAGAAATAAGAGAGAATAGGCTAAGAGAGATGGGGAGGAGAAGACAAGAGATACTTACTCAGAGGAACCTTGAAGAACCTAGCTCAAATCTACCCAAAAATAGATCCTAAAAGAATTGTAGGAGGAGGAGAGGTGTGCCTAGGTCTAGAGACGTCCAAATGGGTGAAATGAGGTGGTTAAAAGGTTAAAATAAATGAGGTAAAAAGTTATAATTTCAATTTTTTAAGAATATGAAAGGCTATACGGTTTGGATGCATGGTCTTCCAGACCATACGCTAATTGTGAAAAACCTTTTTCTGGGAGGAGGGGGAGGCCACATATTTTTCTGGGAGGGGTTCATGGTCATGAACCTAGTCATTCAGTCGAGATAGTTCCACTTTCTAGGCTACATGTTTTTCACTAGTATAATCTATGGTTTCCCCTAACCATACACTAACCATGTGCCCCCTTCTATCTACCCAAAATCTCTATTTTCTTATAAAACGCTTGGAAAAGATATAGAAAAAAAAGTAAGAGCAAAAATAAAAGAAAAAATACCTCAAAACAACGCCACGGGTGTGCAAAAAGGATATTTTAAGAAAAATACATTTTAAGTATAAAATGATCTTATTAGTTATTTCACTACACTAATTTAATTTCATCAAATAATTTATATTAAAAATGACCATTATTTTTTGTAGATTTTTTAATTTGGTGACTCATATTTATACCTTCCAATTCAATGGCTATACTAAAACAGTATCATTTAGTATCATGATTAATTTTTGTTTGATGTTGCATGCGAAACAATCTATTTAACACAATATTAATTAGAGGAATACATATTTTAATATCATGGAATGTTACAATAGTCACTCAAACTAACACATTTAACCTTATGGCTCTATTTCCTACTTTGACTTCATCTATTTAAATAAAAACTTTTCAAGAGATGATATCCAAAGTATAAAGTGTTTATCCTCTATCATAAACATGAAAACTTGGATAGTACTATGATCATAATATTATCATAATATATATTGTGACAATACTTTACTTTCTTATTATAATTTTAAGATCTAGTAAAAAACTTTTCATATTTTATACCGATTATTTAGCTTCATCTGAAGCTGAAACATACTCTATATTTATAGATATGGACATAATTGGATTTAATTAGGTTCTCTTGATAATTTCCTTAGACTAAATATGAAATTAGAATAAAATTAACTAAAGGAATACTAGTTTTTTGTCCCCTTGATAACTAGAATTCGCACATCTCTAAGTACCTAGAATTAATCCCTTATACTTTATCAAGTATTTTTGGATAATCTTGACTGATGTATTATGTAGTTCTATGGGATTTATTTAACTTTTGTATCCATTATTTATACTTTAAAAACACTAAAATTAGTAAATATACTAACATACATAGTAGATCCCACTGAAAATTAATATATATTTTTACTCATCATATTAATTTACCCATGTGACTTATCACATCATCTTAGAGAGAGATATACCATGTGACATATGCAATAATTAACTCTTGAATTATACCATTTTTTATTTTCAATACCCTATCAATCTATATAGTATGATTTGGTCTAATCAACCTCATAGATAAATCTTAGTATATATTTTTTCCTAGAACTTGGGTCGCTACTTTAATTCATTCATTTGAGAAATAATTTTCAATATAGTTATAACTAATCATAAGAATAATATCTATTTTTATATGTTATTAACATATTTCTATTGGAAAACCATGGTGATCTCACTAACCTACTATATACACATAGAAAAATAACCATCTCATGATTCAATTCTAGTTACTATCCATAAATTTATCCTTACAACATTTTTATAATTATCATGGTAGCTACTATGTAAACTTAGATTTAAAATATATTTCAGTATCTATATTGGTGAGAAGGTTTCCCCACAGTCAATTTATTGAATGGTCTCAATCCTTTAACGACCAATCATTATTTATATATAGTCAATTTACCATACATTCCCATATCTTTCTTGAATTTCCATTTAAACTCTATGGGTTTTACAACAGTTGGAAATACATAAATAATAAAAATTTTGATTCTGGTATAAGGAATCTAATTCTGAGTTCATATAAATTTTTCAACTTTATCTTATTTCCATACTATTTCCTTATAGGATAAGAATTCATTTTTTCTCAGTGAATAATATATATCACCTAACTTTGTGATTATAAAACCATCTCTTTAATTTTATCCTTCCAATGTATTATATGTATCTAGAAAAAACTCCTCTCACTATGTCTTGTAGTGTTTATGTTCATATTTCAATTCATGTGCATTTTTGAGCCATAAAATCATTATTTTATCTTTATCCCACTATATCAAATAGATATTCGGTACCCTTTTATAGAATCATTGCCATTAAATTGGAAAATAATTCATCTATCATAGGGAATATAATATCCTTAGTGAGTTAATATAATTAACTAAGATGCACATTGTGTTTTTGTTGATGAAAGTTTATCGCTAAAATAATCCATAATGAACAGTTTTCATCAAAAATACATGATTTCATATAATAATGGATTTATTTAATATTATAACTTATATGATATCGATTAATCATTATGGTTATCATATGGTTAATTATTAATGGTTCTATTTTTGAAGCATGTCTCGAAAAAAAATATTGGAATGCTTTTAATACTTATAAGACTCATCATCGATCCACCTTTTACTAACATCATCACTCTGATGTGTATAAGGTAATGTGAGTTTAGGAATAATTCTATTCTATATTTTAAATGATTGATGAATTTTTGGTTAAGATGTTCTCTAGCTAACTCACCAGAAGAATCTTTTAAATTTTACCAATAATATTATCTACTTCACTTTTACATTTCCAAAATCACTTAAAAATTATATGAAGTAAATGATTTTACCCATATCTTCTACTTAGAATACTTCACACATATCTTATTGAACTAACTACTAAATATTTTTTCCCTTAACACCTTTTAATATCAAAAAAGTTTCTTTTTCTTCAGAAATATATGTAAAAATTCTAAATAACTAACAGTTTATATTCAAATAATGTAAACACCCTTCTTCGTATATTTTTTAAACTTACTTATAGTTTTAATTTACCAAGAATTATCTTTCCTCAAATGATAATTATTTGATTCTTATATTTTATATTCATAATTAATTGTTTATATTGTACATTTATGATTTAAGTATATTTAAACTATTAATTAAGTATGTTATACCTTAAAAATATTCATTTCAAACATTAAATAAAGTCTCATTATTTATAAAATCAACACTTAGATAATTTTTTGGTAAAACACAATATAAAATAGTAGTTTTATGAGAATCTTACCACTTGGAAATGTGATTTTGGAAACTTATCTAACCGTATAAGGATTCATGCTCCATCATAAACTTGAATATTCACTTCACTCTTAAAATATTTTTGGTTTTCCTTGGTTTCTATATTTAGAAAAAAATGTGTGAGTCACTTCATGTATTTACTACCCGAGGATAGAAACAAAAATATTACATGCATTGATGAATATACTTAAAGTTAATTACTCTATATGATCTATCTTCTATACATTATAATTCATATTCAAGGGCCTTTCATTCCACATATAAATAAAATGGAATCTTATTCATTGATCTCCATATGAATATTTTTATTGAATCCTTAAGGGTTATTTTTTATTTTTTGACAATATGTGTTAATTTAATTTGTATAATTATTGAAAATATATATCAATGGAAAGGGTAAGTTAGCATTTTATTTCATGCTTGATAAGGATACTAATAACTAGATCAATCCCCACCCCTCAAAACTTAAAATTTTGTGATTTTTCATAAAGAATCACGGTTCTTATCCCCCTAGAGATCACTTACCATTATATGGGAAAGGAGTCATTCTGAGGAGGAACTCCCTTATGATATTTCACAAGAAATATGGAACTCCCCCTCACCCTATTTGGGACTTGGTATGATACACCATAATGTGGTGTAATATTTATATAAGGGTTATTAGTATCCATTTTTACCAATTTCATGGGATGCACTTCCATGTTTCCAACAAGCTCCCCCTCAGTGCATACTAAGGGATTGAGGGAGTCTACCCATTATAATAAAATCACTTTCATTTCCCTATTGCATATGGAAGGGATGCCTCACTATCATGTAACACTACCAAGATTCCCTATAATTACTCCCCTTATAACAATACCCATGAGAATCAAACATTCGAGGTGTTTTTATTACATATGACTAGATCAATCCCCACTCCTCACAACATGAAATTTTCTCCTTTGGCACAAGTCCTTATGGTTTTTCTATCCCTAGGTACCACATCCTGTCATATGGAAAAGTCCTAGTGCTGGGGAGGAATTATCTTATAATATTTCAAGGACTAAATGGAACTCCACCTCACCCTATGTGTAACTTGGGATGATACACCACTATGTGCTAATGGATTTATAGGAGGGTGATTAGTATCTATTTTTAATAATTCCATGGGATGTGTTTCCATGTTTCCAACAATTTTTCTTCCTTGATAGATGTTTTAAAGACACCATTAACTTTAAACATATCATTAGTCTTTCAAAATTTTCCTTCATTACATTCACCATAAGTATTAAGGAACCAAAACTACCACATATTCTTGTCAACTTGGTGAAACGTTGTCAAAATATTCTTGAATGGATTATCTATTCTATCCATTTTATAGTTTATAATGAAAATAAATAATCTTGGTAGTATGTATTAAATAATTAGATTTATAATTTATTATCCATATATAACACAAATACTCTTTAGTTTATCAACACACTTCATCATCTTGAATATATCACTAGATAGGTGTCCATATTCCAATTTACATATGTACAATGTTATGATAATCTCATATGTTATTTTCCTCTATATACCCATCTCTTTATTAAGTTCTTGGGGATGAGTCATCATGGTGTATCTATTTATGTCATGTGTTTTATCTTTATCTCACTCGACATAGTTGATAACACAATGCATCAAACATCAGATTCATCATCCATGTGCCTCCTATAGGCATCCTTGTTGCCCTCATTCTTTCCCTGAGGTGGTTGATCAATTATAGTGGATTCCAACCCATAAAATTTAATTTCTTATAATATTTATATGAGTAAATACTTTTACTACTCTTGGAATTTATTTTGGTGAGGATATTCTCTTTATTAAAAACGTATTTCTGTGATTCTATGGTTTTACATTCTATTTTATACAAAAAATAATATTTTTATTTAGTAATTTATATTGACTACCAATTTATGAAATAATTAATAATTTAATTAAGTATCTAATTATATTATCAAATACCAACATCCATCACTATTAGATTTAAAATATCTAGTATTTCTAATATTCTAGTAGAAAGGATTCATATTTCCCTTCTTATAACCTAGACAGAGAAATTATCAAATTACTCGAAGGTACTTATATGGGATTTACTCATTCCAACTGCATTAACTTGAAGTTAATTGATATATTGAGTAAACTCCCCAATACTAAAATTCTATACTCAGATTTCCTTAACACTTTAATTAAAGTTACACTAATAATTCTATGGAAACATCTCTTGATGCTAACTTTATTAAGTATACCCAATACTTCCATTAAAAATCCCCAATAATTTGAAGTACCTAGAGGATGGCCATACTGGTACTTTGAATTATGGTTGTATTCTAAATCAAGTGATGGAAGATGTTTGAGGGATTAATTATTTAAGTTGTGGGATTTTTTAACTCATGTATAAATATCCTATATTTTATTCTTCACATGCTTGTTAATTTATGAGAAACTTACATAAATAATTTACCATGTTTAATAAAATAATTTATTTATATTAATTTTACTTGTATAAGATATCTTATTTTATCCACTCTATACATTTCAATTACTTTATATGATAACTTACATATATAATTAACTATACCCAATAAAATATATCTTATGCACTTTATTTTATTTTATATAATCATTCTTGTTAATTTATTTATATTATATAATCACATTTAATTAATAAAATAAATAAATCATGAATAATTTAAATAAATAAATAACCATGCACTAATAAATAAAATAAATATGTGAAATGATTATGATATTTATTAACTAGTTGGTCTATTGAGCGATTATAAACCAAACTTTTCCCTAGGGGAATTACTCCTTGAGCCATAACTTGGATGGAGTTGCATCATCCACCAATCTATTGTGTACATCATTGTTTGGATTCATCTCATCTTGGGTCCTTAATTGTCTCATCTGACAGAGTTTTCCATATTTTTAAAATGTATAATCACATGAAAGTTAGGGGTACTTGGGTTGTAAGTTTATATAAAATAATCCTTGGAAAATAAGGCTCAAACAAAATAAAGGATGGAGGGATGATTCCCAGATCATAATGTATAATTTTAAAAATAATAATCACAAAATAAACCACATACTAAATAACTAAATTAAATAAATTAATCCAAAACATAAACAAGTAGGTAAAATATCATTATCATTCACTACATACAATAATGACCACATTTAATATTGTTATCAATCATTTCTAATCATTATTTTTAAGATAAATTGACTTGAATTAATAAATTATTTACTTATCATAGCTTATGTCCAACTTATAGTCTTTAAGACGTATTAATATCCCCATAAATTATTATTAAATAAATTTAAATTTATTTAAAATAATTAAGTAAATTGTGTGTACTTCAAAGGTAACATGCCATTTAATGCCCATGTAACATTAAGTCTCTTTACTAAAAATAACGATTACATGGAATGTGCTTACACATGACATGTGACATGATCCTTAGAGTCTATGGTTTTTGTCATATAGAAAGTATTACATGAAATATATCTCCACAAGGTGTGCTTCTACAAATAAAATATGTTGTTTTGTGTGGTTAAATTATGTAGTCTTTATAAAATGAATGACCGCATGGAAAACCATTAATGTATGCAGTGTGTACCACTGGAAACTCACATTAAATAACAATATGTGGTGTGTAATGAAATAGCGTGTTGATCCACATTTCATGTTGAGAATTACTCGATGTGTACCTTGTATAGAGTGACATGTGTCTCATAGTGTGTAATTCAGTTTCACACCATTTAATCTATGTCATGTTGCATGCCCATTTGGAAGTCAATACTTGGCGTGTAATGATGTCATGTATTGAGTCACATGACATGCTGTAAAGGTCATAATGTGTATCTTGTGTGATATTACATGACAAATACTATCCCGCTACATGTCTTATAGATCTTGTATACCCATGTTCACACTAGAAGTCAGTCCATAGTGTGTAATGATGCCATTTATTGACCCACACAACATGTTGTGATTAACATGACATGTACCTCATGTGGAGAAAACCTTGTGACATGACATGTAATGACTCACTACACATCATGTAAACATGTCATGCTTCTAGTTACATATGACATATGATGTCAAATTGACATGTAGTCTCAATCGTTGAACTCAGAATGAAAATATGGACATGAATACTATTAAACCAATGAATGAAATTAATCAAAAAAATTATAAGTAATTAAAAATTAGAATATGACTGCTCTAATACCACATAAAGGTTTTGGGGTGAAGAAGAAGCATTAGGTAGGATCCCAATTTTATTTTGTTAATCAAATTAAATGGATAGATCTAAAGAACTAGATGAAAACACCCTAAAATTTCATAGATAGGATCATGAACATTTAATTTATAATTAAATTAAATATTTAATTTCCCTGATTGTGGTATTCTTATTAATAAATTTCTATCACCACTCATGTTGTGTTGTCATTTTAATGGAGAATCTAATTATAATTTCTCTAAATATATCCACACATGCTCCATGAATCTCTTAATGATGTTCATGATATCTCAGGTGTTATCATAGAGTAATCTATTACTTTGCACCATTTTTCATCAAACAAAACATTTATGTCTTGTTATCTCTATATATTCTTAAGAGATAAAAGGAATGAGAATTCTCTATAGGGCTTAAAAGAATTGTAAACAATGTATCGTTATGTCTAACACGTATCTTTTTTGGAAAAAACTTATATATTTTTTATTATATACTTAGGATAAAATAAATATAATTATACAAAGACCCTTGTCATAATATTTAATCTAAATAATATCCCATGTCAAAATAATAAAAATATTATTATTATTATATATCATGACATGTGTTAAATATAATATCATTTTTAAATCAATAAATAAATATATATTTATTTATTTATTTATTTTATTTTAAATATTTCATTTACATAGGATCATTAAACCTTTCCCATATCCTCTCATAGAATTTTTCGAACCTTTAATAATAAAATATATTCATTAGATAAATAAAATAAATATTATATCCAATAAAATTGAGAATATGTATATTTATTTTTAATATTCACATTACTTGAAAAATATTTATTTTACTCTCTTCACCAAACTCATGAGTAAATAAATACTATATTCATTACCTTGTAAATAATTAAAATAGTGATAAACTTAAAATCATATATTTAAACTTGAATATTAAGATTGAATTTGTATGATCAACTTTTACTTGACTAAATATTATTCCATAAACAAGGGAATAAATGTATTCTTATACTTAAATTCAATAAAATTTAATAATATTCTAGATACACTTAATTTGTGGCCCTCTAGACTTCTTTCTAAATGGAAATTGGTGGAACTTTCCTAAAGTCTAAAATCAACATCTAAAAACACTCCAAGGAACCCATAGAGAAATAAGTGAGTGTAGAAACTGCAACAACCTTCTTATAAAAACTACTATGTAATGTAATCCTTTTTTCAATCGATATCTCATCAAGTAGGATTAATAATTATGTCATCATATTATATGTTTGATTTATTTCTCTTTTAATTTTTGAAATGAACTAGTTTGTAAACAACCATGGCTATGAATTTCATTATACATTCCTATTTCAATCAAAGATTCAGATATATCTTCTTCCACTAATATGGACGGGACAAATAATTTCTTAATAATTAAATTAATTCCATTTCTCTTATGATATAACCATTGTATAATACCTATCTTTGAGTATATATCATCACAATTTTTGTCCATACATCAAAGTACATGATTCATGATACACATGAATAATGACCTCAAGTATAAGGACCAATTCACACATTCACATATAGGAATATCCAATGAAACATAAAACATATAGAATTATTATTAGTAGATCTATCCTCATGACCTACCCTCTTGATGATTTCCAAGTGTGGACTTCATGAGAATAGATATTTATATTTATGAGTCTCTAGAATCGGATAGTCAAACAAATGTATCTATAACACATGACATATTAATTTAAGAATATTATCATAACATCTCTAGATTATCATTATAGAGGAAAACTATTATAACCCATTGATGAGACAAATATTGAAAGTATATTATCACATTAATGTTACATAAAAGAACAATTACTATGTGATAAGATAAATATATATATTAGTAATCGAAAGTAAAAAGTTATTTAGTTCTAGGGAACCAACTCCTGCAGTTATTACTCATTAAATGATTTAATTAGGATCTATCTAAATAAATTGTTGGGTGAACATTACTAAATGATTTATTTCTTGAGTTATAATCTTGTTTCTTTATTAGTTTCACTTATAATATCTCTCTAAATAGATGGTGTAATCAGGTATATAAAATTTTACATGATCTTTTATAAATAATTTATTTCCCTCAAAGACATGTCTATTTCCTGAATGGTTGATTGGAATGGGTTTAATGGTGTGAAATCACTGAAGTTTGGTACAAGGTATTCGAATGGTATCCATTGTTTTTTTTTCATGGAGTTATAAATGGCCAAAGTATCTCATATTCATGATTCATGGATCTTCTTTCCAAAGGCATACATTTTTTGGGAAAACTTGTCCAATGACACTTAAGAACTCACATTGGTTGAGATGATGGGAAGTTGGTATTATCACATCCCTTTTGGGGAAAAATTTCATATTCTATGAATCTATTATAGATTTAAGATATATTCATAAATCCTTGAATCATTCTCAAGTATGCGTACAAAGATTACCCCTAGGTAACAATTGACCATATATACTCATGGTTTTAGAATCATCTATATGTATCGGAGTTTATCTATCAATTGTACCCTTTTATGGATGGATTAAAGATAATTTGGTCATTCATTAGGATGGTTCTATTTTTAATCCATTTAGTGAGGTGCCCTGAAGTTTACTTTCATCTAGGGATACAGAAGATATTTTGATATTGGGATCAAACCCATTAGATGGGATTCCTACATATCCTCATTACAGGAATCAGAACCCACATAGTTTGGTGCCACTTAATAGGGAAAATAACCTTTTAAGTTCATGTGAAAATAACCCAACCATGCAGTTTAATGTCATGTGCCAAGGGCTCCCAGGTGGAAGGTGTTTGTTCAAGGATGGTGTGGTAGTTATACTAAGATGTCACGAGTGACTCGAGAGTGATATGGTCTTCCGGGTAGATATGACCCTATTGGGTATATGTCTTGGAGAAAATTATGGTGGATTTGGGTGTTGGGTTTGGACCTCAGGAAGGATTCATATAGATCCCAGTTAGTTGGGAATCAAATACCATGTTGTTCTTCATGTTGGGGCTTACGTGTGGAAGCTGTCCATTTGAGAGGGTATGATTGGGATTTACACTCGAAAGGATTCCCTTCTAGTTGGGGATTACATATATGGAGAAGGCCCGCAGAGCATGTGATTGGGGATTACACATGAAATTGATCCATATTCAACGTTTTAGGATCATGAAGATGTCATGATCTTCACTAACCTATAATCCCATGTGAGTAATACTCGGTGTGAGAAACAAGATGAAGTAGTCGATCTGAAGATCATGTGATCCTCCCTATCCTCTGATTGATGGTGTTGGATCCCAAAGGGAGAGAGAGAGAGAGAGAGAGAGAGAGAAATTTGAATTTTCCTATTGCCTCTTTTATTTTCATATCCATGATAGTTACATTCGGTGATTTATCCAGCTATGTCTCAGGCAAAGGTGAAGAGGATCAAAAGTGTCACCTACCATAAGAAAATCTAGGGGATTACCTCAGGAGGAATTCCCTAAAATTAGTTTTGAGAAAGAGAGAGATGTTTGACACTGGACCTCATCGAATAAAAAGTTCAGTGGTTCCCCTAAATCCATAGAATGGGGAGGTTCACATGAGCTTCCTAAGTTTGTAACCCACATCACCATGAGAATGTAATCTTAAGGATATTCTGAGGTTCCACCTTACTACGGAGATTACCCACGTGACTTTGCTTACCATGAGTATATAAACTTGAGAGGACATGTTGATATGACTAATGATTTTATCATACATATCAAGTATATTTAGAGGAGTCTGTAACACCCCAAGCCTCCACGGTACGCTTATCTTTGAATAATACAGCAGCGTGTGTTGTACGCAACTTCGAGGTTCTAACACACACCACAATCAAAGTAGCCGTTATGAATAGTTATACCCACTTTTTGAAATTTTATAAATTTTATTATTCAAATTGGACTTAATTTTTGGATTTGGAATATCAAAATTAGCTTAGGGTGAGTTTTTTGTATTTTTTTTTTTGAGAACTTCCAATTTCGGATGAGTAGTGAAAAATACTAAACTTTAATTAAAAACAACTTTTTTAATCAAAAAAATTTATAGTGCTAAATTATACTATTGAGTGGTTTTAAAGTATAATTATAATATATTTTTACCATTTAATCCAATGTTGGTCATTGTACATAATTTCACATTTAAACAAGACATAAACAAGTGTCAATATTTTGATAGTTATTATTTCTTAAAAAACACTCTTTTTGTTTTGACAACGGAAATTAATTTTAAATTTATTTATGCCACTTCTATATTTTGAATTTAAAAAAATGGATTTCATATTTATAATCAGGAGTTAAAAAATTTTTAAATAGGCAACTTTTATTTTTAGACATTTTGAATAATTACTTCGGTAAATATTTTATTTACAATGGTTAAAGGGTAAATCTGGTAAATAAGGGTAAAAAAATAATATTATAATAATATTAAATTAACCTAACAAGTGTCCTAACCCTATTTTATGATACATTTCCGACCATGGGCATAATTGGGTCGATTTTGGGACCTCATAGAGCCAATTGTATGTGATAATGACACTTTATATTAATTAAGTTAAAGTAAATACAAAAATGACATAAGAATATATCTTTTAGTAAAACAATTTTTACATAGGGTTATATTTGTTATCTCTTAGACTATAAATATTCATTAGAAATATAAAACGATTTCCTAAATAATAATATTTTATTTATAATTTTTAGACATTGAATAAAAATTTTATTTATGATACAATGATGATGCAGTATTTTCCTTATTAATGAAAGAATAAAATAAATGGTATTATAAATGTTAAAATAAATATAATTTGAAAGTTTTTATACCATAAACTGATTTTATAGGTTAATATGAATTTTTAATATTGATTAAATGAATTTATTTCGAATTACAAAAGTTTTTAGGACTTTAACAAAAATCAATTATTAAATAGTGTCAAAATTGACATAAAGGAGTATTTAAAACAAATATTATATTATTAATTGATATTATATTCCTAAAAATCTAAGGATCAGCCAAATGAATTATATAAGGTTATATATGTTACTAATGAACCACTTGGGGTTATCTTTTCTTGTTATAGTAAGTTTATTAACCATATAATATAAAAATACAAAGAGACGTGGTAAATGTCAAACTATTTATCTAAGAGTTAAATATAAATGATAAGGTTAATATAGTGACCCAAACCTATCTAAAATCTATTGGTTGAAATTATTTATACCCATACCCACCTTAGACTCGAAATAAGTCACTGTTGAGCTATTATAAACCTAATATTAATTTATTATAAAATAATATTTTAAGTTTTTCCAAAGGTGCCCCTCACAAATCTTATAAAAGGGCACTCCCCCTTCTCTCAAATTAATATCTTTAAAGCCTTTTGGTCCGGCCAACCCCTACCCAAATATCCTCTAAACTTCCCTCACTTAATCCTAGAGCCCTTCTTTAATTCATAAAGCCAACTTAAGGGTCCCTTTTGATCAAATCAAAAAGGAAGAACCCGAAGAAGAGGTAAAAATCTCACCACCTCTTTCAAGTTCCTCTCTTCTTCAACTTCCTTTTTATTTGTTGTTTCCATTATAAAATAATAACTCCAGTATATTCTATATAATTTGATTTTATTATAAATATGGTACAACCAAATTCATTATTCTATCCATCCCTTGAATGACATGTCACCATACGTGCATACATACGTCTTACCATCTCCACGCCGTGGTGTAATTGTTATTCAATACATTATTATTTGGATGGGTATAATAATGATGTGTAATTCAGGTAAATAATAAATATAACAAGATAATGATTCTGTATATATGATACACCATCCAATTGTATATTATTTTAATATCAAAAGAATGATATTGTCACTCATGCATACGTACGGACTACCGTCTCCACGAACGCGATGAGATTCATTCCCCATCGTACCCATTCAAGACTAATTTTCATTTTATGATTAAAAAAATGTTTAAGGACTTTATATCATTATAGATATGAATAAGATACAACCTATGGATAAGAAACATGTATTATGTAACAAAACATATAAAAGAAAACGAGTAAGTGAACACCCGAAACGACGATAATACTGAAATATTATTAACAAGTCAATATTAAAAGATCATATATGATATCATATTTATGTATATGATTCTTGTATAATTTAATAACAATGATTTAAATATTATAAAAAAGTTTAAACTACCCTCTACTAAGTAAAAGTACAAGGTAAGGTTTTATTTCACAATCTCTATATTATCTGAGGTTGTTTATACGTAATTATCTACTGGGACCTCTTTATCATCCACATCCATGTTTCTTAAAAATGTATTTCAAAACATTATTAATATTTTATAGACTATGGGTTAAAGTCATTTATACCCTTTTTTTAATTTTTATAAGATGTTTATAAATGAATCTTTCCATCGTTTTCCAAACATGGTCATTTTTAACCTTTTCGACAAAATTAAGGTAAGAATGTCTTTTTTTAATTTATACGGTGGGTGTGGATATTTCCGCCATTATAAAATCGTCGAAGCTTCCCTTGCAATATTATAAGAATATTTTCAAAGTAAATGTTTTCTTTTAAAATTATGTGACATTTAAATGATTTCAAAAAAAAGATATTTCTCTCAAATAGATTTGATTCCATCTATGTCAACATCCTTTGATGGATTATAAGCTTATTTGAAGTTGATTTATTATGATACAAAACTTCCATATTATATTGAAGGTTTTGTGATATGTTTGACTATGGATGTGTTATTTTTATACCATTCATGATTTATGGATAAAGTATTGACATTTCGTATGCTAGTTTTAATACGAATGTTTATGTTATGTTTAAACCTGTTCATATGAGGAATGCATTGGACTTAGTAAGTGACGGATGGAGCCCACTATATCTCCTCGATGCATCGGTGGGTCTCATGAGACAAACTAGTGTCTTGGAACAAGTCCTTAGAAAAATATTATTTGTAGTCTTGGCACAAGGCCTTGACTATGTGGTTATGATAGGTTGGCATTGTGCATCTCATCATTATGAAAGTGGTTATTGATAATGCATTTGATTATTCGACTAGTAAAATATCCATGTGAATAAGTAAATGGAATTATTTCATTTTATTTTTTCCATATTATGCTGAAATTCAAGTTTAAAATTCTTTTGTTTTAGTTATACATTGCCTTAAATGTTTATTCTTATTTATGAATATTTACACTATATTGTTACCCTTACTGACCATCTGAGCTCACCCCTTTCTATGTTTTATTTTTTCCAGGATGTGAAGAAGTATTTTATGAATGACCTGCAGGGATAGTCTGAGGGGATATGAGTGTGGACTATGGAGACTATATTGTTGTAGTTTTTCACTTTATGATGTAATGTAATAATTATGAATGTATCTAGTGTTTACAAGGCTACTAAACTAATCGGTCTTTCGAGAATTGATATTTTGGGATCATGCCAATGTTATGTAATAATGCACCGACTCTAGGTAACTGGGGTCGGGGCATTACAATTGGTATCATAGGAAGTTTAGTACAAACCTTAGAATCTATATTTAGATAAACTCTGATTAGATAACATAGCCTTAAGATAGACTTTGAGGATTAGTATAGAATAACTTCCTAGAATTTAGGTATTGTAGAGATTTTCTGAGTTTTCCAAGCAATACATCCATATCTGGATACGAGCAGGTAGAGGCGGCTCTGGCACAGATGTACATAGGGGTAAAACCCGAAAACACCACTTTGAGATAGACTTTAATGGGAACTAGTGCACGACAATGGTCCTTTCTGCACTCTCGGTTACAACACTCCAGGGGGATATTCTTAGAATAATTCTCATTTTCTTTACAAACCATTATGAAGGGTTTATGAGTATATACTTCTCAAAGAAAACACTTTTTTATGATTATGGATTATATCAATAAACTGTTCAATTTACGTTAGGTATTTTACAAGTTTTGAATTATTCATTGTAATTCATAAACTGACCTAGTGTATGCCATTGTATAGAAATGGTGCCCAGTAGAAGGAATGTGAACTCCAGCAATACGTATGATCCAAAGAGTAAGAAGGATCATATATTCCACGGTATTAAGCAAAAATTTAGAAGGGAAATAGTCTCTCATGTTTTCTAAACATATGAAGAAATAGTATCATGTGTTAATAAGATAAGTAAAGAATTCTCTGAGTCCTATGGATTTGAAGGTAAGTAAGAGAAGAAAAGGATGGAAGAGAGAAAGATGGATAAAGGGAATAGGGAAAAGATGAATTTTCCCATATGTGATAACTATGGGAAGAAACATCCTGGAACTTTCCTGAAGGGAATGAGATTTTTTTGTAAGTGTGGAGAAAAAGGACACCAAGTACGGGACTGCAAGGGTAAGAAAAAGGTTTCAAATGTACAATGATTCATCTGCAAGGAGTTGGGAAACTACAAAAACCAATGCCCAGGTCATTATTGTATGCCCCAAATGATGCTATTGGATAATAATCAAGTTATGATACTACCACAGATGAAAAGGAATGATTATAGTTCTTATGTTGTTATTAAAGAATTATGTCATTTGATTGTTGTATCAACATTGTACTGGTTATAATAATTATGGAGTATATAAGGATTGTACTTCATTACTATTTCATTAAGGACTTGAGATTGTGTGGAACCAAGAAAAGTGACTCAATAGAATGTTAAATTTTTGGAAAATATATGGTTGAGAGAAAGATAAACCATAATATGGTTCTGATACTGAAGTAGTGATTTTGGAATAATACATGTTTGATTTGGATAAATTATATTGGACATTCTTGACTACCTTGAAATTGATTAATGATTTGTATATTCCATCATTGTTGGAGTTTACAACATTTTTGGAAAGAAGGAGTATATCCCGTATTCTATAAGTAATAAGGGAGCATGAATGTAATCAATAAGGTTTTATGGTAATTCAGGATGTTCCAGTGTTTTAAAAGAATGCATGATGAAGGTGTTCACATGTTATTACATGGAAAAAAGGATCTTTATTGTGTTTACCCACCTTATAAATTTTGGACTATGAGTTTGAACAGAATTATTTTGGATAAGTCTAGTTTGAGATTATTTTTGGATTTCCATAAAAAGGACAACAAGGAGGTCGGGCGGCAACCCGTCGCGTCTGGCAAGGTCGCGAGACTTGAACCCTCAACTGAAGGGAGACAAGGGTGTATCGCCTATCACTGACCCACGTGATGTCCTAGATTGAATAATGTAGTTTTTTTAAAGGGTCTTTTATATGAATTATAAATTCATTTTTTTTTTGAACCCTAAACGAATAGGATAAATAGAATATTTTTTTAAGTTCTATTATCTTTTAGAGTGAAAGATTAGTTTGTGGTAGAAATTAGTTAAAATATAGAACTCTACTTGTCAAGTATTTTTTTTCTCTTATTCTATGAAGAAATTAATTATTAAACTTTAGGTAAGGTATATTAAAATTAAAAATGTGTTATCCTAAAACCTTATATTTTTCTGAACCGGTGATATTTTAAATCATCATAGATTGATGGCTTTGAGGCCCTTAATTCTACAATTGTTTGTGACTGATGACCTCAATCACTCCCTATAAATATTTACATTTTTTCTCCAATTGTGTGTCTCTAATTTCCACCAATGTTCTCCTAATAGAGATCATAATTTGGTGGTGAATTTTTCATTCCCCTTTTCCTAATATAAAGACTAAATTTTATTAACCCAATTTCCGATGTGGGCTTTCCCAGAAAGGTATTTTCTATTTTCAACCTTTTATTTTTGAAGAACAATTTCAAATTTTTAGGATGCAATTTATTTAAGGATGGAAGAATGTAACACCCCAAGCCTCCACGTTACGCTTCTCTTTGAATAATACAGTAGCGTGTGTTGTACGCAACTTCGAGGTTCTAACACACACCACAACCAATCAAAGTAGTCGTTATGAATAGTAATACCCACTTTTTGAAATTTTATAAATCTTATTATTCAAATTGGACTTAAATTTTGGATTTGGAATATCAAAATTATCTTAGGGTGAGTTTTTAATATTTTTCTGAGAACTTCCAATTTTTGATGAATAGTGAAAAATACTAAACTTTAATTAAAAACAACGTTTTTAATCAAAATAATTTATAGTGATAAATTATAATATTGAGTGTTTCTACAGTATAATTAGAATATATTTTTACCATTTAATCCAATTTTGGTCATTGTATGTAATTTCACATTTAAACTAGACATAATCAAGTGTCAATCTTTTGATAGTTATTATTTCTTAAAAAACACGCTTTTTGTTTTGATAATGGAAATTAATTTTAAATTAATTTCTGCCACTTATGTATTTTGAATTTAGAAAAATGTATTCCATATTTATAATCAGGAGGTCTAAATTGTGTAAATATGTAAATTTTATTTTTATACATTTTGAATAATTACTTCAGTAAATATTTTATTTACCATGGTTAAAGGGTAAATCCAGTAAATAAGGGTAAAAAAATAATATTATAATAATATTAAATTACCCTAACACATGTCCTAACCATATTTTATAATACATGTCTTACCATGGGCATATTTGGGTCTATTTTGGGACCCCATGGAGCCACTTGTATGTGATAATGACACTTTATATTAATTAAGTTAAAGTAAATACAAAAATGACATAAGCATATATCTTTTAGTAAAACAATTTTTACATAGGGTTATATATGTTATATCTTAGACTATAAATATTCATTAGAAATCTAAAATTATTTCCTACATAATGATATTTTATTTATAATTTTTATACATTGAATAATTCAATTTATTATTGATACAATGATGATGAAGTATTTTCCTTATTAATGAAAGAATCAAATAAATGGTATTATAAATGTTAAAATAAATATAATTTAAGGTTTTGATGCCATACACTAATTTTATAGGTTAATATGACATGTTAATATTGATTAAATGAATTTATTTATAATTAAAAAAGTTGTTAGGACTTTAACAAAAATCAATTATTAAATAGTGTCAAAATTGACATAAAGGAGTATTTAAAACAAATATTATATTATTAATTGATATTATATTCCTAAGAATATAATGTTAGTCCAAATGACTTAGATAAGGTTATATATATTAATAATTAACCACTTGGGGTTCGTTTGGACTGTTATAGTATGTTTATTAACCATATAATATAAAAATACAAAGAGACATGGTAAATGTCAAAGTATTTAACTAAGAGTTAAATATAAATGATAAGGTTAATTTAGTGACCCATACCTATCTAAAATCTATTGGTTGAAATGATTTCGACCCATCCACACCTTATTCTTTAAATAAGTCACTTTTGAGCCATTATAAATCAAATATGAATTTATTATAAAATAATATTTTAAGTCTTTCCTAAGGTACCCATCACGCCTCTTATAAAAGGGAACTCCCCCTTCTCTCAAATTCATACCTTAAAAGCCTTTTGGTTCAGCCAAAACCTGACCAAATATCCTATAAACTTCCATAAATTCATCCTAGAGTCATTACTTTAGTTATAAAGCCAAATTAAGGAGCCCTTTTGATCAAATCAAAAAGGAAGAACCCGAAGAAGAGGTAAAAATATCACCACCTCTTTCAAGTTCCTTTCTTCTTCCACTTCCTTTTTTTGTTGTTTTCATTCTAAAATAATAACTCCTGTATCTTATCTATACTTTTATGTTATTATAAATATGTTACAACCAAATTCATTATTTTATCCATCCCTTGAAAAACATGTCACCATACGTGCGTACGTACAGCTTACCGTCTCCATGTCGTGGTGTAATTGTTATTCAATAAATTATTATTTGGATGGGTATAATAATGATGTGTAATTCATGTAAATAATAAATATAACATGTTAATGATTATTTATATATGATACACTATCCAATTATATATTATTTTAATATAAAAATAATGATATTGTCTCTCTTGCGTACGTACGGACTACCGTCTCCACGAACGCGATGAGATTCATTTCCCATCATACCCATTCAAGACTAATTTTCATTTGATGATTAAAAATAATTTTTAAGGATTTAATATAATTATTTATATTAATAAGATAAAACCTATGGATAAAAAACATATCTTATGTAACAAAACATATAAAAGAAAACGAGTAAGTGAACACCCGAAACGACGATAATACTAAAATATTATTAACAAATCAATATTAAAAGATCATATATGATATCATATTTATGTATATGATTATTGTATAATTTAATAACAATGATTTAACTATTATATAGTATGTTAACCTACCCTCGACAAAGGAAAATTACAAGGTAAGGGTTTATTTCACAATCTCTACATTATCCGAGGTTTTTTATACGTAATTATCTACTGGTACCTCTTTATCATCCACATCCATGTTTATTAAAAATGTATTTCAAAACATTCTTACTATTTTATATACTATGGGTTAAATTCATTTATACCCTTTTTTGAATTTTTATAAGATTTTTATAAAGGAATCTTTCTGTCGTTTTCTAAATAAGGTCATTTTTAACTTTTTCGACAAAATTAAGGTAAGAATGTCTTTTTTTAACTTGTACGGCGGGTGCGGCTATTTCTACCATTATAAAATCGTCAAAGATTACCTTACAAGCTTATAAGAATATTTTCAAAGTAAATTTTTTCTTTTATAATTATGTGACTTTTAAATGATTTCAAAAAAAGATATTTCTCTCAAATAGTTTTGATTTCATCTATGTCAACATCCTTTGATGGATTATAAGCTTATTTAAAGTTGATTTATTATGATACAAAACTTCCATATTGTATTGAAGGTTTTATGATATTTTTGACTGTAGATGTTTTATTTTTATACCATTCATGGTTTATGGATAAATTATTGACATTTCATATGCTAATTTTAATACGAATGTTTATGTTATGTTTAAACCTGTTCATATGAGGAATGAATTGGACTTAGTAAATGATGGGTAGAGCCCGCTATAGCTCCCCGATGCATCGGTAGGTCTCATGAGACAAACTAGTGTCTTGGCACAAGGCCTTGGAAAAATCTTATTTGTAGTCTTGGCACAAGTCCTTGACTATGTGGTTATGATAGTCTGGCATTATGCATTCCATCATTATGAAAGTGGTTATTGATATTGCATGTGATTATTCGACTAGTAGAATATCAATGTGAATAAGTAAATAGAATTATTTCATTTTAAATTTTCCATATTATTCTGAAGTTAAAGTTTAAAAGGCTTTTTTTTAGTTATATATTGCCTTAAATGTTTATGTTTATTTATGAATGTTTCTGCTATATTGTTACCCTTTCTAAGCATCTGATCTCACCCCTTTCTATATTTTATTTTTCCCAGGATTTGAAGAATTATTTTATGACAGACCTTCAGGGATAGTCTGAGGGGATATGAGTGTGGACTATGGAGACTATGTGGTTGTATTTTTTCACTTTATGATATAATGTGAAACTTATGAATGTATCTACTGTTTATTAGGCTACTAAACTAATTGGTCTTTCGAGAATTGATCTTTTGGGATCATGCTAATGTTATGTAATAATACACAGACCCTGGGTAACTGGGGTCGGGTCATTACAGAGGCCTTAGCCCATGGTTTTTAGACTGGTTTGTAGAGGGACCAACATGGGAGCTGATGACATGATGGAAGAGAGTGATGAGATCCAGTGGGTGGAACACCCTAGGATTCCCCATTCTGTATAGTAGGTTCTTATATGGTATGAGGTTCCCTCTGTGTATCATGTTTATGTATATGTAAGGGTACCAACTGTGTAGAATTTTTTTAGGTGGACATGGGTTTATCTGAGGTAGTGTGATTCTTTACGGGGCCAGGTTCTGCCCACATAGTATTTTTCTAGATGGGGCAGGGTTCCGACCACATAGCATTTTGTTGTGCAGGGTGTTTATCTAAAAAGGGTTCATATCTTTTTCACCACATGAGATGGTCTGCAAAAGGGTTCTATGTTTGTGCATGATTGATTTATTATTCCCTCTTATCTTCCATGAGGTGGATTTTTACCTGCTGGGAATCATCGAAGGGGATCCAGTTTTCACGGGGACTCTTTGCTTGTTTACCTCAGATCAGTCTCTTATATTCTGTCTATCATCTTTAGTTCCCCCTAAAGGTCTATTTATATAATATTTGAGGGATTGGATACCAGTGTGGTTGGTTTTCCTTAGTGGGCGATGAGCTATATTTTGTGGGAGACCATGGAAGGTGATCTGACCCATGAATGTCATAGTCAGCAAAGATACCATTCGCGAGGGTGAAAACCACCACCTTAGTCCCTCAAACGACTTCATTTCATTTGCAAGACCTAATGGTACCTCCTCATCTTGAGAAATATTTAGTTCATGGGGATATTATTTTTTGGTGTTGTAAATCACTGCCACGTTCCCGCAAATGACTTCATTTCATTTGTGGGATCTGGCAGCACTGCCTTCATCTGTAAATAATTTATTTCATGGATGCTTTGTGACATGGAAAAATGCCATGTGGAGTAGTGGTCAGTGAAGAAATTTTCACTTCACAGTCTCATCAATTTGAATATTTTCTTCAATATTCTTATGGGTTTCATTTCTACCCTTTTTCGATCCTGATATAATTCACCTCTTAAATGTGGAATTTTTAGGACCCAAAAAATTCCCCCTATCAGAATGGGTTCTGATTATCATAAATAGGAGGCTATTATAATATATAAATATTCCTAATTTGAATAAATTATTAAATAATTCTCTAATTTTTTCATAATCCAAGGGACTCTATGATCATTGTTTTGACTGTTGATAGGGTCACATAGAAAACCTTATGAATATTGTGTATTTTCTGTTATCACCTTACTTTATCCTAAGTCCACTATGGTATGGGCTTAGCAATAATAACTTAAATTTTTCTTAGGATACTATTTTTGGTTTTTCTACCTAACAATATGTGTACCACTTTTTTCCTTTTATTGCTAGATTTTTTCCTAAATCATGTGAATCATAAGTCTAGTGAGTGGGGTACTCGACTTTTACCTAGGGTTCTATTTTTGGGTTTTTAACCTTGTGAGTTTTGTGTCTCTTTTCATGGTCATTTTAATTTTTTGAAACTTGGAATAACTTTTGTGAGTTTTTAGATCGAACTACTTTGACCATGAATTATGGGGAAAGATCCCCAAGGGAGATTATTAGCTGAGAATATCCAAGTGTTTTTCAAACATGAATGAGGGATTTTTTTTATTGACCCTAGTATTGTGATTTTAGAATATGAGACATGATATGAGGAAATCACATGAGAAGAAATAGTAATAATGGTTTCCAACATGATGTTGTTGGGGTATATGGGGGCAGGAAAAGCCTCTCATGAGGCTGAATTTTTCTTTGGTTGACAGAAATTTTTGGTGGAATACTTATTCAGAGCCAACTGGGGAGTATTATGAATAGTCAATCAAAGGTTTCCCTAGAAAATTGACCCTCCATTTATGATGGCTAGGTAATTTATTAAAATTTATATTTCTCAAGACCCTTACGGGTGGATTATCAAAGGAATGATGTCTGAAAATGATGAGGGAAATTGTATCAGATTTTTCAATGAATGAGAAACAACACCTACATGTATTTGGTTTATGTAAATGAGGGTCGAATCATGGTGTAGTTTAACATCATGAAACTAGGACATGGATGGTGTAGTTTAAGGTCTTATGACCAGGATGTTTGTAATTTAATACTTAAGACAACTTTCCTTTGACCAAGGGATAAACGATTTATCCTTTTCACAAAAATCTTGACCAGGAATGTTCTATAATCTTCAAGTATGAAGTGGGAAAGGTTGTAAACATTAATATAGGGTATTTTAGAATCCAATGATTTATGTGTAATTTAAACATCATTTGAGTTGTATGGAGTTAGGAAAAGCCTCTCTTGAGTATGAATTTTCCTTTGGTTAATAGGATTTTTTTTATGGGAAACTTATGCAGATCCAACTGGGGAATATTTTTCATAGACAAAAAAAGGTTTCCCTAGGGAACTAACTCTCCACCTTTAATGTTCAAGGAGGCTTATGGTGATTCATAAATTTCCAGATAGAGGGTATGGTTTATGAAAGGAGGGTTCTTGAACATGATAGGGGTATTTCAAGTCAAAATTTCCCAAGAATGGGTAGATATGTTTCCTTTATGTTACTCTAGCCCAAGTATAGGAAATATTTTTTTATGTGGATAGGTCTGAGAAATGAGGCCTGGATATCACTACATATCTCATTGAAACAAGAATCAAGCCATGCGTAGTTCTAGGAAGATCCCCCCCCCCACCCATTAAGGTATAACCCACACATAGGAAAAGAGTGGGCATTTTACTTCATAGATGGACTCAAGATATGAGGTTCAAGAATCACTATATATCTTATGATGATAGGAATCAAGCCAAACATAATTCTTTAAAGTTTCCCCATTTAGGTCTGATTCATGCATAGGGAATAGGCATTTGTAATTTTTTCTATAGCTAGACCCAAGATTGAACATTCTAGTGTCACTACGTATCCTATGATAATAGGAATCAATCCATATATAATTCTTAATATCATGTAGTTTAGTGTCATGAGACTATGACACTATCTATTTAGTTTAACGTCATTTGGTGAGGAAAATTTTTCGTAGGAACTATGAGAAACTGGAGGATAATCAAGTCAGGATGTCCTGACATTCCTTAGACATGAAGGGGGGAGAGAATGTAAATAATGATCCTAAGGATTCTTAGATCAGAAGAAATGATATGGGAAATGGAATCCATTGGGGATTATATAAATAGAAGAGGCATCTCCCAAGGATGAATTTTTCTTTATTTGACAGGCCTTTTTTAGGAAACTTATGAAGATCTAATTGGGGTATATTATGCATAATCAAACAAAGGTGTCCCCAGAACACTAAACCCACATTTTCAATGGTCGTATAATGATTTTGAAGATCTAAAATTTCCTCAGGCATAGATTTTAATGAATATAAGTGATGTTTTTAGGAACGTAAGAAATATCCATACCATGTTTTTCCATTAATGGAGAGATTCCCTATATAGATTTGACTCATATGTAGGGGGAATTTTTTGTTTCTTTGATAGATTCCTAAATAAGGAACCCAAACCTGATACTTCCTACATATATCTATATTTTCATACAAGATATGGGAAAAAAATTATTTTTATTTGTTCTGTGGCTAGGACTATGGTACAGGGCCTAGGAATCACTATTTATCTCATCGAAATGAGAACTGAGCCATATGTAGTTCTTGAGGAAACATGCAGTTTAATATCATATAGTAAGGACTTAAGTTAACCTAAGTGAAGAGGAAATATTGTGGATGAACCCAAGATTTAAAATATATGGGCATCATTATGTATCCTATAATGGAGGGAATCAATCCACACATAGTTATTTGGAAATCCATACAGTTTAACATCATCAAGGAAGGACAATTGATGTGCCTTTTAAGGTCTTTTCTCCAGGACTATAGTATAATTGGAATGGATTAATATGCCTTTTTCATGTGGTTAATCCCCTTTTTAACCTCCTAATACTGTGTGATCCATGCTCAGTCTGAGAAATAAGGGGTTGGAAAGGTTTATCCATCACATAGAGGTGATAAAACAAGGGATATAGGTATTTTGAATTTGTGGTGGCTGGACCAAGATATAAAATACAAGAATCACTACATATCCCCTGTGAATAAGAATCAAGTTGTACATGGTTCTTAAATATAGCTCCCCATACAGATCGAACTCATATAGAGGGAGGCGGGTATTTTTTATTTAGGGTGTCTATACTAGGAAGTAAAATTCAGGCATCTCTACATATCCAGTGTGAATGGGATTCAAGATGTACATAGTTATTGAATATTTCATGGTAGATATCCAATGTTGAGGGTCATTTTCTCTTGGGTGAGAACATTATGGTGCTATGCAGTTTAATTTCATATAGCAAGGACATTTGTTTCATGTAGTTTATAATCTTGTGACATAGATGGTGTACCCTATAGTTTAATGTCATGCAATCCAGATTATTGTGTCTCATAGTTAGGGGGAGGGTGATTTTTTGGACCAATGAGAAACAACATCCCGATGTGAAGAGAGACCAAAAGTCAAAATAATGGTAAGAGAATCATCTTATAAATGGAGTTAAATTTTCATTCGGGCCTAACACAAGAGGTCTAGATGTCACTACATATCATACAATGATAAGAATCAAGCTAGGTGTAGTTATGGACAGGAATTATCTATGCAGGTCTGAACCATATATTGAGGGGTATTTTTCCCATATTTCGTGGTTGGGCCCAAGACATAAAGTATGATTGTCACTATGTATCCCATATAATGGGAATCAATCCACACGTAGTTCTATATGAAATTTCTCTATATAGGTCTGACCCATGTACAGGGAAGGGAACATATTTTATTTTTCTTCCACATAGGTCCAACTCATGTGAGACAAATAATTGATTGAAATGATGATTCCCGTGTATTTTATCCTCATGTGATGAGTAAATTTAGTGTTATATAGTTTAATTTCATGAAATGAGGATTATTTACCCTAAATTTTAATGTCATACAATCAAAATGATGGCACCATGCAGTTTATCATCATGCGGTCAGGACAAATTAATGTGTGATTACATGAAATATTTCTTTAGGAACCATGAATTTGTGGTATCCTTAGTGATTTATCCATCCATTAAAATTAGTTAATATTCTCCATTGAAGTAGACTTTACATATGGAATAAGGTCCCTCACATTTTGGTTCCAACATTAGAGTTTTCTTTCCAGGTATCATTGGAGTTATGAGAACCAATGGAATCTCTCCTTCATGAAAAGATCAGAGGCAAACATTTTTGTTCATGGATCATATGATTCAGTTTTGGTGGACCTCTAGGTGATTCAAGGTATGAAATATTTTCTTATCTAGTCACTCCAATTCATCCAGCCATTTATGGTATTTCTCATTAGTTTAAAATTGATCGCAAATGAATACACAGAGTGAGGGAAATTTAACTTTGATGGGCAGGACCACCTATATCCCATACACTAATGAATATGGGGTTGCTTATGTGTTTATGAGGGTATTGGTCTGGTAGTCCCACAAGGCATGTAGTATCTTGTTCGTCTAAGACTTTTTATCCTTACCTACCATCTTTTAGAGTATATTTGATAAGCTCTGATTAAAGGCCTCTATCTATCCACTAACCACTACATGGTAGAGGGTGGAAGATTTGGACTTGATATCATACTCTTGATATAGATTCTCTAATTCAGAAAAGTATAAATTGGTGTTGTTTTCCATTATTATTGTATAAGTGGAACCAAATCTAGTGGTGATGTTGGCTTTCAATAAGTTGACCAAGTTCTTTACCCCGACCTCTTTGAGGGGCACAACTTCGACCCACTTAGAGAAGAAGTCAGTTATAGTAATAATTTACTTGAACTGTTTGGTTGTGGTAGGAGGGTATGGTCCCACAATGTCTATTCCCCGTATGCAAATTGGTCAAGATTATTTGGCTATGTGAAGAAAATATGGGGGATGGTGGATGGAGTTTGCATGAAACTAGAAGGAATGACACTTTTGGTGAATTTAGTGCAGTGCTGCATTAGAGTGGGCTAATAATATCCAAACCTTTAGATTTGGTGGGAAATATTTATTTCTAATTGGTGATCTCCATAGGCTCTAGCGTGCACTTTCTTTATGACAGTGGCAATCTCTTCCCCATCAATGCACCTAAGAAGGACCCCATAAAGGCTCTGCTTATAGAGTTCTTTTTTATGGTTCGTGTCATCATAGAGAACAAAGTTATTTGCTCATCTTAAGATTTACTCCTTACTAGATCTGTCTGATGGTATTTCTCCACTTTAAAGGTAGTCTAAAATTGGTGTCATATAGCCATTGGTAGGAATATATGGTTTAGGGATGGGACTAATCTCATAAATATATTCTATATTGGTTTGAACGAAGGGTAATGGCATCTAGCGGTGCACAATGTCGATAACTATTTCACCCTACTCAATGTCTACTAGAGTTGTAGCTACATTTTCCAAAGCTTCAGCCTTGGAATTCTATAACCTTGGTACATGATTCAATGTCGAATCTATAGTTAATTCTTACATTATTCCTTAGACATGGTTTATCAGGGGTATTAGCTCTGCCTTTTTGATAGCATAATCATCATTAACCTACTTGATGACCAATTCTGAATCTCCTTTTATCTTCAAGTGTTTTAATTGTACTTAAAGTGACAAATCTATCCCTAAAATGAGAGCTTTATATTCTGCTTCACTGTTCGTTCACCCCTCCAATAGTAGATAGAAGTAAGTCAGGACTGCCTTTGATGGAGATATGAGCACAACTCTCAGTCCTACTTTGTAGAGTATAGGGTCTTCCATTATCTTCCCTATCAGGCTTCTATATGCACTGTCAAAATGCATTTCCCATATCTGTGGGCCCTCTTGAATTGAGAAAACCTCTTCATTGGGTAATTCAGTGTCCAATGCAGTCCTTTCTAGGGGTTCTTATCCAAAAAATATGCTAGATTATGGCCTTTGGTTGCTTTCTGAGGCACAAATTAGATGTCAAACTATTGTAGGATGACCTCCCATCATGACATATGTCTGGTCAATATCATATGTATAATGATATATTTGAGTGGGTTGCTACAAGAGACCAAATAGATACCATGGTGCTATAGATAGCTTCTCAGTTTTTGGACTGCAAAGATTAGTGTCAGACAGCTCTTTCCGATATCGGAATGCTGATTCTTAGCATCGATTGTGGTTCAGCTGAGATAATAAAGTTTTTTCTTGATGCCAGCATCATTATTTTTCATGAGTAAGGACCCTAGTGATCGCTCGAGAGCTGTCACATACAATATAAGTGGTCTTTCTTCAATAGGAGGCATTAGTACTGGCGGTCTCAAGAGGTATTTCTTGAGATTATCGAATGCTTCCTAACTATCCTTAGTCTCTTAGAATGTTATCCCTTTTTCATCAACTTAGTAAAGATAAAACATTTTCTAGTAAGTATGGATATGAAGCATTGGATGTAGGATAATTGTCCTTTAATTCCTCTCAACTTTATGAGGTTGTGAGGAGGTGACATGATAAGGATAGCCTTTGTCTTCTCAGGGCCAACTTTGATTCCATGATGGCATACAACAAATCTAAGAAACTTCCTCTAGGTAATGTTGGAATCACATTTCAAGGGATTCGTTTTCAGGCGGTTTTTTCACTATTTGTTTGAGAAATTTTCAAGATATGATAGGTGGTCCAATCATTGTAGAGATTTAACCACCAGGTTATCAACATATCATTAGAAAAACTTTTCCAGGAAGGGTTTTATGATGTGATGCATGGTTTTTTTATATGTATCATTAGCATTATTCAAGACAAAGGGAATTACTCAATAGAAAAATTCTCCTTGGGGGATGATGAATGTGGTAGCTTGTTCATCTTCTCAGGCCATTCATATTTTGTTGTATCCTAAATAGACATACATGAAGGAGAGATCATGATATCTATCTATTTCATCGATCAATAATTTTATGATTAGGACTGGGGAAATCATACATTGGGTAGTGCTGGTTGAGATCCATGAAATTGATTCAGACTATAATTTTCCTATTCTTTTTCTTGATGGAGACGATATTAGACAACCATATGGGATATTGGACCTCTCAAATGAAGCTGACTCTAATGATATTTTCTTCCTCAACCTCTTTCTTGGCAGTATGTGTCGGGTGCATCCTCATAGTGGCATGTTTATAGCACGGGTGGTACTCTAAGAGGCCTAGGTGGTGAGTGGCCACTTTGGGATCGAGACCTGGAATTTATGTGTAATTATAAGATAATATATCTCGATGTTGCCTTAGGAAATAGATGTATACCTCTTTATCTTAATAATACATGGATTCACTAATAAAGTTGATCCATGGGTCTTCTTTGGTTCCAATATTTATTTCCCTAAGTTCGTCAATGGTGGTAGAGAAACCCTCCTCAAATCCTAGAAGGGAATCCCTAAGGTCTTATTCTTCCACTTCCTCTTCCTCCTCATTATCATCTTATTCTTGTTATGATGGAGAAAAAAAATTTGGGATTACTTCTATAGAGTTGATATGGGAGTCAATATCTTGGTATTCAAAAGATGAAGTGGCTTCCTCTGACCTAGATCACATTGGGGATTTCCATGAAACTCTGGAGTGGATGGAGTGATGGGTGGGGGAGTTTCTTTATCAACTTTGAGTAATGAGACATCATATTCCACCTCAGTGACTGAGGTATGGATTTATTTAAGCTTTGGGGATGAACTGAATGTAATTTCATCTATGCTTTTACCACTATTTTGAGAGTCAGCAGATTTTCCAACACTACTATACTTAGTGGTCATGACTAAAATCATCAATATTTCTTAGTATACACCTAACGTTGGGCTCATATGCTTGATCTTGTTGATAAGTATAACATATTCTTCATCGAGATGTCTAAAGGGGTTGGTTGGGATTATTTCAAAACTATTTTGAGTGGTGAAACATTCAATACCATCACCTGGGGGTTGTTTCCCTTTCTCCTAATAGAACCTTGAATTGATATAATATGACCTGTAGGACTCTTATGGGGCCTTATTGGTGTACAACATCCTTATTTTTCCATTTATGAATTATTTGATGCATTGATGGTACAAGGATGGAATTGTTCTGTGTTGGTGTAACCAGGGCCTTCCTAGAAAGATGTTGAAGGTCATGTTTTTTCAAACAACCAGAGATTTTGAGTCATCTATGAGGTCTCCAAATTAGTCCTTGAGATTGATTTGGCCTAATAGATTAGGTTGAATTTTTTCATAGCCTTTCAATGTTATGGAGGAAGGTGATAGGTTATTTTCATCATAGCTTAGCTGGATAAGTGTTCTCACTATAATAAGATTAACTCAAGAGCCATTATCAATGAATACTTTTTGGACATTGACACCATTTATCCCACTAGACATATACAAGGGTTTGATGTCCCCCTTTATGATGGCATCTTTATCTTGATTTGTGAAGGATACAACTGTGTGGAATTCTTTATAATAGATCTCTTTCTGATAGACCTCAATGGTGGATACTTTAGCTTCAAACTCCCAAGGGATTAACAAAGCTTCTATGAGTGCTTCCTTGAGGTATTTTGACAAAATCAAGGTGTTCAGGATTGATATTTTGGTTGGTACCAAGTCTAATAGTTTTAAAATATCATAATTCTAGTCTAAAGGCCAGTTCTTCCTTGTGTGGGGATTCTATTTCACATGTGGTTTAGGGGATTTAGTATTAGATGAAGATGGATCGACCCTTGGGATAGGAGTTGGAGGTGTTCTCATTATTGGTGGGTTAGACCAGGTAAGTATTTCTACTTGTTGAGGGAGATCTGATACCTATTATTCTCCTGATTTATATTCCATAGTGATCATGTCAAAGTGGATTTTGGTAGGTGTATGTGGGTTTTATTATTCCTGTTGGACTCACATAAGGAATCTTCTATGAGTTTTTGCAACATTGATGATCTAAGTGGGGGCATGACTAGACATTTGAATCTTGTCATGAAAACATATTCCTTGTTATCCTCATCTCTTGCATCCTCTTCATCTGGTTCCCCTATCGAATTTAGGGAAGTTGAGTTTATATCCATACTCATACACATAAAATGGATCTATTAAGTGAATGAAGTTTATGGAACCAAAAATAAACTCCTCTTTCGATGATGAATCTGCCTGGGTGATAACTTCTAGTGGGGTCATTTGGTAGGGTGGTTCATGTTGTTTTAGATCTTAGGGCATAAAATCTAGGAGTTCCAAAGAAAATGTTGGCCTTGGTGAAGGTTCATCCTCCTATGCTTGCTCTCTTTCTTTTAGGCCAAGCTTCTTTATGAAGGTATGGACTTTGGAGGTTTTGGATCTGATGATGTTGGATGTGTTTCATTGGAAGTATCTTGGGGCATAGTTGGTTTCTTAAATTGTGCTTAGAGTCCTCCATGAGCTTGGTTAATTGTTTTCCAAGTCATCCAACTATCAAAATTTTGTGACCTTTTGCTAATAACTTCTTTCCACTTACATCTTTCCTCATGGTTATTAGTGGAAACATATGCTACTTGTGTTGGTGGTGGTCTTGGTTTTACTTTAACAGAAGATATCATTTTCTATAGGAGGTATTTGAAGATGAAGCATTCATGAATGGTGTTCCCTAGTATCCAGTAAAAGGGAAAATAATCTGGATGGTCACCAATACCCACCTCTTCATCCCTTTTTGATGCTGGTAGATGGAGTAAATCATGTTCCATAACATATATAAAATAGATATATACTTGATCATCTCATAACGAGTAAAATTTATTGCTTTATTCCTCAAAAAAAAATTCTCTGGGTCCTATTTGCTCATCATGTCGATATAGGGGTTGTTGTTAACACTCGGTGGGTGCTACATGATATGGTGAAGGCCTAGGAGCTTGAGAGGGTGCGGGGTCTGGCTTAAGTGTGATGGATGTTTCCTCTTCATTCCTCTCTCTTTTTCCCATAACCAGTGGAGTTATCTGGGATTTAAGATTAATCTGTTATATGGATTCATCCATTCTTTGACCAATGGAATGCATAAACCCGCTTATATATTTCACCGGGATAAGTAGTTTTTTCATCTCATCGTGGAGGTTTTTGATGCACATATAAATTATATCTTCATGGGGGAGTGTTCAATTCATGGAATAGGTCAATACTTTCCATCTAGTGATGAAATCAGAGACTCTTTCATTCTCTATTTGTTTCCAGTTTGAGAGGTCACTGAGTGTTTTCTTATACAACATTGATATGAATTATAAGAGGAACTTCTGGAAGATATCTTCCTATCCTATGATAGACCAGGAAGGAAAATCGGTGCACCACATGAAGGTTGTCCCTTATAGGGTTCGTATAAAGCATTTGAGTTTCACTACTTCTTTTTGCTCTGGATTTCCCATTATGGGATCACAATGGGATTCATAGTGGGTCATATGTTGTTTCAGATCACCTGAACCATTAAACACAAGAAACATAGGACTCCCTAAATTTGGTGATGGTAGGGTGTCACTTTCCCAGTTAGGTTAAGGCTTCTATTCTAGCTACATTGGTGCACATCGTTCCTCCATGACTTCCAATCAAACTTTCAATGCCTCGATGGTATCAATAATCCCTTAATGAGTGTTTTTTTGAACATTGGCTTGGATAGGTGTAGAAATGGCTCGGTTTTTACATTATGGTTCCTCCACTATTTTGAATATATATCTAACCAAAGGCATCTTTTGATGATTTATCTGAACTTGTTCTGGTCGTTTCCTTAATGGAGGGAAATCCTGGTACCCCCCCCCCCCCCATGATTGGGTCTGCATAAACCAATGGTCCAAGCACCATGTTGGGAGGATGTCATAATTTCACTTCAATTACTGAGATGAACCCTTATGGATAAGGTAAACCTTCTAGAATTGTACATTGAATCTATACCTAGGGATCATACTTGATAGGAATGCTACCTCAGAGAAACTCAATGTTGAATCGCCTCAACTCTTTCATTTCCTGCATCTACCAAGTGAATCTTTCTTCGAGTGTAGGGATCTCATTCTCATTGAGAGGAGGGGTGGGTCATATACAACCTTGTTTTTATTATTCTCTTTGTTATAGGTTTGTGGGGAGGTAATATGGAATTGTTCGAGGGAGCACCAAGATTTAGGGTGACTCTCTAGTTATGGGTAAGAACACCTTCATTATCAGTGAGGATTATATTTCATATGGAACCATCCTCTTCTTGTTCTTCTTCATTTTCATCATTTTCAGTGTGTTATTTGGGATTAACGTTTACTACATTCATCGATGCATAATGCATTGTGGGAATCATACTGACTATTGAATGATGGGAGGGTTGTTTGTGCCCTTTGTGTAACCTCTCCCTTCCAGTCCAAGATCCTCTTCAAGCTTCCTAGAGAAGGACAACTCAGAGGGAACCTTTATACAGCCTAGTCATATGCCTCCCTTTTTAGGGGACTAGATCATGATATGGGAAAAACTGGGATCCATTTCCTATTTTCAACCTCTCTAAATGGGAAAATATTGATTCCCGTTGAGGGGGTGGTTGAGGTAAAAATGATTTCAGCCCTATGGGTTGGGATTTCTCTCTTTCTCTTATTGTTGAGCCTCAAGTCAAATTTTTTTGCCTTATAGGGGAATTTTTTTAAAAATAATTCCCCCAGCTCTGTGAGCTGGTGTTGATCCCGTATTACGGTAATTGTTACCTCTACCATATCTCTCTTGATCTCACATATCCTTGTTGTAGCATGAGTAAGATATGATGTCGGTCCTACACATGAACTGTTTGTTTCCAAGTACATTAGGAGTGCATGATGATTGGATTCCCTTAGGTAAGAATCCTCCTAAATGTTCTCAGTTTCCTAGCTTAGGAGTTTTTTTATGGCTCTCTATTATCGATCCTGATGCTTTTAAGACTTATTCAAGGATAATTATTATTGAGTATACTTCTTTTCCTGAGTAGGGACTTTTCTTGATAGCCACCATGAGATAATGACATTACATGATGTCATTTCCAGTGGGTTCTACTAGGTAGGGAATGTGGTGAAATATAGATATCCATGCTCCCCCTATCCTCTAATATTAACACTAGGCAGGGCATCATCTATTAGAGGACACAACTTATGTAGTGCATTAAGGTAGGTCAATTGGATATCTCTTTACCGCCTCTTTGATTGTGGTCATTGTGTAGAAATAAGGGCTTCCAAGTTGATTTAATGACAAAGATCCCCAATATTTAGACATGTTATGCATACCCATTGTAAAAAAATAATTTTACTTTTTGGTGGCATAAATTTTTCCAGAGATTGAGGTGAATGTTATGTACGCACTCTTTGGATAATTCCCTTGGTATGTTGAACTAAGAAGTGGATGAGGTACAAAACTTAATCGATATATCATCCATGGCCAACTTTCTTCTCGTCAGAAACATATCATTTTGTTATTCTGTGTGATACTCCTCAACTTGATCAGCCCAACATGGTTGCTTCATGTTGGTTTTATCGCAAGTAGCGGGGCTGGTGGAGGTATCGTTGGTATGGGAATGGTCTGTGAGTGAATTAGAGGATGAGTGTTACCCTAGGATATCTCCCAGCTAAGAAAGGATGTCACTTTTCATTGATAGGGTCTCTAACATGTATGACCCCATCCCTCCCAGTGCCTCAGCATATGAGAAATTTCTTGTATTTGATTCGACAAGGGAAAGACTATATGGGTGATATGGAACTTGACTATGGGGAGGACCTTCATAGCAGCTTGATGTCCAACTTCAGGGAGAATTTATATAGTTTATACCCTAGGGAGGATCTTCAGAGTAGAAAACATCAAGGGGAGGAACTTCTTTCTGAAATGAGATGTCACTGTGGGGAGGACCTTTACAGTGGGTGCCACAATATTGAGGACTACCATCAGAGCTTGAAATATGAATGCATGGAAAATTTCTAGTGTATAACCTGGGGAGAACATTCAGGGTAGGTGAAATTAAGGGGAGTATTGTAATGACATTTCACTATTGGGGGGAACTTCATAGTGGGTGCCACAATGGAGAGAACTACCATCATAGCTTGATGTTCGACTGTAGGGAGAATTTTTCCAGTGTATACCCTAGAGAAGATCTTCAAGGAGGGTGATAGTAAGGGGAGAACCTTCTTGTTGAAATGAGATGCCACTGTGAGGAGGACCTTCACAGTGGATACCATAATGTCGAGGACTACCATCATAGCTTGATGTACAACTGTATGGATAATTTCTTTAGTGTATTCCCTGGGGAGGACCTTCAAGGTGGATGAGAGAAAGCGTAGGTCCTTCTTACTGTAATGAGATTTCACTGTCAAGAGGACCTTCACAGTAGGTGCCACAATGGAGAGGACTACCATCATATATTGATGTTCAACTGTGGGGAGAATTTCTATAGTGTATTCCCTAGGGAGGACCTTCAGGTCAAACGATAGTAAGGGGAGGACCTTCTTGCTGAAGTGAGATGTCACTGTGGGGAGGAACTTCAGAGTGGGTGCCACAATGGTGAAGAATACCATCATATCTTGATGTCCAACTACAAGGAGAATTTCTACAGTGTATACCCTAGGGAGGACCTTCAGGGTGGAAGATATTAAGGGGGGGACCTTCTTGCTGAAATGAGATGTCACTGCAAGGAGAACCTTCACATTGGGTGCCACAATGGTGATGACTATCATCATAGGTTAATGTCTAACTGTAGGGATAATTTATACATTGTATACCTTATGGAGGACCTTCAGGGTGGATGAAAGTAAGGGGAGAACCTTCTTCATAAAATGATATTTCACTGAAGGGAGGATCTTCATAGTGGGTTCCATAATGGTGAGGACTACCATCATATCTTAACATCCAAATGCAAGGATAATTTCTACAGTGTATAACTTGGAGATTAACTTCAGGGTGGATGAAAGAAATGGGATAACCTTCTTGTTGTTTGATATTATGTCCATGAGGATGGTTACCATGATTCTCGTCAGGATACAGGTTCTCATGATCAATCGTTT
Source organism: Viscum album (assembly GCA_963277665.1). Taxonomy (NCBI): domain Eukaryota; kingdom Viridiplantae; phylum Streptophyta; class Magnoliopsida; order Santalales; family Viscaceae; genus Viscum; species Viscum album. The sequence goes on from OY728130.1 coordinate 922,852,641, forward strand.
GGTGTCCATGAAGCAATATTTCGTGATACAGTATCTGGGGAGGACCTTTAGGGATACTGGTAACAATGTTGTGGGGAGGACCTTCGTAACTACTACTTCCACTTCTATAATTTGGTAATGGATCAATAAGATCATGAGACATCATTGAAATATGTTTTATGGAATCAATAACTCCATCTTATAGTATAGTAGGGTTATGGATTTACTCTTCATTTTCTAATTGCCTTTGGGGCGGTTCATTTTTTGGTGATCTCTTGTGAGCGATTGGGTCCAATTTCTATAGGTTAAGACCTTCATATATGAGTACCTATTTGAGTGGATCCCATAGAGATTTCTGGATATGTTAGTGAGATTACTGGGTACCGGTAGGGATATGTTCCTACCAAAGAGTGTCCAATAAAGTGGACCGATGACCCCCAGTTAGAATGGGTATTTGTGCCCAATCTTGTTGTCCATTTATCATAGAATATTTTTGACAACCCTCATGGATTGGTTTAGGGATTCACTTTTACTCCAGAGTGAAAACCTCATTGTTTGGATGAGTCACCCCACTTGTGGAGGTGGGGTTGTGGGCTCGACTCCTTATTATTGTTTTGGATGTGATTATATCTTGACAAGTCTACAGGTTATGGTCAGGAATTGATGTCTGGTCCTCCATCATTTCCAAGATGTTTTGAGAGACTTCCTTGGCTGGAATGGGAATATATTCTCATTCCATTGTCGGGGTAGGAATATGTGCCTACCCCGACCCTCTATTTTCTACCATTGGGTACTAACAGTTCTCCTGTGCGGGGGTAGAGATATGAGTCTGCCCCTGATTTATAACTAGGATACACCAGCTATTTTCTCTAGTTTCCACCATATTTGACTAGAATGCTTCATACTTGTGAGAAAGGATTTTATTCTACCTATTAGTTTCCATCATATTTGATTGATGAGGTTGATACTCATTCATAGGAATTTGTATCTGCTAGTATTGGGTTGCCTTCATATTTGACTGATGGGTTTCACATGCGTTGGTAAGGATATGTGTCTACCTATAGTTTTTTTTCATATTTGGATGATGGTATTGATGTGTATTGATAGTAATTTTCATCTACTTATAGTTGGATGTCACCCTATTTGGATGATGGGCTTCATGTGAATTGGTAGGGATATGAACCTGTTTGTAGTTTTTCACCCTATTTGTGCAGTGGGATTGGTTAGTAATATCATGAATTGTCACCTGCCTATTATTTTTCACCCTATTTGGATGACAGGATTCATGTGCATTGGTAGGGATATATTTCTGCCTATAGTCCATCGTTGTATTTGACTGACGAGATTCATGATATGGAGTAGCAATATACCTCTTCCCATAACGGGTTTCCATCCTATTTAACTGATGAGATTTGTGAGGGAAAGTACGGATATATGACTACACATGGGTCACCTCCATATTTACTTGGTAGGATTCTTTAACAGGAGCCATGATGTTGGTTTATTCCTAATTATATGATTGTTTCCTTTTGTGGGCCGACCTAGGGACCAAGGAAAGTTTTATTTCTGTGGAGGCCATAGAGTAGTATCCTCTTCATGATGTGGACGTTGTGCCGCACAGTGTGTTCAGTGATGATTTTTGGCAGGGGCCCTTGAGTGGGACCCTATGCTTCTAGGATGAAGTCCTTGATGATGACTTCATCAGCCTACCTAAGGTAATGGAGGCACTCATTATCATGTTTTGGGGGCAAGATCTTAAAATAGTTGAAGATAGCTAGTGGAGTCATCTAGTTCAAGACTACTGACTATCTTTGGGTGGATGGCTGGAGGGGCTTCATGACCTGGAGGGCATGTCTTGCTACCCCCAGGGTGGGAAGAGTACCCTTTGTGGGTACTCTCGAATCAATGCATTCAAGACCTAGTGTTGAAGATGTTGGGTGGGAAATGGAGTCCTCTACTTAATGGAGGACCTAGCCAATGTAGTTCCTAACACACACATCTGTGAAAACTTTTGAGATTCCATTGTATTGAAGAAATATCTAAAGAGTTCCTTTAATATATGTGACAGATACAGATAAAAAAACCTCTTAAAATTATAATATCATGACTGCATTCATAACTAGAGGTCTCATTTGAACCCCTTCCATTTTGGATGTCAAATGAGCCTGAAGTGGGGTAACACTGCCACCTTGGTTAAGGATTCACGTCAGGTTCACCATTTTTTTCTCTCAAAGATGTGTTCATTGACCAAATAGTTTATTTTAAGGGATTGAATGTTGTGTAATCACTGATGTTGGGAATAAGGTCTTCAAATGGTCTCCAACGGGGTTTTTTTGTGGATCCAAAAATTCCCAATGGCTCTCATATCCATGATTCATGGACCTTCTTTCCAAAGGCAGACATTCATCGGGTAAACTTGGACAATGACACTTAAGAACTCATATTGGATGATAGAATGGGAATTCAGGTTCATCACACCCTTTTTTGGGGGGGTGACTATTTCATATCTCAGGTTCTATTATTGATTTAAGATATGTTCAAGAATCCTTGATTCCCCAAGTATGCATACATGGATTAACCCTAGGTAATTATCGACCATAATTATTCATGGGTTCAAAATCATCTATATGTATCCAAGGTTCTATATCAATGGTACCCTTTTATGGATGGATTAGAGATCCTTTGTTCGTTCATAAGAATGATGTTGGTTTTAATCCATTTGGTGACCCGCTCTGTAGTTTTCTATCATCTAGGGAGACATAGTATATTTTGATGTTGGGACCAAATCCATGATATGGGATTCCTGCATATCCTTATGAGAGGAATTAGAACCCACATAGTTTATTTCCACTTAATAGGGAACATCGCCTTTTAAGGCCATGTGATGAGAAACCAACCATGCAGTTTAATGCCATGCAACAAGGATGACCAGGTGGAAGGTTCCTGCTCAAGGATGGTGTGGGACTTATACCGAGGCAGCCTGAATGACCCAGTAAAGATATGGTCTATTGGGTAGATATGACCCTACCAAGGATATAGACCATAGAACATTAAGGTGGATTTGGGTGGTAGGATTGGACCTCAGGGAGGATTCCTACATATCCTAGTTAGTTGGGAATCAAAACCCGCATAGTTTGATATGTTGGGGCTTATGCATTGAAGCTTTCCATTTTAGAGGGCATGATTGGGGATTATACTCAAAAGGATGCCCTTATGGTTGGGTCTTACATCAATGGAGAAGGCCTGTTGAGCATGTGATTGGGGCTTACACATGGAAGTGGCCCATATTCATAAGTTTGGGATCGTGTGGATGTCATGATCACCACTAACCTTTAAGCCCATGTGATTCATGATTGGTGTGAGAAACATGAGGAAGTGGTGGATCTGAAGATCACGTAACCCACCCTATCCATTTATGGATGGTGCTGGAGCCTAAAGGGAGAGAGATAGGTATTTGAATGTGATCATTGCCTCTTTTATTTTCATATCCAGGATAGTCACATTAGGTGATTTATCCAGCTATTTCCTAAGAAGAGGTGAAGAGGAGAAAAATTGATACCTCTCGCAAGAAATTCTAGGGTCTTACCACATGAGGAGTTTCCTATAATTGGTTCTGAGAAAGAGAGATATGTTCAAAATTAGACCTCATCAAAGGGAAAGGCTAGTGTTTCCCCTCAATACCTAGAATGGGGAGTTTCATGTGATCATCCTAGGGTTAAAAACCACATTACCATAGAAATGTAAACATGATGACATTCTGTGGGTCCACCTTACTACAGAGATTACCCACGCGACTCCTCTTACCGTGGGTATGTAAACTTGAGAGGACATGCTGATGTTCCCGATGATTTTATCATACATATTGGGTGGATTTGGAGGAGTTATTAGCCTAATTTCATTATACTAGTTCACAGAGGGACCAATATAGGATCCAACAACATTATATAAGAGAGTGATGAGAATCGGTGGGTGGAACACCCTAGGATGCCCCATTCCGCATAGCATGTTCTTATGCGGGGTGAGGTTCCCTCCCAATAGAATGTTGCTATATGGGTAAGGGGACCATCTTCGTATCATTTTTATATGTGTACATGGGTTCGAGATGCATAGCGTAATGCTTTGCAGGGCCAAGTTCTTCTCACGTAGTTTTTTTCTACGTGGGGTCGTGTTTCTCCTGCAAAGCGTTTTGCTACAAGGGGAAGGGATATGCCCGCATAGCGTTTTATTGGGTGGTGTGTTTATTTGAAAAGGGTTTATCTCTTTTACACCTTGTAGGATGGTCTACAATGGGGTTATAAGTTCACGGATGATTGATTTATTATTCCCTCTTATCTTCTATGTGGCATATTTTTACCTTTTGGAATCGTCGACGGAGCTCCGATTTTCATGGTGTCTCATCGCTTCTTTGACTCGGATTAGTCTCTTATATCACATCCATAATCTTTAGGTCCCCCTTGAGGTCTATTTATAGAATAGTGTAGGATCCAGATACTGGCTTGGTCGGTTGTCTATGGTGGGCCACAGGCCTTCTTTTACAGGAGCCCACGAAATATGCTCCGGCCAAAAAATGACTTAGTCGGCAAGGACATCATTTGCGAGGGTGGAAATAAATGCCTTGGTGATACAAACAAATTAGTTTCATTTATGGGACCCAATTTTAGCACCTAATCCTGTGAACTATTTAGTTCTTAGTGGATATTGGTTTTTGGTGGTGGAAATCAATGTCTCGTTCTCACAAACGACTTTGTTTCGTTTGAAGAATCTGATGGTGTCACCTCCATCCACAAACTATTTCATTCATTAACTATTCATGACATGGAATAATGACATGTATATTGGTGGTTCATGAAGCAATTTTACATTTCATGGTCTCATCTCTTTGAATCTTTTATTCAATCTTCTTCTGGGTTCCATTTCTACCTTTTCCGATCCTGATATAATTCACCTATTAAATGGAGAATTTTTAGGAACCGACATAATTTTTATGATATTATCTTGTGAAAACTATCTTGAATAACCTTGTCTCAAACTAATATGTATAAAATTTTCATTATACATGAAAATATAGTCTTTTGATAAAGTATATTCACTATCACAATTAATATAAATTTGAGGCATTTTATTAGTTCATAATTTAAACCCCAGTAATAAATCTCTAATACATATTATTTTTTCCTATATCATAGGACAATAAATTTTGACACAGTAGTCGAATGTGAAATATATATTTGTTTCATTCACTTACATGAAATAATAGGACCTCTTAGACTAAATAATCATCCATATGTGGAGTAATTATTTATCATACTAGTAATCCAATTTGTATAAATGTATTATCCCATAATAATTGTAAAATAAACTCAAATCATTGTCCTATTTTTAGTATCCAAAGATTATATCCATAAATTTTTAGTTACCTGAATTGATATTAATGATATACATACTCATCTTACATAAGATATGGTGTAATGCATCAAAATCATTAATTAAGCAGTTTCACTATCATATCCCATTTGTTTCATTACTCTAACTTCATTTGTTAATAATTTCACACAAGAATAAAATGGAAAATTTAAGGTAGAATGGTGCTAGGGGACTAGAATAGGGAATTGATACCAACAAAGGACCAAAATATCAGAAAAAGGACAAAAATGTCCATTTTTTCCAAAATGGACAGTTATACCCTGAGGAAAACATGAAGCGTTTTTCTCCATGGAAGTTTTTTTACTTATCTTATTAATATAAATCTTTTTTTCATTTTTTAAAATAGATTTATTATCAATTTTTTAATCATTATATTATATATTTATGTATATACAATTATAACATATATTTATTATATGTTAGTACCTAAATAGATTTATATTATAAATACTTATTATATATTGTAACATCCCAAGGTTTTCTAAAAATAAATTGAAAATTATTGAAATTTTGTTTAAGGTATATATTTATAAGTATCCTTTAAACATACTTTTATTTCTTCTATGATTTGAATTTCAAGAAACTTTCATCTACAATTGTGTTCAGTATGTTATTTAGAGTCTGATGAAACAAACTTGTTTTTTTGGTGAATAGTAACACGACCTTATGAATAGTAATATTAATAGTAATATGAATAGTAATATGACCTCATGAATAGTAAATAATATTATTATTTTATTTTCCCATGGCAATAGGATAATGGGATCTTAATTAATTTTCCAATCTCACATAAAACTAATTGCACTTCAATTTTGTTATTTTTCGAATTAACTGTGACCTTATTTAAAAATTAAATTAATAATATTTAGAAAATTATTTTTGAAAAATGGATTTCATTTTTGAATTCTACACATAGAAAAATGGTTGGGGTAAATTTTTGGTATTTTTCTGAAACTCTTGAATTTTCGGTGAATAGTGAAATATGATAAAATACCGTATAATCAATTTATCAGTAAAAATGCACTATTTATGACATCATAAGTGATGCAAGGCCACTTGCTTCGAACTCACTTGATATTTTCACTAATTAAGGCCATTTGTTTTGAGATTATTCATAGTCTTGATAAAAATATTATAATAATGATTAAAATAATCTAAAATACCTCCCCTCCTCCACTATAAATATCACCCTCACTCCCCTCTTCCCCCCACACCTCTCAAGCCTTGAGAATTGTCTAATTTCTGCCAAATTCCCTCCCCAATCTTCTTTTCCACGTCCTATAGCTACTGGTCTCACCAAAAGGCCAAAATCAAATCCCTTAAGAAGGATCTCAAGGAGAAGAGATCAAGAGGTAAACATCCTCTTTCATTTTCATTCTTTTCTTCCATTTTATGTTATTCTCTTCCTTTCCCTTTGTATTTTTTTGGGATATTTCATTAAATATTTCCCCTTAATGTCCAAATTTTGTATGAATGATGATATTCCATTCCTCTCATCAACCTTGTTTTTATGAAATTTTAAGAGACGCCGTTAGGCTGCCAAATTTTCGTAAGAAATTTCTCATGTTTTCTTTATTTCATGATTCCTTTCTCTTATTTATTCACCCTCTCTTATCCAAGAGGCATGAAATCTCTAGAATCATGTATATTCTGGATGTTGTCATATTTATGGAAAATTACAAATCATTATTCCTCTCCTCTCTCACTTATTTAAGGAATAAAAACATCGTCCGTGATGTGTCGAATTACCGACATCGTGGACGGTGTAATTTCACTTTCCATTAATTCTTTCAATTCTAGTCATGAAACCATTTATATGGTTGAACCAGGTTATAATATATGTTTTATAACTCATATATGATTCTGTAATTCTTTTTTACTCATGGTTCTGATTTATAAGACTAAATGCGGATGTTATTATCAAAGAACCACTTAAATGATCTAAACGAACATAATTAATGTTTTAACTTATAAGTAATTATCATATAAAGCATCAAAGTGATAAATGGTATAAATTATGGTACTGTAAATATGTAAATACTACTCCATTCCAATTCTGGATTTTCACATCCAATCAACAAGAACGATTCATCATGAACCGATCGTGAAAATCACAAAAGAACTCACCCAAAATAATGCAAGGAACAAAATACTAACAATTAAGGGGTGAAATGAGGTTATGAAATAACCATATAAGATGTTATAAACATGAAAATGTTTCTGTAAAATACTAATAATACTCTTTTAACCATTATACAGTAGGTTTAAACAATTTTTAAGTAAGACAACCCTAAGGTAAGGGAATTCTTAACCCGATTTCCATTCTTTGGGTTAACCTTCTACTTTATAATTTATGTGCTATTTAAATTGTTTGTGTGATGGGTTCTGTTTATATTATGTTTCATTATGTTTATTTACAGAGTATATACATATTCCATCCACTCTATTAAGTCTCACTTCAAGTATATGATGTTTATAAGGGACTTTTCCTCTAAAATCCTTTTTTAAAATTCTGTTTTGCAATATTCAAAAGCAATGTTTTTATGCTATTATTTATGTTGTATGATTATGTTTTGGTTATTGGAAATTGTTTATGATGAAGGGTGGGACCTATATTTCCATCCAATTCATTGGGTATGAGTAAGTTGGATGTCGGCCGTATGGTTACTCCAAGTGTAACTGTGATGGTTACACAAAGTAAGGTAGCCGTGAGGGTTACAAATTTTAAGGTAGCCAAGATGGTTACAAGATTATGTATGTAATACCCAAATATACCTCTATGATTATAATTATGTTTGTGTGGATCTTTTGTAAATCTCATGTTACACAAAGTAAGATTTTATGGGTGGAAATCATGTCTTTTGAAAATGTTTTCATACGTCATGCGTATTCATGGACTAATGTGATTTTTCCTTCTTTTTCATACCTTACTGAGCTTTTGTGCTCATCCCAAGTTTTAAAATGATTTTTCATAGGTTAATGGATGAGTAATAAAAGGAAGGAAGACATGTTAAATGTTTAAGAATTGTCAAGGTGTCTTGTTTTATGTTTTAATGTTTTATATTCTGAGGAAAATAGAAACTGATTTTATGGTATCCACTATGTAACAATGTGTAATGTTATGAATGTTTTGTCTTAATTATCTAAAGCTATAAACTTGAAAAGATCCTCAATGTAAAATGAAGTATTTTCTTGAAAAAATTAAAGATTATATATGTAACAAGTGCGGGTATTTATATATATATACACATGTTTACATATTATATGTGTGCACCTATATACATGTATTTATTTATTTATTTATTTATTTATTTATTTATATTTATAATATTTTTATGTAGTTGTTTTTTTTGTTGTTGTGGTGGTGGTGGTGGTGGTAGTAGTAGTAGTAATGATTTTATTAGGAAATTGGAAACCTGATTAGTCCATTTACTATATGTTATTAAATAAAGATAAAATTATAAAATATATTTAATTAATTTTTTAATATTTTTATTTTATATTTATGAATAAAATTTAAATATTTTAATTTCTAATCAAGTAATTAAAAGGGTTATAGAAGTTAAATGGGTAGTAAAAAATATAATATTGTAGAGTTAGGGTATTGAATTTGAAAAGTAAACGTGTTTTTGATTGGGTTCAGATGGATCAAATTTCATGGGTACCTGACCTATTTTCATCTTTATGTATACACACTCACAAATACACACACATACATATTGAACAAAGTGTGTTGACCATAGAAAATGATGTGTGGTGTCCAAAAAAAACCAAGACTTGGTACTCAAAATATGACTTTTTTTAAAACAACAAATGTTTTTTCTGGGGTGAAATTGATCATAATAAGTGAGTGGGAAAAATAATGAACATTAATAGTAATTTATTGAAGAATAAAAAAATATTAAAGACATATTGTTTAACCATCATAATTAAATTACTTTATTGAAATTGATTGATAAATTGACTCTATTGGATAATAAAATATCACTAAAATCAATGAAAAATAAAACATACGTCACTAATTTGAAATAGATTGTTCTGACATCACAAAGAAATTCATTTTTTTTTTGTTTTATTTGTATCACTCAAAATCATCATCATATAGAGTTGAAAGGTAAAAAAGATTATTATTAATAAAATATTAGACAGCAAATATTGATACATTATAATAGACTAGTTAGATGCCCAATTTTGATACATTATAATGGCATTTTCAAAGGAAAATATGATACTGTGTATTCATTATATTAAATTAATGATTATCACATGTTATCATTAAAGTTAAGATGAAAATTTAATATAGTAATATAATAATATTAAATTATGGAAGTCAGGTGTTAAAATGAGGAAGCCTGGTATTAAAATGTAGAGGTGGAGTGTTAAACCTTATGTTAATAGTCAATTTCCAGATTTTAACATTGATTTCAATCAATTCAACATTATGATATTACATATCAATTATTTTATAGATGGATAAATAAATACGAAGTCTCAAATTCGATTTAACACTATTGTTCAAGCTTTTAACACTTCTATTATGAATTTTAACACCCAACTTCCAGATTTTAACAATGGAGTAACATATTTTATCACTGCAATTCCATATTTTAACCAATGTACAAAAAAATATAAAAACAAAGATATATTTTTTTTATTATAAACAAAACATTAAATTATACAATAATGGGAAATCAAGTGTTAAAATGTGCAACTTTAGTGTTAAAACTTGGAGGATAAGTGTTAAAATTTGGAACTTCATTACTAAAATCAGGAAGCCAAGCCTTTACATCATGAATTAATTCAATATTTTAGCTAATTTTACCTTCAAATAATTATTTTTCATTAATGATTTACACACATTAATAAAAACCATTCCTCGTTTTCTTGCAAATATTAAAAACAATTAATTATAAAAAAATACCTTTTAAGAAGTAGTTTTATATTAAAATCAATGCATCCCAATAACTGTCGCACATCAATTATCAATATTTAAAATCAAGATTCTAGTTTTAAAAGTGACTCTTCAAACTCTAATAAGACCCCAAGCTAAAACTTATAATGTTTTATTCAAAAACCACAACATTTTTTCAAAACCACTTGAAAAACATTCAAAATTTTCCACATCAAACCAGAATAACTGTATAAATTAGGAATCAAAAAAATATAATGCTTGTAAAATAGCCTCAATATGTTTGATGTGTCAGATAACAGCCAGAGTAGCATACTGGCACAGGGGAATGCTGACAATGACAGATGGGATAACGATGATGGAAAAGGGGATGACGACGACAGTATAGTGGAGAGTAGCCTTGGTGTCTAGGTATATAGATAGGTGCATAGTGCATTAGGATTGAGGTGGTTAACAAATTTGGGTGAGTGGGGAAGAGAAATAGAAATGTTATGTTTAAAAACATCTTTTTAATAAAAAAATACCACTAATAATATAAATTAGTGATAGTTTCATTAAAACCACCACTTATTATATTATTTATAGTTATTGTTTAATTCACTACAACAAATTAGTTCAAGGGAAGTTTCTACTTTTATTAGCGCTAAATAGAAAGTGCTAATAAAAACTTCACTTTTATTAGTGCTAGTTAAAAGTGTTGATAAAGAAAACTTTTATCATCGCTAAGAAAAGCACAATTAAAGGTTATCTTTAACAGTATTATTCTTAGTGCTGATAAAAGTTTTTAATAAAAAATAATATTAATATATATTAAATTATTATATTTATATTAAAAAATAATGTTTATTTTTATATATGAATTAAAAAACACATTATATAATTAATATAAATATGATATATTAATATATCTTTTTTAATAATTCAAATATTTATATATAATGTTATTAAAAAGTATTTATAATATTATAATTAAATTTATATATATATATTTAAATAATTATAAAATTATAATAAATTTTTTAAAATAATAAATATATTTACTATATTTATAATTATATATAAATAATTTTTAAATATATTAATTTACAATTATAATTATAAATAAATATTTGTTTATTTATTTAAATAAATATTTGTCTTCAATGAATTGGGTCAATATATATATATATATATATCATGAGATGATGATGATATTCATGGACATATTATGTTCATATATTGATGTGTGAGTATAATTGACACTAGCTATGATCATAAATTTATTTGTGGACATGATTGTGGGTTGTTATATATGTTCCAAATGTTCGATTACCTATTTTTATGATAACATGTGCATATGTTATGTATTCATGACTCATGAAATATTCATTTATACATTGACACCCTTATTATTCAGGCTTCCATATATGTGACGAATCATTTTTTATGATATATACTTTTCATTCTTGTTATACCCATGAACTTATTTATGTTCTCATAAATAATTATAAAATTACAATAAATATATTTATTGTATTTATAATTATATATTTATAATTATACATAAATACTTTTTAAATAAATGTATTTATAATTATAATTATAAATAAAATATATATATTTAAATATTTATAAAATTATAATAAATATATTTAAAAAATAAAATAGTTATTATATTTATAATTATAAATATTTAAATAATAAAATAGGTATTGTATTTATGATTATATATATTTATATATTGTTATAAATATATGTTTTTATTATAGGTATTTGGGGATATAATTACAGTCAAACACACACACACAAGCCGTCGGAAAGGTAGGATCATAGTCCCCCAAGGAATAAATTACCCATGTCGCTGCCACTGACAACAGAATCCCCCGCAGATCGCCTCGTCGTCGGTCCTGCCTCGTCACCCTGGAAGCCCCATAGGTGCCACCGCATGATCATCTCAACCGCCTCATCGCTGGTCCAGCATCACCACTCTCAACCCCCACATTGCCACTGCCGACAACATAATCCCCTGCAGATTGCCTTGTTGTGGTCCCATCTCATCACCTTGGAAGCCCCACATGCACCGCTGATCAAGCATCTCAACTCCCTCATCACCAATCCCACGTCATCACTCTCAACCCCTGTGCCACCTTCCCCAACAACAGAAGCCCCTACAGACCTCCTCATCACTGATCTCGCCTCATCACCCTGGAATCCCCACAAGCACCCTTGCTTGAGTGTCTCAATCACCTCATCATCAGTCCCGCATCGTCACTCTCAACCCTCGCACCACCGTCACTGACAACAGAAGCCCCTGGAGACCGCCTCATCGCCAGTCCCATATCACCACCCTAGAGGCCCCACAGACATTTCCACTCAAGCGTCTCAACCCCCAAACTATTGATCCACCCCATCCATTAGAGGTCTCCTCCACCGATCACCTGCTTGTCGCAGATGGGTTGCCGACCTTATCTCGTTGCACAATCGGAGGTCACCGCCTCCTTTTCCTGTCAGTAATCATCAGAGCTCTCCACCCCCACTTTGCCTGCATGTCGTCATCCCATAACATCGTCACCGTGAAGACCATTGGAGGTCTCCACCCCCACTTTGGTTGCATGTCAACGTCTACTCGCACAACACAGTCAACATCAACGCTAGAATAGCACCCCAAATTTAATTGGAAGCCAAATATGTTATAGTTGGGCATTGAACCCCAACTGCTTGAATGCATCTTTGGGGGAATAAATAAATATTTTTTTAAATAATTATAAAATTACAATAAATTAATTTTTAAAAAATTTCTAAATATATATACTTATATATTAATAAATATATTTATAACTATATACAAATATTTTAAATATATTTATTTACAATTATAATTATAAATATATATATATATAATTGTAAAATTATAATAAATATATTTATTATATTTATAATTTTATCAATATATATAATTATATAAATATATTTATAATTATATACAAATATTTATAAATATATTTATTTATAATTAATATTATAAATATATTTATTTATAATTATTATTATAAATATATATATATATATATTTTTGTAAAAAAATATGTATAAAAAGTATCAAATTTATATTAGTCAAAATGTTTAATAGTTTATTTATATACATTGATAACAAAATATGTATATAATTAAAATAAAAAATATATTAATATTTTATTTAAACTATTATATAATATTTAAATTGATATCTTTATTTAGATATAAACTTTTTAAATATATTGATTTATAATTATAATTATAAAATTACAGTAAATATATTTAAATAATAAATATATTGATTATATTTATAATTATATATAAATACATTTTAAATATATTTATTTTACATATAATTTTATAAATATATATAATAATATAAATAAATTACTAATATTATACCTTTATTATAGCTTTTTAGTACTGATAAAGATACCCTATTATTGGCGTTAAAAAGGCGCTGATAAAAACTGTCTTTATCAGTACTAGAATTTTAATGCCTATAAAGATATTTTATCAGCATTTTTTTACCACTGATAAAGGGTTATATATATCAGCACTTTTTATTTTAGCGTTTATAAAACTGACCTTAATAATCTCTTTTTGGAAAGTGCTGATAAACGCCTTATGGATTCTTATAAATTGAACCCTAATAGAACCATATCGATGCTCGCACCTCAAGTTTTCATGGAACCAGAGCTCTGTCACCACTTCCATCGGACCCTAATGTTATCAATGTTCTACATTCTTGAAGAATTGATCACTCCAAATCTAAGGTATGTGCATAATTATCTTGTTAGCGACTTCGACAACACTATTTTTTTTAGCTGCACCTCGCGTGCGTGTGTCTTCACTTTTTCTTGACAAATCGAATGAATATCTCCCATATTTGTTTTATATGGTTTACGTAAGAGTCTCCTATACTCCTCATTCTCTTTTCTTCTCTTTCTTGGTTCCCTAGATTTAGATCCAGTGGAAATTTTATCGCTTACGGCAGCGGTTTGGGGTCGAAGGTCTTCGACAGTGGTGTGCAAGACCGTCTCCACTTCGATCTAGTTTTGTTTATCTAAAACTTGGTCCTTCCCATTTTTTATCAATCATGGTCTATGGTGTGTGAGGAGAATATTATATTTTAGGAATCATGGCACAAGTTGTGGCCCTCTATCTAGACGACTCAGACTTTCTATAGTCCTCCTTGGACCAATCATTACCTAAACTAGTCCTAAAATTTGAAGTTCTATTGTTTTACTTAGTCAGATCACTTCTCCTTACAGCTAATTAGACTAGGGAGACTGAATTTTATCCTAGAATTTTAAAGAACAACTTAAGTAGTGTTTTATTAACATTTTGACCTGTAGTTCTTATCATACAATTTTTTCTTCTATGTTGTTTTTTTATTTTCATTTCAAGAAATTTCCAATCATTCCATAAACTACCATAGATTCAGGCAAGGGATGCATCAACTTTTATCAGTGCTAAGTAAAAAAGCCTTGATAAAAACCTAACCTTTATCAGCACTAGCTAAAAGCACTGATAAAGGTCAAGTTTATCAGTGCTAAAAAAAGTGCTCATAAAGGATAGATTTATCGGTGCTATTATTAGCGATGATAAAAGATTTTAATAAAAAATATTATTAATATATATAATTATTATATTTATATTCAAAAATAATGTTTATTTATATAAATTAATTATAAAAAAATGTTTATAATTAATATAAATATGATATATTATAATATTTATTTTTTAATAATTAAAATATATATATATAATGTTTTAAAAAAAAGTATTTATAAGTTTATAAATATATATATATATATATATATATATATATTAAAATAATTATAATAATTTTTTTAAATGATAAATATATTTTTTATATTTATAATTATATATAAATACTTTTAAAATATATTTATTTATAATTATATTTTAATATATATATATTTAAATAAATATATGTCTCTGATGAATTTGGTCAATAAATACATATATATATATATAAAGGCAGATCTAATCATGGATTTGGTAACCAAAATCTATGACCATGTAAAATTTTATTAAAAAGTAAAGGCAATCAAACACACACACCATGGCTCATAGACCCACATTCTTGTACGACCCGAAAGCCAAAAACATGAAGATATAGAAGCCCAAAACATAAATTTCATACGTCCATGATGTCAGATGGAAGCTTCTAACCACGAAGATCTCGTGCACCTGACCGCATTGATGTGGTTAGCTGAAAAAAACACCACCTGGAAGCATCAGACGAACAAAGTGTCAAACACTCTAGGATATCATTATTCCCAACGTTATCGCTCTCATGATCATGATCATCTCCAATTTCCATCATCAGAGATGTCAGTCTACACATCATCAACAAGAATTCTCACCATCAGTGTCCCATATCACCAACAGCTTGGGGTTCCCAAGATCATCCCACCATTAGCATCCCATACCACTGATAGTCATCTGCAACTAGCACAATCAGCCCAATGGCCCAAAAATACAACTTGTCCCTAGTCAAATATATCCTATTCCAAGACAAAAAAATGTGTCAGAAAGTTTCCCCTATGATGCCGCCATCTAGCCTCCACTAAACAACATCCACCACCCGAAAATCGTCCCACTTGAGGATAAGAATACTGAATAAATTAGTTTAAACCCTTCTAAAATCACAATCATCACCAACCTATCCAGAAAAAAATCACATCCTAAGGTCATACCTGTGACCCAAAGTTTTCTCCTGCATCCCGATCACTTTTTTCGGTCACCCGAGATCTAAGCAATCACCACTGGAAGTCACACTGGCCAACCATCCCACCATCCCCACCACAGCTTAGTCACCATCGGGATCCATGTCTCCCTCACCAACCCTGAGCATCCTCTTTCCATCATGTCAGGATCATCGGTTGTGGCATGCAATGCAAGTCATCAGCCATGCCATACCGAGCCACTGGGATTCCAAACCAGACGTGGTTTAGCTCCAACTCCAAGCCTCTGTCACCAACATCCCATCCACACCACCACAAGGACAAAAGACCCACCTCACCACATGAATCTATGGATCCTGATAACCCTGTCGTCAGATCATCATTTTCATTGCCACTTCACCATTAGCGATGCATGATCACCACCACCACAGTTCTCCACTCTCTTAGCCTTCTTCTTCTTCTTTTCACCAAACTTGGAAACTCGTTTCCCCTCTCACGGGTTCTTCTCTCCTTTCACCATAGTTGGCCTCATCTCAATGGGATTTCCCTCCACCTTCAATGAAAAGATATCAAGTCTCAACCACCCTAAAATCATCATATTTTTTTCAAATTTTATCTTCGGCCAAATCTCACCACATGACAAAAACGTGCACCAACCACCACCAACACTCCTTTCAGATATCACTGTGAATATATCATTTCTGTTTAGTGGGAAACAAAGAGAAAATAGTTCTTTGTCTCCTACCACAGCTGAAGAAGATCGATTCTCATCACATACACAGATTCTGTTGAGATCACTATAATGATCCCCATAGAAAGATAGAGATTGAACCTCTCCCTTAGATATAGAACCCATTTAAACATATATATATATATATATATATCATGAGATGATGATGATATTCATGTATGTGATTGTTGTTATTTATGTTTATATATTGATGGGTGAGTATAATTGACACTATATGATCATAAAGTTTATTTGAGCATGTGATTGTGAGTTATGTTCCAAATGTTAAGATTATCTATATTATGATTACGCACATGCATATGTTATGTATTCATCATTATGAATTTTAATTTATAAATTGACACTCGTATGATTCATTCATGTTATAACCATGAAATTATTATGTTCTCATAAATAATTATAAATTTTCAATAAATATATTTAAATAATAAGTATATTTATTATATTTGTAATTATAAATTTTTAATTATATATAACCATGACCCCGCCGTTGTGTGTTCCACGCCCCTGTTGTGTCCGCTGCGGGACTGTGATCTCACCGCTGCCCGATCTATCTAGGTTGTGGGTGTTTTGACTTGCACAGGTATGGTGTTTACAAATCTGATGGTTGCAAGGCTGCTCAGAATGATTTCAGGTCAAATTCTTTGACTATCATGAGAAAAAGATCATTTTCAAAATATAAAGGGTCATTTTTTGGGGTGATATGTTAAAAGGGGAGCATCACTCATGTGAGAACTGATGATGATACAGTTTATGAACGCTTAAAGCTAGGTATCCACTCGATTGTTGCATGGATGATTTTACCTAGGGGATCTAAACCTTGGAAAATATATGATTTTTTCATGTGTCTATCATCAATTTTGGGTTTTGACAATTGGAGATGCATCTCACTATGAAGAGGGTTGTTCCATATTCTCTTCCCCTCAGAGGATTTGAAATTGCAAGCATGGGGTTTTTGGTCAATCACACTCAAGCCTGGAATTCTTATCCTTTGTGAATGGGATAAAAGTTTGAATCCTATGGAGTTATTTAACTCCTCTTAACAACTATGCGTTGAAGTGTTTGGTCTTAACTGGTTGTTGTGGCACCTAAAGATCTTGTATGATCTTGTGCTTTCAATTAGTGTTCCCATCAAACTTGTTAATGAAGCTGAGCATGATCGCTTTGGAAATTATGAAATATTTCTGGTTGAGGTTGATCTAGGTGCTACCATGGTCGATCGAATTTATCTCTCCACTGATTCTGATGAGATTGATCTCAAGATTAAATATGATAAAGTGCCAAAATTCTTCTCAATATGCAAGATTATTGTACATGAATATGTGAATTATTGAAGATCTGTCTTTTTTTCATTATGTTTAGTGCACGGACATGTGGAATTCAACTGAAATAGGATGAATCATGGTATAGGTGATGGTATATGTTGTAAATTTGATGAGGTAAAGGAGTTATCAGCTGGATAGTCCCCTGAAATACTTAGGTCTGTAAATAATCAGGATACCTCAGAAGCTGTGAATGATGAATCTGCAATGTTGTGTAATGTGGATTTTTCCTATGGTGTTCTTGTCTCCTCTTCTAGATAGTTAAGGAATACTTCAATTGATTTTTATGTAGGGAATAAATTACTTCATACTGAGTGCTCTAAGAAGATGCGTTGGTCTGACAGTATTGCTAAAGAAGGAAGTTTGGATAGAATTCTCCTGGATGACCACACACCTATGGTGGAGGATGAGCAAGACACTAGAGATATTAATGCACAAAATATGGCTGATTAATGATTCATTCATGAACAAATGATAAGAACCAAAAAAGGCAAGTGTACAAATATATCCATTTCTCTGATTGAAGCTCAAGAGAAGAGGAATTTTTCTTCACCTCATGTGATCCAATCAGAAGTAGAGGAGGCTCAACCGGATGGGAATTGGAAATAATAAAAGTCATAGAGATGGGGATGTCATCCAAAATATCATGGTTGAGGATGTGGTTGTGCTAAGTCTTCTGCACGATGGTGTGGCCGCTTCACAAGCCATCTCACTTTGGATTAGAAAAAGCTAAGGGAGAAAAAAATTGTTCTCTTCAATCAAAAGAATTCATAGTTAGAATGGGAATATCACTAGTAGAAATAGATGTTTTCCCAATTATTTTATACCAACGGTTTGAACAAACCGTTGGTATACTGTAAAAACAGCAACATTTCCCAACGGTTTGAAGAAATCATTGGAATTGTATTTTTAGAATGAAGATTTTCCAACGATTTGAGTAAACCGTTGGGAAATATTTAATTTATCTAATGTATACCAATGGTTTTTTAAATCCTTTGGTAAAGAATAGATTTCCCAATAGTTTTTAAAAACCATTGGGAAAGGTTTCCCCCAAATATACAGTATCCCAGCTCCCATGTCCATGCGATTACAGGCCCTAATCTAAAGCTCTCCCGAAGCTTTCTCTGTACCCTAGGCTGTGAAACTCCTTCCACTTGATAGATTCATCTTCAATCAAGCTATTTTTTATTTATACAATTAAAATTAGTAAGTTATACCTTAGTTTTAATGTTTTACATATTCTTTTTTTGTTTTATGTTTTGATTTGTCCTAAACCAGAGTTATGTGCAGTCTGTGGCATGGTATACTGAACACTTTGATTTGTTTTCTATTTATTTTCTACACTTCAAGTGTCATGATTGTGTGAATCACCTTTGTTTAGTCATATGGTCTCGAGGTGGGTAATGGATATAAGGATGGTCCATGTGAAAGGATTGGGGATGGTTGGGGTAGTGGTGTAGGTGGTTTTCCATTTTTTAGTGGGGTGATATGGTAGTTTCTATGGATTTTAGTTTAGATAAAAATTGGATTTAGATTTTGTATTTATAGCTTTTGTTCAAGGAATAATGGGAAGGGTAGTGATATTGAGGATGAATTGGATGTTGGTTGGGTGATGTATTATAATTGTGATGTTGGTTGGATTGGTTATAGGTAATTTTCAAGGTATTATATGGGTATTGTCTCCCCTGAACACCCCACCCCCTGGACACCCCCAACCCCCTAGACATCTCCCCCTGGACACCCCCACCCCCTTGGACAGCCCCCCCTGGACACCCCCACCCCACCCCCTAGACACCCCTTACCCCCAATGGACAGCCCCCCCCCCCCCCCGGACACCCCCACCCCCTGGATGCCCCCCCTCATCCCCTAGAAACCCCCACCCCCTTGGACATCCCCACACCCCCTGGACACCCCCACCACCTCGACACCCCAACTCCCTGGACACCCCACCCCCCTGGACACCCCACCCACCTGGACACCCCCACCCCACTTGGACAGCACCACCCCCCCCCACCCCCTTGGACACCCCCCCCCCCCCGAACACCACCCCACCTCCTGGACACCACCCCACCTCCTTAGTGTTTAGCCCAGTTTTTAAATTGGAATTAACAATGTAGGTGATTTCCCCTTTCCCCAATGACATTTTCTAAGTGACCCATAGAGCCTTATAAATTGAATTTTTCATGTTTTGATAAACTGAATGGGTTTTTTTGAATGAAATGGATAATTCATGATGGTTTTCCTTTCTTAGTGAATAAAATGGTTTAAAATAAAATTACCCTAAGGGGGGCTGCAGGGGGTAGGGGTTGTAGGGGGGTAGGGGGCTGCAGGGGTGTGGGGGAGGGGGTTGTGGGATATCCAAGGAGGGGTGTGGGCTGTCCAGGGGGGTTAGGTTGGGGTGTCCGGGTGGTGGAGGGGGTGTGGGATGTCCATAGGGTGGGTTGTCTAGGAGGGTGGGGGTGGGTTGTCCAGGTGGGGGAAGGGGTGTGGGTTGTCCAGGGGGGTGGGCTATCTAGGGGGGTTGTCCAGGTGGGGGAGAGGGTGTGGGTTGTCCAGGGAGGGGTGGGCTATCTAGGTGGGGTGAGGGGTGGGTTATCTGGGTGGGGGGGGATTTACAGGTGGGGGTGGTGGGGGATGGGCTATCCAGGTGGTGGGTGGGGGGCTGTCCAGGTTGGGGGTGGGGGTTGTCCAAGTGGGGGTGGGTTGGGGTGGGGGTGGGTTGTCTAGGTGGGTTGTCCAGGTGGGGTGGGGGGTTATCCAGGTGGGGGTGAGGGTTGTCTAGGTGGAGGTGGGGGCTATCAAGGTGGGGGGTGGGGGCTGTCCATGTGGGGTGGTGGGATGTCCAGGTGGGGGTGGGCTGTCCAGGGGGCTGCAAGGGGGGTAGGGGGGATGCAGGGGTGTGGGGGAGTAATTATTGACTATGAAAAAGGAATTCAAACACGGAGAACATTGTGGAAAATAACACATGCCTCATTATTTTCTCAAGTAAAACTAATAAGTGTGGATTAATCATTTAAGAATCAAGAATACTTGAATTCTATGAAAGGAAAGTTGGATCAGATTGAGTAGAATAACACTTTGGATTTGGTTCTTAATCCAGTGAATAATAATATTATTGAAATAAATTGGGTATTAAGTAAAATGTTGAATGAAAATGATGAAGTGATGAGGAATAAAGAAATAATTATCTAAAAATATTAGTTCCCATATTTAATTAAAATACCTTTATGATACATTTTTCCAATTTTAAATGGATGGGATAATAATATTTTTTTCTTCTTATTTCTACTCAAGGATATTCTTGATCCTCTAAATGAATGTTAAATTATCCTTCCTCAATAGAGTGATTTAAAAGGATATGTAAATAGATCAAACCAATTTATTTTTTGTTATATATGATGAAGGAAGATATTTTGGGTTGAGTAATTCACTATATCAGTTAAAACAAGCTTGTAGGGAATTGTATTTTAAGATTGAATCTTCAGGAATAAGCCACATACCTAGATCAAAATTTGGAGGTGTGTTGACAATTAGGTATCAATAATCTATCCTCTCAAGTAATAAATAATCCACATACCTAGCTCAAAATTTAGATGTGTGTTTACAATTAGGTTCTTTTTTTAGAATTCATGTATGATATTTAGAGTGGAAGATAAAATATGATCCACGTATGATATTTGTAGGTGTGTTTACAATTAGGTGGGTTGTGATTTATATGTATTATATTCATGGTTTACAACAACAATCTTCTAGGTCATATATAATAGGCTTGAAGTCATGATAAAATTGGATAGAGATTGAATTATATGAACCTAGTTTGGGAGTGGACACCCCCACCCCCTTGGAAACCCCCCTGAACACCACCCCAACCCCTGGACACCCCCACCCCCCTGGATACCCCCACCCCTAAGGACAGACCCTCATCTCCCTGGACAGCCCCCACCCCCTGGACACCCCCACCCACCCCTGGACAGCCCCCCTAGGCACCACCCCATCCCCTGGACACCCCCACCCCCTAGACACCCCCACCCCTTCTGGACACCCCCCCCCCCCCCACCACCACCACCACCACCCCCTAGAAAACCCCTTGGACACTACCCCACCCCCTGGACACCCCCACCCCCTTGGATAGCCCCCACCCTCTGGACACCCCCACCTCCATGGACAGCCCCACCCCCTTGGACAGCCCCCACCCCCCACCCCTTTGACAGCCCCCACCCCCCTAGACACCCCCACCCCCTTGGACAGCCCCCTCTGGACACCACCCCACCCCCTGAACACCCACCCCCCCCCCACACCCTGGACACCCCTACCCCCTAGAGAGACCCCCCCCCACCCCCCGGGACAACCCCCCACCCCCTAGACACCCCCACCCCCCATACACCCCCACCCCCTTCGATAGTGTATGTGATCACTCAAATAATCTACTAAAATATAAAATTTCTTCAATCTAAAATTTACTCAACTACTGAATAATTATCCTCCCTAATTGTACATGATCTTGTACACTCATGTATAGTTCTTCAAAGATATTTTGTTATAAATATATTACTTTGTTATCTTTTATATTATGATTCTCATATAGATTAATGTGTCAGTTATGGTTTCATATAAAGTGAACAATTCTAATTTACTTAAATATATTCTCAATAAAAATTCAATCTTATTGAATTTATTTGGACGAAATGACTTATAACAATTTTTTTTACAGAATAGATAGAAGTTGGATGTATGAAATTGATTAGATCTTAATCAATTTTCAAAACAATTTGGAGAGCTTTTTATATTTTTCATTTCATAATTCTTTAGATAGTGGTCACATACACTACCCATGTTACAATTGTGTTGGAAAACCTTGGTTGAGCTGTGAAGAAGTAAGCTACCACATAACCAAATATGGTTTTCAAGCAAACTACTGTGTGTGGTATCACAATGGGGAGAAAATGAAATCTCAAATTACTGATGATCCAAATGAGAGGATTGGATTGGAGAATTTGTTATATGACTGATTTCCATTTATTCGTCGTCATAAAAAGGAAAGGATTCTGATCCAAGAAGAATTTGATATGAGCACGCATGATGCGTCTAATGAAAATGATGATGTTGTTAGGGTGAAAATTTTTAATGATGCTGCCATGACTCCATTATATCGGCAATGCGGTAAAATGAAAAATATATAATTTTTAATATGATTGTTTCATGGGAAAACTATGTATGGGATTTCTAATACTACCATTAATTACATTCTTACCTTCTTGAAGGAATTACTTCTATATGATGTAGATATTCCCTCAACCCACTATATGGCATAGAAGTTAGTTAAGGAACTTGGATTTTCAAGAAACAAAATTCATGCTTGCCTGAAATATTGAAGTTTATTATGGGAGGAAACTGCTGAATGAAATGAGTGTATAAAATGTGGCACATCCCGATGGAAGCCAAAAGCTAATGAAACACCATCCCGTGTGCCACAAAAAGTAATGTGGCACTTTCCATTGATCCTCAGACTCCAGAATATTTTTATGTCTGATGAAATATCAATAAAAATGAGATAGCATGATACTGAGAGAAAGAAGACTAATGATGAGTTGGTTCACTCTGCAAATGTATTTTCATGGAAGAGATGCTTGATATCCTGATTTTGCAGCTGACGTGCGTAACGTGAGGTTGACTATTTCATGTGATGGTTTTAATCCGTTTGGGAATATGCTTATTTCACACAACACATGGCTGGTTTTTATACACATTTATAACTTTCCCCCATGGTTGTGTATGAAAAAACCTTTCAATTTCATTATTATACTCATATC
The DNA here is from genome assembly GCA_963277665.1 of Viscum album. Classification (NCBI taxonomy): domain Eukaryota; kingdom Viridiplantae; phylum Streptophyta; class Magnoliopsida; order Santalales; family Viscaceae; genus Viscum; species Viscum album. Next base: position 922,876,547 of record OY728130.1, read on the forward strand.
TGGAACTTCTGCTCCTGGAAATGATATAGACGTATACATGCAACCTTTAATAAAAGAGTTGAAACTTCTTTGGGATGTGGGTGTGCACACATATGATGCATGTTGGAAAGACATATTTCATATGAGTGTTGCGCTTATGTGGACAATCAATGATTTTCCTGCTTATGCAATGATGTATGGATAGAGTACAAAGGGAAAACTATCATGTTCTATTTGTATAAAGAATACATGATTCAGAAGACTGAAACATCATTATAGTTTCAGTTTTATGGGACATCAATGATTCTTTCCAATGGACCATTCATATAGAAATAATCATCAAATATTTGACAATACCATGGAGAATGATGATCCACCTCAGCATATGTCTGGAACTGATATGCTTAATGAATTAAAAGATTTCAGTTTTTCATTCAGGATGGGTTAAATGAAATCTAGAAAGAGAAAGAATGATTCCACTGAAACCTAATAAAATAGGAAGAAGAGAATTATCTTCTTTGATTTTCCTTATTGGTCAACCAATTTGTTACGCCATTCCTTAGACGTAATGCGCATTGAGAAAAATATATGTGAAATGTTTCTTTTTATTCTTCAAAATGTTAAGGGAAATACAAAAGATGATTTAAGTTCTTGACATGACTTGGTGGATTGGGGCATCAGACCAAAATTGCATCTTGTTCGTATCAGTGAAAATAAATGGAAATTTCCATGTGCTTCTTATGTGATGAAACCTATAAAAAAGAAATTTCTGGAAGTACTAAAGACTATTAAAGTTTCTTATGGATATTCAAGCAACATATCTAAATGGTTAAATAGAATATAATTGAAGCAAAAATATTTGAAGAATCATGATTATCACATCCTTCTGCATGAGTTTATTCCAATAGAAATCTGTCATCTTTTGTCCAATAATGTAAGGGTAGCTTTTATTCGATTGTGCCATTTGTTTAGAGATCTTTGTGTTAAGAAGTTTTCCAAGTCTTTCTTGTAAAAAATTTTGGAAGATTCCCCATTAATTTTGTGTGAGTTAGAGAAAATATTTCCTCCATCATTTTTTATATGCATGCTGCATCTGACTGTCCATATTCTAACTGAAATACTTCTCGAAGGACCTATTTATTTTCATTGGATGTATCCAACTGAAAGAAATATTTACACATTAAAGTCTTATGTACGAAATAGGAATCATCCTGAAGGTTCTATTGTGTATGGTTACTTCAATCAAGAATGTATAGATTTCTACTCTATGTATTTGTATGATCTTACTACAAGAATGAACAGACCAATGAGAAATGAAGAAGAATAATATGAGAAAATTGAACCCATTTTTTCATCAATTCCTCAAATAGGAGGAATTCTTGGATCATATAAATTGACGACATTAAGCCTTGAAGAGCGGGAATGACACAACACACAGTTTTGTTCAACTGTGATCTGTTCGATGACTACATCAGGTAAGTAAATTTAATATATGTATATCTTACATATATATCTATTAAAATATTCCTATTTTATCTATAGGGAACATAAATCAATGATAAATAGAAAGCATCATTCTTTATCTTTGATAAGGAGGGATAATTTGCATAGAAAAGAGTTTTCTACTTGGTTAAAATTGAAGGTAAATATATTACTATTTAAAATAATTAAATCAATATTTAATTAAGTTTAATATTCATTTATATTTTAGGTATTGAGTTTTCCTATTGACTCTCTCTCTGTGGATATAAGAGCTTTGGCTTTTGGTCCTAATACTGTGGTTCATGACTGTAAATCAATTGTTATCAATGAGTACAGATTTATTATCACTGAATGAGAAAAGAATGTGAGAACACAACATGATGGTTTTATGGTTACTACCTCAAAAGACTATTATGAAAGTTCATCAGATAATAGATTTCGATTTGAAAATTTAGGTTATTATGGAGTTTTTGAAAAAATAATAATATTGGATTATTATTCTCATGGATGAGTCACGATGATGAAATTCCGGTGGTTTGATTTGATGAAGAGGCAGGAAACATTTATTGATGATTGTGGATTTCGAGTAATTGATATGAATCGCACTCTTGCTACCAATGAACCATATGTATTGATATCAATTGCAAAATAAGTTTTTTATGTCAAAGTCTATCTTCGACCTGAATTTGGTGTCATTATTGAAGTAATTCCAAGACATATTTTTGAGGATGGTGATGATGGAATTGACACCATCCCTACTTCCATTAGAAACAATCAATTTATTACTTCTTATGGCTCCAATAGCTCAATTTCCAAAGTTGATTGTGAACCTAAAGTTGTGGTGGGAAATATATAAAATCATTCATCCATGTTCTCAATTATTTTGGTTTAGCTCGACTTGGGTTGTTAAGGTTGGTACTATTTAAATTGATTTAATATTGATTACAAATATGTTGTATCTGACTTGAATGTTATGTGAATCTTCAATGTTTATTGGTTGCAATTTTATTTGAATTGAATTTTCTAATTTGGAATTGAACTGTTTTCAAACCTAAAAAACCAACATTTCTAACTTGGTGAACATTTCAATGCTTTATGGACCATGTATAAAATTAGTATAACTCTAAGACCTCCCTTTAACATTTCACCAGATAATGAACATGATGGTTTTTCTTATTCTAAAAAACATGTATTGAAACCTGCATCATCTACCTAGGTTAAAGAAATTAAATTTTTCCTTAATTTCAACAAGTGATTTACCCCTTATGAATCTGGTAGATATCTTATCCTTGTTAATATTTATATATCATTATTTACAACTATATTAAGGGTTTAATCATTCATAATATACACCTTGATGAATTTTCTATAGGCATAATTTAGTATGCTCTCTCTCTCTCTTGGTTGTTGAGTGAAACAAAGCTACAGAATCAATGTTCCTTGATTTTAATAAACTGATGACACTAAGTAAATAACCATCCTACAAAAAAATAAATTTATTTATTACATATTGTACAATTTATTGAATTCATTATATATCTATTCAATCTCACCTAAAACAATGGATAGTTAAATTATCCATGAATCCCCCTATTCCCTCTCATTTATTTTGTTTTTTGGGTTACACATTAGTTTTCATTTTCTAATTAATTCCATATTTTTTTTCAAATGTAGGAAATGAAAACAATTAAATAGAGGCGATGGAAAAAGATAATGGACAACAATCATCACATGGATGAGATGGGTGTTTTACCACTAGTTCTTGTAGTGAGTATTTTATTTAAAATATATATATATTTAAATAATATATAATTTCATGTGATTAATTTTTGTTTTAAACATTTTTGCAGGATCCACCTCTTAGGTGAAAATTATTTGATGACCAGCCTAGTAGTGGTCCTAGTACTCAGGGTGTTTGTATGAGGGGGTGGTACAAGAGCTAGGTGATCTGGTCGGCGTACCTGATTAGACCATGCCCCTCCCACTGACATACCATTTATCCCACATTCTGATCCTAGTGTGTCGTTAGGTACACAAGGGATATTTAGGCCTCCCATGTTTTCACCACCCTTTACATCTAAGTCTCATCACCCGTATTTATCATATTCGATGATGATTCTCACTCCCCATCCATCATTCAGTCAGGCATCTGTGCCATCTTCTTTTACTTCTACTTCCTTCTCTCTGAGCTTCTATATTCCATCTTCTTCGACTCCCGATCCACCAGAGTTTATCCCTATAGAGAATACATTGGGACTCACTCCACCTGCATAGGGTATTCCTTTAGTTTCTATGGATTCAGTGGTTCCCATTGATCATACTACCATGGGTATATTTATAGAACCCTAACAAATTTTTATACCATTATTTATTTTCATTATAACATGTATTGACAAAATATTTGTTTTTCTTTCATAACAGATACATCTACTGATAGAAGGTGTTGGTAGGGGTGTACACACATGCATGTAGTGTAGAACTTCTACATGCAGTTGATGGTGGACTATAATGAAGATAGTCAAATGATTGAAAAAACAGGGTTGAAATGTCAGAGTTTTTTGGTGATGCTTTCCAAATACTCTAACATCATTCCTATCATCCAACTCTCATGGAGACATTTGTAAAATGAAGTCAAGGATAATGCTTGAGAAGAGATATAGGTAAAAAAAAATTGTATTTAATGCAATATATTATTTTTTTTATTTATATGAATTAATATTTTGGTGTCAACTTTGATTTAATTTCCTTGATGGTGATGGTGCACGGCCAGCACGTCTAAAGGATTTAGGTGAGCTTTGTAGAGCCTATAAGCATGAGTTGTATATTGGATAGTGTTATAGAGTTGGTAGGCCCCTCTCATGGATGTTTTTCTGATATAATAGTATCGACAGATGACTACTCATTGGATGACTAGCCAGTTTAAGGTATTAGTCACATTTTAGGTATTTAAATGACAAAATTCATGTTTTACGTTAATACTATCTTTTGTATTATTGAATTTTATTTAGGAATAATCCAAAAGAAATAAAAAAACATTGATTTTAAAAAATACCTCCACACATTGGGACGTACTATGATGTCAGATCATGAGAGGAAGCAGGTATGATAGTAGTTTATAATTTTTCTTTTCGACTTGCAATTTCTATTGTTTCCTCTATAATTTATTTAATTGATAAAGTTGTTATATAATTTTAGTTATGAAATTAATTATTGGTAACATATTTTTAATTATTTTTTCCTACATTCAATGTAATTGTAGAGGGAAAAATTGAATACTGAAGGACTTGTGCCTCAAGAAAAATTGTTTTGCTCGAGTCGAAGGAAGAAATATGGAAGTGCGGTTAATGAACCAACTCAGCAGAAGATTGTAAGTTTTACTTTGTTGATTTAAAATTTAAATATCTATTTTTTAACTTAATAATATATTTATATTTTTAACAGGCTGCTTTAGAGGCCCTTGATGCCCAGGTTCCTGACAATTTTTGGCCAAACGATCACTTACATTAGGTGTTGGGAGATGAGCACCCTGGTAGAGTACGCTACCGACCTGGGAAAAGAATAGTCCCTATGAGGTATTAGACCTCCTAAGGTATGATTTTTAGTGCCACTGAGTTCCATCTAGTTAAGTAATAGGTAGAATAGGCTGAAAAAAGGGTCACAGAGACGGCAGAACAGTCTACTAGGGAAAACACTGCATTTATGAAACTGATGGAAGTTTTATGTCCAAAACATCCAATAGAGGCTAGCATAACTTGTAATGAATATATTTCGTCGATGCATTCTATATACGGTGCACCAGGTGGAAATTATAGTGGTGGTCGAGATGATGGAGAGGAGGAGGCGAGGTCGAGGAGGAGGAGGCCGAGGAGGAGGCTGAGGCGGAGGAGGGCGGTGAGGAGGCCGAGGAAAAGGAGGAGGGTGAGGAGGAGTCTGAGTTGGAGTATGAGGGCGAGGGGGAGGGTGTTGAGGAGGGTGGGGATGATTATAGGGATGACGATGAGGATGGGGGTGAGACTGATGATGACGGTGATGATAGCGATGGTGATAAGGGATAGATTGATCCATTAAATTTTTTACTGATATTACTAACATTTGATGTTTGATGAATTTTTGTGCATGAATATATGTGTGATTAGGTAGGTCATGTTATATTTATTTCTTTATCTATAAATAATAAAACTTAACTTGATCATTTGTTGTGACTGATTCACCCCTCCCCTGGACACCCCCACCCCCACTGGACACCCCCACCCCCATGGACAGCCCCCCACCCATGGACACCCCCCCTGGACACGCCCTACAATACCCCCTTGGATAGTCCCCCAACCCCCTGGACACCCCCACCCCCTAAACACCTCCTACCCCCCTTGGATAGCCCCCTAACCCCCTGGATAGACCCCCACCCCTTGGACACCACCCCACCACCAGGACACCCCCACCCCCTTGTCCACCCCCCCCCCCCCACCCCACCCCACCTCGACACCCCCTACCCCCTTGGACAGCCCCCCACCCCCCCTGGACACCACCCGACCCCCTGGACACCCCCCACCCCCTAGACAGCCCCCCCCCCAGACACCCCCTACCCCCTTGGACAGCCCCCCAACCCCTAGATATCCCCCACCCCCCTGGACACCACCCCACCCCCTGGACACCCCCCCACCCCCTAGACACCCCCACCACCCGGACACCCCCCCCCCCGGACACCCCTACCCCCCTTGGACACCCCCACCCCCTTGGAAAGCCCCCCCCCCCCAACCCCTTGGACACCCCCACCCCCCTGGACACCCCACCTAGACACCCCCCCCCCCCCACCCAAACCCCCCAGATAGCCCCCCACCCCCTGGACACCACCCCACCCCCTGGACACCCCCACCCCCTAGACAACCCCACCCCCATGGACAGCCTCCCCATCCCCTGGACACCCCCCCCCCCCCTCAAACACCCCTACCCCCATGCTCATCCCTCCTATCCCCTAGACACCCCCACCCCCACCCCCCTAGACACCACCCCACCCCTTGGAAACCACCACCCACCCCCCTGAACCACCCCACCCCCTGGACACCACCCCACCCCCTGGACACCCCCACCCCACCCCCTTGGACCCCCCCCCCCAACCCCCTGAACACCCCCACCCCCTTGGACATTCCCCCACCCCCTAGACATCACCCACCCCCTAGACATCCCCCCTACCCCCTAGACACCCCCTAGACACTCCCACCCTCTTGGACAGCCCCCCACCCCCTGGACACCCCCCACCCCCCATGGACAGCCCCCCATGAGTGTTTGTTTTTTGAATTCTATACATTGTATCATGGGCATGAGTGTTTTTTTTTTAATTCTGTATTTTCAGGGGTTAGATAATTATTGTATATTTTTTGTTGTATCTTCAGGTGTTGAATTCCATATATTGGAGAGGGGATCCAAGAGGGGATGTTGGTTGTTGTGTAATTCAATAGAGGCTATATAGGGTAGGAAAGAGGGAAGGCTTCTGTATAGGGTAGGCAAGAGGACTGTTGTGTAATCCTAGAGTACTATATACTAACAGTTTATAAACCATTGGTATAAAGCTGAATAAACCTTCTATACCAACGGTTTAGATAAAACCGTTGGTAAAACACTATACCAACGGTTCAGAAACCATTGGTATATAGGTTCTACATATAATATATACCAACGGTCATAGGAAAACTGTTAGTAAACCTATATACCAATGGTTTGTAAATCGTTGGTATAGGTTATAGAGTTACATTTACCAATGGTTCCAAACCATTGGTAATTTTGTACTACAACGGTTCACCAAAACCATAGGGAGGTTGAATTTTTTACTGGTCTAACCCAACGGTTTCAAAAAATCATTGGTATAAGGCTAATCCCCCACGCCTTATCACCCAACGGTTTTCCAAATCGTTGGTATAACATATACCAACAGTTTGGCAGCATTTCCCAACAGTTTTAAACCATTGGTAAATCCTTGGTTTCCATCAGTATCTGTTGATGATATCTCTGATCATGAATATGGAGATGAACTAGATCCTCTTCATTGTTATTTTTCTTAATGGATGAGGGTTTTCCCTTTTCTGACCCTATCTATCATCTTTTTCATATCTTGTCTTTATTTTGATTAATAAATTTTGGTATGAGAAGGTCTTCCTAGCTCCTAGACCTTTTTCATATAAGATTATAATAAATATATTTATTATATTTATAATTTTATAAATATATATAATAAAATTATAAATATAATAAATATATTTATTATAATCTTATAATTATTTGAATAAATATATACTTATTTATAATTTTAACTATAAATAAATAAATATTTATTTGTAATTATAAAATTATAATAAATATATTTATTATATTTATAATTTTAGAATTATATATAATTATATAAATATATATAATAATATAAATATAAACAAATATTTATAAATATATTTATTATATTTATAATTATAATATTTATTTATTTATTTATAGTTATAATTATAAATAAATATATGTTTATTTAAATGATTATAAAATGATTATAAATATATTTATTATATTTATAATTTATAATAAAATATATATAATCAATATATTTATTATAATTTTATAATTATTTAAATAAATCTATATTTATTTATATTTATAACTATAAATATTTAGATATATATATATATTCATTTATATTTATATTTATAAATATAATAAATATATTTATTACAATTTTTTAATTATAAAATTTTATTAAAATTAGGTCCTTTATCAGTGCTAATAAAGATAACACTTTATCATCACTACAAAAACATTGTAAAACATGTCTTTATCAGTGTTATATTTTAAACACTGATAAATATATGTTTTTATCAGCAATTTTTTAGCGCTAATAAAGAAGTATCTTTATCAGTGCTAAAAAAGCACTGGTAAAGGTCAGTTGTATTAGTGCTTTCTATTTTAGCACTGATAAAACCCTCTTTTATCAGTGCTTTCACAAAAAAATGATGATAAAAGTTTTTTTGTGTTTTTATAAATGGAACCTTGTCAAAAACCCTATCGCCACTCGCACTTTAAGCTTCGTGTAACTAGAGATCTGACAGGCACCTCTGTTGCCCCCTTTACCGCCTCTGTTTTCCCTACCGCCTCCACCACCCCTGTCACCGGACCCTACAACTGCCACCAGAGCTCCAAATCTAAGGTAGTATCTTATTTGCACCTATTTTCTCAATCATCTCCCCTACTCACATTTCACTTCCTCTTTATGAAAAAACTCTCATCCTTTGCGCACTCCTTACTCCTACTTCTCTTTTCTTTGTTTTCTCGATGCCCTAGATTTAGATCTAGTGGAATCAGTCGATATTAATTCATTCACATTCCCTTTCTTCTATTTTTTTCCATGCTAGGTCGAGTGAACCAAACTAGTTGATGAAGTATAAGTAGTGGCAGTTCAAGTGAGTTCCAAAGAGACTCTATATTGTAAAAAAATTCTATGAAGTCTAACAGTTGAAGGATTAATACCCTGGAACCTTAAACTAGTTCAATGGAATTATGTTAAAGGTATAGAAGAAAATAGGAATCTCTCAAATAGGATATGGAACACTAACTTTTATATCCAATTCCAATAATTAAATTCAATGTTATTCTACAAATTCTTTTTGTTTTAATTCTTATTAATTATATTTATTCTATTATAATAATTCAATTATTCTTGAATGATTATTCTCATTATTCTTCTAATATTAAGAAATATCTTTTTCTTATGATGTTAGTCAATTATTTTTAATTTTTATATTAGTTCATATATGGTATAATGATTTTGTATTTAAATTATGTTATTTATAATTACTTTCATGTGAGAGATCTTGAATTTCATGGTTCCATATGCATTGTATTTAGCTTTAGGACTTAAAATCCCGTTTTGTGTTTAGAAAATAATATTTTTAAATATAAAATGAGATTTTTATTGAGTGGGTTGATTTTAAAACCAAATTTATGGGGTAATGAAAAGTATTTTAATGATTATGAAATGTTTTAAATATGGTTCCTCTTATCTTTTCATTTTTACATGGAATTTTTTGTATTAAAATTAAAAGAGGATTTTGAGAAATGAATTAATTTTTGAAACCATGTGTGAAGATTTTATTTTAAAAAGTAATTTATTTAATTTGAATTTTTTAGATGTGTTTGATTTAATTATGAAAAATTAAAGAAATTTTTTGGAATTTTTTGAAACAGTTTAACATGAAAAGATAGATTTTGATTTTTAATAATTTGGATTTCTTTCAAAGTGTGCATTTATTTAAAAAATGACTTCAACCCTCTTAGGATATGGGTGTTATTTTAATTAAAAAGAAATTTTTTTAAAAAAAATGTGTTTTTTTCTCATGTGTATTGTGGTTTGGGATCTGACCCCTTAGTGTGTATTGGGACTACATGATTTGAGTGTCTTTTAAAATGTGAAGGAGATAGATTCTTGTTTCATGTTTCTTTATTTAACCTCCATGAAATTTCTTGATTGGGGAATGATGTTTTTCACCTAAATGAGGTTATGTAATGGTTTGGTCATCTTTAGAAATTCAGGAATTTGGAAACTCCTGAGCGATTTGAGGTGATTATTATTTTTTGGTGGTGTTCTTGATAATCATAGTGGTTTGGGGATTTTTAATTGATATCCATTATAGTGATTTCTTGGTAAAAATAATTTTGATTGTCCTACAATGTCCTCCATTAGTCTACGTGACAATGAAATCTCAAAAAAATTCATATAATAATCTCAAAGAAAGTCTATTTTTATACAAGTATTTTGATATATATATTCATATATCATGAATAATGTGTATCTATTTAAAATTATCTACTCATTCCCTTACTAATGTTTAATCTTTATTAGATCCAAAAAAATGTCCTTTATAAATGTTTTAACACCATTAAATCATGTATGTAATTGAAAAAATGTCTTAAATAAATAATACTAAATAATTTTTATTTTAATAATGAACATTAAAAACTTTAAAATCATTTTAATTGAATAAGAAAACCCTCAAGTATCTTTCTATTACACTCATTATTAATTTTTGGGAGAGATTTCAATTTAACATCTTTTGTGTATTTATTTTTTAAAATATTAATATTACTAAATCAAATATAATGGATATGAATAAAGAATGGATGAATGTAAATCGTATGGCAAAATAGTATGAATATGGAGTGAAAGAGCTCATCGAGTTTGTAAATAATCATGTATATGACCCTTCTCAAATCCTTTTTCTATGTTTATGCTGTTGTTATTCAAGAATAATTAGTCCAGAGGAGTTGGAAGAACACTTGATATGTCATGGAATAGATATAAGTTATAAATGTTGGAATAAACATGGGGAAAAAACTTAATGTGTCTATTGGTTGGGATAACACTGTGTTTTATAGATCATCTGATATAATTAAAAGTGTGGAAAATGAAGAAGACTATGTTGAGAATGTGATTATAGATGTGAATGATGATGAAGATCATATTGAGTAAATGACAAGGATAGTTGAAGATGAACTTCGTGATTTCCCAAAAAAAATTAAGAAGTTAAAGAGTTGTGAAAAGACACCATTGTATACTGGTTTCACTAAATATACAACATTTTCATCCATACTAAAACTGTATAATTTGAAAGTAGGAAATGGATGGAGTGATGCCAGTTTTACTAAACTACTTACTCTCTTGAATGATATACTCCCAGAATATAATGAGCTACCTAGTTTAACATACAATTCCAAATGAATGCTACACTCGATGGGTATGATCTCTAAAAGAATACATGCATGCCCGAATGACCATGTACTTTTTTTAAAGGACCAAAAATAACTTAAATAATTCCCAAAGTGTGGTTTTTATCGATATAAGAAATATGAATTGGGTCCTATGAAATTTTTATGGTACTTTCCAATCATTTCAAGGTTTAGGCGCCTATATGGAAGTAAGGATACTATAGGGAAATTGAAATGGCACATAGATAAAATAAATAAATATGAGAAACTACATCACCTAGAATACTCTCCTCAGTGGAAGAAAATTGATCATGAGTATCTAGAATTTGGAAATGAGTCGAGAAACCTTCATCTTCCATTATCTACAAATGGAGTGAATCCTTTTGGTTTTGAAATCAGCACTCACAATGCATGATCAGTTATGTTGGTAAATTATAACTTTCCATTGTGTTTATTCATGAAACGAAAATATATTATGTTATCAATGCTTATATTAGGACCAAAACAACTGGGTAATGATATTGATTTTTATTTGGCTCTATTTATCGAGGATTTGATATTATTGTGGGATTTAGGTGTTACATTGTATGATTCTTACGGAAATGAAGATTTCATAATGAGAGACATGTTGTAAAGGATGATAATTGACTTTCCTATTTTTGGAAATTTTCCAGGATATAACATTAAAGGAACTCAAGGGTGTCCTATTTGTGAACAATGTATACAACCAATTAGGTTGAAACATTCATCAAAGACTCTGTTTCTAGGACATCACAAATTTATACCCCGGTGACATAATTACTGATCTTGGATGACATAATTCAATGGAAGTTAAGAAGAATGTACAAAACTATCTCCACTAATAGGTGATCAACTATTTGAGAAAGTAAAACATGTGGACACTTCTTTTGGTAAATCATTTTCGAAAAATCTTTTGAAAACCGGTTGGAAAAAAATAATTGTTTTTTTTTAATTACCATACTGGAATTTTTTATAAATAATAATTTTTATTAATGTTATGTATGTTGAAAAAAAAATATGTGATAGTGTAATCGACATGTTACTAAATGCATCCGAAAAATAAAATGATTGAATTAAGGCTAGGTTAGACATGGTTGACATGAGAATATGAGAAGATTTGGTGCTAGTGAAGGGTAAAAAACAAAATTTTCTTCCTCCAGTTGTGTACACTCTTTCCAGGCAGGAGAGATATCAGTTTTTCAAATTCTTTAATGACATAAAGGTTCCATATATTTATTCACCGAATATCAAGAATATTATGTTAATGACTAATTTAAAGTTAAATTATTTGAAGTTGTATGACTGTCATGTTTTGATGCAAGATCTAATTACGATAGTTTTATGTTTCATTTTTTCCAAGAATTTCCATCATACATTAACCAAACTCTATTTATTTTTCAAATATATATGCATAAAAGTTATAGATTTGGAAAATTTTCCAACTATGGAAAGATAAATTTCCATCATATTATATAAATTGGAAATTTTCTTCCTACCAGCAGTCCTTTATATGATGGTTCACTTGATGGTCTAATTGGTGAGAGAGATTCTACTATATAGTCTTATACAATATATATAGATGTACCCCATTGAATGGTATATGAAGATTTTGAAAGGGTATATCAAATATTGAAGTCATCCATAGGGTTGTATTGTAGAGAAATATATTGTTGAGGAAGACATTGAATTATATACCGACTACTTGTTCAGTGTGGAAAGCATTAGTCTACCAAAATATCATCACACTGGGAAACTTTTGGGTGAAGGAATTTCTAGAAGATATGTTGTCACAATCAATATTACAGATCAGGAGTAGGCCCACCTTTATGTTTTGTATAACAGTTTCGAGGTTTCCTCATATGTTGAAAACCACAAAGAAATTTTTAGGCATTTGAATTCATCAAGGGATTAAAGAAGGATATCAAATACACATAATAAATAGTTTATGTGATGGTTTCAGGACCATATTTTTAATTATTTGGATGAAAATCTAGATTCAATTTCAGAACGACTTCAATGGATATCCATAGGACCAAGTGTGTATGTATTATCTTATAATGGTTATATAGTAAATGGTTATACATTCTATATAAATGAACAAGATGAAGGTGGTACCATAAAAATAGTGGGGTTACACTTATGGCTGAAGCGATGTATGTTTTTGGTACTAAGGATATAAATCTAATTTATGAGAATATTTCATACTTTGGAATCATAAAAAAATATGGGAGTAGGATTATACAACCTTCCAAGTGCCAATTTTTCAATGCAAGTGGGTTGATAATAGGAGTGTTGTTAAAATAGATAAATTGGGATTTTTGAAAGTGAATTTTAGTAAAGAAGGGTACAAAGAAGAACCATTTATAATGGAATCACAATCAATACAAGTATTTTATGTTATAGATCCCATAAAATGAAAGTGGTCAATTATTCTGTTATCGACCAAAAACACTGAAGGGTCATATGAAAATTCAACTAGGGATGAACCTTTCATTGGGATGTCGTAATCATTTCACAATAGTCCTAATGTAGATGGAGTTTTTTATCTCATAGGAGACCACAATGAAGGGATTTGGATACTCGATAAAGGGGTCAAATCCCTTCAGCCTTTAAAAAAAGAGAGTACAATAACCAGGTTATATTTTTTTGTAATATACATTGTGCTACCTCATTTTATTATCTATTTGTTTTTTCATTTATGTAATCTAAATTAAATGTTAAACCAATTCTAAAAATAATGACTTTTACATGTGTCGGTGCTCCCATTGTAGAGGAACAATGACCTTCTGCACATGTCTCTACTACCACTCTACAGGAACAATAGGTTTCTCAGCCTGATATTGCTCTTAGTATAGAGGTATAACAAACTTCTACACATATTGATGCTACTACTTCAGAGTAACAACATATTGACTATATTTAATCTGGGGAAATTATAGAAGAATAAGGATCAGTGATGCAGAAAAAATAAGAACACCGTAGTTTGATGGTGTTAGAAAAAATCATTAAGGAAAAAATCAAAGGAATAAAATTCAGGGTTAGATGGAATGCATCAGGCCAGCATGTTAACCCCAACAATTCCATGTTTAGTAGTTACATTTTACTTGTAAGAACGTGATTTTTCATTCAGGTATGAATCCTTTAAATTTCAGTCTAATTATTTATTTTGGACTTAATATGGATGGTTAATGAGTTAGCAAAGATCTTAGGGGTGTTTGGGGCTCGTTTGGGGATCAAAACCCAACTTTAGGAAAAAATGGTCCTATCACATGGTTACAGTAAATTTTGTGGGGAGGATTCATGGTTAGTCTAAACCATATGGGTGGAATGCTTTTTCAGACAGAGCCTTATTGCATGGTTGGCACATGGTTTCCCTAACCATGCGACCTAAATGTACGATATGAACCTTTCTCCAAGTACCCATGCATGATTTTCACATGGTTTGGAAAACTCTATGGAAAAACCTTACACATGCTAAACTTTGGGTAATTTTACATTTTTACCCTTAATGATCTAATTAATCCTTCCTTCTTCCCTAATATGATTTCTAGTGGACAAAACTTCCATTTCTCCCATTTTAGAGCTTTTGAAGGCCTAACCTAGGTATCAATAGATTTCCTTCATCCGGTAACCATTCGAGCTTTCATTCATCATGTTGGATTAACAAAGTTAAGTAATCAAGTCTGTTTGAGTCTTTCTTCATCTCTCTTTTACTCGACCTAGTTATCAAGGTGTGAGAATTTCCACCTTTTTCTTAGATATACTCCATTCCAAGCCAAATTTGAGGCTAATAATAGATGATAATATTCATACAATCCTAAGGTGGTTGGTCTATAACTCATCCCTCAAGTTTGTTGATTTTGGAATTGTTATGTGGGGCCCTCCGATTTGATCATGTTTTGTTTATTAAATTTATATTCCATGCTTATAATCATTAAAACCATATAGTTATGCTCTTTCCAAATATGTGATTACTTGTTACTGGTTATGCTCACAACTCAATCCATCCCATGTATGATGTTTTTCCATAATTGTTGTTTTAGAATTTTGACATGTTTGAGCCACCGTTCGAGTATACCTTGGCTTGACCTTTATAAGGGTAATCCTTACTATATTAAATGGTTTGATTTAAATTGTGAATTTCATAATATAAAGTACCATGTATGCTCACCACTTGACCCACCTAAGGTAAGTACTTCAATTTGATAATTAAATGTGAAATAGAAATTATAAAGTGTACTAAGTATATGACTTGACGTATTTAAATGTAATTTAATAATAGGTTACATATCTGTAGAACCCCTTACCATGTTAACAGAGGTAGTAGAGTGAAACTTGACTCTTGAAATTCTTTTAAATAGATTAAATGAATGGTTTCATGCTACTTGTCCTTATCACACTAATGAAAGGCAAGGCTTGAACCAAATGGACTTATTGATTTATTAAGACAAGATTAAATGGTTGCATGATCAATTAGCCTTATCACACTAATGAAAGGTAATGGATTGAACCTTATGAAATATTATATGACAACATTATAAAATAGGAGTTCCCTGAATCAAGGTTTCCTTGGATTCCATAGGGAATGCCTTGAGCACTCAGGAACCCCATTTCGATTCAAGGATGCATATTTCTTTGGTTGAGACCCACCTGGAACCCAATCCTTGTATAACTTTGGACGCTAGGTATGACACCATAATATCCCTTCAATAATATTATAGGATTCCTTGGATACACTCCTTGGATATAATATTGATAAGTTGGTTCCATAGTTAAATCCCATCAGGCCCAGTCATTACTTAGCCCCATTTTACCTTGAATGAATTCCTTGGATTTAGTAGGCATCTTATTGTGGAATTATTTAAACTATGATCCTTGGATTACACTCTTATTGTTATCCAAGATATAGTCATTACTTAGTTGGTGACCCTTGAGGTCTACATTGCCTTGGTTATTACCTTGGAACTTCATTATTAAATATCATTGCAGTTTGCCTTGTTACATCTTGGAACCTTCACTATTGCTAACATGTGACTTATTTATAAACTAGTAACAATAAAATAATGAATTGGTTATATGTTCAGACACTACCCGAGTACTGGAGAAGGTAATTGTGTATTTAGTTATATTTTATTTCTTTACTTTATATATGCATGATTTCACATTATTACATTTCTATTACACAGGCCGGATTTTATAGACATCATTGGTGGTAGCCCACTGAGATTTATCTCACACCCTCTCTGGGATCTGTTTGGTACACAGGGTAGATTACATGAATTCAAGTGTTGATAAAGGGAAGTATAAAGCTTCAAACACTTTATTTCTTACTATTTAGGATGGAGTTTGTTAGTAGATGACTGAGCTATAGCTCAGGATGCTTGGGATAGTTTATATATGTCCTTTTCTACATTAGGTTTTGAATGTATGCTTGTTACTTTTTATCCATGTTTTACAGCTTACTAGATACATGGAATATCATCATAATTTGTTGTATATTATTCCAGTTGATGAAGTTATTATTACTGTTGTCTCTATTTCCACTACGCCTTCTGTTTACTTATATTTATTCTGTTATTTACTTGTATTTATATTATTCCTCTATGATACACTCTGGTAATGAGGTTATAGTCTCCCCATGAACACACTCTAGTCTCCCTATACTATTCGGAAGCCTCTAGTGTTCAAGGAGATATGCTTGATGCCATGTGGCCAACCAGGCTCGGGGCACTTATTAAGTGGCATCCAGGTCTGGGATGTTACAAAGTGGTATTAGCAGGGTTCCTTTATTACTTTACTATTTAAAGAAAATATTCAAGAGATTGGGAATGCTTAGGACTTGTTCATAAGCCATGCATGGGCATCTCAAACCCATGTTTGGGGTAAAAGACGAGTTTCCTGAATTATGATTGTTGTTCTACTTTTTCCTATTATAGTTTATATACTTTCACTATTGGGTGGAACTAATGATTTGTGGAGTTTTTTATTATTATTCTGATTGAGGATTTATTTTATCCTTTTCCCAATGATATGAGGGCAAGGATCATAGTTCATGCATTATTATAGGCACCTAGAATTCGCATGTCATGCATATTATCATGCCATATAGGTGTATTTCACTAATTGTATTGCTTTATATGCCTATGATTGTTGAGTGATTTTGTGATACTTAAATTATTCTTGTGATATTTATTAGTTGCAATTGTGGGATTACCTATCTCAATTCATGAGGTTTATGGGCCCTCATGGGTTGGGATTAGTAATTTACCGAGTCAGTCCATTATAATATAAATAAATGGGTTTCGTTTTCAGTGATAAGGTGTATGAGAACTGATTCAATGGGAATGGAAATCCATTATAAATTGAAACATGACATCTAAAATGAAATGGTTTCATGTCATTATCTCGACTTATCATGTCTATGAAAGGTAAAGGAGTGAACCTGATAGTTAAATATAAAATTAAATGAAACTTATACTTGATAACTAACCAGTACCTAGTCATCTAAGTGGGTATATGGGGTAGTATACCTTGGGTAGGGATCCTTTACTTGTTTAGATTCCATAAGTATCACTATATATCTTCTTAAAGTTAGTTCTGTGGTGTGTGTTTGGAATTTATAAACCAATGCCACCATGATGTCCTTGTATCATACACTAGGAGGGTGGAAATGACTATACTTCAGATGTAGTGGGCCCTAAGCCACTAGTCTTACCTCCAGGAGTGCCACTTGAAAAACTGCCTATTATACCTAATATGGGAATTTATTCTTAATTCTGTGATATTTTTCTACATCTGATTCAGTCCATGCATAGTTCTCCATGGCTTGTACCTATGATGGCTGATCTAACTCGTGAGTTCCAGTTGCAGCATCCTCCCATATGTTTGGGGGATGGAAGTCTACAGGCTGTTGAGTCTTGGATAGAGGCCACCCTATCTATATTTGATCATCTGGAGACACCTCCAGATTGGAGGGTCAAACTTGTTACTTACTTGTTGCATGATTTAGTCAAGTGTCGGTGGGATGTGATTACCCAGGCTAGGTGTCATCAGGGAATGTTATGGGTTGATTTCCAGACTACCTTCTACGATTAGTTCTTTCCTCAGATACTAAAATCTAGTATATCCAGAGAATTCATTCACCTCGAGCAGGGTTCTATGTCAGTTATGGATTATTCATCATGTTTCACTGAGTTACAACGCTTTGCACCGCTTCTAGCCGGTGATGAGCTTTTTCATACTATACTCTTCAAGGATGGGTTGGTGTATGCCATCCATGCGCAGGTGAATGTTTTTCATGTGCCTACTTTTTTCGAGATAGTCAATTAGGTTCTTATCACTGAGCGAAACCTGAGGGATGTTAATAGCACTGGGCATAGAGGATCAATGTCGTGGTAGGCCAGTAGTTCTCCCACTGGCGGGAAATGTTCTCTCAAGGTTTCTCATCAGGGTAGTGACAGCTAGAGTAATCATTTTGATAACTCTATGGTGTGTCATAAGTGTGGAAAATGGGGGAACCTGAAGCCTCATTGTGATAGAGACCCAATGGAGTGTCGGGATTTTATTCGTATGGGGTATCTTTATCATTTCTATAGGACCTTTCCACTAGCTTTGAGTGGAAAAGAATCAGCGGAAACTCTACCTTCAGGAACGGGTTCTTTTGTGCCATGTTAGATAGGGAGTTGGAATAGCACCAGTAGGACTGACCGAGGAGGATATCATGTCCATGGTATCCATATCCATGATCACTAGTAGTGCCAAAAAAGTAGTTTTGACTATGGTAGTCAAGTTGTTGCATAGGGCCATAGATCAAGCTAGCTGTATGCACTACAGCCGATACCCGAGGATCATGTTGTAGGACCATCTACAGTACGAGGTACTATTCTAGTGGAATCTACTATAGTATCTGCTTTATTTGATATAGGTACTTCAAACTCTTTTATCTCTATATCTATCGTAGAAAGTATCATACTGAAGATACAGTATTACTATAGTGTAATGACCCTAGATACACCATTGGGAGTGTTGTTAGGGGGAATAAACCAATGTAGGGAATATCACCTTGAGTTAGGAAATTACCCTTTCTTATGGAACCTCGTCATTTTTGAGATGAAAGGATTCGATGTCATTATCGAGATGGATTTCTTGGTTCAGTATCATGATTTTTTAGGCTTCTATTGTCATAGGGTATCATTTACATCACCAGAGGGAAATAGTTATCTACTTAAGGGTGAGTGGGATGTTCAAGACGATAAAGTTATACTAAAGCATCATGGGATAGGTGAAGTGACCACTCAGATCGCCAATCTCTTCATGGAAGATCAAGGTTTAGACTAGGTATATTTTCCTCCAGTAATAAATTATTTCATGGGTGTATTTCTCGATGAATTTTCTGTCTTACCTCCTGATAGGGGGTAGATTTTACGATCGAGCTTTCCCCAAGAGCATCTTCAGTGTCCATTCCTCCATACAGGATGGCACCTACAGAGCTTCAGGACCTCAATAAATAGTTAGAGTATTTATATCCCAAAGGTTTTATACAGCCCATTACATCCTCTTGGGGTTCACCTGTTATTTTTTCCAAGAAGGTGGATGAAGCCTTACGTTTGTGCGTGGATTGAAGAAGTTTGAACCAACTTACGTTCAAGAACTAGTATCCACTACCTTGAATAGATGATCTCTTTGATCATATATGAGGATATATGGTCATCTCTAAGATAGACCTAAGGTCGAGAAATCACCAAGTATGAGTAATACCAACAGACATACATCATAAAACCTTCTATAGTGAGTATGGTCTGTATGAGTACCTATTTATGTCATTCAGTCTTACAAAAACGCCCATCATTTTCTTGGATCTAATGAATAGTTTTTTCCATCCCTATCTCAATTCTCTTTTTTTAGTCTTTTTGGATAACATCTTGGTGTATTATCACACTTTTAGTGACCATGCCAAGCACCTTGAGATCATTCTGTGTACACAGAGAGAGTATAATATTTATGCTAAGCTTGATAAGTGCCACTTATGGATCAATAAAGTTCACTTATTGGGTCATATTATCTCAGAATCGTGAGTATTTTTTGACCCATAGAAGGTTAATGTTGTGGTTTCGTAGGAGAAACCCAAGAACATGCTTGATATATAGATTTTCTTGGGGATGGATGGATATTACAGACATTTCATACAGGACTTCTCATGCCTTGCTTCACCTCTCACTGGCCTTACAAAGAAGGGTGTTATGTTTCTGTGGTTAAAAGCATGTGAGGAAGCCTTTTAGGATTTGAAAGCTAGTCTTGTCTCATCACCTATTCTTATCTTAACAAATCCTGTAAAAGTTTATATCATCTTCTATGATGCATCAGGCATCAAATTAGGAGTAGTGCTGATGCATAAGGATAGATTTGTTATGTATGGATCTTGGCATATGACGCATCATGATAAAAATTACCTAACGCACGACCTTGATCTAGAATCAATTGTCCATGCCTTATGTTTTTTGATACATTATCTATTAGGTGGGCACTTTTTGGTGTACAAAGACCACAAGAGCCTCAAATATATCTTTACACAGCATGACTTGAACCTCATATAGCATAGATGGGTTGAATATCTATAGTCCTTTGACTTTGATCTTTCCTATATTCCTGGGAAGGGCAATGTGGTTATAGATGCACTGAGTTGTAAAACTCAAGTACATGTCGTACGGTAAGCTAGTGATGAATGAAAATTAATAGAACTCTTCTCTAAGATGAATCTGGAGATTCATGATAGTCATGAGAAGTCTTACCTCTCATCCTTAATAGTTACCACTTCACTCCTTGAGAAAGTAAAGGGTATAAAATTTTTATATTCTAAGGGATTGGTTCTCCATGAGAGTATATCTAGAGATAACCTACCTCCAGATTGGTTTGTGGATAGAGACGACATCTTGCATATTCATGGGCATGTATGGGTTCCTACAGATATGATGGAGGATTTTATTCAAAAGTCCCATGATTCTCAGTGGGTAGTTATCTAGGCATCTCCAAGATGTATCGAGATATGTGACGCCAATATTGGTGGACTAGGATGAAACTTTATATAGTAGGCTTTATCACTAGGTGTTCCATCTATTAGCAGGTGAAGGTGGAGCACAAGATACATGTAATCTTGTTACATCCACTTCCAGTACTAGAATGGAAATGGGAAAATGTTTCCATTGAATTTGTAGTTGAGTTGCCTAGGTCACTAAGGGATAGTGACTCTGTGTGGGTAGTTATTGACTGACTAACAAAATTATCCCACTTAATTTATATTTGAGAGACTTTCTTAGTTGATAAGATGGGAATACTATATGTTTTTTAGATCATAAGACTACATGGGGTCCCTTGTACTATCGTTTTAGATAGGGATGCTCGTTTCACGTCATGATTCTGGAAGTGTTTGTAGAAATATATGGGTACACATTGGATTCTAAGAATAAATTTCCACCCTTATACTGATGTAAAATTGAAATGGAAAATATAGGTTTTAGCGGACATGCTTAGAGAATGTGTCCTTGATTTCAGCGGTTCTTGGTATAATCATATCCCTCTCATCGATTTTTACTATAATAATACCTTCCAGGAGACAATTCAGATGTATCCTTTTAAGTCCTTATATGGTAGGTCATGTCATTGACCCCTATGATGGCTAGAGGCAGATGAGTGATGCCTATTATGTCATCGTTTAGTACACGAGACTTCAGAGCAGGTTCAGCTAATCAGAAAGCGTATGACTACTGCTTAGTCTAGATAGAAATATTATGTTGATCATTGTCAATGACCTCTAGAGTTTGAGTTCAGGGATTGTGTTTTCCTTTATGCATCACCCAAGCTAGGGAATGGATGGTTATAGAAGAAAGTGAAGTTATTTCCTTGATACATAGGGCCATTTGAGATTCTAGAGAGAGTCGGGTCGATAGCCTATTGGTTGTTACTACCTCAGAGGTGTCATTACATCCACGACATACTCCATGTTTCACAAATTCATCAATATCATGTCAACCTATCTCATACCTTTGATCCTCAGGAATTTGAGTTAGATTTCGATGCTACCTTTCTGGATCATTCAATATGCATCATCGACCAGAGTACGAAGGCTCTCTGAGGTCGGTCTTTCCCTTTAGTATGGGTGGTATGGAATCACAGCCACATGTAGGACAAGACTTGGGAGCAGGAGGCCGAAATACTTTCCCAGTGGCCAAATTTGTTCTTAAACAGTGTTTCACCACCCTTGGAAGGTGAACTTGGGGATGAATTCCTTTAAGGGGGGAAGATTATAAGAACCTGGTATTTCACTCAGGTATGGATCCTTTAAATTTTGGTCTAATTCTTTATTATGGACCTAATATGGATTCTTAATGGGTTAGTGAAGGTCTCATGGGTGTTTGGGGATTGTTCAGGGCCCGAAACCCAGGTTTTTGGAAAAAAATGGTCATATTTCATGTTTAGAGTAAACCGTGTGGGGGGGATAAATGGTTATTCTAAACTGTGCGGGCGGTATGCTTTCAGATAGATCCTTACTGCACTATTGGTGCACAGTTTCCCTAACTATGTGACCTAACCATGTGGTAATCCCCTTTCTCTAGGTACCCTTTTCATGGTTTTCACACGGTTTGGAAAACCATGTGAACAAACTATGAACAAGCTAAATTTTGGGTAATTTTACATTTTTACCCTTAATGATCTAATTAAGCCTTCCTTCTTCCCTAATATGATTTACAGTATACAGAACCTCCATTTTCTCCCATTTTGGAGGTTTTGAAGGCCTAACCTATGTATTAAGATATCTCCTTCATCTGAGATTCGTTCAATCTTTCTTTTGTCATGTTGTATGTGAAACAGTAAGTACTCGAGTTCGTTTGAGTCTTTCTTCGTCTCTATTGATCTTGAACTAGTTATAAAGGTGTGAGTGTTTTTACATTTTTCTCAGATCTACTCAGTTTGAATCTGAATTAGAGGCTGACACTGGATGAGGATAGTCATAAAAGCCTAAGGGTGGTCTATAACTCATCTCTCAAGTTCATTGATTTTGAAATTGTCATGTCATGCCTGCTGATTTCATCAGGTGTCATTTATTGAATTTATATTCCATGCTTATAATCATTAGAACTATATGGTTATGTTCTTTACAAATATATTATTATTTGGTGGTGGTTATGTCAAAAACTCCATCCATCCCATGTAGTATGTTTTTCCATAATTATCATTTTAGCATTTTGACACGTTTGAGATGTCATTTGGGTGTGCCTTGTCTTGACATTTCTAAGGGTAATCTTTCTTATATTAAATGGATTGATTTAAATTGTGAATTTCATAATGAAAAGTACCATGTATTCTAACTACTTTACCCACCTAAGTTAAGTGCTTCAATTTGATAATTAAATGTGAAATGGAAATTGGAAAGTATACTAAGTATATGACTTTACCTTTTTAAATGTAATTGAATAATAGGTTACATGTATGTTGTACCCCTTACCATGTTAATGGAAGGTACATGAGTGAATCTTGACTCTTGAAAATGCCTTAAATGGATTAAATGAATGGTTTCCTACTACTTGTCCTTGTCACACTAATGAAAGGCAAGACATGAACCAAATGGATTTATTGATTAATTAAGACATGATTAAATGGTTGTATGATCAATTAGCCTTGTCACACTAATGAAAGGTAATGGATTGAACCTTATAAACTATTATATTGCATCATTATCAAAGATGAGTGGACTGAATTGAGCTACCCTTAGATTCCTTAAGGAATGACTTTAGTACTTGGGAACCCCATTCTGATTCTAGGATGCGGCTTTCTTTGGTTGAGACCCAACTGGAACCCAATCCTTGTCTAACTTTGGATGCTCGGTATGACACTATAGGATCCCTTCAATAATATTATATGATGCCTTGGATACACTCCTTGGATCCAAAATTGACAAGTAGGTACCATGGTTAAATCCCATCAGGCCCAGTCATTGCTTATCCCATTTTACCTTGGATGAATTCCTTAGACTCGGTAGGCATCTTATTTTGGAATGCCTTGGACTATGCTCCTTGGATTACACTCTTACCCTTAGCCAGGATATAGTCATTACTGAGTTGGAGACCCTTTAGGTCTACGTTTCCTTGGTTATTACCTTGGAAATTTATTAGTAAATATCATTACAGGTTTCCTCGTTAAATCTTGTATTCTTCACTATTGCTAACATTTGACTTATTCATAAACTAATAACAATAAAATAATGAACGAGTTACATGTTCAGACACTAGCTGAGGGTTTAAGCAAGTACTTGGGTATTTAGTTAGATTACACTACTTTACTTTATGTATGCATGCTTACACACTGTTACATTTCCATTGAATAGGCTGAATGTTATAGACACTATTGGTGGTGGCCCACTGATATTTATATCACATCCTCTTTGGGCACTGTTTAGTACCCGAGGTATATTACATGAATGTAGGTTTTGATAAAGGGAAGAATATGACTTTGAACACTTGATTTCTTAATGTTTAGGATGGATCTTCATAGCATATGACTGAGCTATAACTCGAGATGCTTGGTATAGTTTATGTATTTACTTTGGCTATATTAGGTTTTTCAGGTATGCTTGCTACTTTGTATCCATGTTTTCCAGCTTACTAGATGCATAAAATATCATCATCAATTTTTGTAAGTTATTCCAATTGATTGAGTTATTGTTATTGTTGTCTCTATTCCATTTGTGCCTTCTATTTACTTATATTGCTTCTACTATTTACCTCTACTTATATTATTCCATTATGCTACACTCTGGTAATGATAGCATAGTCTCCCCACTGACACACCGTAGGCCCTCACTTCTAGTCAGAAACCTCTAGTTTTTGGGAAGATGCACTTGAGGTCGTATGGCCCACTGGGCTTAGGGAACTTATTAAGTGGCATCTAGGTCCAAGAAATCACATAAATCATTACTCAGTAATGCGTGCCGATTGATGTAGATTTTTGGAACCATGTTGTGTCCACACTTAAGACACTAATGTGGGAAGATATTGTGGTAACATTATGATATCATTTCTTTATTTTACTAAAAAATGAAATAATGAAACATTGACTTACTCTTCATTATCCCTTTTAGAGTGAAATTATAGTAGATAGATCCCATAAGAAATATGTATTAATGATTACTCAAAGGATTCAAAGTTGCCTTCACATAATTCTAACAAGATTTCATCTTAAAGATACTGAAGGGAAAATAAACTTGCACCCACCACTTATGTATGCACACCTGATAACCCAAGAAACGTAAGATGTGTTTACTAGTCATTATAAAGATGTGTCTTTTTAGGTACATTGTGGTCAGAAATATATTGTTTGAAAATATGTGTATTCATCACTTTGATTGAGAATTTTTTATTTATGAAATAGAAACTGAGTTCTGAAAATAAGAAATGGGCAGAAAAACCAATGTAGCCCTACTGTAAAGTAAGGATGGGGTACATTTCACTTGAAAAAAATTGGTACATATTTTAAATCTACTGTAATACTTTTATGTGACATAAAATAACAACATAATTATGTTCCTCTATTTATATACAGATTGATGAATCCAAATCCAAAGCCACTTCCATCTCAAGCCATGTGCTATATAAATAGGCACATGTAAATAAATATAGGATACTAATAGATGAAAACACACAAAAATTATGAGAAACATATGAAAGTATAAGATAATAATAAAAAATTCTTTAAATCGTTATTACATATCAATGATTAATTATTTTCCTGTGTTTTCTATCTTACATAGTCACAGGAATCATCAACACCTATTTTAGATGAACACCTAATATCAGTGGCCTTGAAGTGGCTAGAACAGTATGTGTGAGAGGTGCAGGTTTTGGGGTGACACCCCAAACATATTTTGAGGGGAAAACAATATGAGGATAAAGATACAGTAGTGGAAGAGATAAAAGAAAGATTATATACCCTTAAAGAATAATTTCATTAGTAGTCTGAGTTGCTAGAAACTATTATGGGTGGAATTAAAGATAAGAAACAACTCAAGAATAACCATTGCATGAAGATCTCACCCCAACCCCTCACTAGTTTAAGGCAAGACATTGCCCTCAAAGAGGTGTTTTAATAGAGTTAATCAATATTCTAATAATTTTTTCAATGAAATTTGAATCAAACAGACAGTGATGCATTTCCTGTATTGATATTCTATAGGGTGAAAATGGTTGTGATTTACATCTATCAACACCCACCCATTTCCTTATAATGAGGGTTACCATGTTCAATATCTAAGATGATATTCTACATAACAGACCACTTCCAATAGGTTATGTGAGAGTGGCAATTAGTGTAGCTCATGAGTCGAGCGCTAAGCTACCTGTTCCACTTGATGAAAAAGATATTCATAAGGTTGACTAAGTTGTTGGAACATTCTTATCATGGATATTAGATCTTTTAAAACACATGTCGATAAGAAGATATTCATTTCTAATTAATTTTTCATTCTAAACCCTTAAAAATTAATGAAAAAATGTCTGAACTGATAAATTTTATTACAAACAGACAAAGGGAATGGGGTGAAATAAAGGGTCAACTCAAAACCATCTAAAGGATTGACCAACTAATCAAAAATATCTTCCAAAATCACCTTTACCCCACCCGTCCAATATCTTCATTTACTAACATTAAAGGTTCATACAGATACAAAGTTAAAAAATGGTAGTAGTCATGTAGTTGATTTTGAAGAAAATATATACAAAGAAGAAGGTATAGACTACATTGTTTTTTAATGTAAATGAAATTCTAAATTATAAATGGCTAGGATCCTAAGTTGTAAATGTTTACATGAGGTATTTTTCATGATTTTATTTTACAAAAGCTGATATACTATATTAATTATGAATAAATACATTTCATATTTTCTATAGGTATATATATCAATACCAATTGAATAGATTTCCCTATGAAAAAAAATTGGACTCATTATTCCTCATGCCACCTCTATAGAAAAAAAAGAAATAGAAATCAAAAAAATGGATGAAATAGTGGAAAAACTGGACAAATCTTTTGAAAGAAAACTTATGGTTGAAAGACTCTTCTTAATACCAATTATGCAAGGGTAAAACTATAAAATTTAATCATATAAAATATATTTTCATTTGTTTTATTAATTATTGATTTTTTTTCTTTTAGGAAACATTGGATGCTCATTGCGGTCAATTTGGATACTCTAAAGATTTATTTCTTGGATTCACTGCATGGATACCCAATAAACCGACCACACATGATGGAATTTTTCAATTGGTAATACACTACATCCAACATTTTAGAAATAAACTTCAAGTTAAATGATTTATATTATGTTTTAATGAGGATTCTATTATGATAGTTTGGTGTATAAATATTGTGAAAAAACAAGGAATGAGGATAGGGGTTAAGCATAAAGATCCTGAAAAGTTCTACAATTAGACAAGTATCCGGGAATATATAATAAGATTTCACTATCCAAACACGTATAAAAACAAATTACTTATTTTTTCTCAATGTTTTTTGTAGTGTCTGAAATAAATAAATGGAAAATATTGTGGTTATTATGTTTGTAAATTTATAAGAGAGATCATATTCCATGAACAAACTAACATCCCCGAAGAGGTATTTTCAATGATAATTATTATTTAATTTAAATTATTTATTAATCCTTTATGTATTTATATATTTCTAGTACTACTATGACTATCAAAAATAATCTTACTAACAAGACAATATATATTTTCTTAGAAAATAATGGGCAGCATACCTGATGGAAGAATGTAAACAAATAGCATAAAGATGTGACTTACATAGAAGTAATAGATTGTTTCATATTTATGTTTAATTTATTTATTTATAGTATTAGTAATATAAGAATTTTTTTCTTATATAGGTGGATTCCTTTGTTTGAGTTGGGGTGGTTTATTCGAAGATGCTCATGCTCATGAGAGATTGGACTTTGAGGCTGCAAATGAGATAATGACAATAAGAAAATGGGTCAAGAAAGTATACAACCATCATGAAAAGGTGAATTCCTGCTAATTTGATTAATTTTTTCATCATTTTATATACTATTTATAAGTTATTTTACCTTTAATTTTCATCTAATACTTATTTAGTTTTTTCACAGATCTTTTAGGAAGCCGTATTTTTCTTTCAACTATCTACAAAAATCTACATAAGAGATAACATGTTCCTTTCTACCAATGTTACAATGGTTTAAAATGATTTTATTTATCGACCTGTCGACACTACATATTGAGTTGCAGTTATTAGCTAAAAAACATTTCTCATTATTGAAAACCAAAAGAGTGTAAGAAGATATTGTGTCTATTGTGGTGAATTCTCATGATATAATAGGAAGAAGAGCTTCCTCTATTCTTCTAGTTCTCAACAATGAGAAAGTTTTTTTGGCTAAGAACGTCAACTCAATATATAGTGTTGAAATTTATACAAATAAATACAATGGTAATCAGGGTAAAATTGGTATTTAGGATTACTTTGAGACTTTGGGAAGTATATGAATCAATAGTACCTCAATCCAACACACGATATGACCAGTATGACTCTAGGTTCTTTTTTTATTTAAAATTGACATTAATTTTAGTAAAATTGACAACTAACATACTCAAAACCAAAAAATGAATTTATATTATTTTTATACTTTAGTAAAATGATCTATAATTGATTTAAGACATGTAGGAATCAATAAAACCTCAATCTGATACATGATGTGATTGGAATGACTCCAAGTGTCTGTTATCAATTTAAAATTGACATTTTATTTCAAAATGTGTCACTCATTGAAAATTGAGAAAACATTCTCAAATTGTATTGATAATTTAGGAAGTTGACTCATAAATCATTTGATGTATAGGAATTGGTCTCACTTCAAACTGATACACAATGTAACCGATATGATTCAAACTGCGTCTTTCTAGTTTAAAATGTCATTTTAGTAAAAAAAAGATAAGTGATGTAATGAAAACTGATAAAACATATTTTAATTCTTTTAATAATTTAGTAAAATTATCCATGAGTCATTTGGGATGTGTAATAATCACCCACATCTCAATATGATGCATGGTGTGACCGGTATGACTCCAAGTGTTCGTTATCAGTTTAAAATTGACATTTTAGTTCAAAATTTTCCACTCACTGAAATCCAAGAAAACTCCCTAGGATTATGTTGATAATTTATGAAATTGATTAATATATAATTTTTTACAAATAGGAATTAGTCTCATATAAAACTGATATGCAATATGACCTGTATGAGTCAAATTGTGTGTTTCCAGTTTAAAATGACATTCTAGTAAAAAAGAAAAGTGACATACTAAAAACTGAAAAAGGAAATAATATTGTTTTTATACATTATTAAAATGTTCCATGATTCATTTGAGATGTGTAGGAATCACCCATACCTAAATATGATGCACGGTGTGACTGGTATGACACAAAGTGTATGTTATCAGTTTAAAATTGATATTTTAGTCCAAAATGTGCCACTCAATGAATACCAAGAAAATGTGCTCATATTGTCTTGATAATTTAGGACATTTATTAATAAATTATTTTTTACATGTAGTAATTATTTTCATGTCAAACTAATACACAATTTAATCGATATAAGTCAAAGTGTGTGTTTCCATTTTAAAATGACATTTTAGTAAAAAAGATAAGTGATGTACTAAAAAACAAGAAAATGCATTAAGATTGTTTTTATACTTTAGTAATTTATCGATGAGTTAGTTGGGATGTTTAGGATCACCTAAACCTCAATTTGATGTTTGGTTTTGTAACTCCTTGACCCTAGTTACCTAGAGTCAGTGCATTATTTTAATACATTGGCATGATTACAAGGAATCGAGTCCCGAAGGACCAATCATTTTAGCAGTCCTGGAAAATAGATTACATACATCAATGTTACATTACACTTCATAACATACTAAACAACATAAATAATCCTTAACGAACATCATTATTCCCTTGGCTTAACCCTACATATCAATCACAATACACTTCTTGGAATCATGGGAAAAATAAAACATAGAAAGGGGTGATCTCAGATGCTCAGTAAGGATAACAATATAGCAGAAACCTTCATAAATAAGCATAAACATTTAAGATAATGTATAACTAAAACAAAAGCCTTTTAAACTTGAAATTCAGCATAATATGAAAAAAATAAAATGAAGTAATTCCATTTACTTGTTCACATGGATATTATACTAGTTGAATAATCACATGAAATATCACTAACCACTTTCATAATGATGGAATGTATAATGCCAGACTATCATAACCACATAGTCAAGGCCTTATGCCAAGACTACAAATAAGATTTTATCAAGGCCTTGTGGCAAGACACTAGTTTGTCTCATGAGACCTACCGATGCATCGAGGAGCTATAGCGGGCTCCACCCGTCACTTACTAAGTCCAATGCATTCCTCATATGAACAGGTTTAAACATAACATAAACATTCGTATTAAAACTAGCATACGAAATTTCAATACTTTCTCCATAAACCATGAATGGTATAAAAATAACACATCGGCAGTCAAACATATCATAAAACCTTTAATACAATATGGAAGTTTTGTATCATAATAAATCAACTCCAAATAATCTTAAAATCCATCAAAGGATGTTGACATAGATGAAATCAAAACTATTTGAGAGAAATATCTCTTTTTTGAAATCATTTAAAAGTCACACATTTATAAAGGAAGTAATTTAAAAGAGATTTTTGAATCAAAGTGTCCCATACCACTTTGAAACTTTTGAAAAGAAATATCATTTCAAAACATTCATGTCCATATAAATAAATATTTAAAATCATTTTGAAAACATGGACATTAATTCAAAATATTTAGAAAGATAAATCTTTAAAACATTTAAAATTATGATCTTGATAAAGAGTACCTTTTTAAAATATTCATTTTGAAATCATTTAAAAGTCACATAATTATAAAATTAAACATTCACTTTCAAAATATTCTTATAATATTGTAATGGAATCTTCGATGATTTTATAACAGCGTAAAATAGCCACACCCGCCGTATAAGTTAAAAAAACATTCTTACCTTAATTTTTCCGAAAAGGTTAAAAAGGACCTTGTTTGGAAAACAACAGAAAGATTCCTTTATAAAAATCTTATAAAAATTAAAACAAGGGTATAAATGAATTTAACCCATAGTCCATGAAATAGTAAGAATGTTTTGAAATACATTTTTAATAAACATGGATGTGGATGATAAAGAGGTCTCAGTAGATAATTACGTATAAACAACCTCAG
Organism: Viscum album; assembly: GCA_963277665.1. Classification (NCBI taxonomy): domain Eukaryota; kingdom Viridiplantae; phylum Streptophyta; class Magnoliopsida; order Santalales; family Viscaceae; genus Viscum; species Viscum album. The sequence continues at coordinate 922,908,105 of OY728130.1, forward strand.
ATAATGAAGAGATTGTGAAATAAACCCTTACCTTTTACTTTTCCTTGGTTTAGGATAGGGTAACCTCCTTTATAATGGTTAAATAATTGTTATTAAATTATAGAATAATCATATATATTAATATGATATCATATATGATCTTTTAACATTGATTTGTTAATAATATCTTAGTATTATCATCGTTTCGGGTGTTAATGGATTCGTTTTTCTTTATATTCTTTGTTATGTGAGCCATATTTGTTATGGATGGGATGTATATTATTCATATACAGAATGATATCATGTCTCTAAAAATTATTTTTAATCATCAAATAAAATTTAGTCTTGAATGGATACGATGGGGGATGAATCTCATCGTGTTCGTGGAGACGGTAATCCGTACGTAAGCACGAGCGATAATATCATTCTTTTGATATTAAAATAATATATAATTGGATGGTATATCATATATACAGAATCATTATCATGTTATATTTATTATTTATATGAATTACACATCATTATTATACCCATCCAAATAATAATATATTGAATAACAATTACACCACGACGTGGAGACGGTAGGCCGTACGTACGCACGAATGGTGACATGTAATTCAAAGGATGGATAGAATATTGAATATGGTTGTACCATATTTATAATAACATCACAGTATATAGAATATACTGGATTTATTATTTTATAATGGAAATAACAAATAAAGAAGAAGTTGAAGAAGAAAGGAACTTGAAAGAGGGTGGTGAAAACATTACCTCTTCTTCGGGTTCTTCCTTTTGATTTGATCAAAAGGGATCCTTGGGTTGGATTTCTGACTAAAGGAAGGCCTCTAGGATTAAAGGAGGATAGTTTATAGGGTATTTAGGCAGATTTTGGATGAACCAAAAGGCTTTGAAGGTATGAAGAATTGGTTAGAAGTGGTGTTCTTTTATAAGGGGGAGGAGGGGCTCTTTAGGAAAAACTTAAATTATTAATTTATAATAAATTAATATTCAGTTTATAATGGCTCAAAATTGTATTATTCAAAGTATAAGGTGGGTATGAGTTGAAATCCTTTCAACCAATAGATTTTAGACAACTTTGGGTCACTATATTAACCTTATCGTTTAGTTTTAACTCTTAGTTAATTAGTTTGACATTTACCATGTCACTTTGTATTTTTATATTATATAGTTAATAAAATTACTATATACATCCAAGAGACCCCCAAGTGGTCCATTAATGACACACCTATCATTATATAAGTCCTTTGGCTGAAACTAAGATTTTTAGGAATATAATATCAATTAATAATATAATATTTGTTTTAAAAACTCATTTATGTCAATTTTGACAATATTTAATAATTGATTTTTTTAAATTATTAAAAACATTATTAATTCTAAAAAAAATCATTTAATAAATCCTAACATGTCATATCAACCAATAAAATTCGTGGATGGCATCAAAACTTTCAAATTATATTTATTTTAATATTTATAATACTAATTATTTGATTCTTTCATTAATAGGGAAAATACTGCATCATTATTGTGTCATAAATAAATTTAATTATTAAATGTCTAAAAATTATAAATAAAATACCATTATGTATCAAATATTTTTATATTTCTAATGAATATTTATAGTCTAAAATATAACATATATAACCCTATGTAAAAATTGTTTTTCTAAAAGATATATGCTTATGTCATTTTTGTATTTACTTTAACTTAATTAATATAAAGTGTCATTATCACTTACAAGTGGATCCATGGGATCCCAAAATCGACCCAAATATGCCCATGGTCGGACATGTATCAACAAATAGGTTTAGGAAACGTTTTAGGGTAATTTATTATTATTATAATATTATTTTTTTACCCTTATTTACCGGATTTACCCTTTAACCATGGAAAATAAAATATTTACCGAAGTAATTATTCAAAATGTCTAAAAATAAGAGTTACATATTTACACAATTTGGAAATCCTGATTCCAAATATGGAATCCATTTTTCAAAATTCAAAACACAGAAGTGGTAGAAATTAATTTAAAATTAATTCTCGTTGTCAAAACAAAAATCGTGTTTTTAAGAAATAATAACTATCAAAAGATTGACGCTTGTTTATATCCGGTTTAAATGTGAAATTATATCCAATGAACAACATTGTATTAAATGGTAAAAATATATTCTAAATATAATTTAAAACCACTCAAATTTATAATTTATCACTATTAATTATTTCGATTAAAAAAGTTGTTTTTAATTAAAATTTAGTAATTTTCACTATTCATCAAAATATAAAAGTTATCCGAAAAGTACCAAAAATTCAACCTAAGCTAATTTCGATATTCCTAATCCAAAAATGAAGTCCATTTTAAAAGATAAAATTTATAAAATTTCAAAAAGTGGGTATTACTATTCATAATGGCTAGTTTGATTGGTTGTGGTGTGTTAGAACTCAAAGTTTCGTACAACACACGCTACTGTATTATTCAAAGAAAAGTGTACCATGGAAGATTGGGGTGTTATAGGTGTGAGTGGTATGACTCCAAGTGCATCTTTTTATTTAAAATTGATATCAATTTTTGTGAAAATGACAATTAACCTACTCAAAAATGAGAAAATGCTTTTGGATTATTTTGATACTTTAGGGAAAAATACATAAGTCATTTGAAATGTGTTGGAATTATTATAACCTCAATCTCATGCATGGTGTGAATGGTATGACTCCAAGTGTGTCTTTTTATTTAAAATTCACATCAATTTTAGTAAAAATAAAAACTAACCTACTCAAAACTGAGAAAATGCATTTAGATTGTTTTGTTGCTTTAGGAAAATGACCCATAAGTCATTTTTGACATGTAAGAATCAACCACACCTCAATCTGAAGCTTGGTGTGACCGAGATGACTCCAAGTGTGCCTTTTTATTTTAAATTGACATTAATTTTATCCCAAGGAACAATTGCCGTACTAAAAACTGGGAAAACACATTCGTATTATTTTGATACTTTAGTAAAATGATCCATGGGTAATTTGGGACATGTAGGAATCATCATAACCTTAATATGATGCATGTTGTGACTGGTATGACTCCAAGTGAATCTTTTTATTTTAAGTTGACATTAATTTTAGTAAAAATGATAATTAATGTACTCAAAACTGAGAAAATACATTTGGATTGTTTATATACTTGAGGAAAACAATTAATAATCCATTTTAGACATGTAGGAATCATACACACCATAATATAACACATAGTGTGACTGTTATGACTCCAAATGTGTCTTTTTATTTTAAATTGACATTAACTTTAGCAAAAGGAAAATGTGACATACTGAAAATTGAGCAAACACATTTGGATTGTTTTGATAATTTAGGGAAATGGTCTATAAGTCATTTGAGATGTGTATTAATTATCCCAAACTCAATCTTATATACGATGTGACTGGTATGACTCCAAGTGCATCTTTTTATTTAAAATTGACATCAATTTTATTAAAAAAAGACTATTGACCTAATCAATCCCAAGAAAAGGAATTCAGATTATTTTAATACTTTGGGAAAATGATCCTTAAGTAATTTTTGATATGTATGAATCAATTGTACCTCAATCTGACACATAGTATTACCAATATGACTCCAAGTGTGTCTTTTTATTTTAAATTGGCATGATTTTTAGCAAAAGGAACAAGTGAAATACTAAAAATTGTGAAAACGCATTCAAATTTTTTTTATACTTTATTAAAATTATCCATGAGTCATTTGGAATGTGTAATAATCATCCTCACCTCAATTTGATGCATGGTGTGATCGGTATGACTTCAAGTGCATATTTTTATTTAAAATTGACATCAATTTTAGTAAAAAGGCAACTAGTCTACTCAAAACCAAGAAAATTCATTCATATTATTTTTATACTTTAGATAAATGATTCATATTTAATTTGACACATGTAGGAATCATCATCACCTCAATCCGATGCATGGTGTAATCAGTATGACTTGAAGTGCATATTTTTATTTAAAATTAACATCAATTTTAGTAAAAAGGACAACTGACCTACTCAAAACTGAGAAAATACATTCGTATTGTTTTCATACTTTAGGAAAATTATCCATAAGTCATTTTTATTGTGTAAGAATTAAACTCACCTCAATCTGATTCACAGTGTGACCGATATGACTCCAAGCGTGTCTTTTTATTTTAAATTGACATCAATTTTAGCAAAAAGAATAAGTGACATACTAAAAACTGAGAAAATGTATTTGGATTGTTTTTATAATTTAGGAAAATGATCCATGAATCATTTTTGACATGTAGGAATCACCCACACCACAATTTGACACATAGTGTGACTAGTATGACTCAAAGTTCCCGTTATCAGTTTAAAATTGAAATTTTAGTTTAAAATGTGTGTCACTAACTAAAAACCTATAAAATTCACTCTGATTGTCTTTATAATTTATGAAAAAAAAATCATAACTCATTTTTGACATCTAGGAATTAGTATCACATAAAATCGACACACAATGTGACCAGTATGACTCAAAGTGCATGTTTCCAGTTTGAAATGAAATTTTAGTAAAAAAAACAAGTGGCATACTGAAAGCTGATAAAATGAATTCATATTGTTTTGATACCTTAGGAAAACGATCCATAAGTAATTTTTGATATCTAAGAATCATCTTCACCTCAATTCCATGCAGGGTGTGACTGGTATAACTCTAAGTGTGTCTTTATTTAAAATTGACATTAATTTCATTAAAAAGAACAATTGACATACTCAAAACTGAGTAAATGCATTTGAATCATTTTGATACTTTATTAAAATGATCCATACCTCATTTTTGATGTGTTAGAATCAATTGCACCTCAATAAAATGCATGGTGTGGCCGATATAACTTCAAGTGTGTCTTTTTATTTAAAGTTAACATTTTTATAATGTATTCTTTCATATCAATTTTTAATTTATTTATTTATAATATTACTATCATAGGATTTTATTTCTTATATAGGTGGATTTTTTTATTAGGTTCGGTAACAGATATTATGGGCAGACCTTTTTGAGAGGGGATCAGGGGTGCCATAGGCGATGAAACATTAACATTTTTAAATGTTTATGGATAGTAATTATAAATGTAATTATACAAAACATTTTTTGATATGTATATAGTATTGTTTTCTGTATTAGATATGTAACATTTATTTTAATTAAATTATATCTCATGTGTATAGGTTATAGGTTGGGGTTGCTGCAGTGTGTTGTTATACAAATAACACAATGCAGTAGGTGGGGCCTTTATCAGTGCTATTTCTAGCACTAATAAAAGGGGGTATTTATCAGTGATTTTTTAGTGGTGATAAAGGACCCCCTTTATGAGTTCTTTTTTAGCACTGAGAAAGGGGACCCCTTAACTATGTTGAGGTTAACAGCACATTTTTAGCACTGTTAAAATATTTTTTTCATATTGTTAAAGGGAATATATGTAGTAGTGATATGTGTTATATATATATAATCATTCTCATTTTTATGTTTTCCTATATTTCTTCATTCATTTTCATATCATATCAGGGTATTTCTCTCTCTAATAGTTTTGATTTAAATAGATGGTGCTAGTATGTAATTTATGGTGAATATGTAGCTTGTGTGACATTAAGTAAAACCCCTTAATGGGTCTGAAAAAACTTACCTTTGACACAATATCACAAATGAAATTTTCATAATATTCTAAGGAATAGATGTATTAATTTTATTGTGATTTATAATAGAAATTTGGCATATACATGTATTTTTAAAGGATATAAGTTTGTTTTATTACAAAAAAAATGATAATGAAAATGGACTAAAATATATCTCATATAATTTTATAGATCAATTATTAAATTTTAAATATTTCTAAAAATATTATTTTTTCATTATTATAAATCATGGTATTTTTTAAATTTAAATATATCTTGAGTTCCCAATAAAACTAAATATGAAATTTCAATAATGAATATCATTAAAAATTTAATTTATATTTTAATTTATAATTCACCACTATATTTTTTATAATTCATCACAAATATCACTCTCTCTATAGAATATTATTTCATATAGATATTTTGAAGGATGGAAATTCAATATATATAATATTGTTATTTTATAATTTTTTATTAATGATATAGTGTTTGATTATAATGAATATATTTTCATTATCCATAATTCATATAAAACTCATTTTATACTAAATGAAGTAATTTTTCACAACAACCATTTTTCTATTAAATTATCTTATATGCATTTAATAAGGAAAAACATTGATAATTAGTCTATGGACCCTTTGTCATATTTTTAAAAAAATTATAGGAAGCAATAAAAATGCATGGTATGAAAATTTATTTTGACATATTCAAAATGTTTCAAATTTATAATTTTATAGTTTTATATGATTTTAAATTTACATAATTTTATAAATTTTATAGTATATAGTATTATATTAATATAATTTAATAATATTTTTTTATTAAATATTTATACTTTTATACATTTATTCATTTATAAATGTATGTACTTTTATAAATTTTATAGTATATCATATTTACATATATAGTTTGAATATAAAATTTTATTAATTATTTATACTTTTATAGTTTTCCAAATTTATAAATTAATATAAAATTATTGTTTTATTCGTTATAAATTATTATACTTTTATACTTTCATAATTTTTACTTTTATATATTATAATTTTATTTTTTTATAAATTTTTAAAACTATATACTTCTATAAATTATTTATACTTTTATAACATATATGTACTTTTATATAGTTTTATAAATTTATATACATTTATAAATTATGTATATTTATTTAAAATATATACTATTTTATAAATTATATATTATTTTATACTTCTATATATGTCTATAATTTTATATATTAATATAAATACATATAAATTTGTAATTTATACTTTTATACCTGTATACTTTTTTCAATTTATCAATAGTTTAATACTTTTATGCTTTCATAAAATTTATTTCTATTAATTATAAACTTATATTTTTATAATTTTGTAATATGATTATTATTTTTTCAACAAATTCATTTGGATAATGAAGAGTTATTTTATTATATTAAATATTTTATGTTTTAAATCATAACAGATAGAAGTTGGATGTATGCTTTTAATTGAGTGTTGAATGAGTTTCAAAATTAGATTTTTTTTTGGATTTCATGTTCGAAAATGTATCTAAGGGGGAACTTATTAGATTCCTTTTTATAATTTCATTGGTAGACCATGGTTTACTCATAAAGGGTTTTATCTATATTTGTATGATTATATTAACTTTCAGATACCTTCTAGAAATACCGAATCTCACCTCCTACATAATATAGATTGATAATAACACCATCAAAAGGGCATGTCACCAACTCAATCCAACCCATAGGATATCCATCATGACCTCACTCCCACAAAATTTGAATTAATGTTTAACCTCATTGCAACTCATAAACCTACTTTATGTCCAACATCACCTGCATGGTTTAAATTAGGGGATTCCTCCACAACTACATCATCTCTCTGATTTGGTTTTAGCTTTTAAGGGGATGAGTATCAGGAAAAAAATGAAATAATAACTATCATCGTCATCGTATTCATCTCCCAAATAGTTATTATTGAATTTTGTTACCTGAGACTCATCCCCCATCTCTTCTGGATGAATTCAGATGATAACACCTCCCACCAGTGGAGTAATTCTTTTCTTAAATTCAATTACCCATTTTCTTCAAAGCATTATGGAATTATTTGAAACATTAAAATGTTGGGTTCCTTTTATTTTAAAGGCCCATTTTTTGTATTTAATTTTTTAAAATACTAATATTACTGAATCAAAAAGTATGGATATGAATAGAGGATGGATTGATGAAAATCATATGACAAAAGAGTATTAACATGGGGTGAAAGAGTTCATCAAGTTTGAAAAAGATCATGCATATGACCTTTCTAAAACCATTTTTCCATGTTTACACTATTGTTATTCAAGACTAATTAGTCTAGAGGATTTATAAGAACACTTGATCTATCATAGAATAGATCTAAGTTATAAATTTTGGAATAAATATGGGGAAAAGATAATGTAGCTAGTGACCGAGATAACACTGCATTTTATGAATCATTTGATATGATTACAAGTGTGGACAATGAAGAAGACCATATTGAGGATGTGATTACAGGTTTTAATGATGATAGATATCATATTTATGAAATGACAATTATAGTTGAAGATGAACTCCATGATTTTTCAAAAAATTTTGAGAAGTTAAATAGTTGTACAAAGAATCCATTGTATGTTGGTTTCACTAAACATACAGCATTTTCAGTTGTATTGAAGTTGTATAATTTAAAATCTGGAAACGAATGGAGTGATGCTAGTTTTAATGAACTACTTGATCTCTTGAATGATATTCTCCCATAATATAATGAGCTCCCTATCCGAACATATGACACTAAATGAATGCAATGCTCATTGGGTATGATATTTTAAAGAATACATGTATGTCCAAATGATTGTATATTGTTTCTCAAAGACCAAAAATCACTTAAATAATTCCCAAATTGTGGTGTTTCTTGATATAAGAAATATGAATTAGGTACTATAAAATTTGTATGGTAATTTTCAATAATTCCAAGGTTTAGGCACCTATATGGAAGTGAAGATACTGTAAGGAAATTAATATGGAACACAGAAATAAGAAATAATGATGGGAAACTTCATCACCTGGAAGTCTCTCCTCAATATGAGAGAATTTATTATAAGTATCTTGGATTTGGAAACAAGTTGAGAAACATTCTTCTTGTTTTATCTACAGATGGATTGAATCCTTTTGGTTTTCAAAACATCACTCACAGTACATGGTCAGTTATGTTGGTAAATTATAACTTTCCATCATGGTTATGCATGAAATGAAAATAAATTATGTTATATATGCTTATATTAGTACCAAAACAACTGGGTAATGATATTGATGTTTATTTGGATCCATTTATCGATGATTTGGAATTATTGTGGGATTCAGGTGTTATGTTGTATGATGCTCACAGAAATGAATATTTCATGTTGAGAACCATGTTGTATGAGATGATAATTTACTTTACTACTTATGAAAAATTTTGAAGGTATGGAATTAAAGGAAATCTATAACATCTCAGGTAAATAAAGAATATGACATTATCTTATTTATTATTATTTTTGAATAAAATGTTAATATTACTTTAAAGGGGATGCTATGTTTGATGGCGTACCCAATACGCAACAACGAGTTTCTTTGAAATCTCACGTTGCACACTAATAATATAATATTATTATTTTTAAATGGTAGTTAACACGTAGCTGTTTTATTGGTGGGAATGAATAGAAATAACTAAAATATGATTATATATGTTTGTTAAATGTTTTTACATTTATCCAATAAAAGATAAAGGCTTAAAATAAGAAAATAATTCGATTTTAAGCATAAATACTCTAATATTCACTAAATGGTCGATTTATCGCCTTTTGATGGTGAACCCTATTTAAAAATAGTTTTGGTAACTCTTATACATTATATTGGACCAAATGAAATCCTTCTTTAGAATCAGGACATCAAAATTTACTTTGTGTATGTTTTTGTTATTTTTCCGATAAAGTTCATTTTTAATGGATAAGTGAAAAATGTTGTATTTTAATTCAAAACCTATTTTTAATATAATTTATTTATATGATTAGATTATCTTTTGAATTGGTTTTAAAGTGAAATTAGAATATAATTTTACCATTTAATCCAATGGTGGTCATTGGAATTAATTTCACTTTGAAATTGGACTTAAAATTGTGTCAATCTTTTGATATATATTGTTTCTTAAAAACACGCTATTTGTTTTGACAACGGGAATTAATTATTAAATTAATTAATGAAAATTATATGTTTTGAATTTTTTAAAATAGAAATCATTTTTTAATTCTGAATATCAAATATATCTTAGGGTGAATTTTTGGTATTTTTCTGAAAAACTTCAATTTTTGATGAATATTGAAACCACTAAGTGGTAGTTAAAAAACTGATTTTTCGTTTAAATGAAATTTTACCACTTCTGTGAATTGAATCTCAAAAATCTGACATGGTTTTCATTAGTAAGTAAAATGTGGTTCAATGGGATGAAAATAATTTTTTGGTGAATAGTAACTTTTAAGTTTTATTAATCGCGATTAAAGGTAATTAGTGTAATTTAAGGTAAAAATAATGTTATAATAATATGAAATTACCTTGACACGTGTCCTAATCTTATTGGATGATTCATGGCCTACCAAGACAATCCATGGGTCAACTTGGAGACCCCATGGAGCTACTTGGGTAATAAAATGACATTAATAACTTTTTATTTAAAGTTAAAATAAAAATGTCACAAACATGTATTGTTTTACTAAAACAATTTTTACATGGAGTTATACAAGTCATATTTTTTACTATAAATATTAATTAGAAATATAAAACGATATCCTACATAATGATATTTTTTTTATAATTTTTAAACATTAAATAAATAAATTTATTTATGACACCATGATGATGCAGCGATTACCTCATTAATGAACGATTTAAATAAAATAAAAAGATAAGGTAAAATCTAAGACTTACACTTGTAAAAAACCTATTTTATGGGTGTATTTATAACCCTTATCACCTTATCCTTTAAATATATCTTTTGGGGACCTTTAAAATCCTAAAATCATTTTATAATAAAGTAACATTTTATAACATTCCAAGAGTGCCCCTCCTCCCTCTTATAAAAGGCCCCCACCTCTACCCCCTTACCCACACCTCTCAAGCCTTTGGCTCAACCAAAATCTGCTCATTTTATCTCTCCACATCCCTCTCCTCATCCTATAAGCCTTAACTTAGGCATAAATCTCTTCAAGAAACCATTTTGGTTCAAACCAAAGGGAGTTACCCGATTTAAAGGTAATGTCTTCTCTTATGTCCTTTTGTTTTATTTTGCTTCTCCAACCCCCTAAACTATTTTTATTACTTTATTTTGTAACAAAACCAGTATCTTAAATATACTATGATGCTTTTATGATAATAATTCGAGATACACTTACACACTTCTTCATCTAATGGTTAAAGAACATACTGTTTCTGTGGATGGCGAATTACTGCCTCATGAAACGATGATTGTTCTATCTTCTCCTACCACCTCTCATGGTGGCCATTATGATGGAACTATATTTATTTATGATATATATTATATTTATTCCCTCTATATTTTTCTGTATTTTATATTTATAACATACCTTTATGCTTTTCATGTTGTGAAAATGTGATAATTTCATTTGAGGAAGTGTAGACTACCACCCCCTCAAGTGATGTGAACTCGTTCATGCAATAAATGGAATGTATAAATAATGAAATTAATAAACTTATATGACCTATATAAAAAATATATTATACTGTAATTATATAATATATATATATATCTCATTTAGTTTTAATTCCATTAATATGACAAAGAAATGAAAGTAGCGTTCATGCATACGTACGACCTACCGTCTCCATGAACGGTGCATTTCATTTTTTATCTACAAATGTTATGGAATATTATAAAACGAATATATACTGGATATATATGATATTTAAATCATTAATACTATTCTGTATATTATGTAATTATAACTACATGGACAATTCTTTTCAACAAGTTCATTTTTGACTCATGTACCGAACATCGACAAAACGTATGATATGAACTCACATAATTAACTAATTATTATAACATGATAATATGTTATATGAATTGAATAATAAACTTTAAATTAAGTCCTTAAGAAATTATAAATTGACCTAAGTTTATTATTCAGGAATATAAAGAAACGAACAAGACAAGTTGGACTTGAGGTAAGGGATCCAACCTCTCTTTATTTTTAAGTACTCTCTTTTATGTCATTTCTTTTAAGATACTCTTTCTTATGTTGGGGGATGTTATTTTATATTCATATTACTGTACATTTTATGTTCATATGATGATATACCCTATTTGATTTCATCAATCCATTTTTTTTGGAAGTTTTAAGTGGCGTCGTTAGGCTGCCGAGTTTTCGTAAGGGATTTTTCATCTCACTTTTATTCCTGTGATATTTATGCTACATTTGCCACTATTTTCTTTTGTGTGGGGTTTTTACTGAACATTATTGTATTCTTTGTGTAATATAATTTGATTTATGGGTATTTAAATCTTCATTGTATGACCCTTCTTTCATGGGGAGTATGTTTCGAAAGTTACCCAAATCGGTAAGGGAACCTTTCACCCTTCTCTTTTTAAAAGACTTCTTTTGTTATATCTTTTAATTTACATATTATTATGTTGGGATATGTTCTTATATATCCTTATTGATGTAAAATTTATGTCCAAGTGATGAGATACCATTTTCTCTCCCATCAACTCATTTTTTAAATTTTAAAGTGACGTCGTTAGGCTGTCGAATTTTTGCAAGGGAACTTCTTAACTCAATTTCAATTATTTGGGTTAAACCTCTACTTCTTGATTATGTAATGATATGAATATGTGTGGATGATCTATAATTTTTTTACACTTAATATCCACTTGTATTGGGTGTATTTATATTTGTCACATATAATTATGTAATTGATTTATCCTTAATCTAAGGATACCTTCTTTACACGGGACTTCGTCTCAATCTCCTTTCATTGAGGTATATTTTATTTTATACACAACATTATTTTATACAGTGTATAAACCCATTTGACTTTTACTTTTATTCAAAAGGAATCTTTTCTCTATTAGGAGTTTTACTAAATGACAAAAAGTATGTTTCTTTTTTAACGTATGCGGTGACAACGACCTTTCCACCGCCGCGAGTATTATTTGATCTTTGGCTTCCTCAACAAGCCATAATGTTTTTAAAAGAAAATAAATACCATATACTCTTTTATGTATTTTGGTATTGAAAATGGTTTTGATAATGGATTTGTTATGTCAATATATTTAAATGATATATTGTGATTGAAATGTGGAAATGTTTTCTTTCCTTTATATTTGTTTTATATATTATGATTTTATAATGGTACTTGGAAATTTGACAGGTGGTTACGTGATAAACCAAATGACAGGTGGTGCCGTGAATACCAGGATGGGTGGCTACGTTATAACCTCCAATGAATTGGGTATGTAAGTCTGCCGTATGGCTATTCCATTTAGTGATATGTGTGGAAGTCGACCGTATGATTATTCCATTTAAGTATGTTTATGTCCCAAGTTACCTTTATATGTTATGTGTTCTTTATATGGGTTTTATAGTAATATTTTGGTTACGAAAGGGTAAGTAATGATATTTTATTTAGTGAAGAGTATTTTCTACTTCATAATGGTGAAAAGTATTACTTATGTTTAAGTATTCATAATTTACTTATTGTTTTGAAAAACTAACAGTTTTCCTTCTTTGTGTATCCTTTACTGGGTTTTTTATGCTCATCCCAAGTTTTTGAAATGTTTTCCACAGGACTTAAAGATGAATAGGGTCAAGGATGGGATCAAGGAAAGACATGCTATCTAAAACATGGAACTAGACATGTTTCTTTTTAAGAGTTTTTATTTTATGAAAAAAAATGGAAACATAGTAGAAGTGTCTACTTTGTAATCTTTTGAGATGTAATAGTTATGTCCTAATTCTCTAAAACTCTAAACCTGAAAGGATCCTCTATGTAAATTATTCATTTCATTCATGTTTATGTAATGTTTTAAGGCCAGGTCCTTATAAAATCAAGGGTGTCCCATTTGAGAACAAGGTACATAGTAAATTAGGTTGAAAGATTCATCAAAGAATGTGTTTCTAGGACATCACATATTTCTACCCCGATGACATAAGTACTGATCTTGGATGACATCATTCGATAGAAGTTCATAAGAATGTACATCACCGTCTCCACTAATAGGTGATCAACTATTTGAGAAATTAAAATATATGTACACTGATTTTGGTAAAACTTTTTCAAAAAACCTTACAAAAACTGATTGGAAAAAGTGATCCATTTTTTTAATTACCATACTAGAATTTTCTGTACGTCAGACTTTTTCTTGATGTTATGAAAGTTGAAAAAATGTATGTGATAGTTTCATTGGCATGTCACTGAATGCACCTAGAAAAAAAAAGATATAATTAAGGCTAGGTTTGATATGATTGACATGGGAATATGGGAATAGTTGGCGCCAATAAAGGGTTAAAATGGACTTTTCTTCCTCCAGCTGGTTACACTCTTTCCATGAGAAATAGATATCTATTTTGAAACTTCTTGAATAATGTAAAGTTTATAGAGGGGTATTCATTGAATATCAATAATATCATGTTAATGACTGATTTAAATTTAAAAGGTCTGAAATCACATGATAGTCATATTTTTATTCAAGATCTAATTCCTTTATCTTTATGTTACATTTTTTCTAAGAATGTTCATCATACAGTAATCGAGATCTATTTCTTTTTAAAAGTTATATGCATCAATGTTATAGATGTGGAAAAATTTCCAACTATAGAAAAAGAAATTATCGTCATATTATGTGAATTGGAAATTTTCTTCCTACCAACATTCTTTGATATGATGGTTCACTTGGTGAGAGATATTTGACTATATAGTTTTATACATTATAGATGGATATACCACATTGAATGTTATATGAATATTTTTAAAGGGTATTTCAAGAATCAAAGTCTTATATAGGGCTATATTACAGATTGATATATTGTTGGAAAATATATTGAATTCTTTACTGACTACATATCTGGTGTGGAAAGCATTGGTCTATTGATAATCTCATCACATTGGGTGTCTTGTGGGTGAAGAAATTTTTGGAATAGATTTTATCACAATCAATATTAAACATAGGGAGTAGACCCACCTTTATGTTTTTCATAATAGTTTAGAGGTTTCCCCATATGTTAAAACCCATAAATAAATTCTTAGGCATTTGAATCCAGCAAGGATTGAATGCTAAATATCAAATACCCATAATTAACACTTTATAGAATGGTTTCGAGACTATATTTTTAAGGATTCAGATGAAAATCTAGATTCAATTCTAGAAATACTTTAATGGATAGCTAGAGGACCAAGTGTGTATGTATTATCTTACAATGGTTATGTAATTAATGGTTATAAATTTTATACAAATGAACATGACGAAGATAATACCATGTAAAATAAAGGGGTTACACTTATGGCTGAAGTGACGCCTATTTCTATTACTAAGGGAAAAATCCAATTTATGTGAATATTTCATACTTTAGAATCATAAAAAAAATATGGGAGTTGGATTATATAACATTCCAAGTGTCTATTTTTCAATGAAAGTGGATTGATAATAGGAGTTCTATTAGTATTTGTGAAAGTGGATTTTAGTAAGGAAGGATACAAAGATGGACCGTTTATAATGGAATCACAGGTAGTACAAGTATTTTATGTTCCAGATCCTACAAATCAAAAGTGGTCAATTTTTATATTATCGACCAAAACCACTAAAGGGTCAGATGAAAGTTCCACTAAGGATGGCCCTTTCATTCAGACATTGGAATCATGTCACAGTAGTCCCAATATAGACATGGGTTTGTATGTTATTGGATACCACAATAAACAGATTTGGATACTTGATAAAGGGGTCAAATCCCTTCAACCTTTAAAAAAAGAGAGTTTAAAAATCAGGTTATATTTTTTTGTAATATATATTGTGTTACCTCATGTTATTGTCTATTCATTGTTGTATTTATATAATATAAATTAAATGTTAAACTACTTCTACAAATAATGACTTTTGCATGTGTTGATGCTCTCAATCTTGAGGAACAATAAGTTTCTCAACCCGCTATTGCTCATAGTGCAGAGGAACAATGACCTTCTGTACATAACGATGCTACCAATCCATAGGAACAAAATATTGATGATGTTGAATCTGAGTAAATAGTAGATGGTGAAGAACTGATGCTTCTAAAAAAGTATTATCATTGTAGCGTGATGGTGTTAGAAAAAAACTATTAAGGCGAAAAGAAAAGGCATCAAATTTGAGGTCAGGTGGAATGAGTGGGGCTAGCCTATTAGCCCCAATAAGGCCATGTTCATTAGTTACATTGGGCTCATCACTCAGCAACGCATACTGATTTATGTAGATTTGGGGAATCATGTTGTGCTCATGCTTAAGACACTGATTTGGGAAGATATTACAATAACATTATGATATCCTTTCTTTATTTTACTAAAAAATAAAATAATGAAACATTTACTTACTCTTCATCATCTCTTGAAGAGTGCATTTATATTAGATGACTCCCATAAGAAATATGTATTAATGCTTGTTGGAAGGATTCATAGAGGCTTTCACACAATTCTAATGACATTTTATCTTAAATATGTTGAAGAGAAAATAAACTTTCACCCACTGCTTATGTATATACACATGATAAGCCAAACATCTTGGGATTCATTTATTTACCATCATGTGGAGATATCTTTTCGGGTATAATATGACTCGTAATACATTTTTTGACAATATGTGTATTCGTCACTTTGATTAAGATTTTTTTATGAAACAAAAACTGAGTTTTGAAAATAAGGAATAGGTAGAGAAACCAATGTACCCTATTATAAAGCAAGGATGGGGTATGATTCATTTGTAAAAAAATGGTACATATTTTAAATCTACTATAATACTTTTATTTGACATGAAAAAACAACATAATTATATTCCTCTTTTTATATATAGATTGATGAATCCAAATTCAAAGACACTTCTATCCTGCATCATATGCTATGAAATGAGTCATGGGTAAATAAAGAAGGGGAAAACACACAAAAAGTGTGGGAAACATGTATAAGTATGACATAATAAAAAGTTGTTTTTCTATAAATCGTTATTATATAACAATGATTACTTGTTTTCCTATATTTTATATATGACTTATACATGGTAATCATCAACACCTATATCGGATGAACACCTACTATCAGTGGCCTTGGAGCAGCCAGAAAAGTATGGTTGTGTCAGAGGTGTGGGTTTTGTGGTCGTACCTCGAAAATATTTTGAGAAAAGAAAACAATAGGAGGATAAAGATAAAGGAATGGAAGAGATTAAATCAAGATTAGCTACCCTTGAATAAAAATTTCATTGGTAGTTTGATTTTCTAGAAACTGTTATATAGGGAAGAAAAGAGAAGAAACAACTCAATAAAAACCATTGTGTGAAGATCCCCCCCCCCCACCACCAGCTTTGAGGCAAGCCATTCCCCTCAAAGAGATGTCTTAGATGAGGTAATATTCTCATAATTGTTTCTGTGAAATGTGAATCAGACAGAAACTACTACCTTTCCTGTACTGATATTATATATGGTGAAAATAATTGTGATTTATATCCATTAACACTCATACATTACCTTATTGTGAGGGATACCATGTTCAATATCCAAGAAGATACTCTATATAATAGACAACTTACAATATGTTATGCGAGAGTTGTTATTAGCTTAGTTCATGAGCCATGCACCGAGATATGTATTCCACTTGATGATGCAGATATTCATACGGTCAACCAAACTGTTGGAACATTCATATCATGGTCATTGGATCTTGTAAAAAACATGTTGATAAGGATGTATTCATTTCCAATTTATTTTTAATGATAAACATTTAACAATTAATGAAAAAAGGTATGAATTGATGAATGTTATTATAGACGGACAAAGGGAAGGGGTGAAATGAAAGGTCAAATCAAAACCATATAAAGGATCAACCAACTGATCAAAAAGATCTTCATAAATCACCTTTACCCCACCCATTCAATATTCAAATTTACTAACATTGAAGGTTTATGCAGATACAAAGTTAAAATGTGGTAGTAATCACATAGTTGGTTTTGAAGAACAAATGTATAGAGTGTCTAGTATAGAATAGATTTCTCTTGAGAATGTAAATGAAATCATTAAGTATGAATGGCTAGGAATCTTGATTGTAAATATATACATGAGGTATGTTTTCATGATTTTTTTAAATAGCTGATATACTATGTTAATTATGAATAAATACATTTCATATTTTTTGTAGGAATATATATGAATACCATTTTAAGAGATTACCCCATGAACCTAAATTTGGATTCATTAGTCCTCACGACACTTCTATAAACCAAAAAGAAATAGAGTAAAAAAATGGATGAAATAGTGCCAGAACTGGCCAAATAATTTGAAAGAAAACTTATGAATGAAAACCTCTTCTTAATACCAACGATACAGGGGTAAAACTCTACAATTTAATCATATCAAATGTATTATCATTTATTTCATTACTTATCCATTCTTGTGTTTGTAGGCAACATTGGATTCTCATTGTGGTTAATTTGGATACTCCAAATATTTATTTCCTAGATTCACTGCATGGATACCCAAGAAACTGACCACACATGATGACGTTTTTCAATTTTTAATACACTACATCCAATATTTTAGAACTAAAATTCAAGTTATATATTTTATGTAATGTTTTAATGAGAATCCTATTATGATAGGGCGATGTTTAAATATCATGAAAATCATGGTATGAGGATCATCCATGCACAAAAGGAGCATGAAAAGTTCTAGAAGTGGATAAGTATTAGGGAATATATAATAAGATTTCACCATCCAAACACATATCAAAACAAATTACTTATTTTTATCAATGTTTCTGCAGTTTCTGAAACAAAAAAATGGAAAATATTGTGGTTATTATGTTTGTAAATTTATGATAGGGATCATATTCCAACAAAAAACTAGCATCTTAGAAGATCTATTTTAGAATATAATTACTATTTCATTTAAAATATATATTAATCCTTTGTGTATTTATATTTTTCCATTACTATTATGATATTCAAAAATTCTCATACTCATAAGATGATATAGATTTGTTTAGAAATGAATGGGAAACATTAATGATGGAAGAATGTACACATATATCATGAAGATGTGACTTTCATATAAGGAATGGATTGTTTCATATTTATGTTTAATTTATTTCTTTTTATTATTACTCACATAATAAATGTTTTCTTATATATTTGGATTCTTTTGTTTGATTTGGGATGGTTTGTCTAAATCCGCTCATGCTCATGAGAGATTGGACTTCAAGGATGTAACTGAGATAATGACAATAAGGAAATGGGTCAAGAATGTATACGACCATCATGAAAAGGTGAATTCCTAATACTAATTTAATTAATTTTGTCAAAATTCTATCTACTATTTTTAAGATAATTTCATTATCATTTTTATCTAATACTTATTTAGTTTTTTTCATATATCTTTTTGGAAGTCATGTTTTTCTTTCAACTATCCGAAATAATCCAGAAAAGATAACATATTCCATTATGCCAGTGTTACCACACTTTACATTGCCTTTATTTGTCAAACCACCAACACTTCATATTGAGTCGATGTTCTTAGTTGAAAAACCTTTCTCATTGTTGAAATATGGAAGAGTAGAGAAATGATTTTCGGGTAATAACATCTACTCAATATGTAGTGTTGGCAATTCAACAAAGAAAGGTAATGGAAAACATGGTGACATTAGAAATTCAGATTATTTTGATACTTTAGGATATTGATCCATAAGTTATTTGGGATGTGTAGGAATCATCTTCACCTCAATCCGACAAATGGTGTGACCCGTATGACTCCAGGTGTATCTTTTTATTTAAAATTGACATTAATTTTAGTAAAAAAGTCAACTTACATACTCAAAACTGATAAAAAGCCTTTAGATTGTTTTGATACTTTAATACAACAATCCATAAGTCATTTTTAATGTGTAGGAATCAACTACACCTCAATCTGACACACAGTGTAACTGATATGACTCCAAACGTGTCTTTTTATTTAAAATTAACATTAATTTTAGTAAAAAGAACAAGTGACATACTAAAAACTGAGAAAAATCATTCAGATTATTTTGATACTTTAGGAAAATGATCCATAAGTTATTTGTGATGTGTAGGAATCAACCGCACCTCAATCTGATACATGGTGTGACTGGTATGACTCCAAGTGTGTCTTTCTATTTACAATTGACATTAATTTTAGTAAAAAGAACAAGTGACATATTGAAAACCAAGAAAAAAACATTCTGGTTATTTTGATACTTTAGAAAAAATATCTAAAGTCATTTTTGACATTTAGAAATCAACTGCACCTCAATCCGATGCATGGTGTGACGGTATGACTCAAAGTGTGTCTTTTTATTTAAAATTAACATTAATTTTAGTAAAAAGAACAAGTGACTTACTAAAAACTAATCAAACACATTATAATTATTTTTATACTTCACTAAAATGATGCATAAGTCATTTATGATGAGTAGGAATCAACCACACCTCAATTTGATGCATGTTGCGGCCGGTATGACTCAAAATGTTCGTTATCATTTTAAAATTTTCATTTTAGTTCAAAATGTGTTTCACTCACTAAAAACCAACGAAATTCATTCTAATTGACTTTATAATTTAGAAAAATGATTCAAATGTCATTTTTTATATGTAGGAAGTAGTCTTACATCAAATCGACACATGATGTGACCGATATGACTCAAGGTTCATGTTTCCTGTTTCAAATGACATTTTAGTAAAAAGAACAGGTGACACAGTGAAACCCAAGAAAATGCATTAATATTGTTTTGATATTTTAGTAAAATTATTAATAAGTTATTTCTGACATGTAGGAACCAACTCCACCTTAATCTGATGCACGGTGTGGCTGTTATAACTCTAAGTGTGTCTTTTTATTTAAAATTGACATTAATTTTAATAAAAAGAACAAGTGACATACTGAAAACTAAGAAAACGCATTTTGATTGTTTTGATACTTAAGAACAATGTTCCAAAATTCATTTTTGACATATAGGAATCAACCACAAATCAATTCGACGTATGGTGTGACTCGTATAACTCTAAGGTTTGGTGTCCTGAGAACCAACTATTTTGTACTTTGATTGCATGAATGTTCACTTATTATATATTGTTCATTGTTCTACATGACTATAATATAATAATGTCCTGGAATATTTATTGCATTAATAAGGTCATGCCAGATCCCCGCTATGATGAGAACCTTGAAATGCTATAACAATATTCTGAAATAAAGTTCTGCGGTTGGATGACATACTATGATAGGACACATAGTATACAGACCATCATGTGCGAGTACTCATAAGAATACAAGACTCTCTCTCATGGAGTTCGTACTTGATAATCTCCAAGATGGGAGATTATGAGAACAGACCCACCAGTAGTAATTTCGCATGTCTTGGTGTCATCGGACATTGCTATCTACGAGCGTGTGTAATGGTCCTTAGACTGGAATATTATCATTAACTCATGTCATGACTCGCGTAGTTAGATTTACTGACAAAAACTGTCACACAGACAGTTGGCGGGAAGTAGGGTACGTTGGGTGCGTTGGGTGCGTCACGAGTAACATGTTTTTAATGGATAAGTTGAGGAAGGATTTGTCCCTTCCATTTATGGAAGTTGATATCTCAGCCCTTTGATTGAAATAGAACTGTCGCATGAAATTCCATGGACATGGTGTAAATGACGAGTTTATTTTAGGTAGTCAAAGAATGACGGATCAAGAATATAGGTTTATGACACTGCCATGAAACTTTCTTGATAAGATATTGAGAAAAAGGGATTAAATTACATAGTAAGTGTTCATATGAGGTGATACGTCAATGCAGTGTCAACTTCTTTCTCTTGGGTGCCTTGACCCGTTGCTAGATAGTAATCTTGGACTTTAGGCAGGCCCGCCTAATGCCAACAAGAAAGAGGCCTAGAGGGTCACACACTAAGTGTATTCAAGTATCTCAAGTAGAATAAAGATTATTCCCGTACATGGTTTAATAATTATTCAAGGAAGCCTAAATTGTTTTAATGTTGGAGGAAGAATAAAATGAAAACAAGTACACGTCGTGTATTAATTATTACACGCCGTGTAGTTTTTATTTTGAAAACAACTACATGTCGTTTATTATTAAATGTACACACCGTGTAGTTTTCATTTTGGAAAGGAAATGAATAAATGAAAACAAGATATACACGTCGTGTACATTTAATGTACACATTGTGTAGTTTTCAATGAAAAACAAGTACACGCCATGTATTTATTATTACACGCCGTGTAGTTTTTCTAGTCGGGATTTTGAGGATATAATATTGTTTTATTAAATGATATTTATTATAATCAGTGTGAGCACATGTCATTGAATTAATTATTCGACATGGGGTTTTCAATAAGAGTTAATGAAATAAATAAAACGTGTAACGTGTTTATTTATTGTCATAACTCTACAACCTCAAACTCGATTATAAATATCCTCACAACCCCAACTCTTTTCCTACACAAGATAATAGTTGTGCACAACAATTCTAGAGAATTATTTCAAGGTCAAAAGAACCTCTTCCTCCAAGAATGCTCTCAAGACTGAGAGAGATCCTCTTCCATCGGATCAAGATGATCTAAGGCGAACAACGCAAGCAAAGGTTTCTCCACGCTAGCACCCAGAGACTCCTTTGGCAATGTCCCGAGATACGAGGTACACGTGTGGATCATATATAGAGGAAGTCTACACTTGGATTCTGTGACGCAATGACAAATCACATCGGAATGTGATCAAGAACATCAACGAAGAAAGAACACTCAAAAGGTATTTCTTTTCAATTGATTAAATTAATTATAATCAACCTGTAACGATCCTTGTTTGTGGTTCCGGGAAAAACCTTCTTCTTTGTCTTTTTCTGTGATTCAATCCATGGAGACTGGCGTTTATCATCGTATTGATCCCGGATTGATCATTGTTAATGACGAAAAGCCAAGTGGGCACATCCACCCACACGCTTCTGCTACATCTGGAACCTTCAAATGGTATCAGAGGGAGGTTACAATGTTGATTATAGTTATTTAATTTTCGTTGATAATTTATGCATTTATATTTGATTCAATTCGAAATAAACCATTCTATAAATCTGAATAAATGAAATTTGTTCTTCCTCCTTTGTTTCTCGATTCATATCACAGAAATGGACTTTTAATTTTAATTTTGATTAAAATAAAATGAGGATCTCATCCGGAGGAGCCTCTCTTTCTGTCTATACAACACGGGAATACACGGCGTGTAATGAAAACTACACGCCGTGTACTTAGGTTCAACGAACCAGCACTGGTCCGCCAAACCACGCCGTGTGAATTGTGTATGCCTATGTATTTATTACCCTGTGTTGACCATAAATGAACAACGCGTGGAAAACAGGAATACACGGCGTGTATGTTGGAGCAATATGCTATGTAGTCCGATCTGGCCCAGGTGAAACCGTGTACAAGGATAAGCCGCGTACCACGCACACGGGATCGCCAGGTCGGTTACCACGTAACAAGGAAGTACATGTCATGTATGATTTATCTGCAGGCTATGTACTCCAAAATTTCCAAAGTACAGAAAACACACCAAAGCCCCTAGCGTGTACTTTGGATAAAGGGTGAAAAGAAATACACGTCGTGTAAATATAAACTACACGCCGTGTACTTTCCGGAAATTTCACCAGGTTTCCTCCAAAAGTACAAAGACCTGTACAAGGAATATGGATGAGAAGAATCTCAAGGAAATTCATAAAGGAATTTAAGATAAAGAATTGATTAATTATAAGATCATAATTAATTGAATCCGAGCGTGACTTATCTTAAATGATAGAACGATTAAAAGAATTTGAATTCTAAATATGCGTAAATGTTGTTACATGCTATGGATGATCATGAGATAGACCAAAGACCCCTTGTATGTGAGTATGGTTAAATTTAAATTTGTTTAATTTAAATTCGTTGGCCTATGAGCCTTCTTCCAATAAAATGTAGGGAATGCGTTCCCATGGTTTCTTTAATGTAAACCCGTGTTATGGAGGATCTCCCAAGCCAGAGGAGACGGTTCGAAATCCGAAGCTGAGGCGAAACCAACCCAAGAAGATACAAAGGTGGACAGGTGGGAGCTGCAGAACACGAACCATCGGGTTCAATGTGTTTTTCCCTAGGTCAGGGTTAGCTTATCAAACTGCTAGATAAGTTAACCAATAGAAGCTCATGATCATGCCATCTTATTTTATTTCTGTCTGATTGCATGGTTTATTTATTATGTATGTGTTGTCGCGATCACATAATTAATGAAATAAATAAGCATGCAAAGATGGAATAAAATAAAAACCGGACTATACGTAAACATTATCGGAACATGGTTAATCACTTAAGCTAGCATCACTTAATATTAACATGCATGTGATAATGAAAAACTACGCATAAAAGATTAAAATCCCTCAATACCATATTAAGTCAGACTAAGCCTTCCATTACTTGATTAAGGGCAAGACTCAATAAAACTATGTGTTTGACCAACCCTTGTTGGGACACTTACTTTTATAAAGGAAGACCTTATGAAAGGTTTCGGGTTGACTTAACCATATTACATCAAGAGGAGTATCCCTTGCTTGACTTGATGTAATATTGGAGGCAAGAGTTGAGGAAATCCAAGTCAGGATTTCAGGATTGGGGGGTCCACTCAACAGATCAAGGAACTGTAAGCTCACAGTTGGCAAAGACCTGCCTACCTAAATACCTTCAAATAGCTTGACCAACCCTTGTTGGGGTTATGCGAAGGGGAATATGGATCCTTGCCACTAGAATGTCAAAGAAACTTGACATTCTGAGTTCAATGGTGAGGGCCATTTGGACTTGATAAAATAGTGGGAGAATTAATAAATTCATTTATTATTTTTCATAAAATGTAATCAAGAAAGTATTGATAAATTTTCTTTTTTAATTTGTAGAATCGAAATGAAAAACGTGTCAACCACATTTTCTCTGTGATCAATTCTAGATAAAGACAATATCCTCACCAGTAGTAACTTCCAAGAATGGTTTAGGCGCCTTCGGGTTATCCTATGCCATGAATGAAAGTTTTACGTGCTGGAGTCCTCACTTCCTGATCCCCCTTCCAAAGGGGCGAGTGATGAATATTTCCTCATCTATGATCAACATTTGAGCAATGCACTCGACGTTCAATGTTTGATGTTGCCATCTATGTCTAGTGAGCTCATGAAGTCTCATGAAGACATGGATTCCTACAGCATGCTCGAGCACCTCCTTAGTCTATACCAGGAGAGAGAAAGACAGGAAAGGTTTGAGATCTTCAAGGCTCTATTTCAGAGCAAGCTTAGAGAGGGTACCCCAGCTAGGCCTCATGCAGTCAAGCTCATTGGCTACATTGAGCGCTTAGAGGTTCTAGGGTTTAAAATCCCCGAAGAATTGGGTACTGATCTCATTCTTACATCACTCCCCCATAGCTTCTCAAACTTTTTTGTGAACTTCAGTATGAACAACATCGAGAAGTCTTTGTCTGATCTTCTTATCCTTATTCGCTAAGTGGACAATGACATGAAGCATGAAAATACTTCTACCCTCATGGTGAATAAAAGGAAAGGGAATGCTAAGAGATTTAATCCCAAAGCTTCTTCAAGGCCTTCCAATAAAAGGAAGATCAAAGGGGAGGCAAGGGAATAGTATGTTGTTTGTTTCGCATGTGGAAAGAAGGGCCACTGGAAGAAAAACTGCACACAGCCAAGGAAGCAAGGGGAAGATTCAGGTGTGTTTGTTATCAAATTCAATCTATCTGTTTCTACTAATTGGGTATTAGATACTGATTATGGTGCTCACATCTGTATCCAAATACAGGAACCAAGTAGATTCAGAAAGATTGACCGAGGTGAGGTGGATCTATGAGCAGCCAACAGATCCAGACTCACTGTTGTAGCTGTCAGAGACTACCATCTCACATTGCCTACTAGGATGGTCTTGGTTTTGAAAGGATGTTATTATGTACCCTCTGTAACTAAAAGCATTATTTCAGTATCCATATTAGATACTGATGGATTCATCTTCAAGTTTGGAAGTGGATGTTGCTACTTTTATAAAGATAGCATTTGTTTTGGTAGGGCACATTTATATAATGGCCTTTATGTGTTAGACTACACAAACCAAGTAATGGAAATAGATGACAAAGTTAATTCACATGACTCATACCACACCCAACTTTGGCATCACCGGCTAGGTCATGTCAATGAGAAACGTTTGACAAAATTACATCAAGATGGGTATTTAGATTCTTTCAAACTAAAACCACTTGGTGTATGTCATGCGTGTCTACAAGGCAAATTGACCAAATCCCCATTTAGTGGGAAATGTGAAAGGGCTAAAGATCTTCTAGAATTAGTTCACACAGATGTGTGTGGACCATTTCCAATTGAAGTAAGGGGTGGGTTCTCGTACTTTATAACTTTTACTAATTATTTTAGTAGATATGGATATATCTACTTAATGAGGTCTAAGTCAGATTATTTTGATCAGTTAAAAGAATACAAGAATGAAGTTGAGAACCAGATTGGTAAGAATATTAATAAACTCCGCTTAGACAGATGAGGATAATATCTTAATCAGGACTTCATTGATTTCTTACGGGAGTTTGAGATTATATCTCAACTCACTCCTCCATACACGCCCCAGTGGAATGGTGTAAGTGAAAGGAGGAACCGCACTCTATTGGATATGGTGAGATCAATGATGAGTCATGAGAGTCTTTCATTATCCTTTTGGGGATATTCATTACAAACAGTAGCACACATACTAAACCAAGTACCAACTAAATCGATAAATGGTATTCCATACGAGTTATGGAGTGGACGTAAAGCCATGTTATCGAATTTACATGTGTGGGGTAGCGAAGCATTTGTTAAGGCCTCTTCAGGTAAAAAACTTTCACCTAGAGGCACAATGTGTATCTTTATAGGATATCCCAAAGAAACAAGAGGATATTACCTATAAAAACCCTCAGACAAAAAGGTTACAATGGAAAGACACGCCATATTCCTTGAGAGGGAGCACATATCCAAAAGAGATAGTGGGAGCGAGATAGACTTCTATGAAGTCGAGGCTCAAGATACACAGGATTTGGTACAAGAACAGATTCCACAAAGCCCCGTGGAATAACAATTTGTTCCAGAGACACAAGAACTGCATAGGAGCACAAGAGAGGTGAGAGAACTAGAACGATATGGTTTTCTTGTCACCGAGGATGGTGACTCATTATTGGTTGACAATGATGATCCTCTTACCTACAAGGAAGCAGTTGAAGGCACAGATGTTTCCAAGTGGCAAGAATCCATGAATTCGGAAATGGATTCCATGTACCAAAACCAAGTCTGGATTTTGGTAGATCCTCCAGTTGATGTAAAGCCTATTGGTAATAAATGGGTATTCAATAAGAAATTGGACATGGAGGAGAAAGTTAGCACCTATAAGGCACGACTGGTTGCAAAAGGTTTTAGACAACGTCAAGAAATTGACTATAATGAAACCTTTTCACCGGTTTTGATGCTGAAATCCATCAGAATTCTATTGGCCATTTCCGCTTACCATGACTATGAAATTTGGAAAATGGATGTCAAAACAGAATTCCTTAACGGGAACCTCCGGGAAGATTTCTACATGACACAACTTGAAGGGTTTGGGACTCCAAATGATTCCAACAAGGTATGCAAGTTGCAGAAATCCATTTATGGATTAAATCAAGCATCCAGATCATGGAACATTCATTTTGATGAAGCTATAATAGAATTTGGATTTGTTAAGAATGAATGTGAGCCTTGTGTCTACAAAAGGTTTAGTGGAAGTTCAGTCATTTTCCTAATTGTATATGTTGATGACATATTACTAATTGGAAACGAAGTACCTGTCTTACAGTCAGTTAAGGCATGGCTGCATTAATGTTTCTCCATGAAAGACTTAGGCAAGGCAACATATATTCTTGGGATCAAGATCCATCGTGATAGATCCAAGAGAATGTTGGGCCTGAGTCAAAGTACATACATTGACAAGATACTTAAGAGATTCAGTATGGAATAGTCCAAGAGGGGATTGTTGCCAATGTCACATGGCATTCATCTTTCCAAGAAAATGTGTCCTCATACACATGAGGAAAGAAAGAGAATGGAAAAAATCCCTTACGCATCCGCGATTGGGTCAGTCATGTATGTTATGCTATGTACAAGGCTAGATGTTGCTTATGCATTAAGTGCGGTAGGCAGATATCAAGCTGATCCAGGAGACCGCCATTGGATGGCAATCAAGACTATCCTTAAGTATCTGAGGTGTACTAAGGATATGTTCCTGGTTTATGTAGGAGATGAGGAACTAGTCATCAGAGGACATGTAGATGCTAGTTTCCAGACTGATCAAGATGACATGAAGTCACAGACTGGATACATCTTCAGTTTGAATGGAGGTGCACTGAGCTGGAAGAGCTCAAAGTAAAGTGTGGTGGCAGATTATACAGCGGAGTCCAAGTATATCGCAGCTTCCGAGGTAGCTAAAGAAGCAGTATGGATGTGAAGCTTCGTCTAAGAGATGGATGTTGTACCGAGTAGTAAAGATCCTATCACACTTTATTGTGATAATACTACAGTAGTGGCACTTGCAAAATATCCAAGGTCACATCAGAAGACAAAGCACATACTTCAGAAGTATCATCTCTTGAGGGATTTTTCTCAGAGAGGGGAAGTTGCAGTGAGCAGTATTTCCACGGAAGACAACGTGGCGAACCCCTTGACTAAAGCCTTGACTCAGCAGAAACATGATCGTCATGTGAGGTCTAGCAGACTAAAAGTCGTAGGTAGTTGGCTCTAGTCCAAGTGGGAGTTTGTAAGGGTTGTTGTCCTGAGAACCAACTATTTTGTACTTTTATTACATGAATGTTCACTTATTATATATTGTTCATTGTTCTATATGACTATAATATAATAATGTCCTGGAATATTTGTTGCATTAATAAGGTCATGGAAGATCCCCACTATGATGAGAACCATGAAATTCTATAACAATATTCTGAAATAAAGTTCTACAGTTGGATGACATACTATGATAGGACACATAGTATACAGACTGTCATGTGCGAGTACTCGTAAGAAGACGAGACTCTCTCTCACGGAGTTCGCACTTGGTAATCTCCAAGATGGGAGATTATGAGAACAGACCCACCAATAGTAATTCTGCATGTCTTGGTGTCATTGGACATTGCTATCTACGAGCGTGTGGAATGGTCCTTAGACTGGAAGATTATCATTAACTCATGTCATGACTCACGCACTTAGATTTACTGACGAAAATCATCACACAGACAGTTGGCGGGAAGTAGGGTATGTTGGGTGCATCACGAGTGACATGTTGTTAATGGATAAGTTGAGGAAGGATTTTTCCCTTCCATTTATGGAAGTTGATATCTTGGTCCTTTGATTGAAATAGAACTGTCGCATGAAATTCCATGGCCATGGTGTAAATGAAAAGTTTATTTCAGGTAGTCAAAGAATGATGAATCAAGCATATAGGTTTATGACACTGCCATGAAACCTGCTTGATGAGATATTGAGACAAAGGGATTAAATTACATAGTAATTTTTTGTATGAGGTGATACATCAATGCGGCGTCAACTTCTTTCCCTTGGGTGCCTTGACCCGTTGCTAGACAGTAATCTTGGACTTTAGGCAAGCCCGCCTAATGCCAACGAGAAAGAGGCCTAGAGGGTCACACACTAAGTGTATTCAAGTATCTTAGGTAGAATAAAGATTATTCCCATACATGGTTTAATAATTATTCAAGGAAGCCTAAATCGTTTTAATGTTAGAGGAAGAATAAAATGAAAACAAGTACACGTTGTGTATTAATTATTACACGCCGTGTAGTTTTTATTTTGAAAACAAGTACACATCGTGTATTATTAAAGGTACATACTGTGTAGTTTTCATTTTGGAAAGGAAATGAATAAATGAAAACAAGATATACACGCCGTGTACATTTAATGTACACGCCGTGTAGTTTTCAATGAAAAACAAGTACACGCCATGTATTTATTATTTCACGCCGTGTAGTTTTTCCAGTCGGGATTTTGAGGATATAATATTGTTTTATTAAATGATATTTATTATAATCAGCATGAGCGCATATCAAGGAATTAATTATTTGACAAGGGGTTTTCAATAAGAGTTAATGAAATAAATGAAACATGTAACGCGTTTATTTATTGTCATAACTCTACAACCTCAAACTTGATTATAAATATCCTTACAACCCCAACTCTTTTCCTACACAAGAGAATCATTGTGTACAACAATTCTGGAGAATTCTTTCAAGGCCGAAAGAACCTCTTCCTACAAGAATGCTCTCAAGACTAAGAGATATCCTCTTCCATCGGATCAATATGATCTAAGGCGGACAACGCAAGCAAAGGTTTCTCCATGCTAGCACCCAGAGACTCCTTTGGTGACGTCCCGAGATACGAGGTACACGTGTGGATCACCGCTAGATGAAGTCTACACTTGGATTATGTGACGCAATGATAAATCACATCGGAACGTGATCAAGAACATCAATGAAGAAAGAACACCCAAAAGGTATTTCTTTTCAATTGATTAAATTAATTATAATCAACCTGTAACGATCCTTGTTTTTGGTTCTGGGACAAACCATCTTATTTGTCTTTTTCTGTGATTAGATCTATGGAGACTGGCGTTTATCATCATATTGATCTCGGATTGATCATTTCTAATGACAAAAGGCCAAGTGGGCACATCCACCCACGCGCTTCCGCTGTGCCCGGAACCTTCAATAACTCAAAATATTCGTTATCAATTTAAAATTAACATTCAAAATGTGTCACTCAGTGAAAACCAAGAAAACATGCTATGTTTATCTTGATAATTAAATACAATGATTCATAATTCAGTTGTGATATGTAGGAAGCAGTCTCATGTCAAACCGACACACGATATGACCGATATGACTCAAAGTGCATGTCTCCAGTTTCAAATGACATTTTAATAAAAAACACAAGTGACATATTCAAAACCAATCAAACATATTCGGATTTTTTTGATACTTTAGAAAAACAATCCATAAGTAATTTTTGACATGTATGAATTGTCCACACCTTAATTTGATGCATGGTGTGACCGTTATAATTTCAAGTGTGTCTATTTATTTAGAATTGATATTAATTTTAGTAAAAATAACAAGTGGCATATTGAAAACTAGTCAAACGCATCTGAATTGTTTTAATACATTAGGAAAACGATTCATAAGTCATTTGTGACATGTAGGAATTAACTGCACCTCAATATAATTCATGGTGTGACCATTATAAGTCAAAGTGTGTCTTTTTATTTAAAATTTACATTAATTTTAGTAAAAATAACAAGTCACATACTAAAAACTGATCAAACATATTCATATTATTTTTATAATTTAGGAAAATCATCCACAGTTCATTTGTGATGTGTAGGAATCAACCATACCTCAGTCTGATGCACGGTGTGACCGGTATGACTCAAAATGTCCATTATTAGTTTAAAATTGACATTTTAGCTCAAAATGTTTCACTCATTGAAAACCAAGAAAACTCACTCTGGTTGTCTTAATAATTTAGAAAAATAATTCATAAGTCAGTTGTGACATGAAGGAAGCAGTTTGATGTCAAACCGGCACACGATGCGACCGATATGACTCAAAGTACATGTTTCTAGTTTCAAATGAAATTTTAATAAAAAACACAAATGACATACTCAAAACTGAGAAAACACATTCAAATTGTTTTGATCCTTTAAGAAAACGATCCATTATTCATTTTTGATTTGTAGGAATCATATGTACCTTAATCTGACACATGATGTGACCAATATAATTCAAAGTGTCTCTATTTATTTAAAATTGATATTAATTTTAGTAAAAAGAACAAGTGACATATTGAAAATCGAGCAAATACATTCAAATTATTTTGATACTTTAAGATAATGATACATAAGTCATTTTTGATGTGTATGAATCAACCTCACCTCAATATAACACATTGTGTGACCGGTATAACTCCAAGTGTGTCTTTTTGTTTAAAATTGGCATTAATTTTAGTAAAAATAACAAGTGACGTACTGAAAAACTGGGCAAACGTATTCGGATTATTTTCATAATTTAGGGCAATGATTCATAAGTCATTTTTGATATGTAAGAATCAACCACACCTTAATATGACATACGGTGTGACTGATATGGATCCAAGTGTGTCATTTTATTTAAAATTAAAATTAATTTTAGTAAAAAGAAGAAGTGACATACTGAAAATTGAGAAAACACATTCGGATTGTTTTGATACTTTAGGACAATGATCCATGAGTCTTTTTTGATGTGTAGTAATCAACCGCATCTCAATATGATGCCCGGTGTGACTGGTATGACCCAAAGTGTCTGTTATCAGTTTGAAATTGAAATTTTAGTTCAAAATGTGTGTCACCCATTGAATACCAAGCAAATGTGCTTCGATTGTCTTGAAACTTTAAGACAACGATTCATAAGTCATTTGTGACGTGTAGGAACTAGTCTCACATCAAATCAACATAGGATGTGATTGGTATGACTCAAATTGCATGTTTCTAGTTTGAAATGACATTTTAGTAAAAAAAGATAAGTGACATACTGAAAACTGAGAAAACATACACTACTAGAATATTGGTCTTTGAAGCCCCCTAACACGGGCGACCGCCTCTGGTGGTTGCTGTAGGTACCCAAAAGCGACCGCCATTGGCGGTCGCTGTCCTTTGTAAAAAAATTAGGGCTTTGGCACCCCCCCCCCCTCCCCATCACCCTCGACCTAGCCCCCCCCCCCCCCCCATCACCGCCCTCCCCCGCCGCCCTGCCTCGCCGCGCGCCCCGCCGCTCGCCGTCGCCGCCCTCCACCGCTCGCCGCCGCCGCCGCCCTCCACCCTCCACCCTCGTCGGCCTCCACCCTTCGTGTGCCCTCCGCCCTCTTCCCTCCCGCTCCGGACGCCCTCTGGCCTCTGCCCCCTCTGTCCCCTACCCCTCTACCCTCCAGCCTCCGCCCTCGGCCCTCTGCCCCCTCGCCCCCCCCCCCCCCCACCCCGGATGGCCCCTGCACCCCGGACATCCCCCCCCCTGCACCCCGGACAGACCCCCCGTACCCCAGACAGGCCCCCCCGCACCCCAGATAGCCCCCCCCCCCCCGGCACCCCGAACATGCCCCCCGACACCCCGAACGCCCCCCCGCACCCCGGACACCCCCCCCCCCCCACCCCGGATACCCCCCCCCCCCCCCTCGCTGACTGTCCCCTATCCCCTCACCGCCTCCTCTCCTCCGGCTCCCCGCCGCCACCGCCGCCCGTCCCCTCCCTCGCTACACCGCCTTTGGCTCCGGCTCCCCTTCGTTGCCTCTCCTCTCCCTCACAGCACCGCCTTTGGCTCCCCTCCCTTCCAGGTTTGTAGCACAATTAGTTATGACATGGGCTTTCACTTACATTATTATTTTATCAATGGTTCATAAACAAATGATTAGTATTTATTTTAAATATAGTTGATTTGAAAAATGCAAATGTAATAATTATTGTGTAAATATTTGTTATACTGATATTATTATGGATAAGAGTTGGATTGATCTTACAAATCGAACATCTAGAGAATATTTCAATGGCATTAAGCAGTTTATTGACTTCAGCAGAGGATTTGAAAGTGACTATATTAGTTTTCCATGTAGAAAATGTGCTAACAGATATCAATTCACATGAGATACTGTGAGGGAGCACCTATTCTTTAATGGATTTCTGAAAAATTATAAGAGTTAGACTCGTCATGGAGAAGAATATGTTCGTTGTCAAAATACGGATGCGACTCAAATGGATGTTGATGCAAGGATTAATGATCCAATGCATGAAATGATTACTGAAATGTTATGTGGGTTTGATCCTTAAGTAATTGCATCCAGAATCTTGAGACTGGTGAGATA
Source organism: Viscum album (assembly GCA_963277665.1). Lineage (NCBI taxonomy): Eukaryota > Viridiplantae > Streptophyta > Magnoliopsida > Santalales > Viscaceae > Viscum > Viscum album. The sequence continues at coordinate 922,942,071 of OY728130.1, forward strand.
AATCTTCTCTCTGGTGCAGATCGTGATTCGAGGAGGTTTTATGAAGCACTTGATGATGCGAAAACAGAATTATATCCTGGATGTACTTCTTACAATAAATTGTCGTTTATCATGGAGTTGTTGCATTTGAAGACTTTGAATAATTGGTCAGACACATCATTCGACATACTTTTGGTGTTATTGAAAAAGGTTCTTCATGTCGACGCTAAGATTCCTGAGTCATATTACCATGCTCATAAGTTGACAGAGAACTTAGGTTTTACATATGAAACCATAGATGCATGTGCAAACAAATGTATGTTGTTTAGAAAGGAAACTGTCCATTTGGATATTTGTATGGTTTTTGGTGCTTCCATGTGGAAAGAGAACAGGGGAAATAAGACTCGTCAAAGTCAGATTGCGATACAGGGGAAACCGATTTCCGTAAAGAAAATGCGTTACTTTCCCCTTAAACCGAGGTTGAAAAGATTTTTTATGTCATCTAAAGTTTCTAATTTAATGAGATGGCATGCAGAAAGAGTTCATGAAAGTGATATGTTAACCCACCCGGCAGACTCTCATGCATGGAAGGATTTTGATAAGAGACATCCTGATTTTGCTAAAGATGTTCGTAATGTCCGATTGGGATTGGCAGAAGATGGTTTCAATCCATTCAAGTCTATGGTTGGTGCAACTCATAGCACATGGCTTGTGGTGTTGGTTCCATATAATCTTCCTCCGTGGCTTTGTATGAGGCAACAATTTATATTACTTTCTACTCTTATTGATGGACCTAAAAGTCCGGGGGATAAGATTAATGTTTACCTTCAGCCATTGATTGATGAGTTGAATGAATTTTGGGGCGATGGTGTGATGACTTATGACTGCGAAATGAATGAAATGTTCAAACTACAAGCTGCTTTATTATGGACAATCAATGACTTCCTAGCTTATGCAAATTTATTAGGATGGAGTACGAAAGGGGAATTTGCTTTCCCTTATTGAAATAAAAGTAAAAAATATGTATGGCTTAAACATTCCAAAAAATGGGCATACATGGGTCACAGACGTTTTCTCCCCTCTCAGCATAGGTTCAGAAAAGACAGAGTGGCATTTGATGGTTCTAGAGAGTTCAGCCCAGCACCAAATATCATAACAGGAGTTGAAATGTTATCGCAGATTGAGGAAGAAAACATCCACACGGTATATGAAATTCACGATTTGGTGTCTCCTCTAGTACGTAATATTTGTGCTGCGGGTAGGCAGTGCAGTCACAATTGGAAAAAGAAAAGTATTTTTTATAGTCTTCCATATTGGAAAACTAACATGCTGAGGCATAATTTGGATGTCATGCACATTGAAAAAAATGTTTGTGATAACATATTGTGGACCATTTTAGGTGTCAGTGGAAAATCAAAGGACCATGTTAATGCACGTCGTGATTTGGAAGAAATGGGTTTAAGGAAATAGTTTCATTTACAGTTAGTTGAGGGAAATAAGGCATATATGCCTACTGCACAGTATACAATGACTACAAAGGAGAAAGAGACATTTCTTTCCATTTTGAAGATGCTCAAGGTGCCTGATGGTTACTCTTCTAATATTTCAAAGTGTGTGAATCTGACAAGAAAGACATTGCAAGGGTTGAAAAGTCATGACAATCGCATACTACTTCAGTAGTTGATTCCAATCGCAATTTGTGATTGTTTATCCCCCAATGTTGTTCAGTCATTGATTGAGATGAGTAATTTTTTTAGACAGCTTTGTTTAAGAAATCAACGAATGAGTGATTTAAAAAGTTTGCAGGACTGAATTGTACTTACACTTTGTCACTTTGAGAACCCCCCCCCCCCCTCATTTTTCGATGTTATGGTCCACTTGATAGTGCACCTAACTGATGAGGTAATGGATACTGGTCCAGTGCAATTTAGGTGTATGTATCCTATATAATGGTATTTGAGTACATTGAAAAGATTTGTATGCAACAGAGCTCATCCGGAGGCATCAATAGCCAATGGTTATTTGATGGATGAGTGTACTACTTTTTGTGAAGAATATCTTACGGATGTTGAAACAAAATTAGATAAGCCCTCTTGGATTCATGATGGTCCAGTTGGAGAAGGAACCACATTTGATATGGACAACATCGAGTGGATACAAGCACATCAATATATCTTGTTCAATACTCCATCAGTTTCACCATTAATGCAGTAAGTATCTTATCAATGTGCTTGTATAACTTTTACATGTTTTGTTTGCATAAGTTGATCATTTAAACATCGCGTTATCATTTGCAGGAAACACATTAATGAGATAAAAGAAGAGATGTATCGTGCGACTGAGTTGCAAATTCAACAATCTCATTATGCGTCATTTCATGATTGGTTCAAGGATTATGTATATATAAATTGATTTTCATTATGAGTGAAGTATTATACTAATTTCTTTTTTCATATATCAGTATTGAATTTTATAAATTATGTAGGTTCGTAAGATGAGGGAGTTAGGGGACCCCGCGCTAACTGAAGAATTTATCCAACTGGTTGAGGTCCATCTATAACGGCTCATCGTTATAAAGCTATTGATGCTAATGGTTTTCGATTTCGCATTAAAGATGTTGACGACAAACGAGCAACACAAAACAGTGGCATCGGTTGTCCATTTGTCGATTCTGGTTATTACTATGGTCAATTGATAGACATCATTGAAGTTGTATACACACACGGTTTGAGGTACATATTGTTAAAGTGTAATTGGTTTGATCCAGTGCGTGGATGTAAAGTCGGTCAATATCAGTTTTCATTGGTGAATTTTAACTATATGTTATACAGAAATAATGAACGAGTTGAGAATGAACCTTTCATTTTGACATCACAAGCGGAACAAGTATTCTTCGTTACTTTGCCTTCGGATCCATATTGGCAAGTTGTTGTCAAAATGTCTCGGTGAGGAGTGTTTTTATTTGAAGAAGATGAACCCGAGACTATTCCATTTGTTTACCAACAGCTTGATCAACATACCGTAGTTCAACGTAAAGAAGATATTTATTGGGTCAGAGCAGTTGTTGAAGGAGAAATGGTTGATTTGCATGCTTAATGAAAGGTATAATTGTTTTTCCGCTATTCAGTATTGAATGTCCTAGGATATCATAAATTATCTAACCATTTTATAAATCCTTGTAAGTTTTAATCCTCACTTTTGGAAGTTTATTCAGTTATAAATATTTATGGTGGTTTTACTCTTGGTTTATTGATGTTATTGTCAGTGTATCTTCCCTTTGAGGTATTCTTCATCTGGTTCATGTACTGCTTGATTTTTTATTAATTCTATCTGAAATTTGGCTATGCATTGACTGGTTTTGTACATAATTTGTATATCTGTTTTGTTAACTTTCTGATTTTTTAAAATTCATTCACAAATAATTATTCAATCCATTTTTTGTTTGATTAACAATTGTACAAGTTTGATTTTTTTAGGAACAATCCAATTTATCTTTTAGACACTTTGGATAGTCCCCTTACTAATGTTTTTTATGACTGCAGGCATGTCAGGGGAAGAGGTAGTAGATCCACATCATCCATCTGAGACATCTATGACTCAGGGTTGAGGTATGTTTGAATGTCATTGTCTCTATTTTTTATGTAATTGATAAACATGTGTGTGTGTGTGTGTGTGTGTGTGTGTGTGTGTGTGTGTGTGTGTGTGTGTGTGTGTGTGTGTGTGTGTGTGTGTGTGTGTGTGTGTGTGTGTGTGTGTGTGTGTGTGTAACATCTGTCAAATTATATATAAAATTTCAACAGGATCAGACTCGATTGCTTCTTCCTCTCACAAGAGAGGCCCCGGTCGTGGCATTTTATCATGGAATTCTGACACGACGATTGATGTTTCATTTGATGAGGTATTTCATCCTGTGGGACTGAATGCCCCTGCATTTATTCGTCAGCTGGGTCATATCATACGTGACCCACATCGATTTCCATTGACCACGCGTGACTGGGCTTCTATCCCTCAGGACACATTAGATCATCTTTGGAGGGAGGTTCAGGTAAGAAGACCATTTTACTTTATTCTCTATGTATAAACAATACTAATATGTGTGATTTTTTCTTTATAGCAAAATTTGAAAGTATGCCCCGAAGAGTTTCGGCCCGTGTGTATGAGAAAATGTCGTAAGATGTGGAAAGACTATAAAGGCAAAGTGAAGAGGGACCACTGGGTACCAAATGTGGGTGCCCTAGACATTCTGGAAAAAGTCCCGAGAGGTGTCCTCCCGGGTCAGTGGCGTGACTTGGTTGCATATTGGTCTACTGAGGGTGTTGTGGTTTGTATATTTATTTTGGTGTATATATATTTTCAAGAATGTGTGATTTGTTTGAAATTTGAATGAATTGAATGTAGGAGGTGTCAGCACGCCATTCTGAGAATCGAGCGTTGCAGGGACCACCTCACAGGCTCGGGACTCGTCACGTGTCTCAGATCCGACATGAGGTATTTATTATTCATTTTTTAATTTATTAATTAATATGGTTTTGTGTTTATATTCTATTCATACACAGTTGTGGGAGCAAGGTGCACCGACTGATAAAATGTCGGTGTGGATGAGGACTCGTGATCGCAATGATCCAGAGACTGCAGCATTGATAGTAAGTGCTTGTACTTACCAATACTTACATAAATCTGTATATTAATTTATATATATATATATATATGTATATATATATATAAATATTTCACAGGCTCAATTTGAAGTTGAGTTAGAACATCTGTCAGAGGACCAGCGACAGCTTCCTATACGAAGGGATGAGATCTTTCATCGCATTATTGGTCGGGATGGGCATAGATATAGTTTGACCTATGGAACAGGGATTCCTCATTATGTAGTGTCACGCGTTGCGGTTGTTGGTCCTGCTGTTGCTCAGATGACACAGTAGTTGTCAGATTTCGAGGCACGGTTGCGCGCTTCCGATGAGGCAAATGCACAATTGACCGCTGAGGTTAGAGCACTGCGGGAATATGTGCGTCCAGGTGATGGTGCAGGGGATCATACGACGCAGGTTTATACTGTATTTATTTATTTAATTTAAGTTATTTTTGTTATGAAAATATTCATAATGTTTATTTGTTGTAGGCCCCTGGCCCACTAGATGAAGGTAGCAGTGATGACCACGCATGACGCATCATATTCACGAGGTGTGTTTCTATTTTTGCTGGTGGGGTTGTTATTGATGTATAAGTTGGGATTCTAGTGAGATTATTTGTGATTTGGGGGTATCATTTGTGTTTTGGTATGACGCAATGTTTGTGTGCACGAATTGAGAAGTAACCAAGTAACCACCCGAACGACCTCGGAATGTCACGAAATCATACGATAACGACCGCGGTGTGAATTTTGAAATGGTCGGACAAACGGCACGTCAATCGGAGGTGCTGTTTGACCGCGGTGACTGAAAACGTGTTTCCAGAGTCATAAAACACCAAAACGACGTGTCGCGGTCGAATTCAGAGCAAACATGCTCCGAATGACTTGAAACCGCATGAGAACGATAGGAATATTATTCGTGAGATGCAGGAGGAGACGGCACGTCCATCGGACGTGCGGTGCGTGCGGTACGACCGAATGTGTCATTTTCAGCAGTTCGGCACGCTGTAAAAGGGCACGCTGTAAAAGGGCACGCTGGGTGGTCAAAACCACCCGAACGACCTCAGAATGCCACGAAATCATACGAAAACAACCGCGGTGTGAATTGTGAAATGGTCGGACAGACGACACATCAATTGGAGGTGTCGTTTGACCGCGGTGACCGGAAACGTGTTTCCGGAGTCATAAAACATCAAAACGGCGTGTCACGGTCGAATTCAGAGCAAACGTGCTCCGAATGACCTGAAACCGCACGAGAACGATATGAATATTATTCGTGACATGCAGGAGGAGACGACACGTCCATCAGACGTGCGGTGCGCGTGGTACGACAAAATGTATCGTTTTCAGCAGTTCGACGCACTCTTAAAGGGCGCGCTGGGTAGTCAAAACCACCCGAACGACCTCGGATTGCCACGAAATCATACAAAAATAACCGCAGTGTGAATTGTGAAATGGTCGGACAGACAGAACGTCAATCGGAAGTGTCGTTTGACCGCGGTGACTGGAAACGCGTTTCTGGAGTCATAAAACACCAAAACGGCATGTCACGGTCGAATTCAGAGCAAATGTGCTCCGAATGACCTGAAACCGCACGAGAACGATAGGAATATTATTCGTGACATGAAGGAGGAGACGACACGTCCATCGGACGTGCGGTGCGCGCGGTACGACCGAATGTGTCGTTTTCAGCAGTTTGGCGCGCTGTAAAAGGGCGCGCTGGGTTGTCAAAACCACCCGAACGACCTCGGAATGCCACGAAATCATACGACAACAACCGCACTGTGAATTTTGAAATGGTCGGATAGAAGACACGTCAATCGGAGGTGTCGTTTGACCGCGGTGATTGGAAACGCGTTTCTAGAGACATAAAACACCAAAACAGCGTGTAACGGTCGAATTCAGAGCAAACGTGCTCTGAATGACCTGAAACCGCATGAGAACGATATAAATATTATTCATGACATGCAGGAGGAGACGGCACGTCCATCGGACGTGCGGTGCGCACGATACGAACGAATGTGTCGTTTTCAGCAGTTTGGTGCGCTGTAAAAGGGCGCGCTTGGTGGTCAAAACCACTCGAACGACCTCAGAATGCCACGAAATCATATGAAAACAACCGCAGTGTGAATTGTGAAATGGTCGGACAGATGACACATCAATTGGAGGTATCGTTTAACTGCGGTGACCAAAAACGCGTTTTCGGAGTCATAAAACACCAAAACGGCGTGTCACGGTCGAATTCAGAGCAAACGTGATCTGAATGACATGAAACCGCACGAGAACGATAGGAATATTATCTGTGACATGTGGGAGGAGACGACACGTCCATCGGACGTGCGGTGCGCGCGAAAAACATTCATTTTAAGACAACAAAAAACACTTTCCTAAACAAAATCAAAGACTCCAAAATAAGAAAAACAAATTAAAAAATGATAACATTTCTTAAATTGGTGGTTTTAAATTATTATAGCGCACATGAGATGTCAGATTTCATTTTATTATATGTATATAATAACTGAATAAAGATAACAAATTTATGTTTGTTTTGTTTAGTTTTCTTTGTATCTTATTGTAGGTTTTTAAAGCAGATGATTGTGGATCGTTGAAGCACGTCTATCATTTATTGTTTATGATGATCTTGATGTTTATTGTGTTTGGATTTGTTTTTCATTTTTTATGATTTATATGCTGTTTTTTTTTATTCTGTACCATGAATTTTTTTTTTTTTAAAAAAAATCCAGTGTAGCGACCGCCATTGGCGGTCGCTATAGGTCGGAATTCCGGCCTACTTCAGCGACTGCTGCGGTCGCTATAGGCCAAAGTCTCGGCCACCTTCAGTGGCCGCCATTGGTGGTCGCTGTAGGCCAACAGTGTCGGGCCTAAAGCGATCGCCATTGGCGGCTGCTGGGCGGTCTCTACAGGCCAATAGCGACCGCCATTGGAGGTCGCTATAAGTGAAATTTTTAGTAGTGATATTCAAATTGTTTTGATACTTTACTACAACGATCCATAAGTCATTTATGATGTGTAGGAATTAGCCACACCTCTATCTGACGTACGGTATGACTGGTATAACTCCAATTGTGTCTTTTTATAAAATAGATATTAATTTTTATAAAAAGAACAAATGACATACTCAAAACTGAGAAAACACATTCGGATTGTTTTAATACTTTCAGACAACAATCCATGAGTCATTTATGATGTGTAGGAATCAACCACACCCTAATAAAATGCACGGTGTGACCGGTATAACTCTAAGTGTGTCTTTTTATTTAAAATTGACAATTTATTAATGTATATTTTCGTATTAATGTTTAATTTATTTCTTTATAGTATTACTAATATAAGATTTATTTTCTTATATAGGTGGATTATTTTGCTCAGATTGATGTGATTTGTTCGTCAACTGATACCATGAGCGGACTTTTTTGAGAAAGGACAGTGGGTGACAAAAACGAGGAAACATTAATGTTTTTAAATGTTTGTGGATAATAATTGTAAATGTAATTATATAAAACATTGTTTTAAATGTATATAGTAGTGTTTTTTTTATATTCATGATGTAATTTTTTTTTCAATTAAATTGTATATTTTTCATACAGGTTACAGGTATGTGGTGCAGTGTGCTATTATACAAACAACACATTGTATCATGTTGGGCCTTTATCATTGTTTTCAGCGCTGATAAAGCCCCCCAATCAGCGCTATTGAAAGCGGTGATAAAGGGGCCCTCTTTAATGGCGTTGAGGACAATAACGATTTTATAACGCTGTTAAAAGCCTTTTTTCACGTTGTTAAGGGTCGTATTTGTAGTAGAGATTATTTCGTGTAAATAATAATAATTAAATTATAAATTATTTCATGTTTCGTCATTTCAATTGTCAACTTTTAGAATAATTTTAGGTTTGAAATGGTCTAAAAAAATTGATACAGTTTTTTTCAATCATATATTAATAATAAAGGAATAAAATTAATAATACACACACATATATTAAATAATTAATATGAAATTACTTTGATGAATGTTTGTTGAGCGACATTGTTATGAAAGAGTGACCTGAATGGGCATACTTATTTTAAAAAAGCATCGCATGCAGTTTTTTTTTTTGATATTTTTTTATGAAAAATTGCTTCAAAAATAATTTTTAATAAATTTATTGTTGTTTTGAAATAATTAATGATTTTTCATTAATTTAAAGTTTTCCACATGTTCTAGTTATTTTGAGAATTTATAGAATTAAAATTATATTTTTAGTATTAATAAAATATTAATTTTTTTTTTTTGTTATTAATGAATAGGAATACTTAGTATTAATAGGGTGCGGTCTAAGTCATGCTTTGTTAGGCTTGGGTTAATTTATGGCTTTGGGGATTCTGGTGGTCTGTTTTCATGTCAAAACAGAGAGCCGTGCGGCCCTCGCCGGTGGTTTAAGGCCAAACAGAGGCCCGTGAGGTGAGAGCAACAGTTGCGTTTGAAATACAGGACCATGGCAGCCTAACCATTCAGATTGGGACTCTTGCACTGTTTTCCCTGTGACCAATTCCGAACTGCGCCGCCGGAACGCCAATTCTGTGCATATATACTCCAATCATCTTCTCCAGATGCAACCACAGAGACACAAATCACTATGTCACCCCGCTCTGGTTTTCACGCCATGGCTCCCCGCGGGACTCCCTGGAAAAACTTCATAGTCCCCGCACTGGCACTGCTGCTGGCTATGTCCGCCTTTCCGGCGGCTCTTTCCGGCAGCGGGCGGTTGTCCGATCAGACCTCCATGCGCGTGAGGCATGAGAGGTGGATGGCGGCGCAGGGTCGGAGCTACCGGGACGACGACGAGAAGGAGGCGCGGTTTTGGATTTTCAGAAGGAATATGGAGTTCATCAACGCCTTCAACCGCGCCGTCAACCGCTCCTTCCGCCTGGCCGCCAACCGCTTCGCCGACCTCACCGACGACGAATTCCGGGCGTCCTACCTGGGCTACGTCCCGCCGTCGTCTCGCCCCCGCCCGGCCCCATTTCCGGCGGTGGATCCCGCCCGCACCCGCGGCGGCGCACCGGCCAGCGTCGACTGGAGGGAATACGGCGCTGTCACGCCCATCAAGGATCAACAGAACTGCGGTATGAATCATGATTACGATAACGCCGCGAATTCATATGCCGTCATTGTCGTAACTGTAATGGTTTTTGGCAGCATGTTGCTGGGCATTTTCAGCGGTGGCGGCCGTGGAGGGGATAACAATGATCAAAACTGGCCAGATGGCGTCACTCTCCGAGCAGCAGCTCGTCGACTGCGTGTCGGAAAACCGCGGCTGCGATGGCGGCGCCATGGTTCGGGCTTTCGACTATATCCTCCGGCACCAGGGCATGGTTCAGGAGGAAGATTATCCATACCAGGCCAGGGGAGCCGCCTGCAACGATCAGGCGGCGGCCGTCGCGGCCACCATCAGCGGCTTTCAGTCGGTGCCGGCCAACAGCGAGGCATCCCTGCTGGAAGCCGTGTCCCGGCAGCCCGTGTCGGTGGCCATAGACTGCAGCGGGCCGGCCCTAAGGTATTACAGCCGCGGCACCGTGGACGGAGAGTGCGGCGGCGATCCGAATCACGCGGTGGCGGTGATCGGGTACGGGACGGCGGAGGACGGCGGGAAGTACTGGGTGATAAAGAACTCTTGGGGGGAGGGATGGGGGGATGCCGGATACATGAAGCTGCGGCGGGACGTGGACGACCCAAGAGGGCTATGCGGCGTGGCCATGGACGCTTCTTACCCCACGGCTTGACCTCCTAATATTTGTCCCTTGGATATTTGGACCCGTAGAATATTTAGATATCTATATCGATGAACATGAGTGAATTGTTTAAGATTTCATCTTCATAAAAAAATATATATATTTTTTTATTCTCCCCCAATCACCTTTGCACCACGTGCCTCTTGTACCGATCTCATGCCCCAAACCCGAGCCCTACCTTGTTGCAATGCTTGAGGTGATGTAAATGCTCTAACCCGGCTTGCTCCATAGTAACTTGATTGACACATGTAATTCTTCAAGATTTTAATATATATTTTCCTCAAAATAAACACTATGTTGATAACTTGTTTCATACGTAACACCGAGTTAACATAAGACACGACATATTAGAAGAATATTATTAAAAAATTATATGAATAATAAAAGGTATACCAAATAAAAAGACATTAATCAACTAAAAATGATTACATTTAGAGCATAAAAAATTAATATTATTTAATATTATTTTTTTTCTTAAATAACTATTTTTCTTCAGTGTTGTATATTTTATTCTAATAAATTAAATTGACCACATTTAAAATATTATTATATATTAACAAATATATTAACATTTTTTAACCATGAGCTGATTTTATCTATACACCACCCAAAACCATGATCGTCAAACAAGCAGCAAACATTGGCGTTCTCATAGCCAGGTACGGCGGGGGAGGTAGCTTGCAAGCCATCTTTATCAATCAGTCAAGGATCGGTCCAAATATTAATTTTCGTACCATCTCCGACCCTCCAGCCTAGCCCTTTAAAAAGTAAATTTCGTGATCCCCAAAGGCTTCTCCATAGAAAGCTGGGGCGGGGGCCAAGGGAGGAGTTCTGAAAATCTGACTGGGGAAAGTATTTTGCATGAAGAATCCGCGCACAAAGAGAGGATGGATGAATCATGAGGCGCCAACCTTGTTTACCCAAAAGGGCGTCATTAAAGAGTCGGAGGTCTCAAAATCTCATTCTGCCGCCTGTTTTAGGGGTGCAAAGTGACTTCCAAACAACCCAGTGAATTTTTTTTTCTGCCATTATTATGACCCCACCAGAAGTTAGCAATGCAGGAGTGGATATGGTCAACAAGCGTGCCAGGAAGCTTGAACATGGACATAATATAGCCTGGGACAGACTGCAGTGCAGCTTTGATGAGTGTTTCCTTACCCGCTTTAGAGATTCTTTTCGGAGTCCAGCCTTGGATTTTTTTCTCGATTCTATCCACCGTAGATGAGAAGATTTCTTTTTTTGAGCAACCAACAATAGTGGGAAGCCCAAGGTATTTGTTGTGTTTGTCAACCATTTGAATGTCTGTAGTAAGACAAAGCTCTGCTCTCTTGGTCGGTGAGACGTCAGAACTGAAAGAGATTTCCAATTTGGCTGGATTGATCGCTTGTCCAGATGTCCTCTCATAAAGGCAGATCACCTGGCAGATAATGAGACATTCATTATGAGTAGCTCTGGAGAAAAGAAGGCAGTCGTCGGCAAAAAAGAGGTGCGAGACAGGTGGGCTAGCCCGACAAACCTTTGCCCCATGAATCCCTTTTGAGACAGCGATCGAGGAAATGAGGTTAGAGAAGACGTCAGCCACCAGGATAAAGAGAAAGGGGGAAAGGGGATCTCCCTTGCGGAGGCCACAGGTAGGTGAGAAGCCTTGGGTGAGTCCACCATTAATGTTAATCCGAAAAGAGACGGACGAAACACATTTCATGATCATATCTGTCCATCTGGGGTAGAAACCCATTTTTGTCATGACGTCCAGGAGAAAATGACATTCCACTCGATCATAGGCCATAGTCATATCTAGTTTCCAGGCTATAATACCTCTTTTCGCAACGGATCACGTTTTCATAGAATGAAACACTTCATGGGTCACAATGACATTATCCGTGATAAGCCTCTTTGCTACAAAAGCACTTCGACTTTCAAAGATAATAACAGCTAACTACGTGCGCAGACGATTAACCAGGACCTTTGAGAAAATCTTGTAAGAGACGTTACAGAGACTGATAGACCTAAAGTCCAAGGCTGCAAGAGGTTTCTTGATCTTTGGGATGAGGGTAAGAATTGTCTCATTAATAGAGAAGAGGTTGATTTCCCCAGCCCAAATGCCTTTCAGTAGCACGCATATGTCAGGGCCGATAATGTGCCAATATTGCTTAAAAAAGAGAGCATGGAAGCCATCGGGACCGGGGGATTTTGTGGAGTGGATTTGTTTGAGAGCTTAAAGGATCTCATCGCCCGTGAAATCTTTTGTGAGCTGGCGGTTCATCTCGTCGGTAATCACATGTTTGATGCAGGAATCAACCTCCGACGATAAGATAGAATCTCCTGCAGTGTAGAGTTTTTGGAAATAATATGAAATAATATCGTGGATACCTTCAATGTTGGACACCATTCCCCCATCAGGGTGGGTGAGGACCAAAATGTTGTTTTTGCGGCGCCTGGAAGAAGCATTTTGGTTAAAGTAACGGGTGTTTGCATCCCCTTCTTTGATGTGGATTTCTCATGCGCGCATAGCCCAGAAGCTTTCTTTAATGCGAAGAGCCGCATCTAGTTCACTTTGCATACTAGCAATTTTAGAGAGAATATCATCCGTTGGGGGTTGGGAAAGAAGGCCAATGAGTTGTTGTTCAAGGGAGTTACACAGCTTGTCGGGTTGGCGAAATTTTTTATTGCTCCATGATCTCAGATTAGCAACCACCTGCTTGAGGTTAAAATTGATGTCTTCACTTCCACCCTGCCAACACGATTAGATAACTTCTTCACACTCATGGTCTTTGGCTCAGTAGCTTTCAAACCGGAAGGGTTTCTTGCATCTTGAATTACGACCACTATGAGAGAAGTCGATAACGATAGGGAAATGGTCCGAACAGTTCGGAGCCAAGTGGGAGATATGAAACATCTTGAAGATATTAGTCCATTCCGTCGATCCCAGAAATTTGTCTAGACGCTCAGCAATGCGTGTGCTTTCCGTGTTCCCCAAAACCAGGTGAAGGGGCTGCCTGCATGGCACAGATCAGCCAAGTCCGCCCTAGAAATCGCATCACAAAAGTCTAACATCGAGGCAAGGGGCCGATGTGCTCCACCACATTTTTCATGCTGGAATAGAATCTCGTTGAAATCACCGCCAAAGAGGATAGGGCCAGTAATACCTTGTCGTAAAGAACAAAGAAGTTCCCAGGATTTCCATTTATCGTTTTGTGAAGGCCAGCCATAGAAACCCACAAAAGTTCAAGGCGGAGAGAGGTCATCATGGATGGATGCAGCCACATGATGTGCCAAGTACGAGAGGATTCTGACGTTGACATTGTCCTTCCAGAGAAGGCCCAGTCCCCCTGAGTGGCCTTGGCGGGGAACCGGGAGGCAACCCTGAAACCCGCATTTGAGAGTGATGCAATTGTTGTCCTTGTAATCCAACATGGTTTCGGACAAAAAAACCATATCAGGGTGACTTTTTGCGCAATGGCGCTGGAGCATCCGAACCATTCGTGGGTTGCCAAGCCCCCAACGGTTCCAACATAGGATTTTCATTACTCTAGGCAGGGCTGTGACATACCCGCCTCCGCCTCTGAAACTTCATAGAACTGTCCATCGCCTGCCACTTTCCACCATTTTGGGAGGTGTTCAGTCACTTTACTATCCTCCATATGTCTTTAATGTTCCCCGGGTTTTGCATTGGTAGTATCACCACTCCTATCTCCACGATTTGCCCTTTTCCATGTCCGTTGAGTAAAGGTACCTGATGGTTTAATCCCACTCGTATTGGCTTCATCCATGAGGTTGATCCCTGGAGCAACAGACACTGGCCCAGGAGCATACTCTGTTGATTCGATGCAAAGTTGCCTGGGGTCAGAAACCGGGTCGGGTGGTTCCTTACATTTGGACCTCGGTCCAAATAGTGGTGAGACACTGTCTTTCGTAGGTGCAGGAGTCGGAATTGAGAAAACGGCCGAGTCCGAACTCTGACTCGCATGCTTGTCCTCGATTCTGGCCCCATTCATTGCGCTGTAAGAAGACCCTCCTTCCGCCCGCTGGTCGTCATGATTGTCCCCCAAAAAATCCGGTGGTCCTAACATGATGATGGTATTGAGTTCTGGTTCAGTTTGCTTGGAGAAGGCCTTCGCTAGTCGGTCACAATCCTTTTGTTTTTCCGCCTAAAAAATAGTCACAAATCCTGCTGTTTTTGCATGGAGCCAAGGGTCGTATTACAAGATGATGGTGCCTTCTCCATTCTCCTTCCTCAAATCACAAACTTTCTCAAGGTGTCCAATACACCCACAGAAAAAACAAAAAATTGGGAGTTTTTCAAATTCAAAAGAAATCCAGGTATTTGAATCATCAATTGATAGGAACAGACCCCTCATGAGTGGTTGTGTCACATCGACTAAGGCTCTAATCCTCACCACAGGTCCCCAGTGGATGGGGTCAGATTGGTCCCAGTCCAGAAATTTACCAACGCGTTCTCCAATTTCTCGCATAACACGTTCTGTTCTACTAGGAAACAGAATTCCTTTGATTCATATCCAGAAGGGTGAGCGAGTCAGTTTAATTTTTTGAATGTCGTCCTCTCCTGAAAAGTCATCCATGAGAATGAGTTGATTGTCGAAAGACCATGGTCTACCTTTGAGCACATTTTATTTATCTTTATTGTTGAAAAATTCGAAAACAATGGTCCCATCTCCCACTTCATGTATGGCAATTCCATCCTCCAATCTCTATAAATTTTGCAGAGTATTTTTTAAGGCCCCCAGGTTGAATGAACATTTTGCTAAGAATTTCCCTACCACCAGGAGAAACATGCGATGTAACAGAAAGGCGTATTCATTTTTTCATGTGGCGATTGCCGCTTTCTCTTTGTCAGCCAACAAAAGGTTCTTCCACTGATTTACCAATTCAGATTCCATGAAAAACAAAGAGCACCTCCTCAACGTTTCCTCTCGAGCACACCCTTCATGAGCTTAGCACTCTCAAATACAAAGCTCCTCATCGCAATCAAAACTATGCAACACGAACCACAGAGAACTCTAATGTACGAGCCAAAGTCTCAGCGCAACTCAAAATTCAGCGGCCCGATGATAGTCATCGCACAGGAGCTCCTTCGCGTGGTAGCAAAACCCCAATGTGAGTATCGCCTTCGCGATCAGAATCGTTTCAAACAAACTGTACGAGCTGAACACCGTATTCACACCTCTAAAATTCATGATCACAACCCTTTGCGAGTAATTCCTTCACTCTCAATACTCCGCGTGAGTACCACCGTAACACTCAAGTCCTTGCGCGATCCCCACCCAATGCGTGTGACACCCGCGCGCTCAAGCCACCTGCGCGAGCACCACCAAACACTCAAATTCCTATCTGATCCCAACCCTACGCGCGCCGCACCTGGGCGCTCAGCACCTAAAAAAATACCCGCATGCTCAACACCTACAAACAACACCCTGCGCGATCCCCACCCAGTGCGAACATCCCCTGTGCGCTCCGCACCTACAAAACAACAGCTGTGTGTCGCGAACAACACCTGCATGCGAGCAATCTCAGCCCTGCGTGCGAGCAAACCCCGCCCTGCATGCGAGAAAGCCCTACAAACGTGCTTGAAACACCCTTTTCGAGCAATCCTTCGCAAGCCGCTGAAGATGAGTTGACAAGATTTTGTGGTGAATCCCTTCGAGTGCAAGATCTCTGCGCGCCGTGGAAGACGAAACAATGGGAAGCTCCGTGTGGACCGACCTTCACGAACAACACCTCTGCCGGTCACAGAAGATGGATCGACGAGATCCTTCATGAACAGACCCTCCACTGTCTCGTCGATCTGAAGAAATCGATCGATCGGAAGTCGTTCCAGTCCGTAAGCTGTGAAAGGATCAGGGGCCACAGATCTCGAGCAACCCGAAACCGTCAGAGGATCGGAAACCGATCGCAAGTCGAAAGAAGAACGAAATCTGACTTCAAGTCAGATCCGCAAGTTGAGAAAGGTCGGGAACCAAGGAAGAACAGAGACCTCAAGTCACGAAAACCCAAAGATGTGATCGGGACTTTAGGCCGAGAAATGGGAAAACTAAACCGTGAGTAGGCACAGTGCGCCGAAGAGGAGTGAAAGGGGAGGAAGAACCGGGGAGGACCGATGCAGGCGCCGATCTGAAAGAACCGAACGCCACGAAAGGATCACCGAGGACAACACCAAACCCTAGGAATTCCTAGTAGGGGAACTCTCACAACGAGAGAGTCTACTTCTCCTTCCCTCTTTATATTAAAATGTTATATATACAAAAAATGGAATTCCCTTCACTTATACAAAGATCTCATATCTACGTCATTTCTCTACTCATTTTAAAGAATTAACTCAACCAAAATTATTCCCTAGTATATCCTACACTATCTCCCCGCATCCTAGAAGCTTTGGCCTTGCTAAAAAAAACAAGCTAAAGATCCTCAAGGTGTTACCCAAGGGAAAACATCAAATGAAAGAGGTAAAGTTCTCAACCAAGCTCTCTTAATTCTCATCTTCTTATACCCCTCAAACCTATTCTATCCATGAAAGTATGATAAAATCAGTATTACTAATAGTTTGAAATGTTATTATACTAATGAAATGTACATTTTCTATCTTCCACCAAAATTATTCAAAAAATGAAGACATCATTATGCGTATGTGCGGACAACTGCCTCCATGAATGGTGTGCTTGATTTTCTCTCACTCCCTTACACGTCTGGTTCTAAAAATCTAATTAATGAAATAATATTATCTTTATAATATAATTAAGATTTTGAAATTATAAACTATTCCCTATCTTGCTTCCTTTCTATGGAAAATGAACGTGTTTCCCGTGCGTATGTGCGGATTACCGCCTCCATGAAAGTGACATATTTCATTTTCCACTCTAGTATTTTCTTATGTATCCAAATCTCTTAAAATATGGTTCAACACATTAATAATAGCTAAATAATATCATTACGGTTCTTTAATAATGATATTATGCCAAAAGAATCACTTTCCTAACTGCACCCACCCATAGATTATAACATGCTTTTGTTTGGGTCGGTTTAACCACCTATATAAAAAATACTATAAATTTCTATCATAGTTAACCAAGAAAACATAATTACTGATGATATTGGAAAATAATAAGTAAATAATGATTTGTTTTTTATGGAATGGTAATGGTAATATGTAACCCATTATTAAGATACCACTCCTCATTTGTGAAAATCATCAAAATAAGCTTGTCACCGACTTCATCATTACAAATCATAACTAAAATAACTGAGAAATGAAATTAGAACTTTATAAATCATTATAACACATCTATTCTAGTAACTTTAATGATATAAAAATGATGAACACTTAATCTTTAAATAAGAATCGAAATTTCCATTACGAAACTAGTATTAAACAAACACTCAAAGCCAATAGCATCCGATGATAAAAATAAAATCTAACTAATTAATATATTTGTAATAAATGGTTATAAATAAAGTTTATAAAAGGGTATAGGTAGGAATAAGGTTCTGAAATTGGTTATTAATATATTTATTATTTTTATACAAGAGGTTAGATCACGTTCGATTAAGTGGGATTAAAGGTAAGAGTTTTTTGTTAACTCAAACCCCCTTTCTTTGAGTTATAACGTTTCATCTTGGACTTTTTACTTATATGGATGGTTTCTTCCACCCTAAGATTTTATAATGATATTTATCTTTCTCTTTGGGGAAATTATTTTTTAATTCAAATATACTTCCATGATGAAGTTCTTCCCCATAAAAGTATGGCATTGTTAAGAATAATTATCATTCTCTTTAATGACGATCTTTCTTCTATGCCCATATTTTCCCTTCCCGCCAATGTTCTACTTTATATTAGGGAACCTAATAATGTGTTATCTCACATGACTTTCATATTTCCCTTCTCCTCTACTCAAATGAATTTTTATTATCCATTTTTTATGATGTGGATTTAAATAAAGGTATTTTAAAATATTATAATGGATTTCCATCCATGATTGTTTATTTTATCTTCAAATACACATTTATTTGAGATTTTTTTTATGTTTTTTTCAAGGATACATTATTGAAGGTTCTTTTAAAAAAAATTAAATGTTTTCAAATGTTTACACATCACCTTTTTGAAAATAACTTTTTAAATTTATCCATAAAATCACCATTTTATGATAATGTTAAAAATTGTTTCTAAAATCTATTTTTAAGGTTTTTCTATATGAACAAACTCTTTTTTCATTATGGCCATTATTTTCAATGAAGCTTCATTTCCATGTTTAAAAATTGTTATTCTAAATAAACCTAAATCATAATGATTCTAAAATGAAATGGCTGAACTTCCTCTTATTTTTCAAAGTGATTTACCCAATGACCAGGAAAATGATTTTTTCTTTTATGTCAACATCCTTAATGCTCTTTATATTAAATTGTGGTTATGTTCTTATACAATCACCCACCTTGTTTCTCTATATGGATTATGAAATATTCTATGGAAGTTTTTAGGAAACCCATTTCTTTTCCACAATTTGATTAACTAATGTTTGAAATATGATTGTTTTCATGTTCTCTTAGCACAAAAATATAAGAAAAATTATTATTGAAAAGTGGGGTCCTATATTACCCTCCAATGAATTTGTTGAAGTTTTATATCACATGAGATCAAAAAGGGCACATGAGTAGTATCCCTAGCCAAAGAGGGCATATGAGTTGTTATCCCAATCCCAAGAGGGTGCACTGGTTATTAGCCCAAGCTCAAGAGGGTACACAAATTGTTAGCCTAAGACCAAGAGGGTACACAGTGTTGTACCCCACACTCTTTGATTTTCATGATCACAATCACTTTCATGTTTATCTAACATTGTTTTTAAGTGTTGTGGATAATAGGCAAAAGATTGCCAAAGGATTGGCCCAAGAAAGCTGGCAAAGTGGACTGAAATTCAGTCCACCGGCCAACCGGTGTGATAGCACCGGCCAGCCGGTGGACCTGGCAGAGGCATTGCCCACTGCCAGGTTCTACCGGTCAGCCGGTGGCTCTGTCACCGGCCAGCCGGTGGCATCCAGCCCCAACAGTGATGGCTACTGCCTCACCACCGGCCAGCCGGTGGCTCCTCCACCGGTCAGCCGGTGGAGCCTGGACCAGAATTCTCCTCCTCTGCCAAGGCACCGGCCAGCCGGTGGCCCTGTACCGGCCAGCCGGTAGCCCTGGTCAAACTAGCCGTTGGCTTTGACCAGTCAACTCCAAAAGCCTCCCAACGGCTCCGAGGCCTTTTCCAACGGCTCCAAAGCCCTCCAACGGATACTTGAAGGTTCCTAGCCTATAAATAAAGGCCTAGGAAGCCCCGGAACTTCACACAAGCCACCGGACACATTGTTGAACATTTGGCGAACCTCCGGTGGATTTCCTCAAGGAACCCAACGTGCTCCAATCCAATTCCACATCCAAGAGCACCATCAAAGAAGCTTGGGAGAGCACGCTACATCAACTCCATCTATCCAATTGGCGCCCAAGTCTTCCTCCAATACGGTTTTTCTTGTTTATTTATTTTGAGCTTAAAATTGGGTTTGTGCCTACAAACCCCAAACCTTTTCTCATCCCCCTTTCTTTTGGGTTTCACACCACCATTAAGGTGTGAAGAGGTTTCTTCAAGCCTTTCCTTTTAAAAGGCTTGAGTTTTCGGTGAGCTAGCCTTCACCCGTTAAAAAGGCTAGTGGGTTCTTGCTATTCCATTGAAAGCAAGTGGTTTCTTGCTAAACCAATAAAAGCAAGCTGTAATAGGTCCTAGTGCTACCTCAAAGCCTAGTGGGTTTCTTGCTAAAACCATTGAAAAGCAAGCGGTAGGAATCTCTCAACGGTTGAGTTGGGAGCGGAGACGTAGGCCGGGTTTTGGCCGAACTCCGTTATCAATTTCTTGTGTGTTTGCCTCTTTATTTCCGCTGCACTTTACTTTGATTTTTAATTTGTTAATCAATTTTTTAAAAGGCAATTCACCCCCCTCTTGCCATCATTCTCGTTTATTCCGACCCAACAATTGGTATCAGAGGGAAATTTGAGTAATACCCTAACCCGGTTTCAAATTTAAGATCCATTAAGATGGCATCAACCTCTTTCGCCCCCGAGGGCCTCTCATTGGGTCGGGCTCCATTTTTTGATGGGACCGACTATAATTATTGGAAAACCCGCATGACCACCTTTCTTAGAAGTATAGGTTATCCCATTTATAAAATAGTCATGCAAGGTTACACTCTCTCTTCCCCCGATGAATCCAAATGGACCCAAGCCGATATTAGAAATTTCGAGCTTGATGACAAAGCCATGAATGCTCTACATTGCGGCCTTGACCGAAATGAATTCAATCGAGTTTCCACATGCACCTCCTCACATGAAATCTGGAAACTTTTGGAGGTTACCCATGAGGGGACGAACAAAGTAAAGGATACTCGATTGGACATGTACCGTCAGGATTTTGAGTCTTTTTCCATGCACCCAAATGAATCTATTTCTGAAATGTTTACACGATTTACTGACGTGTGCAATGGGAGAAAGTCCCTTGGTGATGATGTTTCAGCTGAAGCAATGGTCAAAAAGATCCTATGGGTCCTTCCGAGCTCATGGGCACCAAAGGTGACGGCGATCCAAGAAGCTAAGGACGTCAAAAATATGCCGGTAGAGGAGCTCATCGGATCTCTCATGACCTACGAGATCACCATGAGGAGGCAAGCACAAAAGGAGGGCACCCCTATCAAAACTCCAAAGAACATCGCCCTCAAGGTACAAAAGGAAGAAAGCTCATCATCATCCTCTTCATCTTCTTCATCTTCAAGCGGTGATTCGGAAATGGAGAATCTCGCCCGCCAAATGCATAAATTTATGAAGAAGCACAAAAAGAAGAAATCCCGCAAGCACCGAAAGCAAGAACCCACCGAAAAATCCGAGCCCAAGGTAAAATGCTACGGGTGCGGCGAAAAGGGCCATTACAAGCCCGATTGCCCACTCAACAAAAAACGGGCCACGCCAAAGGAAAAAGGAAAGAAAAAGGTCCTCAAGGCGACATGGAGTGACTCCTTCTCATCCTCCTCCTCCTCCTCCTCGAGCGACCAAGGTACAAAATGCCTAATGGCATTTCATGAGGTAACATCTTCCGACTCCTCCTCTTGTTCTTAAAATTCCAATTCTTTAAATCATCTATCTTATGAAGAACTCTCACACGCTAGAGACCAACTAGAAAAAGGTTTTCATACTTTATCGTCAAAATTTGTCGCTTTGAAAAAGAATTTCAAAAAGCTTTCCTCCGAAAAAGACCAACTTCTCAAAGAGAAGGAGGAACTCACCCTTAAAATCCAAAATTTTCCAAATGTTGATTCTATGGAATCAACCATCAAAGACCTAAGGGAGACCCTAGCTAAGTTCACCCAAGGGGAACAAAATTTGAACAATTTGCTTGGTTCCCAACGAATTTCAAGAACCACCCAAGGGCTAGGATATACCAATGTAGCCTCCTCCTCCCATGCACCCACTGTTTTTGTAAGGGGGAGCTCTAGTTTTAAATTTTGCAATTATTGTAAAAAACCCGGGCACCTCATTTATGAGTGTAATTGTAAAAATGCCCGGTACGGTCAACCCAAATCTATTTTCTATTCCGATGAGTTCTATAGGAGAAGACCCGCCATGAGACAAGTATGGATTGAAAAATCCCTTCTTGCGAGTCTCTCCGGGCCTAAAATTGTCTCTTTTCAAAATCCCTCTCCCCGGTGACTTTTTGTTTTTATTTAGGGGGAGTTAGGATCTTTTAAGCTTTTTGTGTATTCAAAATTTTTCCTTTCAATTTCAACACTTGGTTTCAAAACTCTCAATTTCAAAAATTTTCATTTGGTTTCAAATTTCAAATTTCAAATGGTTTTTGATTCAAAACTTTCAATTCAAACTGTTATTCAAATTTTTATTTCAATTTCAAAAATCTCAATTGATCTTTCAATTCTCATATTTTGTTTTTCAAACACATTTCCCTCAATCAAGTTTTATGCCCCATTCTATTTTGATAATCACAAAGGGGGAGAAATTTCTTGATTGATTGGGGGAGAATCCTTTTCATCATGCTTAGCATTTCTTTTCAATTTTTCATTTAAAGCATGCCTTCATTTAAGTTTTTACATTTCTTAGATAAGTGATTGTGATCATCAAAATAGGGGGAGATTGTTGTACCCCACACTCTTTGATTTTCATGATCACAATCACTTTCATGTTTATCTAACATTGTTTTTAAGTGTTGTGGATAATAGGCAAAAGATTGCCAAAGGATTGGCCCGAGAAAGCTGGCAAAGTGGACTGAAATTCAGTCCACCGGCCAACCGGTGTGATAGCACCGGCCAGCCGGTGGACCTGGCAGAGGCATTGCCCACTGCCAGGTTCCACCGGTCAGCCGGTGGCTCTGTCACCGGCCAGCCGGTGGCATTCAGCCCCAACAGTGATGGCTACTGCCTCACCACCGGCCAGCCGGTGGCTCCTCCACCGGTCAGCCGGTGGAGCCTGGACCAGAATTCTCCTCCTCTGCCAAGGCACCGGCCAGCCGGTGGCCCTGTACCGGCCAGCCGGTAGCCCTGGTCAAACTAGCCGTTGGCTTTGACCAGTCAACTCCAAAAGCCTCCCAACGGCTCCGAGGCCTTTTCCAACGGCTCCAAAGCCCTCCAACGGATACTTGAAGGTTCCTAGCCTATAAATAAAGGCCTAGGAAGCCCCGGAACTTCACACAAGCCACCAGACACATTGTTGAACATTTGGCGAACCTCCGGCGGATTTCCTCAAGGAACCCAACGTGCTCCAATCCAATTCCACATCCAAGAGCACCATCAAAGAAGCTTGGGAGAGCATGCTACATCAACTCCATCTATCCAATTGGCGCCCAAGTCTTCCTCCAATACGGTTTTTCTTGTTTATTTATTTTGAGCTTAAAATTGGGTTTGTGCCTACAAACCCCAAACCTTTTCTCATCCCCCTTTCTTTTGGGTTTCACACCACCATTAAGGTGTGAAGAGGTTTCTTCAAGCCTTTCCTTTTAAAAGGCTTGAGTTTTCGGTGAGCTAGCCTTCACCCGTTAAAAAGGCTAGTGGGTTCTTGCTATTCCATTGAAAGCAAGTGGGTTCTTGCTAAACCAATAAAAGCAAGCTGTAATAGGTCCTAGTGCTACCTCAAAGCCTAGTGGGTTTCTTGCTAAAACCATTGAAAAGCAAGCGGTAGGAATCTCTCAACGGTTGAGTTGGGAGCGGAGACGTAGGCCGGGTTTTGGCCGAACTCCGTTATCAATTTCTTGTGTGTTTGCCTCTTTATTTCCGCTGCACTTTACTTTGATTTTTAATTTGTTAATCAATTTTTTAAAAGGCAATTCACCCCCCCTCTTGCCATCATTCTCGTTTATTCCGACCCAACACACAGGTTATTAGTGCAAACCTAAGGAGGTACACGAGCTGTTATCCCAAGCCCACTATGTGATGAGAATAAGTTAGAAATGCCTACTCCACTAAGTTACGGTTTACCATGCTTTCACTTATGCTATATTTCTATGTTATATGCTTATGTTATGCTACCATGGATCATGTTTACTATTTAATGTCTTACACTCATATTCCATGGAATATATTTGATCATTTGAGACTATAGGTCATTCTATTATGACATGTGGGAAACTCTTATTATTCCATATTTTTTAATAATATATTACTCACATGCCCATGTTTTTTCATATGCTCATGATCTAAATCTTGATGATATTTTGAGGGTTTTTCCCCTTACTGAGCATTTGAGCTCACTCATTCCTTATGTTTCCATTCCCTAGGTTATGAAGATGAGTATAACTTATGAGGAATCTTGAAGGGGGTCTAGTGTGGCTCGATTATGAGGAAATGTTCACAAGTGTCATAAAATAAGTTGCTTATGTAGTTGATCCTCAAATACACAAAACCTTGCGTTCTTGGGATTGTGTGACTATATGTGAGATATAATATTTAACTTTTGGAAATGATATAAAATAAAGATATTTTTATCTTGGTTTGTATCAAATCTAGTGTTTAAAGAAATAATTTTTATCACTAGATCCAGGTGCGTGGGTCTGGGGCGCCTTAGTTGGTGCTAGAGTAGGTTTTAGTTATTTTTAGGGATTAGTTTAGTTATTCTTGGGATTAGGATAGGAGCACTTAAGTTAAACTATAAGGATAAGTAAGTATATGAAAACATCTTGAAGCTTTTGTGAAATAGTGTTTGTGTGATTTCCTAGAAATTAAATCACTATATGGACACTGGAAAGTGGATTCTGCTATGAGACAGATGCACCTAAGGGTAATCACCCTTAAAAAATCCAGTTGTGTTTCAAATCAAACTTCACTCAGTGAACGATGAGTGTTCCCAATACTGTACACCTATCTAGACACTCTCAAGGGATATTATTTGGCTAATTTAGATTCTCTTTATAAACCATTATGAAGGATTTAATTACCTAACTAGTTCAGATAGAGAACTTAGTAGGGAGATGACCATAGATAACTTTGATTGAAACCTATAAATTTTTAAGTCAGAGTATTTATGTAATTTATGAATTATTTCTTACAGGTTCATAGTTTTCTTTCTATGCATTTAATAATTTTCATTCTCAACTTTCATTTATTTAAATTAATGGATGGAACCCAGAGGAACCAAGTCATCAATGAGTGTAATGGGAAACATAGAGATTCTACCAACAAGAAACCTAATGGGATAAAAGAATGGAGTGCAAACCTTCATGAATATTATGAACAATAATGAAAACCATATGGAGCTCTCAAATTCACTAAGGAAGGAGCAACTTTCTATCAAGTATTTCTTGCACTAACGACCACCAACCATCAGTGGGTCTCCCGATTCACTAATTGCTGAGCAATAGATTAGTACAATAAAAAGATATTTTCCATTCTCTAGAGCTCAAAGCATGAAAAAGTTTTTTTCATGTATATCATTTGGAAGGTGAAGGTGATCAATAGTGGTACCCAATCAAGAACACAATGCCAATGGAAGAAATCAAATCCATGAAATGAAAAAAATTTAAGGAGGTATTCCTCAATAAATATCTTCCCCAAAATCTTTGCACAAAAGTAGGGAGAGAATTCCACGTGTTAAAATAAAAGGAAGATGAGTTCATTAGTACCTATGAAGCAAACTTCACAAGACTTGCAAGGTACATAATGTGGTTGTATTTGATGCAAATTTTGCACATATTTTATTTAATTTAAATATGTTTTAATTTATAAAATAATTCTTTAATCGATTAATTTACCATTGTTGATGTTTTGTCACTACGGGAAAAATGAGCAATTGCGACGGGTTATTTGCGACGGGAATAAATCCCGTCGCAAATAGTCATGTTAAAAAATTATTTGCGACGGGGGTATTTTCCCGTCGCAAATAAGGAGGCTTTTGCGACAGGATTTTTTTCCCCGTCGCAAATCGTTTTCCCGCGATGCGCGCCAAATCGCGGGAAACGTATTTGCGACGGGGACCCGTCGCAAATAGTTTTCCCGCGATGCGCTCCAAATCGCGGGAAACGTATTTGCGACGGGGAAATATTCCCGTCGCAAATAACAAATCGCGGGAAACGTATTTGCGACGGGGGAATATTCCCGTCGCAAATAACCGGCGGCGGTAAATGGTATTTGCGACGGGAATATTCCCCCGTCGCAAATACTATGTCGGCAGAGGGTTATTTGCGACGGGACCCGTCGCAAATAACTATTTACCGGTTGACCGTAATAAATGTTGGCTAAGGTATTTGCGACGGGTCCCGTCGCAAATAATACTAGTTGCGACGGGAATCCCGTCGCAAATGAGCCCGTCGCAACTAATCTAACCTATAAATACCCCCATCCGTTTTTTTCATTTCATTCTCATTCCTTATCTTCTCTCTCTCTCAGAATCATATTTCTAGAGTTGAGTTTTTCTCTAGTGTAAGTTTTTTCTCCGGAGCCGATATTAAAGTTTTGAAGAACAATCAGAACAGATCAATTTTCAAGGTATTTATCTTTATTTTAATTTTTTATTTATTTTTAATTTTTTATTAGTTTTTATTATTATTAATTAGTTGTAATTTAATTATTTTTAATTGTTTATATGGTAATTAGGAATAATTAGTAATAATTTTTAGTAATTAAGAATAAATATTAATAACTAGTAATAAATACCAATAATTAAGAATAAGAACATTATTACATTATTAGTTTATTTTATTATTAATATTAAAATAATATAATTTTTTATATATATACAGTTCTTTTTTCATCTGTGTGTTTGCTGTCTTCACATGTATTATTTGTATGTGGAGATAGAAAACGCACAGATGAAAACAGAACTGTATATAAATTAGAAAATTATATTATTTTAATATTAATAATAAAATATATTAATAATGTTATTATTTGTAATTATTGGTAATTATTTCTAATTATTGATAATTATTCATTTAATTACTAATAATTATCAATAATTAAGAATAATTAGTAATAATTACCAATAATTAACAATAATTAGTATTAATTACCTCTAATTAGTATTAATTACCAATAATTAGTATTAATTACCAATAATTAGTATTAATTACCAATAATTCGTAATAATTAGGAATAATTAACAATAATTAGTAATAATTAGGAATAATTAACAATAATTACGAATAATTAACAATAATTAGTAATAATTAGGAATAATTAGGAATAATTAGTAATAATTAGGAATAATTAGGAATAATTAGTATTAATTAGGAATAATTAGTAATAATTACCAATAATTAGGAATAATTAGGAATAATTAGTATTAATTACAAATAATTAGTATTAATTAGGAATAATTAGTATTAATTACAAATAATTAGTATTAATTACAAATAATTAGTATTAATTACCAATAATTAGTATTAATTACCAATAATTAGTCTTAATTACCAATAATTAGTCTTAATTACCAATAATTAGTATTAATTACCAATAATTCGTAATAATTAGTATTAATTAACAATAATTAGTAATAATTAGGAATAATTAACAATAATTAGTAATAATTAGGAATAATTAACAATAATTAGGAATAATTAGGAATAATTAACAATAATTAGGAATAATTAGGAATAATTAGTAATAATTAGGAATAATTAGTAATAATTCGGAATAATTAGGATTAATTTGTATTAATTAGGAATAATTAGTATTAATTACCAATAATTAGTATTAATTAGGAATAATTAGTATTAATTACAAATAATTAGTATTAATTACCAATAATTAGTCTTAATTACCAATAATTAGTCTTAATTACCAATAATTAGTATTAATTACCAATAATTAGTATTAATTACCAATAATTAGTATTAATTAGGAATAATTAACAATAATTAGTAATAATTAGGAATAATTAACAATAATTAGTAATAATTAGGAATAATTAGTATTAATTAGGAATAATTAGTAATAATTACCAATAATTAGTATTAATTAGGAATAATTAGTATTAATTAGGAATAATTAGTATTAATTACCAATAATTAGTATTAATTACCAATAATTAGTATTAATTACCAATAATTAGTATTAATTACCAATAATTAGTAATAATTAGGAATAATTAACAATAATTAGTAATAATTAGGAATAATTAACAATAATTAGTAATAATTAGGAATAATTAACAATAAGTAGGAATAATTACGAATAATTAGTATTAATTAGGAATAATTAGTAATAATTACCAATAATTAGTATTAATTAGGAATAATTAGTATTAATTACCAATAATTAGTATTAATTACCAATAATTAGTATTAATTACCAATAATTAGTATTAATTACCAATAATTAGTATTAATTAGGAATAATTAACGATAATTAGTAATAATTAACGATAATTAGCAATAATTAGTAATAATTAGGAATAATTAGTATTAATTAGGAAGAATTAGTATTAATTAGGAATAATTAGTATTAATTAGGAATAATTAGTATTAATTAGGAATAATTAGTATTAATTACCAATAATTAGTATTAATTACCAATAATTAGTATTAATTAGGAATAATTAACAATAATTCGTAATAATTAGGAATAATTAACAATAATTAGTAATAATTAGGAATAATTAACAATAATTAGTAATAATTAGTATTAATTAGGAATAATTAGTAATAATTACCAATAATTAGTATTAATTAGGAATAATTAGTAATAATTACCAATAATTAGTATTAATTACCAATAATTAGTATTAATTACCAATAATTAGTATTAATTACCAATAATTAGTATTAATTACCAATAATTAACAATAATTAGTAATAATTAGGAATAATTAACAATAATTAGTAATAATTAGGAATAATTAACAATAATTAGGAATAATTAGTACTAATTAGGAATAATTAGTATTAATTACGAATAATTAGTAATAATTACCAATAATTAGTAATAATTACCAATAATTAGTAATAATTACCAATAATTAGTAATAATTACCAATAATTAGTATTAATTACCAATAATTAGCAATAATTACCAATAATTAGCAATAATTACCAATAATTAGCAATAATTACCAATAATTAGCAATAATTACCAATAATTAGTATTAATTACCAATAATTAGTAATAATTACGAATAATTAGAAATAATTAGAAATAATTACCAATAATTAGCAATAATTAGCAATAATTAGAAATAATTAGCAATAATTAGAAATAATTAGCAATAATTAGAAATAATTAGCAATAATTAGTAATAATTAGCAATAATTAGGAATAATTAGTAATAATTAGGAATAATTAGGAATAATTAGGATTAATTAGGATTAAATAGGATTAATTAGGAATAATTAGGATTAATTAGGAATAATTAGTAATAATTGCCAATAATGACCAATAATTGCCAATAATTACCAATAATTGCAAATAATTAGGAATAATTGCAAATAATTAGGAATAATTAGGAATAATCAGGAATACTCAGGAATACTCACGAATACTCACGAATACTCACGAATACTCACGAATACTCACGAATAATCACGAATACTCACGAATACTCACAAATAATCAGGAATACTCAGGAATACTCAAGAACACTTAGCAAAAAAAATTATATTATCAATATTTATGAAAAAAATATTAATATTATTAAAATAATAAAAATTTATAAAATATTAAAATTATCAATATTTACAACAGATTTTGCTCTATTCTTAACATGTTCAAATCTTAAAGGGTCGCTAATTGTCAGGTCATGCGCAATAAAAAGTTTCTGTCAGCCATGTCCAATGTAAACTCTATAATTGTCCTTGCATGGTCGATCACTTCAAAAGTAATGTTGCAATCAGACAAACCAAGTCATTCCCTTCTTATCTATAAGAATCATCTCACATGAACCTTTACATAGACCATTCTTCCTTGAAAATTTAAGGGAAAAATAATGATATCCCCTCAAATTTTTAAGGAAGAATGATCTATGTAGAGGTTCATGTGAGATAATTCTTATAGTTAAGAAGGGAATGACTTGGTTTGTCTGATTGCAACATTACTTGCGAAGTGATCAACCATGCAAGGACAATTATAGAGTTTACATTAGACATGGCTGACACAAACTTTTTATTGCGCATGACCTGACAATTGACGACCCTTTAAGATTTGAACATGTTAATAATAGAACAAAGTTTGTTCTGAATATTGATAATTTTAATATTTTTTAATTTTTTTATTATTTTAATAATATTAATATTGTTTTTTCGTAAATATTGATAATATTTTTTTTATTACTAATAATTAGTAAACGAAATCTGCTTGGATAATGAAGGGAAAATTTATAACCATCTCCACAACGATGATTATCAAATTTCCTTTCATTATTCAAGCAGTTTTCCTTTTGCTAAGTATTGCTAAGTATTGCTAAATTAGTAATAAATAGTAATAATTAGCAATAAATTGTAATAATTAGTAATAAATTGTAATAATTAGTAATCCTTGCTTGAGTGTTTTTTCTAACAAATTATTCAAAACCAGTAATGCTTTTATATTTTATAGAAAAATATGGAACAGCGAGGTCGTCAACAGTCATTATTAGATGACCGCATATGGATAAATCAACGTAGAAATCCAAATGGTTCTGGTTTAAATCCAGTATATATAGAGGGTGTGGAGATTTTTTTATCATTTGCGGCATCAAATTCAGAATTTGTTTCAGAAGGAAAGATAAAATGCCCTTGCAGAAAATGTGCATTGAGAACGTTTGACACGTTTGACAAAGTGGGGGAACATCTCTTGCGTTTTGGTTTTCAAGCAGATTATGTTTTTTGGTATCAACACGGTGAACGCAGTTCCAGAGCAGGTGATACCAACTTGATTCCGGATCCATCCCAGTTTCAAGATTTAGTACATGATGTTGCAGGTTCATCTGTTCAACATACAGAAACTCCGGCTGATATAGCTTCAAATCCTGAGTTGGGACCGTCTGAATTTTATGAGTTGTTGAAGTCTGCTGAGGATGCATTATATCCTGGCTGCAAGATGAGCAAATTAGAAGCAGTTGCAAAATTTATGGCCATCAAATCAGATAACGGAATGTCAAACACATGTTTTGACCAGATATTTTCTTTGCTGAAAACACTGTTACCCGAAGGAAATGTTTTACCTGCAAATTACTATGAAAGTAAGAGGTTGGTTCGAAATTTGGGACTTACTTGTCAGAAGATTCATGCATGTTCAAATGACTGCATTTTATATTCAGGGGAAAATGAGTCGTTGGATAGTTGTCCCACATGTGGGCAACAGAGATATAAAGAAGGACAACACGGGAAGTCTGGTTTGATTCCTGTAAAACAGCTGAGATATTTTCCGCTTACATCCAGACTTCAGCGTTTATTCATGTCTAAGAATACAGCGACAATGATGTCATGGCATAAAGAGAATATTTCAACCGATAAAAGCTTGAATCATCCAGCCGATGGTGATTCATGGAAACATTTTGATAGAGTGCATCCATCATTTGCTTTAGAAGCTAGAAATGTTCGACTGGGCCTTTCCACTGATGGTTTCTGTCCGTTTGGATCTTATGGTAGTCAATATTCATGTTGGCCTGTTTTTTTAACTCCGTATAATTTACCTCCATGGATGTTGATGAAGGAGCCATATATCTTTTTGACTTTACTAATTCCAGGACATCCGAAGAAAAATATTGATGTTTATTTGAAGCCATTGATTGATGAATTAAATTTATTGTGGAGTACTGGTGTCAGTACATATGATGTTGCAACGAAACAGAATTTCATACTGAGAGAAGCATTGATGTGGACAATAAGTGACTTCCCGGCTTATGGGATGTTATCTGGCTGGAGTACACATGGTCAGAAATCATGTCCTTACTGTATGGGAGAGAACAAAGCATTTATGCTCATTCATGGAAAGAAACCTTGTTATTTTGACTGTCATCGCAGATTTCTTCCAGCTGATCATCCTTTTCGCAGAAACAGATCTCATTTCAGAAAAGGAACAGTTGAAAGGGATGGACCTCCAAAAATGCTATCAGGTTCGGAGTTAAAATCGGTTGTATTTTCATTACCTCCCATCACTTTTGGTCCCACAATAAACCAACAGAAAATTTCTGGTTTTGGGAAAGAACACAATTGGATTAAACGTAGCATATTTTGGGATTTGCCATATTGGTCTGATTTGTTGGTCCGACACATGTTAGATGTCATGCATATTGAGAAGAACTGTTTTGATAATTTGTTTCATACAGTTTTGGATACGCCAGGAAAGAGCAAAGACAATGTAAATGCACGTTTAGATCTTGCCCAAATTTGCAGACGTCCAGAATTGGAACTATTTGAGAATGTCAGAACAGAAAGGTTACTGAAACCAAAAGCAGCTTATACACTGTCTAAAGAAAACCGTTTATTATTTTGTCAGTGGATTGCAGATTTGAGACTTCCAGATGGCTGTGCTTCCAATTTGGGTAGATGTGTAAAGAATGGTCATATTACTGGATTGAAAAGTCATGATTGTCATGTTATAATGGAGAGACTTCTACCAATTGGATTAAGAGGTCTGTTGAATTCTGTGATTTGGGATTCCATAACAGACATGTCTCATTTTTTTCGGGAAATTTGTGCGGCTACGGCAGATTATGATGCTCTAGGCAAACTTGAAAAAGATGTTGTTGTAATTATATGTAAATTGGAAAAAATATTCCCGCCGTCTTTCTTCGACTCAATGGAACATTTGATGTTACATTTGCCATATGAAGCCAAATGTGGAGGTCCGGTACAGTTTCGATGGATGTACCCATTTGAAAGATGCATGCAAAAATTGAAAAGAAAAGTACGCAACAAAGCATCTGTTGAAGGATCTATTGCAGAAGCTTATTTGCAAGAGGAAATATCTTTTTTCTGCTCCCATTATTTTGAATCTGAGTATCCTTCAAAACACAACCGAATGGGACGGAATGAGAGGAATATTGATGAAATTGACAATCAATTATCTGTTTTCAACCAGTCAGAGCTTGGTTTTGGTGGAGTTTCTGAACGCTGGCTTTCAGATGATGAACATCATAGAGCTCATACGTATGTTCTGCTCAACTGTGAAGAGATGACATCAGTTGTACTGTAAGTGTTTATATCACTTATTCTATCATTTATGTTACAGTAAATAACTTTGGTTTTTATAGGTTGTATGATAATCATATCAAGAAACAAATTCCACAAATTACAGCAGCTGCTCTCGAAGAACGTCGACTGAAAAATTTCTCTCAGTGGTTTCAAAAACTGGTAACATAAATTCTTTATCTTTTAGCAACTCATTCAATGTATAGTTTACTATATTGATAATTATTTCACAAATTTTCAGGTGTCTCGACATGCTGATAAAATTGACAAACGGCTGTGTGTATTGAGTAACCCACCTTCCAAACTTGTTAAAACTTATAATGCATATGTGGTGAATGGATTTCGATTCCACACACATGCATATGGGGAATCAAAAAAAACAATGAACAGTGGAGTTAGCTTGAGAGGATCTCATCATCGAGAAAATGAAGTTGACTTTTATGGCATACTTGATGAAATCATTGAACTCTGTTATCTTGGACAACATTACATAACCATGTTCAAATGTCGTTGGTTGGATACAGAGAGAGCCGTGCGTGTTCATCCGACTCATGGAATCATCGATATTAAATGTAAAAGTGTTCTCGCAGTAAATGAACCATTCTTATTGGCTCAACAGGCATATCAAGTTTATTATGCAAAGTACTGTGCAACATCAAGAGACTTGACTGATTGGTGGAGTGTAATAAAAATCAAAATTCGAGACAATCAGTTTAGTCAAAGTGAATGTGCTTTCACTGATGTGCAAAGAATTGAAGTTTTTCAAGAGAGTACTCAAAATCAATCTTTTTTACAAAGAGACATGAGTATCGATGACGACACCCCACATTTAAGAGTCGGTGATGACGATGATGTTAATGATGTCACACATGAATTTGAAATGGTAAGAGATGAAGCAACTGCAACTCGAATGGATATCGATGATGTTGAGGAGGAATATGAAGATGACATTGACATATATGAAGATGATGATGAAGATGAACACTTATAGAATTCCATGGTATTTATATACAATCATAATATGTATATATGTATATATAATAGTAATTATCAATTATTTGCTAACATTAACATTTTCTGTTTCAGATGGACGAGGCCACATTTCGTGAGTTGACGGATGCTGACCTGCCTTTCGATGCGGATGAGTTGCTGGCAGATGACCCTCAGCCTGCAGGCGCTTCAGGGAGTACGCGGAGGGGGCGCGGTCTTGCACGATTGATGATTCCTGACCCCGTCCCCGAGCGACGTCCACGCCTTGGGTTTGATCCGCGCACCCGGAGGTGTGATAACCTGTGTGATAACCCGTGGATTTGACTAAGATTTCAATAATCTATTCACATAATAAATGTTTATTATTTTTTTTCAGTTTTCCGCATATAGCAGTCAGACAGGGCAGCGCTATTTTGCGCAACTATTTCTCTCAGCCGTGGACCACATGGGAGCAGATTCCCATTGATGTGCAGCAGGCCATGTTCGACCATTGGCTGGTACGTACGTAAATAAATAATTTTTATTTTGAAAATTATTTCATTTCTAACTTGATATTTTGATTTTTTTTGTAGGGTTTATGGTATCCGATCGAGGATACCATGCGTGACGCCATCCACGAGGCATGGGAGGTGGCCATGCGTGATCGCCTTCGTCAGTTTTTGCACAATTTAAGAAAAGCTGCGATGAAGAAAGCAGGAGTGTCAGATTTTGAGGAGTCATGTAGAGCACACCGACCAGAGTATATTTCATCCCATGTATGGGATGGATTATGTGCGCACTGGTTGAGTGGTGCCTTTCAGAGGAGATCATCGCTGGGGAGGCAGAATCGGGGGAGACAGGAGGTGACTCATCGAGCTGGGAGTCGTTCTTTCAGTACTCATAGACAGCATCTGGTACGTACATTATTTATAAATATTTTATATAACTATAAATATTAACAGTTTATTTTTTATTCTTATAGGCTGTCGAGCACCCCGATATTACAGAGTACGACGTATATCGGAGGATGTATAGTGATCCTGCTACTGGGGAGCTCAGAGGTGATCGTCAGCATCACATCGTGGTCAGTATAATTTGTTTTCAAGTTTAAAAATTAACTGCATATAATATATTCACAATTTTAATTTTAAATTGCAACTATAGGAGTCATATGAGGCCGCAGCGTCACAGACCCGGCCTGAGAGTCAGGCCGAGTCATCAGATCAGACCACTGCCCGTCAGTTTGATGAGGCGGCATGGATGCAGGCCACCCAGTATGCTTTCGAGAAGGGCCGGGTAGTTGGTATCGGCTCTCGACTGACTCCCGGAGATTATTATGGCAGTGCTGCGATGTCGGCGTCCAGCTCGAGAGGAGCTCGTGCATCTTTTTCTACACAGTATGAGGATCAGTTGCGATCTCAGACTGCACAGATAGAGAGTCTCCGACAGGAGCAGGAGCAGATTCGTCAGCAGCATGAGGAGGAGCGTCGACGCCAGCAGCAGCTGTATGAGGAGCAGACGAGGCGGTGGCAGCAGCAGCATCAGGAGCAGATGGAGTATATGCGCCGACTCACTCATGCTTTAGGGGTGGAGTTTCCTCCACCACCATCTGCAGATCCCCCACCTCCCCCCCCTCCTTCAGATTAGATTTTGTATTTCAGTTATAAAATTTGAGAAATCAAATTTTTTTTTCTATTCGTAGTTTCTGTCTCATTATAAAATATTAATAATATTATATTTTTAAATAACAATATTAATATGAATAATAATATTATTTATATTTTATAATATTAAATTTTATATATATATTAAAATTTTATAATATTATAATTTAATTATTTTTTTTGTAATACTTGAATTATTTTAATATTTGAATGTAAAATAATTCTATTATTTTTATATTAATTAAAATAACTTATTAATATTTTTGTATTTATGAATTATAATTGTATTATTATTATATTAATTAAATCATTTATTAATATTCTATTATTTTTTATTTTTGAATTATAATTTTACTATTATTATAGTAATTAAAATAATTTATTATTTTCATTTGTAAATTATAATTCTATTATTATATTCATTAAAATAATTTATTAAAAATTTATTTTTTTTATTTTTTTTATAGTATTTGCGACGGGATACTATACCCGTCGCAAATACTAATATTATTAATAGTTTTTTATTTTTTTTAAAAAATATTATTTGCGACGGGTCCCGTCGCAAATACTATCAATATTATTTGCGACGGGATGCGATGCCCGTCGCAAATACTAGTATTATTAATATTTTTTTATTTTTTTAAAAACGTTTTTGCGACGGTACCGTCGCAAATAGTATTTGCGACGGTACCGTCGCAAAAGGTATTTGCGACGGGTCCCGTCGCAAAAACGTTTTTAAAAGTTTTTACAAAAATACGGAATACTATTTGCGACGGGGAGAATGCCCGTCGCAATAAAACGCTATAGCGACGGGCCCGTCGCAAATAAGTGTAGTTGCGACGGCGTTTTCAGCAACGGGCTATTTGCGACGGGGTCCCGTCGCAAAAAGCCATTTGCGACGGGATCCCGTCGCAACTAGCCCGTCGCAAATAGCTGTTTTTCTAGTAGTGTGTGTTAAATTAATGAAACTCTTAATTCTATGTTTAAATATGTTTTTAATTATTTAATTTTTGTTTTTCGGTTAATTTTTAGATGATTGAGTAATTATTGGTTAATTTGTGTTGGGTAATTTTGAAGTAAAATTTTAAATTAACGACTTTATGATTAATTAATGTCTGTAATGTTTTAATTATAAATTATGTTCATCTTTGAGTTTTTATTTAATTTTGAATATTCTTTTAAAATAATTATTTTTGCATCATTGTTTAATTTTATGTTTTATTAATTTAAAATTCATTTTTCTTGATTTGTTTTTAATTAATTAGTTAATAGAAGTTTAATTTAATTTTTTAATCTAATGACATTAAAGGTTTAATAATGTATAGTTTCAATTAACAATTTTATTCTTTTGTTAATTTTATTATTTCCTTAATTAATTAATTATTGGAATTTCAATTTACATTTTTTAATTGGATTGATTATTGTAATTTTTTTTGTGCAGCGTAGTTGAATACTGCAGCGCTGATGCAGTTGAATTATCCCAAGGCTTTATATAGCCAAATTCCCCACTGCCCACGTAGCTAAATTCAATGGGCTACCCACGTAGCCAATTCTCAAAAGCAGCACTACGTAGCCAATTTCTAAAAATTCACATAGTTATTTCTGAAGCCATTCCCATATCCAAATTTGAGACACCCTGCACATAGCCAATTCTAACTCCCCCCAACCATGTATCTAAAGAAAACTAAACAGTAATCAGATAAGAAGATGATACCATTGAAGATCAATGAAGCTAGCCGCTGCTGCTACTAGTTCAGATGTCGATGAACCTGAAAGTGAACATTGATTTTAGATCCAAGTTCTGTTCGAGTCCAGATCTCTGGTGAAGAAATCCAAACCAAGATCCTTTCGTGCTCGACCAAAGAAGGGTTCATTTTTACCACTTCTCTGAAGAAAATATGAATGAGCAATTCTATGAAGAACACTCATGACTAAAGAAGATAACCCACCAAATCAATTGTTGTTGACTCGAGCTCTTGAAGATAATGACCAATTGATCTCAATTTATTGTCTTGAAGCTGTGGAAAAACTGAACCAAATCTATTGGAGGCTTTGATTCTGAGATCACGCGGATAAAGGGGTTCTTCATCTAAGATTCCACGATCAATTTTCTAAAGCCGATGACTACTGAGTTTCTCTAGTACCATTTTCCATTGCTGCTAATGAAATAGATTGAAGATTGATCGAGATCGTGCAGTGTTTTCCCAAAGTGATGCTGTTGATCAAAGTTGAGATTGAGTTTTGGTGCTTGACTGAGCATGTTGAGAAAGTTGTCGACTAAACGAGGTTTGAGGATGGGTGAAGCTTGTTGAAGGATGCTTCATTTTTTGTTCGCTAGTCAATGTTTTTGTTGTAGTTTTGAATCCAAGAGAATGATGGAAGTTCTGGATCTTTGATGTTTCAGCAGTGAGTTTGAAGTAGGGTGCACTATTTATGTTCGATGAAATATCCTAAAGTATTCATTTGTTCTCCTTCTTGGATGTCGAGCTGTTACTATAAATACTTCGACTAAGGTTGTGGGTTTTGTGATACATGTTAATCCTAGGTTGGAGGAGAATTGTTGGGTGTTGAAGGGGATCAGTCTCAAGGAATGTGGGGTTGGACAACTGGATTTGGTGTAATTGAGTTTTTGTAACCTTCTATTGAGAAAGAGAAGAAGAGATATGTTGTCATATTGACATCAGTGCCAGCTGGAGAAATTTATGAGTCTCTCTGAGTGGAAGGAAGTTAATATTTTTCTACTTTTACACTAACGGTGATTCAAGGTCTGAGTATTTATTCTCCCAGGGGACCGTCATGAAAGAAAATCAGTGTTGGGTGACTGTCACCTTATGTAAAAATTAAATATGATCATTAGGATCTAGGTAATATATTCTACATTATTTATAAGTGTACAACAGACAACAACTTAGGGGGAATTTCTATAGCATAGCGATGAGAGCATTTACCAGAAGATTTTATGGAGAGATGCTGATCACCCTGAAGAAGACGAAGATAGAGGATCTTCTTCACTATGTGATCATGTATGACCAAGTATTTTAGTGGCCAAAGCTGGTGAATTCTATGGTGAAATATTTTTTAGTTTTCATTTATTTTATTTTGAAATAGTAATTCTCGCTAGATAATTAAACTTTGAAATGTGATTGATGATTGATGTTTGATTCTCCTATCGAATCAATTACTTATTTCTCTTCCATTCTAAGATCAGTGCATTATCAATTGGAGTGTGACAATATCTAAATGAAACTTTTTAGTTCAAGCCGAGTTGAATTTTGAAGTAGATTCTTCCTGTTCAAAATTATCAATCCTCGATTGAGGATTGTGAGTATAGGGAGAGTCAATAGAGTCTTTGTACACGGAGATCGTTGTGTGAATTGACCAACTCTTACAGAAAGGATATTTTCTACCAAGATCTTGGTAGTTGACTTCAATTTAATAAACTAAATGAAATTCATGTTTTTATGTTTTAATATATTCATTGAGAGAGTTATAATTGTGAAATATTTTTAAAACAATTAAGAAATATTGATCCATAAGATTAGCTAGTTGGGTCGGTACCTCATCTTTCTGTTCAATTCACTTATGTTTTTATTCCTTCATTTCAACTGCTTTTTGTTTTCTTTAATTATTTCATTTACAAAAAATAGTAATTCTACTTGTAAATATTAAAATAATAATAATAATAATTAATAATGACAAAGAAACTCATAAAGGGCAGTCTCATTGGGAGACAAACTTGGTTTCTTCTATACTATAGTACTTATGTTTTAATTTTGAAGAAGGTTTAAAAGTGACACATAAAATCTTTTATTCAGTATTCTTATGGTTTTATCATTGACTATGTAATTAATATTGATCTTTACTTTAGTGGTTTAAGGATGAGGCTCTAAAAATCATTGACTATAAGATATTTTGGAAGCTATAAAGAGATTTCTTGAAGTACACTTAAGGTGAAAATGGAAACTAAAGACTCTCATTATTCACATGGTTTTTGGGGATATGAAAATAAAAATGTATTTCCATGGTAATTAAAGTGATAAAAACCATGAAGGAGAGATAATTAATCTTTCTTCATGAAAAAAATGTGGGAAGAAGCATGGAGGGGACTTTCTATAAAGAACAAGTGCTTTAAGTGTTTAATATAAGGTCATTGAGGGCACAAATTATGAAGCTATATAAAGAGACTAACTAAAAAAATGGATGGAGGGAAAGCCCAACTTAATGAAAAACCCTCAGTCTAATGTTTCAATTTTAAGGAGTATGTGAATTATAAAAAGAAGTACACCAAACCCAGGGTTGATGGAGACAATCAACATCAACATCTACCTAATCCAAGGGAACAAGGAAAATCCTATTAAACGACTAGTATTAAAGTGAATATTGATAATTAAGTGGTGCTATGAACACTTATTATTCACTCTAGATTTATGAATGTATTATGTTGTGTAAATTTTCACCAACCATTAGTTATTGAATTATAAATAAAAGAACATATTTTTATCATTAT
Organism: Viscum album; assembly: GCA_963277665.1. Taxonomy (NCBI): domain Eukaryota; kingdom Viridiplantae; phylum Streptophyta; class Magnoliopsida; order Santalales; family Viscaceae; genus Viscum; species Viscum album. The sequence goes on from OY728130.1 coordinate 922,982,256, forward strand.
TATATATAAGGTATATGAATCGCCTTCAAGTTTTATGGGATTATGCTTTATCCAAGTCTTATCAACTCTTCCTTTAGATGAATTTGATGTAATTTTGGAAATGGATTTTCTACCATCACATATACTTTATATTAATTTATAATATAGGGAAATCATATTTCAAACCAACCCATGATCATCTATAAATGAAAGGATAACTTTGAGCTCTCTTTGAAAAATAATTCTATTATAAGAGTTATGATACCTAATAATGAGGTATATTTAGCTCAAATGATTAGATAAAAACCCAATATTAGGATTGACGCTATTTTGAGGTAAAAAGAAATGTGTCTTAACTTTATAAAGTTGATATATCTCTAAAAGTTATATCTTGGACTATGTTTATATTTTAGATATCCTTAGCTATTTTTCATTATTGAGTGATAATTAAAATTTTAAGGATGTAATTTATTTAGGAGGGGGGATGTAATGCCCTAAGATTTTACTATATATATATATATATATTCATTTAAATAAATATTTTGTCAATAGCTTGTTTCACATGAAACACCGAACTAATATGAGTCACCAAATATTATATGGATATTATTAAGAAATTATTGGAATAATACAACCTCTAGTAAATAAAAAGATATTAATAAATTTAAAATTCTTACATGTAGAGGATAAATAATTAATATGATTTAATATAAAAAAGGATTGTAGTTTATTAAATAACTATTTTTAAAGTGTTGTATATTTTATCCTAATAAATTAAATTAACCAATTTTAAAATATTATTATATATGAACTAATATATTAATTTTTTAAATTATAAACTCACATTAAATAATATTGAGAACACTTAATTTTTAAAAATGTCATTTTTCAATATTTTTTTTTATATTTTGTATTTTCATTTAAAATATAAATTTATAAATTTTAGAATTTTTATTTTGAAAAATGAAAATAATTTTTTAATCCAAAATATCAAAAATATCTTAGGGTGAATTTTTGAGATTTTTCTAAAAAGGTTGAATTTTGAGTGAATAGTGAAAAATACCAATTTCGTAAATACTCTCACTTTTATGAAATTATCATAATAAAAGAATGACTTAAAGATCTATGAAAATTTTTGATATACAAAATATATATTTATGAAGTAAAATAAATCATTTGAAAATACTATTCGAAATTTGTAAAACTCATGATTAACATTTGGGAAACTTAAGTAATATTTAACTTTAATAAAAACTATTTTTGGTATGTTGCTTTTAATTAAGTATCCACAAGGTAGGGATTTTATTTTAGCTTATTTTTAAGGGCACATAACCATTATATGGTTAACAATAAACCAATTATGTTCATATTAATTAGCAACATTGATAATTTTATCATAAAAATGATCTTTATGCTTAAAATACACTTCTTTTCTAAAAAAATATTTTTTACGTGTTACATGCGCTAATGTTAAAATTAATTTTTCATACACATATAAATTTTATTTAATAAATTTTATTTAATATTTGGAATTATCAGGTATAAAATATTTAATAAGACCCATTTTATTTTTAGGCATTAAAAGTAAATTACTTAGGTAAAAATTAATTACCACACTAAAACAACAATGGTAAAAAATGAAAAAATAAGAGAAAAGATATAAAAACATATTTAAAACATGTTTTAAATTGAATGGTTGAGTTATAATCAAACATACCTCATTCCTCGTTCCATTACTGTACACTTTGGATCAACTTTCCTTGTGAAACATGTGCTCTATTTATATTAAGAAGTTATATTTAAAAAATATCATTCCCTTCACCTATAAAAGGGTTCATATCCACCCCTTTTATCCATTCATTATAAAGAATTAGTTCAACCAAAAATGTGACATAGTGTCTCCTAAAATTTCTACACAAGTCCTATAATCCTTTTTCTTTCCCAAATACCAAGCTAGGGAGCCTTAAGGTGTTACCCAAGGGAGAACATCCAAAGGAAGAGGTAATGTTCTCAACCATCCTATCTTAATTCTCTTATTCTTATACCCCTAAAAAAATATTATATCCATGAAATTATGATAACATAATAATTATAAATATTCTGAAATTTTATTATACTAATATAATATCCATTTTCCACTATCCTCTAAAACCATTCAAAAAATAAAGATGTTGCCATATGTATGTGCGGACTTCCGCCTCCATGAATGACGTGCTTTCTTTTTCATCACCACCTTACACATATGGTTTTAAAAGTTTATTTAAGGGTTTAATATGATATACATAACATTATTAATATTCTAAACTTATAAAACATTCCTTATCTTGCTTTCTTTCTATGGAAAATGAACATGTCACTCGTGCATTCGTCCAGACTATCATCTCCACAAAAGTGACGTATTTTGTCTTTCACTATAGTATTTTAATATGTATAAAAATCTCTTAAAATATGTTTTAAAACCTTATAAATATCAAAATAATATCACTATGATTCTTTAATAATTATATTATTCCAAAAAATCAATTTTTTAACCAAACCCATCCATCGATTATAGCATGTTCTTGCTTGAATCGGTTTAACCACCTACATGAACAATGTTATAAATTTATATCATGGGAAACTGAGAAAACAATAATTAATAGTGATATTTTAAAATAATAAGTAAATAAATATTTTTTGGTTCTGGAATGGTAATGGTAATATGTAACTCGTTATTAAGACACCACCCCTCGTTCGTCAAAATCACTAAAACAAGCTTGTCACCGACTCCATTGTCACGAATAATTACTAAAATACTTATAAAATGAAATTATAAATTTATAAATAATTATAAAATATCTATTTCAGTACCTTTAATGACCCTGGAATGATGAAATTTTAATTTTTAATTAAGAATCGACATCGCCATTATGAAACTAGTACTAAACAAACAATCAAAGATAATAACATCCGATGATGAAAATAAAATATTTATAACTAATATATTTGTAATAAATTATTATAAATGAATGTTATAAATTTTTTTGGGTATTAATAATTTTCATAAATAGGGAATTAGGATAGTTATTTTTGTTATACAGAAGGTTAGAGCATGCTTAGATAACTTGGATTAAAGGTAAGGGTTTTTTTGTTAACTCAAGCACCCTTTCTTTGAGTTATAATATTTCACTTGAACTTCTTAATTATATGATTGGTTTCTTCCACCCTAAGATTTTATATTTATAATTATATTTATATCTATGGGAAAATGAATTTTTAATTCAAATCTTCTTCCATGATGAATTTCTTCCCCAGAAAAGTATAACATTGTTAAGAATAATTCATATTATATCTAATAATGATTTTTCTTCCATGTCCATATTCTACCTTATAGTCAATATACAACTATAAATTTGGAAACCTAATAATGTGTTATCTCATGTGACCTTAATATTTCATTTCACTTATTTTTAAAAATAATTTTTATTATCCCTTTTTACGATGTGGATTTCAACAAAGGTATTTTAAAATATTAAATTAGTTTTCCTTCCATGATCGTTTGTTTTATATTCCACTAAAAATTTTCTTAGTATAATATTTATGTATTTATCAAGTATCCATTATTGATGTTTATTTTTTTAATAGTAAATTTTTTCAAAAGTTTTCACTTCACCTTTTTGAAAATAACTTTCGAAAGTGACCTGTATCTTTCTCATTTTACTATAATGTTAAAAATGTTTCCAAAAATCTATTTGTAATGTATTTAAATGTGAACACACTTTTTTCCATAATGAAAATTCTTTTCAATGAATATTACTTTCCATGTTTAAAAATGGGTTTTATATATAAAAACAATTATTAATGATTCTAAAATAAAAGGGGTATTTCATCTTATTTTTCAAAGTGATTTACCCAATGGTTTTTAAAAGGTATTTTTTATCTTTGTAAACATATTTAAAGTCTGTTATGTTACATTTGGGGTATGTTATTATACCACAAACCACCTTTTTTATCTATATGGCCTATAAAATGTTTTATAGAAGTTTTTAGGAAACCTATCTCTTTTCATTGAGTTGATTAAGTGATGCTTGGAATATGATTGTTTTTATGTTCTCTTGGTACACAGATATAAGGATGATTATTATTGATGGGTAGGGTCCTATATTTCCCTCTAATGAATTGGTTGAAGTTTTATATCTCATGATATCAAATAGGGTATATAGGTAGTATCCCAAGCCCAATAGGGTACCAGAGTTCTTAGACCAAGTTCAAGAGGGAACATAGATTGTTAGACCAAGCCCAAGAGGGTAAAAAGGTTATTATCCCAAGCCCAAGAGGGTACATGGGTTGTTATCCAAATCCTAATAGGGTACACGCGTTGTTAGACCATGCCCAATATGGTGAATAGGTTATTATCCCAAGAACACTATGTGACAGGAATCAGGTAGGAATGATTTATCCACAAGGTTATGGTTTCTTATTCTTTCACATGTGCCAAATTTCTATGTTGTATCTTCATCATAATGAACATCTGTAATCAGGTCCTCAATATGGTCTTCTTCATTTTCCACACTTCTAATCATATCAAATGGTCCATAAAACGCAGTGTTATCCTAGTCACTAGCTATATTCACTTTTTCCCCATGTTTATTCCAACATTTATAACTTCGATCTATTCCATGAAAGATCAAGGGTTATTCCAACTCCTCTGGACTAACTTGTCTTGAATAAAAATAGCGTAAACATGGACAAAGGATTTGAGAAGGATCATATGCACAATATTTTGCAAACTTGATGAACTCTTTCACTCCATCTTCATACTCTTTTGTCAGATGATTGGCATACATCCATTCTTTATTCATATCCATACTATTTGATTCAGTGATATTAGTATTTAGAAAAATAAATACACAAAATGTTGATATAAAAATTAACCAAGGCTAAAATAACACACTCTTTTTAAAAATATTTATAAAATAACAAAGATCTAATTTAGACAAACCATTTACACAGTTGAAATCATATTAAAAAAATATTTATAAAAAAGTACACTCTTTGAAAATAACAGTTAAAATCCAATTAAAAAATCACAGTTAAAATCCCATTAAAAAACCAACCATTTACACATATTCCTCTTTAAAATAACACAATATTTTTAAAATAAACCAATTAGTTACAAACATCCTTTCTCAAAACCCCAATTCCTTTTTAACCATTTTAAATCTATTTAAAACCAAAAAAGGGTATGTTGAACACATTTAAATTTTTAAGAAACATTTCAAAAAACTTGAATTGTCACGAACCAGCCTGGTTCGACCTTGAACCAGTCACCCGACCCAGTCCGTGACATGTCCTGAGGGGTGTTCCCAATCCCCCTGGGATGGCAACCAGTTATGAGCATCAAAATAGAGCTATTGGGGATGATTTGGCCCATAAAACATAAATAATTAAACAAGAATAAATAGAACAATAAAACTAAACACTAGCAGCGGAAAAATAAATAAACAGAACATCTCAACAAACCTCCATGTGGCCATCTAGGTCACCACCCAACTCAGAACCAAGTTCACTCCGAGAGCAATCTAACACTAATGAAACCTGAAACTGAAAGATAATGTAGGGGTGAGCACTGAAATTATTAGTAGGAAAACACAACATAATCCATACCTTTCCTTCCATGAAACAATCCATTAATGCTAGTTTGAAATACAGATATAAAAATAGGGTTTTCACATTTTAATAAAACAAAATCCATTTCTCCATTTTAAAGTCTGACACAAAGAAGAAGAAAAATCATTTTCCAAAACCAACTGCCATTTGAAAACGAAATCAAAATAGGTGATACCTAAGATGTGCTAAGATAAAAAAAAGTAAACAGTGAAAATTGAAAATAAACTAGTGCAACATAAAGTAAACAAGCAATGTAAATAATCAAGTTACCATGGGTGATCCTAAACATGCCTAGAAGACCCCTGGACATACTTGGTTCGAAACCATCTTACAATGTATGGTGAAGGACCTAAGTATATAACCAATTGGCCGCCCTAAAACTGACCAAATCCAGTGGCAAAGCCCGCCTGGCCTAACAACCAATCTAGGGGGTATCAACCCATCTAATCAGGGTTGATCAGAAACCGTCACTCGATCACCTAAAAGCTGCCCAAGAACCCATAGTGATAGTAATATTGTGTAATTAGGAGGCCCTCACACGTGTGACTCAACTCACAGGTCATCACCACACTTGCCTACCCCAAACACAGACGCTTCCTAAGCATTCACCCATAAAGGGTTACCCTAGATAGGAGCACCCCAAACACTTATATATATATATATATGCATACCTTTCAAACATACAAAGTTACAACTGGGTCGTCACATCATTGGATTATCAAAACCACTTTATAAATCACTTTAAGATTTCCAACCGGGCATTTACGCTATTTAGAAACCGAATTTCTTTTGTACAATACCAAAAACAACTTTTAATCTTAAAATGCCAAACGAGCCCTAATGGTTTCCAAACCAAACACATTTTCGAAATGTCACCAAAACAACATTAAACTCCATTTCCATGTTTCAAATGTCAAATAGGCCTTTGAGATATCCAAATCCAAATACATTTATAAAACCATATCTAAAAAGAAAGTGTACCAACATTTACCAAAGAAGGTGTCAACTTCAAAATGGACCAAGTTTTAAATAATGTATTCAAAATGACATGACACATCAAACACATGCCTTTTTGAGATTAATGTACCATTTGAGAAACTAAGGTGTAAGATGAGCATTGTTCTAAAGTGTCACTTTCACTTGAATGCACATCCATGTGTGCACCTAGTGCACCCACGGAAGTGTTGTCATCTAATAACACCCTCCAGATTCCATGAAAGACCAAAAATGATTTTCATTTTCAACCCAACACTTCTTTTCACCAAACCTATCAAAATCACATAATCTCAAAACATGCAAATGAACATTTTCCAAGACAAGGGAATACTTTCAGAACAACTTACAATCCACGCCACAAAAAACACCATTTTTCACATAAAAGCCCAAATCAAAATCTGACCATCTTAACATACCAATTTAAAGGGAAAAAATATCACAAAAATCATCTAATTTAACTATAAAAACCCAATTTACATTTAACTAGACACATTTGACACTTGTAGACATAATCATACTAAAGATTTAATTTGAAAAATATTTTTAATAAATTATACTTTCGATAAAACACCTCAATGAATTTACTAAGTGCATCGCCAGGGTGAAAACCATATGCAAAAATTTATTAAACAAGACCGAACACTCAATCAAACACATTAGGCTTAAACATGCTCAAACATAAACAGAAAACACTTCAAGTGCTGTTTTTAACCAGTTCTAAAATTCCATAAACGCCATAAGAGACTAATTAGATATACCATGAAACAACAAATCATGTAAAAATAATAATTGAAGTAACACAAGAACCAATTAATTTCTTCGAAATGAAATGGGAAGGAAATGCTTACCTCAATGGCGTGCGACCGTAACGCCGCTTCAGCGGAAGGAAGAACAACCTCCTACGCACCAACCGCACAACTAAAACAACTAGTAAAACACATCAATCAACACCCAAGATGTTGGGGTTTGTCCAACTTAAATAAAAACACTAAAGGTAAAAAGAAAAGCACCCAGGGTGAGGTCGTTGGGTTGTTGGCTCGTGCACGCGCAAGGGAGTCGCCGGACCGGAGGAGATGCTGTCTGTGAGAGGTTTGCACCGAAAAGAAGGTCGACGCCAGTTGATTTGCACCGAAGATGTAACGAACCAAATCCGGAGCCCCTCCACTGGTGCCCCGTACCCGGTTCGCCACATGACCTCAAGCGCGTTTCCCCAAATGCCAGAGGTTGGCGACTAGCAGCGAAGGCCTTGGTGAGTCGGTGGGGAAACTATGCCCTCATTCGGTAAAGTATACAGCGGAAAAACAATAGTCAATAGTGGAAGCAGTAACAACATGCATAACAACAGAAACTAGACAGCGGAAGAAATGAATACATATAGTAATGATGATAATGATGCATGAGGTACAAGTATCTAAGGAAAACAATAAACACAACAACGTGCTGAAATACAACTGAAACCAAGTGAAAAAGAAAACAAAGTAAACTCCTCAGCATCACGAGCCACGGCTCAGTCCCATGCTTTCCAGCTCCAGTGCAATCAAGAACCTGAAGTAGAAGGGCGTTTTCCCTTATCTATACCTGCAGCAACATAGTCTGTTTGGGCCCAAAAGCATGACCCAAACAGGGTGTGAGATACAATCCCAGTAGGAAATCACCCAAATATTTGTGCCTAACAGTCAATGAATACATGACAATAATAAAACAAGAAGCATTAAACAGAAAAGCACAAGCAGCTACAATCCACAGTTCTAACAAACAAAGTACACAAGTAAACAGCCAACAACAATAAAGAAAACTGGTAACCCTCTGGGTAGTTCTCATAGCCTAACCCCTATGGTTCAACCTATAAGTACTAGCAACCCCTAGGAGGCACACACAGTCTCACCCCTTTGGTTCAGCTATGTAATTATTAGACTCTCTAGGGAAGCAATCACCGTCAATTCCCACTATAGTCTCATATCGTGATAAAGGATCTCTGGGGAAGCACTCAACATCTATTCCCCCTGTGGCCCACGTCGAGGAACTACAAACTCTCTGAGGAAGCGCTCAACATCAATTCCCCCTATGGTCTCGCATCATAATTAAAAGACACTCTGGAGAAGCCCTTCCATCAATTCTCCCTTTGGTCTACTACTCTAGGTTCTCACAGTCTTGAGTGAAAAATAAAACATGCTCAGCGCGCATACATCATCCAAGTAAACCTCAAGAACTACTTGGCTATCAACTAAGGCTCAACAACATAACAAGGTAGCAGTTCCACTGTCCTACGACCAAGCATGGAAACTGGAAAAACGCCAAACGGGCAGAACAAGCATAGAAAACATCCAAGGTACAATAATGCTACCATAATCACAGGAAAAACATCTACTCTATCAATCAAGCAAAGCAGGCAATACAACAAGGTCAAAACAGGAACACGCAATACCCCGTTCAAGGGTATTGGTAGAATTTGCACATAATACTCATCTACTTTCTACAGAAAGGCACAAACCACCTACCTCGATCCTAGGAGATCGATATACGTGAAACTCGACGACAGATTTCCCTTAGAATGATGAAGATCTGAGAAAACGCACAAAATTTTCATCCCATGATAACTTGGAAACGAGGAGGAATCAAGAAACGAGGCTAAAAAAGAAGGAAGAACTCACCGCTGCGATTCCAATGCAATCGACTGTGCTCGAATCGGAGAACAGACGAAGAGGCGGTAGCTCGTTGAAGATCCGGTCGTACGGGTCGCTCTCGGACGAACGGGACCTAGAAGGAGGTGTTTCTGTGCGTCAGGCGTGACCCCGGTCCGTTTAGTGAAAAAAAAAAGAAGTACACAGCATGTACTTTTAGATTACATGGTGTGTACTAGGTTTTTCCGTACTCCACCAAAATCAGCATCCACGTCACCCCTACACACCGTGTGTGTGGCCCGGGCACGGCCAGCACATGGCTTCGAGCCAGAGAAGAGTACACGGCGTGTACTCAGAAAGTACACGGCGTGTACTTCAAAAATTTCTAGAAACTTCATTTTTTCTCAAAAACTTCAGAAAAAGGAAAAACATACCTGAATGAAGATCTGGGTTCTTACAAACTTCCCCCCTTAAAGAAATTCGTCCCTGAATTTCCCTAACGAGGTGGAGAAGAAGAAACCCCGAACAGCTCCGGCCACTGCAATCGTACATCAGCCTCCCTCTCCTAGGTCTCGTCCTGTACCCGCCCGTGCTGCCATAGCACCCGTACCAGAGGAACAGACCGCCCGCGAAGAACCTTCATACTGCGATCGAAAATCCGGATAGGATGCTCCTCGAACAATGCATCCGCTTCAAGCTCGACTTCCTAGGGCTGAAGGACGTGGGACGGGTCTGAAAAGTAACGTCAGAGCTGAGAGACGTGGAAGATGTCATGCATGGCCCGATACCTCTGAGGTAGCTGCAACCAATAGGCGACTAGCCCCACTCTCTCCAATACCTCAAACGGACCGACGTACCGCGGTGAAAGCTTACCCTGTCTCTAAATCCTCCTGTGTCTCAACCTTGGTGCAACACGCAGGAAAACCTGATCACCGACCTCAAACTCCAGAGGTCGTCTCCGCTGATCAGCATAAGAATTTTGTCGAGACTGTGCTGTATCCATCCTCTTCTGAATCAGCTCTATCTGCTCTGAAGTCTCCTGAACAAGACGAGGTCCCAACAAAACTACCTCTCCTGCCTCCAGCCAGCATAAGGGTGATCGGCATGGCCTACCGTACAAAGCCTCATATGGTGCCATCTGAATGGTCGCCTGGAAACTGTTGTTGTAGGCATACTCCACCAGAGGAATATGCTTCTCCCAATAACCTCCAAATTCAAGGATGCAAGCCCGGAGCATATCCTCAAGCACCTGGATCATGCGCTCAGACTAGTCATCAGTCTGGGGATGGTAAGCTGTACTCAAAAGTACCTGTGTACCCAAGGCCTTCTGAATTCCCTGCCAGAACCGAGAGGTAAAGCGCGCATCTCTTTCTGAAACAATAGAGCGTGGAACTCCATGCAGACGAACAATCTCTCTAATGTATAGTCGTCCCAGTTCATCAACACTGAAGGTCTCCTTGATCGGCAAGAAGTGGGAAACCTTCGTGAACCTGTCGATGACAACCCAAACAGCATCATTCCCCCGAGGCGATCTCAGTAACCCAGTCACGAAGTCCATCACAACATCGTTCCACTTCCACTCCGGAATGGGTAACTTCTGCAAAAGTCCCGCTGGTCGCTGATGCTCTGCTTTCACCTGCTGAAAAGTAGAACATCTCATGACAAAACCAGCAACATTCTTCTTCATACCTGGGCACCAATATTGGTGATGAAGGTCCTGATACATCTTGGTGACGCCAGAATGAACTGACCAAACAGGGGAATGAAAATCCCGCATCAGCTCCTCACGTATGTCTGCTGGCACCCATACGCGTCCCTGAAAACGCAATATCTCATCATCGCCCACTGTCCATCCAGGAAGAGGGTCCCCTCCTGACACACTCTCATGCAGGACTAAGCCTTCTGAGTATGATAGTTGCCTCATCTGTAACCGATCAAGTAGTGTAGAGGTAAAAACTACAGAAGATAGGAAGGTCTGTCCCTGTCTGCCGTGCACCTCCAGATGCATCTCAGAGAACAGAGCCATAAGCTGCCATTCACTACTAGCCTCCTGAACTACCTGAACCTGAGTTCTCCTACTCAACGTATTAGCCACTACGTTTCCCTTACCCGGTGTATAGGCGAGCTCGAAGTCAAAAGACTGTAGATACTCAACCCACCTGCGCTGCCTCAGATTCAGATCACGCTGAGTGAAGATATACTTGAGACTCTTGTGGTCGGTGAAGACCACAAAGTGCTCTCCCAGAAGATAGTGTCTCCAACCGCGCAAGGCATGAACAACATCTGCCAACTCCAGATAGTGCGTCGGGTAGTTCCTCTCATGTGGCCTCAACTGCCGAGACCCGTACACAACAACTCCATCCCCCTGCATAAGCACAGCTCCCAGCCCGATACCTGAAGCATCATAGTAAACAATGTAGCTCTTGCCTGGCTCCGAAAAGACTAGTATTGGTGCTGACGTCAACCTCCCTTTCAGCTCCTGAAAGGCTGACTCACAAGAATCTGACCATAAAAACTTCTCCCCCTTTTTGGTCAGACCCGTCAAAGGTGCTGCTAGATGAGAAAAGTCCTGAATGAAGCGTCTGTAGTATCCAGACAGCCCTAGGAAACTCCGTACCTCGAAGACATTCTTCGGCTTCTCCCAGGAAACTATAGCTCTCAATTTCTCTGGGTCCACTGATACTCTTGCCTCTAAGATGACGTGACCTAAGAAGTGAATCTGATCCATCCAGAAGTGGCACTTAGAGAGTTTAGCATAAAGCCGATGCTCTCTCAGTGTAATCAGAACGATCTCAAGATGTGTGGCATGGTCATGTCGAGTGTAAGAGTACACCAAGATATCTTCCACGAAGACCACGACAAAGGAGTCCAAGTAAGGATGGAACACTCGGTTCATCAGTGCCATGAAAACTGCAGGTGAGTTCGTGAGACCGAACAGCATGACTGTATACTCGTATAGACCATACCTGCTCTTGAAGGCTGTCAGAGGTATATCTGATGGTCTAACGCGCAACTAATGATAACCAAAACTCAAGTCGATCTTTGAGAACACCCGGGATCCTCGAAGATGATCGAAAAGGTCATCGATCCTCGACAAAGGATATCGGTTCTTGACCGTCAACTGGTTCAACTTCCAATAATCCACACAAAGCCGAAGGGTACCGTCTGCCTTCTTCACAAACAGGATAGGTGAACCCCAAGGAGAAGTACTGGGTCGGATGAAAGCCTTAGCCTGTAGATCCTCCAACTACTTCTTGAGCTCCTTCAACCTAGGTGTGGCCATCCTATAGGGAGGAATGAACACTGGTGCCACTCCTGGCACGAGCTCAATAGAGAATTCTACCTCACGCTCTGGAGGCAAACCTGAAAAGTCCTCTGGAAAGATGTCCCTGAAACGATCCACCACTGGAGGAAAGTCCAACTGTGGAGTCCCCTGATCATCCAGATAAAGGCTAGAAATCTGGGCTGTCACCCCTCCTAGCCCAAGATGCTCGAGTCCCACCCGACTTGACCGAACATCCCATTCGCCTCTATGGAGAAAAGATTCACCCTATGGTGAGATGAAACTGACTCTGCGGTGATAACAATCAACAACTGCCTGGAAGGGAATCAACCAGTCCATGCCGAGGATGACATCATAGCCTGTCATCTCTAGGATATAGAGATCCCATAAGAAGTGATACCCTGCAACCTTGAGAGGGCACTCTCTACACTGGAGTACACTAGATGTCCTCATTCCCAAAGGTGTGTATAGTGTCAACGAGTCGGTAGAAGAAAAGATGCAGAGCCCAAGGCTCTCCAAAACAGAAACGGAGATAAAGTTATGTGTGGAACTAGTATCGAAAAGGGCTGAAGATAAAACTGAGGCTACTAAAATCGTACCTCGAACAGTAGAAGGGCCGGGATCTAGCTCCTGATAATTCTGCTCCACGGTAAAAGACTGGCCTATACCGCGGCTTTGCGCCCCTGGCTGACCACTCTGAACTGAACCACCCTACTGGTGCTGAGGGACTGGTGGCTGACCGCCACGGCCTCGACCTCCACCTCAGCCCGAACGGCCGGAAGAACTCCAGTTTCCCGACTGGTGAGAAACTGGTGGGGCTGCTCCTGAACGAGGAGTCATGGAAGAACCCCAGTCACCAGCTGCTGGTGAGAAAACCTGACAGAAACGCTGAAGGTGACCCATCTTACCGCAAGATCAGCACTCCACGGGGTCCCTCTGGCACTGCGGCCTCGTGTACCCTGACCAGCCACACTGGTAGCATGTCACCTGGCTGCCTGACGATGCATCTCGCTTCCTCGGATCACCGCGTGTAGGCTCTCTACGGTGCTTCTTGCTATCATCTGGAGGCAAACTAGCTCTGGAAGCAAAACCGCCCTGGCTCGCAACTCCAGAGTCTCTCAGATTGCGCTCCACAATCAGTGCCTGGTTGACGATGGAAGTAATGGAAGTCAGCTGGAAGATATTCACCTGCAAGCGGATCTCCCGCCTGAGACCATCCTCAAACTTCCTTGCTAAGAACACCCCACTCCCATCTCAGAGGGGTGTGAAGTGCAGCAGCTCGGTGAAACGAGCGGAATAATCCATGAAAGAAAGAGTAACCTACTCTAAACTCATGAACTCCCGGGCTCGGTCGGCCCTCAGGGTCTCCGGGTAGAAGTAGTCATAGAACACGCGCTGGAACTCCTCCCAAGCCATAGCCTGCTGCTGACCCACCTGTGAGATCACATCCCACCACCTCTTGGCGGAGTCTCGGAGCATGTAGGTGGTGAGCTTGACCCGCCTCTCTGGAGGCGTCTCCAGATGCTCGAAGATAGTCAGCATGACTTCCAGCCATGACTCTACAGCCTGAGGTCCTCCTTCCCCCAAGAACGTGGGAGGATGCTGCTACTGGAAAACCCGCGTCAAGTCTGCTATAGACATGGTAAGAGGCAGCACTCCCTGTAAGGCCTACATCATCCACATGAAACCTTCCCTGAACTGCGCTTCAGCACCTGCAACTGGTATGATAGCCGGTGCCAAGGCTGGCTCGATTGGGGGATCGGCAGGAAGTCCCTGATCAGCCCTATCTAGCGTCTGATCACTGCCTGATGACAAACATATGATCGAAGGATGTATCAGAGGCATATCTATGAAAGATCAAAATTATACCTTGGATCAGAAAAAAAAGGACAGAGAACACAAGAGTACTAAACAGGAACATGGGAAGAAAACACAAAAGATTACAAAACACGAATACACGACGTGAATAAAAACTACACGGCGTGTCTTCTTAAACCACTGACATGGGCGTGTACTCCTGCCCTACAAGTCATGTACACCTCAAACTACATGGCGTGTGGACCTCAACACATGGCGTGTTCTTGAAAACTGTTCCCCTGCCCGAGTCCCCTTACACGGATAACCCACACGGTCCGACTCAACCCGAGACTACACGGTGCGTTCGAAACAAACATGAAGTGTACTAGACAAGGCTTCAGCGGCCCGTGTTTGTTAAGCACACGGTCGTCTACACGACTGAAGCTTACACGACGTGCTCCGAACAAACACGGTGTGTATAGACGAAGGTGACACCGTCCCGTGTTGTTCGTGACACGGCCGGGTACCTGGACAAGACTACACGGCATGTTCCGAACAAACACGGCGTGTGGAAAAGAAGGTAAAGTCGTCTCGTGTTGTTCATGACACGGCCGGGTACCTGGACAGGACTACACAACGTGTTCCCTCTGGACACGGCGTGTTCTACCCGAGCTTCCCCGACCAGTGTTGTTAGTGACACGGCTGGGTACACGGCTCCGAACTCACATGGTGTGTACCTACCGTACACAACGTGTTCCCGAAGTTACTTTCACGACACCGTGTTCTACCCACACGGTTAGTGACACGGCCTAAAAACTACACGACGTGTATCCAAAAAGTACACGTCATGTATTCTGGGTTTTTCTGGGTAGTAGCTCAGAAACTGCACAGAATCCAACAAACACTAAAAACAAGGGAAAAAGGTGCCAAATTCCGATCCGTGAGGGCCCATACTCCCCATGAATCAAGCTTGGCATCTCCCATAGTCATATACAAGAGAAATCAGGCTCATGATCCACCAAGTTTCGATTAATAAGGGCCCATAACACCTCACGAACCAAAATTTGGAATTCATTTTTAAGCAAAGAACAAAGAAACCGGTTTTCTAACATAACTACAGAGAATCTATCAAGAATATATCACAACATCATGCATAATCTACACAGATTCTATCACAAAAGCATGCAACCGCTAATGTACCCTAGATGGCATGACAAGAATGCATGACATGTGATTTCTACAAGTGCCTATATGATGCATGAGATGGCATACCCTCATCTCATCAGGTTGCGATAGAAATAGAACCGAAATATCAAAACAATAATAGCACAAGTCATGTTAATCACTCTAGGTGAAATCAAATCAACCATAAAATCTCAAAACCAGAACTACAATTAACGAGGTAGTATGGCTTTTCCCTGTACACGGGTTAGCTACTCCTGGGCACAACTTAATACCAAGTACCGAGTCCATCCTATCCCTGGCTAAAGTATCCAAATAGCAAGTAGGAGAAAAGAACTCATATGATACCACTTTGTAACGACCCGAATCTGGAGCCCCTCCACTGGTGCCCCGTACCCGGTTCGCCACATGACCTCAAGCGTGTTTCCCCAAATGCCAGAGGCTGACGACTAGCAGCGAGGGCCTTGGTGAGTCGATGGGGAAACTATGCCCTCATTCGGTAAAGTATACAGCAGAAAAACAAAAGTCAATAGTGGAATCTGAAACAACATGCATAACAACAGAAACCAGACAGTGGAAGAAATGAATACATATAGTAATGATGATAATGATGCAGCAGGTACAAGTATCTAAGGAAAACAGCAAACACAACAACGTGCTGAAATACAACTGAAACCAAGTGAAAAAGAAAAAAAGTAAACTCCTCAGCATCGCGAGCCACGGCTCGGTCCCATGATCTCCAGCTCCAGTGCAATCAAGAACCTGAAGTAGAAGGGCGTTTTCCCTTATCTATACCTGCAACAACATAGTCTATCTGGGACCAAAAGCATGGACCAAAAAAGGTGTGAGATACAATCCTAGCAGGCAATCACCCAAATATTTGTGCCTAACAGTCAACGAATACATGACAATAATAAAATAAGAAGCAGTAAATAGAAAAGCACAAGCAGCTACAATCCACAGTTCTAACAAACAAAGTACACAAGTAAACATCTAGCAACAATAAAGAAAACAGGTAACCCTCTGGGTCATTATCAAAGCCTAACCCCTATGGTTCAACCTATAAGTACTAGCAACCCCCTAGGAGGCACACACAGTCTCACCCCTTTGGTTCAGCTATGTAATTATTAGACTCTCTGGGGAAGCACTAACCATCAATTCCCCCTATAGTCTCGTATCGTGCTAAAGGCTCTCTGGGGAAGCACTCAATGTCTATTCCCCCTGTGGCCCACGTCGAGGAACTACAGACTCTCTGAGGAAGCACTCAACGTCAATTACCCCTGTGGTCTCGCATCGTAATTAAAAGACACTCTGGAGAAGCCCTTCCGTCAATTCTCCCTTTGGTCTACTACTCTAGGTTCTCACAGTCTTGAGTGAAAGATAAAACATGCTCAGCACACGTACATCGTCCAAGTAAACCTCAAGAACTACTTGGCTATCAACTAAGGCTCAGTAGCATAACAAGGTAGCAGTTCCACTGTCTTACGGCTAAGCATGCAAACTAGAAAAATGCCAAATAGTCAGAACAAGCATAGAAAACATCCAAGGTACAGTAAAGTTACCATAATCACAGGAAAAACATCTACTCTAGCAATCAAGAAAATCAGAAAATACAACAAGGGAAAAACAGGAACACACAATACCCCGTTCAAGGGTATTGGTGGAATTTTCACATAATACTCATCGAATTTCTACAGAACGGTACAAACCACCTACCTCCATCCCAGGAGATCGATATACGTGAACCTCAACGACAGATTCCCCTTAGAAAGATGAAGATATGAGAAAATGCACAAAACGTTCATCCCACGATAACTTGGAAATGAAAAGGAATCAAGAAACGAGGCTAAAGAAGAAGGAAGAAATCACCGCTGCGATTCCAACAAAATCGACCGTGCTCGAATCAGAGAACAGACGAAGAGGCGGGATCTTGTTGAAGATCCGGCCGTACGGGTCGCTCTCGGACAAACGAGACCTAGAAGGAGGTGTTTCTGTGCGTCAGGCGTGACCCTGGTCCATTTAGTGGAAAAAAAATAAAGTACATGACGTGTACTTTTAGAGTACATGGCGCGTACTAAGTCTTTATGTACTCCGCCAAAATCGGCCTCTACGTCACCCCTACACATCGTGTGTGTGGCCCAGGCACGACCAGTACATGACTTCGAGCCAGAGAAGAGTACACGACGTTTACTCAGAAAGTACACGGCGGGTACTTCAAAAATTTCCAATGTAATTCCCCGACCCCAGTTACCCAGAGTCGGTGCATTATTGCGTAACATTGGCATGATCACAAAAGATCATGTCTCAAAAGACCGATTAGTTTAGTAGCCTTGAAACAATAGATACATTAATAAGTTTTACATTAAATCATAAGGAGAAAAACTACAATAACATGGTCTCTATAGACCACACCCATATCCCCTTCTGACTATCCCTGCAGGTCATTCATAAAATACTTCTTCACATCCTGGAAAAATTAAAACATTGAAAGGGGTGAGCTCAGATGCTCAGTAAGGATAAAAATATAGCGGAAGCTTTCATAAATAAACATAAAAATTTAAGGCAATTTATAACTAAAACAAAAGCCTTTTAAACTTGAACTTTAGCATAATATGGCAAAAGTAAAATGAGATAATGCCATTTACTTACACACATGGATATTCTACTAGTCGAATAATCACATGCAATATCAATAACCACTTTCATAATGATGGAATGCATAATACCAGACTATCATAACCACGTATCCAAGGCCTCGTACCAAGACTACAAATAATATATTTTCAAGGCCTCATGCCAAGACACTAGTTTGTCTCATGAGACCTTCCGATACATCGAGGAGCTATAGCAGGCTCCACCCGTCACTTATTAAGTCCAATTCATTCCTCATATGAACAGGTTTAAACACATCATAAACCATAACATAATCATATCACATAAAAAATGCATAAAGGAAACATAACATTTCCAAATTTCAATCACAAGATATCAATACAACACATTGATATAATAAAAACATTATCAAAACCATTTTCTATACCAAAATAAAAGAAAAGCAAAACTTGGTATTTATTTTTCATTTAAAAAAAGTTATGGCTTGTAGAGGAAGCTGAAAATCAAATAATGGTCACGGCGGCGGAGAAGTAATTGTCGCCGCATATGCACGACAAAAAAATATTCTTTTTTTCGTTTAGTAAAACGATTCGTATAAAAATATTCCTTTTGAATAAACGTAAAATCCAAAGGGGTTTATACATCGTATAAAAGAAATTTGTGTATAAAACAAAATATGCCTCAATGAAAGGAGATTGAGAGGAAGTCCTTACAAAGATCATTTTTTAAATAAAATAGATCTATTATGTGTATTCACTATAAGTACACATAAAAAAAGTACAAATACAATAGAGGACATAATAATATCATGACATAATTTGAAAGCAGGAGATTAACCCAAAGAACAGAAATTGGGTTAAGAAGTTCCCTTACCTCGTGTTCGACTTGACTCGATCGTTCTTTAACCACCTGAATAATAAACTAGAGTTAATTTATACTTGATTAAAAACCTTTTTCAAGGTCATTATTCCTTTTATATCACTTATTACCATGTTATGAACATTATGTAATTATTTAAGTTAATAACGGTCGTTTTGTCGATCTTTGGTACTTGAGTCAAAAATAAACTCCTTATAATTACAAGTTGTTCATGTTGTAAAATATCCATTATATACAGAATTATATTCATGATGTATATATCATATATATCATACATATCCAGTATATACATTCATTTATAATATTACATAACATTTAGAGGTATGAAATGAAATGCACCGTTCATGGAGACGGTAAGCCGTACGTACGCATGAACGCTACTTTCATTTCTATTTCATATTTAATGGAATGAAATAATAATTATATAAAGGTATATTATAATTCTAGTATAATATCATATATAATATCATATATAATATCATTTACTCCATCCTTTATACATCCCACATATGGCATTAATGATTCAAATCACTTTGAGGGGGCGGTAGTCCGCACTTCCTAAAATGAAATTATCACGTTTACCCATAATGAAAATCATAAAGGTATGAAATAAATGAGAAATATAGAAGAATAAGGAAAAAATAAACATAATATATATCATATATAAATATAGTGACATATTAATGGCCACCATGAGAGGTGTTAAAATAAGACTGAACAATCATCGTTTCGTGAGGCATAAATTCGCCAACCACAGAAACAATATGTTCTTTAACCATTAGACGAAGGTGTGTGTAAGTGTAAATAAAATAATTCTCATAAAACATCCTAGTATATTTAAGATACTGGTTTTGTTACAAAATAAAGGAATAAAAAGAGTTTAAGGGGTTGTAAAAGCAAAATAAAACAAAATAACATAAGAGAAGACATTACCTTAAAATCGGGTAACTCTTTTTTGATTTGAGACAAAGGATTCCTTGGGAAGACTTTTTCCCAAAGTGAGGCTTCTAGGAGTAAGATAGGGAAGTTGAGAGAGTATTTGGGTAGAGGTTTTCCGATCCAAATGGCTTGTAAGTTGTGAATAAGGTGGTAGTGGTGGGGGCCTTTTATAAGAGGAGAGGAGGGCACTCTTGGAAAGTCATGAAATGTTACTTTATTATATAATGAGTTTCGGATTTTAAAGGTACCACACTTATATATTTCAAGGATAAAGTGATAAGGGTTAGAAATATACTCATCCAATAGGTTTTTGATAAGTGTAAGTCTTATATTTTGCATTATCTTTTCATTTTATTTAAATCGTTAATTAATGAGGTAATCGTTGCATCATCATGGTGTCATAAAAAATTTAATTTATTTAATGTCTAAAAATTATAAAAAAAATATCATGATGTGGGAAATATTTTTATCTTTCCAATTAATATTTATAGTCGAAAATTTAACTTATATAACCCCATGTAATAATTGTTTTAGTAAAAAAACACATGTTTGTGACAATTTTATTTTTACTTTAAATAAAAAGTTATTAATGTCATTTTCTTACCCAAGTGGTTCCATGGGGTCCCCAAGTTGACCCATGGATTTTCTTGGTCATACATGACTCATCAAATAAGGGTGGGACAAGTTTAAGGGCATTTTCATATTTTTATAATATCATTTTTACCTTAAATTTCACTAATTACCTTTAATCGCGATTAATTAAACTTAAAAGTTACTCTTCACCAAAAAATTATTTTAATCCCATTGAATCACATTTTAATTCCTAATGACAACCATGTATGTCGGATTTTTGAAAATCAAATCACAGAAGTGGTAATGTTTCATTTAAACGAAAAATCAGTTTTTTAACTACCACTTAGTGGTTTCACTATTCATCAAAAATTGAAGTTTTTCAGAACAATGCCAAAATTTCACCCTAAGCTATAATTGATATTCCGAATTCAAAAATGATGTCTATTTTACAAAATTCCAAACATATAAGTTGCATTAATTAATTTTATAATTAATTCCCGATGTCACAACAAATAGCGTGTTTTTAAGAAACAATATATATCAAAAGATTGTCAATTGTTTATGTCCAATTTCAAAGTGAAATTAATTCTAATGAACACCATTGGATAAAATGGTAAAAATATATTCTAATTATACTTTAAAACCACTCAATATTATAATTTATCACTATAAATTATTTTGATTAAAAAAGTTGTTTTTAAGTATTTTTCACTATTCATAAAAAATTGGAAGTTCTCAGAAAAATACCAAAAATTCAACATAGGATAATTTCAATATTCTGAATCCAAAAATGAAGTCCATTTTGAAATATAAAATTTATATAATTTCAAAAAGTGGGTATTAATATTCATAACTGCTACTTTTATTGGTCGCGGTGTGTTAGAACTCGAGGTTGCGTACAACACACGCTGCTCTATTATTCAAAGAGGAGCGTACCATGGAAGCTTGGGGTGTTACATTCTCCCCTCCTTCAATAAATTGCGTCCTCGCAATTTAAAATTTTTCTTTGAAAATAAATGTTTGAAAATAGAAAATACCTTTGTGGAAAACCCACATCGGAAATAAGGTTAATAAAATTTAGCCTTAATAAGAGGGAAAGGGAAATGAAAAAGTCACCACCAAATTATGATCTTGATAAAGATAACATTGGTGGAAATTAGAGACATATAATTGGAGGAAAAACATAAATATTTTTAGGGAGTGATTGAGGTCATCAATCACAAACAAGTGTAAAATTGAGGGCCTCAAAGCCTTCAATCTATGTTGATTTAAAATATTATCTGTTCAACAAGACATAAGGTATTAGGATAATACATTTTTTGTTTTAATATCCTTTTACTAAAGTTTAAGAATTAATTTATTCATAGAATAAGAGATAGGTATATATATATTTATGCTTGACAAGTAGAGTTTCAACCTTCAACTAATTTCTACCATAAACTCATCTTTCACTCAAAAAGATAATAGAACTCAAAAATATTATATTTATCCTAATCGTACAAGGTTCAAAATATTAACACATACCATTTAGATTAGGAAAACTATTTTTTAATAACCAGGGACTTCCTGTAGGCTAGTGGTAGGTAATAAAGGCCAGTCGCACTATGGTTGTGGGTTTGATTCCTACAGCTTTGTCCGACGCGACGGGTTATCCCCCGACCTACGGGTTGTCCTTTTCCTAAAACTATAGTATTATAATATTCCAAAAATAATATTCAGAAATGTTTTAACCTTAAACAATACTATCCAAGGTTCAAATTAATCCATTCCAACCTTTATAGTTATCCAAAATACTTCTGTCCAACTCACAGTCCAAATTTTATAAGGAAGGTAAACATAATGAAGATACTTTTTTCCGCGTAACAACATGTGAACACCTTCATCATGTATTCTTTTAAAAAACTGCAACATCCTAAATTACCATAAATCCTTATTGATTACATTCATGATCCCTTATTCCTTATAGAATGCTAGATATACTCCTTCTATCCAAAAATGTATACAAATCATTAATCAGTTTCAAGGAAGTTAAGAATATCCAATATAATTTATCCAAATCAATCATGTATTATTCCAAAATCACTATCTCGGTATCAGAACCATATTATGGTTTATCTTTCTCTCAACCATATATTTTCTAAAAATTTAACCTACTGTGGATTCACTTTTCTTGGTTCTACACAATCTCAAGTCCTTGATGAAATAGTACTGCAGTACAATCCTTATATACTCCATAATTATTATAACCAGTACATCATTGATACAACACTCAAATGAAAAAATTCTTTAATAACAACATAAGAACTCTAATCATTCCTCCTCATATGTGGTAGTATCATAACTTGATTATTATCCAATAACATCATTTGGGGCATACTCTGATGATTTGGACATTGGTTTGCGTAGTGTCCCCACTCCTTGCAGATGAAGCATTGTACATTTGAAACCTTTTTCTTACCCTTATAGTCACTCACTTGGTGTCCTTTTTCTCCACACTTATAACAAACTCCCATTCCCTTCAGGAAAGTTCCAAGGTGTTTCTTCCCACAGTTATCACATATTGTTAAATTCTTCTTTTCCCTCGTCCCTTTATCCATCATTCTCTCTTCCATCCTTTTCTTCTCTTTCTTCCCTTCAAATCCATAAGACTCATAGAATTCTTTACTTATCTTATTAACACATGATACTATTTCTTTATATGTTGAGAACACATGGGAGACCATTTCCCTTCTAAATGTTGGCATAATACCGTGAAATATATGATCCTTCTTACTCTTTGGATCATATGTATTGATGGAGTTCACATTCCTTCTACTGGGTGCCATTTCTATACAATGGCATAAACTAGGTTAGTTTATGAATTGCAATGAATAATTCCAAACATGTAAAATACTTAATGTAAATTGAATGGTTTATGGATATAATCCATAATCATAAAAAAAATTTCTTTGAGGAAGTATATACTCATAAACCCTTCATAATGGTTTGTAAAAAATGAGAATTATCCTAAGCATATCCCTCGGGAGTGTCGTAACCAAGAGTGCAGCAAGGCCTGTTGTCGTGCACCAGTTCTCGTTCGAGTCTAGCTCAAAGCGGTGTTTTCAGGTTTTACCCCTAGGTACATCTGTGCCAGATCCGCCACTACCTGCTCGTATCCAGACAAGGATGTATTGCTCGGAAAACTCAAAAAATCTCTATAATACCAAAATTCTAGGAAGTTCTTCTATACTAATCCTCAAAGTCTATCTTAGGGATATGTGCTCTAATCAGAGTTTATCTAAATCTATCTTCCAAGGTTAGTACTAAACTGCCTCTGATACCAACTGTAACGCCCCGACCCCAGTTACCCAGAGTCGGTGCATTATTGCGTAACATAGGCATGATCACAAAAGATCATGTCTCGAAAGACCGATTAGTTTAGTAGCCTTGAAACACTAGATACATTCATAAGTTTTACATTACATCATAAGGTGAAAAACTACAATAACATGGTCTCCATAGACCACACTCATATCCCCTTATGACTATCCCTACAGGTCATTCATAAAATACTTCTTCACATCCTGGAAAAATTAAAACATTGAAAGGGGTGAGCTCAGATGCTCAGTAAGGATAACAATATAGCAGAAGATTTCATAAATAAACATAAAAATTTAAGGCAATGTATAAATAAAACAAAAGCCTTTTAAACTTTAACTTTAGCATAATATGGTAAAAGTAAAATGAGATAATGCCATTTACTTACACACATGGATATTCTACTAGTCGAATAATCACATGCAATATCAATAACCACTTTCATAATGATGGAATGCATAATTCCAGACTATCATAACCACATAGTCAAGGCCTCGTGCCAAGACTACAAATAATATTTTGTCGTGCCAAGACACTAGTTTGTCTCATGAGACCTGCCGATGCATCGAGGAACTATAGAGGGCTCCACCCATCACTTATTAAGTCCAATTAATTCCTCATATGAACAGGTTTAAACACATCATAAACGATAACATAATCGTATCACATAAAACAGGCATAAAGGAAACATAACATTTCCACATTTCAATCACAAGATATAAATACAACACATTGATATAATAAAAAAATTATCAAAACCATTTTCTATACCAAAATAAAAGAAAAGAAAAACTTGGTATTTATTTTTCATTTAAAAAAAGTTATGTCTTGTAGAGGAAGCCGAAACTCAAATAATGGTCACGGTGGCGGAGAAGTCGTTGTCGCCGCATACGTACGACAACAAAAAACATTATTTTTTTTCATTTAGTAAAACGCTTCGTATAAAAAGATTCCTTTTGAATAAATGTAAAAGTCAAAGGGGTTTATACACCGTATAAAAGAAATTTGTGTATAAAACAAAATATGCCTCAATGAAAGAAGATTGCGACGAAGTCCTTACAAAGATCATTTTTTAAATAAAATAGATCTATTATGTGTATTCACTATAAGTACACATAAATAAATTAAAAATACAATAGAGGACAAAATAATATCTTGACATAATTTGAACGTAGGAGATTAACCCAAAGAACGGAAATTGGGTTAAGAAGTTCCCTTACCTCGTGTCCGACTTGACTCGATCGTTCTTTAACCTCCTGAATAATAAACTAGAGTTAATTTATACTTTCTTAAGAAAAATTTTCAAGTTCATTATTCCTTTTATATCACTTATTAACATGTTATGAACATTATTTAATTATTTAAGTTAATAACGGTCGTTTTGTCGATCTTTGGTACTTGAGTCAAAAATAAACTCCTTATAATTACAAGTTGTTCATGTTGTAAAATATCCATTATATACAGAATTATATTCATGATGTAGATATCATATATATCATACATATATAGTATATACATTCATTTATAATATTAAATAACATTTAGAGGTATGAAATGAAATGCACCGTTCATGGAGACGGTAAGCCGTACGTACGCATGAACACTACTTTCATTTCTATTTCATATTTAATGGAATGAAATCATAATGATATAAAGGTATATTATAATTCCAGTATAATATCATATATAATATAATTTACTACATCCTTTATACATCCCACATATGGCATTAAAGATTCAAATCACTTTGAGGGGGCGGTAGTCCGTACTTCCTAAAATGAAATTATCGCGTTTACCCATAATGGAAATCATAAAGGTATGCCATAAATGAGAAATAAAGAAGCATAAGGAAAACATAAACATAATATATATCATATATAAATATAGTGAAATCTTAATGGACACCATGAGAGGTGTTAAAAGAAGATTGAACAATCATCGTTTCGTGAGGCAGAAATTCGCCAACCACAGAAACAGTATGTTCTTTATCCATTAGACGAAGGCGTGTGTAAGTGTAAATCAAATAATTCTCATAAAAACATCCTAGTATATTTAAGAAACTGTTGTTGTTACAAAATAAAGGAATAAAAAGAGTTTAAGGGGTTGGAGAAGCAAAATAAAACAAAATAACACAAGAGAAGACATTACCTTAAAATCGGGAAACTCTTTTTTGATTTGAGCCAAAGGCTTCCTTGGGAAGACTTCTGCCCAAAGTGAGGATTCTAGGAGTAAGAGAGGGAATTTGAGAGAGTATTTGGGCAGAGTTTGGCCGAGCCAAATGGCTTGGAAGGTGTGAATAAGGTGGTAGTGGTGGGGGCCTTTTATAAGAGGAGAGGAGGGCACTCTTGGAAAGTCATGAAATGTTACTTTATTATATAATGAGTTTCGGATTTTAAAGGTCCCACACTTATATATTTCTAGGATAAGGTGATAAGGGTTCGAAATATACTCATCCAATTGGTTTTTGACAAGTGTAAGTCTTAGATTTTACATTATCTTTTCATTTTATTTAAATCGTTAATTAATGAGGTAATCGTTGCATCATCATGGTGTCATAAAAAATTTAATTTATTTAATGTCTAAAAATTATAAAAAAAATATCATGATGTGAGAAATATTTTTATCTTTCGAATTAATATTTATAGTTGAAAATTTAACTTATATAACCCCATGTAATAATTGTTTTATTAAAACAACACATGTTTGTGACAATTTTATTTTTACTTTAAATAAAAAGTTATTAATGTCATTTTCTTACCCAAGTGGCTCCATGGGGTCCCCAAGTTGACCCATGGATTTTCTTGGTCGCCCATAACTCATCCAATAAGGGTAGGACAAGTGTAATGGTATTTTCATATTTTTATAATATCATTTTTACCTTAAATTTCACTAATTACCTTTAATCGCGATTAATTAAACTTAAAAGTTACTATTCAACAAAAAATTATTTTAATCCCATTGAACCACATTTTACTTACTAATGACAACCATGTATGTCGGATTTTTGAAAATCAAATCTCAGAAGTGGTAATGTTTCATTTAAACGAAAAATCACTTTTTTAACTACCACTTAGTAGTTTCACTATTCATCAAAAATTGAAGTTTTTCAGAACAATGCCAAAATTTCACCCTAAGCTATAATTGATATTCCAAATTCAAAAATGATGCCTATTTTACAAAATTACAAACATAAAAGTTTCATTAATTAATTTTATAATTAATTCCCACTGTCACAACAAAAGCGTGTTTTTAAGAAACAATATATATCAAAAGATTGACAATTGTTTATGTCCAATTTCAAAGTGAAATTAATTATAATGACCAACATTGGATAAAATGGTAAAAATTTATTCTAATTATACTTTAAAACCACTCAATAGTATAATTTATCACTATAAATTATTTTTATTAAAAAAGTTGTTTTTAAGTATTTTTCACTATTCATAAAAAATTGGAAGTTCTTAGAAAAATACAAAAAATTCAACATAGGCTAATTTCGATATTCTGAATCCAAAAATGAAGTCCATTTTGAAATATAAAATTTATATAATTTCAAAAAGTGGGTATTACTATTCATAACTGCTACTTTTATTGGTCGCGGTGTGTTAGAACTCGAGGTTGCGTACAACACGCGCTGCTCTATTATTCAAAGAGGAGCGTACCATGGAAGCTTGGGGTGTTACATCCAGAAACTTCATTTTTTCTAAAAAATTCCAGAAAAAGGAAAAACTTACCTGAACAAAGATCTGGGTTCTTACAGAAGAGAAGTTCGATAGACGAATTCTAGCTGAAAGGAGGAGGTTGGGTTTGCCGTAGGCCGACCCGAAAGGGGGGGGGGTGTCGTGCCGCTGGAACAGGACAGACGGAGGGGAGGCGGCGTGTGCTGCTGGCTGGAGAAAAAGATAGGGTTCGCCGCTGGATGGAGCAAGGGAGGTCAGGAGCGTGGGAGGTCGGAGGTGTCTTGGCCAGAGAGCGGGAGGCTGGGTGCATCACTAGCCGACTTGTTAGAGGGTGAGGGCTAGAGTGGTTGGGCGAGGGGACCTGGAGGGCGGCTGGGCGAGGGTGAGGCCGGGATCGGCTGCTGCAAGAATAGAGGAGAGGCAAGGGCTGAGGTGGCCTGGTGAGAACCGGAGAGGTCGGAGGTTGGTTGGGGTGATAACGGCCCTGGGGGTCGAAGGCGCGGTTGGCTGGAGGCAAGGGCGAGGCGGAGGAGAGCCATGGGTGAAGGGCGAGTGCGAAGGCGGCCTGGAGCACGACCGGTGCTGGGAGGGGTTGAGGGCGGTTGGAGGAGCAGGTAAGTGGGGGAGGGTATGCGCGTAGGAGAAAAAAAGGGGGAAGGGGGGCACCGCGGGTATACTAGGGTTTCTTATTTTTTTCATTCTATAATAATAATAATAATAATAATAATAATAATAATAATATAAAGAATAATAATAATTATATAAATAATAATAATAATAATATAAAGAATAATATTAATACAATAATAATACAAATAATAATAATAATAATAATAATAATGAGCAATTGCACGACACCTAGGCCGACTGCGCAACTATCACCAACCGCGCGGTGACCGCACACGAGTCCAAAATCCAGTAAAATTTTTAAATGAAAAAAAATTAAACCGGGACATAGCTCGTCCCTTGGCACAAGAACCCAGAGTCAAGAAATAATAAAATAAAAATAAATTTAAAATTTGGGCGTGAAAATTCTCCCCACCACAGACACTTTTTACCCCCAGAAAGTTACCCAGCTGAACAATAGACAAAACATGAATCCATGCCCGATTGAAACCGAAAGAAACCACAATACAAGAGAATGAGAGAACACGAGAGGGTTATCCCGACCATAAGAACTCAACTAGTGCAGAAATTTAACACCCAAACATACCACCTCGGAAAGGGGGGCGACGCTGGAACTCCTAACCGATCCAAACTAACTTCTATAGCATGAGAAAACAACACCTCCGCTGAAACTTGGAACTCTCAACCTAGACCAAGAATCTCCAGCACTAGATAAAATCCTATGAGCAGAACTTGACCCAAGCAGTGAACCTGAGCATAACCAAAAACATTGATTCTTCCATAGGCACTTAGATCTCCAAACAAACACAGCTAAACCGAGATCAAACCATACAAGAGCCAAACACATTTTTAAGAAAAATGCATGATTCGGGAAAACCATAGTCAGAAAAATGAAATAGTTTGGATTATAATAGAACATGTCTATCATAAATTCACGATGAATCAATGATCTTATAACAACGTCAAAACTTTAACAGCAGAAAAAAACAAGAACGGAAAAACTTTAAATGTTCCACTACCAACACAGAACACAAAACCCAGACTAAAGCTTCACACCCTCGGCAACTCTTTACTGCGTGCGAGCTTCACCCCAAGACCTGTGGCTGAGGCTCTAATAGCTAAAGCATCTCCTGCCTCATAGTTAGGCACTAGAATCCTCCGGTCATAGCGTCTTCTATAGGCGACGCTTCCTACAGAACTTATCTAGATAACCTGTACACCCACAACGAAGGCACATCTTTGGAGGGATGTGACACAATGGATTTGTGTGCCCTAAACGTACACACTAATGGAACATCATTTAACAGTCTGATGAACTTGAATCCAAAACCACTATAGAGGACTCTTTAAAAACATGTCCCTCTGGCACACCCTGCTCACCATATGGGGAACCTTCACGA
The DNA here is from genome assembly GCA_963277665.1 of Viscum album. Taxonomy (NCBI): domain Eukaryota; kingdom Viridiplantae; phylum Streptophyta; class Magnoliopsida; order Santalales; family Viscaceae; genus Viscum; species Viscum album. The sequence goes on from OY728130.1 coordinate 923,011,831, forward strand.
GCAACTGGATACACTAGATTTCCAACCATCTGAACTCTGGAGACCAACTCAGCTAAGAACTCCTCATCCACCAGCTTCTCAAAATGATGGTCCTTAGAAGGTAGGACTCACTCCTTGATCTATGAATAAATACTCCCGATTAAGAGAGAAGTCTTCATCAAATCCTACGATGCTACCTATGGAGAAAAAGACACAAGTTACTTGAAATGGTCAACATATACTTTCACCGTCTGTTGGCCTTGTTGAATATGCATGAGCTCTTACCTTTTCTTCACCTTCACCTCTTCAGGTATGAACCATCGAATGAAGATGGATTTAAAAACATCCCACATCATCCCAAATTGTAGTGGTGGTAGGGAAAAAAACTCCCATTCATCCAAAGCTGGATATTCGAATAGACCCAAAACAACACACACTCTGATAGCTTCGAGAGTTCCAAATATCCTGAAGACGCACTTGACCTCTTCAAGACACTCTACTGCCTCTAACGGACCTTGATCACCATAAAGGACAGGAAACGTCCGAGAAGGACCAAAAACTAGGCATGACTTATCAGAAACCCTGGGGACCTTTCTGGGTAGCATTTTCTGAACAACATATAAAACACAAAGCCGAAACCGATATCAAATCAAAGTATAATTAAAAGTAACATCTTGAGCCAAAATACCAACTCAAAAACCAAAAAAAAAATACAAATACAACCCAAAATTCCCTTTTCATTTTAGATTTCAAAACCGCCATCTTTCAAGGACACTTTCCAAATACCAAACCCACTTTTCAAACCAAATTCAATTTCCAAAATCATTTCCCCTTTTTTTAAAATCACTTTAGAAAAGAAAGGTCAAGCCTTTAATTCCAAGTACACACCCCAGTAATCCCATGGACTGCTGCACATGTCTTCATTCTCTTTCATTCATATGCACCAACACACACTTTCCATGCATCCCCTAACATGTGAAAATGTTCATAGAGGGTACCTGAGGTTGCACCTAAACCATTTCCATACTGATTCTAAGAAAACACCAGATTTTTTTTGACCAAGAGATTTCAGTTTTAAAAACCCATTTCACGAATTTAGATCCATTTAAAAGAAATAATTCTCATTTCAAAACCCTTTTTTTCATTTTCAAAAGGGCACTTGCACCAACCAGAACCAATATGGCACTCAACATGCATCAAACTACTAGAGTGAGGGACTTGTAGTCATGCTTAACCTGGTGACATGGTAGTGGGCCATGCCCCAAGTAAGATTCAACAACTAGAAGGAACCTAAACTATGTAATCGAGCTCCACATGGGTCACTAATCCATGTGAAATCACGATGTAACATCATATTTCCTTTGTTGTCATCCCTCAATCTAAAACAAACCAGAGCGAGACAAGGAATCAATTCCTGGACTACCCCTGTCAACTCGAGGTTCGGAACATGTGAGGGTTCATGACGTCCTTCTCGTACCAACCTCTTGAGTCCCAACAGTACTAATCTCCATCTACCAGACACCCCAAATAACAAAGGCCGCCTCTGATACCATTTTTCCACGAATCAACTCAGGTCGACCCTGAACCGGTCACCTGAGCCAATCCGCGACATGTCCTGAGGGGCATTCCCGATCACCCTAGGATTAAAACCAGTGTCAGACATCAAAATAAATCTATTGGGAATGATTTAGACCATAAAAGATAAATAAGTAAACAGGAATAAATAGAACAATAAAACTAAACACTAGTGGTAGAAAAAGAAATAAACAGAACAACTCAACATACCTCTATGTGACCTTCTAGGTTCCCACCCAACTCAGAACCAAGTTTTCTCCGAGAGTGATCCAGAACTAATGAAACCTAAAACTGAAAGATAATGTAGGGTTGAGCACCAAAATTCTCAGTAGGAAAACACCACAGAATCCATACCTTTCCTTCCACGAAACAGTCAATTAATGCTAGTTTTAAATATATATATAAAAATAGGGTTTTCACATTTTAATAAAAAAAATTCATTTCTCCATTTTAAAGTCCAAAACAAAGAAGAAGAAAATCATTTTCCAAAACCAAATGCCTTTTGAAAATGAAAACCAAACAGGTGATACCAAAGTTGTGCTAAGATAAAACAAGTAAACAGTGAAAACTGAAAATAAACTAGTGCAACAGAAAGTAAACAAGCAATGTAAATAATCAAGTAACCATGGGTGATCCTAAAAATCCCTAGAAGACCCCTCGATGTACTCGGTTCGGAACAACCTACCGACATATGGTGAAGCTCCTAAGTTTATAACCAATTGGCCACCCTAAAACTGACCAAATCCAGTGATAAAGACCGCATGACCTAATAACCAATCCAGGGGTACCAACCCGTCTAATCGGTGTTGATCAACAACCGTCACTCAATAATTTAAAAGATGCACATAAACTCATGGTGATAGTAATACTATGTAAGTAGAAGGCCTTCACACGTGTGACTCAACTCACAGGTCATCACCGCACTTGCCTACCCCAAACACAGACGTTTCCTATGCATTCACCCATAAAGGGTTACCCTAGATAGGAGCTCCCCAAACACTTATATATATATATATATATATATATATATATATATATATATATGCATACCTGTCAAACATAAAAAGTGCCAACCGGGCCGTCACATCATTGGATTATCAAAACCACTTTATAAATCACTTCGAGATTGCCAACCGGGCATTTACGGTATTCAGAAACTGACTTTCTTTTGTACAACACCAAACACCACTTTTAATATTAAAATGCCAAATGGGCCCTAATGGTTTCCAAACTAAACAAATTTTCAAAATGTCACCAAAACAACATTAAACTTCATTTCCATGTTTCAAATTTCAAATAGGCCTTTGAGATCTCCAAATCCAAATACATTTTTAAAACCCTTTCCAGAAAGAAAGTGTACCAACATTTACCAAAGAAAGTGTCAACTTCAAAACAGACTAAGTTTTAAATAATGTATTCAAAACGACATGACACGTCACACACATGACTTTTTGAGATTAACGTACCATTTTAGAAACTAAGGTGCAAGAAGAGCATTATTCTAAAGTGTCATTTTCACTTGAATGCACATCCATGTGTGCACCTAGTGCACCCATGGAAGTGTTGTCATCCAATGACACCCTCCAAATTCCATGAAAGACCAAAAAAGATTTTCATTTTCATCCCAACACTTCTTTTCACCAAACCTATCAAAATCATTATAATCTCAAAAGGTGAAAAATAAACATTTTCAAAGACAAGGGAAGCCTTTTAGAACAACTTACAATCCATGCCACAAAAACAACATTTTTCACATAAAATCCCAAATCAAAATCTGACCATCTTAACATAACAATTTAAAGGAAAAAAATATCACACAAATCATCTAATTTCACTATCAAAACCCAATTTACATTTAACCAGACACATTCGATACTTGTGGACATAAGCATACTGAAGATTTACTTTGAAAACTTTTTTTAATAAATTATACTATTGAGAAAACACCTCAATGAATTTACTAAGTGCGTCTCCAGGGTGCAAACCATATGCAAAAATTTATTAAACAAGATTGACCACTAAACTAAACACATTAGGCTTAAACATGCTCAAACATAAACAAAAAACACTTCAATTGTTATTTTAACCAGTTCTAAAAATCCATAAATTCCATAAGAGACTAATTAGATATAGCATGAAACAATGAATCAGGTAAAAATAATAATTGAAGTAACGCAAGCACCAATTAATTGTTTTGGAATAGAATGGGATGGAAACGCCTATCTCAATGGCGTGCGACCACGACACCGCTTAAACAGAAGGAAGAACAACCTTTTGTGCACTAATCACACACCCAAAACAAGTAGAAAAACGCTTCAATAAACACCCAAGATGTCTGGGTTTGGATAACTTAAATAAAAACACTAAAGGTAAAAAGAAAAGCACCCGGGGTGAAGTCGTCGGGTTGCTGGCTCGTGCGCACGCAAGGGAGTCTCTAGACCGAAGGATATGCTATCTGCGAGAGGTTTGCACCAAAAAGGGAGCCAACGTCAGCTGGTCGTGCACTGAAGAGAAGGTCGATGGAAGAATTCTGGCCGAAAGGAGGATGTTGGGTTTTCTGGAGGCTGGCCTGGAGGGGGGAGGGGTGTCGTGCCGCTGGAACATGTGAGACGGAAGGGAGACGGGGTGCGCCGCTAGCTGGAGCAAAGGATAGGGTTCCCCATTGGTCGAAGCAAGGGACGGCGGGAGTGAGGGAGGCCGAAGGCGGCCTAACCGAAGCACGGGAGGCTGGGTACGTTGCCAACTGGCTGGTTGGAGGGATATGGTTGGAGTGGCTGGGTGAGAGGACTGGAGGGCGGCTGGGCGAGGGCGAGGCTGGGATCAGCTGCTACCGGAACGAAGGAGAGGTAAGGGCCGAGGCAGCCTGGTGAGAATTGGGGAGGTCGGAGGTTGGCTGGGGAGAGAACAATGTTGGGGGTCGAGGGCGCGGTCGGTTGGAGGCAAGGGCGAGGTGGAGGGGGGAGCTAGGGGTGAAGGGTGAGTGTGAAGGCGACCTGGAGTGCAACCGACGCTGGGAGGGGTCGAGGGCGGCTGGAGCAGCAGGTAAGGGAGGATGGTATACACATAGAAGAAAAAAAGGGGGAAGGTGGGGCAAGTAGACTAGGGTTTCTTATTTTTTCATTCTATTATAATAATAATTCTATTATTATTATTATTAAAAATAAAAATAATAATAATAATATAAAGAATAATAATAATAATAATAATAATAATATAAATAATAATAATAATAATATAAAGAATAATAATAATACAAATAATAATACAAATAATAATAAGAAGAAGAATAATGAGCAATTGCACGACACCTGGGCTGACTGCGGGGCTACCGCCAACCATGCGATGATCGCGCATGGGTCCAAAATCTAGTAAAATTATTAAACGAAAAAAAATTAAATTGGGACCCAGCCCGACCCTTGGCACGAGAACCCAGATCCAAGAAATAATAAAATAAAAATAAATTTAAAAGTCGGGCGTGACATGAATCATTTTAAAAAAGCCACTTAGGCATTTTCACAGACATAAATCCCAAGAGAGACACTTTATACATTATGTTAAACTATAAAAACTTCAGTCCTAACTTCACAACCATACTTGATACATTATGTTAGATCCCCCTTTATTGGGTTCCCTCCCTATTCTTAACACTCTCACAGTGATCATCTCTAAAGGTTTAAGCCTCACTTATACTAACATGCCACATGATGTTCCCAATTCACAGTGGCACAATTTTTTCACTCTCCTTTATTCTACTATAATTCAAATGCCCTCGGACTTACCCCCTCAAGTAACTATACATACTAGTAAATCAAGTCATTCTTGTAGGGTCTTTCCCTAACCAACCTCTCAATTTTTTGGGATTCCTCTATTGGCCAATATGTCATTCCAACCCCAACACATTTGATCCTTTTGTGTGCTATTGTATAACATAGGTAATGTTCATATACTACCTATTTCCCACACCGATAATGGACAATGTGGGCTTAAATTTCTTTAGTGGATTATTTCCCAACATAATTGAGGCATTCCATATTTATGAGAGGGTTTCTTTTACAGCTCCTTCTAATCCATATATAGACCCTAGGTACCCTTACAAAACTCCAATGAAACTCTTACACATCATTTTTTATTCATGGGTAACCCATATGAAGTATTTGTCATTAGAGGCTACCCTTATGAAGTTCCTACCATATCCTTATGCAATGAATATAACCTTGAGTCACAAAATTGAAGGAAAGGGGTGATCTAGAACATCACATCGCGAGAGCACCATCTCATGGTGAAACCTAGAAGATAAAAAACATTGAGTCATAAAACACTAAAGAATATTCACAACCTCTATAAACAAACCCTCACATAAGAGGAACCAAAAAATAATAAGGAATACATAAAATAAAATTTACCTAAAATCCTCAAGACATTCCAACTCAACAAGCACATATTCCAAAATAAACAACCACCCCAGACCACTTTGGGTAATTAAGCTCAAGGGATTATAAAAAATAACCTAACCACTTCACAACCTTAGGAGGACCTTAATCACCATGGAAGTAAGGATGTAAATTTAAGAAAACCTAAAGAAAAGGATGATCTAGATTCACCACCCCATCGGAAGTTTGGGTAAATCTCACAACCCAAATAGATATACCTATTCATGAAAATAATTCACCTTAGGGGATGTTTCTTCACATATTATCAAGACCTTTCTTAGAGGAGAAAATATCACATAGTAAATATGAATTTATCCCATTCATGTTTCACAAGCTAAAAAAAATAATCTTAATGCACACCAAGTAAATAAATCAAATACACAAAATTTATTGAGCCCAAAACATACAAAAAATTCATTAAATATGTTCACTCTTCTTTAAACAACACCCCTTCTATAAAAGTTCCATGTTAATTATTTTTAAAGACATGCACTCTTTAAAAACAATCCAACCCCTTGTAAAAATGCTTCACTAAAATTTGAACACTCACAAAAATCAATTTCCTTAAGATTGCCACATTTAAAATGAATCTAAGGAATCTTTTCACCCAAAGCTCACACTTGATTTGAAAATATTTCATTTTACTTCAAAATAAAAACCCACTCTAACTTTTAATTATTTTAATAAATTTAAATCATTACAAAAACATTTCTATCAATTCTAATTTCTTTTTAAATTATCATAATGAAATCAAAAACTTTTTATAAACTTTAAGATGATCAAAATTTCTCTTACAAAGAAACCATTATGCCTAGTTTTAAAAACCAAGACACATTAAAAAAAATTCTATTAAAAAAAATCTCCCAATTCAAAATGAAGAGGAAGACTACCATTTCAAAACATTTTATGAACACCAAAATCAACTTTTTCGTCCAAAAAATAAAATTTTATATAACATAAAACCAACTTTTCAAAACACAAGACCACACAACAAGGCCTGAATAATTAATTTAAACATCACCCAATAATGTAAAACCACCATAAAACTCCCTTAATCAACCACACACCAATGGTAGGAATCGTCAAGATTAATGAAAAATGCAAGGGATCCAAAACTAAAAATCCAGGAGAAAGAATAATTGTGCGTGGTTTGACCATATGGGTTATATAACCATGCACTAACCATGAAAAAAAACCATCGCAATGGTTATAGACCCAATTTCATGGGGTCTACATAATTCTAGACCATGCGAGTTAACCCTGCAACTTGGGATCTTTTCCTATTTTCACCCCAAAAGATCAAAGTGACCCCAAAATCACCTATACACTCAATATGAATCAAAATACTACAATATCATATCACAAAACATTGAGAATAAATATGAAAAAATATCTAGAACAACCAAACCAAGAGAACAACCAAACAATGACGACTATTATTATTTCAAGAAGAAGAAGAAGAAATGAAGTTACTATAGGCAGCAGCAACAACGAAAGAGGTGGCAGAGTCAGTGACAGAGGCAGCGGCTGTAGTGGCGGCGGCGGCGAGAGCGGAGGAGGAGGAGGAGGAGGCGACAATGGAGGCAACGGAGGAGCAGGAGGTCGCAACGACGGTGAAGGAGCGGGAGGACGTGTTTGCAGCAGTGGCGACAGAGGAGGAGGAGGAGTCTGCAAAGGAGGAGGACGATGACGAGTTGATGGCCGTGGCGGAGGAGGAGGAGAAGGAGGAGGAAGTATCAGAGAAGGAGGAGGATCGGGCGGCACAGGGCTAAGCTTCCGCGAGAGCTTGAGGGGTGCGGAAGGAAGAGGACACAATTCAAATTCATTTATAAAATCAGAGAAAACATTTATCAGCACTAGTAAAAAGCGCTGATAAGTGTATGTTTTATCAACGCTAAATTGAAAATCGATGATAAAACATACCATTTATTCATAATTATAAAATTATAACCAATATATTTGTTACATTTATAATTTTATAAATATATACAATTAATATATTAATTATAATTTAATAATTTAAATTATATTTAATTAAATAAATAAATATATATATTGATATATCAATTTTAATTTCATAAGTATTTATATATATATATATATATATGTCTGTGTCTGTGTATATATTCATTAAAGACATATATTTATAAATAAATATATTCAAAAGTATTCATAAATATATATTTACCATTTTAAAAAAATATTTTGTAATATTATAATTATGTAAACATGTTTATATTTAATTAGTTATATAAATATATATAATATATTTTAAAAGTATATAATTATATATAACTAGATATATATATTTTTAAATATAATAAATACATTTATTATTTATTTAAATATATTTATCGTGATTTTAAGTATTTATAATAACATAAACTTCATATATATATTTTTTTGAAGGAAAAGATAAATTACTGATCAATGAAGCCAGGATTACAAAGCCAATCAGGGAATGAGTTCACCCAACAATGATCACCCCAATGTTTCCCAAAACGAGCCAAATGATGGGCCATTGAATTACCGTCTCTTTTGATGAAAGAAAATTTGCATGCATTGAATCCATCGGTCAGGGACCAGATCTTCCTCAAGATGAGGCCATAAGGCTGGGAATCCTCATCTTTTGTTGAGAGAGCATTCACCACTTCAAGGCAGTCGGATTCCACCAGAATCTTAGGCCAAAATTTTGAATGGGAAAAAAGAAGCCCCTGGAGGATGGCTGAGGCTTCTGCCACCATAGGGCTCCATAATTTAGGCACTGCCCTACACTGGACTTCCACAATCTGGCCCAAACTGTTATGAGCAATGAGCCCAATACCGATACTTGAATTAGCAGAGACGACAACATTAGTATTAATCTTGAAGAAACCCTCGAGGGGGGGGGGAGACCAAAAGGGAGCCGCTCGTCGAGTGTGGCTCAAAGAATACCCTGCATTGCTTTTCTTCCAACCATTCATCCACTCCAAAGCTCGATCCACCCATAGGTGATCAGGGGTCACCTTGATCTGGAAAATGCATTCATTCTGTCGAGTCTAAACCAACCAAGCAATTGTGCATATCAGCCCTACCACTCTTGGTTCGAGAGAAGACACTCATTTAGTAAGGTTTGGGACCAACCCAATTGAAGGATCAAAGAAAGTACCAAAATCCGGCCTCCAAACCTTCTACACCCCTTACACCCCCTTACAGGAAAGAATTGCATGCAGAGGGGATTCCACATCATGGAGGCACAAAGGACAAGTGTCGTCCTCCGCCAAATGTCGCTGCACCAGAAAGTCACGGGTTGGAAGAACGCCAGCACAAACCTGCCACCAAAAAAAATTCACCTTAGGGGGAGCGATGAGGGACCAGAGGCACTTCCACCGATTATCAGTAAAGACCAGGGCAAAACCTTGAACCCTCATTTTGTAACCCGAACGAACAGAATATCTCTCATGAGGTTCCCCAGTCCAGCAAATCTGGTCAATACCCATTCCTGGTGTGAGAGGGATACCCAGGATGAGCTGACGATCCACCTTGTTAAACCAGCAACAAACCTTCTCCCGATCCCACTCCTCAAGCAAGTCATCGAGCAGGTCACGTACCCTTACATATTCGAATCCAGGAACAACCGGTGAGGAAACCTTATGATTGGCGCCCTCTGCCAGCCAAGAATCATTCCAAATGTTAATATTATGCCCATCGGCAATTCTCCACATGCAGCCCAAATCAAGGAGATATTTTTCTCCCCAAATGCTCCTCCACATAAAACTCAGTCGTGGCCCAGTTGGGCATGCAAGAAGTCGGAATGAGGGAAGTACTTAGCTCGCATCAGCTTTTAGAACAGGGCATTTGGGTGGGAAATAAGGCGCCATCCTTTCTTTGCCAAAAGATCCTCGTTAAACCATTTAAGATTTCGGAAGCCGAGGCCGCCATAGAATTTTAAAACACACAACTTCTCCCAAGACATCCAATGGGAATTATGTTTGCCCTCATGGGAGCCCCACCAAAAATTGGCCAACCGGGAGTGGAGTTGATCAACGAGAGTTTATGGGAATTTAAACAGTGACATAGCATAAGAAGGGATTGCTTGGGCCACTGACTTCACGAGAACTTACTTTCCCGCCTTGGAAATCTTCCTACTAGACCACAGGAAAATCAGATTATCCACCTTATCCACAATCGCGCCGAAAACTTGTTTCTTCAATCTACCCACCAGGGTTGGGAGGCCCAGGTACTTAGGATGCTTATCCACCAGCGGAAACCCACACATTCGCTGCAACTCCTCTCTCTTAGCTTATGAGATGCCTTTATTGAAAGATAACTCTGATTTCGAAGCATTAAGACGTTTACCAGAGGCCTTTTCATACAGATTGATGATATTCAGCACTGCACTGCATTCTTGTGGGGTAGCACGCACGAAGAGGAGGCTATCATCTGTAAAGAAGAGATGAGAGATAGGGGGACCATTTCTACATACCGTAGCACCATGAATAACTCCTTGATTCACCACCTTCAGGATGAGATGAGAAAAGACATCTGCCACCAGAATGAAGAGGTAAGGTGACAGGGGGTCCCCTTGTCTCAAGCCTCTTGACGGTTAAAATCTCGTTGAAGGGACCCCATTAATGTTGATTTTGTAGGAGACAGACGTAACACAATTCATGACATTAGAGATCCATTTCATCCCAAAGCCCAACCTGGATATAACAAGTTCGAGAAAAAGCCATTCCACTCTGTCATAAGCTTTCATCATATCAAGTTTCATTGCCATGGTGCCACGCTTGGATGAGGAGTGAGTTTTCATAGAGTGGAATAATTCGAAGGCAATGACAGCATTGTCCGTAATAGATCTCTTTGGAACGAAAGCACTTTGGTTATCTGAGACAAGCAGCGGGAAAAAATTCCTAAGTCTGGCCACCATGATTTTGGAGAAAATTTTGTAAATCACACTACACAGGCTGATTGGCCGAAACTCCGAGATTTTCTGAGGGCATTGGGATTTGGGGATAAGAGTAATAAGAGTTTCATTCAGGGATTCAAGAGAAAATCTTCCAGCCCACACCTCCTTCATTAGGACCACCACATCGGGCCCCACTATATGCCAAAAGCGTTTAAAGAACAGAGCATGAAACCCATCAGGCCCCGGTGTCTTGGTAGAGTGAATAAGATGCAGGGCCCCAAACACTTCCTCCCCAGACAAATCGCTTTCCAGGTACTAATTCATGTATGTTGTAACCAACTTTGTGATGCATCCAATCAGGCATGAGAGAGTGCTAATACTCTCACCGTGATTGGGTATTAGGGGGACTTTTTGGTCCCCATCATTCCCCCAAAGGGTGGGTACTCGTGTTTATTGGGTAAAGTGCGGGTGATGGTGTTTATTGTTGGTATTCATTCCAAAGTATAATAAATAAATTAATTAATAAAAAAGAATAGGGTGCGGTCTCCATCATGTTTTGTTAAGTTTTGGTTAATTTATGGCTTTGGGGATTCTGGTGCTCTGTTTTCATGTGAAAACAGAGACCCGTACATCCATTGCCGGTGGTTGAAGGCCAAACAGAGGCCCGTGAGGTGAGAGCAACATTTTCGTTTGAAATACAGGACCATGGCAGCCTAACCATTCAGATTGGGACTCTTGCACTGTTTTCCATGTGACCAATTCCGAACAGTGCCGCCGGGACGCCAATTATGTGGATATATACTCCAATCAACTTCACCAGATGCAATCACAGAGGGACAAATCACTATATCACCCCCCTCTGCTTTTCACACCATGGCTCTCCACGTGACCCCCTAGAAAAACTTCATAGCCCCCGCACTGGCACTGTTGCTGGCTATGTCGCCCTTTCCGGCGGCCCTTTCTGGAAGCCGGCGCTTGTCCGATCAAACCTCCATGTGCGTGAGGCATGAGAGGTGGATGGCGGCGCAAGGTCGGAGGTACCGGGACGACGACGAGAAGGAGGCGCGATTTTGGATTTTTAGAAGGAACATGGAGTTCATCAATGCCTTCAACCGCGCCGTCAACCGCTCCTTCCGCCTGGCCGCCAACCGCTTCGCCGAACTCACCGACGGCAAATTCTAGGCATCTTACCTGGGCTACGTATCACCATCATCTCGCCCCCGCCCGACCCAATTTCCAGTGGCGGATCCCACTCGTACCGGCGGCGGGGCACCGACCAGCGTCGACTGGAGGGAATACGGTGCCGTCACGCCCATCAAGGATCAACAGAACTATGGTATGAATCAATTTTGTAAATATTTAACTTTTATAACATTATCATGATGTAAGAATGACTTAAAAGTCTATGAAACCTTTTTGATATACAAAATAAACATCTATGAAGTAAAATAAATCATTTAAAAATACAATGTTGAATTTATAAAACTCATAATTAACATTTTGGAAACGTAAGTAATATCTTACTCTAAAAAAAGTAATATTTTACTCTAATAAAAAGTATTTTTAGTCTGTTTCTTTTAATTAAGTATCCACAAGGTAGGAATTTGATTCTGTCTTGTTTTGAAAGACACATAACTATTATATGGTTTATAACAAACCAATTAATTTCATAGAAATCAACAACATTGATAATTTTATAATAAACATAATTTTTATTCTTAAAAATGCATTTTTTTTCAAAAACAGGTCTTACACGCTACATGTACTAATGTTAAAAATAATTTTAATTAAATATATAAATTTTATTTTATCAAATAGATTTCATATTTGGAATCATCAGGTCCAACTTATGTAATAAGACCCATTTTATTTTTCAGTATTAAAGTTAAATTATTTAAGTAAAAATTAATTGCTATGATAAAAAAAAACGATAAAAGGAAAAAAATCTAAGAGTAAAAGGCTTAAAAACACATGTTCAAACAAATGGTTGAGGGATGCTCAACCTTACCTCATCCACACTCCATTATTGTCCACTTTGGCTCTGTTTTCTAGGTGAAACATGTTCCATCTTTATATTAAAATGTTATATTTACAAAAATGGAATTCCCTTCACCTATAAAAATATCCCATATCTACCCCATTTATCCACTCATTTCAAAATTCTTCCCTAGTCTCTCCTCCACTCTCTCCCCACATCCTAGAAGCTTTGGCCTTGCCAAAAAACCAAGCTAAAGAGCCTCAACTTGTTACCCAAGGGAGAACATCCAATGAGAGAGGTAAAGTTCTCAATTGAGCTCTCTTAATTCACATCTCGTTATACCCCCTAAAACCTATTATATCCATGAAAGTATGATAACATCAGTATTACTAATAGGTTTAAATGTTAGTAGACTAATGAAATATCAATTTTCTACCTTCCTCTAAAATTATTAAAAAAAATGAAGACATCGTTTTGCTTACGTGCAAACAACTGCCTCCATGAATGGTGTGCTTAATTTTTCCTCACTCCCTCACATGCCTGGTTCTAAAATTATTTTTAATGTATCAATATTATTTTTATAAAATAATTAAAATTTTGAAATTATAATCTATTCCCTATCTTTCTTCCTTTATATAGAAAACGAACGTGTTTCCCATGTGTATCTGCAGACGACCACCTCCATGAAAGCGACATATTTCATTTTCCACTCTAGTATTTTCTTATATATCCAAATCTCTTAAAATATGGTACACCACCTTAATAAAAACTAAATAATATCATTATGTTTCTGTAATAATGATATTATGCCTAAACAATCATTTTCTTAACTATACCCACCCATCGATTATAACATGTTTTTGTTTGGGATGGTTTAACCGCATATATGAGAAATGCTATAAATTTCTATCATAGTTAACTGGGGAAACATAATTACTGATAATATTGTAAAATAATAAGTAAATAATTATTTGTTTTTTGGTTTTGGAATGGTAATGGTAAATATGTAACCTTTTATTAAGACACCACCCCTCATTCGTGGAAATCACCAAAACAAGCTTGTCACCAACTTCGCCATCACAAATTGTAACTAAAATACTTAAGAAATGAAATTAGAAATTTATAAATCATTATAAAACATTTATTCTAGTACCTTTAATGATCCTGAAATGATGAACCATGAATCTTTAAATAAGAATCGACACGTCCATTATGAAACTAGTACTAAACAAACACTCAAATCTAATAACATCCGATGATAAAAATAAAATCTAACCAATTGATATATTGGTAATAAATGATTATAAAAGAAGTTTATAAAAGGTTACAAGTATTAATAAGGTTCTGAAATTGGGGATTAATATGTTTGTTATTGTTATACAGGATGTTAGATCATGTTCAACTAATCAGGATTAAAGGGAAATATGAAGGTCATGTGAGATAACACATAATTATTTTCATGTTATCTTGGCATAAAAATGCAAGGAAAATTATTATTGATGAGTGGGGTCCTATATTACCCTCCAATGCATTGGTTGAAGTTTTATATCACACGTGATCAAAGAGGGTATATGGGTAGTATCCCTAGCCCAATAGGGTATACAAGTTGTTAGCCCAATCCCAAGAGGGTGTAATGATTGTTAGCCCAAGCCCACGAGGGTACACAGATTGTTATCCCAAGCCCAAGAGGGTACATAGGTTATTAGCCCAAGCCCAAGGTGGTACCCGGGTTGTTATCCCAAGCCCACTATGTGATGAGAATCAGTTAGAAATGCCTTCTCCACTAGGTTATGATTTACCATGCTTTTTCTTATGCTATATTTCTATGTTATATGATTATGTTATGCTACCATAGATCATGTTTACTGTTTCATATTTCTTTAATCCCATGACATGACATATATTTGATTATTTGAGACTATAGGTCATTCTATTATGACTTGTGGAAAACTCTTATTATTCCATGTTCTCTTTAATAAGATATTTCTCCTATGCTCATGTTTTCTCATATAATTAAGATCTAAATCTTGATGATATTTTGATGATTTTACCCTTACTGAGTATTTGATCTTATCCCTTCCTTATATTTCCTTTCTTGATGTTATTAAGATGAGTATAACTTATAAGGAGTCTAGAAGGGAGTATAGTGTGGTCCGATTATGAGGAAATGTTTACAAGTATCATAAAATAAGATGCTTATGTAGTTGATCCTCAAATACACAAAACCTTATGTTCTTGGGATTGTGTGAATATTTGTGAGATATAATGTTTAACATATGTAAATGATATAAAATAAAGATATGTTTTTCTTGGTTTGTATAAAATTCAGTGATTAAAGAAAGTTTTTTAGCACTATATTTGGGAGTGTGGGTCTGGGAAACCTCAGTTGGTATCAGAGTAGGGTTTAGTTATTTTTGGGGATTAGTTTAGTTCTTATGGGGATTAGGATAAGATAACTTCAGTGAAAACTCTAAGGAAAAGTCTAAGTAAATAAAATATTCTAAAGTTTTTATGAAGTTAAGATTGTGTAATTCCCTAGAAATTAAATAACTATCTGGATATTGGAAAGTGGATGCGGCTATGGCACAGATTCACCTAGGGGTAATAAACCTTAAAAAATATGATTGAGTGTCAACTCAAACTTTACTCAATGCACGATGAGTGGTCCTAATATATTAAACCAAACTATAAACTCTTGGGGGATATTCTTTAGTCAATTCACAATCTTTTTATGAACCATTATGAAGGATTTAATTACCCAACTAGTTCAGAGAGAGAACTTAGTAGGGATATGACCATGGATAACTTATATTGAAACCTATAAATTTATAAGTTATGGTATATATGTAATTTATGAGTTATTTCTTCTATTTCATAGTTTTCTTTCTATGCATTTAATAGTTTATCATTCCCAACTTTCCTTTATTTAAAGTAATGGTCGGAACCCAGAGGAATCAAGTCAGGAATGAGTGTAATGAGAAACATGGAGATTCTCCCAATAAGAAATATAATGGGATAAAAAATGGAGTGTAATACTTTATAAAGATTCTATCATAGGTTATGAACAATAATGAAAACCATGTGGATCTCTTGAACGCACCAAGGAAGGAGAAACTTGGTATCAAGTCTTTCATGTTTCAAAGACAACTGATCATCAGTGGGTATCTCAATCCACTAATTGATGAGTAATGGATTAGTATAGTAGAAAATATATTTTCCATTATCTGGATCTCATATCATGAAAAGGCTGTCTTTCATGTATATCATTTGGAAGGTGAATGTATTGCCCTGAACCCAGAAGCTTGGAGCCAGTGCATTATTTTATTACATTGTCATGATTACAAGGAATCAAATCCCAAAGAACCAAACAGTTTATAATTTTTAGACGACCATATTACATACATGATACTCATAGTACATTGGTAAAGATAGAAAGTCCAACATGATACATAACAAAAATAAATAAACTGCATCCTTGAAAGATTATTCAAAGTTTTCTTATTCATAACCTAGGGAAATGAAACATAATAAAGGTGAGATAAAATGCCCAATAAGTGTTAAATAAATCAATAATAAGAGAATTAAAGTCAATAAGGCATATAAATTATTGAAAGGTAAATAATCTGAAAGAATATGCAATCAATAAACTGGGAATTAAAATATATCCATAGATTTTTTCATAGTGAAATTCTCGTGGAAATTAATAACTGAGTACTGAATGAAGAGAATGCTTATTTATTGGACGTAATGTATTTGGAACAAAAACCATTATACCATCAAGATGATTTAAGTCTAAGGGTAGAAACCTATCTTATTCTATTTGGAAACAAACATGAAGGGTTTTTCGCTAGTTGTTTTGTCTCATGAGACCTGTCGATGCATCAAGGGGCTATAGCGGCCCCTGCCCTCTATAGAAATGACATAAGAATCATATCCATAACAAAAGAATATGGATATTTTATAGAAATGTAATGTAAAATGAAAAATTATCTCAAATGGGGTAGTAGATGCACCACATAAAAATGATTAGGCTCACAATACCAAGTAAGTCTCAATGAAATAGAAATTGATACAAAATCTATTACCTTAATTCCTGTGTAATTTTTTCGCATTTGCACATCCTGAACAACAAACTTATATTTATTAAAAGACTGATCTAGAAGTGAATTATAGTCATTTATATAACTATTTAACAATTATAATCATTGGATTATATTTCTTAATTTCCATTGATGAAAATTGAAGCGCTTGATATCATGTTTTGCATAAAAATTTCTAGTTTTGCAATACTTTTTCCATTTTATCTAAATATAAATTATACATTAATATAATTAATTACAGAATTATATAATGTGTGTAATATATTTTTATATATTATATATAGTTTATAAAATCCACCCTTGAGGATGGTTTTATGTGTTGACATAGAAATGTCTCCAATGTGGTTGACTGACCTTTGACGGGACATTGACGGGAGAGTGGGAAGAAGATGTTCTAAAATTTTATATATAGTAGTATGAAACTTAAAGTAGGTGAACATCATTAATATATAGTTAAATTACTACCTAATTAATTCCTTTAATGATTGGTTGTGTAATGGTTGGTAGAGAAAGAAATAGGAAGTATAACCTGAAGGAAAAATGGGGGTTTGGGAGCGTTCATTTCCTTGGTTTTAATGACCAGTTCGCTTATTTATGAGTAATGAAGTTCAAGTAAAATGAGTATAATATTAAAGAATTGGAATTATATGTTATTAATGAATATAAATAAGTGTAAATGGATATATATATATATATCATTTGGTTAAATGTTATGAGGATGAATCATTGGATAAAATTTTAGTGATAATTGCTTAGATTATTTTGGGAATTTTTTCGGTCATCACACAAAAATTTTGCTTAACTAATTAATACTATGTATATATAATGATTCAAGAAAATTAAATAGGATGTAATACATATTTTATAATATTTATCAACCATAAAAAATGTTTCATGACTATCCTTGAAGGTGAAATTGAAGAATGAAAATTCATCATCCACGATGGTTGTAAATCAGCACCTCACAGACGATGATTTTGTTTTTAAAATAAGAGAGATAGAGAAAGAATTTTCATGAAGTATATTCTATTAACATGATATAATTACATCATATAGATGATACTGGAGTTATCATGATCATTTAGATAGAGTAGTTTATGAGAAGATAAGAAATGAAAAAGGAAATTGAAAGGAAATTAAAAGAAAAGAAAGAGGATTTACCTCTTGAATTATCCTCTTTGAGTACCTACTTAAGGGACCTTGGTTTGGTATTTTATTGATATAAAGAGCTCTTGGACATGGGGGAGATACTCGGGGAGATACTTGGGAAGAGTATTGGGGGAGAGACTTGGGAGGAGTGGGGTGTTTTGTGAATATTTTATTCATTATTTTATAATTTTGGATCAAAACAAGAAATAGTGATGATTCTTATGAATAAATATAGTAATTGATACATGTGAGTTTAAACTAATGCTTCTTACATCATCTAGGACTCAATGAATAGTTTATTTAAGTTTAATGTATATATACCGTAAATTACCAAATTTTACTATTCACAAAAAATTCAAGTATTTCAGAAAAATCCCAAAAATTCACCCTAACCATTTTTTGACATGTAGAATCCAAAAATGAAATTAATTTTATGAAAATAATCTTATAAATATGATAAATTTAATTTTTAATTAAAA
The DNA here is from genome assembly GCA_963277665.1 of Viscum album. Lineage (NCBI taxonomy): Eukaryota > Viridiplantae > Streptophyta > Magnoliopsida > Santalales > Viscaceae > Viscum > Viscum album. The sequence goes on from OY728130.1 coordinate 923,030,409, forward strand.
TTATCATTTACTTGAAAAATACAGATTTTAAATTTATAAATCATTTTATAATACTCTGAAAAATCAACTAAGGTCTCACAAAATTATCCTAAAATCATAAGACAACAAAATATTAATTTATTAATAAATTTTATTAAAATAAATTTTCTTTTAAATCATTTTATTAATTATAAAATTGTAATTAAATATTTATGACTTACAAAAATACCAACACTTAATTAATAATTTTTAAAATATTCATTTACTTATACTATGATATAATTATATCATAATTTCATTTATAAGATGCCTAAATTTTATTTATACTTTCATGGGTGAAGTTACTATTCATTTGGTCGATTTACTATTCATAATGGTCATATTACTATTCCTAAGGTCAAGTTACTATTTCATCGGTATAAGTTCTTTAACTTCTAGAAATACCTCTTATTTAATTCGTTCTTCATTTATAAAGCTTGTATTGTGTTCTCTATGTGATTTTATATGATAATTTTGTGTTCAATGTAAACTATCAAATGAATTGAATTTATTTAAGAGGATACTTACCATGAAATCATGGGGCATTATATTCTTACCTCCTACAAAAAATTCATCCTCGAATTTTTTATAAACATTGAATTCTAATAAGATGAGGGTGCTTATTCTTCATAAAATCCTCAGGTTACCACGTTACTTCCTCCATCTTATGGTTTCTCCAAAGAACTTTTACAAGTCAAGTCATCTGATTTCTCAATACTTTCTCTCTTGTGTCAAGAATCTTGATAGGATTTTCATAGTAAGACACATCAGGTTCTGGTTCTATTTATTCATAGGTGAGTACATGCATTGGGTTTTGAATTTACTTCTTTAACAATGACACATGGAACACATCATGAATTTTGGAGAGACTTGGTGGCATTGCTAAACGGTAAGCCACAACTCCGATTCTTTCTAGAATTTCAAATGGTCTGATGTACCTAGGGCTTAGTTTCCCTTTCTTATTGAACCTTAAGATACCCTTCCATGGAGATACTTTTAGAAAGAAATGATCTCCCTCTTGAAATTTAAAATCCTTTCTCTGGTTGTTAGCATAACTCTTTTTCCCACTTTGAGCTATGATGTACATGGATTTTACTAACATTTTTATAAGTTTATAATTTACTTTTAATTAATTTTCTATCTACTTCTTTTGTTTTTTAGTTTCTTTTTATATTTTTTAATATTTTAGTTATTTTTTATAATTTTTAGTTAGTGTTATATCAATATTAGTTATTTATTTTCATTTTTTTAGTTTTAATTAATTTTTACATTATTAACGTTTCATATTTTATTTTTTAGTTTAATTAATATTAGTTATTATTGTTATTAATAGTCAATTAATTAATTATATTAATTTCACTTATAAATATAATATATACATATAACTCTTCTCATTATTTCTTTCGCCTTCTCATATTTTAGTTTAATTACAATAATAAAAAAACAAAAAATAGGAATTCTCTCAACTTTTTTCTATCTAAATATTGTCCAAAAAAATATTTTTAGTGAACTAGATTCTGTGCTCTCTATGGTTCAACCCTGATTTCCACTTTTACAGTAGCCAGTTGATCAGAAAATTTGCAATTTGGACGCGCTGTGATGCACGTACCAAATTTCTGGCCCCATTGCTGGGGAGCACACACACATTTATCATTAAGAAAATTTCAACTAGGCCTTGCTTTAGGCACTGTTCACCAAAATAGTGAACACACACAATTCAGCTCCGTTGAAAAATGACCCTCCCCTTGATCCATAACTTGAACATCAAAGGAAGGGTAAAGACCAAATTGGTACCTCAGCCGCAAATCCAATGCATACACCAGAGGAAAGCGTTGAAACTCACATTCTGACACTTCCTAGTGGACAAGTCCACCCACTTTTCCAAAACTATCTCGATAATCAAAGGCCTCAGACTACTTTGAGATAGGAGTTGCGACCCAATAAAATCAGAGTTAGCTCAGGAATAACAAGACCTAGAATTCAAGTGATGCACTTTGAATTGAAGCTGTCCACGATCAACCTGCTCCAACAACATGCACAATTTCATGGATTGAGCAGCGAAGACCCTTATATGCATGTGAAAAGATTTCTCAAAGTCTGTGACACATTTAAGTATAATGGAGTGACTGATGATGCGTTGATCATGCGGCTATGTCCATTCTCATTGCAAGGAAAAGCAAAGGACTGGTTGGAAAGTGTTGAACCAGAAACAGTTTTTACTTGGGAAGTGATGAGAAGAAAATTTCTTGATCGATATTACACAACAGATCAATCTTTGAAAAAAGAGAGAGACCTCGACTCCTTCTATCAAAGTGAATAAGAATCATTAGGAGAAGATTGGGAAAGATTCAATTCCATGTTAAGACATTTTCCTCATCATGGGATGAAGTTGGAAAACCAGTTTCAAGCTTTCTAATATAGACTTCAACATGAGAGTAAGTCTACAATCAACACAACTATTGGAAATGCTTCATGGAAATGGATCTTAAGGATCTGTACATATTAATTCAAAACATGGAAGAACACAGTTTCCAGGGGAAATAATATTTTTCAATAAGAAAGGAAGGACTACATCAAGTTGATTCTCATACATTCATGGATGCACAATTTGAATCTCTCAACAAGAGGATTGAAAACTTGTCAGTAAACCCACCTAATCCAGTACATGTTGTTCAAGCTGAACATTGTCCACACTATGGTGGTCCTCATGATTATCCCATGTGTTTATATAACACTTCTGAGACCAGGATTTATGATTCTAACTTTTTCAGTTACAACAGAGGAAATTATGGAAACAATTACAACACAAAATGGAAAAGCAATACCCAAAATCAAGGTTGGAAGGAACTAGTGGCTACTCAGCCAATGAACTATAACATGGGTCCACGTGGGTTCCCTACTCAACCTACTTTCAGACCCTCCATGCAATCACAAGATCAAGGATCTCAGCAGAAATACCGGCCACCATTCCATCAGCAACAATAATACAAGGAGTAAAAGAAAACAATAGACTATTCCCCTACTGCAACAGAAGGTCAAAAAGATTAGGGAGAAACTATAAAAAATTTTATGATGTTTAATCAATCACGGTTTCACTCACAAGATATGGAAACCCAAAACTTACAAGCTTCCATGAGAAAAATTGAAAATCAATTCGGTTAGTTAGCCGCACAAATGAAAAACCGACAATAAGGAACTATAACAAGTAACATAAGAGTTAACCCAAGAGAAGTGGAAAAAGCCATCACATTGAGAAGTGGAACATAGTTACCAGAGCACCAAATTCCTAATGCTTAACCAACATATGAGATGCCTACACCCGTCACTGAGAATGGTGACTCAAAAAATAAAGCAATCTAACTTGAAGCTAAATAGGAGGAAGATCAAAACAAACTTGAAAAAATTGAAAAGGAAAGAAAAGAAAAGGAAAACAAGGCACTCAATAAAAGAGTGAAATCTCACATACCACCTCCTCCATTTACACAAATATAGAAGCAAGGGAAGTTGGATGTTCAATTTTCAAAATTCATGGAGATGTTCAAAAAGCTTCAAATAAATATTAATTTTGTGGAATCCATCACACAAATTCTCCACTATGCTAAATTTCTCAAGTATATTCTATGGAAAAGAAAAAAACCAGATGATGTGGGAATAATCATAATGAACGAGGAATGTTCAACGATCATACCTAGATCCATTTCTCAAAAACTAAGAGACACTGGTAGTTTCACTATTCCTTGCAATATTGGGGGATTTCAATTTTAAAGAGCGTTGTGCGACCTCAAATCTAGTGTAAATATCATGCCATTTAGAGTACTTGAAGAACTGGGTATCACAGAATTAAAGCCAATAAGGGTTGCCTTATAAATGGATGACTGATCAGTGAATCATCCTTGAGGGATTCTAGAGGACGTACTGGTCAAAGTTAATAAATATTACTTCTCTGTTGATTTCATTTTCCTCAATATATAAGAAGATAAGGATGTACCGCTCATTCTCGGGACACCTTTCTTAGCAATATGAAGAGCACGAGTTGATGTCCAAGAGGGAAAATTAATTTTTAGAATTGGGGATGAAAACATAACATTTGATTCCCTTAAAGATATGGAAAAACCCTCTGCAAAAGACTGTCATTTCTTGGATACAATTGAAGAATGGGATTAGTTAGCAAGCGATGTGTTGGATCTCAAGGATTTACACAAAGAAAATTAAGAGTTTACTAAATCAATCAAAGTGGTGGAATTAATTAGAAACATAGTCGACCCTTTAGATAGACATGAATTCATCTCACTGACTCCATCACTTGAAAATCCTCCAACACTTGAGCTTAAAACTCTCCCATCAAACCTGAGATACAGTTACTTGGGTGATTTAAACACCTTACCAATCATCATAAATGCCAATATTTCTAGTGACTAAGAAAGAAAATTTCTCAATGTCCTATCAAAAAGGAATCTGGAAATAGGTTGGATGATTGCTGATTTAAAAGGTATAAGTCCTACCATATGCACTCACAAAATACATATGGAAGATAATTCAAAACCTTGTAAGAAACAAAAAAGACACTTAACTCCTCTTATGAAAGAAGTAGTCAAGAAATAAGTCATTAAAATTCTTGATGCTGGTTTGATATTTCCTATCTCTAATAGTCAGTGGGTCAGACCATTGAAAGTGGTACCTAAAAAGGGTGGAAACACAGTAGTTGAGAATGATAAAGGAGAATTGATAACCAGAAGAATAGTTACTGGGTGGTGAGTGTGCATCGACTACCAGAAATTTAATTATTCCACCAGAAAGAATCACTTCCCATTACCCTTTATTGATCAAATCCTTGAACGATTGGCATGAAGAGATTACTATTGTTTTATAGATGGATACTCAAGCTATAATAAAATAGAGGTGACACCAAAGGATCAAGAGAAAATCACATTCACTTGTCCATAAGGAAATTTTTTTTATCGGAGAATACATTTTGGAATGTGCAATGCACCAGCCACATTTAAACGATGCATGATGGTAATGTTCCATGACATGATTGAAGAATTCTTGGAAATATTCATGGATGACTTCTTGGTGTATGGGGATTCTTTTGATGACTGTCTGGCACAATTGAATAAGGTTTTGGCAAGATGTGAAGAAAAGAATCTCGTGCTCAATTGGGAAAAATCAAAATTCATGGTACAAAGCGAAATAATTTTAGGTCATCAAATTTCAAAGAAAGGAATTGAAGTTAACGATTCTAAGATTAGTACAATGTCTGAGTTACCCATGCCTACTTTAGTTCGTTCAATTAGAGGTTTTTTTGGGCACGTTGGCTTCTACCGATGTTTCATTAAGGATTTCTCTATTATTACATGACCCCTTACGAACCTATTAGGAAAATATGTCACATTCCACTTTGGTCCTAAATGTCAAGAAGAATTTAAATTATTAAGGCAACGTTTGGTTGAAGCCCCAATAATGATTTCACCAGATTGGGAGCAGCCATTCGAGTTAATGTGTGATGCTAGTGACTGGGCAGTTGGTGCGGCCTTGGGTAAAAGAAAAGAAAGAATATTTAGACCAATTTATTATGCTAGCCTCACTTTTGAATGAGGCTCAACATAATTACACAACAACTGAAAAAGATATGCTAGAAGTTTTCTTTGATTTCGATAAATTTCGATCCCATCTACTATTCTCCAAAGTCATTGTCTATACGGAACACTCTGCCCTGTGATATCTGATGACCAAGAAAGATTCGAAACCCAGACTCATTCGATGGATATTGTTACTTTAGGAATTTGACATTGAATTCCGTGATAAAAAGGGAACTGAGAATGTCGTTGATGATCATTTATCATTCCTTGACAATGACACAAGTGAAATCAATGTCAAACTAATAAATGAAACATTTCCTGATGAACAACTCTATACCATTGAGAAAATCACACCCTGGTATGATGAATTTGTGAATTACTTAGCTTCAGGCGTGAAACAACCAGATTTCTCAAAGGAGCAGAGGAAAAGATTTTTGAATGAAGCATGCCATTACTACTGGGACGATTCTTTACTTTTCAAAGACTGTGTGAATGGAATGATAAGAAGATGCATCCCAGTAGAAGAAGTTGATAGTGTTTTGAACTTGTGCCACACTAGAGAAGCTGGAGGAAACCATGGAATTCATCGAAAAATCAGAAAAGTGTTAGAATGTGGTTTGTATTGGATTAACATGAATCACGATATTCATGATTTCATCATGAATTGTGATAAATTCCAAATAATTGGGGGTATAAGCTAGAAGCGCGAAATACTACAAGATTCAATCACGAGCATTGAAATTTTTGACATATGGGGAATCAACTTCATGGGTTCATTTTCTAAAACTTAGCGCTTCCTAGGAGGAAAACTATGTTCTAGTTTTTCATCCTTTTCTTTTATTTGTTATAGTTTGTTTAAGGAAATAAAATAAGTCATGCGTGGAAAAGTTTTAGCTACTCCTAATATTTTTTTTCACTTTAATTCTCCTGCATGTCTTCTTCCATTTTTATGATCCTTGGTGTTATATTTATGATATGATGTGGATATGTGTTTTCCATGTATAGATTTTACAGGTACACCATTTTTGGAGCTTCATCGAATACAGATAGCATCTCCGTGTCTATCGACTCTTACTCAGGGAAGTGTTTTATTTTTTCCATATTTTATGCTTCCAAACACAACATGTAAAAAAAACTAATATTCCTATCATTGATGAACCCACATGAAAGCCACTAAATTTTTTTCATAACACAGTTAGGGGCATACCACTTGTTTCCTTAGGCAGTTTGAGCACCTGATTCTTGTTTGGAATGCTTTGATCCTTGATCTCACAACTTAGATGATTGCTGATATTATTCTATTTTTCAAAAATGTTTTTCGAAAACTTTTTTATTTTTACGACACATATTTTTACTCATTTTTATCTGTGTTTTCCAACATTATATTTCCATACCTGTGAGGAATCTAGACCATTTTTTCGTCATCTTATGTTTCTCTTTTTCTTGAGCGAATCTTGACCATGTTATGTCTTCTAGAACTTGCGATGTTTTTCCATCAAAGGGATAAGAATTTTGAAAGTAAAACTAAAATAACCAAGGCATCTATTTGATACTTTAGCCCCATTGACCCACTGAGCCACCCATAAATTTTCTCCATCATGTAGCCCTTAGAATCCATGAAGAATCCTTTTAGGATGATCCCATAGGTGATACCCTTCCCTAACCATTTCTTGAATTTTTTTATGATAATTTTAAATCTAAGTGCGGGGGATAGATTTACTCATCGAGATGGTTATTTGAGGGGTAGTGAGTCATTTGATGCATATGGATTGACATTATCTCATCCTGATCATATGAGTTATATTTCAAAGTAGCCACATTCATTACATGTATTTTGATATAGGAATATAGAATCCTTTTGGTTCCAACAATGAGTACATTGGTGGTCATTACGTGGTAACCCTTGCTTTTGGGGATACCTATAAAAGTGACGATCCATTACTCTAGGAGCTAGGGAGTTTTCTATATGACCTACTTTCATTGAGATGTTACAGCGTACGCACTACTTGTATACCATTATTTGGGATTTTTGTCTGACATTTATTTCATGGGGTTTTAGAGTTGATACTCATCAGTTTTTCTTCCCATCCTTTTTGAGTGAATTGTGTCCCTTAAGAAAAGTGTGAAAAATTGGATTATCATATGCTTGGGGACAAGCAATGTTTTAAGTGTGGGGGAGAAAGAGTTTGATGGAGACATTTGGATTTACATTTATCATGAATTTATTTCAAGATTAAACCATCATTTTTTATCAAAAAGCTGTCAAATGTTTTTCTAACCACTGTACCGCAACCTCAAAGACATTTTAACCTCATGTAAAGTCCTTGTGATTGGTGAATTATTTTGATTTCCACTGGTAGAGATGTGAAATTCATGGTAATCCTATGGTAAGCATGCATGTGTATGAGAATTGAGCATAGTTTTGACCAAATATTTTTGAGAGATAACAGCGATGGAGAGGTAGGTCAAATGATACATGAGTGCATATACTTGTTTTGGAAATAACGTGAGTGGTAGAAAAATGGTTTTTTAAATTTGACGTTTTAAATGAAGCACGATATTTTATGGGTAAAAGAGATTGATTTTTTTTAAACTTGTAATTTTGATGTTTGGATTTATCTACGGGTCCACTTGTGTTTTATTTTTGATTATTTTTCCCAGGAGTGCCAAAGTTTAAGTGTGGGGGATTTGATGTACATGAATTTTACTAACATTTTGATAATTTTTTAATTTATTTTTAATTAATTTTCTAACTTCTTGTGTTTTTTAGTTTCTTTTTATAGTTTTTAATATTTTAGTTATTTTTTTAGTTAGTTTTATATCAATATTAGTTATTCATTTTCATTTTTTTAGTTTTAATTAATTTTTACTTTATTAATGTTTCATATTTTCTTTTTTAGTTTAATTAATATTAGTTATTATTGTTATTATTTGTTGATTAGTTAATTATATCAATTTAACTTGTAAATATAATATATATATAACTCTTGTTATTATTTATTTTTTTACTAATTATCATTATTACTATTATTATTTTATTTACCTTTTATATAACTATATTTTTAATTTTTAATGTTTGAATTTGATTTTTAAATTTTTAATTTATTTTTTTTTGTTTTGTTTGTTTTCGTTTCCCCCTATCTCTCCTGCTAACCCACTACCCACTTCCCCATTTTTCTCACCCGCCGCCCTCTCTTTCTTTTTCTAATTATCCCCCTCTATTTCCTCTCAACCCCATCGCCCTCCTTCCCACTCTCACCCGCCGGACCCCTATCTCCCTACCCCGCTCCCCTCTGCTCCCTCCTCTCCCTTACTCTTTCTCGCTCACCCAGCGCCCCTCCCTCACTCACCCACTACCCTCCATCTCCTATGCCTAACCCGCTCTCACTCCTATCACCCATCCCCTCTCCCTCTGCTCACAAACCTCACCCCACTCCTCCCACTCGCCCAGTCTGACGGATCCCACCCCCTCCTATTTCCCAAGCCTCCAAACCCAATCCCGCTCACCCACTCACCCAAAAGCTGACACCAACTGGCCTCAATCACTCCCGCTTGACCTCTCTCTCCCGGACACCCCTGGACGACTACCTCACTGCTCCTACTACCCCGCTCGGCCTCCCCACTGTTCATTAGTTCTTTTCCACAGGTAACCTCTTCTCCGCTGAAGACAGATCGAACTATGAAGCACCGTTCAATTACCATCTACACCGGGTGGTTCTTCTATCCATCCAGCTTGTGAAACAGTAATTTGGGAGTGAAGACATCGGCGCGCACGCGCGGAGGGATTGTTTTCATTTGAAGATCGATGCCCTGCATGTTTCTTCATGAATCAAGAGTGTAAACTGAGTTGATTAATTATTTCGGTAACACGGTCTGATTTTACATGAATTATCATCTCATTACTATGTTCATTTTTTAGTTATGATGTTGAGGTAATTTTCTTAGTGTCGGGATGTTGGTCGAGTAATTAAATTTATTGCACTTTCCATGTGATGTTTCTATTTTGTGATTAATTTTCAATTAAATTTATTTTAATTGAATTCTTTTCTATTTAAATTATTTTTCCCTGAATTAACTGCTGAAATTGAAACTGGCCATTTTAATAATAAGTCGATTCAGCGGTTCTGAGAAGGTAAACCATGTTGACCGATTGTAAGTGCAAATTGGTGGTACAACTTTGTGAGAAATGGGTTGAGTCATTTCGCCATGTAGTTTGGTACTTGAACGAGTTCCCAAATTTATTTATCACACCAAAGAATGAGATCTTAAATAAATTAGGAGATTTAAAATGAGCATCTAAAAAATTATTATTTTTTTGGAACTGGTGATAATTAGGAAGAATAAATATTTAATCACATAAAAAAATACTTTGTATGACTGCATAGTAGTTTAATTTCAGCATCAGCATCCTCGACACATATGGTTGATTTAAAGTTCATAATCATTTTTAAGTGTAGTTTACATTATTTATTTCACCTTCTCATATTTTAGTTTAATTAAAATAATAAAAAAATAGGAATTCCCTCAACTTTTGTCCATCTAAACATTATCCAAAAAAATATTTTTAGTGAACTAGATTTCATGTTCTCTGTGGTTTGATCCTTCTTTCCACTTTACAGTAGCCAACTGGTTATAAAATTTTCAATTTGGAGGCGCTGCGACGCACATACCAAATTTTTGGTGCCTTTGCCGAGGAGCACGTGCACGTCTAGCACTAAGAAACTTTCACATAGGCCTTGATTTAGGCACTGTTCACTTAAATGGTGAACACTCATAATTCGGATCCATCGAAAAATGGTCCACCCCTTGATCCACAACTTGAACATCAAAGAAAGGGGAAAGACCAAATCGGTACCTTAGCCGTAAATTCAATGCATCCACCAGAGGAAAGCATTGAAACTCACATTTCGATGCTTCCTAGTGGACAAATCCACCCACTTTTCCAAAAACGTGTCGATAATCAAAGGCTTCAGACTACTATGAGACATGAGTTATGACCCAACATAGTCAAAGTTGTCCTAAGCATAACAAAACCCAAGATTCAAGTGAAACACTTTGAATTTAAGTCGTCCATGACCAACCTGCTCCAACAACATGCACAATTTCATGGATTGAGCAGTAAAGACCCTTATAAGAATGTGAACAGATTTCTCGAAGTTTGTGACACATTTAAATATAACGGAGTGACCAATGATGCATTGATACTGCGACTGTTTCCTTTATCATTGTAAGGAAAAGCAAAGGACTGGTTGGAAAGTATTGACCTAGAAACAATTTTCACTTGGGAAGTTCTGAGAAGAAAATTTCTTGATCGGTATTACACAAAACCACAATATTTGAAAAACAAGAGAGACCTCGACTCCATTTGTCAAAGTGAATACGAATCATTAGGAGAAACTTGGGAAAGATTCAAGTCCATGTTAAGAAATTTTCCTCATCATGGGATGAAGTTGGAAAACCAGTTGCAAGATTTATACTATGGACTTCAACCCGAGAGTAAGTCTGTAATCAACACAACTACTGGCAATGTGTTCATGGAAATGGATCCTGAGGATATGTATATATTAATTCAAAACATGGATGAACCCAATTTACAGTGGTCAGAAGATTTTTCAAGAAGAAAGGTAGGAGTGCATCAAGTTGATTCTCATACATTCATGGCTGCACAATTTGAATCTCTCAATAAGAGGATTGAAAACTTGTTAGTAAAATCGCCTAATCCAGTCCATGTTGTTCAATCTGAACACTATCCAAACTGTGGTGTTCCACATGATTATCCCATGTGTCCATATAACACTTCTGAGACCAAGATGTATGAAGATAACTTTGTCAGTTACAACAGAGAAAATTATAGAAACAATTACAACACAAACTCGAAAATAAATACCAAAAATCAAGGTTGGAAGGAACCAGTGGCTACTTAGCCAATGAACCAGAACATGGGTCCACCTGGGTTCCCTAATCAACCCAATTTCAAACCCACCATGAAATCACAAGATCAAGGATCTCCATAGAAATACAGACCACCATTCCATCAGCAACAACAATACAAAGAGAAAAATCAAACAACAGATTGTGCCCCTACTGAAATGCAAGGTCAAAAATATTGGGGAGAAACTATAGAAAAGTTTATGATGTCTGACAAATCACGTTTTGACTCACAAGAGATGGAAACCCAAAAATTACAGGCTTGCATGAGAAACATTGAAAATCAAGTCAGTCAGTTATCCACACAAATGCAAAACTAATATCAAGGAAATCTACCAATTAACACAAGAGTTAACCGAAGAGAAGAGGCAAAATCCATCACATTGCGAAGTGGCACATAGTTACTAGAGCACCAAATGCCTGATGCTCAACCAACAGATGATATGCCTACACCTGTCACTGAGAATGGTGACTCAACAAAAAAAGCAATACAACATGAAGATAAAGAGGAGGAAGATAAAAATAAAATTGCAAAAATTGAAAAGGTGAGAAAAGAAAAGGAAATTGAGGCACTCAATGAAAGAGTGAAAGATCACATACCACCTCATCTATTTCCACAAAGACTGAAGCAAAGGAAGTTGGATGTTCAATTTTCAAAATTCATGGAGATGTTCAATTTTTAAAATTCATGGAGATGTTAAAAAAGATTCAAATAAATATTCCTTTTGCAGAATCCATCACACAAATTCCCCACTATGATAACTTTTTCAAGGAGCTTCTATCAAAAAGAAGAAAACTAGATGATGTGGGAATAATCATAATTCACGAGGAATGTTTAGTGGTCATACCTAAATCCATACCTCCAAAACTAAGAGACCCTGGTAGTTTCACTATTCCTTTCAATATCGGAGGATGTCAATCTGGAAGAGCATTGTGTGTCCTCAGAGCTAGTGTAAATCTCATGCCATATGAAGTTTTTGAATAACTGGGCATCATAGAATTAAAGCCAACAAGGGTTACCTTAAAAATGGATGACTGATCAGTGAAGAATCCTCAAGGGATTCTAGAGAACGCACTCTTCAAAGTTGATAAATATTACTTCCCTGCTGATTTCATTGTCCCCAATATGGAAGAAGATAAGGGCATTCCACTCATTCTTGGGAGACCTTTCTTAGAAACATGCAGAGCGCTAGTTGATGTCCAAGAGGGAAAATTAATTTTTAGAATTGGGGATGAAAACATAACATTTTATTTCTTTAAAGCTATGGAAAAACCCTATGCAGCAGGATGCAATTTCTTGGATACAATTGAAGAATGGTATGAGTTAGAAAATGATGAGTTGGATCTCAAGGATTTACACAAAGAAAATGAAGAGTTTATTGAATCAATCGAAGTGGTGGAATTCATCAGAAACATAGTCAAGCCTTTAGATAGACATGACTTCACCTCACTGACTCCATCACTTGAAAAGACTCCCACACTTGAGCGTAAACCTCTCCCATAAAAACTGAGATACAGTTACTTGGGTGATTTAAACACCTTACCAGTCATCATAAATTCCAATCTTTCGAGTGACCAAGAAATCAAATTGATCAATGTCGAGTCACAAAGGAAGCCAACAATTGGTTGGAGGATTGCTGATTTAAAAGGTATAAGTCCTACCGTATGCACTCACAAAATACATATGGAAGATAATTAAAAACCTTGTAGGAAACAAAAAAGATTCTTAACTCCTCTTATAAAAGAAGTTGTCAAGAAATAAGTCATTAAAATTCTTGATGCTGGTTTGATATTTCCTATCTCTGATAGTCAGTGGGTCAGACCATTGAAAGTGGTACCTAAAAAGGGTGGAAACACAGTAGTTGAGAATGATAAAGGAGAATTGATAACCAAAAGAATAGTTACTGGATTGTGAGTGTGCATCGACTATCAGAAATTTAATTATTCCACCATAAAGGATCACTTCCCATTACCCTTTATTGATCAAATCCTTGAATGATTGGCATGAAGAGATTACTATTGTTTTCTAGATGGATACTCAGGCTATAATCAAATAGAGGTGACACCAAAGGATCAAGAGAAAATCACATTCACTTGTCCATATGGTAAATTTTCTTATCAGAGAATGCATTTTGGAATGTGCAATGTGCCAGCCACATTTCAATGATGCATGATGGTAATGTTCCATGACATGATTTAAGACTTCTTAGAAATATTCATGGATGACTTCTCAGTGTATGGGGATTCTTTTGATGACTGTCTGGCACATTTGGATAAGGCTTTGGCAAGATGCGAATAAAAGAATATCGTGCTCAATTGGGAAAAATCGCACTTCATGGTACAAAGTGGAATAGTTTTAGGTCATCAAATTTTGAATAAAGGCATTGAAGTTGGTGATGCTAAGATTAGTACAATGTCTGAGTTACCCATGCCTACTTTAGTTCGTTAAATTTGAGGTTTTCCTGGGCACGTTGGCTTCTACCAACGTTTCATTAAGGATTTATCTGTTATTACATGACCCCTTACGAACCTATTAGGAAGAGATGTCACATTACACTTTGGACCTAAATGTTAGTAAGAATTTAAATTATTAAGGCAACGTTTGGTTGAAGCCCCAATAATGATTTCACCAGATTGAGAGCAACCATTCGAGTTAATGTGTGATGCCAGTGACTGGGCAGTTGGTGCGGCCTTGGGTCAAAGAAAAGAAAGAATCTTTAGACAAATTTATTATGCTAGCCGCACTTTTGAATGAGGCTCAACATAATTACACAACAACTGAAAAAGAGATGCTAGCAGTTTTCTTTGCTTTGGTTAAATTTTGATCCCATATACTATTCTCTAAAGTCATTGTCTATACAGAACACTCTGCCCTATGATACCTGATGACCAAGAAAGATTCAAAACCTAGACTCATTCGATGGATATTGTTACTTCAGGAATTTGACATTGAAGTCCGTGATAAAAAGGGCACCGAGAATGTCGTTGCTGATAATTTATCATGCCTCGACCATGACACAAGTGAAATCAATGTCAAACTAATAAATGAAATATTTCTTGATGAACAACTCTATGCCATTGAGACAATCACACCCTGGTATGATGAATTTGTGAATTACTTAGCTTCAGGCATGAAACACCTAGATTTCTCAAAGGAGCAGAGGAAAAGATTTTTTAATGAAGCACACAATTACTAATAGGATGATTATTTACTTTTCAAAGACTGTGTGATTGGAATGATAAGAGGATGCATCCTAGAAGAAGAAGTTGATAGTGTTTTGAACTTGTGCCACACTAGAGAAGCTGGAGGAAACCATGGAATTCATCGAACAATCAGAAAAGTGTTACAATGTGGTTTTTATTGGCTTAACATGAATCATGATATTCGTGATTTCATCATGAATTGTGATAAATTCCAAATAACTGGGGGTATAAGCTGGAAGAGAGAAATTCCACAAGATTCAATAATGGGCATTGAAATTTTTGACATATGGGGAATCAACTTCATGGGTCTATTTCCTAAAACTTAGCGCTTCCTGGGAGGCAAACTATGTTCTAGTTTTTCATCTTTTTCTTTTATTTGTTATAGTTTGTTTAAGGAAATAAAATAAGTCATGTGTGGAAAAGTTTTAGCTACTCCTAATATTTTTGTGCACTTTCATTCTCCTGCATGTCTTCTTCCATTTGTATGATACTTGGTGTTATATTTATGATATGATGTGGGTATGTGTTGTCCATGTGTAGATTTTACAGGTACATCATTTTTGGAGCTTCATCGAATACTGATAACCTCTCCGTGTCTATCGGCTCTTACTCAGGGAAGTGTTTTATTTTTTTTCATATTTTATGATTCCAAACACACCATGTAAAAACAAACTAATATTCCTATAATTGATGAACCCACATGAAAGACACTACATTTTGGTCATAACACAGTCAGGGGCATACCACTTGTGTCCCTAGGCAGTTTGAGCACCTGATTCTTGTTTAGAATGCTTTGATCCTTGATCTCACAACTTAGATGATTGCTGATATTATTCCATGCTTCAAAAATGTTTTTCGAAAACTTTTTTATTTTTGCAACACATATTTTCACTCATTTTCATCTGTGTTGTCCAACATTATATTTCCATACCTGTGAGGAATCTGGACCATTTTTTCATCAACTTATGTTTCTATTTTTCTTGAGCGAATCTTGACCATGTTATGTCTTATAGAACTTTCCATGTTTTTCCATCAAAGCAATAGGAATTTTGAAAGTGACACTAAAATAACCAAGGAATCTATTTGATACTTTAGCCCCATTAACCCACTGAGCCACCCATACATTTTCTCCATCGTGTATCCCTTAGAATCCATGAAGAAGACTTTCAGGATGATCCCATAGGTGATACGCTTCCCTACCCATTTCTTGATTTTTTGCATGATAATTTTCAATCTAAGTGTGGGGGATAGATTTACTCATCAAGATGGTTATTTGAGTGGTAGTGAGTCATTTGATGCATATGGATTTACATTATATCATCCTGATCATATGATTTATATTTTAAAGTAGCCACATTCATTACATGTATTTTGATATAGAAATATAGAATCCTTTTGGTTCCAACAATGAGTACATTGGTGGTCATTACATGGTAACCCTTTCATTTGGGGATACCTATAAAAGGGGCGATCCATTACTCCAGGAGCTAGGGAGTTTTCTATATGACCTACTTTCATTGAGATGTTACAGCGTACACACTACTTGTATACCATTATTTGGGATTTTTGTCTGACATTTATTTCATGGGGTTTTAGAGTTGATACTCATCAGTTTTTCTTCCCTTCCTTTTTGAGTGAATTGTGTCCCTTAAAAAAAGTGTAAAACATTGGATTATCATATGCTTAGGGAAAAGCAATGTTTTAAGTGTGGGGGTGAAAGAGTTTTATGGAGACATTTGGATTGACATTTATCATGAATTTATTTCAAGATTCAACCATCATTTTTTATCAAAAAGTTGTCAAATTTTTTTCTAACCACTGTACCGCAACCTCAAAGACATTTTAACCTCATGTAAAGTCCTTGTGATTGGTGAATTATTTTGATTCCCACTGGTAGAGATGTTAAATTCATGGTAAGCCTATGGTAAGCATGCATGTGTATGATAATTGAGCATAGTTTTGACTAAATATTTTTGAGAGATAATAGCGATGGTGAGGTAGGTCACATGATACATGAGTGCACATAATTGTTTTGGAAATAACGTGAGTGGTAGAAAAATGGTTTTTGAAAATTGACTTTTTAAGTGAAGTATGATATTTTATGGGTAAAAGAGATTGAATTTTTTTTAAACTTGTAATTTTGACGTTTGGATTTATCTACGGGTCCACTTGTGTTTTATTTTTGATTGTTTTTCCCAGGAGTGCCAAAGTTTAAGTGTGGGGGATTTGATGTGCATGAATTTTACTAACATTTTTATAATTTTTTAATTTTGTTTTAATTAATTTTCTAACTTCTTGTGTTTTTTAGTTTCTTTTTTTAGTTTTTAATATTTTAGTTATTTTTTATAATTTTTAGTTAGTTTTATATCAGTATCAGTTATTCATTTTCATTTTTTTAGTTTTAATTAATTTTTACTTTATTAACGTTTCATATTTTCTTTTTTAGTTTAATTAATATTAGTTATTATTGTTATTATTTGTTAATTAATTAATTATATTAATTTAACTTGTAAATATAATATATATATATAACTCTTGTTATTATTTATTTTTTTAACTAATTATCATTATTACTATTATTATTTTATTTACCTTTTAGATAACTAGCTTTTTAATTTTTAAAATTTGAATTTTATTTTTAAATTTTAAATTTGAATTTTCTTTTTCTTTTTTTTGTTTCCCCCTATCTCTCCTGCTGACCCGCTCCCCACTTCCCCATTTTTCTCACCCGCTGCCCTCTATTTCTCTAATTATCCCCCTTTATTTTCTCTCCACCCCATCGCCGTCCTTCCCTCTCTTACCCGCCGAACCCCCATCCCCCTACCCCGCTCCCCTCCGCTCCCTCCTCTCCCTTGCTCTTTCCCGCTTGCCCAGTGCCCCTCCCTGACTCACCCGATACCCTCCATCTCCCCTGCCTAACCCGCTCTCCCTCCTATCACCCAACCCCTCTCCCTCAGCTCACAAACCTCATCCCACTCCTCCCACTTGCCCAGTCTGACAGATCCCACCCCCTCCTATTTTCCCAGCCTCCAAACCCAACCCCACTCAGCCTCTCACCCAAATGCTGACACCAACTGGCCCCACTCACTCCCGCTCTCCCTCTCTCACCCGGACACCCCTGGAAAACTACCTCACTGCTCCTACTACCCCGCTCAGCCTCCCCACTATTCATTAGTTTTTTTCTGTAGGTAAACTCTTCTCCGCTGAAGACAGGTCGAACTACGAAGCACCCTGCGATTCACCATCTACACCGGGTGGTTCTTCAGTCCGTCCAGCTTGCGCAACAGTAATTTGGGAGTGACGACATCGGCGTGCGCGCATGGAGGGATTGTTTTCATTTGAAGATCAATGGCTTGCGTGTTTCTTCATGCAACAAGAGTGTAAACTGAGTTGATTAATTATTTCGGTAACACGATCTTATTTTACATGAATTATCATCTCATTACTATGTTCATTTTTTTAGTTATTATGTCGGGGTAATTTTATTAGTGTCGGGATGTTGGTCGAGTAATTAAATTTATTGTACTTTCCATGTGATGTTTCTATTTTGTGATTAATTTTCAATTAAATTTATTTTAATTGAATTATTTTCTGTTTAAATTATTTTTTCACTGAATTAACTGCTGAAATAGAAACTGGCCATTTTAATAATAAGTCGATTCGACGGTTCTGAGAAGGTAAACCTTGTTGACCGATTGTAAGTGCAAACTGGTGGTACAACTTTGTGAGAAATGGGTTGAGTCATTTCTCCATGTAGTTTGGTACTTTAATGAGTTCCCTAATTTATTTATAACACCAAAGAACGAGATCTTAAATAAATTAGGAGATTTAAAATGAGCATCTAAAAATGCTTATTTTTTCAGAACTGGTAATAATTAGGAAGAATAAATATATAATCACATAAAAGAATACTTTGTATGGATGCGTAGTAGTTTAATTTCTACATCATCATCCTCGACACATTTGGTTGATTTAAATTTCATAATCATTTTTAAGTGTAGTTTACATTATTTCTTTCACTTTCTAATATTTTAGTTTAATTAAAATAATAATAAAAAAAAGGAATTCCCTCAACTTTTTTCCGTCTAAACATTGTCCAAAAAAATATTTTTAGTGAACAAGATTTCATTCTCTCTGTGGTTTGATTCTGCTCTCCACTTTACAGTAGCCATCTGGTTATAAAATTTGCAATTTGGACGCACTGCGACGCACATACCAAATTTCTGGTGCCGTTTCCGAGGAGCACGTGCACGTATAACACTAAGAAAAATTCACATAGGTCTTTCTTTAGGCAATTTTCACTTAAATGGTGAACACTCATAATTCGGATCCGTCGAAAAATGGTCCACCCCTTGATCCACAACTTGAACATCAAAGAAAGGGGAAGACCAAATCATCACCTTAGCTGAAAATTCAATGCATCCACCAGAGGAAAGCATTGAAACTCACATTTCGACACTTCCTAGTGGAAAAATTCACCCACTTTTCTAAAAACGTGTCGATAATCAAAGACCTCAGACTACTATGATACATGTGTTACGACCCAACATATTCAGAGTTGGCCTAGGCATAACAAGACCCAGGATTCAAGCGAAACACTTTGAATTGAAGTCTTCCATGACCAACATACTCCAACAACATGCATAATTTCATGTATTGAGCAGTAAAGACTCTTATAAGAATGTGAATATATTTCTCGAAGTCTGTGACACATTTAAATATAACGGAGTGACCGATGATGCATTGATCCTATGGATTTTTCCATTATCATTGTAAGGAAGATCAAAGGAATGGTTGGACAGTATTGACCCAGAAACAATTTTCACTTGGGAAGTGTTGAGAAGAAAATTTCTTGATCGGTATTACACAACCCCACAATTTTTGAAAAACAAGAGAGACCTCAACTCCATTTGTCAAAGTGAATAAGAATAATTAGGAGAAACTTGGGAAAGATTCAAGTCCATTTTAAGACCATGTCCTCATCATGGGATGAAGTTGGAAAACCAGTTGAAAGATTTCTACTATGGAATTCAACCAGAGAGTAAGTATGTAATCAACACAGCTACTGGAAATGTGTTCATGGAAATGGATCCTGAGGATATGTACATATTAATTCAAAACATGGAAGAACACAATTTACAGTGGTCAGAATATTTTTCAAGAAGAAAGACAGGAGTGCATCAAGTTGATTCTCAGACATTCATGGCTGGACAATTTGAAGCTCTAAACAAGAGGATTGAAAACTTGTTAGTAAAATCACCTAATCCAGTCCATGTTGTTCAATCTGAACACTATCCAAACTATGGTGGTCCACATGATTATCCCATGTATCCATATAACACTTCTGAGACCAAGATGTCTGAAGCTAACTTTGTCAGTTACAACAGAGGAAATTATGGAAACAATTACAACACAAACTGGAAAAGAAATACCAAAAATCAAGGTTGGAAGGAACCAGTGGCTACTCATCCAATGAACCAGAACATGGGTCCACCTGGGTTCCCTACTCAACCCAATTTCAGACCCACCATGCAATCACAAGATCAAGGATCTCAGTAGAAATACAGACCACCATTCCATCAGTAACAACAGTACAAAGAGAAAAAGAAAACAACATATTGTGCCCCTGCTGGAATGAAAGGTAAAAAATATTGGGGAGAAAATATAGAAAAGTTTACGATGTCTGATAAATCACATTTTGACTCACAAGAGATGGAAACCCAAAACTTACAGGATTGCATGTGAAACATTGAAAATCAAGTCAGTCAGTTATCCACACAAATTCAAAACTGATAGCAAGGAAATCTACCAATTAACACAAGAGTTAACCCAAGAGAAGAGGCAAAATCCATCACATTGCAAAGTGGAACACAGTTACCAGAGCACCAAATGCCTGATGCTCAACCAATAGATGATATGCCTACACCTGTCACTGAGAATGGTGACTCAACAAACAAATCAATCCAACATGAATATAAAGAGGAGGAAGATAAAAATAAACTTGAAAAAATTGAAAAGGTGAGAAAAGAAAAGGAAATCAAGGCACTCAATGAAAGAGTGAAAGCTTACATACCACCTCATCCATTTCCACAAAGACTGAAGAAAAAGAAGTTGGATGTTCAATTTTTAAAATTCATAGAGATGTTCAATTTTTAAAATTCATGGAGATGTTCAAAAAGCTTCAAATAAATATTCCTTTTGCAGAATCCATCACACAAATTCCCCACTATGAAAAATTTATCAAGGAGCTTATATCGAAAAGAAGAAAACTAGATGATGTGGGAATAATCATAATGCACGAGGAATTTTTAGTGATCATACCTAGATCTATACCTCCAAAACTAAGAGACCCTGGTAGTTTCACTATTCCTTTAAATATTGGAGGATGTCAATTTGGAAGAGCATTGTGTGTCCTCAGAGCTAGTGTAAATCTCATTCCATATGGAGTCCTTAAAGAACTGGGCATCATAGAATTAAAGCCAACAAGGGTTGCCTTAAAAATGGATGACTGATCAGTGAAGAATCCTCAAGGTATTTTAGAGGACGTACTCCTCAAAGTTGATAAATATTACTTCCCTGCTGATTTCATTATCCCCAATATAGAAGAAGATAAGGGCGTTCCACTCATTCTCGGGAGACCTTTCTTAGAAACTTGTAGAGCACTAGTTGATGTCCAAGAGGTAATTTTTTTTAGAATTGGGGATGAAAACATAGAATTTGATTTTCTTAAAGCTATGGAAAAACCCTCTACAACAGGCTGTAATTTCTTGGATAAAATTTAAGAATGGTATGAGTTAGAAAATGATGCGCTGGATCTAAAGGATTTACAAAAAGAAAATGAAGAGTTTATTGAATCAATCTAAGTGGTGGAATTCATCAGAAACATAGTCGAGCCTTTAGATAGACATCACTTCACCTCACCGACTCCATCACTTGAAAAGACTCCAAAACTTGAGCTTAAACCTCTCCCATAAAACATGAGATACAGTTACTTGGGTGATTTAAACACCTTACCATTCATCATAAATGCCAATGTTTCGAGTGACCAAGAAATCAAATTGATCAATTTCTAGTCACAAAGGAAGCCAAAAATAGGTTGGATGATTTTTGATTTAAAAGGTATAAGTCTCGCCATCTGCACTCACAAAATACATATGGAAGATAATTCAAAACCTTACAGGAAACCACAAAGATGCTTAACACCTCCCATGAAAAAAGTAGTCAAGAAAGAATTCATTAAACTTCTTGATGCTAGTTTGATATTTCCTATCTCTGATAGTAAGTGGGTTAGCCCACTACAAGTGGTACCTAAAAAGGGTGGAACCATAATAGTTGATAACGATAAAGGATAATTGATAACCACAAGAAAAATGACTGTATAGAGAGTGTGTGTCGACTATCAGAAATTTAATGATTCCACCAGAAAGGATCACTTCCCATTACCCTTTATTGATCAAATCCTTGAAATATTGGTAGGAAGAGATTACTATTGTTTTCTGGATGGATACTCAGGCTATAACCAAATAGCGGTGACACCATAGGATCAATAGAAAATCCCATTCACTTGTCCATATGGTACATTTTCTTATCAGAGAATGCCTTTTGGAAAGTGCAATGCGCCAACCACATTTCAACGATGCATGATGGAAATGTTCCATGAAATAATTGAAGAGTTCTTGAAAATATTCATGCATGACTTCTCTATTTATGGGGATTCTTTTGATGACTGTATGGCACATTTGGATAAGGTTTTGGCAAGATACGAAGAAACGAATATGGTGCTCAATTGAAAAAAATCACACTTCATGGTACAAAGTGGAATAGTTTTAGGTCATTAAATTTCAAAGAACATAATTGAAGTTGAATCTTCCAAGATTAGTACAATCTTTGAGTTACCCATGCCTACTTCAGTTCGTTCAATTCAAGGTTTTCTTAAGCATGTTGGATTCTACTGGTGTTTCATTGAGTATTTATTGGTTATTGCCTAGCCCCTTACAAACCTATTGGGAAAATATGTCACATTCCACTTTGGACCTGAATATTAGGAAGTATTTAAATTATTAAGGAAACATTTGGTTGAAGCCTCGATAATTATTACACCATATTGGGAGAAGCCTTTCGAGTTAATGTGTGATGCCAGTGACTAGGAATTTGGTGCGACCTTGGGTCAAAGAAAAGAAAGGATATTTAGAATAATTTATTATGATAGCATCACTTTGAATGAGGCTCAAAATAATTACACAAAAACCGAAAAAGATCCGCTGGTAGTTGTCTTTTCTTTTGATAAATTTTGATTCCATCTGCTATTATCCAAAGTCACTATCTATATGGATCACTCTACCCTACGGTATCTGATGACCAAGAAAGATGCAAAACCTAGACTCATTCAATGGATATTGTTACTTTAGGAATTTTACATTGAATTCTGGGACAAAAAGGTCACCGAGAATGTCGTTGTTGATCATTTATCACACCTCGACTATGAAACAAGTGAAATCAATGTCAAACTAATCAATGAAACATTTTTCGATGAACAACTTTATGCCATTAAGACAATCCCACCCTAGTATGCTGATTTTGTGAATTACTTAAATTGAGGTGTGATACACCCATATTTATCAAAGGAGTAGAGGAAAATATTTTTGAATGAAGCATGCCATCACTACTTTGATGATCCTTTAATTTTAAAATACTATGCAGATGGAATGATAAGAAGATGCATCCCTGAATAATAATTTGATAGTGTTTTGAACTTTTGCCACACTCGAGAAGCCGGAGGACACCATGGAATTCATCAAACAATCAGAAAAGTGTTACAATGTGGTTTTTATTGGTCTACCATGAATCATGATATTCGTGATTTTTTCATGAACTGTGATAAATGCCAGAGAACTGGGGGTATAAGCTGGAAGCACGAAATGCCACAATATTTAATCATGGGCATTGAAAATTTTGACATATGGGGAATCAACTTCATGGGTCTATTTCCTAAATATTTTGGGAAATCATACATCCTTTTCTGTGTGGACTATGTTTCAAAATGGGTGGAAGGTGAATCATTTTCAGAAAATACTGCTCGAGTCCTCATCAAAATTTTAAAGCAACACATTTTTACCCAGTTCGGAATCCCAAGGCTCATCATCAGTGACCGTAGTACCCACTTCAATAATATGTTGTTTTAGAAGCTAATGAATCACCATAGATTCCACCACCACATAAGCACCCCATACCATCTACATACCAATGACCAAGATGAGGTTTCAAATATAGAAATTAAAGGCATTTTGAAAAAATCTATAAATATATCTAGGAAGGATTAGGTCACCAAACTTGATGATGAACTTTGGGCCTACATGAATACACACAATACACCTATTGGAATGTCCCTGTATCACCTGGTCTTTGTAAAAATCTACCACTTACCTATATAACGGGTATATAAAGCTTATTGGGCTATGAAGAAATTGAATTTTGATTTCAAAACTTTCCAAGAGAAGTGTTTTCTACAGATGAATAAACTAGACAAGATGAGGAGAGAAGCGTATGACAATTATTTGATTTAAAAAGATAAAACTAAATCCTAGCATGAAAAATGGATCCAAAAAAGAATTTTTTCTGCAAGATACAATGCTCTCCTCTTCAACTCATGACTTCAGATTGTGGCAGGAAAACTCAAGTCAAAGTGGTTGGGTCCTTACACTGTCACAATTGTTTATCCACATGGTGATGTTAAAATTTATGATGGGAAGATGCCTCCATTCAAAGTTAATGGTCAATGCCTCATACTTTACCACAATTCGAATACAATAGGTGTCATTGAATAATTCCAATTAAAATGAGAAGTTATTTGTCTGGATGAAGATGTTAAACTTAGCTCTAATCTAGAGGCAACCCGACTGCTTCTTCATTCCTTGGTCTCTGTTTTCGTACACTATCTCTATCTCTCTATCTATTTTTGTGGATGCAGCTAAAAAAATGTATAGCTCTTCTAACTCTTCCATGGTCATCGATGCACATATTCCATATCCATATGAATTCATATAAAGGATGACTCAGCATCTGGCTGATATCGAGTGCCATCTTGAGGAGCTTTCATTAGAGATCCGTGCTTAGAAGCCGTCACCACCACGACAAGCACAAATTCCATTCCTTCCACACCAGATTCACACTCACTATGCTCTAGAGGTGGTTAATCCCACTAAGTGTCTTTGTGAGCTCGATGACACAACCACCAATTCTTGCAAGAGGTAGAGTAGTTCTGAGCAGATGGACCAGGATGATTGACTATTGTCCATCCATCTGGATAAAGACGTAAAACTTAGTGCTTCTTGGGAGGCAAACCATATTCTATTTTTTCATATTTTTCTTTTATTTGTTATATTTTTTAAGGAAATAAAACATGGCATGTGTGGAAATTTTTTTGCAACTCCTGATATTTTTGTGCACTTTTATTCTCCCACATGTCTTCTTCCATTTTTATGATCCTTGGTGTTATCTTTATGATATGATGCAAGTATTTGTTTTCCATGTGTAGATTTTACAGGTACATCATTTTTGGAGTTTCATCAGATACATACAACCTCTTAATTTCTATCGGCTCTTACTTAGAGAAGTGTTTTATTTTTTCCATATTTTATGATTCCAAACATACCATGTAAAAAAAAGTAACATTCCTATCATTGATGAAATCACATGAAAGCCACTTCATTTTTGTTGTAACAAAGTTGGGGGAATACCACTTGTGTCCCTAGGAATTTTGAGCACCTGATTCTTGTTTGTAATGCTTTGATCCTTGATCTCACAACTTAGACAATTGTTGATATTATTCCATGCTACAAAAATGTTTTTCAAAAAATTATTTATTTTTGAGAAACTTATTTTCACTCATGCTCATCTATGATGTCCAACATTATATTTCCATACATGTGAAGACTCTAGTCCATTTTTTCATCATCTTATATTTCTCTTTTTCTTGAGAAAATCTTGACCATGTTATGTCCTCTAGAACTTTCCATGTTTTTCCATCAAAGTGATAGAAATTTTTAAAGTTTCACTAAAATGACCAAGGCATCTATTCGATATTTTAGCCTCGTTGACCCACTGATCACCCATACATTTTCTCCATCATGTAGCCCATATAAGCCATGAAGAAGGATTTTAGGATGATCCCATAACTAATACACTCCCCAACCCATTTCTTGAATTTTTTCATGATAATTTTCAATCTAAGTGTGGGGGAGGGATTTAATCATCGAGAGGGTTCTTTGAGGGGCAATGAGTCATTTTATGCACGTGGATTGAAATTATCTCATCCTGATCATATGATTTATATTTAATAGTAGCCATATTCATTACATGTATTTTGATATAGGAATATAGAATCCTTTTGGTTCCAACAATGAGTACATTGGTGGTCATTATACGGTAACCCTCACTTTTGGGGATACCTATAAAAGTGATGATCCATTACTCCATGAGATAGGAAGTTTTATATATGAACTACTTTCAGTGAGATGTTACAGCATATATGATACTTGTGTACCGTTATTTGGGTTTTTTTTTTCTGACATTTATTTCATGGGGTTTTAGAGTTGATACTCATCAGTTTTTCTACCCATCCTTTTTCAGGGAGCTGTGTCCCTTAAAAAAAGAGTGAAACATTGGATTATCATATGCTTTGGGAAAAGATTTTTTTTAAGTGTGTATGAGCAAGAGTTTTAGGGAGACATTTGTATTTACATTTATAATGCATTTATTTCAAGATTCAAGCCTCCCTTTTTACCAAAAAGCTGTCAAATTTTTTTTCTACCCACTATCCCATAGCCTTAGAGACATTTGAACCTCATGTGAATTCTTTGAGATTGATGAATTCTTTTGATTTCCACTAGTGGAGATGTTTAGTTCATAGAAATCCTATGGTAAGAATGTATGTGTATGAGAATTGAGCATAACTTTGATCAAATATTTTTGAGAGATAATAGTGATGGCCAGGTAGGTCACATGATACATGAGTTCACATAATTTTTTTTGTAAATAATGTGAGTGGAAAAAATGGTTTTTGAAAATTGTTGTTTTAAATGAAGCATGATATTTTATGGGTAAAAGAGATTGATTTTTTTAAACTTGTAATTTTGATGTTTGGATTTGTCTACGGGTCCACTTGTGTTTTATTTTTGATTGTTTTACTAAGGAGTGCAAAAGTTTAAGTGTGAGGGATTTGATGTACATGGATTTTACTAAATTTTTTATAATTTTTTAATTTTTTTTAATTAATTTTCCAACTTCTTCTTGTGTTTTTTAGTTTCTTTTTATAGTTTTTAATATTTTAGTTATTTTTTATAATTTTTAGTTAGTTTTATATCAGTATCAATTATTCATTTTCATTTTTTTAGTTTCAATTAATTTTTACTTTATTAAATTTTCATATTTTCTTTTTTAGTTTAATTAATATTAGTTATTGTTGTTATTATTAGTTTATTAATTAATTATATTAATTTAACTTGTAAATATAATATATATAACTGTTCTTATTATTTCCTTTTTTTCATATTTTATTTTAATTAAAATAATAATAAAATCACAAAATAGGAATTACCTTAACTTTTTTCCATCAAAACCTTATCCAAAAAAATATTTTTAGTGAACTAGATTCCGTGCTCTCTGTGGTTCGACCCTGCTCGCCACTTTTATAGTAGCCAGTTGGTTATAATTTTTCAATTTGGACACGCTGTGACGCACATACCAACTACTTCAATATGACCCTGAATTATCTTTACCCTTTTCATTGTCTCTTCAATAAGTTCTAGGCCTATAAGTTTCCTCTCACCAACTTCATCCCAAAAAGTTAGAGTTTGAAATCTATTATCATATAATGCTTTATATGGCTCCATTTGAATACCAAAATGAAAATTATTATTGTAGAAAAATTCTACCAAAGGTAAGTACTGATCCCATATACCTTGAAAGTCAGGTGAGTATGATCTCAACATGTCTTCCAATGTTTGAATAGTCCTTTCAGACTGTCCATTGGTTTGAGGGTGATAAGTAGTACTCATATGAAGATTAGTATCCATATCCTTCTGAAGAATCTTCCAAACTTTTGATGTAAATTGAGGATTTTGATCAGAAACAATTAATATAGGTTCACTATGAAGTCTTACAATTTCATTAATTTAGAGTCTTTCTAGGAGATCCAATGGAAAATCTTCCCTTATTGTGAGGAAATGTGCAGATTTGGTAAGATGATAAACAATTACCCATATTGTATTATTCATTTTAGGTTTCCTTGGTAGTCCTGTGAGAAATTCCATCATAATTTTATCCCACTTCCACATAGGAATAGGTAGGGGTTTCATGAATCCTCTAGAATTTTGTCTCTCAGCCTTCACTTGTTGAAAAACTAGACACCTTGACACATAGTCAACAATTTCCCACTTCATGTTATCCCACAAAAAATGTTCCTTCAGATATCTATGCATTTTGGTACTACCAGAATATATAGAGAAATTTGAGCTATGAACATCATTTAATAGTTCCCTTTTTATCTCAGGTATTGATGAAACAAATAACCACTTTCCAAATTTCAGAACTCCATCCTCAAAAAGAAAGTTTCTCATCATCAGATTGAGTGATTTTTATCTTCTACAACAAAGATGGTTTAGCAATAATTTGAAAAAGGAATAATTTTTCCCCATCATTAACAATTTCCATATCCATATTTACAAGATCCATAAATATAGGATCTTTCTCAATCCCTATTTGGGTAAGAATTCCACAATCTTTCCTACTTAATGTTTCTACTAACTTATTTCCCTTTCCTAGGTGGTAGTGTATTGACAAATCATAATCTTTGAGTAACTCAAGCCATCTACTTTTCATTATGTTGAGTTCTTTCTGTGTAAAAATGTATTTCAAAATCTTATGATCTATATGTATCTCATATATTTCACCATATAGATAGTGTCTCTATATTTTTAGAGAAAATATTACAGCTTCTTACTCAAGATAATGAGTTTGATAATTTTGTTCATGTGTCTTCAACTACCTTAATGCATAAGTAATAAATTTATCATTTCACATAAGGAAGCAACCTAGTCCATTCTTTGATGCATCACTATATATCACAAACCCATCATTTCTAGATGGAAGAGTCAAAATTGAAAAATTGACCAATAATTTATTCAATTCTTAAAAGCATTATGTAAATTATTTTTTCCATATGAACTTAACCCCTTTATGTGTGATATTGGTTAGTGGGTTAGCCAATCGGAAAAAATTCAACATGAAATGTTGATAATAACCTGCTAAGACAATAAAACTACATACCTCAGTTATGTTTGTTGGCATATAAAATTCTTGTATTTCTTTTGTCTTCATAGGATCAACTGAGATTCCATCCTTAGAGACAATATGGCCAAGAAAAGAAACTGTTTGAAGTTAGAACTCACACCTACTAAACTTACCATATGACTCTTTTCTTATAAGAGTCTCTAGAATAACTTGTAAGTGGTTCTCATGGTACTCATTACTTTTAGAATATATCAAGATGTCATCAATAAATACCACAAAAAAATTATCAAGATATTCTTTGAAAACTCTGTTCATTAGATCCATGAAAATAGAGGGTGAATTAGTCAGTCCAAATGGAATTACTGTAAACTCGTAATGTCCATACCTGATTCAAAATGATGTCTTTGGAATATCTTCCTTTCTCACATGCAATTGATGATATCCATATCGAATTTCGATCTTTGAAAAATATAAAGCTCCATAAAGTTGATCAAATAAAGAATCAATGAGAGGTAGATGATAATTTTTCTTTATTATAATAACATTGATTTCTCTATAATCAATTCACAACCTCATGGATAAATATTTATTCTTGATTAAGAGAACAGGGGATCCCCATGGAGAAACACTAGGGTGAATAAATCACTTATCACTCAATTACTCTAGTTGTTTCTTTAGCTCCTCTAATTCTATATTATCCATTCTATAGAGAGTCTTTGATATAAGTTTTACACTAGGAATTAAATCAATAGAGAACTCAACTTCCCAATCTAGAGGATGTCCAGATAAATCCTATGGAAATACATCAATTTATTCTTGCATAACATGTACATCCTCAATTTGTAGATATATTTCCTCATCCATAGATGTTGTTTTCTCTTCATCCCTAAGAATTCCATTCAGCAGAGCTACTGGGGTGGGTCTAGGAAAGAATTATTATTATTATTATTATTATTTTTTCCTCAAATCATTTTTTTTCATTTTCTAAAGAAAGGCCACTTTTTGGCTAAGTGAGAACCTTACAAAAAACCAAATAACAATTTCAAACATCACACACATTAAACAACATTCACCACAAACCTAATCCCAAAAATCCATATTCAAAATTTAAAGTTCCAATTCAAAAATTTGAATCGCGGGCAAAGCGTGCCACCCAACAAACCAGCATCAAGGAAGACCTAACCGCGTCATTACTCGCCGGCCTAGCATCACAGTAACATCATCGCCATCACATCTTCACGTCACCACAATCATCGACTTATTCGTCTTCACCACTGGCCTCATCCAAAGTCCACCGCCTACACCAGACTCTGATCCGCCACCTCCATCGGCATCGCCGATCAAACACCACAACAGAACATCAAAACCCATCAACAGCATGAAGTCCTCGTCCCCTATCACCATACCACAAACCATCCCAAAAAGGCACTACATCAACCGAATGAAGATAAAGCCTTCTAGAATGCCGATGAACACTCAAACAACACCTCCCAAAGCTTGCATGATAGCCACCTCGCCAGACCGACCCAAGGAGTAAAGGTGGTACCTGAAGCCAGAGCAGAGTAGGAGAAGCATGGAGCCTTTATAGGGAGTCATGTTCTTCGTTGACACCACCCAACCAAAATGAAACCTTGCCAATGCCTGAACACTGGCTGGGCCACCTGGATCCCCCCACCGCAACGCACAACGCAACCAAAAATATCTTAGAAACCAAATTGCCTGACCGAACTGGAAGGAACCGGTGGATCTGGAGGCCAGAGACGAGTACGAGCGGGCAGAACGTCCATAGCCAGCCGCGGCCTGGCAAACACCATCAAATTCACCATAAAACATCAAAAAAGAACCTTCAACAGCAAAATAGAGACTACAATCCCATTGAAACTCTCCAACAAAAACCATATTTCAACCCAAAACCATCATAGAGCAAGGAAGGGAAAAAAGAAAAAACGGGATTGAAGCCCTAAAACATACATGGGATTGAAACCCTAATACGAACAATGGGAGAATGAAACCCTAGGAAGAATAGGAAGAAGACAGACGCTGGAAAGGCGCTCCAGAAATAGAACCAGGGGATGGAACCCTAGGAAGAATAAAGGAGATAGCTTCAGGGAGCTCAACGGAGGATTATATCAAATTCAGTCATAGGTTTGATGATAAGATCAGAAACTAAAGTACATTTATTAGTCATAAATGGGATTGAATAACATATCTTTGTTGTAATGATACTTCCTTTAGGATTTTGTCTGACAACTCCTTTATTAAATCAAAAGGGAAATGTATAATATTCTTGGAAAACTAGGAAGATATAAAAGAATGTGATGATATATAATCAAATAAAGAATTAGATAAGTTTGAGGAAATGATTAAAGTACCTACCACCACATTATTAGGAACTTCAACCTCAGTAGTTGTGATCACATAATTGTGGCCTTGCTCTCTTAGCCTTTAATGAGGTTAATTTCCATAACGATTAGAAAAATCATTTGCATAGTGTCCCATATCCATATAATTATAGCATTGAACATCATTAATTTGTCTCTTCCCCTTGCATTTATTAGCTTGATGACCCTTTTCTCCACACTTATAAAAAACTCCCATGCCTTTCAAGAATTTTCTAGTATAATTATTTCCATAGTTTTCACATAATGGGAATTAATTTGTTCCATTATTATTCTCTGGAACTTAACCTTCTCCATGGTTATCATAAGACCTTTTATTCTATTGATTTCCCTTAAATAAATTGGATCAAGAAAATTTCTTATCTATTTTGATGGTGCTTAATAATATTTCATCATATGATGAAAATGTTTGATAAGCTAGTTCCCTTCAGATACTTGGATTAAGACCTTCAAATAAATGATCAATATTGTCTTTTGAATCATGTACATAATATATAGTATACCTAACTATTCTTGTGAAGGTATCCTTATACTCCACAACACTCTCTTCTTCCCTTGTCTTTAAGCTAATAAATTTTATCTTCATTTCAGTTCTTTGCTCATGAGGAAAGTATTTGTCGAAGAATGTTTCTTTAAAGGTTCTCCAATCTATGTCCTATATTTCTTCTTCCTCCTTAGTATTTTGTATCAATGACCACCATTTTTTAGCGTCTACCTTTAGAAAATATAGTGCAGTCACTAGCTTTTCATTTTCACTGCATCCCAATGCCAGAAATATCTTTTCAAGGGATCTGATCCACTGTTTAGCTACCACTGGATTAGTAGTCTCACTAAAATATGGGGGATTCTGCCACATGAAATGATCCAAAATAGGTGTATTATGGTTATTCATCTTAACATGAACAATTTTTCCTAATATGGTCATGATCTTCTCAGCTCCAACACTAATTGTGTTGACTTTCAAAGTGGGGAAATCCCTACATTGCCTATGGGTATTGATTCCCTTTCCTCCATTAGGCACCAACACTACACAATTTCATACACTAAATTAGGTTATGAATTATAATTTATAATTTCAAACTATAAAAACACTTAACATAAATTGAAAATTTATTCATATTTAATATCATAATCGTAAACATGGTTTCTTTGAGGAAATATTTACTTTTAAACCCTTCATACTGGTTTGTAAAGAAAATGTGAATTATCCTAAGAATATCCCTCAGGAGTGTCAAAACAGGTGCGCAGTAAGTCTCATTGTCATGTACCAGGTTACCCTGAGTTAGGACCGAAATACCTTGTTGAAGTTGTTACTCCAAAGTACATATGTGCCGAAACCATGTCAACTTGTTGTATCCAGACATATATGTATTGATAGGAAGGCCCACATAATCTCTACTTTAACCAAATTTCAGGATGTTCTTATATGATTATCCTCAAATTCTATCTTAGGGTTATGTTTCCTAAGCAATGTTTTCTAAATATAGTTTCCAAGGTTGTTGTTAATCTTTCTTTGATGCCAACTATAATGCCCCGAAACCAGAAGCCCAGAGCCAGTGCATTATTTTATTACATTAGCATGATTACAAGGAATCAAATCCTGGAGTACCGATCTATTTATTGGTTTTGGAAGACCAAATTACATACATGATACTCATAGTACATTTGGAAATATAAAAAGTATAACATGATACATAAAAAAAATAAATAAACT
Organism: Viscum album; assembly: GCA_963277665.1. Classification (NCBI taxonomy): domain Eukaryota; kingdom Viridiplantae; phylum Streptophyta; class Magnoliopsida; order Santalales; family Viscaceae; genus Viscum; species Viscum album. The sequence goes on from OY728130.1 coordinate 923,063,540, forward strand.
ACATCCATGAATGCTTATTCAAAGTTTTCTTCTTCATAACCTAGGGAAGGGAAATATAATAAGGATGAGATCAAATTCTTAGTAAGGGTTAAATGAAGCAATAATAAGTGAATTAAATTCAATAAGGAATATAAATTATATCAAGGTAAATAATTTAAAAAACACAATCCATCAAAAAACCGAGAATGAAAATGTATCCATAGCTTTTGTTATAGTGAAAATATCATGGAAAGTAATAAGTGAGTACTAAATTAAGAGAATGATTATTTATTGGAAATCATGTATCTAGAACATGAACCATTATACCATCAAGATGGTTTAATTTTGAGGGTAGAAACCCATCTGATTCTATTTGGAAACAAACACGAAGGGTTTTTTTCCAACTATTTTGTCTCATGAGACTTGTAGATGCATCAAGGGACTATAGCAGGCCCTAACCATCACTGAAAGTCCAAATAATTCTTCATAAATAGATTTAATTCATGAAAAATATGTATCATAAATATCTGTATTGAGTATAGGATACAAATTCATCAATATTTCCCCAGTTTAAACAACCACTAGTAGAAAAATGGTCTTTAACATCGAAAATTTGACATTGATTTATTATAAAATGAAGTAAAATATGTTTGAAAATACTTTTTGTAATATTTTTTTAAATTGACGCCAAAAAGTAAAAAAACATATTTTTGGGTGTTGGTTTTTTTAAAAACCGATGAAAAAAATAAATAAAAATATTTTTGGCATCGGTTTTTAAAACAAATGATGCCAATAATTAAATTTATTTTACTATGTTTTAGATTATTTTATAAGATTTTATTTGACTGGTTGTAGAGATAAAACAGAGTTATTAATTAAAAGTTATGGATGTCAGAAGTTGATCTTATCTAAGAGAAGTCTTAAAGAATTATAACGTTCAAAGGCCATAACTTTTAATCTGTAACTCTGTTTTAGCTTTACGACTAGTAAAATTGAAGTTTAATAAATTCACTAAAACATTGTGGGAATAAATTTAATTTTTTTCATTTTTTTTATAAAAACCTACAAGTAATTTTTTTAGTTTTTGGAATTGGTTTTTTAAAAACCGATGCAAAAAATATGTTTTTTTAACTTTATGGTGTCAGTTTTCAAAAAAACCAACACATTTTTTTTAACATTTTAGCATTGATTTATTTAAAAATCGACGCAGAAAAATGACATCAATTGTAATTTTTGGCATCTGTTTTGTAAAAAACTAACACCAAAAAACCAATGTAAATCCGCATTTGTGTTTGTTTTAAACAAAATCGACGCCAAAGAGTATTCACAAATATGCAGGATCAATATTTCATTTTTTTTCACAACGCGCATTTAACTTTTAAAAATTCTGCCTTCATTTTCATACAACACTATTGAAAATATATTTTTTACTATATATAAATCCATTTTCTTTTTTGTTCTTCATTTTGACCTCTTTGATTCAATCAAGTTTTCAACATAGCTTCATTCGATTATTTAAACATGATATCTATTCTAATTATTTATTTTCTTTATTATTATTTTCCTTAATTTCTAAACAACTCTAGTAGCTTGCTTATAAAGATGATTTATTATTATGATCGAGTTACAAAAATAAAACATCCAGATGAGATTTACCAAATGAGGTGGAAATTTTATAATTGATCACCATTTTCATTGTCGCATGAGTTCTAGCCTAAATATTAGATATATGATGATAAACAACATATCATTTTGATGAAAACTCCTAAAACAATTGAAATATGTTTGAAATATTATGTTTTTTTATTTCATTTGGTGTATGTGGTTTTCATTTATTTTTTTCATGTTTTCTTTGAAACGAGTTGTATTAATCGAAACTTTGATAATTTCAACTTCTAATAACCATAAAATTTTATCTGTAACTCTATTTTAGCTCTATGACTAGTCAAATCGAAGCTTAGGAAATGATCTAAAACATAGAAGAAAAAATTTCGTATTGGCATCAGTTTTTGTAAAAACTAACGCCAAGAATATTTTTTTTTTACCTTTTTGGCATCAGTTTACAAAAAACAATGTCGAAATTCATATTTTTTTACATTGAAAGCTTCAACATTGGTTAAAAACTGACATCAAAAATAAAAAAAAATTGACTTTAAAGACCATTTTTCTAATAGTGAACATTCAAAATAAACACTGTATGTAAAATGTTATAAGACTAAGACAATAATCATATCCATGAAACAGGAATATGGATATTTAATATAAATTTAATGTAAAATAAAAATTGATCTCAAAGGGAGAATTAGATACACCACATAAGAATTATTAGGTGAATAATACCAAGTAAGTCTCAATGAAATAGAAATTGATAAAAAATCCTTTACCTTAATTCACATTTAATTTTGTCTCGTTTGAACCACCAGAAAAAAAAACTAATATTTATTGAAAGACCAATACAGAAGTGAATTATAGTCATTTATATAAATATTTATAAATTATAATCATTTTATTATATTTCTTAATTTAATTTGATGAAAATTTAAGTGTTTTATATCATGTTTTACTTAAAAATTTCCAGTTTTTCAATACTTTTTCTATTTTATCTAAATATAAATTATACATTAATATAATTAATTACAGAAGTATATAATGCATATAATTATATGTTTATATATTATATATATTTTATAACATACACCCTTGAGTATGGTTTTATGTGTTGACATGAAAATGTCTCCCTCAGTGGTTGACCGACCTTTGACAGGACATTGATGAGAGAGTGGGAAGAAGATGATTTAAAATTTTATATATAGTAGTATGACTCTTAAAGTTGTTTAAAGTCATTAATATATAGTAAATTTATTCCTAATTAATTCATTTAATGATTGGTTGTGGAATTTTTGGTGGATAAAGAAAGACAAAGTGTAACCCAAAGGAAAAATAGGGGTTCAGGAGCATTTATTTCCTTGATTTTAATGATCAGTTCGCTTATTTATTAGTAATGATGTTCAAGTAAAATGGGTATAATTCTCTAGAAGTGTAATTATATGTTATTAATTAAAATAAATAAGTGAAAATGGATATATATATTATTTTTTTAAATGGTATGAGGTTGAATCATTGGATAAAATTTTAGTGATAATTGCTTAGATTATTTTGGGCGTTTTTCGATCATCACACACTAGTTTTTTTTAATTAATTAATAACATGTATATATAATGGTTATAGAACATTAAATAGGATGTAATAAGTATTTTATAATCTATTTTAACCATGAAAATGGTTTAATGACCATAATTTAATGAGAAATTGATGAAAAAAATATGTCATCCATGAAGGTTGTAAATCGACACCTCGCGGATGATGATTTCATTTTTAAAATAAGAGAGAGAGAGATAGAAAGGAGTTTCATGAAGGATATTCCATTAAAATGATATAATTACACTATATATATGATAGTGGATTTATAATGATCATTTTTATAGAGTATATTAGGAGAAGATAATAAATGAAAAAGGAAATTGAAAGGAAATTAAAAGAAAAGAAAGAGGAGTTACCTCTTGAATTCTCCTCTCTGAGTACCTTCTTAAGGGACCTTGGTTTGGTATTTTGTTGAGACCAAGATTTCATAGACATGGGGGAGATAATTGGTAAGAGTTTTGGGTAAAATTTGGATAAGTATCAAAGCTTTGAAGGTGTGAAGAGAAGGGGTGGTGAGGGATGATATTTATAGTGGATGAATAGGGTGTTTTGTGAATATTTTATTCATTATTTTATTATTTTGGCTGAAGAAAAGAAATAGTGATGATTATTATGACTAAATACAATAATTTATACATGTGAGTTTGAACTAATAGTTCTTACATCAGCCATAAATCAATGAATAGTGTATTTAACTTATAATGTATATATACAGTAAATTATCATATAATATTATTCACCAAAAATTCAAGTATTTTAGAAAAATACCAAAAATTTACTCTAACCATTTTTTGATGTGTAGAATAAAAAATGAAACCCATTTTATGAAAATAATTTTATAAATATGAGAAATTTAATTTTTAATTAAAATCATCATTTTCTTGAAAAATACAAATTTTAAATTTATAAATCATTTTATAGCACTCTAAAAAATTAACTAAGGTCTCAAAAAATTATCCTAAAATCCTAAGAAAAAAAATATTAATTTATGAATACATTTTATAAAAATAATTTTTCTTTTAAATCATTTTATTATTTATAAAATTATAATTAAATATTTATGACTTATTGAAATACCAACACTTAATTAGTAATTTGTAAAATATTCATTTACTTATACTATGATATAATTATATCATACTTTCATTTATAAGATGCCTAAATTTTATTTATACTTTCATAGGTGATGTTACTATTCATTTGGTCGATTTACTATTCTTAATGGTCGTATTACTATTCCTAAGGCCAAGTTACTATTTCATCGGTATAGGTTTCTTAACTTCTAGAAATACCTCTTATTTCATTCATTATTTATTTATAAAGTTTTTATTATGTTCTCTATGTGATTTTATATGATAATTTTGTGTTCAATGTAAACTATCAAATGAATTGAATTTATTTAAGAGGATACTTACCATGAAATCATGGGGTGTTATAGTGAAGCTGATCAATAGTGGAACCTAATCAAGAACACAAGGCCAAAAGAATAAATTGAATCCATAAAATGGGAAAAATTTAAGGAGGTATTCCTAAATAAATATATTCCATGAACTCTTTGCACAAAAATATGGATAGAATTCCTTGAGTTGAAATAAAAGGAAGATGAATTCACTTGTACTTATAAAGAAAACTCCACAAGACTTGCAAGGTACGTGATGTGGTTGTATTTTGATACAATTTTTCCATATATTTTCTTTAATTTAATTTTGTTTTAATTTCTAAAATAATTTTTTAATCGATTAATTAATTTTTTCATGTTTTATGTTAAATTAATAAAACTGTTAATTCTATGTTTAAATATTTTTCTAATTATTTAATTTTAGTTTTCTAGTTAATTTTTAGTTTATTGAGTAATTATTGGTTAATCTGTGTTGGTTAATTTTTCAGGAAACTGTTAAATTAATGATTTTATGATTAATTTATGTCTTTAATTTTTTAATTATAATTTTTGGTCATATTTGAGTTTTTATTTAATTATCAAGATTCTTTTAAAATAATTATTTTAGCGTCAGTTTTTAATTTTATGTTTTTTTAATTTAATTTTAATTTTCCCCATTTTATTTTTAATTAATTATTTAATAAATGTTTAATTTAATTTTTAATCTAATGACATTAAAGGTTTAATAATTTATATTTTTAATTAACAATTTTATTTTTTTTAATTTTATTATTTCTTTATTCTACTAATTATTGATTAATTAATTATTTGGATTCCAACTTACTATTATTAATTGAATTGATTATTGTAATTTTTAATTTTGTGTGCAGTATAGCTGAATACTATAGTACTGACGTTGCTGAATTATTCCAAGGCTGCACATAATTGAATTCTCCACTGCCTATATAACTAAATTCAATGGGATACCCATGTAGCCAATTTTCAACAGCAACACTACGTAGCCAATTTCTAAAAATTAATGTATTACTAAATCCATTCATGTATTCGAATTTAATGAGTTTTTATGTGTTTTTAGATTTTTTTAAAATATGTATAGGTTTATTTTTTTTAAATGTGATCGAAAGGAAGCAGGGGTCCTTCCACCTTTCAAGCCCCCACTGCCTTTGCCCTAGATTAGTGACATAGAAAAGGCAGCTAGGGGCATGACACCTTTTGCTTAAATAAAAAGCGAAAGGCGACAGAGGGGGGGGGGGGGCTTTCGCCTAATGTACAAGTGAAAGGCGCCCCTACCTACTTTCACGTAACTCCTTATAAAAGGGAATCCGCCCCCATCCTCCTCACTTGAAAATCCACCCTTCTCTCTACATTTTAGCCTCTCTCTCTCTAGACAAAGTCTTCTTTTTTGCATGGTAGATCCAGTGGCCTAAAATAAGTCCTGTTTTTTCTGAAGCTCATTTAGAGGCATTTTTTCTTATTTAATTTAAAGTTATTTATTTATTTAATTGAATTATTTTTAGTTAGTTTAAAATATTTTATTTATTAAGTAGTTTAGTTAGTTATATATAGTTTATAAATAATAGTTATTATTAGTAATGATCAAGTATAGATTAACTAATGAATAAATATGGATTAAAAAATGATTACATATAATGGTCATGTAATTATAATTAACTAATGAATATCATACGATTAACTAATTATTAAGGCATAATTAATTAAGGATTAAGTATTGTTTAACTAATTATTATAGAATGTTTAAATAATGATTTAGCAATGATTAGTTAATGATTAAGTATTGATTAAATTATGATTAAATTATAATAATGTAATGATTAAAGATTGATTAAGGAATGAATAAAGAAGTAATGATTAACTATTGATTAATTAATTATTAAAGAATAATTAAGCAATGATTAAATAATTATTAAGGAATTATTAAAGAATGATTAAGGTATTATTAAAGAATGATTAAGGAATGATTAAGGAATGATTAAGGAATGATTAAGGAATGATTAACCAATTTTTAACTAATGGTTAACCAATATTTAACTAATAGTTAATAAATGATTAACTAATGGTTAAGAAATTACTAACTAATGGTTAAGTAATGATTAGTGTCATCTTTTAGGATATAAGAAAACATTCTAAAAATTTGGTAGCATAAAGATTATATGGTTATATAATAATCAAATCCCTGTATGGATACAAAAAAATGGATGTGGCTCTAGCAAAAATCTACCAATGAGTAACAACTTCAACAAGGTGTCCCAGGCCTGACTTGGGGTAACCTGGTACATGAAAATGGGTAGTAATACACACCTTATTTGACACTCCTAGGGGATATGATTTAGATTATTCATATTTTATTTATAAATCACAAAAATACCTTTAGTATGATTAAAAATTGTACAAAGAAACATTAGTATCATAATTTAGGATATAAGAAGATGTTCTAAAATTTTCATATCATAAAGATTATATGGTCAATCCTTATTGTAAATAGTATTCATAGAATGTTTTGGAAACTATGGTAAAAAAGAATAGAAAAAACTAAATCAATTTATTTATCATTGATAAAATGACAATTATGATCATATAAAGTGAAATGGGGAAGAACTGACATATTAAATAACACATGAAAATTTTAAAATATGTAAGAAATATGTTGAAAATTTTCAATAAAACATGGTTTGGATGAGATGAGCCTCAATTTGGACGTGAGGTAAACTACATCATATTTTTAATTCGTAGCTTAATAACATCTTCTAAAGTCATGTACTTAACTTATTAATTTTAAAAAGTTTTCGTCCTTCTAATGACATCTAAGATAACATCTAAGATATTTCATTAGAAGGAATAAATCTTTTGAAAATTCATAAGTTAAGTACATACCTTTGGAAGATGTTATTAAACTACCAATTGAAAATAAGATGGATTTTACCTCACTTCTGAAGTCAGGCTCATCTCATCCAAACCATGTTCTTTTGAAAAATGTCATGGTATTTCTTGTATATTGTAAAACATTCATCTGTTATTTAATGTGTTTTTTCTTAACAATTTCACTTTATATGATCATAACTATAATTTTATCAATGATAAATAAACTGATTTGGCGTTTTCTTTTATTTTTACCTCAGTTTATGAAGTATTCTGTGACTTATATTATAATAAACTTTTATATATACAAAACATAAGTATCATATTTTAGGGTATAAAAAGATGTTCTAAAATTTCAGTATAATAAATATTATATGGTCAACCATCATTTTCAATATTAGTTACACTATCAGAATCTTGATCAATTTTTTTGACATAGAGAGTCATGTTTTACTGTGTGTACTACTACAAAGAGGTTATTCAAACTGAGCAAGGAGCTTCTTATAGTACACAACCAACAAAATTGGTCAGTAAATCTGATTGTATAACTATAAGTGAACTTTAAGATAGAATTTAGGGTTCCTTAAATCTAGGACCTGATCAAGATATCAAGTCTATGAGTTATATACATTTTCAATTCCTGACTACACTATGGCATCTAGCTTGTCCATTGGTTGATGATGCACAGTGGGTCCAAGAAATAAATTTATTTTCCCAATGGTCAGATGGTACCATGATGGATTTATATAATGATGTTTCTACTATACAACAATAACATCCAATTATATGAAGATGTATAATTATAAGAGTGGTTGAAGATGGTGCACCTTAAGAAATTGAGGCAATTTTATATGATGCAGAAGAGGAAAACCTAGATGATATCCCAGATATACAAGTAAATCCGAATTCCAATGATGATTTTTATAATGATGGAACAAATGGTGAAAATGGTGCTGATAAGGAGGGAGAATCAGAAGTTAGAGAGGAAGTTTCTATAAATCCATTAGTTGTACAATAGCCTCGACCCACAATAAATCATCCACCACTCTTTGCATCTTGGTCATAAGTAATGGCATGTGTTCCTAAATTCGACTGTAATGTTCTTACACCCACAACTGAGTTTCTTGGAGGTTTACCAGATAGGTTTACTGATCTGGAAAAAACTTATATATTAGAAGAGATTTTAGAAGTAAATATGTATTAAAAAACACACTTAAGATATTTCATATTAAGTGGCACTGTAGATATATAGTTTCGGAATTAGGCCATAAAAAATACCTCCTATGGTAAGACAAGTATGGGAATGATTTTAAATTCTACTTAAGAGTGATTTCAGACATTGCATTTGGGGGTTGGAGAATCTCAAAGATTGAGGCAGCTCATACTTACATTCATCCAAACTTGACGCAAGATTATACCTCATTGGATGCTTAATTTGTGTCATCCATTGTCATCAAGATGATTAGGAAATTCCAAGATATTCTTATATCCCTTTTTCAAGATAGGATAAAACAAACTTTCGGTTATAATATTTCCTATAATAAGTCATGGATGGTGAAATATAAGGCAATTGTGAAGGTCTATGGTGATTGGGATGACTCGTATTAGGTGTTTCCACAATTGCTATCTATAATGAGACATGACAACCAAGTTTTATTCCATCTTCATATGAATGAACATGTGTCTTAAGATAACTGACATGATCCATATCCTATTCAATTTCATCGGGTTTTTTGGGCATTCCTCCCCTATATCTACACATTTTGTTTTATCAAACATCTCATATAGATCGATGGAACGTTTCTATATTGAAAATAAAAGGTAGAGGGATTTATGATATGGAAATTCAATAATTTTCCATTATTTTATTTATTTTTCTATTTTCAAATTCATTTTGAATCTCTTTAAAACATACTGAAGTATGATAGATTATCCACATGTCTTATTAAGAGGAGGAGGGGATCTCTAGCATGGAAGTGATCCATGATGCATCACTAGGGATGATGTCATCTTATCATACGATTCACAAGAGCATATTTGATTGTCCACCCTAGAGAGTGGAGGTTCCTGCTTAAGAATCTCCTTCAGTAGCTTCTGATGCTGAGGATCCATGCCGATGATGATGTAGACCGCGTCATCCTGCATGCGAGGCTTCACCTGTTCAACAGGAATAGGTCCTCCCTCTAGCAATCCAGCCTCATCTGATTGTGGATGTGAATCATTCAGCATGGGAGATATATTTATTGATAGGATATCCACAATTTTCTCTAACTTGGGGTCCTGATCCTTCATAGCCTATATGTTTCCCCTAGGTTATGATGGCGGGTCCATCTACGACACTAGTGGGAGAAGGATTAGGTGTGTAGTATGAAATCCAGTTAAAAACTCCTCACACTAACATACATGAAGAGCATGAGATGGTAGACATTACAATGCCTGAGGATCATCCCTCTACAAGTCATCAGAATCTACCTCAGCATGGAGCTCGACGATCTTGATACGGGCGTACCATTCACAGACCACCACGTGGGACAAAATCTCCACACAGACATTGATTGTACTCATTCATGAATTTTGAAGTGTTGGTTTAGGTACTTCATAAACTTCATTAATGACTTTAGTTGGTATGTTTATGTGTTTATGATGAGACAAAAGTATGAAACTTTTGAAAAGTTTAAATATTTTTAGAATGAATTACATAATCAATTGAAAAAAGGTATTAAGATTCACTGATCAAATTGAGGTGTTAAATACATGAGCTAGGAATTCACTTATCATATGAGAGATTGTGGAATTGTTTCACAACTCACTCTTCATGGAAAACCAAATTTTAATAATGTGTCTAAGATAACGAATCATGCCTGATTGGACATAGTTCAATAAATGACGAGTTAGTGTGATATTATTATTTCATTATGGGGTATACAATGAAAATAGTTTCATTTTTACTTAATTATTTTCTATCTAATGTGGTCATAAAGACACTATATGATATATTCACTGGTAAATGTCCCAAAATATCTTTTATTAATATTTGGGGTTGTGAATCACTCCTATAAAAATTGGTTTATAATAAACATAACCCTAAATTAGTGAAATGATTATTTATTGTCTATATCAAGGAAAATATGAGATATTATTTCTATAATCTAACAGAACACAAAGTGTTTGTGGATGAAAATAGTATATTTCTTGAGAATGAATATATTAATTGAGGAGCCAGTGAGATATAAGTTGATCTTAGAGAAGTTAAGTACCAAAAAAAAGTAAGTTCTCCTGATATGGAATTTGAGTCAGTTCTATAAATAGTTGTCGAAGAAGAACCAAATCAAGTTACAAAATAACCTCAATACTCTAGTAGGATTAATCAGGATCCTGATGTATATGAATTTATTATGGAAAAAAATGATGAAGTAATTTTCATAGATGATAAACCTACTACCTATTGAGAGTACAATGAGAGTTCTAATTCTAAGAAATGGTTAAAAGCCAAAGAATCTAAAATAGACTTCATGCACATAAACCAATTTTGGAACTTGGTGGATGTACATGAAGGGGTGAGACCCATAGGGTTTAAGTGGGGTTTTCACAAGAAAAATAATATGGATAATAGGGTGTCTACCTATAAATAACACATGGTGGAAAATGTTACAAAAAATTAATGGTATTGACTATGAAGAAACATTTTCATCTATTGTGATGATAAAGTTTATACAAATATTTATTATAATGACCATGATCTTATATAAATATTATTAAATCATCTTTATCATAAACATATATATAATACTCCTAAAAATCTAGTGGTCCAACATCTTTGGGAATTGGGTACAAGAAAAAAACAATAACATAGTATTTTATTCTCATCTCCATACTTTCTCGTAGACCTCACCTTACTCTTACTACACGGAATATCTTAGAGACATACATAAAATAAAGGGTTACCCATAAATCCCATTAAGGTTGTCACAATATAAAATCGGATAATATATCATGAAAGTCAATAATCATAGAATGAAAACAAAAAAGGGAATGATTATAAAGCATCACATAAAAACATGGCATAAGAGTCAAATATCATAAGATCATGGTAAACATAATAGAGCATAAAGTGTAGCACAAACATAATACATGTCATCATAATGTATATATTTATAAAAAATATTAATGTTACAGTTATCTAATAATGACAAAAAAATTAGTATTTAACTAAACGAAATGAAGAATAAAACCCTGTATAAGTGATTTCTAACAATATACATATAAATCATAATATAAACACCAATATATTTATAAATATAAATAATTTATAAATAATTTTTATTACTGAAAGGTGGAAGGCCACATATTTCCTTTCAGTTAAGTCGAAAGGAGGCTGGGGGTCTACCTCCTTTCATACACAATTTTTTTCCAGAAAACACATTAAAAAAAATTGAATTTGAGACTCCCTACACATAGCCAATTCTCATTCCCCCCAAAACATATCCAAGTGAAACTAAACTATGGTTGAAGAAGAAGCTCATCCCATTGAATATCAATGAATTTGGACACCACTGTTACCAGTTCCAACATCAATGAACTTGAAAAAGAATGCTGATTTCATATTCAAGTTCTATCCAAGTCCAGATCACCAATGAATACACCCAAACCGAGATACTTCCAAGATCAACTGAAGACAAGTTTGTTTTTTTCCACTACTCTGAAGAAAATATGGACCTTCAGTATGATAAAGAACACTCACAACTTAAGAAGATAACCCACTGAATTGATTGTGGTTGACCCAATCTCTTGAATATGATGGAAAATTGAGCTCGATTTGCTGTCTCAAAGATATGGAAACACTGAACCATATCTATTGGAGGCTTTTATTATAATCTCATGCGGCTAAATGGGTTCTTCATCTGATATCCGAAGATTGATTTTCCAAAGATGATGGGTGATGAGTTTCTCCTGCACCATTTTCCATTACCACCAATGAATTGGATTGATCATTGATTGAGATTATGCAGTGTTTTCCTAAAGTGGTGATGTTGATCAAAGTTGAGATCAAGTTTTGGTGCTCAACTAAGCATGTTGAGGAAGTTGTTGGCTGAATGAGGTTTGAGGATGGGTGAATCTAGTTTTAGGATGATTCATTTTGTGTTTTTTTCTTGATGTTTTTATTATATGTTTGAATAAAAGAGAATTATGGAAGTTATGGATCTTTGATGTTCTGATAGTGAGTTAAAATATGGGTTCACTTCTTGCACTCTATGAAATTTCCTAGAGTGTTTTTTTATCCTTCTTGAATGTCGATCTATTATTGTAAAGACTTTTAATGGGGTTGTGGCTTTTGTACCGCATGTTCATCCTGGGTTGGAGGAGAATTGGTAGATGTTAAAGGGGATCTTAATTGAGGAATGTGGGTTTGGATGACTGGATTTAGTGTAGTTGATTTTTTCTAATCTTTTGTTGAGAAATAGAGGATGAGATATGTTGTCATATTGACATCAGTACCAGTTGGAGCAATTTAAAAGTCTCTCTAAGTGGTAGGAAGTTAAGAGTTTTTCTAATTTTTCATTGATAGTGACTCAAGGATCGGGAATTTATTCTCTCAGGTGTCCATCATGAAAGAAAAGTAGTGTTGGGTGACCATTACCTTACATGAAAATTAAATAAGATCATTAAGATTTGGGGAATATATTCTAGATTATTCATTAGTGGACAACTCACAAAAAATTATGGGGAATTTTCTGAATGGAGCGATGGGAGCATCTATCAGAAGATTCTATGGATAGTTTCCGATCATCCTGAAGAATATGAAGATATAAGATCATATGCACTCTGTAATCATGCATGGCTAAAGCATGTGAATTTTCTTGGTGATTTCTTTATGTGTTTTTATTTATTTTATTTTGAAACTATAATTATCTCAAGATAATTTTAATTTGAAATGCAATTGATAATTGAAATTTAATTCTCTTTTCATTTCAATTACTTAGTTTTATTTAATTCTAATATTTGAACATTACTGATTGGAGTGTAATTGTCACAAAAAAACTCATATACCTAGGTACTTTGATACCTGAGTTAGCACTGACATAACCCGAAGGGAATTCTTGATCCTCATAGGTTGGCAACTAGCACCTGAAATAATATAATATAGTAGAGGAAATTATTTTTTCCACAAAAACTACGAAAGAAACAAATACATATCAACATGATCAAAGAAAACTCATGAAAAAGACAGTACTAGAAGTCAAACAGGTAAAACAAAACCCAAACAGTACCTCATCACAACACCAAAAAGATAATACAAACAACCCAAGTCCCAATGGACACATCATTCTAGGACCAAAGGATCAACAAAGTCTATCACCTTTAAGTGGATATTTTCCCTTTCTCGAACCTGAAAGAAGGAAAGCTACAAATTCCCAAAGGAAAAGGTAGGGTGTGAGATAAAATCCCAGTAGGGTATCAATAAGTGTTCCATAAAAATATTCCATAATCAATAAACCAAATAATTTTTTCAATGTAAAAAAATAGGCATGGAATTACAATTTCATATTTAAATCAAAACATGATTTTCATTTAAATTGATAGAAATATTTCAAACAATGGTTCAAGTAAACATTTTATATAAAATATTTTATATAAATCACTAGGCATGAATAAATTAGTTCATAATAAATGCCATACATATATTAAAAAACACAATAAGCAACATGGTTATCTACCCTAATGTATGAAAGTTCATAGTTATGGTTTCCTCACACATCTAATATAAGTGATCATCATAAAATGTGTATACACATCCCTCTAACACTAGTGAAAGAGAACCGATCAACATCCCACTGGGAATAAGATCCTCTAAATTAGGTTTTTTTTATTTGTAAAGCATCAATCCATTTCCAAAGAATTACCATACTATCACATTTTTCCTAAATAGCCTACTAACTACCTAGACTATCATGTTCTCAATCAATCAATAATGATAAAATTATTTTAAAACTATTTAAAATATAATTCCTTCATTTTCAATCCCAATATGTCAATTTCACTTTAAAAACCAAAAAATAGGTTTTTAATCAATTCACACCTTTTTCAAAATAAAACCAATCAAGGTTCTTATCAAATCAATTAAATACATTTTTATTAAAATCAATTCGCAAATCAATTTTCACAAATTCCATCAAATTCAAATCACACCCCAATTTCCAATTCCATTGGAATTGGGGGGTTTCCCAAAATTCCATACTAAGTCCATTAAAATTCAAATCCGCATTAGAATGGGGTTTTTCATAAATTCAATCTGAATAAATTTAATTTAAACCAAGAAAATCAAGGGTTTAGAACATGGAAAATCTCACAAAACCACCAAACTTTATCATAGATATCATGTATCATAATGCCCGCAATGGGAATTTCCAACAAAGAACATTGGAAATGAAGATAAAGAAATAAAACCTTGATTAAATATCCAAAACAAAATAATTTTGATCCATCGACAACAAGATGATCTAAAAAATCTTATGTAGGAAAGAATAAAATAGCAAGAGAGAAGAAATGTGAGAGGATATCTTACCAGAGAGGAATTGAAGGATGTTCTCCAAGCATTAGTCTACTTCAGAATAGGTTTGGAGGATCCAAAAGGGGTTCTTGAGTGCTCCAAAGACATATGAATTCATTCAATACTGATTTAGGGTCAAGAGGAGGTTCATATAGGGTTTACAAAAAATTTAATTAATTTTTTGAATTAAAAAATCGGCATGCATGGTTAGCTGGGTAGGGACACACAATTTGTCAAACCATACACCCTAACAGTGGTCCCCTATGATGGGTGAAAAATTTTTACTAGGAGGGTGTGTGGTTTTTAAATCCATGTACCAACTATGAAAACCCCCACCATTTGGGTTTTCATAATTTACCCTGGGTGGGAAAATGGTTTAGGAAAATTGTGTGATAACCGTACACAACCTAAGAGCCCTCCAAAGTTTTTCAAAATTTAACCCAAAGAACCCTTAAATGATACCCAACCAAAGAATGATAAAAATGGGGTCAAGGAGTACCTGAAAAAATTAATAGTATGTTACAACCTCCCCACCATATAAACTTTCTATCCCTAAAAATCCTGTGAAGAAGTCTCTATGTAAAAAAGATGAGTCCACTTCTCTCTAATCAGTTCCTATCTCTCCTAAGACTCATGATTATAATAAGAGTGCTTCCATAGCACTCAAAACAAAGGTATTTTCCTCAAAAAAAGTTCTTTGGTTTCTGAATCAACTATCCTCACTGGATGCTCAGTCATGGATAAATCAGGTTCAACATCAAGGTCAATCCAACTCAAAACATAAGATGGGAAAAAAGATATTTATGTATATGAGATACATGAAAAATGTTATGTATCAACGTCAAATGTAGAGGAAGCGTTAAATGTTAATCCACTTTCCCTATCGACTCAAAAACCTCAAAAGGTCCCATACAATTAGGAGAAAGATTCACTTGCCTCCCAAGCTATCCATGACCCAAATGAGGTGAAACTTTCAAGAACACTTGATCACAAACTAAAAACTCCAATAGTCTATGGATATGATTAGTATAATATTTATAACAGCTCTGTGCTATTAACATTCTCTAAAGAATCAAGTGTATCTTTGTTTTTGTATCTTGGACCAAGCTTGGCCCAACCAAGGAAATTTCATCGATCTCCAACTAACACAATAAAGATTTAAAAGGCCAACTATAAAAGGTCACAAAAGAGCCATTCTGATCACAAATTGGTAACTATTGTTATATGAAAACTTAACTAGTCTCAAATTGTCATACCAAGCTCAACAAAATAAAATAGAGAAGTAAAATGAGGATCTATATCAAATACTATAGTAGATGGAACTCCATGAAAATGGAAAATCTCTATCACATAAATATTTCTGAACTCCTTAACTTTGGTTGTATTAGAAATGGGTATAAAGTGATCCAATTTGGGAATCTTATCAATCAAAACTCATATCACATTATTATTTATCTAGGTATGTGGAAACCCAACCAAAATGTCCATAAAGGTCTCATCCCACTTCCAAGTTAGCACTAGAAGTGTCTGAAGCATACCCGAAGGTCTTGGGTGATCATCCTTAACCTGTTGGAACATATAAAAATGAGAGACAAAATCATCTATGCCCCATATCATACATGGACACTAGGAACATCATCGCATGTCATAAAACATATTTGTGGTTCCTGGGTGCAATACCCAATGATAATTATGTAAATCCCCCATAACATCTTTCCTCATAGTTAACAACACAAAAAACTGATTTAAAAAACATATAATAACCTCTATGAGGAATGATCACTCAACAATGGTCTCCCCACCATAAATAGAGTCTTTAATGTTGTATAATTAACCATCAATCTAATTTTCCTAAAGAATAATCTTGAGATGAGTAGAGGTAAGATGAATACTGTCTAATTTAACCTCATCCCCAATATCCTAAACTCCAATATAATACTATGTAAAAAGAGCCATCAAATTCCACTCTTCTGATGATTCTTTCATATCTTGGGTAAAAACCTTCCTTCTCAAATCATCTTTTACGATATTCCCTTTACCTGGGGTATAAGAAATATCAAAATAAAAAGATATTAGGCATTCCAACCAATACAACTGGTGGTGGTTCAAATCTTTTTGAGAGAATAAATAACTCAAGATCTTGTGGTTGGAATACATGGTAAACCTTTATATGAAATGGTAATGTTTCCAACTCTTAAGTGCATAAATCAAAACTGCAAGATCAAGGTCATGGTTAAGATAATTCTTCTAATGTATCCTAACCTGATCATATCCATAGGAAATGATGTGATCACTATGCATAAGGACAAAACCCAAACCCAAACATGATGCATCATAGAAGACCACATAGCTCTACTTGGCCTCTGGAAGAGTCAACACTAGTCCATAATTAAATAGAAATTTAAACTCAATAAAATAAATATGAAATTTCTCATCCAAATAAAAACTTACTCCATTCTGATTTAGAGTAGTCATTGGAGAATATAACCTTGATAAATCCTTTACGAACTAGTGGTAATATCCAGATAAACCTAAGAAACTACAAATCTAAAAAACATTTCATGGTTTGTCTCATGTAATAACATCTTTAATCTTCTTAGGATCAACTAAGATACCATGTTCTAACACCTTGTGTCCCAATAAATTCACTTCCTGAATCCATAAATTACATTTTGATAGCTTCACAAAATGATGTTGATTTATCAACAATTCTAGAACTGCTCTTAGATGATAAAAATGATCCTCCTCAAACATAGAGTAAACAAGGATTTAATCCACAAAGAACACCATGAAAGTATCAGGATAATCATGAAAAATCCTATTCATAAAATCCATAAATACTCTAGGATCATTCGTTAGATCACAAGGCATGACAAGGTACTCATAATGGCCATAACTGCCCCAGAAGGAGGTTTTTTAAATGTCAATCTCATTTATTCTCAAATACTGATAACCAGATCAAACATTAATCTTCAAGAAACACTTTTTCCCTTTCAACTAGTCAAAAATATCATCAATCCATGTAAACTAATACTTGTTATTTACCATAAATTGATTGAGATTTCGATAATCAACACAAAGTTAAAGTGACCCATCATCCTTCTTAGAAAAGAGAATCGACACCGACCAAGGTAACACACTCAGGTGTATAAATCCTTTATCTAGAAGATCATCCAACAAAGTCTTCAAATATTTCATTTCAGTTGGTTCCATGTGGTAATAAGGGATAAATACAGGATGAGTACCCAACACTAAGTCAATAGAGAACTCCACCTCTCTTACCGGTGGGAAACTAAAGAAGTCAGAAGAAAAAATGACAGGAAAATTGATGAAAAATAGAGGTAGATCACCTCTCAAGGATTCCCACTCTAGATCAAAAGTGAAAAAATATATTAATTTCTCGAACTTTGGATAAGATGGTTTGGATCTACTCAACCTCGGGTCCCATTCTACCTGAAATACATGACATTTCCCATCAGGTATAGTGAAGGAGACCCGTTAAAGATAACAATCAATTCCATATTTATTAGAAATTATCTAATCCATATAGAATATGACATAAAAACCTTTCATGTCAAGAACTAGATTATCCTAAGAAAAATCAATATCTAATAATGAGAAAACATAATAAGGACAACAGAGACCATTCTATATATTCGTTCCAAGGGGCATAGTAATATCCATTGCATAATATAAAAGCTTCATAGGAAGATTTAATATATTCACAATATGGGTCGATATAAATGAATTAAACACACAAGTTTCAAATAAAGTATTCACTAATGATGGAGAAATAGTGATGGTACTTCTCACAGTCTCTGGATCTATATTTTATTACTCTAGAGACTCTTCCACTGTATGAAGAAGCTTACTTCCAGATGCCTAGGGTTGGAACCCCTTAAATCATGAAGCATATGATTTCACTTTAGTACTTTTAGGCACCAATGATCCTGTTACACTATGTGGAGTAGAATAGACATGGGATAACTTTCGCAAGTGACAAGAGCATCCACAGGAACCACATATCTTAGGTTCCTCAGTGAAAACTCATTTTAAGTTCCCAGACTTTCCACACTAGTAGAAAATCAAAGGGCCTCTTCGAGGCACTGGAGGAGGTATAGAAGAACCCTACTGTAAATATCCACCATGAGACTCATCATGCTTTCTCTTCCCTTTGTAAGAACTCACAAAATTTCCACTAGGATAAAAACGAACTCCCATAAACCATGCCTTACCAGCCAAGTCAATCTCAACCATCAATGCTCTATCTAGTACATCATTATAAGAAGATATATTCAATGGGAAAAACTGAGAATGAATATCAGATTAAAGTCCCATCTCAAACTATCGAGTCTTCATATTCTCATTCGATACAATCTTAGGTGCATACTACACAAGATATTTAAAGTGATTTTTATATTCTGTCATGGTCCTGTAATCCTGATTGAGTTTGAGAAAATATATATCCTTATCCAGAAACATAGATTCTTGATTGAATTGGTTAGTGAAAATAACCTTGAAGACCTTCCAATCTAAACCCTTATGCTTCTTTATTATCACCATCATTTCCCATGAAAGAGCGCTTTCGTGGGTTCCCTCAAATGATTAGTGTGATTTTGGGGTACTTAGGTGTAGCAGAGTGGCTGACCAAGGTCGTCTCTAAAAGGAGGAAGTGAATTAAAACAACTTTCTAGAGGTATTATAGAAATAAAATAAGAGAGAATAAAAACACTACTTGAAAGGATGGGGGTTGGTTGAAGTTTATAAAACTTGAAGAAGTTTTCTGGAAGAAGATTGTATTTTTTTTGTTTTTAGTTTTGAAATGAATTTCGATTAAAATGACACAACAAGAAGATGTTTTTTTAGAAATCTATTTTAAAAGGCGTAACCGATATAACTCTACCTCTTAAATAACTTATTAATCATTATAATTTAAATCAATATCCACTTAATTATGATCCTCTAATTTGTTAACCCTCGAAACCTACAAGAGTTAACTTAACCACAAAGATGGAATTACTTAAACCCAAGGCTAGCTTTGGAACACGCAATCACAGCACCCTACTTTGATTATTGTTCTAAGGTTAGCTTATGGTCAGCAGTTAATTAGAGCACATATCCATTCTGGAAATGAGTATGAATTGTGTTTAGGGATTATATTTGAACTCTATAAATTTATCCTGTGTGGTCTTGTATAACCGATTAAGATTGCGCTCTCACAATTTACACAAATTCCGACCTCGCGTGTTTTTGTGTTAATTGTTCAATTGCTTTATTAGTTTCTTAAAATTTAAAAAAAAAATTAATGAATCATATTAAGTGAATTACAGTAGCTCAATGATTCAAAATAATTAAATGAAGAGGGTAGAAGATAGATCGATCACTAAAAACTACTCTTCCATGGGCGGTGTGGTCATCGTGGAGACGTTTTGCATGAGCAAAGGATTGAAAGGGTAAAACTCAATCTTGTCTCCACTCTTGATTACAAACCAATTAAGAATATTAATAGAATATGAAAAGTGAATAATACATAAGATTATTTGAATAAAAATTCAAGATACAAACATGAAAGAAAAGAAATACAAAGAGGAGGTGGGAGAGGAGAGCCTTTTTGGAAGAGAGGTTTTCACAAAGCCTTACTTCTTCCAAGAGTTGTGAGGGTCTCCCAAGAGACACCCTTTTGGACACACCTTTCCAAAGCCTAGAACATCCCTCTAAAATAGTGAAAAACCCCTTTAAATAGAGTTTGTGAGGGCTAGGGTTACATAACTTTTTAAGTGTGAAATGAAAAACTCATCCAAATATTTTATTCCAAGTTGTACCGCCTAGTGGACCTCCAAAACTCGTGAATTGTCCAGAATTCCAGAAGGATTATTTGTGAAAAATAATGTCCCAGATCTTTCCTCAAAATTTGGGCTCAATAAAAGCTCAGATGAAGAAAATATGGCCCAAATACATAACCCGTGTCCATTCTGCCAAGTCCAGCCCACCATCGACTTATTGGCCCATTTACTCCATCCAAATGCACTTTTTAGCTCTAGTGTCATGAATAAAAGTTGTATAAAATTAATTTAGGAACACTGTTACATAATATTAAGTTCAAATAATAAATATTAAAATATTTATCTTTAAAATACTACAATATATTTTAAAAGGGTAAAACTGGAATTTTCATCAAATTTTGAAATGAATGATATAATCCCAAATATTTCATAAATGAACATATTTAACACAATATGAGGAAATTATATAATTTATTATCAATAAAATATTCAATAAAATAGTGTTTTATCAACTCCCCCACACTTACCCTTTTGCACTCCTGAGCAAAATCTCATATCAAGTAAACATCAATATCAAATCAAAACCAATTTTAAAACTCATATCCTTGAGATCAAACAATTAAAAACCAAGAAACAAAAGATATAATGCCTCATAGAAAACCATTATTTCAAGTTCTTCATTTATATAATTAAATATATTTCCACTTTATTTATCCTCGCATGCACAAAACACTTACCTCGCTTGAATTTACTCTTATCACACAAATGTAAAGTTTTTTTTGGAATGTCTTTCTCATCCAAACTCATACAAGGGTCACCATAGGCTTGATAAATTCCTATATTGATACCCTATGTGAGTCAAGGACATATTTTTATCATGAGGAATTTTTAGGGTTGTTCTGTGGCTTTCGTTTGGTAGGATTAAGATGTGAAAAACTCTGAGGCTGAATGAGGAGGGCTTGACTCTTTTTGAAGAAAAATTGCATTAATCTAATTTTCACTTAAATATGGTCTTCTCCTCAATCCCCATAGTATCAATTCAGCTCCGTCATCATGAAAAGTCATGGAAAGTTTACACCATTCATAATTTCAGCATCAAAAATGTCAATCTTCTCAAACATAATTTTCTTGAAAGCTCCAGATGGGCACAACTTTCCACCTCAATTAGAAGCTCCAGAAAAGGCACAGCTTCACTTGTCATGAAAGCTCCTGAAAAGGCACAACTTTCAATATAATGATTTTATTCAACAGCAAACACATCACTTCATAATTTAATTTTCCACCCAAAGTATCACAGTTTGTGGTAGCACAACACAATATAGATTCCCCCACACTTAAGCTCAACTAGATTATGCAATTTCACTTCAAGAGTTGGTTGGATAGGGAAAATTGGCTTATAATGTGGATAACCTAACAGGATATGCATGGATTCTAAGGGCTACAAGGATTAAATGTTCAAGGTAGGCCATTATGAAAAAGGATTATTTGAAATAGGGGCTTTAATACCAAACAAATGCCTCAATCATTTAAACATAAGTATCTCAAACCCTCAAGTTTTGATAGGAATAGATCAAATTCTGGTTAAATAAAGCATGGTTTGGTTCTCTCAAGAAGTGAGGTGAATGTAAAGAATATGAAAATAATGGTTCAGAAGCCTCATAGAAAAGTGATTTCAAATATAAAGACAGTGATATGTGGCATGGGATTCAAAATTCAGTGTACTTTTCATGAAATTACTAAATATTTGAACTTGAAACAAAGTCATTTCAGCATTCATTTAATCTTAGTTTCAAGGGATAAATCATTTCACTCATTGATATGCATTTCAAAATTGTGATGAGAATCATTTCAGCTCAAAAATTTCAAAAACACAAATAAAATTGAAAAATAAACACACAAAATTTGAAAAACACACAATTTTTTTGTTTTTTTTAAATAGGAAAACAAATTAAATTACTAAACTAAAAGGTTCCCTCCCCCACACTTAAAATATTGCATTGTACTCAATGTGAACCCATGAGATGATATATGCACATGAAATTCAGAATTTTTAAATAGGACAAATAATATAAAAGTGAAAGGGTTAGGAATATCTTGATATGATCAAGTGATGATGGGGTCATGCAGAGTGATAAAATCCACTACATTAGTAGGAATTCCCTCAATGTATCTCTTCAAACATTTCCCATTGACTGTAAAGCTCCTTCCAGTGTCCTCCTGTGTGATCTCCACTACACCATAAGGAAAAAAATTAGATACAATATAAGGACCTAACCATCTGGAATGCAACTTACCAGGCATCAGCTTCAGTCGTGAACTGTAGAGAAGGACTTTCTCTCCAACATGAAACTCCCTTTGTTGGATTATTCTATCATGAGTTGCTTTTGATTTTTCCTTATAGGGCCTTGAGTTCTCATATGAAGACAATCAAATCTCCTCAAGCTCTTGAATTTTCAGCTTCCTTTGGATTCCATCTTGGGAAAAATCCATGTTTCATTTCTTTATAGCCCAATAATCCTGATGCTCAACTTCCACGGGGAGATGACACGCTTTCCCAAAAAAAATCTGAAATGGGGACATACCAATGGGTGTCTTGTATGCTGTCCCATAAGCCCACAATGAATCATCCAAGCGCTTTCTCCAATCCTTCCTATTTGGCTGCACGATTTTCTCCAATATTTGTTTCAACTCACGATTTGAAACCTCAGCCTGGCCATTTGTTTGGGGGTGATATGGTGTTGATGTTTTGTGTGTCACCCCATACTTTCGAAGGAGGGAAGCAAAATTCCTATTGCAAAAGTGTGTCCCTTGGTCACTGATGATGGCCTTTGGTACTCCAAACCTGCAAAAAATTTGAGCCTTGACAAAATCCACTACAACATGAGAATAGTCAGTCATGGTGGCCTTGGCCTCCACCCATTTAATCACATAATAAACAGTAACCAAAATATATAAAAATCCAAATGAACTAGGAAAAGGACCCATAAAATCAATGCCCCATACATAAAAAATCTCACAGAATAGTATGGGTTGTTGGGGTATCTCATGTCTCCTAGAAATGTTCCCAGTGTGTTGGCAACGAGAGCATGACTTACAAAACACATGGGCATCATGGAATAAGCTAGGCCAATATAATCCAGAGCCCAAAAAATTCCTAGCTGTCCGTTGGGGTCCAAAGTTTCCACCACAAGGAAATGTATGACATAAATGAAAAACAGACTCAAAATCATGATTGGGAACACACCTCCTAATGACTTGGTCACTACACATGCACCAAAGGTAAGGATCATCCCACACATAAAACCTAGACTCACTTTTTAATTTTTGGACTTGATGCTTCTTCAAATTTGATGGGATTTTAGAGGAAACAATGTAATTGACTAAATCAGCATACCAAGGATGCGTACCTGAGATGGTATAGAGATTCTCATCAGGGAAAGTTTCCCAAAGTGGTACCTAGTCCAAGGTGTCACCCTCTAGTGTGTGAGTAAGCCTACTCATGTGGTCTGCCACCAAATTCTCTAACCCCTTCTTATCCTTTATCTCGATGTCAAACTCTTGAAGAAGAAGCATCCAATGGATAAGTCATGGCTTAGCATCTGTCTTATTTAGGAGGTACCTCAAAGCTGCATGGTCAGGAAAAACAACTACTTTAGATCCCAATAAATATGAACGAAATTTATCTAAAGAAAATATAACAGCAATAAACTCCTTTTCTGTTGTGGTGTAGTTTGATTGGGCAGAATCCAACATCCTCGATGAATACGAAATCACATGTGAATGTCCCTCCTCCCTCTGAGATAAGACAGCTCCAACCGCGAAGTTGGATGCATCACACATAAGCTCAAATGGAAGGTCCCACCGCGGGGGATGTATGATCGGTGGAGTGGTCAGACACTTCTTTAGCTCATCAAATGATACCCTACATGAATCATAAAAATTGAAGTCAATATCTTTTTTAAGAAATCGAGATAAGGGTAGAGCGATCTTACTAAAATCTCTGATGAAGCGTCGATAAAATCCAGCATGTCCAAGGAATGATCGAACATAACGCACACATGTAGGATATGGAAGGGATGAAATAATGTCTACCTTAGATTTATCAACTTCAATGCCATGTTGTGAGACTATATGACCTAAGAAAATTCCCTTTTCGACCATGAAATGACATTTTTCAAAATTTAAGACCAGATTCTTCTCAATACAACGATGCAACACATCACCCAAACTAGAGAGAAATTCATCAAACGAGGATCCATAAACTGTAAAATCATCCATAAATACCTCCATGAAGGTCTCAATGAAATCTGAGAAAATACTCACCATAAATCTCTAGAAGGTACCTGGGGCATTGCAAAGTCCAAATGGAATCCTTCGGTAAGCAAAGGTACCGAATGGGCAGGTGAATGTCGTCTTCTCCTACTCCTCTACTGCAATGGGAACCTGAAAATAGCTAGAAAATCCATCCAAGAAGCAATAATGTGTCCTACCTGCAAGTCTCTCAAGCATCTGGTCAATGAATGGAAGTGGGAAATGGTCCTTACGAGTGGATTGATTTAGTTTCCTATAATCAATACACACTCTCCAAATGTTTTGTACTCTCACAGGAACTAACTCATCATTTTCATTTTCTTTAACATTGAAACCTATTTTCTTTGGTACAACTTGGACAAGGCTAACCCATTGTGAGTCAGAAATAGGGTAAATGATACCTACCTTAAGTAATTTTTCAACTTCATTTTTAACAACTTCCAAAAGTGTTGGATTAAGTCTCCTTTGTGGTTGCCTCACCAGTTTAGCCCCTTCCTCCAAAAGAATCCTATGCATGCAAATGGAGGGGCTAATACCTGATATGTCTGCCAATTCCCAACCAATTTCCCTAATGTTATCTCTCAATAGATTCAAAAATTTTTCTTCATGTTCCAAAGAGAGATTGTTAGAAATGATAACATGTAATATACCACCACTCATCAAGTGTGCATATTTAAGATTTGGGGGTAATGGCTTGAGTTCCAATGTATGGGGGTGATGTATGGATGGAGAAATCGATGCAACAGACATATCTGCACAATGAACATTAGTATCAGAATAGAATTCATCACAATTAGAGAATAAAGAACCAAATCCATCATCATACTCAATATCCATGTCATAATCAGAGTTCACATGATCAAGATCAGAATACGAATCCATTTCAAAATCAAATCTTAGAGAGTCTTGTTCATTAGAAACAGGTGTGGAAGTTCTCTTAGACATTAAATCAAAACCAATACTCATAATCTCCCTAAGTACAGGACAATCAAAATCCATGGAGTTTTTACTTGGTGGTTCAAAATGGGAGATAACAAAAGCAGAATGGTCCTCAGAGGGGTACTTCATGGAGTCCATAACATTAAAAATTACAACTTCATCCCCAAATCCCAAGGAAAGTGTACCCTCATTGAAATTTATGATAGTTTTTGTAGTTTTGAGGAAGGGTATACCTAAGATAATGGGAGCATGAGAACTTACCCTATCATCATCCATTTTGAGTACATAGAAGTCTACTGGAAAGATCATGTCTCTTACCCGGACAAGTACATCCTCAAGGACTCCCGCTGGATATGCCGTAGCTCTATTCTCCAATTGCACCACTACTCTCATCGGCTTCAACTCACCAACCTGTAAAGAAGAGAATACAGAGTGAGGGATCACATTTATTAAAGCTCCTAAATCCCAAAGAGCATTAGAGAAGTGCAACTCCCCTATGGTACATGGGATGGTGAATGTCCCGGGATCCTTGCACTTTGTTGGCATTACTAGAGTTAGTGTAATGAGTGCTGAGACATTCCTTCCAAGTTTGATCCTCTCATTTCCCTTGAGCCCTCTTCGATTGGTGCAGAGTTCTTTTAAGAATTTGGCATACCTTGGGATTTGTTTGATGGCTTCAAGTAAAGGGATGTTGATCTCAACACGCTTGAATGTGTCCAAAACCTCTTTTTGCATCGTCTCTTCAGCCATCTTCTTGGTTTGAATAACCCTATTTGGAAAGGGAAGAGGTTTAGGAGGAACATCATCAATATTTTTCATTGGTCGGAGTGGATACTCAAGAGGGGGGTGAATTGAGTTCCAATTAAAATTTCTATTAAAATATTGTCTATTTAAAATCCCCCAATTTATAAAACAAGTTAAACTGTAGTGAATTTATACAGATTTTATATGTTCACTTAGCTTCTCAAAGATTGATTAGGTCTCAGTTAATTTAACCACAAGATTAAAATAACTTTTGAAATTAACCTACTGATTTACAATAAGTATAAACATTTTCTAATTTAACTATCAAAGTAGCTTTAAAATAGTTTTTTATTTTAAAGTAATAGCAGCAGAATATAAAAGATATATATAGTATACTTTAAACTTAAACTAAAATGCACATCAAATATAACAAGAGGTTCAGTCTCAAGCTGAGACTTAGTCCTCTCAAATTTATATAAATTTGATCCACACCCTGGATCGGGGTTAACAACAGTTTACAAAACTGTCCAGGCCACACAAGGACCTCTACCACTATTCTTCATGAAAAAAAACAAAGACCAGGCCACACAAGGACCTCTTCCACAGTTGACAAGGGTAAAAAAGAGTTAAGAGCTTTGGAGTGAGGATTTTGATATCCTCCAGTTCAGTATAGGAGATAGTGTGTGTGTAAGATATACAGAGTACACCACAAAACTCGAAAGTAAATAAAAAAATCACTTAGAGAAGATAAATAAGAGTTTAGAAAGCTCTAGTGATTATAAATGCAGCTCTGGACTCGTTGGATTCAGAAGGAAAGCTTCTGAGTCCTTCTCTGGTTTTTCTGTTGAAAAACAGAGTGTTGTAGTTCAGATTGTGTTCTATAGGAGTGAAAATGATCTCTTGATTCGTCATGTGTTCTTTAGTAGTGTTGGATTGCACTCATGAGAGTTCTTTGAAAGTCTTGCAATCTCTTTCCTACTCGGGATTGTTCTTCTTGTTCAGCACAATGTTCTTGGGTGTATGTAAGTTCTTCTTGTTGTATCGTCACACTTGCACTCATTGCTTCCTTTCATGTATTGCATCTCAATAATCCTTATATTCCACAAGTTCTGGCAGTAGGAATAATTCCCTTTTCATAGGTACGAGATATGGTTTCCTAAAAAGCCAACAACTATCATTAAATAACATTAAATGCATTAAAAACATCAAATATGACCGTTAGCATTATTTAAATAATATTGACAAAAAGTTAAGAAACAGTGTCACAATGATTATGTAAACGGTGTCTTCTTCACGGTATGTGGTCACAGTATCTGCTTCACAGTATGTGCTTCACTGTATGTGCTTCACGGTATGTGCTTCACGGTATGTGCTTCACAGTATGTGCTTCACGGTATGTGCTTTACGGTATGTGCTTCACGGTATGTTCTTCACGGTATGTGCTTCATGGTATCTCCATGTCACGGTGTCTAGGTCAAAGTGTCTTGGTTACGGTGAGTCCTTCATGGTGTCTGGGTCACGATGTCTGGGTCACGGTGTCTCGGTCACGGTGTCTCGGTCACGGTGAGTCCTTCAAGGTGTCTGGGTCACGGTGAGTCCTTCACGGTGTCTGGGTCACGGTGAGTCCTTCACGGTGTCTGGGTCATAGTGAGTCCTTCATGGTGTCTGGGTCATGGTGTCTCCATACTTAGACAAATATCTGTATTTAGACTTAGACAATAATATGCAGAATATAGATTAAGTTTAACTAGTAGAGAGTAAAAGCACTTGAATCATAAATATAAAGGCTTGATAATATAACTGAGATTTGTGATCATGCATAATACTTGTAAATAATAAAGAGAGTAATTAACATCAATAAGATTTGTTATCATTAAAACATGATGTGTAGTTATTATTGAGATTGAAGTGCATTAGAAATATGTGCAATTAAGATTTAGATTAATTAAAATTAATAGTATTTGTGATCATTAAAACACGATTAATACATGAGGAGTCCAACAATCTCCCCCTTTTTGATGATCACAAATCATATATAGTCAAAATATAAAAGAAATGTAACATTAAAGAAACTGTCATATTAGAATATCAAAAATTAGAGAATAATAGATTCGATAATAACATATCTCATTATAGTACCAATAATAACATATCTCATTATTGTACTTACACTTGTAGTTTTCTCCCCCTTTTTTACTTATAGTTTTTCTCCCCCTTTTGGGATTATCAAAAAGTAGAGAAAATGAAATGAAACACTGTATTTTTCATTAAAAAGGGTTCAGAATAGAAAATACAAGAGAAATACAAACAGTAAACAAGAAATGACATCCCATCAAAAAGAAAACAGTCCCTGGACATTTTAGGGATCCACCATTTCCTTGCCCTTATCAGCACCAGGAGCTGGTGCTGAAGTAGAAGAAGGCATATATGTGGTAGATAAAGTGGGTAAGGGTAGAACTTCAAAAATAGATGGATCTAAAGTAGGAATAGTAGAAGATCTAGGCTGTGGTTGGTCAAGAATGACTAGCCGGATCTGAGAAAGAGTTTGGCTGACTGACATGACAGTTGAGACTAAGGCAGGTAGATCAGGTCTAAGGGGTGCAACAGCTGGAGAAACTATAGCAGTACTCTACACATGAAGATACAGCTTCAACAAATTGATGAAATCAATAATGATTTCACCAACATATTGCATAGCCTTTTCAAAATCGTCCTTATTCTCCATGAATTTGTCCAACAATTTGGTGAACTTTGTAAGCTTCTGAAATTGAGCTTTAAAAGCTTGAGTTACTGGAGGGATTTTCAGGTTTTCCACAAGATATCTAAATTGATCTGTCATATTACTTTTGGAGAAAATCCCGGTGAGATAAAAATATATTTTCTTGGAGATCTCCTGTTGAGCATCATTGGATATCCTTGAATGAATCCTAACCAAGTCCAATGCTCGATCACTTTTCTTAACCACTTCTGACAAAGAAGAGAGATCCAAGCCACTGAAGGCATTCTGAAGTTCTTCCTTGATTATGGATCTCAGTAGAGAATCATCCAAAGGAGGAACATAAGGTTTACCAGAAGCAGGAGAAGCTTTTACGGCTATGGAAAGAACTTTGATCTATTTCAAAACTTTCCGCAGACATCCAGTGTATTCATCTGTAAGCTTATTCAAATTTTCCACAAGCTCCCTCATGCGTTCCAACATTTTTGTGTGCCTTTTTCCAATCTTCTCTTCAAAAGAAAGTAGATATGGATGAACTTGAGACACAATCTCCCTATCAAGGATGGAATCAGATGGCTTAGGAGAAGCATCAACAAGTGCAGGGGTAGAAATAGGAGTAGGCTCTGATCTCAAAGACAACTCATTCTGCAAGTTTGATACCATACTTTTCAGGTTTGCAACATCAGCACTCAACAACTTATTTTTTACTCCGACTTCTTGAATTTCTCGGATCATCCTTGGTTGAATATGAAAAATAATATTTTTCAAGAGAATTGATGCATCTTCTTGACTCAGTTGAGTCACTGGATGAGGTTGAGTGGATAAGATCTTCTCAACTCCAGCTAAAAGAGTCTCTAT
Source organism: Viscum album (assembly GCA_963277665.1). Lineage (NCBI taxonomy): Eukaryota > Viridiplantae > Streptophyta > Magnoliopsida > Santalales > Viscaceae > Viscum > Viscum album. The sequence goes on from OY728130.1 coordinate 923,093,896, forward strand.
AAAGACTTTCAAATCATCTTTAGTTACAAAGGAGTGTTGCTCAGGTAAGGGTACAGGTAAAGGTAGAGGAGCAGGTTCTGGTTGCGGTTCTGAGTCATCTTCAGACTCAGATTCTGATTCAGATTGAGGTTGGGGCTCTGGTTCTAGTTCTGGATGAGCTACAGACTTCAGTTGAAACACAGAAGAGAGATCCATTCTAGTTGTAGTCACTTGCTCTGACTCATTCACATCATAAAATATTGGTAAAACATATCGGGAGTACACAAAGCATGATACAGTAGGTTGAGAAGCTTCAGTAGATCCAGCTTCTATAATATCATGGTTTTGAGGTTCCTCCCCCTCAAATTGTGCTTCCACTTCAGATACTATAGGCTTAGCAACATGGTCAAGATCCACATGATCATCTCTAATCTCTTCAGTAAACTCTTGCCTTGCCAGCTGAAAGGCAATTTCCATCCTCTCTTCAGTAGAGAGAATTATCTCAGGAACCGATTATTCCACTGGTTGTGCTTCCAGATTGACTTCTTTCTCAACAGGGAAATCCTCTTCAACAGGATCTGTCTCTATGGTTTCTTTCTGTTCTAAAACATGAAAAACCAATTTTCTTGCAGCCATAGGATGAGTTTTTGGATTGACATCCTCACTAGAAGCAGGTGCTTCCTCTTCTCTCAAACCAACAGTAACTTCCCCTCCTTGAGGTATTTCAGTAGGATCATCAGCAGGGATAACATTCCTTTGTTTTTCAATAGGAGTTGTTTCCATTGGAGATATTCTAGCTTCTTCTCTAGGTGATACTTCAGCTGCCACTTCCTCTTCCTCTTCTTCTGAATACTCAGCCACTTCATCTGGTTCCAAACCAGGATCAGCTAGATTTTTAGGCCTTCTTGGATAATCAACAGGATTAAAATTTTTATACAATTGATCATTATCCTCAACCCATTTCTTCTTCCAGGGGTTCCAACTAATCTTCATCCTTCTGATGACAGGCATGGATAAGCAGAAATCAAAGTCCTCTAACTTTTCTTCATTTGGTCCAACCATCCCTTTGGCAACTAGCATATCTGAAATCATCCTTGAGTAAAACAAGGAGGTGGATTTGGAAGTGACTTTAATCAGCTCATAGATATGGTTAATAACATACTTGAAAATATTGATCTTATGGCTATTCTTCAACAGGTGAATCAGGAACACATCCTGATACTTCATTATAGCAAAATCCCCTTTTCTTGGACTGATCAAATTCTGAACAAATTTGAATAAAATTCTAGATTATCCATCTAACTCTGAAGCTATAGCCCTTTGCTTGGTACCATTACCAGTTATAATTTCTAAGGAATTTTCCAGATCGAAAATATAAGATGATGGAGGAGGGTCTCTCTGGTAGTCTTCACAAACTCCTTCTTGAGGAATCCTTAGGCAATCAGCCCACAGACTCGAAGAGAAAGAACACTTCTGTCCATTTATCCAGATTGTCACCATAAATCTTTCTCCAAACTCAAAGGAAAACTTCACATACTAATAGAATTGAGATACTAGCCTTGGGTAGATTGGTCTATTTTGTCCAGAGAACGATTCAATCCATCCTTGTTCTCTTAAAAATTTCAAAACTAATGACTTTCTAGACAGCAACCACTCAGGGAAAATATCTTTTTTAGGTACAACAGTACGTCTTACCAAATTTGGGTTTAGAGGTCCTTCGGAAGATATCATCGGCATCCTTTTCTATTTCTTAGAGAGGCGCTTCTCAGACGAGGGTGAAGACGAACACTTTATCCTTGGCATCCACTGAAGGTTCGGGCGAGAGGAAAGAGAAGGTTTTCCAGAAAGGGAAGGTTCAGGAGAGAGTTCGGGTAAGGAATCGAATGAAACCCTTAAGTTTTATCATTTGGGAATGTCAAACGTCATAAAAACAAAAACGTGGGAAATCAAATATAGGTGAAATAAAAATTTCTGCGATACGGGTTAAAATAAGAGTATAAATAATCTTCACGGTGAGACCGTGAGTAGGCATTACGGTGTGATGAAAACCAGTCATCACGGTAAAACAGTTGGTGGTCGTCACGGTGAGACAGTGAGTTGACAAACCGTGAGCATAAGGTCTTAACAGTGAGACAATGAGCATGAAACAGTAACTATAAAATAGTAACTATGAAACTGTAAAGTAAAATTCAGTAAAGTATTAGACATTAAGATCAGCAAGATATCTATTTATTATTAATCATGCCAAGATCATGTATGATGTAGTCTAATCTTTCAGAATTTAATGGTTTAGTGAATATATCAGCAAGTTGATATTCAGTACCAATGAATTCCAAAGTGATATAATCCTTTTGAAAATGATCCCTCAAAAAGTGATGTCTTAAATCAATATGTTTTGTCATAGAATGAGAAACATGATTCTTAGAAATATTAATAGCACTTTTGTTGTCACAATTTTTTGGGACATGTCTAAATTGATATCCATAGTCTAGTAATGTGTGTTTCATCCACAAAATTTGTGCACAACAACTGCCAGCAGCTATGTATTCAGCTTCTGCAGTAGATAATGCAACAGAATTTTGTTTCTTACTACACCATGATACTAGTGACTTGCCTAAAAGGTGACATGTTCTAGCGGTTCTTTTTCTATCTAACTTACATTCAACAAAATCAGCATCAGAATAACTAACTAATTAAAATGATTTCCCTTTGGGATATAACAGTCCTATATTGGGAGTATGCTTGAGGTATTTGAAAATTCTCTTTACAGCATTTAAATGTGACTCTTTAGGGTTTGCTTGAAAATGAGCACACATACACACACTAAACATAATATCAGGACGACTAGAAGTCAGGTAGAGTAGACTTCCAATCATTCCTCTGTAAGTGGTTTGATCAACAGATTTACCATCTTCATCAAGATCCAACTTACAGGTGGTACTCATGGGAGTGTCACTACTTTTTGTGCTATCCAATCCAAAACGTTTTAAAAGATATCTAGTATTTTTACTTTGAATTAAAATAATTCCATCATCATTTTGAAAGATTTGAAATCCAAGAAAGAATTTTAGTTCACCCATTAAACTCATTTCAAATTCATTTTGCATCATTTTAGAAAAATAAGTACATAATGTAGTTTTTGAAGATCCAAAAATAATATCATCTACATAAATTTGTACAACTAAAAAATCTTTGGAAATTCATTTTATAAAAATATTAGGATCAACTATACCTTTTGTAAAACCTTTAGAAATTAGAAAAGTACTTAATCTATCATACGAAGCTCTTAGAGCTTTCTTTAAACCATATAAATCTTTTGATAATTTAAAAATGTGATTTGGAAAATGAGGGTTTGAAAATCCAGGTGGTTGTTCGACAAGAACATCCTTAGAAATATATCCATTTAAGAATGCACTCTTGACATCCATTTGATATAGTTTTAAATTTAGATGTGCAACATAAGAAAGTAAAATCCTAATAGCTTCTAATCTGGCTACTAGAGCAAAAGTATCCTCATAGTCAATAACTTCCTCTAGACTATAGCCTTGTGCAACTATCCTATATCTGTTTCTAACTATGTTTCCAGATTCATCTACTTTATTTCTAAACACCCATTTAGTGCCTATGGTGAAAGTGTACTTAGGTCTTTCAACAATATTCCAAACTTTATTTATTTCAAACTAATTGAGTTCTTTTGGCATAACAATTACCCAAAATTCATCATTAATAGCATCATCAATGTTTTTAGGTTCAAGCTGTGACAAGAAGGATTGATGTTAAACCTGATTTCTAAGAGAAGATCTAGTCTGTGTCCCTCTATCCAGATTTCCTACAACAGCATCTAAAGTATGATTCTTTAGAATTCTATTTGATCTAGTAAAGGTAGGACTAGAAATTTCAGGTTCTTCTCTAGGTTCGGGTTCATTAGGAGCAGATTCTGGAATATGTCCAGAACTGGATGTTTTTATTGCAGGTTCTTTAGATTTGTTATTAAGGTCCAGAATAGATAAATCTTCTTCAAGATTTTCAAGAGAGGTTTTATGCTCATGTGGATCAGTTTCATCAAATTTGATGTGAACATATTCTTCCACACACTTGTTTCTTTTATTGAAAACTCTATAGGCTTTGCTAGTTAAAGAATATCCTAAAAATATTCCTTCATCACTCTTAAAAGCAAACTTATCAAGATTATATTTTGTATTAAGAATAAATACTTTACAGACAAAGACTCTAAAGTAACTAACTTTGGGTTTTCTATTGTTCCACAACTCATATGGGGTCTTCTTAAGAACAGGTCTAATTAAGACTCTATTAGTGGTATAACAAGATGTATTCACATCTTCAGCCCAAAAATAAATAGGCAGGTTATACTCATTAAGCATGGTTCTAGCAATTTCTTGCAGGGTTCTATTTCTTTTTTCTACTACACCATTCTGCTGAGGTGTTCTAGGAGAATAAACGTTATTATTATAGCCATTGTATGAGCAAAAAGATTCAAATTCATGATTTTAAAACTCACGACCATGATCACTTCTTATATTTTTAATCTTAAGTCCACTAAGATTTTCTACATACTTGGAGTATTTAACAAAATGAGAACAAGCTTCACTTTTGTGAGCTAAGAAGTATACCCAAGTATATCTAGAAAATTCATCTACTAAGACATAGACATAGTGCTTCCCATTTAAGCTAGAAACTCTAGATGGTCCAAAAAAATCCATGTGAACCAACTCGAGAGGTTGAGAAGTTGAGACTTATTTCTTTGATTTAAAAGAAATTTTATGTTGCTTTCCCTTTTGACAGGGATTACATACTTTGTCATTTGGAAACTCAAGTTTAGGTAGGTCTCTAACTAAGTTCTTCCTAGTTAATTTTCTAATTGAATGTATATTTTAGTGTCCTAATATTCTATGCCAAATCCAAGACTCTTTATGAAAAGCATTTAAACATGTAACATTTTTCTTAGCTAAGGAATTTAAATCAACTGCATAAACATTTTCATTTCTTAAAGAAGAAAATACTAAAACATTTTTAGCGTTAAAAACATTACAGGAATCATTTTTAAAATTGACATTAAAACCATGATCACACAATTGAGAAATACTTAACAGATTATATTTCAGTCCATCAATAAATAAAACTTTAGAAATTAAAACTGAATTAGAGTTACCAATCTAGCATAGGCCGATGATCTTTCCTTTAGAATTATCACTAAAGGTGACATAGCCTCCATAAACCTTTATTAAACTCTTGAAGCATGAATAATCTCCAGACATATGTCTTGAACATCCACTTTCTAAGTACCATACCTTCTTGTGGGAACTTTTCAAGCAGGTTTCCTACAAAACAGATTTAGATAGGAAAAGATTTTGGTACCTAGATCTTCTTGGGTCCAGAGAGGTTAGCAATCAAATCTTTAGGTACCCAAATTTGTTATATGGGTCTCATATAATTTAAAGAATCAATAGATTTTGAAAGATAAACTTTATTTGATCTATAATCATATGAATAACTGGTTGAAGCGTATGAATGTCCAGAACTAGAACTACCAGTATTCTGTCTAGATTTAGGAATAAATCTATTCTTAGTAATCTGTCTCTGTTCAGGTTTGTAGCCTATTCTAGTAGTGTATTTTGGCGCTACTTTCTTTCCTAGCATTTGAGTTAGTGTATCCTTTCCATTTGTGAACTTCTCTAAGTCTTTTCTAAGTTGCTCATTAGACATTTTCAGTTCAGTGTTCTCCTTTAACAGTTGAACATTCTTCTCTTTTTCAATAGTAAGTTCAGTTTTAACATTTGTAGTGAGAGCATGCTGTTTCTTCAATGATTTGTATTTATCCTTAAGTTCATTGAAAGTTTCTTCTAGCATATTATAATATTCAAATAATTCCTCACTAGTCATGTTTTCAGAATCCGAATCAGATTCTGCATCATCTCTAGAATAATAATAATTTAAAATAGGATTATCTAAGGTTACCTCAGATGTGTTTGTCATGAAACACATATTGGCATGATTTCTTTCAGAATCAGACATTTCAGATTCACTTGTGGTGTCTTCTGAAGCACTCCAGCCAGCCTTCATAGATTTCTTGTACTTACTATCCTTGTAATCATATTTCTTCTTGAATTTTAGCTTTAGGAAGTCTTCTTTAATGTGTCCTTTTCTTTTTCACTCGTAGCAAACAACTTCATCACTTTTATCTGGCTTTTTTGAGTCCTTCTTCCAATGTCCCTTATTGTCATACTTTCCCTTGTAATTTGATTTTCTGAAGAATTTATTCTTCCTATAAAATTTATTAAACCTTCTGGCTATCTGAGCCATTTCAGCATCACTATCAGAGTCTCAACTTTCACTTGTTGAACTGTCAGTTTGTATTTGAGCTTTTTCTTTGTCCTTGTTCTTTGAAGCAGTAGTCTTGAAAGCTACTGATTTCCTTTTTGGTTCATCCTCTTCCTCTTTATTCACCTTGAGTTCTTCCTCATACATCATAAGCTTACCAATGAGTTCTTTGATAGGTAGACCAGCAATGTCACATGACTCTCTGATTGAAACAGATGTGCCTCTCCATCGGTCTGGTAGACACCTCAATATCCTCATAATTTGTCCCTTTTCTGGAACAACCTTTTCGAGTGAATTCCTTGTGTTGACTATCTCATTGAACCTGAGATACATATCAAAAATGGATTCATCAGTTTTCATTTTAAAATTATCATATTTAATAGTATAAGTATTCAATCTCATTTCTTGAACATTAGTTGATACCTCATGAGAAACACCCAAAGTATCCCAAATTTCAAAAACAGTTTTGCAGGAAAAAATTCTGTTAAATTACTCATCTCCTAGAGCACAGTACAAAGCATTCATAGCTTTGTAGTTATTATTGTAAGTAGTCTTTGTAGGTTCATCCCAAGTTGTTCTTTCAGTTTCTGGAATTTTATATTGAGATTCTATAGCAGTCCAAATATGAAAACCCATGCTTTCCAAATGAATTTTCATTTTAAGCTTCCACTGAGCATAGTTAGTACCATTGAAGAAAGGTGGCCTGTTAGTAGCAGCACCCTCTAGTCTATTATCCATTACTAGATTTTAGAAAGTAAATTTAAAGAGATAAAATTTAGAACTAACAGAAATTTAATATCTTTAATGATACAACTAAAATCACAATTGAAAAACAGAGTATTTCAAAAACCCTTTAACAAAAATGACTCCTCTGATACCAAATGTTGGTCGGAGTGGATACTCAAGAGGGGGGTGAATTGAGTTCCAATTAAAATTTCTATTAAAATATTGTCTATTTAAAATCCCCCAATTTATAAAACAAGTTAAACTGTAGTGAATTTATACAGATTGTAGATGTTCAACTAACTTCTCAAAGATTGATTAGGTCTCAGTTAATTTAACCACAAGATTAAAGTAAATTTTGAAACCAACCTACTGATTTAAAATAAGTATAAACACTTGCTAATTTAACTATCAAAGTATCTTTAAAATAGTTTTGTATTTTAAAGTAATAGCAGCGGAATATAAAAGAAATATATAATATACTTTAAACCTAAACTAAAAATGCACAACAGATATAACAAGAGGTTCAATCTCAAGCCGAGACTTAGTCCTCTCAAATTTATATAAATTTGATCCACACCCTGGATCGGGGTTAACAACAGTTTACAAAACTGTCAAGGCCACGCAGGGACCTCTACCACTGTTCTTCATGGGAAACAAAACAAAGACCAGGCCATGCAAGGACCTCTTCCACAGTCGATGTGGGTAAACAAGAGTTAAGAGATTTGGAGTGAGGATTTTGATATCCTCCAGTTCAGTGTAGGAGATAGTGTGTGTGTAAGATATACAGAGTACACCACACTGCTCGAAAGTAAATAAACAAATCACTTAGAGAAGATAGATAAGAGTTTAGAAAGCTCTAGTGATTAGAATTGTAGCTCTGGACTCGTTGGATTCAGTAGGAAAGATTTTGAGTCCTTCTCTTGTTTTTCTGTTGAAAAACAGAGTGTCGTAGTTCAGCTTGTGCTCTACAGGAGTGAAAATGATCTATTGATTCATCATGTGTTCTTCAGTAGTGTTGGATTGCACTCATGAGAGTTCTTTGAAAGTCTTGCAATCTCTTTATTGCTCCGGATTGTTCTTCTTGTTCAACACAGTGTTCTCGGGTGTATGTAAGTTCTTCTTGTTGTATCATCACACTTGCACTCGCTGCTTCCTTTCGTGTACTGCATCTCAATCTTCCTTATATTCCATGAGTTCTGGTAGTAGGAATGATTCCCTTTTCATAGGTACGAGATACAGTTTCCTGACATGCCAACAACTATCATTAAATAACATTAAATGCATTAAAAACATCAAATATGACCGTTAGAATTATTTAAATAATATTGAAAAAAAGTTAAGAAATGGTGTCACATAGATTATGTAAACGGTGTCTTCTTCACGGTATGTGGTCACGGTATCTGCTTCACGGTATGTTCTTCACGGTATGTGCTTCACGGTATGTGATTCACGGTATGTGATTAACGATATGTGCTTAACGGTATGTGCTTCATGATATGTGCTTCACGGTATCTCCATGTCACGGTGTCTAGGTCACGGTGTCTCGGTTACGGTGAGTCCTTCACGGTGTCTGGGTCACGGTGTCTGGGTCACGGTGTCTCGATCACGGTGTCTCGGTCACGGTGAGTCCTTCACGGTGTCTGGGTCATGGTGAGTCCTTCACGGTGTCTGGGTCACGGTGAGTCCTTCACGGTGTCTGGGTCACAGTGTCTCGGTCACGGTGAGTCCTTCACGGTGTCTGGGTCATGGTGAGTCCTTCACGGTGTCTGGGTCACAGTGAGTCCTTCACGGTGTCTGGGTCACGGTGTCTCCATACTTAGACAAATATCTGTATTTAGACTTAGACAGTAATATGCATAATATAGATTAAGTTTAACCAGTAGAGAGTAAAATAACTTGAATCATAAATATAAAGGCTTGATAATATAAGTGAGATTTGTGATCATGCATAGGACTTCTAAATAATAAAGAGAGTAATTAACATCAAAAAGATTTGTTATCATTAAAACATGATGTGTAGTTATTATTGAGATTGAAGAGAATTAGCAGGATGTGCAATTAAGATTGAGATTAATTAAAAGTAATAGGATTTGTGATCATTAAAACATGATTAATACATGAGGAGTCCAATAATCTCCCCTTTTTGATGATCACAAATCATATATAGTCAAAATATAAAAGAAATGTATCATTAAAGAAACTAGAATATTAGAATAGAAAAAATTAGAGAATAATAGATTCGATAAAAACATATCTCATTATAGTACCGATAATAACATATCACATTATAGTACTTACACTTGTAGTTTTCTCCCCCTTTTTCACTTGTAGTTTTTCTCCCCCTTTTGGGATTATCAAAAAGTAGAGAAAATGAAATGAAAAACTGCATTTTTCATTAAAAAGGGTTCAGAATAGAACATACAAGAGAAATACAAACAATAAACAAGAGATGACATCCCATCAAAAAGAAAACAGTCCCTGGACGTTTCAGGGATCCACCTTTTCCTTGCCTTTATCAGTAGCAGGAGATGGTGCTGAAGTAGAAGAAGGCATAGGTGTGGTAGATAAAGAGGGTAAGGGTAGACCTTCAAAAACAGATGGAGCCAAAGTAGGAACAGTAGAAGATCTAGGCTGTGGTTGGTCAAGAATGACTGGCCGGATCTGAGAAAGAGCTTGGATGACTGACATGGCAGTTGAGGGTAAGGCAGGTAGACCAGGTCTAAGGGGTGAAGCAGCTGGAGAAACTATAACAGTACTCTGCACATGAAGATACAACTTCAACAGATTGATGAAATCAGTAATGCTTTCACCAACATATTGCATAACCTTTTCAAAATCGTCCTTATTCTCCATGAATTTGTCCAACAATCTGGTGAACTCTGTAAGCTTCTGAACTTGAGCTTTAAAAGCCTGAGTTACCATAGGGATTTTCAGGTTTTCCACAAGATATCTAAAGTGATATATCATATCACTTTTGGAGAAAATCTGGGTGAGATAAAAATATATTTTCTTGGAGATCTCCTATTGAGCATCATTGGCTATCTTTGAATGAATCCTAACCAAGTCCAATGCTCGATCACTGTTCTTAACCACTTTTGACAAAGAAGATAGATCCAAGCCACTGAAGGTATTCTGAAGTTCTTCCTTGATTATGGATCTCAGCAGAGAATCATCCAAAAGAGGAAAAGAAGGTTGACCAGAAGAAGAAGAAGCTTTTATGACTATGGAAATAACTTTGAGCTGTTTCAAAACTTTCTGCAGACATCCAGTGTATTCATCTGTAATCTTATTCAAATTTTCCACAAGCTCCCTCATGCATTCTAGCATTTTTGTGTGCCTTTTTCCAATCTTCTCATTAAAATACATTAGATATGGATGAACTTGAGACACAATCTCCCTATCAAGGATGGAATCAGATGGCTCAGGAGAAGCATCAACAAGTGAAGGGGCATAAACAGGAGAAGACTCTGATCTCAAAGACAACTCATTCTGCAAGTTTGCTACCATACTTTTCAGGTTTGCAACATCAGCACTCAACAACTTATTTTTTAATCTGACTTCTTGAATTTCTCGGATCATCCTTGGTTGAATATGAAAAATAATATTTTCCAAGAGAATTGATGCATCTTCTTGACTCAGTTGAGTCACTGGATGAGGTTGAGTGGATAAGATCTTCTCAACTCCAGCTAAAAGAGTCTCTCCAAAGACTTTCAGATCATCTTTAGTTACAAAGGAGTGTTTCTCGGATAAGGGTACAAGTAAAGGTAGAGGAGCAGGTTCTGGTTGCGGTTCAAAGTCATCTTCAGACTCAGATTCTGATTCAGATTGAGGTTGGGGCTCTGGTTCTGGTTCTGGATGAGCTACAGACTTCAGTTGAAACACAGAAGAGAGATCCATTCTAGTTGTAGTCACTTGCTCTGACTCATTCACATCATAAAAGCTTGGGAAAACATATCGAGTGTACACAGAGTATGAGACATTAGGTTGAGAAGCTTCAGTAGATCCAGCTTCTATAATCTCATGGTTTTGAGGTTCCTCCCCCTCAAATTGTGCTTCCACTTCAGAGACTATAGGCTCAGAAACATGGTCAAGATCCACAGGATCATCTCTAATCTCTTCATGAAAGTCTTGCCTTGACAGCTGAAAGGCAATTTCCATCCTCTCTTCACCAGAGAGAATTATCTCAGGAACCGATTGTTCCACTGGTTGTGCTTCCAGATTGACTTCTTTCTCAACAGTGAAATCCTCTTCAACAGGATCTGTCTCTATGGTTGCTTTCTCTTCTAAAATAGGAAAAACCAATTTTCTTGCAGCCATAGGATGAGTTTCTGGATTGACATCCTCACTAGAAGCAGGAGCTTCCTCTTCTCCCAAACCAACAGTAACTTCCTCTCCTTGAGGTATTTCATCAGGATCATCAGCAAGGACAACAAGCCTTTCTTTTTCAACAAGAGCTGTTTACATTGGAGGTATTCCAGCTTCTTCTCTAGGTGATACTTCAGCTGCCACTTCCTCTTCTTCTTCTTCTGAATACTCAGCCACTTCATCTGGTTCCAAACCAGAATCAGCTATATTTTTAGGCCTTCTTTGATAATCAATAGGATTAAACTTTTTATACAATTGATCATTATCCTCAACCCATTTATTCTTCCAGGGGTTCTAGCTAATCTTCATCCTTCTGATAAGAGGCATGGATAAGCAGAAATCAAAGTCCTCTAACTTTTCTTCATTTGGTCCAACCATCCCTTTGGCAACTAGCATGACTGAAATCATCCTTGAGTAAAACAAGGAGGTGGATTTGGAATCGACTTTAATCAGCTCACAAATATGGTTAATAACATACTTGCAAAGATTGATCTTATGGACATTCTTCAACAGGTGAATCAGGAACACATCCTGATAGTTCATTACAGAAAAATCCCCTTTTCTTGGACTGATCAAATTCTGAACAAATTTGAATAAATGTCTAGATTCTCCATCTAACTATGAAGCTATAGCCCTTTTCTTGGTGCCATTACCAGTTAGAATTTCTAAGGAATTTTCCAGATCGTAAATATCAGATGATGGAGGAGGGTCTCTCTGGTAGTCTTCACAAACTCCTTCATGAGGAATCCTTAGACAAGCATCCCACAACCTCGAAGAGAAAGAACACTTCTGTCCATTTATCCATATTGTCACCATAAAGATTTCTCCAAACTCAAAGGAAAACTTCACATACTGATAGGATTGAGATACCAGCCTCGGGTAGATCGGTCTATTTTGTCCAGAAAACCATTCAATCCATCCTTGTTCTCTTAAAACCTTAAAAAATAATGACTTTCTAGACAACAACCACTCAGGGAAAATATATTTTTCAGGTACAACAGTACGGATTACCAAATTTGGGTTTAGAGGTACTTCAGGAGATATCATCGATATCCTTTTCTGTTTCTTAGAGCGGTGCTTCTCAGACGAGGGTGAAGACGAACGCTTCATCCTTGGCATCCACTGAAGGTTCGGGCGAGAGGGAAGAGAAGGTTTTCAAGAAAGGGAAGGTTCAGGAGAGAGTTCAGGTAAGGAATCGAATGAAACCCTTAAGTTTTATCATTTGGGAATTTCAAACATCATAAAAACAAAAACGTGGGAAATCAAATATAGGTGAAATAAAAATTACCGGGATACGGGTTAAAATAAGAGTATAAATAATCTTCACGGTGAGACCGTGAGTAGGCATTACGGTGTGATAAAAACCTATCATCACGGTGAGACAGTTGGTGGTCATCACGGTGAGACAGTGAGTTGACAAACCATGAGCATAAGGTCTTAACAGTGAGACAATGAGCATGAAACAGTAACTATAAAACAATAACTATGAAACCGTAAAGTAAAATTCAGTAATGTATTAAACATTAAGATTAGAAAGATATCTATTTATTATTAATAATCCTAAGATCATGTATGATGTAGTCTAATCTTTCAGAATTTAATGGTTTAGTGAATATATCAGCAAGTTGATATTCAGTACCAATGAATTCCTAAGTGATATCACCTTTTTGATAATGATCCCTCAAAAAGTGATGTCTTACATCAATATGTTTTGTCCTAGAATGAGAAACAGGATTCTTAGAAATATTAATAGCACTTTTGTTGTCACAATTTATTGGGACATGTCTGAATTGATATCCATAGTCTAGTAATGTGTACTTCATCCAAAAAATTTATGCACAAAAACTGCCAGCAGCTATGTATTCAGCTTCTGCAGAAGATAATGCAACAGAATTTTGTTTCTTACTACACCATGATACTAGTGACTTGCCTAAAAGATGACATATTCCAGAGGTGCTTTTTTCTATCTAACTTACATCCAGTAAAATCAGCATCATAATAACTAACTAATTCAAATGATTGTCCTTTGGGATAGAATAGTCCTATATTGGGTGTATTCTTGAGGTATTTGAAAATTCTCTTTACAGCATTTAAATGTGACTCTTTAGGGTTTTCTTGAAAATGAGCACACATACACACACTAAACATAATATCAAGACGACTAGCAGTCAGTTAGAGTAGACTTCCAATCATTCCTCTATAAGTGGTTTGATCAACAGATTTACCATGTTCATCAAGATCCACCTTACAGGTGGTACTCAGGGGAGTGTCACTACTTTTTGTTCAATCCAATCCAAAACGTTTTAAAATATATCTAGTATTTTTAATTTTATTTAAAATAATTCCATCATCATTTTGAAAGATTTGAAATCCAAGAAAGAATTTTAGTTCACCCATTAAACTCATTTCAAATTCATTTTGCATCATTTTAGAAAAATTAGTACATAATGTAGTTTTTGAAGATCCAAAAATAATATCATCTATATAAATTTGTACAACTAAAACATCTTTGGAAATTCATTTTATAAAAAGAGTAGGATCAGCTATACGTTTTGTAAAACCTTTAGAAATTATAAAAGTACTTAATCTATCATACCAAGCTCTTGGAGCTTGCTTTAAACCATATAAAGCTTTTGATAATTTAAAAATGTTATTTGGAAAATGAGGGTTTTAAAATCCAGGTGGTTGTTCAACAAAAAAATCCTCATAAATATATCCATTTAAGAATGCACTCTTAACATCCATTTGATATAGTTTGAAATTTAGATGTGCAACATAAGCAAGTAAAATCCTAATAGCTTCTAATCTGGATACTAGAGCAAAATTATCCCCATAGTCAATACCTTCTTCTTGACTATAGCCTTGTGCAACTAGCCTAGCTTTGTTTCTAACTATGTTTCCAGATTCATATACTTTATTTCTAAACACCCATTTAGTGCCTATGGTGAAAGTGTCCTTAGGTCTTTCAACAAGATTCTAAACTTTATTTCTTTCAAACTGATTGAGTTCTTCTTGCATAACAATTACCCTAAATTCATCATTAATAGCATCATCAATGTTTTTAGGTTCAAGCTGTGACAAGAAGGCTTAATGTTCAACCTGATTTCTAAGAGAAGATCTAGTCTGTTTCCCTCTATCCAGATTTCCTAAAACAGCATCTAAAGGATGATTCTTTAGAATTCTAGTAGATATAGTAAAGGTAGGACTAGAAATTTCAGGTTCTTCTCTAGGTTCAGGTTCATTAGGATCAGATTCTGGAATATGTCCAGAACTGGATGTTTTTATTACAGGTTCTTTAGATTTGTCATTAAGGTCCAGAATAGATAAATCTTCTTCAAGATTTTCAAGAGAGGTTTTAAGCTCATGTGGATCAGTTTCATCAAATTTGATGTGAATAGATTCTTCCACACACTTGGTTCTTTTATTGAAAACTCTATATGCTTTGCTAGTTAAAGAATATCCTAAATAGATTCCTTCATCACTCTTAGTAGCAAACTTATCAAGATTATATTTTGTATTAAGAATAAATACTTTACAGCCAAAAACTCTAAAGTAACTAACTTTGGGTTTTCTATTGTTCCACAACTCATATGGGGTCTTCTTAAGAACTGGTCTAATTAAGACTCTATTAGTGGTATAACAAGCTGTATTCACATATTCAGCCCAAAAATAAATAGGCAGGTCATACTCATTAAGCATGGTTCTAGCAATTTCTTGCAGGGCTCTATTTCTTCTTTCTACTACATCATTCTACTGAGGTGTTCTAGGAGAAGAAAAGTTATGATTATAGCCATTGTGTGAGCAAAAAGATTCAAATTCATGATTTTCAAACTCACGACCATAATCACTTCTTAGAGTTTTAATCTTAAGTCCACTAAGATTTTCTACAGACTTGGAGTATTTAACAAAATGAGAACAAGCTTCACTTTTGTGTGCTAAGAAGTCTATCCAAGTATATCTAGAAAAGTCATCTACTAAGACATAGACATAGTGCTTCCCATTTAAGATAGAAACTCTAGATGGTCCAAAAAAATTCATGTGAACCAACTCGAGAGGTTGAGAAGTTGAGACTTCTTTCTTTGATTTAAAAGAAATTTTATGTTGCTTTCCCTTTTGACAGGGATTACATACTTTTTCATTTGGAAACTCAAGTTTAGGTAGGTCTCTAACTAAGTTCTTCCTAGTTAATTTTCTAATTGAATGTATATTGTAGTGTCCTAATCTTCTATACCAAAGCCAAGACTCTTTATGAAGAGCATTTAAACAGGTAACAATTTGCTTAGCTAAGGAATTTAAATCAACTACATAAACATTTTCATTTCTTAAAGTAGAAAATACTAAAACATTTTTAGAGTTAAAAACATTACAGGAATCATTTTCAAACTTGACATTAAAACCATCATCACACAATTGAGAAATACTTAACAAATTATATTTCAGTCCATCAACAAATAAAACTTTAGAATTTAAAACTGAATTAGAGTTACCAATATGGCCTAGGCCGATGATCTTTCCTTTAGAATTATCACCAAAGGTGACATAGCCTCCATCAACCTTTATTAAACTCTTGAAGAATGAATAATCTCCAGACATATGTCTTGAACATCCACTGTCCAAGTACCACACCTTCTTGTGGAAACTTTTCAAGCAGGTTTCCTACAAAACAGATTTAGATAGGAAATGATTTTGGTACCCAGATCTTCTTGGGTCCAGAGAGGTTAGAAATCAAAGATTTAGGTACCCAAATTTGTTATATGGGTCTCATATAATTTACAGAATCAATAGATTTTGAAAGATAAACTTTATTTGATCTATAACCATATGAATAACTGGTTGAAGCATATGAATGTCTAGAACTAGAACTAGCAGTATTCTGTCCAGATTTAGGAATAAATCTATTCTTAGTAATCTATCTCTGACCAGGTTTGTAGCCTATTCCAGTATTGTATTTTGGCGCTACTTGCATTCCTAGCATTTGAGTTAGTGTATCCTTTCCATTTGTGAACTTCTCTAAGTATTTTCTAAGTTGCTCATTAGACATTTTCAATTCAGTGTTCCCCTTTAACAGTTGAACATTCTTCTCTTTTTCAATAGTAAGTTTAGTTTTAACAGTTGTAGTGAGAGCATGCTGTTTATTCAATGATTTGTATTTATCCTTAAGTTCATTGCATGTTTCTTCCAGCATATTACAATATTCCAATAATTACTCACTAGTCATGTTTTCAGAATCTGAATCAGAATCTGCATCATCTCCAGAATAATAATAATTTAAAACAGGATTATCTAAGGTTACCTCAGATGTGTTTGTCATGAAACACATGTTGGCATGATTTATTTCAGAATCAGACATTTCAGATTAACTTGTGCTGTCTTGTGAAGCACTCCAGGTAGCCTTCATAGCTTTCTTGTACTTACTATCCTTGTAATCATATTTCTTCTTGAATTTTAGTTTTGGGCAGTCTTCTTTAATGTGTCCTTTTCTTTTTCACTCTTAGCAAACAACTTCATCACTTTTATCTGGATTTTTCTAGTCCTTCTTCCAATGTACCTTATTTTCATACTTTCCCTTGTAATTTGATTTTCTGAAGAATTTCTTCTTCCTATAAAATTTCTTAAACCTTCTGGATATCTGAGCAATTTCAGCATCACTATCAGAGTCTGATCTTTCAATTGTTGAACTGTCAGTTTGTATTTGAGCTTTTTCTTTGTCCTTGTTCTTTGAAGTAGTAGTATTGAAAGCTACTGATTTCTTTCTTGGTTCATCCTCTTCGTCTTTATTCACCTTGAGTTCATCCTCATACATCATAAGCTTACCAATGAGTTCTTTGACAGGTAGACCAGCAATGTCACATGACTCTCTGATTGAAACAGATGTGACTCTCCATCGGTCTGGTAGACACCTCAATATCCTCATAATTTGTTCCTTTTCTGGAACAGCCTTTCCGAGTGAATTCATTGTATTGACTATCTCATTGAACCTGAGATACATATCAAAAATGGGTTCATCAGTTTTCATTTTAAAATTCTCATATTTAATAGTATAAGTATTCAATATCATTTCTTTAACACTAGTTGTTACCTCATGAGAAACACCCAAAGTATCCCAAATTTCAAAATCAGTTTTGCAGGCAGAAATTCTGTTAAATTCCTCATCTCCTAGAGCACAGTACAAAGCATTCATAGCTTTACAGTTATTATTTTAAGAATTCTTTGTAGGTTCATCCCAAGTTTTTCTTTCAGTTTCTGGAATTTTATATTGAGATTCTGTAGCAGTCCAAATATCAAAACCCATGCTTTCCAAATGAATTTTCATTTTAAGCTTCCACTGAGCATTGTTCGTACCATTGAAGAAATGTGGCCTGTTAGTAGCAGCACCCTCTAGTCTATTATCCATAACTAGATTTTAGAAAGTAAATTTAAAGAGATAAAATTTAGAACTAACAGAAATTTAATATGTTTAAAGATGCAACTAAAATCACAATTGAAAAACAGAGTATTTCAAAAATCCTTTAACAAAAATGATTCCTATGATACCAAATGTTGGTCGGAGTGGATACTCGAGAGGGGGGTGAATTGAGTTCCAATTAAAATTTCTGTTAAAATATTGTCTATTTAAAATCTCCCAATTTATAAAACAAGTTAAAATGTAGTGAATTTATATAGATTGTAGATGTTCACTTAGCTTCTCAAAGATTGATTAGGTATCAGTTAATTTAACCACAAGATCAAACTAACTTTTGAAACTAACCTACTAATTTACAATAAGTATAAACACTTGCTAATTTAACTATCAAAGTAGCTTTAAAATAGTTTTTTATTTTAAAGTAATAGCAACATAATATAAAATATATATATAGTATACTTTAAACCTAAACTAAAAATGCACAGCATATATAACCAGAGGTTCAGTCTCAATTCGAGACTTAGTCCTCTCAAATTTATATAAATTTGATCCACACCCTGGATCGGGGTTAACAACAGTTTACAAAACTATCTAGGCCACGCAGGGACCTCTACCACTATTCTTCATGGAAAACAAAACAAACACCAGGCCATGCAAGGACCTATTCCACAGTTGACGTGGGTAAAGAAGAGTTAAGAGCTTTGGAGTGAGGATTTTGATATCCTCCAGTTCAGTGCAGGAGACAGTGTGTGTGTAAGATATACAGAGTACACCACACTGCTCGAAAGTAAATAAACAAATCACTTTGAGAAGATAGATAAGAGTTTAGAAAGCTCTAGTGATTAGCAATGCAGCTCTGGACTCGTTGGATTCAGTAGGAAATCTTCTGAGTCCTTCTCTGGTTTTTCTGTTGAAAAATAGAGTGTCCTAGTTTAGCTTATATTCTAAAGGAGTGAAAATGATCTCTTGATTCGTCATGTGTTCTTTAGTAGTGTTGGATTTCACTCATGAGAGTTCTCTGAAAGTCTTGAAATCTACTTCTTGTTCGGGATTGTTCTTCTTGTTCAGCACAATGTTCTCGGGTGTATGTAAGTTCTTTTTGTTGTATCGTCACACTTTCACTCGCTGCTCCCTTTCGGGTACTGCATCTCAATCTTCCTTATATTCCATGAGTTCTGGCTGTAGGAATGATTCCCTTTTCATAGGTATGAGATACGGTTTCCTGACATGCCAACAACTATCATTAAATAACATTAAATTCATTAAAAACATCAAATATGACTGTTAGCATTATTTAAATAATATTGACAAAAAGTAAAGAAACAGTGTCATTGTGATTATGTAAACGGTGTCTTCTTCACGGTATGTGGTCATGGTATCTACTTTATGGTATGTTCTTCACGGTATATGATTCACGGTATGTGCTTCACGATATGTGCTTCATAGTATGTGCTTCACGGTATGTGCTTCACAGTATGTGCTTCACGGTATGTGCTTCACGGTTTCTCCATGTCACAGTGTCTAGGTCACGGTGTCTCGGTTACGGTGAGTCCTTCACGGTGTCTGGGTCACGGTGTCTCGGTCACGGTGATTCCTTCACAGTGTCTGGGTCACGGTGAGTCCTTCACAGTGTCTGGGTCATGGTGTCTCGGTCATGGTGAGTCCTTCACGGTGTCTGGGTCACGGTGAGTCCTTCACGGTGTCTGGGTCATAGTGAGTCCTTCACGGTGCCTGGGTCACGATATCTCCATACTTAGAAAAATATCTGTATTTTGACTTAGATAGTAATATGCAGAATATAGATTAAGTTTAACCAGTAGAGAGTTAAAGAACTTGAATCATAAATATAAAGGATTGATAATATAAGTGAGATTTGTGATCATGCATAAGACTTGTAAATAATAAAGAGAGTAATTAACATCAATAAGATTTGTTATCATTAAAACATGATGTGTAGTTATTATTGAGATTGAAGAGCATTAGAAAGATGTGCAATTAAGATTGAGATTAATTAAAAGTAATTGGATTTGCGATCATTAAAACATGATTAATACATGAGGAGTACAAAATTTTTCTTACCTTTATCTTTCTCCTTGGGTTTCTCATCAGTTGGTACGGAATGAGGCTTCTCTAGAGTTGAGGTGAATCCCGGTGGAATGGTAGGTACAAATGTATCATTAATTTGCCTCCCACTTCTCAATGTTATGGCACTAACATTTCCCTTTGGATTTGGAGTGGGTTGGGAAGGAGGATTTTCGGAATTCTTACTTACAAGTTCATGGAGGGTGGTGGCAATCTGGATCATTTGAGTCTTCAACTCCCTCAACTCCTAACCTTGACTATTCAACTCATTCTGTTGATTAAGAACAATTTGTTTCAAAAGATCATCAATGTTAGAGTCTACCTTGTGTTGGAAATTCCCTTGTTGCTGACTTGTTGATGTTTGAGCTTTGAATCTCATTTGGGGTTGTTGGAAACCCTGTTGATATGGTGGAGGCTACTGGAAGTTTTGTTGAAAGAGTGGCCTTTGTTGTTGTCTAGATCCATACCTCATGTTCGATTGATCCTTCCACCCTTTGTTGTATATTAGTGCAAAGGAATCAAGCTTCTTTTGGGGATATGGTTGTTTCTGCTGATAAGGTCTCCCTGGGAATACTGCTGCGCAATCTTCTGTCTCTTGTAGTTGTGGGCAACAGTCAGTTGGGTGGCTTGTCTCAGTGAAAATGCCACAAGGCCTTGAAGGAGTGGGTTGGGATGTCTTTTGAGCCAAAGCAATCTTCCTCACCATAGTGGTCAATTCTTCCAACTTGGTATCAATCAAATGACTTTCAAGAGAAGAAGGGCTTACCTGATGTACTCCCCTGATATGTGGTGTACCTCTATCGCCAAATTATTGGGAGTTTTGGGCCATTTTGTCGATTAATGCATGTGCGGATTCTAGTGTCTTGCCCACCAATGATCCTCCAGCTGCAGCATCCACCATTCTCCTCTCCATGGGTGCGAGTCCTTCGTAGAAGTATTGGATGAGGAGTTGCTCACTGATTTGGTGATGCGGACAGCTTGCACACAACTTCTTGAATCGCTCCCAGTACTCATACATTGACTCTCCTTGGGCTTGCTTGATCCCCAATATCTCCTTTCGAATGGATGTGGTCCTTGATGCTGGAAACAATCTTTGCAATAAAAGATGTTTCAAATCATTCCAACATGTTACATCTTCAGGTTTCAAATAGTATATCCAATCTTTTGCAGCTCCATCAAGTGAGAATGGGAATTCTATTAATTTAATTTGATCTTCAGAAACATTTCTTGGTTTTAAGGTTGAGAAAACCACATTAAATTCCTTAAGGTGTTTGTTGGTATCCTCACTAGATAATCCATGAAACTTTGGAAGAAGGTGAATTAATCCAGATTTCAATTCAAAGTCCGATTTGAGGTTTGGGTATGCAATACAATTTGTTTAATAGTTAATATCCAGTGTTCTATTAAGTTCATTTCCAATATTTTCATCCATTGGTTCTTGTTTTAATTTGGACTTAGAAGTGTTTCCAATTTCAAAATTCCTAGAGTAGAGGAATTCCCCAGTTGGGTAAATGTCGACACTTCCCATAGACTGAGAATGACGGATTCACGCCCTAAGGCTGCGTTCAATCTCAAGGTCAAGATCTAAGAGATCCTCGGGATTAGTTCGTGTCATAAATCAAAGAAATAGAAAAATGAAGTGAAGAAAATTGGACCATAATAAAATGATAATAAGTTTGATTTGATGGTCCAAAAAAAAAGAAAATAGAAAACCAAAATGATAATTGAGAAAGGGGAAAGAAGAAAGAAAGAAGAGAAGAGAAAATATTAAAATAAAAGTAAAAAAATACCTCTAATTAGTTGAATAAAATAATTTCCTCCCTGAAAATGGTGCCAATTTGAAAGAGCGCTGTCATGGGTGCCCTCAAATGATTAGTGTGATTTTGGGGTACTTAGGTGCAGCAGAGTGGCTGACCAAGGTAGTCTCTCAAAGGAGGAAGTGAATTAAAACAACTTTCTAGAGGTATTATAGAAATAAAATAAAAGAGAATAAAAACACTACTTGAAAGGATGGGGGTTGTTTGAAGTTTATAAAACTAGAATAAGTTTGCTGGAAGAAGATTGTATTTTTTTGTTTTTAGTTTTGAAATGAATTTGGATTAAAATGACACAACAAGAAGATGTTTTTTTAGAAATCTATTTTAAAAGGTGTAATAGATCTAAATATACCTCTTCATTCACTTATTAATCATTATCATTTAAATCAATATCCACTTAATTATGATCCTCTAATTTGTTAACCCTCGAACCCTACAAGAGTTAACTTAACCACAAACATGGAATTACTTAAACCCTAGGCTAGCTTCAGAACACGCAATCGCCACACCCTGCTTTGATTGTTTTTCTAAGGTTAGCTTATGGTTAGTGGTTAATTAGAGCACATATCCATTCTGTAAATGAGTATGAATTGTGTTTAGGGATTATATTTGAACTCTACAAATTTATCCTGTGTGGTCTTGTATTACCGATTAAGATTTCGCTCTCACAATTTACACAAAATCCCGACCTCGAGTGTTTTTGTGTTAATTGTTCAATTGCTTTCTTAGTTTCTTACAATTTAAAAACACAATTAATGGATCATATTAAGTAAATTACAGTAGCTCAATGATTCAAAATAATTAAATGAAGAGGGTAGAAGATAGATCGATCACTAAAAACTACTCTTCCATGGGCGGTGTGGTCATCGTGGAGACTTTTTGCATGAGCAAAGGATTGAAAGGGTAGAACCCAATCTCGTCTCCACTCTTGATTCCAACCCAATTAAGAAGATTAAGATAAGAAGAAAAGGGAATAATACAGAATATTATTTGAAGAAAAATTCAAGATACAAACATGAAAGAAAATAAATACAAAGAGGAGGTGGGAGAGGAGATCCTTTTTGGAAGAGAGGTTTTCACACAGCCTTACTTATTCCAAGAGTTTTTAGGGGCTCCCAAGAGACACCCTTTTGGAAAAACCTTCCCAAAGCCTCTACCAGCACTCTCAAAGAGTGAAAAAACCCTTTAAATAGAGTTTGTGAGGGCTAGGGTTACATAACTTTTTAAGTTCGAAATGAAAAACTCATCCAAATATTTTATTCCACGTTTCACCACCTAGTTGACCTCCAAAACGCATGAATTGGCCAGCCTTACAGAAGGATGATTTGTTCCAAATCATGTCCCCGAGCTTTTATCAACATTTGGGCTCAATAAAAGCCCGAATGAAGAAAATATGGCCCAAATACAGAACCCATGTCCGTTCTACCAAGTCCAGCCCACCATCGGCTTATTGGCCCATTTACTCCATCCAAATGCACTTTTTATCTCTAGTGTCCTGAATAAAAGTTGTATAAAATTAATTTATTAACACTGTTACAAAATATTAAGTTCAAATAATAAATATTAAAATATTTATCTACAAAATACTCGAGTACATTTTAAAATGGTAAAACTGGAATTTTAATCAAATTTTCAAATGAATGATCTAATCCCAAATATTTCATAAATGAACATATTTAACACAATGTGAGGAAATTATATCATTTATTATCAATAAAATATTCAATAAAATAGTGTTTTATAATCCCACCATCTTATGCTAGGTCCTTCCAGCTTGAAGGTGACACATTTCACTTTGATTTAATCCGATATCTCCAATAATTAAAACAAAATCTCAATCCTACTCAACCAATAATACACCTCTTGAGGATTATTAGAGCCTTGGAATGTTGGTGGATTTTGGAGAAGGAAAACCTGAGCATGATTCTAGAAAAAATCCATCTGAGGTTCCACAGCTGGATCCTAAACAGAAATGGGTGCAGGTGCCAATCCTAGAGCTTGGAAAACACACACAATAACCTAAACCATATTTTGGTCCATGGGAGGATTTTCTCACTATGGTTCATCAGCAGCTTCCTCTTGGATCTGATCAAAATGCCTTCTCATATGCATGATTCTACACAAAATCAGCATACAACATTGAAGATGTCATAAAATTACTCAAATCAATAATCAAACTAGAGAAACGAGGAAATTAATCCCATCAGATAGATATACAAGATTTGAATTTCAAACTATCTCAATATAAACAAAGGAAAAACTAGAACTAATCCTCAAGATGAATTTCCCAAACCACCCATGGAGACTTGAGGCTCAATATGATGAGAGCTATCCAGACACTCACTCATAACGACTCCCTAAGTCCCAACAAGTTTCCAAACTATATGATAACATCAAATAAATAATATCAACTTTGAGCTCGGATACCACTTTTTCACAAACCAACCCGGATACCCTAGCACTATGATACCCAAGACGACACTGAAATAACCCAAAGGGAATTCCTAATCCCCATGGATTAGAAAATAGTACCTGACATCATATAATATAATAGAGGGAACAATTTTTTCCACAAAAAACAGTGGAATAAATAGATACATATTATCATGCTCAAAGAAAAATCCCAAAGGAGACAATACCAGAAGTTAAACAGGTAAAACAAAACCTAAACAGTACATTATCACAACACCATAAAGACAAGAAAAACCACCCAAGTCCGAGCTAACACATCACTCCAGGACCAAAGGATCAACAACTACCACCTCCAAGTGGTGCTTTCCCCCTATTTGAACCTAGTAGAAGGAAATCTACAAGTGCCCAAAGGAAAAGGTAGGGTGTTATTTAAAATCCTAGTAGGGCCTCACCTAGTGTTCCATAAAAAGATTCTATAATAAATAAACCAAATCATGCTTTTAGTTTAAAACAAAATAGGAATGGTAGTACAATTTCATATTTAAATCCACAAATTATTTTCATTTCAATTGATGGAAATATTGAAAACAATGGCTCAAGTATTTTTTTTACATAAAAAACTTTATATAAATAACCAGGAATGAATAAATCCATTCACAATAAATGTAATATATATATCAAAGCAATCAAAACAATAAACATGGTCATATTCTATGAGGTACAATAGTTCCTAGTTATGGGATCCTCACATATATCATATAAGTGATCATGAAAAAATGTGTACACACATCCCTTCGACACTGTCCAAAGATGACTGATCAACATCCCATTGGGGATAAGATCCACTGAACTAGGTTTTTGTTAGAGCTGTAAAGTGTCAATACATTGCTATGGAATTACCATACTAACATGTTTTTCCCGAAATAACCCACTAACTACCTAGGTTCGCATGTGCTCAATCAATCAATAAACAATAGGAAAATTATTTTAAAACTATTTCAAATACAATTGCCCCATTTTCAATCCCAATATTCCAATTACACTTTTAAAACTAAAACATGTTTTTAATAAATTTATGCCTTTTTTAAAATAAAACCAATAATAGCTTCTTATCAAATCAATTTAATCCATTTTTCTCAAAATCAATTTATAATCATTTTTCACCAATTCTATCAAATTCAAATCACACCCCAATTTCCAATTCCATTGGAATTGAGGGGTTTCCCCTAAAATTCCATACAAAGTCCATTGAAATTAAAATCCTCATCATAATTGATTTTTCAAAAATTAAATTGAAAGAAATTTAATTTAAAACATGAAAATCAAGGTTTTAGAACATGGAAAATCTCATGGAACCACCTACCTTTATCACGTATCAGAACGCCCGAATTGGGAATTGCCAATGAAGAACATTGTCAATGAAGATCAAGAAATAAAACCTAGATTGAAGATCCAAAACAAAGGAGTTTATATCCATCAAAAAAATATATGATATAATAAATCCTATGGAGTAAATAAGAGGAGAGAGGGAGATAATTAATGGTAGAAGATCACTTATTGGAGATGAATCAAAAAATGTTCCCCATGCATCAATTTGCTTCAAAATAGTTTTGGAGGATCCAAAAGGGGTTCTTGGGAGCTCCAAATAACTAAGAATTCATCTAATACCAAGTTAGGGTTGAGTGGGGGTTCATATAAGGGTTCTTAAAATTTTAAATTAATTTTTGGAATTAAAAAATTTCGTGTGTACAGTTGGTTAAGAAAGGATGCACGGTTTGTCAAATTATGCGCCCTAACCATGCACCCCTATGATGGGGTGCACAATTTCTACTAGGAGGGCACACAATTTTTCAAACAATTCATAAACCATGAAATCCCCCAATTTCTGGGTTTATACGGTTTACCCTGTTTTGGCGCACATTTTGGGAAAACCATGCGCCAACCATGCACAATCGAAGAACCCTCCAAAAAATTTCAAAATTTCATCTGAAGAACTAATAAATGAGACCCAACAAAAACATAATCAAAAGAGGGATCGAGGAGTATCTAAAAATAGTTACAGGATATTACAATGATGACATATGAATGTGACCTGTTAGTTCAAACCGAGTAGGAGTTTAAAGTAGACTATTAATATTTAAAATTTTCAATCCTCGATTGAGGATTATGAGTATAGGGAGAGTCAATAGAGTCTTTGTACATGAATATTGTTTTTATATTGATTGAAACTTATATAAAAGATATTTTATACAAAGATCTTAGTGGTTGACTTCAATTTAATAAAAAAAGTGTAAAAAATGTTTTGATATTTCAATCCATGAAATGGGAGAGTTATAATTGTGAAGTCTTTTTAAAACAATGAAGAATGAATGATCCAAAAGATTAGCTAGTTAGGTCACTACCAGTTCTTTCTATTCAATTCACTTATGTTTTTATTCTTTCATTTCTGATGTTTTTTGTTTACTTTTATATCATTCCCAAAATAGTAATTTCCCTTGGAAATATTAAAAACATAAATAATAATAATAATAATAATAAATCCTGAAAAATAAACTCCTAAAGGGCAGTCTCATTGGGTTACAAACTTGGTTGCTAATATATCACAATACTTAGGTTTTAATTTTGAAAAACATTTAAAATCAATAAATAAAAGCCTTTATTTAGTACACCTATGGTTTTATCATTGACCATGAATGCAATATTGATCACTACTTTAGTAGTTTAAAGTAAAGTCTCTAAAAATCATTGGCTATAAGATATTTTGGAAGCTATAAAGAGATTCCTCGATGTTCACTTAAGGTGAAAATGGAAACCAAATACTCTCATTATTCACATGGTTTTTGGGTATATGAAAATAAAAATGGATTTTCATGTGATTTAAAGTGATAAAAACCATGAAGGATATAAAATTCATCTTTCTCCATAGAAAAATGTGGGAATAAGCATAGAGGGGACTGTCTCTAAAGAACAAGTGCTTTAAGTGTGAAAGATAAGGTCATAAAGAACACGAATGATGAAGATATATAATGAGACCAACTAAAAAAATGGATAGAGGGAATATGAAAAATGACCATCCTAATATTTCAATTGTAAGGAGTATGGGAATTATACAAAGAAGTACACCAAACCTAGGGTTGGTGGAGACAATCAACATCAATATCCACATAATCCAAGGGAAATATGAAAATCCTATAAAATTAAATGTATTAAAGTGAATATTGATAATTAAGTGGTTCTAGGTACACTTATTCTTCACTCTAGATTTGCTAATGTCTTATGACATGTAAGTTTTCACCAACTATTAGCTATTTAGTTATAAATAAAGGCACATATTGGTATCATTATTAATTATAAGGTATATGAATCTCTTTCAATGTTTATGGGATTATGATTCAACCAAGACTTATTAACTCTTCCTTTAGATGAAATTGATGTAATTTTGGAAATGGATTTTCTATCTTCACATAAACTCTATATTAATTTCTAAAATAGGAAAATCAAATTTCAAACCAACCTCTGATCATATATCAGGGAAAGGATAACTATGATATATCTTATAAAACTAATCTATTATATGAGTTTTGATACCTAATCATGAGGTATATTTATCTCAAATGATTATAGAAAAACTCAATATTAAGATTGACCCTATTCTGAGGGAAAAAGAAATGTGTCTTAATTTTATAAAGTTGCCATCTCTCTAAAAGTTATATCTTGGATCATGTCTATATCTTAGATATCCTTAGCTATTTTTTGATATTTAGTGATAATTAAAACTATGAGGATGTAGTTTATTTAGGATGGGGGTATGTAACACCCTAATATTTTACTATATATATTCCTTTAAATAGACACTATGCTAATAACTTATTTTACATGAAACGTCGAACTAAAATGATTAACGACACATTTGATGAATATTATTAAGAAATTATAGTAATAATAAAACCTCTAGTAAATAAAAATATATTAATAAATTTAAAATTCATATATTTAAAGGATAAATAATTAATATGATTTAATATAAAAAAGGACTGTAGTTCATCAAATAACCATTTTTTAAAGTGTTATATATTTCATCATAAAAAAATAAATTAACCAATTTCAAAATATTATTATATATGAAATAATATATTTACATTATTTAAATTATAAATTTATAGGAAATAATATTAAGAACACTTATTTTTTTAAAATTTGATTTTTCAATGAAAGCTATTTTTAATATTTCGTATTTTCATTTAAAAGATAAATTTATAAATTTTAGAATTTTAATTTTTAAAAATTAACATAATTAAGAATCAACAAGGTATGGATTTGGTTTTATCTTTTTTTTAAATAAATATAAATATTATATGGTTAACAATAAACCAATTAAGTTAATATAAGTCAACAAAATTGACAATTTTATCATAGACGTAATTTTTATGCTTAAAAATGAATTTTTTCAAAAAAGGGGTTTTTAGGCATTACATGCGCTAATGTTAAAATTATTTTTTCATAAAAATAAATTTTATTTGATAAATTTTATTTCTAATTTGGAATCATTAGATATAAAATATTTAATAAGACCCCTTTAGCGACGAGCCAATTGAGACTACCAAAAGCAGTTAGATGGCAGTCGTTAAAGGCCACTGGAGAACGCTTTTGGCGGTCGTTAATAGTAATATTTATAGTAGTAAAATCGAGATTCAAATTTTAAAAGTGAATATTCAAACCCTAACAATACACAATGTTAAAACCTATAATGTTTTATCCAAAAACCAAAACATTCTTTCAAAACAGTCCAAAAAAAATTCAAAATTTTCCACATCTAACCAGAATGACTGTATCAATTAGGAATTGAAAAAAATATAATGTTTGTAGAATAATATCAATAAGTTTTTTATGTCAGATGATGGATAAAGAACCCTATTAGAATGAGGGAACAATGAAAATTATAGAGGAAAAAACAACGATGGAAAAGGGGACGATGGTGATAGTAGAGTGGAGTGTGGCCTAGGTGTCCAAGTAGATTGACAACTGCATAGTGTGTTAGTATTAGGTTGGTCAAAAAATTTGGGTGAGTGAGGTAGAGAATTAAAAAGTTTATGTTTAAAAAAAATAATTTTAATAAAAAATGTGGCTAATAATATTTATTAGTGATTTTTTCATTAAAACAACTGATAATTATATTATTTAAAGTACTTGTTTAATTATTAGGTGTAAATAATAAATAAATAAAATGGAAGAGGGTGTGGTATCAATCATGATTTGTTAGGTATTGGTTAATTTATTACTTTAAGGATTCTGGTGCTCTGTTTTAGTGTCTAAAAAGAGGCCTGTATGACCATCACCGATGGTTTAAGGCCAAACAGAGGCCCATGAGGTGAGAGAAACATTTCCGTTTGAAATATAAGACCATGGAAGCCTAATCATTTAGATTGGGACTCTTGCACTATTTTTCTTATGAAAAATTAGAAACAGTTCCATATAGATTTCAATTATGTTCATATAAACATGAATCAACTTCACCATATGAAACCACAGAGTGACAAATCACTATATCCCCCCCTCTAGTTTTCATGCCATGAATCACTATGGGACCCCATGAAAAAACATCATAGTATTCACACTGGAACTACTGCTGGCTATGTCGGCCTTTCTGGTGGGCCTTTTTGGCAGCCGATGTTTTTTCAATCAAACCTCTATGTTCATGTAGGATGAGAATTTATCCATGTTGGATTTTCATATGAAACATGGCGTTTATCAACGCCTTCAACCGCAACATCACCAGATCCTTCTTCCTATCTTCCAACCACTTCACCAACCTCACCGATAAAAAATTATAGGTGTCCTACCTAGGTTACATCCCATCACCATCGCACCCCCGCCCAACCCAATTTATGGTGGTATATTCCCCTATTACTAGTGTCAGGGCACCGACCAATGTTGACTTGAGGGAATACGACACTCTCATTCCCATCAAGGATCAACTGAATTGCGGTATGATTATGATAATGTTGCTTCATATTGTGAATTCATATTCCAATATTATCATAACTATAATGGTTTTTTCAGGCTGTTTCATGGAATTTTAAGTGGTGAAGGCCGTGGAAGTGTTGTAATTTGGTGATCACAAGGAGAAAATAATGGAGGAATAAAATGGGAATAAAAATGGACTTTATTTCAACATGAACAAAGGTTACAAAAACCTTCTCTCTACACCTATATCTCTCTTCAAATGGATCTCTCAAGGATCTCACTGGATAGAAGAGGTCTCATGACTCAAATAATGAATTTTGAAAGCTCCTCAAAGGAATACTTAAATATTCATGGTGGGAGGTTTCAAGTTTGAAACAAATCTACTAACAAACCCCACTAATCCTCACCTACCATGGTGGGTGGAATTGGTACACTATCCACCTACCAAGGAAGCTGAAACTCCATCAATTCTCACCCTCTAGTTTCAATCTACTGGTTCATCTGTAAATGTCTATCTTCTCCTAAGAAACAACCTTTATCAACATATCTATCAGGTTATCCTTCATGTGGATCTTCACAAGTCGCTGCAGTTTTCGATTAATCACTTTTCACATCCAATGATAATGAATATTGATATTATTCATTTGAGAATGGTACATGAAGTTCTTTCTCAAGTCCAAAACCCTTTGATAATCATAATGAATCCTGTACTCCTTCTGGATGAATCTGAGCTCCTGGAAAAAACTCTTTAGACACAATATCTCCTTGCCATATTTTGAAGTAGCAATTTACTTTTCTTCCGTCATGGATAAAGAGACACATTTTTTAAACCTTGATTTCCATGATACAAATCCTCTTACAAAAGTATAGATGTATCCTAATGTAAACTTCTTACTATCAGGATCTCCATCCATATCTACATATGTACATCCTACCAACAAAGTTTCAACTCTCCCATAACATAATAATAGCTTTTAAGTACCTTTAAGATACCTCAAAATCCACTTGATGGAATCCTAGTGCCACTTCTTGGGATTTGAGAGAAATAGGCTAACAATTTCCACTGCATGATCAATGTCTGGTCTCATACTCACCATAGAATACATCATGATTCCCACTACTGAGGAGTATGATATCATCCCCATCACCTTTATTTCTTCCTTATATGATAAACATGAACTATTTCTCAACTTCAAATGGCCGGGAAGAGGAATGCTCATCGGTTTGGCTTTGTCTATGTTGAAACATTTCAGAACACGTTCAACATACTTCTCTTGAGATATCCATAAAAACTTCATCTTTCTTTCATGAAGTATATGTATTCCCAAAATCTATTGATCTACTCTCAAGTCCTTCATATCAAAATAATTGGATAATTCCTTCAATTGGAAGATCTTTTTTACATCATTACCAATGATCAACATGTCATAAACATAATGCAGTAGATAAAAAAATGTTACCATATTGAAATCTATGGACTTAAAAACACTAGTCTACCTTTGTCCACTTATATCCATGACTCACCATGAATGATTCAAACTTCATTACCACTATTGGGGAGCTTTTTCTAGTTCATATAAGCTATTCTTCAATTTACATATGAGGTTTTCTTGTCTAGAAATATCAAAACCTCAAGGATGCTTCATATAGATCTCCTTAGAGAGGTCACCATGAAGAAAATTTATCTTCACATCTATCTATTCAAGATCCAAGTCTAAGATATCCACTAATTTGTAAATGACTCAGATTGAATCCATCTTCACCATGGGTAAAAAAATCTCATCCAAGTCAACTCCATTCTTTTGAAGGAATCCCTTAACTACTAATCTATATTTGTGCTTGACCTCATTTTTTATTATATATTTCTTCATCTTGAACACCAATTTTTTCATTAGTGTCTTTTTACCTTTGGGTAGTTCCACCAAATTGTATGTCTAGTTATTCATCAAAGACTCCATCTCATCCTCTATTGCATGCATCCACTTTAGTTTGTTAGGATGGGACACTATTTCTTGGTATCATTCTACCTCCCCCTCATCATTCAGCAATAGGTACTCGAACTCCAAATATTTTTTTGATGGAATCCTTCCTTATGAAGATATTCAATAATATGAAATGTTAGGTTTGAGAGGCACAACATCACCTAGCCCTTGTGATGAATCTACAACTTCTTATAGAGAGGATTGAGTCTCCCCTTACTCAATATCCTCCTCCACTACCTCTTTTTTTTTACTAATGATGAGTTTTATTTCACATCCTCCTATTCATTGATAGGTGGTGACGATACATGTGTTGGATTATGAATTGATTCCTCGACACTTTACCTTTGAGACATTATATGATCTCAAATGTTCTCGATCGTTTGGTTCTCATAGAACATAAAATCTTTTCTTCTGATCACCTTCTTCTCTTTCAGGTCCCAAATATTATATCTAAACTCCTTATCTCCATAGATTATGAAGATTCATAGAGTAGATCTCACATATAGCTTCTTCCTGAGCTTCTTGGATACACATGAAAATTAAAAAATTCCAAATACTCATAAATGAGAGTAAAAGGGATGTTTACCAGACCATCTCTTCTGTGGAATCTCAAAATTTAGTGAGACCGATGGTGATCTATTCCGAATGGCCCGAAGGCCTTTTTTTTAATTTTATTATGGTTAATCCGCATTTTAAGGGTTGAAGGGGAACCTGTACATGACCCGTAGGCCCAAGGCCCAAGGCCTGAAAAACTCGCAATACATGACCCGAAGGACCAGAGGCATACCATACCCAATACATGACCCGTAGGCCTAGCCCACTTGAACTTCCCCTCCCCAGCTTTCTGCGTCATTGATCACCTACCTCCCCACCTTTCATTGCTGATCGGCTAGCATTGCCCCGCACAAAGCTGCACGGTGCCTGGTCCCGATGGCGGCTGCCATACCCTCTCATTCTTCCAATCCGGTTAGCTCTGCATCTGGTGGTTGCTATTCCTGTTTCTCTGATCCTCTTCTGGGGCATGTTCTATGTGAACTGGGCTACTCCATGGTCTACGTGACCCGAAGGCCCTATGGACCGAAGGCCTTTGATGACCCGAAGGCCCTAGAGACCCGTAGGCCCAAACCGGTGGCCCAAAGACCCAAATCGGGTGAATAGTTCCGGCTACTACAGTAACTGATACAGTGATTGCTAGAGTGGTGCTATAGTGACTACTACAGTACTGCTATAGTACCAGAAATTTGCCTCCACCCAGTTTTGAACCCGAGTCTCTTCGATGCCAAGCAGGAGCCCTTACCACTCGGGTACGGGCTCGTTGGCACCGATGGTGATCTATTGATGAGGTATCATGAAACCTAAAAAACTTCTCCCTAGAATGGATTAGAAATCTTATTCAAAATCATTATTCTTTTAACCTTATCCATGATGTTTATCTTCATCCTTTCTGCAACTTCATTGTGTTGTGGGGTGCATGGGGTTGTCCTCTCATGTCGAATTCCCTAACTCCTGCAATATATATCAAATTCAATGGATGTGTAATCTCTTCCATTGTCTTAAAAAATACACTTCAGCTTCCTTCCAATTTCATGATCCACCATGGTGTGGAAAATCTTTAAGTATTCCAGTACTTGATCCTTCATCCATAAGAAGAGAACCCACACCATTTGAGATGAAACATCAATAAAGTATAGAAGCTTTTTTACCTCCCAATGAATCCACCTGCATGGGTCCACATACATCATAGTGTACCAGATCCAGCAACTCTGATATCATTGATGAAGTAGTATTGAATGAGACTCTATGTTTCTTCCTATATAAGTAAAATTTGAAAGGATCAAGTAACGCATCCTTGTCAATACTGATGTACTTCTTTATCAGTGTATATAACCATCATTCACTCATGTGGATGAGTCTCTTATGATATATATTAGATGAAATATCTCTTTCCACCATTTTTTGGTTGTCTACACATAACTTCATATGAGTTTTGTACAACGTACCACATATATGTCCTCAGGCGATGACGATGGATCCTTTTTCATCTTCCATGCTCCATTACTAAAGATTTTTTCATAACCTTTTCGGTCAAAGGATATTTTTGATAACAAGTTGAGATGAAGGATTGGAAGATACCAAACATCCTTCAGGGTGATTGTGTATCCAATGTTCATCCTGACTTGGATATCACCCATGCTAATAATCTCTGCTGAACTGGTATTCCTCATCTGGTCTGCACCATAGTCACCGGCTTGATAAGTCAATAAATACTCATGATATGGAGTGATGTGGTATGATTATATAGTATAAACCACCAATTCTATGTCCCATACTAATGTATGAAAGCTTGTATCTTCTCCATCTTTGGAGCAAAGAACAACTTCTACAGTGATACTCACATGTGCGTCTCTATTTATTCTTTATTGGTTACTACTTTGGCCCTTTTCTTGTAGAAAATTTCGAAATTTATTCTTTATGTTCCCCTCCATGACACAATGGTAAAACTTTTATGTCATCCTCCTACCATATATAGTCCTTCCTCTACTATTGATTCAACCTCCACTTCCCACCCCCTGACCTCCACCTTGTTGTCTCCCTTTCTTATCCATGATGAGAGCTTGCGTCTGGTTGTAAATTGCATCCATAATTTGGGCCTCCTCATTCAACAATTCATTATTTACCATTTTCATGGTAAGTTTTCCTCCAGGCACTGAGTTTTTGAGTGAGACAATAATCATATCCTAGCTATTAGTAAGTGTTCATATGAGGTGGTTCTCCTGATCCTCATCATTCAAAGTATTACCTACAACCACCAATTGATTTACAAGGCTTTGGAACTTGTTGTTATGTTCTAATATAGAGATTCTACTCTATAGTCAAATATTCATCAACTTCTTTAACAAGATGATCATGTTCCTTGTGGTTTTGACTGGTACATATTTTCCAACATCATCCAAAGTTTATACGCACTAGTCTCTTGAGAAACATAGTGGTAGATGCTGTGATCGATCCATTAATGGATTTGACTGATCCTCTTCTTATTCAGACTCTCCCACTATGCTCCCTTGCTGGCATCGAGATTAGTCCCTTATTCTCAATTGGGTAAAAAATGATCCTTATAATTAAGGAGATATTACATTCAATTATTCCAAATGGAGTAGTTTGAAGAAGGAAACATGATCATACCTACTATATATGGTCCCTCCATTGAATTTTAATTATATAAAATTGGTAAAGAATATGGAAAAATAGATCTCAACATTGTGTCTGTAATGGTAAAAAATGGTTGAATAAACTCATGGATCATCTAAATCGGACACCGATTGATCAAGATATTATGACTAAATCTGTGTCAATGGATGAGATAGACCGATGACATGGAGATGACGTGGCACTGATGTGTTGTTCCATAGCAGCTTCCTGAATCTCACTAGAAATGTCACCGATGTAGTAATAGTACCATCTTCTCCAGAAAGTGTGTACTATAGCACCCAAATGTTAACCAAACTTTGACTAGGCCTAGGGAGCTCATTTTAACTCCATTTTTGACATTGTTTACACTATTGGAACCAGCTTGACATGAACTTTTAGAATCTTCCTTCAAAACAGGATTCTAGGAAACTTGAATTTTTTGGTCACTAGAAAATCTCCACTGCTCACCGTCATTTCACCGTAAATGGCTTTGATACCACTTGTTACGATTCTTTGATCACAAAGTGAGATGAATAGAGGAAGAAAAACAAAATTTATTTCATAAAAAAAGTTACAAATGACCCCTCTAATACACCTCCCTTTATTTCTCACAAATGGAGCTCTCAAGGCTCTCATCAGATATAAGAGGTCTCAAGGCTCGGATGATGAATGTTGTAATATCCCCAAATGCCTCCTTAAATATGCATGGTGGGAGGTTTTAAGTTTCAAACAAGTCCACCAAAGACCCCCACCCATCCCTACCTACCATGGTGGGTGGAGTTGGTACACCAAAAACCTACCAAGGCAGCTGGAACTCCATTAGTAATGGATAAAAATGATCAAAACTGGAAAGATGGCGTCGCTCTCGGGGTAGTTTCTCATCGACCACGTGCCATAAAATAGCGTCTATGATGGAGGCGCCATGGTTTGGGTATTCTACTATATCCTCCACCACTAGGGTGTGGTTTAGGAGGAATATTATCCATACCAGGACATGGATGGTTTCAGCAATGATCAAGCAGTAGTCGTCACATCCACTATCAGCAGCTTCTAGTCTATGCCGGCTAACAACGAGGCATCCCTACTGGAAGTCATATCCCAACAGCCTGTGTTGGTCACCATAGACTACAAAGGGCAGTCCCTTAGGTATTAAAACAATGAAACCATCGACAAATAGTGTAGTGGTGATTTGAATCACATGGTAACAGTGATTGGGTACAGGATGATAGAGGATAGTGGGAAATACTAGCTGATAAAGAACTAATGGGGGGATAAGTAGGGGGGGATGGTGGGTCCATGAAGTTGTTTTAGGATGTTGATGACCTAATAGGTCTATGCAGTATGTCCATGGATTCCTCTAATGTTATTAATTTATTTATAACTTTTTATTTACTCCATTAATTTACTTATTTTTTTATGAAAAGTGCATAATTGGTGTGAAATAATAATGTTTTCATATTAAATATAATTTTTGAGCATTATTTGAATTAATACAGATTCAAGATAGTTTAATATTTTAATAATAACTCTCGTCTTACAAATACAAATTTTTTGGTTATTGTTTTTTAGGTATCCTTATTCAATTTCAAACATATCATTAGGAGGAAACCTTGGCCAATTCTTCCATTTGAAGGGTCATATAGTCCACACAATAATTCCCAAAGAATATGTAAAAAAACTGGACCATCCATGATGATTGAATTTTTGGGATCAATAAAAAAACCCAAATTTTATGAGACTCCAAAATATGGTCTTGATTATCCAAAGGAACCAGGTATAAAAATTTCTAGGACAAACTCCAATAAAAAGGGTCCCAAATGATACTTTGAAGTCCAACTCACCATTCTATCCCTGAATTAAAATTATCACACATTTATTGAATTTTATCCTAATATAGACATACATTAGATCTGATATTTTTCAATGTGAAAGATAAGATATAGGAAGAATAATTTTTAGAATAAATAGTTCTGAGTTTAGGGTATATTCATATTGAAAAACCCATTCACATTTTGGACTTTGAAAAAGTCTGAATTGAAATGGAAAAATTAAAATTGTTTAATAAAACTACCATAAAGTTTTCTCCTTAATTTAAATGTCTTCCAAATATTTAGGGTAGAATATAAACATTAATATCTATGACTTTTAAGAAGAAAATTTCTCCATATTTTTCTGTCGAGAGTATCAAATTGGTGATCCAAGTGGAGGGGCATATTTGGAATGCAAACAGTCCAACTCCTTGGGCTATAAATACACCCTCTCCTCTCCTTGAAAAGGGATGGAGTTTCAGTACTTAAGGAGGAGTTTTATCAGGACTAGAGCCTGGACAAGGGAATGAGATTACTTTACTTGATCTTGTTTCAACAATAGATACCTCTCCCACACTTTTATTTTTATGTTTTTTTCTGTTCATTTTCATTTGTATTATTGTACGTGTTTTATTATAATTTTGTTTAAATATGAATGAAAGTTTATTAATAATATATTATTATCATATAACTTCTATAGTTTAATATTAATTTTCTTAAAATAGTTTAAATCAAGTTTAAAATAATTCTCTTCTTTTTCTTTCTCATTCAATCTAAAGTGTTATTTTACCTCTCTTCAAATTTCATGTGTGTGTTCGACACACTACTTTTATCTTGTACCATTATTTTTATTTTATTTTAAACCCATCATAGTTAGAAATCCAATTATATTATAAACCACCCAAATGGATGAGTAAATATCTCATTGGGGTGTTTCATAATTTGGGTATGTTAAGTGATTGAGAGATTTTTCTGATTTAACATTCTTTGAATTAATATTGTGTATATCAAATAAAATATGTTATGGATTAATGACATATTTTTGAAATGTAGATTACATGGATTATTGGAACAAAAAATACACATGGGTTCATGAAATATTTAACCTTCCATAAATGATATTTTATAACAATTAGAACCCTTGTTAAGGCTTGGATTAAAGCTAAAACTTGGAATTCTGATTGAAATCATCTTGTGAAGTGGATATTAATTAAATGAAATGTTTTGGAAAGATCAAGGATATCATAATATTAAATCCCCAATATTGAAATCACCCTAATATTTTAAATTATTAAATCAAATTTCATTAATCAATCATTTTATTTAAACGTTACAAACCTTCCCCCCAATCAAAATACAAACCAATTGAAAACAATTGACTATTAAAAAGTATCATTTCCGAGGACTTGACTCAAGTGCCACCATACACATTAGTAGGGAACTGGACCCTTGAACAGTTGATAGGAAATAATCATCCACACTTCAAATGGCACCATTTCTGAGATGGTACTATTTATAGTCATTAGTTTTTTATTTTTGAAAAAAAATGTAAAAAAAATAAACAAAACAAATTCTGAAAAAAAAACACAAAGAAAAATCCACCTTCTAATAAAAATATTAAACAGAATAAAACAAAAAGAAAAAACCATCCTCCTCATCCTTCCCAAACATCCTTGAATGCCCCATAGCCTACTAAAAAATCAATCAGATTTGTTTGAACCAGAAATCAAGTGAACTTTTTGCCGACTTAGAATGGATATTAGGGATAATCAAATCACTCTAGAAACAATCATTGTCCAACCAATTATTCTAGATATGGAAAATCCTAGTGAACAAACCCTTAAATAACTCACTGCCCCTGATATGAATTATCAACCCATTGGTATTCAGTATCCTAATATTGATGATGGTTTCAAACTCAATTCATGTTTGATTAATATTATACCACATTCCCATGGGCTAGCTAGTGAGGATCCTCATCTTCACCTCAAATAGTTCCAATTGGTATGCTCTACCATGAAGCCTTAAGGGGGTTCTGAGGAAAAAATAAAACTTTGAGAATTACCTTTCTCCCTAGATGACTTTACTAAGTCATGAACCTATTACCTTTGTCTTGGTTCCATAACCACATGGAATGACATGAAGCAACTCTTCTTAGATAAATTATTTAATTCATCTCGTACTGCTTGTATCCAAAATAAAATAAGTGGTATTTGTCAATTCCCTAATGAATCACTCCATGAGTATTGGGAGAGGTTCAAAAATCTTGTGGAAACCTGCCCACACCACCAAATCCCTGACCAACTCTTGATCCAATACTTATATGAGGGGTTATTGTTTATGGAGATAACTTTAATTGATGCCTCAAGTGGCAGTGATCTTGTTGAAAAAACTCTTGTAGCTACATGATATCTTATAAGAAATATGTATATAAAAACATATAAATTCCATACTCGAGAATATGATCAAGTCAAACAAGTCCAAGAGAATAAATTTATAGAGAAAAACAAGATGACCGAGTGGATGAGTGAACTTACCGGTCTTGTGAGACAACTAGAGTTGGCTTCCAAAGACCCAACCTCATATTCTCCACAATCTATATTCCCTGTACCTATCAAAAATTATAAAATCTATAGCTCACCTGCTCGTCCAACTGAAACATGTCCAAAAATTCAAGAGGATTTATCCGATTAATCCAGAACAATGAAACTCAATGCAGCATATGCTTAGAGGAACACCAAACCTCAAAAATCAGGTTAGTTCATTAGAAACTTCAACCAACCCCACCCTGAGCCCTTCTCTTATACCTTTAATCAAGTATTGAGGTATGGTAATCCCATTTTCACCCCCCTCAGTTCCCTCCTCAAAATCCAAACCAATTCTAATATGGTCAAGGTGGTGGTAACTTCCAACAACCTTATCCTTTGTTTCCTCAACCTCAATGGATAAATCCTCCTCTTGATCCTCTTGGATTCCATTATCCTAATGATCCTTATCAATTCCCAACCTAATAAAAGCACTTTCCCAAGAACCAAAATCAAGGTAATCCCAATGCGGGACATGCCTCTTCTTCTAAGAAACCATGGGAAAGTGATGTGGAAGATCTTTCCTCCTTCACCCGTTCTAGCCTAAAAAACATTGAAACCCAAATTGGTCAACTTACATCCCACATCAGCTAGAAGAAACCAAAAAATTATTACCAACTCCCAGCTTAACCATTACCCAACCCCAAGAGAAATGTAAGTGCAATTCCACTTAGATTAGGAAAAAAAATTCCAAGCCTCTTGATTGATCCTCTAATGAACCTTTGGCTATTGATCTTGAAAATGAAAAGAAAAAAAGTCTAGAAAATGAACCTTAAGAAACTCCATCACCTCCTTATATCCCTATAAGGAACCTAATTCCTTTTCCTTAAGCCGTTTCTAATCCAAGGAAGTCCTTTGAACCCGATCTTGAAATTATCAAAATTTTTAGACATGTTGAAGTCAACATTCCCCTATTAGATGCCATCAAACAAATTCCAAAGTATGGCAGGTTTCTTAAGAAATTTTTCACTTCTAAGAGACAAATTATGACCATTGAGAATGTTTCAACACAATAATCCATACCCATGAATTGCAAAGATCTTGGGAAATTTACAGTTCCATTCCATATAGGAAGTTAAAACTTAGATGATTCACTCATAGACCTAGGAGCCTCAATAAACTTCATGCCTAAATCCATCTTCTCCAACCTTGGTCTAGGTCCCTTTCACCCAATGGGTGTTGTCATCCAGTTATCCGATCGAAGAATAGACAATCCTGAGGGAATAATTAAGGATGTCCTTGTCTAAGTTAATGATCTTATCTTCCTAGCCAATTTCTATGTCCTTGACATGGAAGGTGAGACAACCTCTTCTTGATCTTCCCTAATTTTAGGAAGACTATTCCTACCGACTTATAGAACTAATATTGATGTCCATGCGGGAATATTATCCATGGAATTTGGTGACCAATTGGTTAATTTCAATATCTTTCAAGCCATGATATACCCATATGAGGATCACTCTACATTCTCAATCCACACTTATGAGGAAACTTTTTAGAGTCAATTGAACCCCATTCCATCATGTTCATCATGTTCTAATGAGAGTGGAGCTTGAAAAATTTTCACCATGATTAACCAATTCATAAATGGAGAAGTTGATGTTGAACTCTAATTCATAGACTACATCAATCTAGAGGATCTTGAAAACCATCT
Source organism: Viscum album (assembly GCA_963277665.1). NCBI lineage: Eukaryota > Viridiplantae > Streptophyta > Magnoliopsida > Santalales > Viscaceae > Viscum > Viscum album. The sequence continues at coordinate 923,135,201 of OY728130.1, forward strand.
TGAATCTCATCTCAACTCTGATCTCTATTATTCCACCTTGGAAAATATTAAGGAAAATGAATAAAAAACAACTGAAAGCCCATCCTCCATTCCTAAGTTGTCTATCCCACAAATGAAAGATGAAACTAATCTAAAACCTCTTCCAAAACACCTAAAATTTTCATTAATTTTTCTTGATCACTCTTATCCTATCATTGTCTCTGCCACAATTACTGAAACCGAGGATTCCAAAATTGTTCAGGTGTTAGAGAAAAAAAGGCCTTAGGTTAGAACCTATATGACATACTAAGAATCAACCCTTACCTTTGCATGCATCACATACATCTTGAGGAATCATCCAAACCAATCAGACAACCACAAAGAAGACTCAATCCACTCATCCTTGAGGTAGTTAGGGAAGAGATTACTAAGCTTCTCCAAGATGGTATTATCTACCCAATTTCTGATAGTGAATGGGTTAGTCCAATTCAAGTGGTACCTAAGAAGGGTGGGATAAATGTTGTCACAAATGAACATGGGGAGGTAGTCACAACTCAGGTGAAAAAATGGCATGTATGCATAAATTATCAGAAATTGAATTCTAAAACACAAAAAGACCACTACCCTCTTCCTTTCCTTGATCAAATACTAGAACGATTAGTCGGTAAGTCACATTATTTATTTCTTGATGGATAAACTAGCTACTTCCAAATGCCAATATCACCTCAAGACCAAGAAAATACTTCTTTCACATACCCCTTTAGAACATATGTATATAGGATAATTCCTTTTGGCCTTTGAAATGCTCCTGCAACATTCCATAGGTGTATGATGAGTATATTTTCTGAATTCATTAAGCATTATATAGAGGTATTCATGGATGAATTTACTATTCATGGTGATTCAGTTGAATCTCGCTTTCATTCACTCTCTCTAGTCCTTCAAAAGTGTGTAAAATGTAACCTTGTGTTGAATTATGAAAAATTTCACTTCATGGTTACTAATGGAATTTTTCTAGGGTACATAATTTCACAAGATGGTATTCAAGTCGATATTGTCAAAATCGAGGTGATCTAATATCTTCCTGAAACCACAACAGTTCAACACATCCGTTTATTCCTTGGTCATGCCGATTTTTATCATCGATTCATCCATAACTTCAGTAGAATTTCTCTCCCACTCACTCAGCTACTCCAAAACTATGTTGAATTCCATTTCTATGAGTCTTTCAAGAGAGCCTTCATTGAAATCAAAACTGTTCTTAAAAATGCCATAATAATTCAACCCCTAGATTGGTCCTTACCCTTTGAATTGATGTGTGATGCTTCTGATAGGGCCATTGGGTCTATTCTTGGTCAAATAAGATAAAAAATTCCTTATTTCATCTATTATTCCTCAAAAACATTGGATTAAACTCAATCTCACTACACTATGACTAAAAAGGAACTTTTAACAGTGGTTTTTGCTTTAGATAAATTCCGGACCTATCTCTTAGGTGCCAAAATCACTATCTTCAAAGACCATTCTACTATAAAGTTCTTACTCAAGAAAACTAATTCCAAACTGAGGCTAATAAGATGGATCTTGATACTCCAAGAGTTTAAAATTGTGATTAAACATTGAATTGGAAAAGAAAACCCTGTGGCTGATCACCTGAGTAGAATTTATAATTCTTCTCATTCTGAAAAAATTGATCATGAATTTCCAACTGAGAACCTCTCATATATCACTCCAAAGTTACCATGGTATGCCCCAATTGTGAACTACTTGGTTGATGGTGTTTTTTCCTATTTTTTTCCAAAGATAAAAAATTGAAGCTAAAAAGTGATTCAAAATTCTATTTTAGGGAAGATAATAAACTTTGGAAAAATAGGGCTGACATGGTAATTAGGAGACGTGACGATGAAGATGATCATTCCTCCATCTTGGAATTTTTTCACTCAATGCCCAGTGGTGGCCACTTTAGACCACAAAGGACCTCCCGAAAGGTCCTTGACTTAGGATTCTTATAGAATTCACTCTTCAAGGACTCACATGAGTTCTGTAAATCATGTCCAACTTTCCAAAAGTTTTGCACAATTTATAAAAGAAATTAAACTACCTAAAATCCATTATTATTTTGTGAGATCTTCGATGTTTGGGGCATCGATTTCATGGGAATGTTTCCACCCTTCAATGGATTCTCATACATAATTATTACAGATGATTATGTTTCTATGTGGGTTGAGGCCAAACCTACTAGGAAGGATGATGCGCATACTATTAGTGAGTTCCTAAAAACCCATATTTTTCATCGATTTGGAACACCGTGTTCCTTGATAAGTGATTTAGGAACTCATTTATATAATTAGACCATGGAATCTCTTTTGAAAAAAATGGGATTGTATATAAAACTTCAACTACATATCACCCCAAACAAATGGAATGGATAAAATTTCTAATAGAGAAGTGAAAAGAGTACTTGAGAGAATTGTAAATCCCAACAGAAAAGACTGGCCGAATAGACTTAGTGAAGTGCTTTGGGCCTATCGAACTGCCTATAAAACACCCATTTGGATGTCTCCTTTTAGGCTAGTTTTTGGTAAATCATGCCATTTACCTATTGAAATCCAACATAATTAATTTTGGGTAGTGAAAAATTGTAATTTTGATTGTGAAAATATGGTGAAGAGAGATTTTTACAGTTAAATGAATTAGAGGAGCTTCGACTTGATTCCTATGAGAATTATAATATCTACAACAAAAAGTCCTAGGTACTCCATGACAAACACATCCTATAAAAGGTATTTAATAAATCTAAAAATTTAATGCTCTTCAATTCTTGATTTTTAATTCACCTAGGTAATCTTAATTCTCATTGGGAAGGTCCTTTTATTATTAATAATGTTTACCCATTTGGTGCAATGCAATTCCAAGACCCCTCTTCCAAAAGGACATTCACGGTTAACAGACAATGATTAAAGCATAACCATGATAGGACACACATCCTGGTAACCACATCGGCTTCCATTGGATCCCCAACTTCCATAGTAGACCCACCACTATATGGGGATGATGACCCACCAAATCTAAACCAGGGGAAACCTCTTTGCCTTTAACTCTTACTCTCTTACTCTCTCTCTTACTTTATTCTTCTTCCTATATATTTCATTTTTTACCACTTCCTTCATAAAACCCTTTATTTTTATCTTTATCTTTTGTGTAGGTGTGTGTGTTAAAAAAACTAGAAAAAATTAGAAAAAACCTAAAAGAAATTTCATGAAAAAAAGAGTCATACTTTCCCACCACCCACTTTTGAAATTTTGTGTGACCATTTTATGGAGTAAAAAAGACATGTTTTCATCTAAACAATTTATATTTTCATCATAAATTTGGATAAATATTTTTTTTCAATAATAATAAATTTTAATTGCACAGTTTTAGATTTGGAAAATGATTATTCCCTAGCCGCTAGGAACAAAATTTTCTTTTATTCCAAGGTCACCTATGACCATATTTTCATTTTGTGTGTTTTCACCCCTTTTTTTGAGTCTTGAGTTTGAGGACCTTTGAGTTGAATTTCCTAATTTGGTGTGCATTAATATGATAAAGGCATTTTTTGAACCACATGAGAATCACAATATTCAAATAGCCTCCCATTACCCTTACATTAATCATCCTTTTGAAAGTCCCGTAGATCATATGAAAACCTTTTCTTTGATAGCCACATTACAATACCAATACCCTGTCCCACCCAACATCTACATGGAATTATATTTCATAATTTATTGAAATTTAAGTGTGTGTGTGTGTGGGGGGGATGGGTTTTAATTTGGGTGTCATTTCCTTGATTTTCAATGTGTTGACATATGCTTGAGGGAAGGAATCCATTTTAGTGTTGGGGATAGGTTGTAATTCAGTGTAATTGGGGAATTAATTTTCATTTATATATTTTTGTAAATGTTTTTTAAAAGTTTTCAAAAAAAAAGAAAAAAAAAGAAAAAAGAAAAAAAAAGGGTTGTGTCTTGGGCAGGTAAAAAATCACTCTTCCTAAACATTTTATCTTGTTATAACTATTAAAATTATTGTCGTGACGAGATAAAAAATGGGTTGGGATATGAGTGTGAGACCATTTTCAAGTTCAAATTTCGAAAAAATGAAAAAATAAAAATAAAAATAAAAAAGAACACTTATGTCATTGAGAGAAGTTTTATATTTTCTAAATAATTCATCTTTTCATCCCATTAAAATTTTCTTCCTATTTTGTTTCTATATTCACACAATAATACCCTTGTAAATATGTGTTTTCATTTCCTTCCTTGTTTCATTTCAAAAAAATGTGCTTTGTTTTACACATGATGATGCTTTACCCCTCTTTCCCTCTCTCTTGGTCATTAAATTCCTACCATCCCATAGCCACAGAAAAACCCCTAAAAAATACCTCTTTATTCTTATTAACTTTATTATAGGGAATGGAAGTTGATAACTCTTTCAAACTATATAATTTTCACTTTTGGTTGGCGAATGAGTGAACCTCTAGAAATAAATTTTCATCATATTGAGAAGAGTAAGTTTTGAGTGCCCACCTTTTCCATTTCTTATTTGATGAAGAATTTTTTTAGAATATTGTTTCTATAACAATTTGTGGTTTAATTCAATATATATGAGTGAAATGTTCTAAACCTCTGCTGATTAGGGATTTTTTTTAATATTTTTTGACGAGTGAGAATGATTTAGTTATGTTTTTATATTTTTTGTACATGTGGAAAAGCATAATACTAAGTGTGGGGGATTTTATGCTATTAATTTATTTATAATTTTTTATTTACCCAATTTACTTATTTTCTATGAAACTTTCATAATTAGTGTTAAATAATAATGTTTTAATATTAAATATAATTTTTGAGCATTATTTGAATTAATCCAAAATCAAGACAGTTTAATGTTTTAATCATAAATATCTTCTTACTGATCAAAATTTTGTTATTCTTGCTTTTTATGGATCCTTATTCAATTTCAAATATATCATTAGAAGGAATCCTTGGAAAATTCATCCATTTTAAGGGCCATATGATCCACACAAGAAGGCCAAAAGAATTTGTGAAAAAACTAGACCACCCATGATGCTTGAATTTATGGGCTCAATTCAGAAACCCAAATTTTACGAGACTTCAAAATATGTTCTTGATTATCCAAATTAACCATGGATAAAAATTTCAAGGCCCAAATCCAATTAAAAGTGTCCCAAATGATTCTTTGATGTCCATCCCACCATTCTGTCCCTGAATTAAACTTATCACACATTTATTGAATTTTATCCTAATATATAAATCCAGTTGATCTGATATTTTTAGTGTGAAATATAAGATATATCTGGAAGACTTTTTATAAGAAATGGTTCAAATTTTGTATCATCTTACTATTGAAAAACCCATTCACATTCTGGCCTTCAAAAAAGTCTGGATTGAAATGTATATATTAAAATTGTTTAATAAAACCACAATAACTTTGATCCTTTAGTACAATGGACTTAAAATTTTTAGGTTAGACTCTAAACATTAATATATACAACTTTTAAGTGGACAATTTCTCAAAATTAGGATGTATGAAGTATCAAATTGGTGATCCAATTGGAGGGGAAGATTTGGAATGAAAACAGTCCAACTCCTTGGGATATAAAGACACCCCCTCCTATCATTAAAAAGGGTTGGAATTACAGCACTTAGGGAGGAGGTTTGGAATTAATAGAGCCTTGAAAAGGTCCTAGGAGGACTTTACTTGTTCTTGTTTCAACAAGATATACCTCTCTTCCACTTTTATTTTCATTTTCTTTTCCGTTTATTTTCATTTGTAATGTTGTAAGTGTTTTATTGTAATTTTATTTCAATATGAATGAAAGTTTCTTAATAATCTATTATTATATTCTACCTTCTATAGTTTAATATTAATTTTCTTAAAATATTTTCAATCAAGTTGAAAACAATTCTCTTATTTTGATTTCTCATTCAATCTAAAGTGTTATTTTACCTCTCTTCACATTTCATGTGTGTGTTCGACACACTACTCTTTTCTTGTCCTATTATATTTATTTTATTTTAAACCCATCCCTATAAGAATTCACACCATATTATAAACCACTAAAATGGTTGAGTAAATATCTCATTTGGGTGTTTCATAATTTGGGTATGTTAAACGATTGAGATCTTTTGCTGATTTAACATTGTTTGAATTAATATTGTGTATGTCAAATAAAATATGTTATGGATTAATGAAATATTTATGACATGTGGATTCCATGGATTATTGGAACAAAAAATACAAATGGGTTCATGAAATATTGAACCTTCCATCAATGAGATTTTATAACCATTAGAACCCTTTTTAAGGCTTGGATTAAAGCTAAAACTTGGAATTATGATTGAAATCATCTTGTGAAGTGGATATTAATTAAATGAAATGTTTTTCAAACCTCAAGGATATCATAAAATTACATCCCCAATATTGAAATCACCCCAATATTTTAAATTATTAAATAAAATTTCATCAATAAATCATTTTATTTAAGCTATACACCCTCCCAATCAAAATACAAATCAATTAAAAACAATTGACTATTAAAAAGTACCATCACCGAGGATTCGACCCAAGTGTCACTATACACATTAGCAGAGCACCGAAACCTTGAACGGTCTATAAGAAACAATCATCCATGATTCATCCTCTTACCCCACCACTTGACCTCATAATATTTACCCCTTAGATATTTACATTGATTCTATATTTATTAAATGGCCGAATGGTTAAAGTATGTATTTATCTTTATTTATAAATAAAACTAACAGGGATCATAAAAATAGATTTTGTATTCTCATTCTGCATGGTATCATATAAATTTCTTTAATTCTAAGAGAAAAAACATTATATATTCATCACAATTGGTGGGGTGATGTACCATGAGTAGTTGGGCCTTGTGTTTCATGCACCGCCACCCATCACCGTTGCGCCATGTGCCTCTTGTACCTATCGCATGTCACCAACCCTATAGCCTTTCCATAGTGCAATGCGGGTAACACCCCTAATCTGACTCACTCTACAACAATTGTATTAGAGTGTATAACTTCTCAATATTTTACCTATATATTTTCCTCATAACTACAAAATCCATGATAAACAACGCTATCTATTATCAATGATTTTTTCTGATCGTCAATACATACATTTATCAATACTTTTTTAGTACTGATAAAGAGTGGCCTTTATTAGAGCTAAAAAGCTCTAAAAAATATATATTTAAAACATAATTAAATCATTAAAAAACATAAATTAATATATACATATATTTACACTGATAAAAATATAAAATATTTTATTAAATATGATTTATGTATGACTAAATATATATTTACACTTGATATATATGACATTTAATTAAAAATGGAATATAAAATAAAAAGAATATATTATTAAAAAATTTATTTCATATATAAATATATATTGATATATATATTTATATGTTATTTTTTGATTTTTAATTGATATATATATATATTAAATTTATTCATGTTTAATTTTTATTTGTTTAATATTTTTTAAATTTTATTCATTTTTAATATTTATTTATATTTATTTATTAACATTTAATATGTTTTTAATAGAGTTATAATTTACATATATCAAACTTCTGTTACATTAATTTCACACATACATATACTTAATTAATATAGAAATACACACACAAACATAATATTTTTGGTAATTTATTAAATTTTCAATATTCATTTTAGAATTTTATTTATCAACACTACATATAAATTTAATAAATATTATGTTTTTAATCGGTAAATTTTATTGATTTTTTATATTTTTATTCAATATATACTATTTGTTGCTTTTTAATATTTTTCCAAATTTATTCATTTTTAATATCATTTATTCATTAATAATCTTAATTATTTTTTTTAATATTTTTTTAATATATTCATTTTCAAATTTTCTTTGTTTAATATTTTTTTAATTTTTATTTTTTTAATATTTATTTATATGTGTTTATTTATTAACATTTAATGTTTTTAATAGGTTTTAATTTATATAATTAATACGTATTCATTATCATTTTAACATATATTCATTTTTGATTTTTTAATAATCATTATAATTAATAACAATTATTCAATTCTAAAATTTATTTATTTTTATTATTATTTGTTTCATTAATATTTATTTTCATATTTTTATGATTTATTCATTTTTAATTTTAATTTGCTTTATATTTTTTTAAAATTTTATTCATTTTTAATATTTATTCATTTTTATTTATTGATTAAAATTTAATTTTTTTAATACAATTGTAATTTTTATAATTAATATATTTATCCATTTTCATTTTAAGTATTCAAATCTAATTTTTTAAAATTTTATATAATTAATAACTCTTATTCATTATTTTAATATTTTTTCAATCGATTAATTTTTTAATTAAATTTCACTAATTTTTAACATTCATTCATTTAATATTATTTATTCATTAACAATGTTATGTGATTTTTTTACTTTCTTAATAATTTATTTTTTTTAATATTTATTTGTTTAATATTTTTGTAATTTATTCAATTTATATATTTTTTATTCATAATTATTCATATATATATATATATATATATATTATTTTTAATATAGAAATAATTTCATATTGATATATATATATACCAATATATAATGTTTCATTAAATATGATTTATAGAAAAAATATGTATCTACATTTAATAATTCATATAACTAGTGAAATGTAACAATCCAACTTCTCATGAAGGTAAGAATCATTGTTTTCCAGTTTGAATTCTTTGTTTCATCCTTGCAAGGGTTCCTTATGGCCTTAGGAAGGTCTCAAGAGCGTCCAAAGCTTTTTTGGAGTCCATAGTTTTGGAAATTGGAGAGGTAGACTGAGGTGCACAGTTAGCACATGGTTAGTGTTAACTGTGCGACTCAACCATGTGGGGCACTCAGTGTGCAACAAGAGGATGCACAAATTATCTGCAATTGTGCGATCTAGGTTGAATGCATGTGCGAGTGCTATAAAGTTTTTAATAGAGGCATTTTTCACAGTTTGTGCACAGTTAGTCAAACCATACATCTAGCCCATGTGAGAGGGGTTCTTGGACAGTGAAGAGAGCATGGTTGGAGCATGGTTTGGCCAACTGTGTGGCCAAACCATGTGACCCCTTAAAATGTGAGGAAATTTCTTTTTTTCCCTCAAAATGTTTTTAACCCTTCACCCTCATTTCTCTTCTCCTCTAGTGAACATGCAACCCTACTTCCTTCCTCAGTGATCTCTCCCAAGCCTAGGTTAGGCTTGCTGATAACTCCCATATATGGTCTTTGTTTTTATTATCATTGGAAGCTTTGGATCCACAATGGTAATGTCCTTAACCCTTTTTCTTCCTATCATAGTTTATCTTCCCATCTATTGTGTTATTTTGGTGTGATCCCATATGCCCTATTTTTAAGGCATTGACTCATTCTTCTGATTTCTCCCATTTTAGCTCAATTTAAAGGGCGACACAAACGAGGAGAGTGCTACGAGCCTATGGTAGGTGGCCTAGTAATTTCCCCTAAAAGTCTAGGTGTCTTCATAGTATTTTTAGATATGTCACACATCATAATTTTCCATGAATTTCCTATTATATTTTTTTCTCTTCTATTTAATTACATCATGTTACAATATGCCATTATAGCCTTGTCAAATTATTAGAGGATGCCACCCTCATTTATTTCCACCCCTTTGGGTGTGTTAAATTGAATACCCTATTTTATATAAATGTTTAAATGAACAGAACACCGTTTAAGTGTTTTTCTTAGCACTAAAATGTATTTTCGTTGCATAATAAATTAAATGGATTAATTTAAAATGAATGGAAGTGCATGTAAAATCCATGAAACACTTTATATATTATATAAATGGATTATGAATTGTGACCCCCATGGCTAGTTTGGGCTATATGGTTATAAATACATTATTGAAGATCTCTCATGATGATTATTGTTATTAGACATGGATAATGGTTGGAGAAAAAATGGTTAAGGGTTCTATTGATCATGGTGTTTCACCCTCCCCTACATTGGGTGATGGGCATGACATCTCACACAATTTAATTTTATTTAGGTGATGGGCATGTCGTTCCACATTCCTATGCATCAGGTGTTGAGCATGTCGAATCACCCCACTATCTCAAACAACAAGCATGAAATCACACATTCATATGAGATTCCGGGATAGTACCCTTACTAGATCCATTGGCTCGTTAGACTAGTCATGGATGTTTGGGTTATTCCTAGGGTCCAACTAGCACCTATTATCCATGTATATTCCTCTAGATGTTCATACATATAGAGTGTTTATACATGTATACCTATTATATATATATTATTACTATATATATGGTAAACTAATCAGACTCATTCTGGCCTATATCCAAGAAGTTAGAGTCTTCCAAGTGTCTTACTATATCCTTATCCAACTAGTATTTACTTTTCCATTATTGTTTATTATTCATTATACCTACACACTGTTATGCTATACACACCGAATGGATTATTTTAGAAATCATTGGTGGTGGCCTATTGAGTTTATCTCACACCCTACTCGGCCAACCCTTGGTACTCGATTAGAATTTATGACTACATGTGTGTATATTGGAAAATTAACTCTCACATATTCTTTAACTGTTTACTTATAACATAGATCATGGGAGCACAAGACCGAGAATATGCTCATGATGCTACTGTATCTTTCTTTTTTGTATTTTTTGTATTTTTGAATAGATTTTTGTATATTATTATACTCTATATCCCCTGTATCCCCATTTTTTTACATTAGAAATTCATGACATCATTTTTTATTTAACTTAGCCTATGGATTGATTATTAGTACTCCTTATATTTTTTCCTTTTCTGTTGTGCTTATTTATGGTATCTATTTTTTATGTGCTGTTAGTTATATCTTGATTCCACTATTTATGATTATTTATTACTATCACTATGTCAATCTAATATGAAGGTATCATCTCCCCACTATACCACCTCAGACCCTCACTAATAGTTGGAAGCCTTTGGCATATGGGGATACGTGTTTGGGGACATGTGACCCATAAGCTCAGGGCATCATTTTAGTGGCTCCTAGGTTGAGACGTTACAAAGTGGTATTAGATAATATTTTTCTTTTGTCCTACTATTTGGGTATTGGATAGGTGACAAGGATGTAATTTATTTTGGTAATGAGCCTGTGTTTGGGAATATCTAAACCATGCACATGGTTAACCCAAATTACCTGGGATGGGTTATTATCATTTTGGTTTTTTTTCCTATTATAGTTGATTGATTTAACCATAGGGTAATATACATGTTTTGAGAAGTTATTAATATTGAAATTATTAATATTTTGGATTTCCGTTTTCCTTGTATTTCTAAGGTAAGGAGTTATCATCTCATGCATCATCATAGGCACCTTAGGACTTATTTCCATGAATTTTTCCATTCCACGTCTACTTTATGCTTGAATTTTCCTACTGTATATAGTTAGTTCCTAGATTATTATATATGGAAATGTGCTAACACTTCTTGCATGGATAATATAATTAAATTAATTAAAGTTACTACATCAATATAAATGGTGTTTTCCAGCATAGATTGATGATTAAACCTTAATTGGCCAATTATACCATGTTGTGGGTTCTAGACCTACTGGTTCCATGGACCAAAAAAATACCAGTTGATTGGATTACTTGAATTCCAATGGAAATTTATGGATAAAGTACTTCTATAAATACCATATGGCGATTCATGTAATCAAATCATTGTAGATGGCCTGTTATATCCTGATACCAGATGTAAAGGCTATGTTTCATCTAAATGAAATACCAATTTCAATTTATAAGAAGTGTGGATTTTATAAATTGGAAATGGAAACACATTTAAGTGTACTGTGATATATATATATATATATATAAATATAATAGTATGGAATAAAATTAAATTAAAACTTTTAAATGAATAGTTACCGCTAAAAGGGTATTCCAATTTGAAAGTAAAGGGTGTTTTTCTCTATACCTTGCAATTAACACTACATATATTAGAACCTCTACTATGTTGCATGAGACCTAGACCTAAACCTAGCCTTAATAGTGGGCAGTTGGGGGGTGTCTCTTACAGTTATTATGGTTTGTTATGATCTTCTTTTACCACCTAGACCTGGATTCTAGAGCAAGCAGAGATGTGTGGCCTTTTCTATAGGAAGGATATGTACCTATCATACTTTGTATCTATGATATTTTTGAATGATAAAGTCTTTTCTGAGACATGCATTTGGAATTGTAAAACCATGCCACCATGAAGGCCTCAAGTCATACACTAGGAATGTAGTGACAACCATGCACTAGAGGAGGTGGACCCTGAGTCACCATTATTACCCCTAGTAGTGCCACCAGAGGAACCACTAGCTATTCTTGATATGGGAAATCAGACACAATTTTGAGAGGGTTTTCTTTGTATAATACTATCTATGAAAGGTATTTCTCGACCTGCCCTGACTATGGAAAAGTTGACTCGATAGTTCCAACAGTATCCTCCTACCACCTTTTTAGGGGATGGTAGAACCTAGGTTATAGAGTCATAACTAGAATCCATGTTTTCTATTTTTGATTATCTAGAGATTCTTCCAGAGAGGAGTACACCACCAATAGTGTCTATAACAAATCTAGTCCATGTGATACAAACTAAAGTAGTGTGCAATGTATACAACAAGTAAAATAGTTTCACAAGTGAAATTCTCATATAAAAGGTAATAACTGCAAAGTGATAATATCCAACCAAACAAGGATCCTAGTAAATAATAGTGAAGCTTCTATAACAAGGAAACTATAATAGAAATAAACAAGAAATACCATCTATTCTAAAAATAGTAAGTTGATACCCATACCAGGTCTATCTGTAAACATGTAAAAATATCCATCACAACCACGCCATGTAACCAAGTTTATAACATCCATAATGGTTGCATTGTGTAATCATAATTTTCCACAATGTCCATGCCATGTAATAAAAAGTATCAGACAAAAAATGGCTAGATCCAAGGTATAGAAGACCAAGGCATCCACATCAAGTCCTAGGAGAATCTTGATAGAAACTTGATAAAGACTTGGGTGGGGTCCAATGATCATTTAATTATAATATATACATTATGATCCCAAGAAATCCATATCTAAGTGGTAGTAAGGTCCAAGGAATCCTATGGAATCAAGTCCCAAGGAGGAAACGGGACCAAGGCATCCACTACCTAAATCAAGACCCAGGAGAGAAACATCCATTGAATCTTATGGAATTAGGATCCATGTTAGAACAACCAAGGCATACCATACCATAATAAATTCATCATATCATTCATTCATTATATCATGAGTTCATCCAACTCATATAATAGTTTCCATTTAAATAATCAAAACAATTAACATCCTGTTGTCACATGGAAAAGCAGGATCAACTCTCTCCAAACATTCAATTAAATTAAATTAAATTTAATTTATATAAAGGCTTAACCTAACTATGAAATCTTATACTCACCCCAAGGGGGTATAAAAATACTAAAAAACACAGGCACACCCCATGGGTTCCCAAGGTTGGGGAAATAACCTGTAAAATTCTCAAAGGAACTAGTGGGCATTCTTAATAGGTTCCAAATCATCCAATCCAATTATCAAATTAATTAAAGGGGAAATTCTAGAAAGTATAGTGTACGGAACAACTAAAGATAGCTATATAAAACACCAAACCACCGAGGAAAGTTATAGAACACCTACCATAGGTATTTAATAGATCACTCATCCAGTATCTAGATCTGATTCGATCCATATCAAAATAAAAATGTATAAAGGACGAAAAGACGAAAAATAGGGCATATTAGCTTGCACTTAAATAACTATTTTCATACCAATAAGAATTAATAATGAAAAAATATGATTAAATAACTTACCGAGATGAATCCAATGAGAATGAAGATGTTTGATTATGAGATTAGATGGAAAATCAGGAGAAAAATCTATGAAATTGGCTTCAAAGGATCTCTCCAACATTCAAGGCTGTCCACTAGAAGAGAAAAGAAATGAATTTTAGGTTTTAAAACATTTTAAGGGTGAAATGGAAATTTACCCAAGATATAATGGGATTTATAGTTTTTCCACATGGTTTGTCAAATTGTTCACCCTTAATTACTTTAAGTGAAACCTCGCACGATTCATGCACACAATTTTCCTAACAGTGCTCAAACTGTGAAAAAACCCCTACTAAAAAATCTGAAGTTTTCACATGAGTGTGTTCCAAAGGTTGAAAATTTTACTCAAAATATAATACCTCTAACACCACACTGTCTAGACCAATATAGTTAGGGGTAATTGTGCGACCTGTCCCATATGGTTTCTCTTAACCACGTGGCTTGTATGTTTTTCCCAAAAAGTGGGGTTCTAGGCTCTAAAAAATACCTAGACACCCCCAATACCCCCATGATATCATTGAGAACTTACATTAGGTAAAAACCAATCATTTAAACTGAAAAATGAATGATCTGTACCTCATAGGGAAACCTGGGATCTTACAATCATCCCCCCTTATAGTAATTCATCCCTAAATTGCCCTTGCAAGGGTGGTCAAGAATCACCCAAGAATAACTTCGGTCACTGAGCATGTATATCAATCTCCCACTCCCAAGTCTCATCTTAAAAATGTTCATTACACCATAACACCCATACTATAGTAACTAACCGGCCTCATAGAACCTTTTTTCTCATGTAAACAATACGAATATGATGCTTTTCAAAGGGAACATCTACCTATAACTCCACCTCATCTAGATGTAGAGTGTGAGACATGTAACGACCCAATGTTTTATCAATGGAAAATAACTTATTATAATTATTTCATATAATCACATAAAATCACAATACAATGAACTACTAAGTACTACGTGACCTTTAAACATAATATTGTCACTTCTGTGATTTTAATTTTGAAAATCTAAGATACATGGTTGCGATCAGAAAGATATTTTGAGTCTAATGGAACAAACATAATTTTGGGTGAATAGTAACCTACCCTTATGAATAGAAACCTACCTTTTTGAATATTAATATGACCCTTATGAATAGTAAACCAACCAAAATAATAGTAACCTCACCCATGAATTTATGAATAAAACTTAGGCATCTTATAAGTGATAATATGACCATAGTAAAAGTATTGGTATTTTTGTAAGTCATAACTAATTAATTACAATTAATGAATTAATTTAAAAGAAAATATATTTTCATAAAATGTGTTCATAAATTAAAAATTTTATGTCTTATGGTTTAAATATAATTTTATAAGACCTTATGTAATTTTTGAAATCATTATAAAATCAGTTATAGTTTTAAAATCTGTATTTTTCAAGTAAATTATGATTTTAATTAAAAAAATGAATTAATCATATTTAGAATGTTATTTTTGAAAACGGAGTTCATTTTTTTATTCTAAATGTTGAAAAATGGTTAGGGTGAATTTTTGGGCTTTTTTCTAAAATACTTGAATTTTTGATGAATAGTAAAATATGACAATTCACAATAAATGCTAAAACCTGAATTTCTACATCATGCTTGTGTCATGGATGATGTAAATGTCCATTGGTTCGAACTCACATGCACATATTACTATTTTTGGTCACCATAATCATTACTATTTTTTTTCTTATGAAAAAATAATAAACTAATGATTAAAATATTAAGAAAACCCTCCTCCCCTCCACTATAAAATCCACCCACACTCCCCTTTTCTCTTCACTCCTCTAAAGCCTTGTTCATTATCTAAATTATTCCCAAATATCTCCCCATTATCCTCCCCCATGTCTAGTATCCCTTGGTCTCCTTAAAAGACCAAATCCTCTCCCCTTAAGAGGCTCTCAAAGGAGATAATCTCAAGAGGTAAATTCCTCTTTCCAATTCTTTTATTTTCTTTCAAGTTATTTTATTTCCTTTTTTATTTACTCACCTACCTTCACCCAAATGGTATGATAAATCCATTAAAATAGATTTACTATAATTATATTATGATAATGGGATATTTTATCATAATCTCTTCTTCCACCTCCTTTTATACTATAAATGAAAACATCGTCCGAGATGTGTTGATTTATCACATTCAAGGACAACGTGTTTTCAATTTGAATTACCATATTATGGATTAGTCATTAAACCATTTTAATGGTTGAACCAGATCATAATATATGTATTTTATCTTATTTAATGTTCTATAATCCTTATAAATTCATGATGTAAAATAATAATACAAAATAAGTTAATTATGATAAAAATCGCTAAATTAATCCAAGTGTTTAACATTAATGTTTTATATAATGATTCACCTTCACTCCAAATAAACAAATGAATTTTACAACCATATAAAATTATGGATGTTAAATAATAAAATATAACTTCAATTCTAGACAACCACTCTCATCATACATGTGTATCCAGACATGAATATAAGTGAACCGGTCATTAAAACCAAGGAAACAAAAGGACCCGAACAATGAAATTGAACCTCATAACCAATAAAAAAGGTTATGAATGAACTCACAAAGGTTATAATAAATCATTTACATGTAAAATAGGTTCTTAAATTATTAATTAATGAACCTAATTTGATTATTCAGGTCATTAATATCAAGTGGAGAACACCATCAGACTTAAGGTAAGGGATCCTCTCTTTCTCACATTTATTTAATAATCTCCTCTATGTTATGCCCTTTTACGTATAATTAAAAATGATGAGGTATGATTTTTCACCTCATTCATACTACCATAATTATTTATAAGTTATTATAAACCCATTTCTCTCTCATTAAACCCTCTTAAGTACACCCGATACTATGACGATAATCCGTAAGGGATTCTACCTGAACCTCTTTTGTTCCTTTGGGTTGCCTTATCAACATCTTACCAAAATGAATTTATCTTATCCTTTTATGTGAATATTATAAATTCATTTTACATGTACCAAATTCATTTATCAAGAGCATTTCATCATTCTCTTTTGGGGATATACACGTTTTTCAGTGATTCCCTCCTCAATACTACTCGATAAACAAACATGTTTTGAGGGAACTTCCCAAATTCTTACCTGATTTCAAGTGAAATATATCTTATGTTTGAAGCAAAAATTTTATTTATAAAATCATTCTTTTTATTATGAATACATTCTTGGAACACTTCTGGTTTTATATAAAGGATTTCTCTCTTTTCTATTTTAAAGGCTCTATAGTATTTTCCTTAAAACCGTACAAAAATGTTTTAATGCTAAAATTTCTTAAATACTATTATTAAATGTTGTCACTTATACTTGAAATCACTTACCATGAAACATTCCTATTCTACCTTATGAATTTACTTTTATATTTTATTTTCTTTCTTTCATGTATACTTTTATGTTATGCCCATTTTTCATGCTTTATGTCATGATTGTGGTACCCAATTCTTTCCATGGGTAACCCTTATGTTTATGTACGATTGATTATTTATGGTTATTTATGTAGAAAATATATTCATAATAATTTGATATGGGTGTGCCCAGATAGCATGTAACGCCCCGACCCTAGTTACCCAGAGTGGGTGCATTATTATGTAACATTGGCATGATCACAAAAGATCAAGTCTCGAAAGACCGGTTAGTTTAGTAGCCTTGGAAACACTAGATACATTCATAAATGTTACATTACATCATAAAGTGAAAAAATACAATAACATAGTATCCATATTCCACACTCATATCCCCTTCAGACTATCCCTGCAGGTCAGTCATAAAATATTTCTTCACATCCTGGGAAAAATAAAACATAGAAAGGGG
The DNA here is from genome assembly GCA_963277665.1 of Viscum album. Classification (NCBI taxonomy): domain Eukaryota; kingdom Viridiplantae; phylum Streptophyta; class Magnoliopsida; order Santalales; family Viscaceae; genus Viscum; species Viscum album. The sequence goes on from OY728130.1 coordinate 923,153,078, forward strand.
TGAGCTCAGATAATCAGTATGGATAACAATATAGCAGAAACTTTCATAAATAAACATAAAAATTTAAGGAAATGTATTACTAAAACAAAATCCTTTTAAACTTGAACTTCAGCATAATATGGAAAAAGTAAAATGAAATAATTCCATTCACTTACTCACATGGATATTCTACTAGTCGAATAATCACATGCAATATCAAAAACCACTTTCATAATGATGGAATGCATAATGCTAGACTATCATAACCACGTAGCCAAGGCCTCGTGCCAAGACTACAAATAATATTTTTTCAAGGCCTCGTGCCAAGACACTAGTTTGTCTCATGATACCTACCGATGCATCAAGGAGCTATATCAGGCTCCACCCGTAACTTATTAAGTCCAATGAATTCCTCATATGAACAAGTTTAAACATATCATAAACCATAACATAATCAGATCACATAAAACATGAATAAAGAAAACATAACATTTCCACATTTCAATCACAAGATATAAATACAACACATTCATATAATAAAAACACCATCGAAACCATTTTCAATAGGAAAATAAAAGAAAATTAAAACTTTGGTATTTATTTTTTATTTAAAAAAAGTTATGGCTTGTAGAGGAAGCCGAAACTCAAATAATGGTCACAGCAGCGGAGAAGTTGTTGTCACCGCATACGTAAGAAAAAACATTCCTTTCGTCGTTTAGTAAAAATGATTTGTATAAAAAGATTCCTTTTGAATAAAAGTAAAATTCAATGGGGTTTATACACCGTATAAAGGAAATTTGTGTATAAAACAAAATATGTCTCAATGAAAGGAGATTGAGATGAAGTCCCTTACCTCGTGTCCGACTTGACTCGATCATTCTTTAACCTCATGAATAATAAAATAGAGTTAATTTATACTTTCTTAAGAACATTTTTCAAGTTAATTATTCCTTTTATATCACTTATTACCATGTTATTAACATTATGTAATTATTTAAGTTAATAACGGTCGTTTTGTCGATCTTTGGTACTTGAGTCAAAAACAAACTTCTTAGAATTAAAAGTTGTTCATGTGGTAAAATATCCATTATATACAGAATTATATTCATGATGTAGATATCATATATATCATATATATCCAGTATATATATGAATTTATAATATTAAATAACATTTAGAGGTAATAAATGAAATGCACCGTTAATGGAGACGGTAAGCCGTACGTACGCATGAACGCTACTTTCATTTATATTTCGTATTTAATGGACTGAAATCATAATTATAGAAAGGTATATTATAATTCCAGTATAATATAATATATAATATCATTTACTCCATCCTTTACACATCCCACATATGGCATTAACGATTCAAATCACTTTGAGGGGGCGGTAGTCTGCACTTCCTAAAATGAAATTATTGCGTTTACCCATAATGGAAATCATAAAGGTATGCCATAAATGAAAAATACAGAAGAATAAGGAAAATATAAACATAATATATATCATATATAAATATAGTGACATCTTAATGGCCACCATGAGAGGTGTTAAAAGAAGATTGAACAATCATCATTTCATGAGGCAGTAATTCGCCAACCACAGAAACAATATGTTCTTTAACCATTAGATGAAGGTGTGTGTAAGTTTAAATAAAATTATTCTCATAAAAACATCCTAGCATATTGAAGATACTGGTTTTGGTACAAAAGAAAGGAATTAAAAGAGTTTAAGGGGTTGGAGAAGCAAAATAAAACAAAAGAATATAAGAGAAGACATTACCTTCAAATCGGTTACTCTTTTCGATTTGAGCCAAAGGATTACTTGGAAAGACTTCTGACCAAAGTGAGGCTTCTATGAGTAATATAGGGAAGTTGAGAGAGTATTTGGGTAGATTTTGGCCGAGAAAAATGGCTTTGAAGGTGTGAATAAGGTGGTAGATGTGGCGGCCTTTTATAAGAGGAGAGGAGGGGCACTTTTGGAAAGTCATGAAATGTTACATTATTATGAAGTGATTTTTGGATTTAAAAGGTCCCACAATTATATATTTCTAGGATAAGGTGATAAGGGTTCGAAATCTACTCATCCAATAGGTTTTTGACAAGTGTAAGTCTTATATTTTAAATTATCTTTTCATTTTATTTAAATCGTTAATTAATGAGGTAATCGCTGCATCATCATGGTGTCATAAAAAATTTAATTTATTTAATGTCTAAAAATTATGAAAAAAATATCATGATGTAGGAAATATTTTTATATTTCTAATGGATATTTTTATTTGAAAATATAACTTTTATAACACCTTGTAAAAATTGTTTTAGTAAAACAATACATGTTTGTGACATTTTTATTTTTACTTTAAATAAAATGTATTAATGTCATTATCTTACACAAGTGGCTCCATGGGGTCCCAAAAATCGTCCCATGGTTTTTCTGGGTCGTACATGACTCATCCAATAAGGGTAGGACATGTGTCAATATATTTTTATGTTCTTATAATATCATTTTTACCTTAAATTACCTTAATTACCTCTAATCGCGGTTAATAAAACTCAATAGTTACTATTCAACAAAAATTATTTTCATCCCATTGAACCACATTTTACTTACTAATGACAACCATGTATGTAGTATTTTTGAAATTCCATACACAGAAGTGGTAATGTTTCATTTAAACGAAAAATCAGTTTTTTAACTACCACTTAGTGGTTTCACTATTCATCAAAAATTGAAGTTTTTCAGAACAATACCAAAAATTCACTCTAAGCTATATTTGATATTCCAAATTCAAAAATGATGTATATTTTAAAAAATTAAAAAAATATAAGTTGCATTAATTAATTTTATAATTAATTCCTTTTGTCACAACAAACAACGTGTTTTTAAGAAACAATATATATCAAAAGATTGGCAATTATTTATGTTCAATTTCAAAGTGAAATTAATTCTAATGACCACCATTGGATAAAATGGTAAAAATATATTCTAATTATACTTTAAAACCACTCAATAGTATAATTTATCACTATAAATTATTTTGATTAAAAAAGTTGTTTTTAAGTATTTTTTTACTATTTATAGAAAATTGTAAGTTCTCAGAAAATTACAAAAAATTCAACTTAGGATAATTTCGATATTCCAAATACAAAAATGAATTCCATTTTGAATTATAAAATTAATATAATTTCAAAAATTGGTTATTACTATTCATAACATCTACTTTGATTGGTCGCGGTGTGTTAGAACTCGAGGTTGCGTACAACACACGCTGCTCTATTATTCAAAGTGAAGTGTACCATGGAAGCTTGTGGTGTTCTATTCCCCCCTCCTTCAATAAATTGAATCCTCGTAATTTGAAATTGTTCTTCAAAAATAAAAGGTTGAAAGTAGAAAATACCTTTGTGGAAAACCCACATCGGAAATAAGGTTAAAATAATTTCGCCTTAATAAGAGGGAAAGGGAAATGAAAAAGTCACCACTAAATTATGATATCTATTAGGAGAACATTGGTGGAAATTAGAGACATATAATTGGAGGAAAAACATAAATATTTGTAGGGTGTGATTGAGGTCATCAATCACAAATAAGTGTAAAATTGAGGGCCTCAATGCCTTCAATCTATGGTGAATTAAAATATCATCAGTTGAACAAAACATAAGGTATTAGGATAACAAAATTTTTTAATATCCCTTTCCTAAAGTTTAAGAATTAATTTATTCATAGAATAAGAGAGAGTTATATATATATATACTTGACAAGTAGAGTTTCAACCTTCAACTAATTTTTTCCACAAACTCATCTTTCCTTCAGAAGATAATAGAACTCAAAAATATTATATTTATCCTAATCGTACAAGGTTCCAAATATGAACACATACCATTTAGATTAGGAAAACTATTTTGTAATAACCAGGGACTTCCTGTAGGCTAGTGGTAGGTAATAAAGGCCTGTTGCACTATGGTTGTGGGTTCGATTCCTGCAGCTTTGTCCGACGCGACGGGTTATCCCCCAACCTGCAGGTTGTCCTTTTCCTAAAACTATAGTATTATAATATCCACAAAATAATCTTCAGAAATGTTTTAACCTTAAAAAATACTATCCAAAGATCAACTTAATCCATTCCAACCTTTATAGTTATCCAAAATACCTCTGTCCAGACTTTCTCTAAAAGGTATCTAAATTCCAAAATCAATTGTAACATCAGATTCCCCAAACAAAGTAAAGTTTCTCTTATTGTCACATACTAAAAATATGATTACCTTTATCATATTAAAACCTTAATGAAAACAACATGTACTACAATAAAATCCTTATATATATCACATTATTCTTATAACCAGAATATAATCCTTGAGTCCAAAAGTACCAATACATTAATTATTCCACTTCAACTGTAGTAATAGCATAAGATTGGCCTTGATCCCTTGGCCTTTTCTGAGGTAAGTTTCCTTGGCTCTTAGGGAATTCATTTTCATAATGCCCCATTTCTCTACAATTGTAGCATTCAACATTGACAACCTATTTCTTTCCCTTACAATCACGAGCCTGGTGACCTTTTTATCCACATTTATAACAAACTCCCATTCCTTTTAGGCAAGTACCAGGGTAATTCTTCCCACAATTATCGCATAATGAAAAATCCTTCTTTCCCTTTTTCCCTTTATCTATCTCTTGTTCCACCATTCTCTTCTTCTCTTACTTTACTTTATTGCCATAATATTTAGAGAATTCCTTTTCTTTCTTGATAGCACATGAGACAATATCTTCATACAACGAGAAATATTGTGAGACTAAGGTTCGACAGAGAAACGGTTTTAACCCATCAAAGAAATGATCAATATTACTTCTTGGGTTATGTATATAATCTGCTGCATGCCTCGCTAACCTTGTAAAGTTAGCCTCATACTTTGCAACATTCTCATCCACCTTTTGTCTCAGACTTAGAAATTTCCCTTCCGTATCTGCTCGATGGTCACGGGGGAAGCATTTTTCTAAGAAAAGATCTTTGAACTCCCACCATTCCATATTTGATACTTCATCATCTTCCTTTTTGATTTGTATCAATGACCACCATTGATCAGCATCTCCAGTGATGCGGTAAACTTCCATGACAACGTTTTCCCTTTCACTTCTCCCTAAAGCCAGAAATATTTTCTCCAGGGAATTTATCCATAGCTCAGCTACTAATAGATTTGTACTCCCATTGAATGTTGGTGGTTATTTCCTCATGAAGCGATCTAACATTGATCCTCCACACTACGGATCAGGGTGCTCCATACAGGTAAGGTTATTATTCATAACCTGAGTGAGTTGTCCCAGTATGGTGATAAGATGAACAACACCAGTTGCATCACCAGCTCCACTATAATTATCTTGAGTAGGAGGAAAATCCCTACATGGAGTGCATGCATTGATACGGTTTACATTCCTTCCACTAGGTTCCATTTCTAAACAATGTCATAAACTAGATTAGTTTATGAATCAAAATACATAATAACAAACTTGAAAAACACTTAACATAAATTACACAGTTTATGGATATAATCCATTATCATAAAAATGTTTTCTTTGAGGAAGTATATACTCATAAACCCTTCATAATGGTTTGTAAGGAAAATGAGAATTATCCTAAGCATATCCCCCAGGAGTGTCGTAACCAAGAGTGCAGCAAGGTCCGTTGTTGTGCACCAGTTCCCATTCGAGTCTAGCTCAAAGCGATGTTTTCAGGTTTTACCCCTAGGTACATCTGTGCCAGAGCCGCCTCTACCTGCTCGTATCCAGACAGGAATGTATTGCTCGGAAAACTCACAAAATCTTTACAATACCAAAATTCTAGGAAGTTCTTCTATACTATTCCTCAAATTCCATCTTAGGTCTATGTGCTCTAATCAGAGTTTAGCTAAATATAGCTTCCAAGGTTAGTACTAAACTGCCTCTGATACCAACTCTAACACCCCGACCCCAGTTACCCAGAGTCGGTGCATTATTACTTCACATTGGAATGATCACAAAAGATCAAGTCTCGAAAGACCGATTAGTTTAATAGCCTTGGAAACACTAGATACATTCATAAATGTTACATTACATCATAAAGTGAAAAACTACAATAACATAGTCTCCACAGTCCACACTCATATCCCTTTTAGACTATCCCTGGAGGTCAGTCATAACATATTTCTTCACATCCTGGAAAAAATAAAACATAGAAAGGGGTGAGCTCAGATACTCAGTAAGGATAGCAATATAGCGGAAACTTTTATAAATAAACATAAACATTTAAGGCAATGTATAACTAAAACAAAAGCCTTTTAAACTTGAACTTCAGCATAATATGACAAAAGTAAAATCACTAGTGCAGAAAACGTTTTTTACGTCGGTTATTTTTTATTATTTACGTCGGTTTTTAGGCGACGTTAATACGGACGACGTTATAAATAACGTTTTTTACGTCGGTTATTTAAAACCGACGTAATATCCCTAACATCACGGTGGTTATCACGTCGGTTCATATAATAACCGACGTGATAAATATGCGCGTGGGGCTTTATCACGTCGGTTATTCCCTAAACCGACGTGATAAAACGCCTGGGATATCGTTTATCACATCGGTTATGTCATAACCGACGTGATAAACCCTTCCCCTGGCCTTTTATCACGTCGGTTATTTAGGAAACCGACGTGATAAAAAGGCCTGGGAAACATTTTAGCACGTCGGTTATCCAATAACCGACGTGGTAAATCGATTCCCAGGCCTTTTAGCACGTCGGTTATATTAAGAACCGACGTGATAAAATCCCCGGGAACGGTTTATCACGTCGGTTCTAGAAAAACCCGACGTGATAAACCCCTCCCGATTTATTTACCACGTCGGTTATAAAATAACCGACGTGAAAGAAATTTTTTTTTAAATAATTGCACTGCTCTCACCAAAAAGCAACCAGAAACCAAACAAAAATAACCATGCCAGCCCTCCCCCAAGCCCCAACTGAACCCCACCCTCATCTATACCCACCTAACAACCTGGCCAGCCCTCCCCCACCACATTGGAGCCCCACCACAACCCTTGGACACCCCCCACCCCTTGGACAGCCCCCCCACCCTCATTTACACCCCCACGACCCCTAGTATAGCCGCAAACACCCATTGGACACCCCCCCCTCATTTACACCCAACCGGCCCCTTGGACAGAACTCCCAGACACCTTGGACACCCCCCACCCCTTGGACACCCCCCACCCCTTCGACAGCCCCCCACCCTCATTTACACCCCCCGAACACTAGGACAGCCCCAAACACCCCTTGGACACCCCTCCCATATCCCTTGGACACCCCCCCACCCCTTGGACACCCCCCCACCCCTTGGACAGCCCCCCACCCCCTGGACACCCCCCCGACCCCTTGGAAACCCCCCTACCCCTTGGAAACCCCCCCATCCCCTTGGACAGCCCCAAACACCCCTTGGACACCCCTCCTATATCCCTTGGACACCCCCCACCACTTGGACACCCCCCCACCCCTTGGACAGCCCCCCCCCCCCACCCTCATTTACACCCAACCGACTCCTTGGACAGCCCCAAACACACCTTGGACACCCCTCCCATATCCCTTGGACACCCCCCACCCCTTGGACACCCCCCACCCTCATTTACACCCCCCGACCCCTAGGACAGCCCCAAACACACCTTGGACACCCCTCCCATATCCCTTGGACACCCCCCAAACACCCACCCACCCCCTTGGAACCTCTCCCCCCATACCAAAATCCAGACCAGAAAAACCATCAACAGTAGACCAAAACAAGAAGTAGAGAAAAATTAAACATTCACTTATATAACATTCAAAACTTACACTATCAACTTCAAAAAAAACTAAATCCAACCTAAACGACTACGAAATACACAATTTCATTGACAATATTCAAAATTACATTTTACATTACAAACAACTAAAAGTCAATCAAACCTGTAAAATAATTTGACCACTCCACTTGTAAGTGTTTGATATCTTCAGCAGTAAAGGTTTGAGGGTCATCAAAAAGCTACAAAGGAAAAGGATAGTAGTCAACGTGTATAATGAATAAATCAAATTGAAATATTATGAGAAAGAGGAAATCTTACCAGGTCAAAACTCAGAACTGTCCCAGTTGTTATTATTTCATACATAAATCTTAACATGTAATATCCGCATTCGATGATGCCTTGTTGCTCATGAAATTTCTGTATGAATGAGTGTAAATTCAATATATTATTTTTATGTAATAAATCAAAATGTACAAATTATAAATGGATATTTACCTTCGCATGTACATATTTGATCTTGTAATTCCTTTTCTTTTCGTTTTTTCGAAAGTGGACCCATGCCCTGTTAGAAAATAATACGAATGGGGTAAATTTAAAATTCATTATAATATATAAAACTATTGTGAAATTGAAACTTACGTTTCCAATATATTCTTAAAACTTTCTCGCACATCATCATGGAGAGAGCATATCCAATAAAGTGTTTTCTCCCTAGGGCAAAAAACCCCTAACATCCAATGATCCCTGAGAAAAGGAAATTTAAGAAAAGGAAATTTAACGTTAGTGGTTTTTTATGTTAAAAGATAATTAACTCTTTGAGAGGGATGTGTTTCATACCTCTCACAAAAAGGCATCATCCAACACTGTGTGATTACATTCTTTTCAAATCTATCAGCAATATAAAGCATTCTTTGTTCCTCATCCAATGCACATGCTTCAGGGGAAATCAATTGTGGGTCCACGAATCCATATACATCTGTCAGCTCATTCCTCTCACAAATTTTATACATATACCTAATACAAAGCAGACATAAGTATACATTTTTAATAAATATAACGCAAGGAAAAGGTGTTAAGACTTACATGATAAAAATTTGCACCACGTTGATGCCCAACTTATCTCCAGTGACAAACTCCATGATATCAGTTTTCATAATCCCCACACATAGTTCACGTCCACAGACATGAGCTTCCATTGTAAAGTCATAATGATCCGCCAACAAATTTGAATATCTTGACAATTTGTCAAGACTGCTAGTATCTGCATCTGATGTCATAGCTATCTGTCTTTGTTGTTGTCTATACAGTATTTCTTTACCTTTGAAGTATTCCTGTAAAAATAAATTGAAAAATATATTAGTTTTCAAATGATAAAACATTAATAAAAATATAAAATAAAAGATATAACATCCATACCTCTATGGTAATGAGTCGAAGAAGTCTGGATGGCCAAAGTAAAAAATGGCCGATACTATGTCCAACTGTCGTCACCTCATCTGTAGGTAATGGTATCCGAGCTGATCTATCTATAATATCCTGTACAGTGACCCTCTGATTCTCTACCTCTAACTGTTGATGATGAACTGTATCTCCTATACAATATACCATCCCATATGCAACTATATGATGTTGAGGATCATCAACATACAACTCACAATAAGTAGGTAGCTGCGGCGGAGGAGGAGGATCAAAAATGGGGTCCGCAGGCTGAGGTGGGGGAGTGGGAGCTACTGGGAGAGGTGGAGTGGGAGCTGCACCCTGAAATTGTCTTTGCAAGTCTGCAAACATTAACTGCACCGATGCTCTAATCTTGTCCTCCATTGTCGCATTAATATTATGGACTTCAGCCTCCAAGGATTCTATTTTTTTTATAAACTCCCTCAACGTTAGAAGTTGAGGAACGTGGCAACACTTTTCTTACCGATACACCTGCCGGATATCCTCTTACACGGCCAGGATGTTCGGGCTTTCCCAATGCCACAGATAAAATATCTTCCCTCCCAGATGGTGTAAATGTCCCCTATGAACTCTGCTCCTCAAGAGAGTCCTGTAATAATTAATTGAACATTTCTATAATGATTGGAAATATATGACGAAAATAGTAAACTTAAATAAATAAAATAGATATCTTACAATCCTCTCAACTACGAGTCTCGATTCTTCCGAAAGATATTGTCCTTTTTTGCCCTTCCGAGCTCTTTTCCATTTCTCATGTCTAGATGGAGGGGATGGAGGGGCCACCTCTCCAGAGCTTGAAGACTCAGCTCTTAGTTGTTGAAATTTTTCTGCCATCATTTGTTCTTCCAATAATGCATACCCTCCCCGAGATAAACTATGAGGGTATACATTTTTAGATTGGATCTCTTGATGAGCTTTCCTTGTTTGCTGTAAATTAAGAATAAGTAATCATTAACAAAACAATAATAAGATCATTTATATAAGAAAGCTTATAAAAGTTTACATTGCCCTTACCAAAAATGAATCTTTTCTTCTACTTTCAAAAAATTCTCTCCATGTGTCTTCATCTATAAAAGGATATATACGACATGGATTCTCACGACTCCTATGACCATAAATGAAATCAGATGAGAGGGTTGATTTGAAATCCCTCCATCTCCTAGCAGCCAACGATAAGCATTTCTTCCTGACTCCTCCAGTGTCAGGAATATCAAATGTCATCTGATAAAAAAGAGGTTAAAAATATTATATATATACTAGAAACATTTAAAGAACAGTCAAACAATAGCAAAAGATCTTACCAAAATGGTCTCCCACAGCTGAGAAATTATCGCCTTATCCACACTTCTCCAATAATCATAGAGAATGCTTACTTTGCTCTTAGCCTGAGTTGCTACAAAACCCTTAAAATCTTTAGCATTTGGACCTCTAGGAAGATCATCATCATCAAACTCCATGACTATCCTCTCCTCCTTCGTACGGGCAAGTGATAATTTTGGTAAACGTGTGCACCCACGCTTACCAACCTTTGAACTCTTTTTCGTAATAAGAGCATGTGAATGTTCCTCCCCAGATGTATGACCAATATGCTCATCTCCAGAATCATGTGGCTGATCAACTGATTGATCTGTCATTTTCCTTCAAATCAAAAAAACAAACATTAGTTCACAAATAGAAAAGTGTACTAAATTACATAATAGTAAACATTGGTAATATGGTAAGCATGTTAAACAATGATAAACATGGTAAACACAGGCAAAAGGTTGCCAAGGAGTTGGCCTAAGAAAGCTGAAAAGTGGACTCACTGATGCCACCGGCCGGCCGCTGGCTCACCACCGGCCGGCTGGTGGACCAGACAGCCTTCCTCTGTCTGGACCACCGACCGGCCGCTGGATCACCACCGGCCGGCCGATGGACCAGACAGAGAGCCTTCCTCTCTGTCTAAACCACCGGCCGGCCGCTGGCTCCTCACCGGCCGGCCGCTGGTGATCCAGAAAGAGAGGAAGGCTCTCTGTCTGGTCCACCGGGCGGCCGGTGGTGATCCAGCGGCCGGCCGATGGACCAGACAGAGAGCCTTCCTCTCTGTCTGAACCACCGGCCGGCCGCTGGCTCAACACCGGCCGGCCGCTGGTGATCCAGACAGAGAGGAAGGCTCTGTCTGGTCCACCGGCCGGCCGGTGGTGAGCCAGCGGCCGGCCGGTGGTTCAGACAGAGAGGAAAGCTGTCTGGACCACCGGCCGGCCGCTGGCTCAGCACCGGCCGGCCGGTGGACCAGACAGCTTTGTTCTGGACCACCGGCCAACCGGTGATCCACCACCGGCCAGCCGGTGCGCCCAGGACTTCTCCTCTTTACGGTTTTTATTGTTTTATCGTTTTGGTTTGATACATATTTTAATAAGTAAAAAATTTACAGTATCTAACATTATATGAAAAAACTAAATGTAAACAAGAAATAAACTTGTGTTACCTGTAATTTTAGGAATGTACAGTTGGATTGTTTTCCCAAATTCCTTCGTCGTGATCGTTCCTTATGGCACAAACCATGTCTTCAACATACTCATCATTATGTTCTGTTAATCTTTCCATGGAAGTAGGGATCTCACATAAATCAGCATCTTCATCAAATTCATCCTCACCAACATATTGGTTTTTCCCTTGTAAAACAACATCCCACTGCATATCTGATTGATCTACTACATAGAAAATTTGTTTGGCATGTGTTGCCATTATAAAAGAATCAGCTGTGTCTTCCAATCTATTCAGATTAACAAGTGTCATTCCAAATTCATCGTGTCTGACACTGTTGTTACCGATAAACCATTTACAGTTAAAAACGGGAACTTTAATTTTAAAGTAATCAGCCTCCCATATGTCTTCAATCACTCCATAATATGCACTTGATGCCGAAATTGGGTTTCTGTCCTTAGCACTCGAAAAATGCATTGCTTCTGCAAACACCATTACACCACTATTCTGAACTGCACTTCTGTTGTCCTGAGCTTTCGTATGAAATGTATAGCCATTAATGTCATAAGTGGACCATGTTATCACATTTAAAGATGGACCACCCACTATCCATTTTAATGTCTCTGATACATCTGATCTACCAAGCAAGGTCTTTTTAAACCATGGAAAAAAAGTTTTGTTGTGCTCATTCAAAATCCACATTTCTTTCTTCTTTGGATGACATTGTTTCAACTCATTAATATGCAATGTGATATACGGTTGAACATCAGCTATGTTATTCAAGATGTATGATTCTAACTTCTTCATATGTTCAGCTGACAGTGATTTGACTTTCAAGCCACGAATCCCCTTTCCCTCATTATTAACCCGTTCATGGCGAGATGGAGGCAAACCTATGTGTTGCGCCGTAGCCAAGTAGCTCGTACAAAACTCTGCTACCTCCTCAGAAATATACTTTTCAATAATGGAGGCTTCAGGTCGATATGGATTTTTAACATATCCCTTTAATATTTTCATATACCTTTCAAAAGGATACATCCAACGAAGATATACAGGTCCACAAAGCCTTATTTCTCGAACCAGATGAATCAGTAAATGCACCATCATATCAAAAAAAGTTGGAGGAAAATACATTTCCAAATGACAAAGTATAAAAATTGCATCCTTTTCCAAAATGTTCAAAGCATTCACATCAATCGCCTTGTTGCAAATTGAATTGAAAAAATAACACAACCTCATTATAGTCTTTCTGACACGGATGGGCAATATTCCACGCAGTGCAACTGGTAGAATTTGTTGCATCATGACATGACAATCATGTGATTTCATACCTATCAACTTCAAGTCTTTCAATGAGACAAAATTTTTTACATTTGAAGAATAACCTTGAGGCACTTTGATATCATTAAGACACTGACAGAAGCTACTTTTCTCCCTCTTCGATAATGTATGACAAGCCGGGGGAAGAAATGTTCGTCTTCCTTTAGGAGTGGGAGCTAACTCCAAACGTATTCCCATTGACAGTAGGTCTAACCTTGCATTCAACCCATCTTTTGTCTTTCCTTTAATATCTAGCAATGTTCCGATCAAAGAATCACAGATATTCTTCTCCACGTGCATGACATCAATATTATGTTTGACTTCATGATACCTCCAATATGGTAGCTCAAAAAATATTGACCTTTTCTTCCAAATATGTCTATCATTACCAGATTTCTGTGTCTTTCCCAATGTCACATCAAGGTTTTTCACCCTCTCAAAATACAATTCTGGGGATAAAGGTTGAGGAGCAGTATCAAATTCTTGTGAGCCATTGAATGCCTTTTTTAGTCTTCTATAAGGGTGATCCATAGGCAAAAACTTTCGATGACCCATGTACACTGTTTTCCTCCCATGATGCAATTGACAATATGACGTCTGTTGTTCGCAAATTGGACATGCTTTATTCCCTTTAACACTGTATCCAGAAAAATTTCCATATGCTGGGAAGTCATTTATAGTGAATAGAAGCACTGCATGCAGTTGAAAATATTCCATTTTATAAGAATCATACACCCTAATACCATCAGCCCATAACAGTTTCAAATCATCAATCAGCGGTGACAAGTATACATCAATATCATTGCCGGGTTGCTTTGGACCAGAGATCATGATACTCAACATGACATATTTGCGCTTCATACAAACTTCAGGAGAGAGGTTGTAAATTACCAATAAAACAGGCCATGAACTATGTGTGCTACTGAGGGTTCGGTATGGATTCATTCCATCTGTGCACAAGCCTAGTCTCAGATTTCTAATTTCATTTCCAAATGTAGGGTACTGGGCATCAATTTTCTTCCATTGTGGACAATCAGCTGGATGACGTATTTTTCCATCACATACCCGCTCATCAGCATGCCATCTTAACCTTTTTGCATCATGTGAATTAGCAAATAAACGTTTGAAACGAGGAATTATAGAAAGATACCAAAATACCTTTGAAGGGAGCTTTGTAATCTCTACATCAGCTTGTGATTTTTCTTTCACCTTATACCGTGATGTCCCACATTTAGGACACTCTTTCAGAAATTCATATTCCTTCCTATATATAATGCAGTCATTCAGACAGGCATGTATTTTCCTGTATCCCAATCCCATCGGGCATAATATTTTTTTGGCCTTATAATGTGAATCTGGAAGATCGTTATCTTTTGGAAGAATGTCTTTCATCAATTGTAGCAGCTCTGTAAAACTTATGTCACTCCATCCATGTTTCGCCTTCAGGTTAATCAATCTTAACACCGCCGACAAAACCGTAAAATCTGTACAACCAGGATATAATGGTTTTTTGGCATCACCATATAGACGTGCAACTCTCAGTTCTATCTCAATTTGTTCTGCTACAATATCGCGAATCATTTCTTCAATTCCATCGGAGTTACCATCTTGCGATTCATTATCATCAGTGACATTCTGTCCAGTTTCGCCATGCCAAATCCAAGGGTTGTAACTCGGATTGAAACCATTACAAATCAGATGATCTTTTATCTCTCTACTTTTCAACTTCTTCATATTCAGACATTTCAGGCATGGACAGAAAAAAATGTCACTACTTGGAACATTTCGTTTAGCAAATTCCAAAAAGGCATCAACACCTTCCTCATATTCATTGCTCATTCGATGTGCCGTAATCCAACTTCGACTCATTATTACCTATAACAAATAGCAAAAATATATATATTTTTTAGATAAGACAAATATATGTTTATATGAAAAAAATCATAATTTGAATATAACAATTTTGAAATATAAAACAAATCGATGTGTAAACCCCCCTGGACACCCCCCGACCCCTCTGGACAGCCCCCCACCCCTCCTGGACACAACCCCCCACCCCCGACCTGCTTGGACACCCCCCTGGACACCCCCCAACCCTCTGGACAGCCCCCCCCACCCCTCCTAAACACCACCCCCACCCCCTACCCCCTTGGACACCCCCCTAGACACCCCCCGACCCTCCTGGACACCACCCCCCACCCCCTACCCCCTTGGACACCCCCTGGACATCCCCCAACCCTCTGGACAACCCCCCCACCCACCCGGACAACCCCAAATACCCTCTGGAGAGGCCGCCACCCACCTGGACAGCCCCCCACACCCATCCACCCCCTTGGACACCCCCCTGGACACCCCACCGACCCCTCTGGACAGGCCGCCACCCCCTTGGACAGCCCCCCACACCCACCCATCCCCTTGGACACCACCCTGGACACCCCCCGACCCCTCTGGACAGCCCCCGACCCCTCTAGAAAGCACCCCCACCCCTCCTGGACACAACCCCCCACCCCCGACCTGCTTGGACACCCCCCTGGACACCCCCCAACCCTCTGGACAGCCCCCCCACCCCTCCTAAACACCACCACCCACCCCCTTGGACACCCCCCTGGACACCCCCCAACACCCACCCACACCCTTGGACAGCCCCCCACACCCACCCACCCCCTTTTAAACCCCCCTGGACACCCCCGACCCCTCTGGACAGCCCCCCGCCCCTCCTGGACACCACCCCCCACCCCCCACCCCCTTGGACACCCCCCTGGACATCCCCCAACCCTCTGGACAGCCCCCCCACCCACCCGGACAACCCCAAATACCCTCTGGAGAGGCCGCCACCCACTTGGACAGCCCCCCACACCCATCCACCCCCTTGGACACCCCCCTGGACACCCCACCGACCCCTCTGGACAGGCCGCCACCCCCTTGGACAGCCCCCCACACCCACCCATCCCCTTGGACACCACCCTGGACACCCCCCGACCCCTCTGGACAGCCCCCGACCCCTCTAGAAAGCACCCCCACCCCTCCTGGACACAACCCCCCACCCCCGACCTGCTTGGACACCCCCCTGGACACCCCCCAACCCTCTGGACAGCCCCCCCACCCCTCCTAAACACCACCCCCACCCCCTACCCCCTTGGACACCCCCCTGGACACCCCCCAACACCCACCCACACCCTTGGACAGCCCCCCACACCCACCCACCCCCTTGTAAACCCCCCTGGACACCCCCCGACCCCAAATCCATGCACCTATGCCATGGTTGTGTGTGAATAAAGTAGTAACAACTGTAAAAGGGCAACCCATCCAAATGGACACGCCCCAACCCTCTCGGGGATTTATAGAAAACGATGAAAAATTAGTGAAATCATAAAATTACTCAATATTGCAAGTCGAACAAATAGATCTAGGGATGATAAATAAGATTATGGTGCCAAAACGAGTTAAAAGGGTTCGCAATCGAAGAATCTTAGCTAGTTTCAACAAAAAAATCACAACACATATATATTTACTATCCGCGAAAAAAAACGAACGAGTGGGAGGATTACCTGAGTGCTGCGAGTTTAGATGATTGATCCGAGGAGATTAAATATGAGAAACGATGATCGCAAAACGAATCTAAACCAACGAAATGGACGAGCCGATTCGGGTTTACGCGCGAGAGAGACGAGTCGCGACTGTCGAAGGTAAACTCGCGAATGACAATCCACGGGTCTGGGTAAATTTTTAAATGAGTTATCACGTCGGTTATTCAATAACCGACGTGATAATTGTTTTAAAAACATTTATAACGTCAGTTATTTCAATAACCGACGTAAAAACCTTCCTCCGATTCATTTTTGACGTCGGTTATTTTATAACCGACGTTATAAAGGGCTCAAAATCCGCGTTTTTTTACGTCGGTTATTCCATAACCGACGTCAAAAACATCTGCGGATTCTTTTTTTACGTCGGTTATTTCATAACTGACGTAAAAAAGCCTTCAAAAACCGCGTTTGTTACGTCGGTTATTCAATAACCGACGTCAAAGGGCCTTCGAAAACCGCGTTTTGTACGTCGGTTATAAAAATAACCGACGTAAAAAACGAAGCCGCGCGATTAATAACGTCGGTTATAAAAATAACCGACGTTAAATGTGTACCGAACATAGGTTTTTACGTCGGTTAATAAATAACCGACGTAAAAAACCTCGTTTTACATATTTTGACGTCGGTTTTATATAACCGACGTAAAAAATGGTGACGTAAAAAACGTTTTCTGCACTAGTGAATGAAATAATTACATTTACTTACTCACATGGATATTCTACTAGTTGAAAAATCAAATGCAATATCAAAAACCACTTTTATAATGATGGAATACATAATGCCAGACTATCATAACCATGTAGCGAAGGCCTCGTGCCAAGACTACAAATAATATTTTTTCAAGGCCTCGTTCCAAGACACTAGTTTGTCTAATGAGAACTACCGATGCATCGAGGAGCTATAGCGGGCTCCACCCGTCAATTATTAAGTCCAATGCATTCCTCATATGAACAGGTTTAAACATATCATAAACCATAACATAATCGTATCACATAAAACATGCATAAAGGAAACATAACATTTCCACATTTAAATCAAAAGATATCAATACAAAACATTGATATAATAAAAACACTGTCAAAACCATTTTCAATACCAAAATAAAAGAAAATTAAAACTTTGGTATTTATTTTTTATTTAAAAAAAGTTATGGCTTGTAGAGGAATCCGAAACTCAAATAATGGTCACGGCGGCAGAGAAGTCGTTGTCGCCGCATACGTAAGACAAAACATTCCTTTTGTCGTTTAGTAAAAATGATTCATATAAAAGATTTCTTTTGAATAAAATTAAAAGTCATTGGGGTTTATACACCGTATAAAGGAAAGTTGTGTATAAAACAAAATATGCCTCAATGAAAGGAGATTGAGACGAAGTCCCTTACCTCGTGTCCGACTTGACTCGATCGTTCTTTAACCTACTGAATAGTAAAATAGAGTTAATTTATACTTTCTTAAGAACATTTTTCAAGTTAATTATTCCTTTTATATCACTTATTACCATGTTATGAACATTATGTAATTATTTAAGTTAATAACGGTCATTTTGTCGATCTTTGGTACTTGAGTCAAAAATAAACTTCTTATAATTACCAGTTGTTCATGTGGTAAAATATCCATTATATCCATAATTATATTCATGATGTATATATCATATATATCATATATATCTAGTATATATATATGCATTTATAATATTACATAACATTTAGAGGTAAGAAATGAAATTCACCGTTCATGGAGACGGTAAGCCGTACGTACGCATGAACGCTACTTTCATTTCTATTTCATATTTAATGGACTGAAATCATAATGATATAAAGGTATATTATAATTCAAGTATAATATCATATATAATATCATTTACTCCATCCTTTACACGTCCCATATATGGCATTAACGATTCAAATCACTTTGAGGGGGCGGTAGTCCGCACTTCCTAAAATGAAATTATCGCATTTACCCATAATGGAAATCCTAAAGGTATGCCATAAATTAAAAATTCAGAAGAAAAAGGAAAACATAATCATAATATATATCATATATAAATATAGTGACATCTTAATGGCCACCATGAGAGGTGTTAAAAGAATATTGAACAATCATCGTTTCATGAGGCGGTAATTCACCAACCACAGAAACGGTATGTTCATTAACCATTAGATGAAGGTGTGTGTAAGTGTAAATAAAATTATTCTCATAAAAACATCCTAGTATGTTGAAGATACTGTTTTTGTTACAAAATAATGTAATTAAAAGAGTTTAAGGGGTTGGAGAAGCAAAATAAAACAAAAGAACATAAGAGAAGACATTACCTTAAAATCAGGTAACTCTTTTTGATTTGAGCCAAAGGATTCCTTGGGAAGAATTCTGCCCAAAGTGAGGATTCTAGGAGTAATAGAGAGAATTTGAGAGAGTATTTGGGAAGAGTTTGGCCGAGCCAAATGTCTTTGAAGGTGTGAATAAGGTGGTAGAGGTGGGGGCCTTTTATAAGAGGAGAGGAGGGGCACTCTTGGAAAGTCATGAAATGTTACATTATTATGAAGTGATTTTCGCATTTCAAAGGTCCCACAATTATATATTTATAGGATAAGGTGATAAGGGTTCTAAATATACTCATACAATAGGTTTTTGACAAGTGTAAGTCTTATATTTTACATTATCTTTTCATTTTATTTAAATCGTTAATTAATGAGGTAATCGCTGCATCATCATGGTGTCATAAAAAATTTAATTTATTTAATGTCTAAAAATTATAAAAAAAACATCATGATGTATTAAATATTTTTATCTTTCAAATGGATATTTATAGTCGAAAAGATAACCTGTATAACCCCTTGTAAAAATTGTTTTAGTAAAACAATACATGTTTGTGAAATTTTTATTTTTACTTTAAATAAAAGGTATTAATGTCATTATCTTACAAAAGTGGCTCCATGGGGTCCCAAAAATATTACCATGATTTGTCTTGGTCGGCCATGACTAATCCAATAAGATTATGACATGTGTCAATATATTTTTATATTCTTATAATATCATTTTTACCTTAAATTATCCTAATTACCTCTAATCGCGGTTAATAAAACTCAAAAGTTACTATTCACCAAAAATTATTTTCATCCCATTGAATCACATTTTACTTACTAATGACAACCATGTATGTCAGATTTTTTAAATTCAATACATAGAAGTGGTAATGTTTCATTTAAATGAAAAATTAGTTTTTTAACTACCATTTAGTGGTTTCACTATTCATCAAAAATTGAAGTTTTTTATAACAATACCAAAAATTCTCTATAAGATATATTTGACATTCCAAATTAAAAAATTATATCTATTTTAAAAAATTCAAAACATATAATTTGCATTGATTAATTTTATAATTAATTCCCGCTGTCACAACAAACAACGTGCTTTTAAGAAACAATATATATCAAAAGATTGACAATTGTTTATGTCCAATTTCAAAGTAAAATTAATTCTAATGACCAGCATTGGATAAAATGGTAAAAATATATTATAATTATACTTTAAAACCACTCAATAGTATAATTTATCACTATAAATTATTTTGATTAAAAAAGTTGTTTTTAAGTATTTTTTACTATTCATAGAAAATTGTAAGTTCTCAGAAAATTACAAACAATTCAACTTAGGATAATTTCGATATTTCGAATACAAAAATGAAATTAATTTTGAATTATAAAATTAATATAATTTCAAAAATTGGTTATTACTATTCATAACGGCTACTTTGATTGGTCGCGGTGTGTTAGAACTCGAGGTTGCGTACAACACACACTGCTCTATTATTCAAAGAGAAGCGTACCATGGAAGCTTGGGGTGTTACATTCTCCCCTCCTTCAATAAATTTCATCCTCGCAATTTGAAATTGTTCTTCAAAAATAAAAGTTTGAAAGTAGAAAATACCTTTGTGGAAAACCCACATCGGAAATAAGGTTAATAAAATTTAGCCTTAATAAGAGGGAAAGGGAAATGAAAAAGTCACCACTAAATTATGATCTCGATTAGGAGAAAGTTGGTGGTAATTAGAGACATATAATTGGAGGAAAAACATAAATATTTATAGGGTGTGATTGAGGTCATCAATCACAAACAAGTGTAAAATTGAGGGCCTCAAAGCCTTCAATCTATAGTGATTTAAAATATCATCAGTTCAACAAAACATAAGGTATTAGGATAACACAATTTTTTAATATCCCTTTCCTAAAGTTTAAGAATTAATTTATTCATAGAATAAGAGAGAGGTATATATATATATACACTTGACAAGTAGAGTTTCAACCTTCAACTAATTTCTACCACAAACTCATCTTTCCCTCAAAAGATAATAGAACTCAAAAATATTATATTTATCCTAATCGTACAAGGTTATAAATATTAACACATACCATTTAGATTAGGAAAACTATTTTGTAATAACTAGGGACTTCCTGTAGGCTAGTGGTAGGTAATAAAGGCCTTTTGCACTATGGTTGTGGGTCCGATTCCTGCAGCTTTGTCCGACGCGAAGGGTTATCCCCCAACCTGCAGGTTGTCCTTTTCCTAAAACTATAGTATTATAATATTCCGAAAATAATCTTCAGAAATGTTTTAACCTTAAAAAATACTATCCAAAGATCAACTTAATCCATTCCAACCTTTATAGTTATCCAAAATACCTCTCTCCAGACTTTCTCTAAAAGGTATCTAAATTCCAAAATCAATTGTAACATTAGATTCCCCAAACAAAGTAAAGTTTCTCTTATTATCACATACTAAAAATATTATTACCTTCATCATATTAAAACCTTAATGAAAACAACAAGTACTGTAGTACAATCCTTATATATATCACATTATTCTTATAACCAGAATATAATACTTGAGTCTAAAAGCACCAATACATTAATTATTCCACTTCAAATGTAGAAATAGCATAAGATTGGTCTTGATCCCTTGACCTTTTCTGAGGTAAGTTTCCTTGGCGCTTAGAGAATTCATTTGTATAATTCCCCATTTCTCTACAATTGTAGCATTCAACATTGACAACCTCTTTCTTTCCCTTGCAATCACGAGCCCGGTGAACTTTCTCTCCACATTTATAACAAACTCCCATTCCTTTTAGGCAAGTACCGGGGTGATTCTTCCCACAATTATCACATAATGAAAAATCCTTCTTTCCCTTTTTCCCTTTATCTGTATCTTGTTCCACCGTTCTATTCTTCTCTTGCTTTACTTTATTGTCAGAAGATTTAGATAATTCCTTTTCTGTCTTGATAGCACATGAGAAAATATCTTCATACGATGAGAAAGATTGTGAGACTAAGGTTCGACGGAGAAAAAATTTTAACCCATCAAAGAAACAATCGATCTTATTTCTTGGGTTACGTATATAATCTGTTGCATGCCTTTCTAACCTTATAAAGTTGTTCTCATACTTTGTGACATTCTCATCCTCCTTTTGCCTAAGACTCAGAAATTGCCTTTCCATATCTGCTCGATGGTCATGAGGGAATTATTTTTCTAGGAAAATCTCTTTGAACTCACACCATTCCATATTTGATACTTCATCATCTTCCTTTGTTTTTTGTATCAATGACCACTATTGATCAGCATCTCCAGTGAGGTGGTAAACTGCCATGACAACTTTTTCCATTTCCCTACTCCCTAAAGCCTAAAATTTTTTCTAGGGAATTTATCCATTACTCAGCTACTAATGGATTTGTACTCCCATTGAATGTTGGTGGTTATTGCCTCATGAAGCGACCTAACATTGATCCTCCATGCTGCAGATCAGAGTGTTCCATACGGGTAAGGTTATTATTCATAACCTGAGTGAGTTGTCCCAGTATGCTGATAAGATGATCACCACCAGTTGCATCACTAGCTCCACTATAATTATCTTGAGCAGGAGGGAAATCCCTACATGGAGTGCGTACATTGATACGGTTTCCATTCTTTCCAATATGTGCCATTTCTAAATAATGTCATAAACTAGTTTAGTTTATGAATCAAAATACATAATAACAAACTTGAAAAACACTTAACATAAATTGCACAGTTTATGGATATAATCCATAATCATAAAAATGTTTTCCTTGAGGAAGTATATACTCATAAACCCTTCATAATGGTTTGTAAAGAAAATGAGAATTATCCTAAGCATATACCCCTGGAGTGTCGTAACCAAGAGTACATCAATGCCCGTTGTCGTGCACCAGTTCCCGTTCGAGTCTATCTTAAAGCGATGTTTTTGGGTTTTACCCCTAGGTACATCTGTGCTAGAGCCGCATCTACCTACTCATATCCAGATAGGGATGTATTGCTCAGAAAACTCACAAAATCTTTACAATACCAAAATTCTAGGAAGTTATTCTATACTATTCCTCAAATTCCATCTTAGGTCTATGTGCTCTAATCAGAGTTTATCTAAATCTAGCATCCAAGGTTAGTACTAAACTGCCTCTGATACCAACTGTAATTCCCGGACCCCAGTTATCCAGAGTTGGTTCATTATTATGTAACATTGGAATGATAAAAAAAGATCAACTCTCGAAAGACCGATTAGTTTAGTAGCCTTGGAAACACTAGATACATTCATAAATGTTACATTACATCATAAAGTGAAAAACTACAATAACATATTATCCACAGTCCACACTCATATCCCCTTCATACTATCCCTACAGGCCAGTCATAAAATATTTCTTCATATCCTGGGAAAAATAAAACATAGAAAGGGGTGAGCTCAAATGCTCAGTAAGGATAACAATATAGCAGAAACTTTCATAAATAAACACAAACATTTAAGGCAATGTATAACTAAAACAAAAGCCTTTTAAACTTGGAATTCAACATAATATGAAAAAAGTAAAATGAAATAATTCCACTTACTTACTCACATGGATATTCTACTAGTCAAATAATCACATGCAATATCAAAAACCACTTTTATAATGATGGAATGCATTATGCCAGACTATCATAACCACGTAGCCAAGGCATCGTGCCAAGACTACAAATAAGATTTTGTCAAGGCCTCGTGACAAGACACTAGTTTGTCTCATGAGACCTACTGATGCATCGAGGAGCTATAGAGGGCTCCACCCATCACTTATTAAGTCCAATACATTCCTCATATGAACTGGTTTAAACATATCATAAACCATAACATAATCGTATCACATAAAACATGCATAAAGGAAACATAACATTTCCATATTTCAATCACAAGATATCAATACAACACATTCATATAATAAAAACACTGTCAAAACCATTTTCAATACCAAAATAAATGAAAATTAAAACTTTGGTATTTATTTTTTATTTAAAAAAAGTTATGGCTTGTAGAGGAAGTCGAAACTCAAATAATGGTCACGGCGGTGGAGAAGTCGTTGCCGCCGCATACGTAAGACAAAACATTCCTTTTGTCATTTAGTAAAAATTCTACGTATAAAAATATTCCTTTTGAATAAAAATAAAATTCAATGGGGTTTATACACCGTATAAACGAATGTTGTGTATAAACCAAAATATGCCTCAATGAAAGGAGATTGAGACGAAGTCCCTTACCTTGTGTCCGACTTGACTCGATCATTCATTAACCTCCTGAATAATAAAATAGAGTTAATTTATACATTCTTAAGAACCCTTTTCAAGTTCATTATTCATTTTATATCACTTATTACCATGTTATGAACATTATGTAATTATTAAAGTTAATAACGGTCGTTTTGTCGATCTTTGGTACTTGAGTCAAAAATAAACTTCTTACAATTACAAGTTGTTCATGTGGTAAAATATCCATTATATCCAGAATTATATTCATGATTTAGATATCATATATATCATATATATCCAGTATATATATGCATTTATAATATTACATAACATTTAGAGGTATGAAATGAAATGCACCGTTCATGGAGACGGTAAGCCGTACGTACGGATGAACGCTACTTTCATTTTTATTTTGTATTTAATGGACTGAAATCATAATTATATAAAGGTATATTATAATTCCAGTATAATATCATATATAATATCATTTACTCCATCCTATAAACATCCCACATATGGCATTAATGATTCAAATCACTTTGAGGGGGCGGTAGTCCGCACTTCCTAAAATGAAATTATCGTGTTTACCCATAATGGAAATCATAAAGGTATTCCATAAATGGAAAATACAGAAGCATAAGGAAAACATAAACATAATATATATCATATATAAAAATAGTGACATCTTAATGTCCACCATGAGAGGTGTTAAAAGAAGATTGAACAATCATCGTTTCATGAGGCAGTAATTCCCCAACCACAGAAACAGTATGGTCTTTAACCATTAGATGAAGGTGTGTGTAAGTGTAAATAAAATAATTATTATAAAAAAATCCTAGTATATTGAATATACTGGTTTTGTTACAAAATAATGGAATTAAAAGAGTTTAAGGGGTTGCAGAAGCAAAATAAAACAAAAGAACATAAGAGAAGACATTAACTTAAAATCGGGTGACTCTTTTTGATTTGAGCCAAAGGCTTACTTGGGAAGACTTCTGCCCAATGTGAGGCATCTAGGAGTAAGAGAGAGAAGTCTAGAGAGTATTTGGGCAGAGGTTGGCCAGGCCAAATGGCTTTGAAGGTGTGAATAAGGGGGTAGAGGTGGGAGCCTTTTATAAGAGGAGAGGAGGGGCACTCTTGGAAAGTAATGAAATGCTACATTATTATGAAGTGATTTTCGGATTTCAAAGGTCACAAAATTATATATTTCAAGGATAAGGTGATAAGGGTTCTAAATATACTCATCCAATAGATTTTTTACAACTTTAAGTCTTATATTTTACATTATCGTTTCATTTTATTTAAATCGTTAATTAATGAGGTAATCGCTGCATCATCATGGTGTCATAAAAAATTTAATTTATTTAATGTATAAAAATTATAAAAAAAATATCATGATGTAGGAAATATTTTTAGCTTTCCAATGGATATTTATAATTGAAAAGATAACTTTTATAACCCCTTGTAAAAATGGTTTTAGTAAAACAATACATGTTTGTGACATTTTTATTTTTACTTTAAATAAAAGGTATTAATGTCGTTATCTTACACAAGTGGATCCATGGGGTCCCAAAAATCGTCCCATGGTTTGTCTTGGTCATCCATGACTCATCCAATAAGAGCAGTACATGTGTTAATATATTTTTATATTCTTATAATATCATTTTTACCTTAAATTACCATAATTACCTCTAATCACGGTTAATAAAACTCAAAAGTTACTATTCACCAAAAATTATTTTTGTAACACCCCGAGCTTCCACGATACGCTTCTCATTCAATAATGCAATGGCTTGCATTGTACGCAACTTCGAGTTCTAAAACACAACGACTAATCAAAGTAGTCGTTATGAATAGTAATAACCACTTTTTAAAATTATAGAAATTTTATATTTTAAAATGGACTTCATTTTTGATTTCGGAATATCGAAATTAGCCTATGTTGAATTTTTGGTATTTTTCTGAGAACTTCTAATTTTTTATGAATAGTGAAAAATACTTAAAAAAAACTTTTTTAATCAAAATAATTTATAGTGATAAATTATACTATTTAGTGGTTTTAAAGTATAATTATAATATATTTTTACCATTTTATCCAATGGTGGTCATTAGAATTAATTTAACATTGAAATTGGACATAAACAATTGCCAATCTTTTGATATAAATTATTTCTTAAAAACACGCTATTTGTTGTGACAACGGGAATTAATTATAAAATTAATTAATGCAACTTATATGTTTGGAATTTAATAAAATAGACATCATTTTTGAATTCGGAATATCAATTATAGCTTAGGGTGAAATTTTGGCATTGTTCTGAAAAACTTCAATTTTTGATGAATAGTGAAACCACTAAGTGGTAGTTAAATAACTGATTTTTCGTTTAAATGAAATATTACCACTTCTGTGTTTTGATTTTCAAAAATCCGACATACATGGTTTTCATTAAGAAGTAAAATGTGGTTCAATGAGATTAAAATAATTTTTTGGTAAATAGTAACTTTTAAGTTCTTAATCGCGATTAGAGGTAATTAGTGTAGTTTAAGGTAAAAATAATGTTTTAATAATATGAGATGAGCTTGACACATGTACTACTCCTATTGGATGAGTCATGGCCAACCAAGACAACCCATGAGTCAACTTGGGGACCCCATGGAGCCACTTTGGTTGGAAAATGACATTAATATATATTTATTTAATGTTAAAATTAAATGACACAAACATGAAATGTTTTACTAAAACAATTTGTACATTGGGTTATACAAGTCATATTTTTGACTATAAATAGTCATTGGAAAGATAAAAAGATTTCCTACATCATAGTATTTTTTTTATAATTTTTAGACATTAAATAAATTAAATTATTTATGACATCATGATGATGCAGCGATGACCTCATTATTTATCGATTTAAATAAAACGAGAAGATAATGCAAAATACAAGGCTTACACTTGTCCAAATCCTATTGTATGAGGATATTTAGAACCCTTATCACCTTATCCTCTAATTATATAAGTATGGTACCTCTAAAATCCGAAACTCATTTTATAATAAAGTGACTTTTCTTTACTTTCCAAGAGTGCCCCTCCTCTCCTCTTATAAAAGGCCCCCACCTCTACCACCTCATTCACACTTTCAAGCCATTTGGCTCGGCCAAACTCTGCCCAAATACTCTCCCAACTTCCCCCTCTTACTCCTAGAAGCCTCACTTTGGGCAGAAATCTTCCCAAGTAAGCCTTTGGCTCAAATCAAAAAGAGTTACCCGATTTTGAGGTAATGTCTTCTTTAATGTTGTTTTGTTTTATTTTTCTTCTCCAAACCCCTAAACTCTTTTTATTAATATCTTTTATAACAAAACCAGTATCCTAAATATACTAGGATGTTTTTATAAGAAGAATTCGAGCTACACTTACACACACCTACATCTAATGGTTAAAGAACATACGGTTTCTGTGGATGGCGAATTTCTGCCTCACGAAACGATGATTGTTCAACACTCATATAACACCTTCAAAGGTGGCCATTAAGATGTCAATATATTTATATATGATATATAATATGTTTATTTTTTACTTATGCTTCTGTATTTCTCATTTATGGAATAATTTATGATTTCCATTATGGGAAAATGCGATAATTTCATTTTAGGAAGTGCGGACTACCGCCCCCTCAAAGTGATTTGAATCATTAATGCCATATGTGGGATGTATAAAGGATGGAGTAAATAGTATTATGCAATATATTATACTGGAATTATATTATACATTTATATAATTATTATTTCATTCCATTAAATACGAAATAGAAATGAAAGTAGTGTTCATGCGTACGTACGGCTTACCGTCTCAATGAACGATGCATTTCATTTCTTACCTCTAAATGTTATGTAATATTATAAATTCATATATATATACTGGATATATATGATATATATGATATATAAATCATGAATATAATTATGGATATAATGTATATTTTACCACATGAACAACTGGTAATTATAAGAAGTTTATTTTTGACTCAAGTACCAAAGATCGACAAAATGACCGTTATTAACTTAAATAATTACATAATGTTCATATCATTGTAATAAGTGATATAAAAAGGATAATGAAATTGAAAATGGTTCTTAATAAGGTATATATTAACTCTAGTTTATTATTCAGGAGGTTAAAGAACGGTTGAGTCAAGTCAGACACGAGGTAAGGGAACTTCTTAACCCAATTTCTATTCTTTGGGTTAATCTCTTACATTCAAATTATGTCATGATATTATTATGTCCTATCTTGTATTTTTACATTATTTATGTGTACTTATAGTGAATACACATAAAAAATATATTTCATTTTAAAAATTATCTTTTTAAGGACTTCGTCTCAATCCCCTTTCATTGAGGCATATTTGGTTTTATACACAACTTTCTTTTATACGGTGTATAAACCCCTTTGACTTTTACGTTTATTCAAAATGAATCTTTTTTATACGAAGCGTTTTTCTAAACGAAAAAAGGGAATGTTTTTCTTTCCATACTTATGCGGCGACAACAACTTCTCCGCCGCTGTGACCATTATTTGAGTTTCGGATTCCTCTACAAGCCATCATTTTTTTTAATGAAAAATAAATACAAAGTTTTAACTTTCTTTTATTTTGGTATTAAAAATGGTTTTGAAAGAGGTTTTATTATATCAATGTGTTGTATTGATATCTTGTGATTGAAATGTGGAAATGTTATGTTTCCTTTATGCATGTTTTATGTGATACGATTATGTTATAGTTTATGATATGTTTAAACCTGTTCATATGAGGAATGTATTGGACTTAATAAGTGACGGGTGGAGCCCGCTATAGCTCCTCGATGCATCGGTAGGTCTCATGAGACAACTAGACGTGGAATAGGCCGAGGCCCTTTCCCAATTTGATTTATGGTTTTGGCCGAGGCCTTAATCATTTTAGACGTCTTGGCTGAGGCCTTGACAAAATGTTTCAGAATGTCTGGCATTATACATTCCCTCATTATGAAAGTGGTTATTGATATTGCATGTGATTATTCGACCAGTAGAATATCCATGTGAATAAGTAAGTGGCATTATCTCATTTTACTTTTTCTATATTATGTTGATGTTCAAGTTTAAAAGGCTTTTTTTTAGTTATACATTGCCTTAAATGTTTATGTTTATTTATGAAAGATTTCGCAATATTGTTATCCTTACTGAGCATCTGATCTCACCCCTTTCAATGTTTTAATATTTTCCAGGATGTGAAGAAGTATTTTATGAATGACCTACAGGGATTGTCAGAATAGGATATGAGTGTGGACTATGGAGACTTTGTTATTGTAGTTTTTCACTTTATGATGTAATGCAACGTTTACGAATGTATCTAGTGTTTCCAAGGCTACTAAACTAATCGGTCTTTCGAGACTTGATCTTTTTTGATCATGCCAATGTTATGAAGTAATGCACCGACTCTGGGTAGCTGGGGTCAGGGCGTTACAGTTGGTATCAGAGGCAGTTTAGTACTAACCTTGGAAGTTAGATTTAGATAAACTCTGATTAGAGCACATAGCCCAAAGATAGACTTTGAGGATTAGTATAGAAGAACTTCCTAGAATTTTGTTATTGTAGAGATTTTGTGAGTTTTCCGAGAAATACATCCCTGTCTGGATACGAGAAGGTAGAGGCGGCTCTGGCACAGATGTACCTAGGGTTAAAACCTGAAAACACCGCTTTGAGCTAGACTCGAACGAGAACTGGTGCATGACAACGGGCCTTGCTGCACTCTTGGTTACGACACTCCCGGGGGATATGCTTAGGATAATTCTCATTTTCTTTACAAACCACTATGAACGGTTATGAGTATATAATTCCTCAAATAAAACCTTTTTATGATTATGGATTATATCCATAAATAGTTCAATTTATGTTAAGTATTTTACAAGTATGGAATTATGTATTTTGATTCATAAACTAATCTAGTTTATGCCATTGTTTAGAAATGGCGCCTAGTGGAAGGAATGTAAACCGTATCAATTCACGTACTCCGTGTAGGGATTGACCTCCTGCTCAAGATAATTATTGTGGATCTGGAGATACAACTGGTGCTGATCAACTTATTACCATACTGGGACAACTCACTCAAGTTATGAATAATTACCTTACTCATATGGATCACCCGGATCCACAACGTGGAGGATCAATGTTAGACCGCTTCATGAGGCAAAAACCACCAAAATTTAATGGGGGTACAAATCCGTTAGTAGCTGAGCAATGGATAAACTCCTTAGAGAAAATATTCCACGCCTTGGGGAGTAGCAAAAGGGAGAAGGTTATCATGGCAGTTTACCGCCTCATTGGAGATGCCGATCAATGGTGGTCATTGATTCAAAATAAAAAGGAAGATTATGACGTATCGAATATGGAATGGAGGGAGTTCAAAGAGCTTTTCTTAGAAAAATACTTTCCTCATGACCATCGAGCAGATATGGAAAGGAAATTTTTGAGTCTGAGACAAAAGGAGGATGAGAATGTCGCAAAGTATAAGGCCAACTTTACAAGGTTGGCGAGGTATGTTGCAGATTATATACGTAACCCGAGAAGTAAGATTGATCGTTTATTTGATGGGTTAAAACCATTTCTCCGTAGAGCTTTAGTATCACAATCTTTCTCAACATACGAAGATATTGTCTCATGTGCTATCAAGACAGAAAAGGAATTATCTAAGTCTTATGAAAACAAAGTAAAGCAAGAGAAGAAGAGAACGGTGGAACAAGAGAAAGATAAAGGGAAAAAGGGAAAGAAGGATTTTACATTATGTGATAATTGTGGGAAGAATCACCCTGGTACTTGCCTAAAAGGAATGGGAGTTTGTTATAAATGTGGAGAAAAAGGTAACCAGGCGCGTGATTGCAAGGGAAAGAAAGAGGCTATCAATGTTTAATGCTACCATTGTAGGGAAATGGGGCATTATGGAAATGAATGTCCTAAGCGTCAGGTAAACTTACCTCAGAAAAGGCCAAGGGATCAAGGACAATCTTATGCTGTGACTACAGTTGAAGCGGAATAATTAATGTATTGATGCTTTTGGACTCATGGACTATATTCTGGTTATTAGAATAATGTGATATATATATAAGGATTGTACTGCAGTACATGTTGTTTTCATTAAGTATTTAATATGATGAAGGTAATCATATTTTTAGTATGTGACAATAATATAAACTTTACTTTGTTTGGGGAATCTGATAAATTGATTTTGGAATTAAGAGACCTTTTAGAGAAAGTCTGGACAGAGGTATTTTGGATAACTATAAAGGTTGGAGTGGATTAAGTTGATCTTTGGATAGTATTGTTTAAGGTTAACAAATTTATGAAGATTATTTTTGGAATATTATAATACTATAGTTTTAGGAAAAGGACAACCTGCAGGGTGGGGCATAACCCATCGCGTCGGACAAAGGTGCAGGAATCGAACCCACAACCATAGTGCGATAGGCCTTCATTTCCTACCACTAGCCTACAGGAAGTCCCTGGTTATTAAAAAATAATTTTACTAATCTAAATGGTATGTGTTAATATTTGGAACCTTATACAGTTAGGATAAGTATAATATTTTTGAGTTCTATTATCTTTTTGAGTGAAAGATGAGTTGAAGGTTGAAACTCTAATTGTCAAGCATAAATATATTTATACCTATCTCTTATTCAATGAATAAATTAATTCTTAAACTTTAGTAAAGGGATATTAAAACAAAAAATGTGTTATCCTAATACCTTATGTCTTGTTGAACTGATGATATTTTAAATCAACATAGATTGAAGGCTTTGAGGCCCTCAATTTGACAGTTGATTGTGATTGATGAAGTCAATCACTCCCTACAAATATTTACGTTTTTCCTCCAATTATATGTCTCTAATTTCCACCAATGTTCTCCTTATCGAGATCATAATTCGGTGGTGACTTTCTTATTTCCATTTCCCTCTTATTAAGGCTAAATTTTATTAATCTTATTTCCGATGTGGGTTTTCCACAAAGGTATTTTCTATTTTCAACCTTTTATTTTCAAAGAAAAAATTTCAAATTGCGAGGACGCAATTTATTGAATGAGGGGAGAATGTAACACCCTGAGCTTCCACGATACGCTTCTCATTCAATAATGCAATGGCTTGCATTGTACGCAACTTCGAGTTCTAAAACACAACGACTAATCAAAGTAGTCGTTATGAATAGTAATAACCACTTTTTAAAATTATAGAAATTTTATATTTCAAAATGGACTTCATTTTTGGTTTCGGAATATCGAAATTAGCCTATGTTGAATTTTTGGTATTTTTCTGAGAACTTCTAATTTTTTATGAATAGTGAAAAATACTTAAAAACAACTTTTTTAATCAAAACAATTTATAGTGATAAATTATACTATTTAGTGGTTTTAAAGTATAATTATAATATATTTTTACCATTTTATCCAATGGTGGTCATTAGGATTAATTTAACATTGAAATTGGACATAAACAATTGCCAATCTTTTGATATAAATTATTTCTTAAAAACACGCTATTTGTTGTGAAAGCGGGAATTAATTATAAAATTAATTAATGCAACTTATATGTTTGGAATTTCATAAAATAGACATCATTTTTGAATTCGGAATTTCAATTATAGCTTAGGGTGAAATTTTGGCATTGTTCTGAAAAACTTCAATTTTTGATGAATAGTGAAACCACTAAGTGGTAGTTAAATAACTGATTTTTCGTTTAAATGAAATATTACCACTTCTGTGTTTTGATTTTCAAAAATCTGACATACATGGTTGTCATTAAGAAGTAAAATGTGGTTCAATGAGATTAAAATAATTTTTTGGTGAATAGTAACTTTTAAGTTCTTAATCGCGATTAGATGTAATTAGTGTAGTTTAAGGTAAAAATAATGTTTTAATAATATGAGATGAGCTTGAAACATGTCCTACTCCTATTGGATGAGTCATGGACGACCAAGAAAACCCATGGGTAAACTTGGGGATCCCATGGAGCCACTTTGTTTGGAAAATGACATTAATATATATTTATTTAATGTTAAAATTAAATGACACAAACATGAAATGTTTTACTAAAATAATTTGTACATGGGGTTATACAAGTCATATTTTTGACTATAAATAGTCATTGGAAAGATAAAAATATTTCCTACATCATATTATTTTTTTTATAATTTTTAGACATTAAATAAATTAAATTATCTATGACATCATGATGATGCAGCGATGACCTCATTATTTAACGATTTAAATAAAATGAGAAGATAATGCAAAATCCAAGGCTTACACTTGTCCAAAGCCTATTTTATGAGGCGATTTCGAACCCTTATCACCTTAGCCTCGAATTATATAAGTGTGAGACCTCTAAAATCCGAAACTCATTTTATAATAAAGTGACTTTTCTTTACTTTCCAAGAGTGCCCCTCCTCTCCTCTTATAAAAGGCCCCCACCTCTACCACCTCATTCACACTTTCAAGCCATTTGGCTCAGCAAACCTCTGCCCAAATACTCTCCTAACTTCCCCCTCTTACTCCTAGAAGCCTCACTTTGGGAAGAACTATTCCCAAGGAATCCTTTGGCTCAAATAAAAAAGAGTTACCTGATTTTGAGGTAATGTCTTCTTTAATGTTGTTTTGTTTTATTTTTCTTCTCCAACCCCCTAAACTCTTTTTATTAATTTCTTTAGTAAAAAAACCAGTATCCTCAATATACTAGGATGTTGTTATAAGAAGAATTCGAGCTACACTTACACACACCTACATCTAATGGTTAAAGAACATACGGTTTCTGTGGATGGCGAATTTCTGCCTCACGAAACGATGATTGTTCAACACTCATATAACATCTTCAAAGGTGGCCATTAAGATGTAACTATATTAATATATGATATATAATATGTTTATGTTTTAATTATTCTTCTGTATTTCTCATTTATGGCATACTTTATGATTTCCATTATGGGAAAACGCGATAATTTCATTTTAGGAAGTGCGGACTACCGCCCCCTCAAAGTGATTTGAATCGTTAATGCCATATGTGGGATGTATAAAGGATGGAGTAAATGGTATTATGAACTATATTATACTGGAATTATATTATACATTTATATCATTATAATTTCATTCCATTAAATACTAAATAGAAATGAAAGTAGCATTCATGCGTACGTACGGCTTACCGTCTCCATGAACGGTGCATTTCATTTCTTACCACTAAATGTTACGTAATATTATAAATGAATGTATATACTGGATATATATGATATATATGACATCTAAATCATGAATATAATTCTGGAGATAATGGATATTCTACCACATAAACAACTTGTAATTATAAGAAGTTTATTGTTGACTCAAGTACCAAAGATCGACAAAACGACCGTTATTAACTTAAATAATTACATAATGTTCATATCATTGTAATAAGTGATATAAAAAGGATAATGAAATTGAAAATGGTTCTTAATACGGTATATATTAACTCTAGTTTATTATTCAGGAGGTTAAAGAATGGTTGAGTCAAGTCAGACACGAGGTAAGGGAACTTCTTAACCCAATTTCTATTCTTTGGGTTAATCTCCTACTTTCAAATTATGTCATGATATTATTATGTCATATCTTGTATTTTTACATTATTTATGTGTACTTATAGTGAATACACATAATAGATCTATTTCATTTTAAAATTTATCTTTTTAAGGACTTCGTCTCAATCCCCTTTCATTGAGGCATATTTGGTTTTATACACAACTTTCTTTTATACGGTGTATAAACCCCTTTGACTTTTACGTTTATTCAAAAGGAATCTTTTTTATACGAAGAGTTTTGCTAAATGACAAAAGGGAATGTTTTTCTTTCCATACTTATACGGCGACAATGACTTCTCCGCCGCTGTGACCATTATTTGAGTTTCATCTTCCTCTACAAGCCATCATTTTTTTAATGAAAAATAAATACAAAGTTTTAACTTTATTTTATTTTGGTATTGAAAATGGTTTTGAAAGCGGTTTTATTATATCAATGTGTTTTATTGATATCTTGTGATTGAAATGTGGAAATATTATGTTTCCTTTATGCATGTTTTATGTGATACGATTATGTTATGGTTTATGATATGTTTAAACCTGTTCATATGAGGAATGTATTGGAATTAATAAGTGACGGGTGGAGCCCGCTATAGCTCCTCGATGCATCGGTAGGTCTCATGAGACAACTAGACGTGGAATAGGCTGAGGCCCTTTCCCAATTTGATTTATGGTTTTGGCCGAGGCCTTAATCATTTTAGACGTCTTGGCTAAGGCCTTGACAAAATGTTTCAGAATGTCTGGCATTATACATTCCCTCATTATGAAAGTGGTTATTGATATTGCATGTGATTATTCGACCAGTAGAATATCCATGTGAATAAGTAAATGACATTATCTCATTTTACTTTTTCCATATTATGTTGATGTTCAAGTTTAAAAGGCTTTTGTTTTAGTTATACATTGCCTTAAATGTTTATTTTTATTTATGAAAGCTTCCGCAATATTGTTATCCTTACTGAGCATCTGAGCTCACCCCTTTCAATGTTTTAATATTTTCTAGGATGTGAAGAAGTATTTTATGAATGACCTGCAGGGATTGTCAGAAGAGGATATGAGTGTGAACTATGAAGACTTTGTTATTGTAGTTTTTCACTTTATGATGTAATGTAACGTTTACGAATGTATCTAGTGTTTCCAAGGCTACTAAACTAATCGGTCTTTCGAGACTTGATCTTTTGTGATCATACTAATGTTACGAAGTAATGCACCGACTCTGGGTAGATGGGGTCGGGGCGTTACAATTTTCATCCCATTGAACCACATTTTACTTAATAATGACAACCATGTATGTCAGATTTTTTAAATTCAATACACAGAAGTGGTAATGTTTCATTTAAATGAAAAATCAGTTTTTTAACTACAACTTAGTGGTTTCACTATTCATCAAAAATTGAAGTTTTTCAGAACAATACAAAAAATTCACCGTAATCTATATTTGATATTATGAATTAAAAAATGATGTCTATTTTACAAAATTCATAACATATAAGTTGAATTAATTAATTTTATAATTAATTCCCGCTGTCACAACAAACAACGTGTTTTTAAGAAACAATATATATCAAAAGATTGGCAATTGTTTATGTCCAATTTCAAAGTGAAATTAATTCTAATGACCACAATTGGATAAAATGGTAAAAATATATTCTAATTATACTTTAAAACCCGTCAATAGTATAATTTATCACTATAAATTATTTTTATTAAAAAAGTTGTTTTTAAGAATTTTTTTACTATTCATAGAAAATTGTAAGTTCTCAGAAAATTACAAAAAATTAAACTTAGGATAATTTTGATATTCCGAATAAAAAAATGAATTCCATTTTGAATTATAAAATTAATATAATTTAAAAAAGTGGTTATTACTATTCATAACAGCTACTTTGATTGGTCACAGTGTGTTAGAACTCGAGGTTGCGTACAACACACGCTGCTCTATTATTCAAAGAGAAGCGTACCATGGAAGCTTGGGGTGTTACCTAGAGCTCCAATGCATTGGGTAAAGTTGAGTATCATGAGACATTATGTGCGACGGTTTTGGCGGTTATCCTTGGCTTATGCTACCATGTGCGATGGTCTTGATGGTTAGCCTTGACATGTGCTACCATGTGCAACGGTCTTGGAAATTAGACTTGAATCATGCTAAAGTCCTGTTTTATGTTTCTTCCACATTATTATGACTCCGTGTTTATATGATTCCATGTTTATATGTTATGATTCTAAATTTACATTCCTTTTTATATCATCATGTCATGCCTTCTATCCCATGTGCTAATGCTTTGTTCTTATGGTTATTCCCTTGATGGGATATTTTGATCATCCCTTTGTTCATTTGTTCCCCATGGTACCCTATGTATATGTATGTTCACAATGGAAGTTAGAAGCTCAATTTTAAGATTAAATAAAGAAATGTTTTATTTAGTTTCATGTTTTCAGTTTTATGTACCTAGTCTTCCAAGACACTAGACATCACAATCCATGGATTGTACTCTGATGTATAATTATGCTTAAAATCATTTAATGTTATGTGTAAAAGGATAGGGTCTCTATAAGATAGGTCTGGGTGATAACGACACAACTAAGATACATAGAATTCATTATCTATGGACCGATACCTCTGAGTAAATTGTATTGGATAGGCTACCTACCCAACTATCTTTATAATATTGAACAACCCAACATATTATGGTGAAATATTACCCTATATATTAATCCATATGTGTCCCAACTTTAGTGAGATATAGAAAAAACCCAATCCACAACCATGAACTCTAGAGGTCTTCGACGACAATTGGCGTAAGATTTCTATCAATATTGTACAATAGATATTCATTTCTGAATCAACTAGGCCCACTCTGAAGTCTCCTGAATGAGATGAGGCCTGAGTAAATCTACCTCACTAGCCTCTAACTAGAGTAGGGGCGATCAAAATGGAAAATCATACAAATACTCATAAGGTTCCATTTGTATAGTCACCTAATGGATATTATTGTAGGCGAACTCAACTAGAGGTATATGCATCCCCCTAGAGCCCCAAAAATCTAGGATGTATGCTCAAAACATGTCCTCAAGAACCTAAATCATATGATTTGATTGTCCATCAGTATGAGGGTGGTATTTTGTGATCAGAAGAACCTATGTACCCAATTTTCTTTGCAAAATCTTCTAGAAATAAGACGTAAACTGGGAATCCCTTTTTGATATCATGATATAAGAAACCTTGTGTAGTCATAATATCTTACAGATATACATCCTCCCAAGATCATCTACATATATGGTCTCTATAGTTGGTAGGAAATGAGAAACCTTTGTGATCCTATCCACAACAACCCATATGAGATCACTGCCTTATAGTGACCTTAGAAAATTGATTATGAAATCCATCGTGACATAATCTTATTTCCACTCCGAAATGGGTAACTACTATAAATGTTCAGCTGGTCACTGATGTTCCACCTTCACCTACTGATAGGTTAAACACCTCTAAAAAAACCAGCTACCTCACATTTTATACATGACCACCAATACTGGAGATGTAAATCATAATACATCTTGCTAACACTGGGGTGTACTACCCAAACTAAGGCATGAAACTCCCACATCAACTCCTTACATATGTCCAACAGAACCCAAACACGACCATGTATATGAAGAATTTTATCCTCACCCATGATCCAAATAGGTGGTGGGTCCAACCTACCACACTCTCCTACAGGAATATACACTCAGAATCCAATATCTGCCTCATCCTCACTCTATCTAAAAGGGTAGAGGTCATAACTAAGGATGAAAGAAAAGTCTAACCACAATTTTCCTGCAACTCCAAGTGCATCTCAGATAATAAGGCCACAATATACCAAAACTAATAGCCTCCTAAACTTCCTGTATATAATTCCTCATACTCATTGCATCATCCACTACATTTCCCTTCCAAGGAATATAAGCAATATCAAAGTAAAAAGATTGTAGATACTCAACCCAACTTCACTACCTCAAATTCAGATCACACTGAGTGAATATATACTTTAGAATGTTTTGGTATCTTTATACCAAGAAACCCTCTCCCAGTAAATAATTTCTCCAACAGTGTAAGACATGAACAACTATAACTAACTAAATATCATGCGTTGGGTAATTTATCTCATGTAGCCTCATTTGTTGAGACTCATATTCCATGAATCCATCCTAATACATCCAAATTTCTCCTATCCTGATACCTAATTCATTATAATACACAGTGTTTCTCTTTATCATCTTAGGAAAAATTACGATCAACTCTAAAGTTAGTATCCCTTTCATCTACTAAAAGTCTATCTCATAGGTATCTGTCCATAAAAACTTCACACCCTTCTTAGTCAATCCCATCAAAGGGGATGCTAATCATGAGAAGTTCTATAAAAATCACTTTTAATAACTAGATAACCCCAAGAAACCCTAATATGTTAAAGATTTTCTTGATCAGCTATCAGAAAACTATAGCTTTCACCTTTTATGGTTCAATTGATACTATTGTCTCTAAGATAATTTGATCCAAGAAGTGAATATCAACCATCGAGAAGTGAAAATTTGTGATATTAGCATATAATTGATGCTCTCTTAGTGTATCCAAAGTGATC
Source organism: Viscum album (assembly GCA_963277665.1). NCBI lineage: Eukaryota > Viridiplantae > Streptophyta > Magnoliopsida > Santalales > Viscaceae > Viscum > Viscum album. Next base: position 923,192,487 of record OY728130.1, read on the forward strand.
TCAAGACGTTTATCATGGTCATATAGATTGTGAGAATACACCAAGATATCATCCATGAATAGCACCACAAATGAATTTAGATAAGGATGGAAAACTTGATTCATCAAAGCCATGAAAACTAATGGTGTGTTCTTCAGAATTAATGACATAAAAAAATACTCATATAGACCATACCTAATATGAAAAGTTGTACGAGATATGTCTATAGGCCAAAAATTCACCCGATGATAACCTAATATAAAATAAATTTTCAAGAACACCCTGGCTCCTCAGAGTTGGTCGAAGAGATCATCTATCCACAATAAGGTATAATGGTTCTTAACCATCAGCTGGTTCAATTTTTAATAATATACATATATCCTAATGGTACCATCCTCATTTTTATCAAAAAGTACCCACAAACCCCATGGAGAAGTACTGGGTCATATAAACCAATTTTCCTCCAAGTCCTCTATCTGCCTCTTGAGCTCCTGCAACTCCGTAGTAGCCACCTATAAGGAGGAATAGATACCAGTGCAACTCCTGGTACTAGATCGATAGAGAAATCCACCTATCACTTGGGAGGTGATGTAATGACTTGGTAATTCTCATTGGCTTGAGAATACAACGAATCATTATTAGGCCTTAAGTGAAATCCCCAAAATGACAAAGGATATAAATAAATGCCGAAGGGTTTAAAATACAAGTGGGGGATGATTTACCCTTTAAGAATAAAACCATTAACCAAACAACTCACTATAAGATGCATGAACAAATGAAAGAAAACACAACTACTTTATTTATATCAAAGCCACTCCAAATTATGCAACAATGGAAGAACAAACAAGTATCAAAGTGAAAAACGGTTAAACAACTAAAGACTATCAAAATACTGAAAGACTCCATGCTCCATAATCTCTAAGCTCCACAATAACTGAACAACCCAAGTATCATGAGGTGGTTCTAAAAACATGTGATAATTTACCTTTTCCCATGCCCCAGAAGATAACATATGCTAAAGAACCAAAGTTCCAAAGAAAGGGTGAGTATAATACTCAGTAGGTTTTCCCCAATGACTTCCCTACTCACACCACTAGGATAGAAGAGTTATCAACAATTATATGAAACATTTTATCTAATTTTTTTTCTCAAAATAGTTTATAACTAAATATAAACAAGTTTCCAAAACCATTTATCACCAAAAGCATACAAGTGCAATTGAAACCAATTTTACAGCAAGTTATTTTTCTAGAAAAATAACTAAACAAAGATTTAAAACCATTTCTCAATATTCATTTGGAATACCCAATCCATTCCAAAAATCCATGCAACCAACCATGCATGCTACATGATGACAGTTCCATACTTATGAGCGGTTTCACATCGATCTACCAAGTCATCACAAGGTAATTATATATCATGTTGCATTTGAACTTTGTAAATAAGCACAAGGTCATATTTCAACCAAGCCCCATAAATGCAGTATGAACTCACACACCAATATTCTCAAGGATCATTAAAAAAAACCATTTCAATAAAAAACATTTTTATTGAAAACCATTTCAATAAAAACCATTTCAATGCCAAAACATTTCAATAAAACACCATTTTTATTGAACCCCCTTTTTCCATCAAACCATTTAGAAATTCCAGAAAATCAATAATTTAAAATTACCATTTTAAATTCAAGAAACTAAAACAATTTGAACAATAATTCACCGAGATTACACAATTCCAAAAAAATGATAAATCATAACTAAAGAAGATTTATTCCATAAATCAAAACCATTTTTGATCTCTTCTCCTATCATGATCAAAATCAAATATCAACATATTTGGAATCCCAAATATTATATCTACACATAAAGGGAATATATATACGAAACCAAGAAGAGAGGATGAGTATATCTAAGTAGATATAAGAAACCGATCAAGAGAGATGAAGAACGATCACATACCTAAAGAATCCATCTTCATATCACCAAGGGAAGACTTCAGATTTCCTTTAGATCGATGGTAGAACCCTATTTATTTTTAACAGAAGGGAAATCCCGATTTAGAGCTATTTTGGGGAAAAATGAGTGGATTAAAGGCAAGGCCGACCCAGATCTACTTTTTTTGGATATTGTTTTAACCCTTCGCACGGTTATCTCGCATGGTTAGCCAAACCGTGCACTAATCATGTGTTAGATACTACCTTAAGGAAACCCTCGCATGGCCTCCTCTCATGATCTACCTAACTGTTATCAAACCATGTTGAAGATACTTCCTCAAAAATGAAACTGCACACAGTTTCTCCTAGGATATCCGCATGGTTTAGACAAATCACACACATCCCTTGCACACCTACTTTAGACCCAAAAACTAATTTAGAGTTCACCCAACTCTGCTATACTTCACCCTTACACTTTATAACCATGAAAAGAATAAAGGGTTATATACTAGAAACTGTGGGTACTATAAGTAAACTAGATTTTTTTTAAAGAAAGCATCCCTAAAAAGATCAACCACATGAGGCAAATCTACCTGAAGTGATCCCTGATCATCCAAATAAAAACTAGCAGTATGGGCTATCATCCCACCCATCCCATAATGCTCTGGTCCAAAAATTCTCACCCAGATACCCTATTAACCCTTGTGAATAAAAACTCTACCCTCTAGTGATTTGAAATCCACCCTATGGTGATAGAAATCAATGTAGGATTGATAAGAAATTAGTAATTCCATTACAAGTATGACGTCAAACCCTGTCATCTCGAGTACAAAAAGATCCCATACGAAGTGACACCCACCAATATCAAGGGGGAACTCCCTAAACTAGCATATACCCTATGTTCTAATTCCTAATAGAGTTTCAAGTGTCATAACACCCTTATAAAACTGAAAAAAAGCCCAAGGATCTCCACCACAGGTACATATATGAAACTATGTGAAAAACCTATATCAAAAATAAAAGATACAAGAGTAGAGGATCCAAATATCATACCTCTCACCATAGATGTCCTGACACACTTCTCCACTGGGGTAGGATGCATAGAATATATCTGGCCTAAACCACAACCATGTGACACAACCTCACTATCCAGAGTAGGCACACTCTACTATATAGATACAATTGGTGCCTATATACCTCGACCATGACCACCACCTTAGCCTGGTCGATTGATACTAATCCAGCTCCCAACCTGACATGGAGCTATAAAACTAGCTCTTGGACCTAGAGTTAGAGATTATCCCCTTCCACTAATTTCTAGAGGGAAGGTCATATAAAAGTGTTGTACATGGACCATCCTACCACAAGCTTGGAACTTGATTGGGTCCCGATCACACTGATTCCTTATATGTCCCCATCTTTCACACTAATGATAGAGAACAAAGCTACCAACACTAACAGACTGGCTGGTACTCCCCTCAAGAGCCTCAAAATGGTGCTTCCTGACACTAGAAGATGAACCACTAGGTCAAGAGGATAGAATTACCTGCTCCGCACCCATAATTCTCTCAGGTTATATTCTATAATCAGCACCTAATTCACTATTTCATTAATAGTCATCAAAACGAACACATTGACCTAAGATCAAACAAAATGTATGAGACCTTCCTTGAAGTGTCTCACCCTCTATGCCTCATCAATAAGATAAATCAGTGAAAAATACTGTAGATTTTTAAATCATGTTGTATATTCCATAACAGACATATCACCCTACTCTAGATGCATAAAATCACTAACCCAATATGCTCTTAGAGTCTCATAGAAAAATAATTCATAAAATCCAGTTTGGAAATCACCCCAATCCAAATCTCACAGTGTATAATCCTAGTTAAAAAAGTCTAACTAGTGATTTACTAATCCCTGAAATATATATATCATTAGATTCAATCTCTACTCAGGAGGTGTCTCCAGATTCTTGAAGATCAAAATATTAGTCTTAATCCATAGATCAACATCCTGTAGACCTCCTTCCCCCCAAAAAATGGGAGGATGATGCTACTAGGACACATGAATTAGATCATCCATAGAAGAGGAAAGCTATGATGCTCCATGAAAATTCTATATATAACATAGAAAACCCTCACCGAATTGTGCCTCAACACCTATGTTTGGTAAAACTGCTTGTTTTATAACTTCTACTATAGGAGGATCTACTAGTAGCCCATGGAACACCACCTCCATATCATGATCTTCACCACCCTCCTGGCGTACGAATGGAGGTTGTCATGGTGGAATGTATCTACAATCCCAAACACATACCTTAGAAAATATCAATAACCAGAAGATCACAATTTAAAGTGTAGGATAGGTCAAAACCTTCCGATAAACAAGACACACCCATCTGCCTTCTCTTAAATCCAAGACTGGGTAAAAACAATAGTTATAACATAACTAGATACACTACCTACTTCCCTCTCTTAAGTTGGGTCTTGGTCAAGTTCTCTATTTTAAAAATTCAATTCCCATTTGATTTCACATTTATAAAATAATTCAAATGGTTGAACCAAATGGTTCACCACTCCTGATCTATGAGGGCCCATACACCTCATGAACCAAAATATGGTGTCCAATTAATCCATACCATAACATGTTCTAGTACATGCGACTAATGGTCCATGAATCAATGTTACATATTTAACTTCTTAGGGTGTCTATTGTAGCCTAAGTAGGAAAACATTATTTAGGTTATGACATTCACTATAAGTACCAATCATGTTTCTCAATTCCCTTCACAAATCAATTATCAAACCACTTATATATCACATAAGGCACATTTCACAAAGTCATGCAGTCAATAATTGCATCCTATATGGCATGGCATAATGCATGACATGAGAATCCTATATAGTCCCTAAAATGATGTATGAGATGAATACCCTCATCTAATCAGACAAAAAAAGAAAATAAACAACTATAATAAACCTCAAACCACATGTTTATCAACTAATAGTGGAATCAAATAAATTATAATAGAAAAAATCTATAAAAACATGTTTTTTTCTAGGAAATTTTCCTTTTCCTATACATGGGTAAGATACTCTTTGGAAAAATCATTACCAAATTCCAATTCCTTTATAATCTATATCTATTGACTCCAAAGAGTAAAGTAAGAAAATAAAAACCTTCTGATACCACTTTGTAATGTCATGACCTTGATGCCACTAAATGGTGCCCCAAGCTAGTAGGGGATATGACCTCAAGCACATCACCCAGAATGCTAGAGGATGTCAACTAGTAGCAAGGGCATAGGGTGTATTTGTGGGGATACTATGACCTCATTTCATATTACAACATAGTGGTAGTAAAAAATCATTCAATAGAAGAAGTAGTAAATCAAACAGACAACAGATAATCATCCTTAAAAGAAATAAAAACAATGCAAAAAAGTAATCTCATTTACAAAATGATGTGTCATGTCATGTATATACAAATATAAAAAATAGGTATACATGCTTCCAATAAAATAAATGTATCAAAATACCAAAAATACGTAAAAGGAACTATCCCTGTTAGCACCACAAGCCTCAGCTTGATCACATTCTTCCATGCTTCTAAGAATAGAAGAAAATCAAGCATCATACTATGGGTACTTTCCCTAGTCCCTACCTATATCCATATAGTCTATTTGAGTACCCAACGATGACCTGAATATGGTGTGAGATAACACTCTTTAGGCCACCACCAATGGTTTCTATAAAAAATTCATTTTGTGTGATACAAGATAAATTAGTGTGTAGTTTATAAAATAGGTATAGTAGTAATACAAGTGAAATTCACATGACAAAGGTAATAACTACAAAGTGATACTGTCCATCCAACAAGTCTCCCTACAAACAACTGTCAAGATCTTATAATATGGTAGCTATAAACAAAAATAAACAAGAAATACCATCCAGTATAACAATTATGATCTAATACCCATACTAGGGATATATTTAAGCATGAAAAAATATCCATCATAGCCACACCGTATTACCAAGTGTATAATATCCATCATGAACATCATATATAATCATAAGTTTCCACAATGGCCATGCCATGTAATGAAAAGTTCCATAACATGAAGGGCTAGATCCAAGGTATAGAAGACCAAGGAATCCATGATGAGTCCCAGGAGCATCTTGATAGAAAATCGAAAAAGAATTGGGTGGGGTCTAAGGATAATGTCATCATACTATGTCCACTGTGAGCCCGATCGAGCTGGATCCAAGGGGTAGAAAGGCCCAAGGAATCATAAGGAATCAAGATCCAAGGAGGAAATGGGTCCAAGGCATCCACTACCTTAATCAACACCCCTGAGAGAAACATATATAGTGTCTTATGGAATCGAGATCCCTAGAATACCATCCAAGGCATCCCCTAACACAATTAATTCATCATATCACTCATTCATGATATCGTGATTTCATTCAACTTGTATAACAATTTCCATTTAAACAATAAAAAAAATTCACATCATGTTATCACATGGAAAAAGAGGCATTAACTCTCTCCTAATATTTGATTTAATTCAATTTAATTTATATAAAGGATTACACTAACTAGGTAATATCACACATGTCCCATGGGTGGTATAATCATAGGAAAAAACATAGTCACACTTTATGGATGGCCTAGGTTGGGGAAATAACCTCCAAAAATATCAAAGGAACTAGTGGGCATCCCCAATAGGATCCTACTCATCCAATTAAATTATCAAATTAATTAAAGGGGCATCTCCAGAAAGTCCAACATGTGGAACAACTATAATTAGCTAAATAAAATACCAAACCATGAGGGAAATTTATAGACCACATACCATAGGTATATAGTATATCACTCATCCAGTATTGAGCTTTGATTTTCTCCAGATCAGATGAAAAAACAAAGAATGGATGAAAATTATAAAAATAGGGTATATTAGCTTAAAACTAAATAACTATGTCAATACCAAGATGAAAAAAATAATGGAACAATATTATTGAAGAAATTATTCGTGTGAATCCAATGAGTCAGATGATGTTTAATTCTAAGTTCAAATATAGAATCAGGAGAAAAAGATGTGAAATTGGCTTCAATGGAACTCACCAACATTCAAGGCTATCCACTGGAGGAGAAAAGAAAGGAATTTTAGGTTTTAAAACATTTTTAAGGTAGAAATGTTAATTTACCTAAGAAATACTAGGCTTCATGGGTTGGCCACACGATTGGCCAAACTGTGTGAAAATTGTGAAAATTCCCTCTAATAAAAATTCTATATTTTTCACATGGGTGTGTGCCTAAGGTTGCATAGTTTTCTCAAACCGTGTGACCCCCAACACCTCATTATCATGCCCTGCATGATTAGGGGTAACTTTATGTTATGTACCATAAGGTTTCTCCTAACCGTGCGTCCTGTCTGTTTTTTTCCAAAAAGTGGGGCTCTGAGCTCCAAAGAATCCTCGAACACCCACGGTACACCCATGATATCATTGAGAACTTACATTAGGTAAAATAAAAACATTTAAACCAAAAAAATGAAATATCTTTACATCATAGGAAAACTTGGGATCTTACATAGGCCCTCATTATTGATCAAAATTTAAGGGAATCCAACAGTGTGATCCAGGGCGGTTCATCACCCAAAATTGTTAGTGGTTATTCTAGTGGAAGAAAGTTAATTTTAAGGATTCTAATAGGGGTATTAGAAGTCAGGAAACTCATAATGATATCTTAATTATATATCAATTGTGTGGGAATCTGTAACACACAAAAACCTAGTGTATGTGAGATCTTTTTGAGTGAAGAGGCTATAGTGGAATGGGGAATATACAATGATTCTATAGAAAATTTCCACTAGTACCTAGGGAAAGAGTATCTAAACCTAATCCACATCCTGGAGAGGGGCTTATAGAATATCTATAGGTGGGAAGCTAGAATACCACCTTCCGTTCAGGTTTAGGTGGTGTTCAAGGCAGAGGGAATCAAACTCAGGACTTATAGCATCTCTAAGGTGGTCCTGCTTCGTGTAGTAAGGTTGTGACTCAAGGTTGTGGTATATGCCAGTTACATGCAGTGCAACCTATTTTGGAGGATCATAGCACCAAAACTTCTACTATTCAAGGTACTATTCTAGTAACCTATACTTTAGTGTCTGCTTTATTTGATATATGTGCATCATACTCTTTTATACATGTAGAAATTTATTAGTGTCTAGGCCTCTAGATAGAGCATTTATGTGGCACGCTGAAAATTGATACCCTTTTGGGTATCCAATTAGAGAGTGTTCAATGATGTAAGGATTTTCCCTTGGATATAGTTAGATATATTTTCAAGTGGAACCTATTCATCCTTGACATGATAGGGTTTGATGTAATTATAAGTATGAACTGGTTAGTTCCCTATCGATTTTACATTGACTGATATAACTAGGGGATGACGTTCACATCACTAGAGGGTGGTATAAATATCCAGTAGGGAGAATGGGATGTCCATTAATTTTAAGATGTACATGAGAATCAAGGGTTGAGTAGAGTGATATCCAAGATTTCTATTCTTTTCTTGGATGATTAGGGGTTACAAACCACTATTTCCCTCCTATGGTGGATCCTTTTAGGGATGTATTCCCTGAAGAATTTTTCAGGCTACTTATAGTGAGGGAGGTAGAATTCAGCACTTAGCTAGTGCAAGTAGAAACACCAGTGTCCATTCCTCTTTATAAGATAGAACTTATAGAGATTTTGGATCTCAAGTAGCAGTTAGAGGACCTATAAGCTAAATCTTTTATCTAAACTTTTATTTTTCCTTGGGGTTCACCGGTCCTTTTTTTTGTCCTAGATCATGGCTAGCTAAACACTCAAGAGGGGGTGAATTGAGTCCTAAAAATTTTCTTTATAAAAAACATTCCAATTCAAGTATAGTCATTAAAATCACTTTTCCTTAATAAAAATAGGCACCAAAAATAAAACTTAAAGGAAAGAGGTTGAAAATAAGAGATTTATAGTGGTTTGGGGAACAGAAATCCACTAGTCCACTCCACCAACACTCTACTCCACAAGTTTGGAGATTTTCACTAAAACAACCCTTTTATTAGTGGATCCTAGCTATGTACAAGAAGTTTTCAATTAATAAAAATGTCAAAGATCTTTAAACTAGTATATCCCTTCACAAGACATATCCACGGTCTCAACACACACTCTTACACCGAGTGTAAACAAAATATAATGAATAAAATTTTGAATATATAGTTGCAACACACTATTTTAAGAATCAACTAATAGTAATAGAAGATTCTTCCTAAGAATATGATAGTATTCAAGGTAAAACTTGGGATGATCATTAGTACAAATGATAGAATTGGTAATCACATCATGATCATTTACATTTTATCTTTTCTATGTATAGATGATCAAGGAATGAATATTTTAATTGTTCTTCACATTTATCTATCTCATATTTATCATCTTCTTCATGCAGTGATTAAATCTTACTTTTATTTCCCATTTTGAAATTAAGCACACGATAATACTAATGGTTGAATGATCCATGCACTGAGAGGTTGATAAGAAAGGAAATTAAGTACATGCATCCATTACTCTAAATATAGAAATTAATTTTGTGGTAGTGAAGTCAAAAATATTATCATTCTATGGATATTTATATTTATGTAAAGGAATGTTCAGACTGATATTTACTTAAATGGATAATATATTTTTTGGTACACTCTAAAAGCATGAAGTGACCTTTCAAGATATTAGAATAGTAATCATGACATTCTTCATTGTATCTAGATCTTCAAAAGATATCCAGCTAGGCATACTGCTCATCATAAAATGAATTTCCAATAGATCTCATGAGATAAAATAGATCTATGAATTAAATTGAGCATAAGATTATTCTATAGTATAAGATAAATATGTCACTATGATTCAAAACATAACTTCAGGATTTCATAAGATGATATTTTATAAACATCCTTTTCAAAATATAACATCTTTTCATTCTGACCAACACATATGATTTGAGAATTAAGTGACCCAACCAATCTTTATAATATAAATTATTACATAATTAGATCAACTTTAAACACTTTATAATTCTGAGTAGACTGAATATATTCCTAGATTATCACAAGATAAAATACTTTGTTGAATACTTTTACACATCGTAATATAATCACTTAGAGAAACAACATAAGATAAATTCTTTTGATAATCACAATCTGAAACAATCAACATAAACTTGTTAAAATAAAAGTAGGGACTTTGTGAATCATTAAGACATATAAAAACCAAGTAATGTTGGAATAATATAATATTTATAACAATATATCTCTTTTTTATGATAAAAAAGCCCATGAAATAGAAAAAAAAATTCATGAAATAAGATTTTATCTTTAAAATTTTTTCTCATAAGATGAAAAATTTAAAATTATAAACCTTTTCTTTTCTTCTCCCACTTCAAAAAAAAATTCTTCTAAAAAAATTCATTCTCCTAGGAATAAATCCTTTACATTTCTATATTATCCTTTTATTATACTATGTTTTTAAATAAATTCTTCTCCCCCCTTTTGGAATAGAGAAGATTATTTTTTCACAGGATTATAGATTTAAAATTTTAACATTTTAAAATTTTGTAGTCTCCTTTTCTACTCCCCCTTTTTGTAATATAAAAAATAAGTAGAGTGAGGAATATAATTAATATTTCACAAGAACAATAGTAAATAATTAATTCTACTAATTGTGAAAATTATTTGGAATTATGTTATGTCAATAAGTAATAAGGATCCTTAATAAAATAAGTAAAAACATATCAATCACTTGAATAAACAGTTAAAATAGTATTGAGTAAAAAGATAGAGAGGTAATAAGACAAGAATTTTAAATAACTTTTAAGAAGATAGAAACATATAAAAAATAAACATCCTAAATTGAACATTAAAAGAATTTAAGAATTCAAATTTTATCTTAAAAATGGGTTCTAATGTATTAAATATTCCATAAATGAGGCATGATTAAAATGTTTTTAAAATTCTATAAATGAGGCATAATTAATTTTTTTTTAAATTACTATCCACAGGGAAACCAACTTATCAAACTGAGGAGATCAGGTATATCATCTATTGAATTTGAAATGGTTTTTGGGAGGTGATTTATTGAATGATAATGACTTTATAGGTAGTAAATATGATTGAGACAGAGAGGCATTAACTGTTTCTCCAACAACATCACCCAACTTCAGTACAGATGCTCCAAGACCTGCTCAATATTCTTGAGTGATCCATACTAGTGCGGATTGAATGTTGAGTGTATCTCCCTGAGCTCTCGCCAAATAAAATTTATATAAAGGTACAAAGAATGGTTTAGAAGGTGGTTCAACTAAAGATAAATATACTTGTTTTTCAAACATGATATTATCCCTTAGATACTCATTTTCTAGTTCAAAAATGTCCATTAATCTCTATGAATCGGATCCATTATGGTCAACTATAGGAGGTCTTGGAAAACGTCTCCCACGAATCTGAAATAGGGCATCAACACAGATGTATATCCTTTACACCATATCATTTTTCAGTAATACAGGATAAATTTGAAACCATTCTATACTCGTTGAAAAAATTTCTTAATATATTTTTTATATCTCCTTTATTTACAATTATCATAACCAAATTACTTAATTCATCAAATTGATTTTTCAACGTAATCATTGGATGACTAATGGAAATGATTTCCTTAACTTTTTCATAGGTCTTAGTTTATTATCATTCCACAAAAGCATATACTTCTTTTTTATAGTCCCCATTATATGATTTTTTCTTTAAATTACTTATAATTATCTAATATAGGTCTTAAATATTTCTCTATATAACCTTGCTTTATTTTCTAAATGATTGACCATATTTTTTAATCCATCTATGATAAAGCTCACTTATTTCTTCACTTAATATGACACACTTTGAAATTCAGTCAAATTTTCTTTCAAAACAAGGGATATATCTTTTCTATATTGATCCAATAATGCAATAGATTCCATCAGAACAACGTGGATTATTATTAATTCACTAAGTCATCTTGAACATCTTGAATGATTTATTTAGAAATAATATCAAGCTAAATTGATGTAATAGAAGATATGGTTTTTAAATTTAACATAATATCAATTTTATTAATTATTCTTCCTAATGATGGTGAAGATCATTTATCTAGAATCAATTGGACTATACGATTCACTTCATTCAATTCGTCTTTAGAAATATAATTTTCATGAAGACTCATAATATCTCTTTTGTATTCAACCAAATGGGTCTTTAAATACACTATTTCTAGTGAAAACTTAGAATATTTCGCTTCAGTTTTCTCAGAAACACTTCTTATAATTTCTAGAACTACATAATTTATATAATTTTCATGAATAAGAGAATGTATATATTTTTGGACTTCTATACACTCACCAGAAACTGGTTGTCTTTATTTATCATGGGGTACTTCTTCAACATGATGTGATTCTTGGGATTCAGATCTAGTTATCCTTCTTGTTTTTAACTTTTCAAATTCTTCAAAATGGGAGTTAATAATGAGTGGAAAAGTTCTGGGACTTGTCAAAATGGTCCTATCTTAACCAAACAAAAACATACAGGTGATAATAGAGGCTATGATTTCTCTATTGACTGAGGAATAATAAGGAACAAGAGGAAGACTCTCTAGATGAGTATTTCATTCTTCGTATTTAATGAAAATATGACTCTTTATCACCTTTTATCAAGAGTTTCTTCATTATCAAAGTTTTATCTTATTTCAATACTTTGTTTTGGTTTGTTTACCAATAATTGTCTTTCTTCCAGGTGGGATGAATCCCCCTGAGTTGATATAGGTTCACTTTAGTTTACGAGGTTATAATAATCAAATTTCTCAAAGAATACTTCCAACACAAACCAATTTTTCTTAAAACACTTGCACTTATGGTTGTCAAACCATGAAAACGTACTGAGGCATTTTCATCCAAGTAAACTCTAGCATTACGAAAAATGAGGGTTAATATCATTCCAAAAGGAAAATAATTTAACAATTTGTTCTAAATGTGTCACATCTATCACAATATATATCATGGAAAATTAATAGGGTTTTCAATCATAAACATATAAAGAAAAATAACATCTTGAAAAATAACTTTTTCAAACTCACTATTCCTTTTCACAATTCTAGACTGTATGAACTTGGTAAGCACTTTTCTTTTTAGTTCTAAGTCCTTGACTGGTTTCTTTTTAATATCTTAAGTTCCAAACATCGAATTAATTATGTCTAGTAGAGTTACTCCACCCACCACAACTAAGTAGGTACTAAAGGATGAGTATCCTTCATGAGGGATCTTGAAGGCTTCCTCTATTTGTGCTGAGATTATCAAAAGATTATTCTGGTTTACTATTGAAGTAACTAGGTCTTCATTATCCCCAAAGTGAAAAACTGATGATTCATAAAACTCACAAACTTTCTTTTTTAATATTAACAATATCCTAATTTCATCAAATACATATTCCCATCCTTGATGATTAATTACCTTCTTCATTAACATATTTTTCTTCTCTATCCAATAAAAATCAATTACTCACCGGCTCAAAATTTTTCTTAAGATCCTTTGTCTCTTTGTTATTCTTGGAGAGGCACTGTTGGTTATCTTTTTTCTTCCATTGACAATGGGTTCTAAAGTTTATAAGGTTACAGAAACAAAGGTTTTGGGTAGCAAAGAGAAATATGGTTCAATGTTTTGTAAAGCGTTTTGTTCATAAATTTAATATACACTTATTTTCATTTGCAGTAATCAAGGGGTCTAGTTGTTATGTAAAAAGTAATTATTATTAAAAATAGGAAACATGATCTATTTGATATGAATAATACTTAAAACAGTGACACAAAAATAAAAATACAATAAAATAATGTGATTACTTATAATAAAAAATATTCTATATTCCAAGATAACACTAAGTAAAATTAAATAATCCTAATTCCGATTTAATGAAATCAAATCTTTCAGCAGGAAATGGTTTAGTAAAAATGTATGCTAAATGATTTTCTGTGTTAACAAATTCTAAAGAGAAATCATTCTTTTATGTATGATATATTAAGAAATTATTTCTTATATCAATTTTATTTTTTCTTGAGTGGTTTATTGGATTATTTGAAATGTTGATATCACTTGTGTTATCACATTTTATTGGTACACAATTAAAATTAAATCCAAAATCCATCAAGGTGTGTTTGATCCAAAACACTTTTGCATAAAAACTTCTTGTTTTAATGTATTCTGCTTTGACAGTTGATAATTCTACAAAGTGTTGTTTCTTACTCAACCAATACACTAGGGATTTTCTTAAAAACTAAAAGGTTCCTGAGGTGCTATTCCTATCTAGTATATATCCAAAAAATGGCATCTGAATATGATGTTAAATTAAAGTCATAATTTTTTTGTAAAAATAAGGGAAAGAGAGAGAGAGAGTTCCTTTTGAATATCTTAAAATCTTTTCGACAGTATGTAAATGAGATTATTTGGTATTGGATTGACATATTTCACAAATACATACTACAAACATAATATCTATCCTACTTTCAATAAGATATAATAAAATTCCTATGATTCCTCTATACAACTTGTTATCAACTGGTTTTCTAGTTTTATCCATATCAAGTTTAATATTAGAGCTCATGGGAGTTTAACAAGTCTTACTATTTTCAAGTATAAAATTATTAACTAAATCAATTTTTTATTTTATTTGGTTTAAAATATCTCCAAAATATTTTTGATAGATTTGAAATTCCAAAAAATAGTTTAACTCACCCATCATAATCATATCAAAATCTTTTTTCATAAGTTTTAAAAAATCATTGCACAATTTTTGATTTTTTGATCCAAAAATAACATTATATACATATATTTGTACTAAAAAAATATCTAAGGATGAATTTTTATTAAATAATTTAGGATCTCCCATTCCTACTGTAAAACCATTTGATAGAATAAAGTAAATTAATCTTTCATAAAATTCTCTTCGAGATTTTTTTAGTCTATATAAATCTTTGGTAAGTTTAAAAACATAATTTTTAAAGTGAGGATCTTCAAAACCAAGAGATTTCTCTACATAAACTTACTCAATTAAAAATATATTTATAAAAGAATATTTAATGTTCACATGATATAATTTAAAATCCATATAAGATGCATATGCTATAAGGATTATAATAGCTTCTAACCTAGCTACTGGAGGAAATGTTTTTTCATAATACATTCCTTCTTATTTAATGTATCCTTTGGAAACTAATCTGGATTTATTTCTAGTTATTTCACTATGATCATATTACTTGTTTCTAAAAACCCATTTTTTTCCTATTATGGGATAGTCAGAGGGTATTTTAACTAATTTACAAACTTTGATTCTTATAAATTGATTTAATTATTCTTGAATATCTAATAACGAAATTTAATTTGATAAATACTCTTCTACCGATTTAGGTTTTAGGTAGGATAAAAAGGAAGAGAATTTTATTAGATTTCCTATGTTTCTTCTAGTTCTTACTCCTTCAGCTAATATTCCTATAATTGTTTATAGATAATTGTCTTTAATATTTATAGTTATTCTAGGCAACACATTTTATGGTTCACTAGTATCTATATATACTATATATTGGTTTAAGGTAATCAATTTCCAAATCATCATCTTTTTTATTGTTAAATAAGGGGTCAGATCTCATATCCTTGAGTGAATCACTTTGTTCATTAGTTTGAATCTTTTTTTGATCAAAGGGATTACTTTCATCAAACTTTACATGATTTGATTCTTCAACAATCCATGAAATTTTGTAAAAAAATCTATAGGATTTGGAAGAAGTAGAATAACCGAGAAATACACCTTCATCAAACTTTGGATCAACCTTCCCAAGATTATCCTTGGTGCTAAAGAAATAAACCATGCATCCCAAATCTTTGAAGAATACTACCTTTGGTTTTCTATTATTCCATAACTCATAGGGTATTTTCTTTAATATAGGTATTATTAGATCTTTGTTAATGAAGTAACAGGTGTGTTGATATCCTTAGACAAAAAATGAGGGGGCATGTTATATTCACATAACATAGTCCTAGAAATTCATTTCAAATTCCCATTCCTCCTTTCAACAACACTACTATATTGAGGTGTCCTGGGGGTATAAAATTTATGTTTAATTTCTTACCTAGATCAGTAATAATTAAATTCATCATTCTCAAAATAGAACACCCTTCATTCTCAAATTCACCTCCACAATCACTTCTTAAAGACTTGATTTTGGAATATTTTTCATTTTTAAAAACTTAAACAAATTAATAAAAACAGAACACCCTTCATCCTTAAGTATTAAAAAGTAAACCCATGTAAATCTTGAAAAATCATAAACTAACTTATACAAAAATAATTTTCTAGCAAGGTTTTCAGTTTGAGTAGGTTTGAACATATACATATGGACAAGTTCTAGAGGTCTAGATATATCAACCTCTTTCATAGGTTTAAAATATTACTTGTGTTTCTTTCCCATTTGACATGCATCACATAGCTTATTTTTGTCCAATTTAATGTCAGAAAAGTCAAAAATAATATTTTTCTCACATAAAATTTTCAAGTAATGAACATTATAATGTCTAAGACTTCTATGCCAAATCCAAAATTCATCGATTTTAGAATTCGAAACATTTACCTTTTTCCTACACAAATAATTAAGATCTTATGTGTAAACATTTTCTTTTGTTGGTGCTTTAAAATTGAGAAATTTATCTTTGAAAACTAAATTGTAATCGTTTTAAAAAATAACAGAATAAATATCATAAAAAAGTTGAGAGATACTTATTAGATTTTTCTTCAAGACTTGAATGTAAATAAATTTGTTGATGAGAATAGAATGAGTATTTCCAACATATCTAACCCCAACTATTCTTCTTTTTTCATTGTCACCAAATGTGACATAACCTCCATCAATTTTGGATAGTGAGTAAATTTTTTGGAAATCACCACTCATATGTCTTGAAAAAACAATTTCCATGAACCATTTTTCAATGTTGTTCATGTTGGTTTCCCCTACAATAACAAATGAAATAATATAATTTTTTCATACACAAACTTTTTTTGGGTCCATATATGTTACCGATAAGAGATATAAGTATCCATATTTTTTTTCTTTCCTGAAAACTAACCACTTTTTTTGAAAAATATTTTGTAATAAAATAATTTTTGATTCCATAGAATTTAGGATTTTTTAAATTGTAGATATAATAATAATTTCCTACTTCACCACAATCAAAACATGAAACTTTAGAAAGTTTTTTGTTTTTGGAACTATAGAAAAAATAACTTTTTTTTGGAATTTAGTATTTTAACCCTAGTTTTCTATTCCAAAATTTTCTTTCTTATGTTGATTTTGGACAATAATATTATTTAGATAATCTTATCCTTTAGTAAAGACACTTGAAACATATTTAATGTTTTGAACCTCATTTTTTAAAGTTTCAATTGAATTATCTTGTTCAGTATTTGGGGTAATAACTATTTATAATTGATTCATTAACACTAAACTTTTTTTATTTAGGCCCCCTATTCATTAAAAATATTATTATAAGAATTTATGAGGGCCTTGTTTTTATTTTTTAAGCTTTTGAAATTTGTTTCCAACATGGTTCCGTATTCATTTAATTCTACATATGAGAATTTTTCATTTTTTGATTCAAGTTAATTATTATAATAGTATTAATAATGTTCCTTATCCAAATGTTCCATAAAGAATATATTGTCCTTTTTATTAATAGCCTCAACTTCTAATTTTGATGATGTGAACTCGCTAGAATCTTCAGAATCACTCAATGTGGATTTCATAGATTTCTTATATTTGTTCCTATAACCATCCTTCTTGAAGTATTTCTTTTATATCTTTTTTCTATCCCTAATTTTTAGACAATATGGATTAATGTGTCCAAAATTTTTACATTCATAACATCTTACCTCTCTAGTACTATCACCATTTTTCTTATACTTGTTTAAAGGTATTAGGAAACCTATTATCTAGTTGTATAATTTTTGGAACATTCAAGAAATCTGTAAAACCTCATCATTTGATCCAAAATTTCTTGAGGAATAGTATTCTTTAGTTGTTTTATATATTTTTGTACTTTTTTTCTTCCTATAATCTTTAGAAGTAGAAACCTTCAAGGAAACTTTTCTTTTTTGATTATCCTATGCTCTCCAACTCGAGTGTCCATTTCAGCTTCATATGAGAGTTCAAATGAGATCTTTTATCTTGAAAATTTTGACCTCGGTAGATTTTATGATATCATATAATATTCAACTCCACTTGGGTGGTAATATTATGAGAAATTTCAATGCCTTTTCAGGTTTAGTGATAGGTGTTCCTAAAACAGTAATATTATTTAAAATCTTTAGTATACCTTCCATTTATTTGAGTAATGCTTTACCCTTAATCCATTTTGAATGTGTTAAACTAAAGGTTGGATATATCATATCTATGATCCTTCACATTTTCGGTACCTTTATATTTAAATGCTATAGTGGTCCACATTTTATGTGATGTTTGACATTGAGAAACTCTGTTGAATTCATTTGATCGCAATCCATATATTATACCATTCATAGCTTTGGAAATCGAATCATATTCTTCTTCATCTATAGAATCCCACATTTTATGGGAATTATTAAGAATTTCATAGGGAATTATTGATTTGAGATAAACTTTAAAGCTAAGATTCTTTAGATAGATGGTCATGCAAGCCTTCCAAAAACCACAGTTTTCACCATTGAAGTACGAAGCTCTAACCATAGACATACCTTCTTGGTTATCATCCATGGTAGCCATTTGAAAATGGTTCATTATAATTTAACCTTTGACAGTTATGAACTCAAGAGTCATAAGCTCCTATATCAATTGTTTTCCTAGATAATGGCTAGATGAACACTCAAGAGAGGAGGGGGGGGGGGGGTGAATTGAGTTCCAAAAATTTTCTTTACAAAAAAATCCTTCTTTAGGTATAGTCATTCAAATCCTTTCCCTTAATAAAAATAGGTAGTGTAAATAAAAAATAAATGAAAGAGGTTGAACATAGGAGAATTGTAGTGGTTATGAGAAAAGAAATCCACTAATCTACTCCACCAACACTCTACCCCACGAGTTCAGTGATTTTCTCTAAAATAACCCTTTTACCGAGGGCTCTTAGATGAGTAAAAGAAGTTGTCAATTAATACAAATGTATGAGATATTTCAACTAGACTCTCCCCATATAATACCTATCCATGGTCTCAACAAACACTCTTACACCGAGTGTAAACAAAATATAATGAATAAAATTTTGAAGATAATGTTGCATCACACACTTATAAGAAACAACTGATAGTAATTAAAGATTAATCCTGAGAATATGATAGTATTCAAGGCATAGATTGGGATGATATTTAGTGAAACTGATAGAACTGGTAATCACAACATGGGAATTTACATTTTATTTTTTCTATTTATAGATGACCAATGAATGATTGTTTTAATCGTTCTTCACCTTTATTCGTATCATATTCATTGTCTTCTTCATGAAGCGATTAACCCTTCCTTTTATATCTCATTTTGAAATTAAGAACAAGATATTCCTAACCGTCAAATGATCCATGCACTAAGAGGTTGATAATATATGAAATTAAGTACATACATATATTCCTTCCAAATATATAAATTACTTTTGCGGAAGCAATGTCATAATGCTTCTCATTCTTTATATCTTTCCATTTATGGAAAGACTTGTTCTGATCAATCATTACTTAAATGGATAATCTCTTTTAAGATATGATTTAAAATAATTAAGTGACTTATAAAGAGATTAATAAAGTAATCATGAAATTATGCACTATATTTAGATCTTCATTAGATATCCAGTTGGGCATACTGTTCACCGTAGGATGAATTTATGAGAGACCACATGAGATAAAATAGATATTTGAATTAAACTGAGCATAATATTATTCTCCAGAATAAGATAAATATGTTAATGTGATGAAACAATTAGCTTCTTCAAATTATTCTGTATTTTATAATATGATATTTATGAACATACTTTTCATAAGAAAACATCTTTTCATTCTGACTAAAGCATCTGACTTGAGAATTAAGCGAATCAACCATTCTACATAAGGTAAAGTCTTACATAGTTAGATCAAATTTCAACACTTTATGATTTAATTTAGACTAAATATATTCTTTAATTATCATAATATACAATAATTTTTCGAATTATTTTACACATCTTAAGATAATCACTTAGAGAAACAATGTAATATAAATTATTTTGATAAGTATAATCTGAAACACTTAAGATAAACTTGTTAGAATAAAATTAGAGATTTTGGTAATCAGTAAAACACAAAAAAAACTAAAATATGTTGTAACAAAATAATTTTTCCAAAACATTTATCCAAGAAGGTGGATGGTATCCACATGATATATGTGGATTACTGACGGTTGAACCAACTTACGGTTAAGAATTAGTATCCACTAACTTGAATAGAAGACCTCATTGATCAGATTTGAGGGGAGAGGGTGTTTTCAAAGATGGGTTGAGGGTAGGATATCATCATGTGCATTTCAGGCCTTCATACACATCTCATACAACTTTACAGAACATGTATGGTCTTTATGATTATATGGTAATGTCGTTCAATCTCACAAATGTGCTAGCTATTTTCATGGCTATGATGAATTGGGTTTTCTAGCCATATCTTTATTTATTCATGGTAGTATTTTTGGATGAAATCTTATCATATTCTCACTATCGACATGACTCTGTCCAACATCTTGAGATCGTGATGAATACATTGATAGAGAACCAGATTTATTCAAAGATCACTAAATTACACTTTTGTATCGACAAGGTCCACTTCCTCGGTTATATCATCTCGGAGTTAAGAGTATTTGTATCCCTAAAAAAGGTGATATATGTAGTTTCCTAGGATAATCCCAAGATAATATTTGATATATAGTCTTTCTTGGGGATAGTTGGGTATTATAGACACTTCATCTATGATTTCTCATGCCCAACAACACCTTTTACGAGTCTGAATAAGAAGAGTGTGTAATTCATATGGTGATAATCTTATGAAAGATCCTTTAAAGAGTTGAAGGGAAGGTTGAATTAAACACTAATTCTGATTATTCCAGATCCAGGTAGGAGCTAAATGGTTTATTGTGATGCATTAGGTATTAGTATGGGAGTAGTTTTGATATAGGATGAGCGAGTAGTTGCATACAGGTCTCGTCAACTGAGGCCTCATGACTAGAATTTACTGACGCATGATCTCGATCTAGCTTCTATTGTTCATGATTTATGCTGTTGGAGGAATTTTTTTCTTGGGGACCATTTTTTGGTATTAACTTATCATAAAATCCTCAAGTACATATTTACACAATGTGATCTCAATCTCAGGAAACATAGATGGGATGAATACATGAAATACTTTGATTTCAAACTTGAATATATGCCTGGAAAATCCAATGTTATAGATGATTATATGAGATAAAAGACTCAAACTTAGGTGTTTTAGGAGTCTAGTGGTAAATGGAAACTTATGGCCATGTTTTCAGAGATGCATATTGAGGTTCAAGAGAATCAATGTTAGACATTCATCTCAGCTTTAGCAGTGACCTCTACCCTTCTGGAGTAGGTAAAGATGAGACAACTTTTAGATCACGAGGGCCTAGTCCTAAGGGAAAACATCTCATATGAGGACTAATATCTAGGCTATATCATGGATGAGGACAATATCTAATGCTTAAATGGGTGTGCGTGGGTACTAATATACATATGAGAGGAGAAAATATGGGAATATCATGCCTCATATTGGGAATTAAATCCCGTTGTTACCAAAATTTATTGAGACTTACATTAGCAGTATTGGTGTCTTGTTATGAAATAAGAGATAACTGATTTTATCACTCAATGTTCCACCTGTCAGCAGGTGAAGGCGGAACATCAACGACTGGTGTAAATTTTACATACATTTTCCATTCTTGAGTGGAAATGGGATTATGTCTCCACATAATTTGTGATAGGTTTTCCTAAATCTCCTTAAGGAAATGATATAGTTTGGTTCATTTTTGACTATTTGATGAAGGTTTCCCACTTCTTACCTATTCAAAAGACCTTCTCAGTGGATGATATAGGGAGGCTAAACATCAGGGTGGTCATATAACTTCATGGAGCTCCACACTTTATCATATATAATAGGGATTCTTGCTTTACATATTAGTTCCGGAAAGGGTTGTAGAAGGCCTTGGGTACATAGGTGCTTATGAGTGCGACCTATCACCCTCAGACCAATGGTCATACATAGTATACATTTCACATGTTATTATACATGATCTATGATTGTGTCCTTAACTTCAGGGGTTCTTGGGAGAAACAATAACCCTAGTTGAGTCCACTTATAATAATATTTTATAGGATACCATAAAGAAGGCTCCTTATGAATCCCTATATAGTAGGCCAAGCCAATCACTATTGTTCTGGTTAGAGGAAGGGGTGGAATATTTTCTTGGACCACATCTTATTCTGGAGACTTCATAGAAAGTCCAACTGATCAGAAAGAGAATATTGACATCTCATTATACATAATATTCATATTCCAGTCGACGTTGATAACCTATTTAGTTTGATCTTAGGAATCATGTCTTCTTGTGTATCTCACACAAGTTGGGTTGCCAAAGGATTCATAGGTAGGGTAAGATTTCTCCTCAATTGTTGGATCCATTATGGTTTTGGAGTGAATTGGAGTAGTGGATTACAAGATATAACTTTCTTAGAGATACCATTCTATGAACAATGTTTTTCATGTGTCTCAGATCTGCTGATATTATCTTGACCTGACACATGTAATACAACATAAGGAGGTTGAGTTAGATGTGGATTCTTCCTTTGAGGATTACCTAGTGCGTATCTTGGATTGGATTGTGAATACATTCCAAAGAAGGACATTTCCTTTATTACGAGTTATATAGAATCACATATGAGTAAAGGAAGATACCTAGGAGTGGGAGGAAGACATACATGCCTAGTGGAAGGAGATTTTCTCAAATTATTTCTCTTTAGCCTCAGAAGGACAACTCAGGTATGAGTTTGTTTAAGGAGGGAAGGTTGTAATGACATGACTTCTAATGAAGGTACAAATCGTTTTTTCTATTTTTAATTCTTTGTTTCATCCTCATGAGGGTGACCTATGGCCTCAGGAAGTTCTTAGGAGATTTCAAAGCTTGTTTGGAGCTTAGAGTTCTGGAAATCAGAGAGGCAGACTGTGCCACATGTTTATCACATGGTTAGTGCTAGTCATACTCAACCATGAAGGGCACTCAATGTGCAGCAAGAGGACACACATTTTTCCTACAATCATGTGATCCAGGTCATACTCCCATGTAGGTGATGCATATTTTTTAACATAGGCATTTTTCATGGATTGTGAATGGTTAGTCAAACCATGTTCCTAGCCCATGAAAGAGGGTCTCTTAGATAGCGAAGAGAGCATGGTTAGTGCACAGTTTTTCCAATAATGAAGAAAAAACATGAGGCCCATTAAAATGAATGTAAAATACCATTTTGACCATAAAATGATTTTAACCCTTAACCCTTATTTCTCTTCACCTCTAGAAAATGTTTAACCCTCCTTCCTCTACAGGATCCCCCAAGACTAGGTTAGTATTGATGATAAATACCACATCCGATATTCATTTTAACCACTTTCAAAAGTATTGGATCTATAATTGTTATCTCCTTAATCCTATTTATTCTTATCATAGTTTATCTTCTCATCTCTTGAGATATTTTGGTGCGATCTCATATGCCTTATTTTTAGTTCATTAGTTCATTCTTCTAATTTCTACCATTATAGATTGATTCAAAGATGAAAACTAGATGAGAGTGTTATGTGCCTAAGGTTGCTGGACTAGTGATTCTCCATAAAAGTTTATGTTTTTTAATAATATTTTTTGATGCTCCACATGTTGAACTTTTTCATGTGTTTCATATTATATGTTTTACCCATATATTTAATTTTATCATGTTACAATATCCCCTTAAAGCCTTGTCAAATTATTAGAGGATGTCGACCTTGTGGATTTATACCCCTTTGGGTGTGATAAAATGAATTATCTCTTTTTATGTAAATGTTTAAATGACCAAAAACACCATATAAGTGTTTTTATTAGTTCTAAAATGGATTTTCCTTTCATAATAAATTAAATGGATTAATTTAAAATGAATGGAAGTGGGTGTAACTTCCACACCACACTTTATGTATTATATAAATGGATTATGAATTGTGACCCCCATGTTTAGTTTGGAATATATGGTTATAAATTATTTAGGGGAAATCCCTAATGATTAGTATTATTAGACTATGGATAATGGTTGGTGAATAATGGTTAAGGGATCTATTGAGAATGGTGTTTTACGCCCCCTTATGTTGGGTGATGGGCATGAAAACTCAAAAAATTTAGTTTTATTTGGGATATGGAGGGTCTAAAATATTGAATCCCCAAGGTATTAGATCTTATAAGATTAACTCATTTTAGGGGAAGGGATCCTATATAGGAGAAATCATTACAAGGATAATCAGGAGTGGCCCTTTAGGCCAAGAAGTTAGCCACCATATTTCCCTCTCTTCATGTGTGAGAATCCTTCATTTCATTAGAGAAGAGGTTTCTGAATTTTTAGAACAAATAAATGTTAGATCATGGGAAATTCATAGTTCAATCCCATTGAGCATAGCATAGGCTTCAACAATGAGGGAGTCTACCTGAACGAGGTAAAAATGACAACAAGAATGACTGAACTGAACTGGTCTTGAATGAACCCTCCTCCCCACATAACTATGATGGATAAAGGCCTATCAGTGTTTATATGAGATTTAGGTTTTCATCATAAAGACCCACCATATTATCTAGAGTGACGAGCATGAAGTCTTAAATTCATATTAGATCCAGGGATAACACCCTTGATGGAACCATTGGCTCATTAGACCAGTCATGGATACTTGAGTTACACCCCAGGTCCAAATAGCACCTAGTATCCATGTATATGACTCTAGATGTACATACCTATAGAGTTTATATACATGTATACATATTATATATATATTATTACTATATATATATATATGGTAAACTAATCAGACTCATTTTGGCCTATTCCGGTATAGGTAGAGTCTTCCAGGAGTACTACTGGATCCTGAGAAGACTAGAATTTACTTTTCCATCATTGTTTATTTTACATTATACCCACACACTTATATGATATATACACTGATTGGATTATTTTAGATACCATTAGTGGTGACCTAATGAGTTTATCTCACACTCTACTCGACCCACCCATGGTACCCAAGTAGACTTCACAACTGCAGGTGTGGATAAGGGAAAACTCTCTGTTACAAATGCTTGAACTATTTAATTATATCACGGAGAATGGGAGAATAGGAATAAGTGTTGTCTCATGATACTAGTGGAGTTTTCTTTGGGTCTTTTGTGTATTTTTGTATAACATGTTGTGTATACATGTACTCTGTATCCCCTATATCCCCATTTTTTTACATTAGCAAGCCATGACATGATTTTTTATATGAATATGCCTATGGCCTGATTATTAGTAATGGTTAGAGTTTTTCCTTTTCCATTGTGCTTATTTATGGTATTTGTTTCCAATATGCTATTAATTATATCATGCTTCCACTATTTTTGATTATTTATTATTATCGATGTTCCACTCTAATATGAGGGTATAGTCACCTCGATGTGCCACCTTATAACCTCATTTCTAGTTTGAAGTCTCTGACGTACGAGGATGCCCGCTTGATGCCATGTGACTCACCATATTGGGGAACCGTTTTAGTGGACCATGGGTCGAGACGTTACATGATAAATGGGTTATAATTAATAATTAATATTAATTAAAAATATTGGTTAATTATTTTCGAGTAATAGATGTTACATATTATATAATGTCATTGTTCAATTTAATATATATCAAACCCATGTTACACACACACACACACACACACTAATTTCACATACAAATTTATGTAATTAATGCAATATTATATAGAAACACACACACAAATAATATTTATATAATTTATTCAATTTTTAATATTTATTTTATAAATTTATTTAGTAACATAATATATTTAATATATTATGTTTTTAATTAGTAAATTTTATTTATTCATTTTTAATATTATTTTATTTAATATTATTTATTCATTTTTAATAATTATAAATTTTTATATTTTTTGGAATTTAATCATTTCCTAATATTTATTTATACATATTTATTTACTATGTTTTAATATCTTCAATACATATTCATCTTCATTTTAATATATATCCATTTTTAATATACTACCCCAATACTTTATGATATGTATCCTCTTAAATAAATTCAATACATTCGATAGCTTACATTTCACACAAAATTATTTCATATACTATAAATCATATAAAATCACATAGAGAACGCAAAACAAAAGAAATCAAATAAGTTATTTTTTATAGATATTAAGGAACATATACCAATGAAATAGTAATTTGACTTTTGGAATAGTAATACAACCCTTAGGAATAGAAATTTGGCCAATAGAATTGTAACCTCACATATGAAAGTATAAATAAAATTTAGTCATCTTAAAAATGAAAATATAATATAATTATATTATAGTATAAGTAAATAAATATTTTGAGAATGATAAATTAAGTGATAGTATTTTTATAAAACATAAATGTTTATTTAAAATTTTATCATTAATATAATGAATTAAAAACAAATTTCTTTTCATAAAATAGATTTATAAATTAATATTATTTTATGATTATAAGATAATTTTATGAGACCTTGATTAATTTTTCAAAGTGTTATAAAATCAGTTATAATTTTAAAATTGATATTTTTTGAGTAAATGATGATTTTAATTAAAAATTAAATTTATCATATTTAGAAAATTATTTTCATAAAATAGAGTCCATTTTTTAATTCTACATGGTGATAAATGGTTAGGGTGAATTTTTGGGATTTTTCTAAAATAGTTGAATTTTTGGTTTATAGTGAAATAAGACAATTTATGGTATAAGCTAAATACATGAATTATTGAGTCATAGATGTTATATGGATGATGTAAGCCCATAATCTCCAAATATCCATCGTTATTTTAATATATTTTGTGATAATTCTCAAACTATTCATAGTCTTGAGGCAAAATAATAAACTAATAAATAAAATACTGAGAACCCCCCCTCCTTCACTATAAATACCACCAATCACCACCTATTATAATAATACATAAAAAGCCTTTAAGATTGTACAATTTCTACCCAATAATATTCCCAAGTCTTAACCCCACATCCCAGAGCCTTTTCTGTCACCAAAAGAGAAATCCCAATCCCCTTAAGGAGGTTCTCAAGGAGAATAATTCAAGAAGTAAAACCCTTAATCCCACCCTTTCAATTTATTTAAATTTATATTATTTTCTTATCCTTCCGTAACCCCACATATAAAAAAATTCTTGATAAATCCAGTGTATTATATATAATATAATTTTATTTTGTTAATGGAAAACCCATCATCAATCCCTTTCTCCTATAAATTTTATTCTAAAAATGAAAATATCATCTGTGATGTGCCGATTTACTGCTTTCATTGATGATGCATTTTCATTTTCCATTACCGCCTTCAAGTACGGTCATAAAAACATTATTATGGTTAAATAATATTTTATTATAAATATTATAATTCATATAATGTTTTGTAACTAGAATATATACATGATATTAATTAATAAATAAAACTACTTCGTGATAATAAAAAATTCACATAAATAAACTAATGTAAATCATTAACATCTTATCTAATGAATCATACTAATATCTGAAAAAAGATATATAATACCATTTAATAATATGTAATTTCATTAATAACATATAATTTAAACTGTGAATAATTAATCCCATTTTTACATGAACTTCCATACATGTATACATGTTACCAATCATGAAAACCAAGGAAATAAACACTCCCAAATGATGAAAACAAATATTATAACTCATTGAAAGGGCTCTTGGATTGATAAAAAGATTCAGATTTTTATTTGTGGCTTCAATAAGGGTAAAAATAGTCTGGAGGAACATGTAAAAACTTGGGATAAGATGGCTCTTTGCTTCGAGGATAACATTAAGGAAAACCCAAACATGGTAGTCACCTCCATTGAATGGTAAGTTTTCAAGGTAAAAAACTCAAACTTATTCAAATTTATTTGTAATAGAGTGATGATTTCATATGAGTTTTGATTATTATGTACCTGAAAATTTTAGGGTTTCCCACTTTTCCATAAAAGTGCTTTAAAATAAAAAATAATGAGTTATAGATGGATGGTTCTGAATTTAATTATTAATGAAAACTAGTGTTTATCATTAACATTTTATCTAATGAATCATCCTAATATCTGAAAAAAATATAATACCATTTAATATTATTTAATTTCATTAATAACATATAATTTAAATACTAAAGAATTAATCCCATTTTTATATGAACTTCCATACATGTATACAAGTTACTAATCACGAAAACCAAGGAAATGAACACTCCCAAATGATGAAAATGAATCCTATAACTCATCAAAAAGGATATAAATAAAAATAATAAAATTATAATAAATAAAATAAATGTTTAAGAGGTTTTGAATTTAATTATAAAGAATCTAATTTCATTATCCAGTACATTAAGTGTAAGTGCAGAACACTTTCAAACATAAGGTAAGGGATTCTCCCTGAACATCCATTTTTTTTCAGGTTACGCTTTCCCTCTCATTACCACAATGTAATTATTATTTATTTTTATATAATTATTATAAATTATATGTATCTATTCCAAACTCATGTATCCAGATCATTTCATCTTTATTTTATGGGGAAATACATGTTTTATATGCTTCTCTTTTCAATTACTTTTGATAAGCAAGCCCGAATTAAGGGAACTTTCAAATTTCTTACCTACTTTCAAGTGCAATCCATAATATATTTTAAGACACAAATAATTTTCTAAAATCAGTCTTTTTATCATGAAAAAACTTTATTTGTTAAATATTGGTTTTATGAAAACAATTATTCCTTTTCCCTCTTTAAATTCTCTTTTATATTTTTCCTTTTATTGCACTAAAGAGGCTCTTTTCTAAAGTTTATTTAAAACTCTTTTTACATGTTTTCACTTAAGTTGGACATCATTTATCATGAACTATAACTATTTTCCCTTATTAATTTCTAATTGTGATTTTAATTCATTCTTCTAAGGAAAGCATTATGATATTCCCTTTGACCACTTATTCCTTATGTGTGGTGTATGTATACTTCCCTTTTATTTATGATCACTATTCATAGAAAATTTCATTAAATATCCATATTTCTTAGATATGGTTATTTAATTAGTCGTATACCATTTTTACAACTGGTGTTCTCTTTGAATGTTATTATGTAATTGAATATATGTATAAATAATGCTTTGGAATTGTAGTGACAGGTGGGTCCCGGTTATAGATTACCCCTCGATGCATTGACAGGTCTCATGAGAAAAAACAGTTGGAAACAAAACATTTATGTTTGTTTTTAAATAGAATCAAGCAGGTGTTTACCCACATACTTAAACCGTCATAACATTATAATTTTTCATGTTCCAGATACATGATGTCCAATAAATAAGCATTTTCTTCATTCAGTATTCAGTTATTATATTCAATGTGGTTTTCACTATGAAAAAAAATCTATGGATACATTTTCATTCTTCAAGTATTGATGGCATGTGTTTTTCCGATTATTTACCTTTATATAATGTATATTCTTTATTGACTTTAATTCACTTATTATTGTTTTATATAACCCTTACTAAGCGTTTTCACTCACCCTTTTATTTTTTTCCTTCCATATATTGTGAAGATGAAATATTTGAATAAGTGAAAAGAATCTATTTTTTTATGTTTTATGTTTAATTACCAATGTAATAAGGGAACCATATATGTATCTAGTTATTGAAGACTACTAAACAGATCGATCCTGGGTGATGTGATCTCTTGTCTCTATTCCATTGTAATAAAATGACCACAGAATCTTAGAAATTAGGGTTTGGGTTGTTATAGTTGGTATATGAGCAAGTTTATTAAAAAAATTGGGAACTAGATGTTAAGTAAACATTAAAATTATAATAATTCCTTATAGTGATTTTTTTGGATCAATAATCATGATGATAATGTGATATCTTAGTTTGTGCCATTATTTAGTAATCGTACCTAATGAAAATAAGGGATTTAATACCCATGATCAATGTAGAGATTTCCCCATTGAGCAAGTCAACATAGTTAGTGTTGGAGGTGAGAAGATCATCACCAAATTAGGATAGCTTACAAAGGTTATGAGAAGTAACCATACTACACCTATGTTGGATCATTTTATGCATAAGAATCCCCCATCTTTTAGTGGGACTACTAATCAAATAGTATCTGAATAGTGAATCAAGTCCCTTGAAAAGATATTTATGGAACTGGGATGCAATGAAAATGAAAAAGTAGTACTGGCTATGTATTGTCTCAAGGGATATGTTGATCAATGGTGGTCATTGATCTAGAATAATAATGAGGAAAATGTAATATAAGACATGGAATGGAGAGATTTTAAAGAAACATGATTTGATAAATACTTCTCTCATGAGAAAAAACTGAAATGAAGATAAAATTCCTTAACATAAAAAAAGGGAAGAAGAGAATTTTGAAGAGTATGAGTATACCTTCACAAGAATATCCATGTATGTTATAGATTATATAATGGTTCAGAATAAAATATTGATCATTTATTTAAAGGTCTTAAACCAAGTCTCCAAAGGTCATTGGAGTCTCAAACATTTTCATCATATGATGAAATAGTATTAAGTTCCATCAAAACAGAGAAGTAATTTGATAGATCTTATATTTTCAAGGGAAATCAAGAGAATAAGTGGTCTTATGATAACCATGGAAAGGGTTAAGTGTCAAATAAGAATAGTGGAATAAAGAAATTTCCATTATATGAAAATTTTGGAAAAATCATCCTGGGAAATGATTGAAAGGAATGTGAGTTTATTATAAGTGTGGAGAAAAGGGTCATCGATAAAATGAATGTAAGGGGAAGAAACAAATAAATTATGTTAAATGATTTAACTAAAATGAAATGGGGAATTATTCAAATCGATGTCCCAAGAGTCAAATGAATTTACCATAGAAGATGACAAGGGGAGATGGACAAACATATGCGATCACCACATCTAAAGTAGAAGTACCCAATGATATGTTGGAAGGTACAATAATCCTATCTTTCATTTTAGCCAATGATTTATTTGATTCTGTATCATCGCAATCTTTTATATCTGCCCAATTTTCCAAGAAAATTAGATATTTTGCTTTTGATTTATAAGGAAGTTGTCAGTCAAAACTCCTAAGGGAAGTCTCATTACATCAAAAATGTGTCGAGAAGTTCCCATTATGGCATATGAACATGCTTTATTTACTAAACCTATCATCATACCTATGGTTTAATTTTATATAATCCTTGGTATGAAATGAATTTCAAAATATGATGTGATAATTTATTATAATAGGAAGGAAATTATGATTTTTGAGGAAGATGTAAAATCCCTTATATTTAGAGGAGAAAATTCATCATATGATTCTTATCTAGATTCACCCTCAGTAGATCTACTAAATGAAATTATTAGAGAGGAAGGGAAAACAACATATAAAAAGGAGGAAATTCATCTTTAAATTGAGAATTTACCAATTTCAAAGGAATACATTAATGTATTTGGTGATGAATTACATATACATCCCCAGAGTGTGAATTTGAGTTTACCATTGATTTAATCCGTGATGTAAGACCAATACCAAAGAATCCTTATAGAATAAACATTATGGAATTAGTGGATATGAATAAATAACTAGAGTATTTTAGTAATAAGAGATTTATTCTCCATATTGTTTTCCCATAGTGAGCCCATATTGTCTTTGTGAAGAAGAAAAATGGATCCTTGAGGCTATGCATTGACTATAGAGAAATAAATGATATTGTAATAAAGAACAAGTATCCTCTACCTTGTATTTATGATTTATTTGATCAAATACACGGAGCTCAATATTTCTAAAAGTTTTACCTTCTTTTTAGGTATCATCAATTTCCAGTAAATAAAGAATATATTCAAAAGAAAACTTTTCAATTGAGGTATAGACATTACGAGTTCACAGAAATACTATTTGTATTGACTAATTCACCCTCTGTTTTCATGGATATAATGAACAGAGTATTCAAGGAATATCTTGTCTATTTTTTTAGTATTCATTGACAATATTATGATATATTGTAAAAGATTTTAAGACCATGAGAATAAATTTTGTATTATTCTTAAGACTCTTAGAAGGAAAGAGATATATGGTAAATTTAGCAAGTGTGAATTCTAGCTTTAGGAAATTTATTTTATTGGCCATATTGTCTCTAAGGATGGAATATTAGTTGATATTGAGAAGACAAAGGTAGTCCAAGAATGAACTATGCCAACAAACATAACCAAGGTATGTGGTTTCATTGGTTTAATATACTAGTATTGGAATTTTGTTTAGAATATTTCATAATTGGAAAACCTATTAAACAAGATCACCCGTAAAGGGGTTAAGTTTGTATGGGAAAAATAATGTACAGAATGTTTTGAAGAATTGAAGATAAAATTACACAATTATCTTATTTTGAATCTATCATTAGGAAATGATGGGTTTTTGATAAACAATGATGCATCAAAGAAAGGACTTGATTGTGTCCCTATGAAAAATGTTGAAGTTAATACATATGCATCAAGGTAGTTGAATACCAATGAAAAAAATTATCCAAATCGTGATATTGAGTTAGTAGGCGTAATATTTTATATGAAGATATGGATACACTATCTCTATGGTGAAAGATGTTATATATATACATATCATAAGAGTTTAAAATAAATATTTACAAATAAATAAATCAACATGTTTCAAAGACGATTGATTGAGTTACTCAAATATTATGATTTTTCATTACACTACCACCTAGAAAAGGAAAATAAGGTAAAAGATGCATTATGCAGGAAAGATCATGGACTTATAACCCAAATAAATATTGAGAAATATCCCATATTTATGGATTTGGTAAAGAAGGATATGGGAATTGCTAAGGAAGAGGAAACATTACTCATTTTTCAAATGATTTATAAACCATATTTACTGGAGAAGACAAAATGTTCTAAATTAGATGATGAGAATTTTCAAGAGAAAATTAATGCCATTAAGGATGGAAGATTGGAAGAATTCGTGTATGAGGGTGGAATTATGAGATTTGTAAAGAGGTTATGTGTTCTATAAATTTCTGAGCTAAAAAGATAACTATTGGATAATGATCATAGCTCAAAATTCTTTATACACCCTGGTAGTACCAAATGTATAGA
Source organism: Viscum album (assembly GCA_963277665.1). NCBI lineage: Eukaryota > Viridiplantae > Streptophyta > Magnoliopsida > Santalales > Viscaceae > Viscum > Viscum album. Next base: position 923,225,998 of record OY728130.1, read on the forward strand.
GATATGAAGGAACATTTTCGGTGGGATAATATGAAGTGAGAAATTTCTAACTATGTGTCAAGGTGTCTAGATTGTCAATACATGAAGGAAGAGAGAAAACATCTTAGAGGAGTCATAAAACCTCTACCTATTTCTACGGGGAAGTGATGTGACATTTTTATGGAATTTGTCACTAGATTACCAAATAATCCAATACATAATGATGTAATATGGGTGATTTTTGATCAACATACCGAATATGCACATTTCCTCACTATAAGGGAGGATTTTTCACTGGAGAAGCTAACAAGACTATATATTAATGAATTTTTAAGAATTAATGAAACACCTTTATCGATTGTGTTTGATCAAGATCCCCATTTCACATCAAAATTATAAAATAATCTTCAGAAGGATTTGGATACTGAGCTTCATATGAGTACTTTTTATCACCCTCAAACTGATGGATAATATGAAAAGACTATTAGAACATTGGAAGACATGTTGATATCATGATCACTTGACTTTCATGGTATGTGGGATCATTATTTACCTTTAGTGGAATTTTCCTAAAATAATAGTTTCCATTCTAGTATTCAAATGGATCCATATGAAACATTATATTGCAAAAGATGTCAAACTTCAACTTGTTGGGATGAATTTCGTGAGAGGAAACTTATAAGACCAAAATTTATTGAAGTGACAATGAAAAAGGTAAATACTATTCAGGCTCATATTAAATCATCTCAAATAAGGAAGAAGAGTTAAGTTAACAACCAGAGAAAAGATTTATAATTTCATGTGGGAGATCATGCCATTCTAAAATTATCTCCACAGAAGGGTGTCTTAAGGTTTGGTAATAAAGTGAAGCTGATACCTAGGTACATCGTACCATTTTAAATTCTAGAAATAAATGGATTTGTAGATTATCTATTATAAATGCTTCCAATTCACTCCAAAGTTCATTATTTGTTCCACATATCAATATTAAATAAGTACATGATAGACCCAACACATGTACTCACTTATGATGAAATAGGACTGGAACCTGATTTGTCTTACTATGAAGAGCCTATCATGATTCTTGACACAAGAGAGAAATTATTGAGAAATTGGATGAATCAACATGTAAAGGTTCTTTGGAGAAACCTTAAAATGGAAGAAGTAACATGGGAACCTAAGGATGTTATGAAGAAGAGCCATCCTCATCTGTTTAGAAGGCAATATTCATGAAAACTTTCAAGGCTGAAATTTTAGAAGGAGGGAAGAATATAACAACCCAATATTTTACGGTATGTATACTCTTAAATAAATTCAATTCATTTGATAGCTTACATTTCACACAAAATTACTTCATATAGTACAAAACAAGATGAATTAAACAAGATGATTTTTCTAGAAAGTATAGAACATATACCAATGAAATGGTATCTTAACCTTTGGAATAGTAATGTGACCCTTATTAATAATAATTCACCCAAAATATATCAACCTCACCTATGAAATTATAAATAAAATTTACCTATCTTATAAATTAAAATATGATATGATTATATCATAGTATAAGTAAATAAATATTTTTAAAATGATAAATTAAGTGTTGATATTTTTATAAAACATAAATGTTTATTTATAATTTTATAATTAATATAATTATTTAAAACAAAATTTATTTTCATAAAATACATTCATAAATTAATATTTTGTTGTCTTATTATTATAATATAATTTTATGAGACCTTGATTAATTTTTCAAAGTGTTATAAAATCAGTTATAATTTTAAAATTGGTATTTTTTGAGTAAATGATGATTTTAATTAAAAATTAAAATTACCATAGTTAGAAAATTATTTTCATAAAATTTATTCAATTTTTTAATTCTATACATTTAAAAAATTTTACTATGAATTTTTTGGATTTTTATAATATAGTTGAAGTTTTAGTGAATAGTGAAATATGATAATTTATAGTATAAACTAAATACATGAATTATTGAGTCATAGATGATGTATGGATGATGTAAAACCATAATCTCGAACTATCCTTCATTATTTTAAAATATTTAGTGATAATTCTCAAACTATTCATAGTCTTGAGGTAAAATAATAAACTAATGAATAAAATAATGAGAAAACACTCCTCTCCTCCCCTATAAATACCACCTCTCACCACCTATTATAATAACATCTTAAAATCATTGAAAATTGTCTAATTTATTCCAAATAATCTTACCAAATATCTCCCCCATGCACAAGATCCTTTTTTATCACCAAAATACAAATCCCAATCATCTTAAGGAGGTTCTCAAGGAGAAGAATTCAAGAGGTAAAACCCTTAATCCTTCCCTTTCAATTTATTTAAATTTATTTTATTTTCTTATCCTTACCTCACATCCTATACCCAAACATGATTTATTACTTTATTATCTTATATTTACTATAATTTTATTTTTTTAATGTAAAATTCATCATCAATCCACTTCCCCTATCTATTTTATTCTAAAAATGAAAATATCATTTGGGATATGCCAATTTATCGCCATTGTGGATGATGCGTTTTAATTTTCCATTACCACCATCAAGGATGGTCATAAAAACATTATTATGGTTAAATAATATTTTATTATACATATTATAAGTCATATAGCGTTCTGGATCTAGTATATATACATGATGTTAATTAATAAAACAAAACTAGTTTGTGATAATAAAAAATTCACCAAAATAAACTAATGTTCATCATTAAAATTTAATCTAATGAATCTTCCTTATATATGAAAAAAATATATCATACCACTTAATATTATTTAAGTTAATTAATAAAATATAATTTATATTATTGATAATTAATCTCATTTTTACATGAACATCTATACATGTATACAAGTAACCAATAAGGAAAACCAAGGAAATGAACATTCCCGAATGACGAAAATGAATCTTATAACTCATAAAAAAGGCCATAAATAAAATTAATAAAATTATAATAAATAAAATACATGTTTAATATGTTATGAAATAAATTATTAATGAATATAATCTTATTATCTTGGACATTAAGTTCATGTGCAGAACACTTTCAGACATAAGGTAGGAGATTCTCCCTAAACATCCGTTTTCCTTTCGAGTTACAATTTCTCTCTCATTACCCCAATGTACTTATTATTTATTTTTATATACTTATTATTAATTATTTTTTATATGTTCCAAAATTATTTATCCATATCATTTCAAATTTCTTTGATGGTGAAATATAGGTTTTATATGGTTATATTTTCAATTCCTCCAGATAAGCAAGCCCGATTTAAGGGAACATTCCAACTTCTTACCCATTTTCAATTACACTCCATAATCTGTTTTAATACAATTTTTTTTCTAAAATAACTCTTATTATCATGAAAAACTATCTTTATTCTTTTTTTATAAAAAAAATTATTCCTTTTCCCACTTTAAATAATCTTTTATATTTGTCCTTTTATCGTACTAAATAAAAACTTTTTTAAAGTTTCTTTAAAATTCTTTTTACATGTTTTCACTTCAGTTGGATATAATTTATCATGAACTATACCTATTTTACCTTATTAATGTATAATTATTATTTTAATCCATTCTTACATGGAAACCATTTTGATATTAACTTTGATTACAAATTCCTTGTGTGTGGTTTATGTATTCTTCCCTTTTATTTATAATCATAATTCATTGAAAATTTCATTAAATATCCATATTTCTTGGATATTATTATTACCTTAGTCATATAATATTTTTTACATATAGTTTTATATTTGAATATTTTTATGTAATTGAATCTATGTATGAATAATGCTTTGGACTTGAAGTGATGGGTGGGGTCTTGTAATAGATATCCCCCTGATGCATCAACTTGTCTCATGAGACAAAATATTTGGTGAAAAACCATTATGTTTGTTTTCCAAATAAAATTGGGTGGGTGTTTACCCACAAAATTAAACCATCTTGATGGTATAATGGTTCGTTTTCCACATACATTATGTCTAATAAATAAGAATTTTCTTCATTCAGTATTCAGTTATTTCTTTCTATGTGGTTTTCAATTTGAAAAAAAATCTATGGATGCATTCTCATTCTCAGTTTATTGATGGCATGTCTTTTTCAAATTATTTACCTTGCCATAATTTCTATGACTTATTGATTTTTCTTCACTTATTATTTTTTCATATAACCCTTACTGGGCATTTTACCTCACCCTTTTATTTGTTTTCCTTCGCGAAGTTGTGAAGATGAAATATTTGAATAAGTGACAAGAAGCAGTTTATTTTATTTTTTTATGTTCTATGTTTTATTACCAATGTAATAAGGGAACCATGTATATATCTAGTTATTAAAGACTACTAAACTGATTTACCCTTGGTGATGTGATTTATTGTATCTATTCTATTGTATAAAATGACCACTAACTCTGGGAAACTGGGGTTGGGGTTGTTACATTTAATTTTCTTAATAACTTGTATAATTAATAAACTTATCCATTTTTTTAATATTTTTTAAGTCTAATCATTTTTAATTATTCAATTACACTTAATTTTAATATCTATTCATTTAATATTATATATTCATTAATAATGTTAATTATTTTTTTATTTTTTTATAATTTATTCAATTTTAATATATATTCATTTAATATTTTTGTATTTTATTTTAAACAATTTTTATCAGCACTTTCAAAAAAGTGATGATAAATATGGGTTTTATCAGTGTTGATAAAACCCTTCCTCATATTATAAATTCAACCCTAATATAACACACTTATTTAACACCATTCAAGCTCTTGTGGAAGTCTACCTCTTTCACTGCTCCCCCTAGACCTTCTAGAATGAATCGACCCTGTAATAACCTAAGGTATGTGATTATTTATACTTATCTTTAATTTAAATCACCTATCTCCTTTTATAAGTGTCTTTATACCTATCATACTTTCCCAAACACACATTACCTCTCTTACGCATACCTGATGTGGCACCACCATTACACACTACTTTCATAATTCTTGACAATGTCCTAATCAAGTGGGGTTATCACTTGGTTTACCACCAAAATCATGCTACTTCCAGTCCTCTCAATTCTTCTCAACCTCACTATTTTTTTTTGATTTGAATTTTGGGTGACTGATACTTTTCAATGGAAAAATTTCATGTATAATTTTAATTGTTCACTTCTTTTATTGATATTTTATGTCTATTTAATCATACGATATATCTTTTAAATAATCAAATGTGACATTTGACCACTGAAATGTATCGGTCACCCAAAAATTTTCACCCCTTTCTTATCCTGACATAGTTTTGGAATGAGTGATTGAATAGAACTTCTAACATGAGGGAGAAGAGGCCAATTTCGAGGCATCCATCTTTCTCCCATGGATAAAAATAAAATAATTATTCCCATTTGATTCAATTAATAGGAAGAAGAAACCTAATAATTTTAATATTTTCATTGTTGTGAACAACTAAGATTGAAATTTTACAACAAAAACCAATGAACACATATTCAGTTAGAAATTCCTTCTTGTAATAATGATACAAAAAGTGAGCATACATAATAGAATGTTTCATATCATTATTAAATAGGTTAATTCACCTAATTTTTCATTTGTAGTATCCTGATTCTATAAATTTTCACTCATAGTAGTTGCCTCCCCCTACTGAGACCTCTGAGAATTCCTTCCACTTTCATTCCAACCATGGTTCTAATTAGTAAGTGGTTATTTATTTTTAGTGAGTCCTTTTTATTTTACTCACTTTCATTCATTCCATCCACCATTGGATTTATTTAAGTCATCAATATTTTGATCTTTTTTTCACTTTACTTTATTGGTTCATCCCATTGAGAGAGAACCACAGTTTTATTTAAAACCTGGTCCCAGTTATGGGTAATCCAAAAACTCTCTTTAAAGCTCCACTTAGACTACCTTTCAATCCTTAAATTTTAATTTTGACTATCATTCAAAACATCCATATCAACTTCTCTATTATTTAAACCTTTCTCCCAGTTTCCACTCTAACATTTTTTCAGATTTGATTCTATTTGTTGGTTCATCCGAGGATAAGATTTGTTTTAAGGTTATATAAGGTATTTGGCCTCATAATCTAATCATTAGTTTAATATGATTTTTTATACTGATCCCACTGAGACAATTCTTCAAGTTGTGTTAAAGTTTATTATTCCTTCTGACCCCAATAAAAATTTTCGTTTTTGTTCTTTAAGGCTTCATCCCATACATGTAAATTGTTTAAATTTTAATCATTCATGAAAAACCAATTAGATTTCTCTTCAGGTTTTCCAGTATCTTGAAAACCCTTGATCGAGACTTCTGGTTCATTAGATTTAAATTCACGAGTTTCTTTAAATTTTGGGTTCCCAAGACCATTTTATTGAAACCTGTCAATGTTTTCACGATCTAAAAAAGATCAAATTTGACTTCTAAGCATCCTGTCACTAAAACACTACCAAGATTACCACATACCAAGTGAAGAAGTGAATAAAAAATAACTCCTACCTCTTATTTTACTCCCACCTAGAAAAATTACATAAACCATTTGAGAGTTATTGGATCAACAATGGTAATATTATTGAGATAAATTTGATATGATTGAGGTGTGGGAATACCCACATCCATAGAAAAAAATTATAATTTTGACCATTATTAGTTTGAGAATAGGACTCTCAAAACTCCCTTTAAATCTCTAATTAGTGTTAAAAGACTTATTTTGCTCCAAAATATCTTAGTTTTTGTGTGTTTTTATGATTAAAAAATCCCTATTTTTATTCTGATGAGTTTATCTTAAGTGTTTCATATAGTATTCTATTATGAGATATGTGATATGTATTTCAAATGAGTTTATTCTACACTTAGTGTAAGAGATTCTTGTATGTTGAGTAAAGTGTTAAGTATATGAAAAAGTTTTTTATCCTACGGAAATATAGTTTTGAAAGTTTATCTTTAATTTTTCTAGAGTTAGAAAAATCATATTTAAAAATTTATCTCACTACATAATATATTATCTTACAAGGAGAAAAAATGAGTTACTAGACATTCAAATCCATATATTTTAGTCATAGTGTAGTTATTAAAAGTCTTTATTATATGAAAATGATATTCACAAAAATATAATCCTACAAGCACTAAGACAAGTTTTGACTGATAAGTATCACACTTGAGTACCATAATTCTCTTACATGGAAGAATTATTCTATGCAACGTTGAATTCATTTTATCTTATGCGTAATATAAGTAAAAGATATTTTTTATCTTATGAATCCTCTCAAAAAATTATTTTATGAGGATATTTCCATCAGTTTTTTATCTTATGAAGAAAAAGATATTGTGTCGATCATCATGATTCTTTTTCAATGTTATAATAATCTCTCGATAATTCGTTTCATGCCTTTAAGTTTATCAAAAAAGGAATCATCTAAATAAGGAAAGGTCAATTAGTATAAAGTATCTTTTTTCTAAGAATGGAAAGATATGAAGAAGAAGAAGATAACAAACATCGCCATTACAGAATCATATTCCATATTTGTAAATGGTTGACACATGTCATTAAGAGGCTTTCTCATCAAATTTTCAATGAATTCTTCTCTCAACAATTATAATTATATCATATGCTTAAGTTAAAAATAAAATAGGAGATATAAATAGAGAGAGTTATCTACTGCATTGATATACATACATGCAGATAAAGACATAAATGGATATGTACATGAAATTACTCTGATAATGATAACAAAGATAACTTGTAAATACAACACTCACGCGCTATTATTAAATGTATATCAATTTCAATTAAATATTATGAAGAGTTATGATTTGAAGATCATCATATTATCAGGACATATCTTCACCTACTTTCAGTTTCTAATTTCAACTGAGTACTGTAAAAATTCTTTAAAATTCATTCATCTCTATTTATTTACACTCATTGTAAGTGAGTGTGTTATGACTGTGGATAAGTCTTGTAATGGGAGAGCCTACTTGGAATATCCTTTACCCTTTTAATAAGAAACAACTACTTGTACTCCATTGAGATACCCCCAAAAAATTGTTATCATAGTGAAAATCACCAAACTCATGGAGTAGAGTGTTGGTGGAGTGGACTAGGAGATTTCTGTTCCTTGAACCACTATAAACCTCTCTAATTAAATCTCTTTCCTATAATATTTTACATTTCGGTAACCTTATTTTATTAAGTAAAATATTAGAACTCACATATAATTTTTAGGAACTCAATTCACCCCCTCTTGAGTTTCTAGCTACCCATTCTCTGGGACAATAATTAGCATTAGAGCTCATGACTCTTAAGTTCATAGCTATAAAAGGATGAAGTACAATGATCTACTTTAAAATGGATATTATGGATGAATAATGAGAATTTATGTAAATGGTTGAAGCTCCTTACTTTAATGGTGAGAAAATATGGTTTCTAGAAGGCATGAATGACCATATATTTAAAGAACCATGACTTAAAGGTTTATCTTAAAGTAGTAAATCCTTATGAAATTGCAATGACAGACCAGAAACATGGGATGCTGACATTAAAGCAAGCTATGATCAAGATTCTAAATCCATGAGCGCTATAATATATAGAATTGGTTCAAATGATTTTAATCAAGTTTCCCAATGTCAAATAGTTCATGAAATGTGGACTACTATAACAGTTTCTTATAAGGGTACAAACAACATGAAGGACATTAGATATGATACTACCAAACTTATGCATGAAAACTTCAAAATGGATGAAGGAGAAAGCATTACTCAGTTGAATAGAAGAATCATTGAGATTTTGAACAATTTTTCTACTATGGGAACACCAATTACTGAGTCTGGGAAATCATTGAAAGTTATGAGAGTTTTACCACCCAAGTGGAGTGGAATTTCAACTACCATAAGACAATCTAAAGAGGTTAAGAATTTTTAAAATAAAAGATCTCATTGGAAATATTATTATGTGTGAAGTGGAAATGAAAGATGAATTTAGATAATATAAAATTTTTAGGAAAGAAAATGCTGCTTTGAAGGTTTCAACTTTTTAATATGAAAAAAATATGGGCATACAGATCTATGAAACAACTAAAGAAGAATATTCCTTAAGAAACTCTATATCAAATGATGAACTTGCAAAGTTTTATTGGAAGTTCATAAAGTTATATAATAATAGAATAGGTTTTATATGACCCTTAAAGAAGTACAAGAATAAAGGTGACAAGTCTAAATAAGTGAGATTCTATGAGTGCAAAAATCTCAAAAATATCAAGAAAGACTATCCATAATTTCAGGAAAATTAAAAGTTTCAAAAACATTTCTTCAATAAGGACAGATATAAAAATAAATCCAAGAAGGCTACGAAGGTCACATGGAGTTATTCTAAAGACTCTAGTGAATGGACATCTTGAAAATCAGAAGAAAAATCTCTTAATCAAAATGGAAATATGTGCTTTATGGAACATTCAGATGATGTAAATCCTTATTATTATTATATGCATGAGTGTGAATACAAAAATGAAAATTGATCATATGAAGAATTAAATGAATAATTTACCATGTTTTAAACTAAATATTAAAGTTCAAAAAAGAAAAACAATCCCTCAGGAACTCCTATAACAAAATTTTCAATGAAGAAAAGAAATAAGACACACAGATTTCATATTTTAAAAATCAATTGGAAAAGTATACAATATATTTTACTAAACAAGTTAGAAAAATTGAGAGCACATATAAGGAGGTTCAAAACCTAAAAGATGTTGTAAGTTTCTTCACTAAGGGGTAGGATTACCTAAACAAAATTCTTGGTCAAAAGAAACTCAAAAAAGAAAAATTTCGAATAGGAAGTCATGGTGAGAGGCCTAAATTTTATAAAAACTATTTTGTTCCTAGTTCTAAAAATAAAAATCTCTCTATTATTACTTTTCTTTATGATATGGAATTAATAAATTATAAAAATATATATAATCTGAAAAATCCTCATTTTTTGGAATTAAAAACAAATTTAAAACAAAAAGTTTCTCAAAATGGTATTCTATTTTTTCTTGAAAACAAAAACAGAATTGGATCCCCAAGTATTTCATAGCTAACATTCCTGGAACCAAGATTATTTGGGGATAAAAAAATCTCATTGTTTTATTTTCCACTATAGGGAAAAAATAACATGAACATAAATTCAAAATGGTTTGTGGACAATGGTTGTTCAAGACATGTGAGTGGATATTTCTCAACCATTCACTCACTATCCAAGATTAATAGAGGCTATATAACATTTGGTGCTAATCCAAAGGGAAAAATTATTTTTATTGGATCAATTGGAAATACACAGTATATCCTCATCAACAAAATAATTTTTGTTGAAGGCTTAAAGTACAACATGATAAGTATTTATTAACATTGTGATAATATTTATTCATTTTATTTCTTTAATAATGAATGTTCATTTTTCAAAGAGAAATACCTGAAGTTTAAAGAAACAAGAATAGATAATGTTTATACTTTCGATATTAAGTCCTTTTTCATACAAAATGTAATTTTTTTGAATTATGAAATTAATAAATCATGGATTTGGAATAGAATAATTGGACATTGTAATATTCATTTTTTGAAAAGGTTATATAAAATACATATAACTTATGTTTTTCTCAATCTTAAATTAAAAACAAATAGTGTGATGCATGTCAAATGGGAAAGAAACACAAGTAATATTTTTAACCAATTAAAGTGGTTTTCACATCTAGACCTCTAGATATTATCCATATATATTTTTGGACCCACTAGAACCTCAAGTATTTCTGTAAAATCATTTGTTTATGTGTTGGTTAATGATTTTTCAAGATTTATATGAGTTTAATTTTTAATACTTAAAAGTGAATCTTGTTCTATTTTTTTTAATTTCTATAAAAATGCATAAAATTAAAAATATTCCAAAATTATTACATTGAGAAGTGGCCATGGAGGAGTATTTGAGAATCATCAATTTAATTCATATTACTTAAAATAAGGTATTAAACATACTTTTTCTACCCCCATGACACCATTACAGAATGATGTAGTTGAAAAGAAGAATATGAAATTGAATGAAATTGCTAGAACAATGTTATGTGAATATATCATGCTCACTTATTTTTGGGATAAAGATTTTAACACAACATGTTATGTCATTAATAGAGTTATAATAAGGACTATGTTAGAGAAAAAACCATATAAGTTATGGAATAATATAAAATGAAATGTAGGATACTTTAAAGTATTTGGATGAAAGGTTTACATCTTAAACACCAAGGATAATCTTGGTAATTCTGACCCAAAATCCAATGAAGGTATATTCCAAGTTTATTATACTACTTCCAAAGCTTATTGAGTTTCCAAAAAAGGTCAAGGAATATTTAATAATCAACTCATGTAAAGTTTGATGAAATCGATCCTTTTGATCACAAAATGACTCAAACTAATGAGATAATTGATTCTATTAAGGACATGAAACCTAAAACTATCTTGAAAAATAATAAAGATGATGATTTGGAACATGATTATTTTGAACCAAATCTATTAAGGATCGATACTAGTGAACCAAAAAGTGTATTTCCTAGACAACCTAATAACCCAAAAGACCATCCTATGGAAATAGCTATAAGAAGTTTAGATATAGGAGTTAGAACTAGAATAATTATAAGAAATCTAGAATAATTCTCTTCCTTTATATCTCAGCTAGAACCTATGACTATAAAAGAATCCTTAGCTGATGAAATTTGGGTTTTAGCTATGCAAGAAGTGTTAAAAAATCAAGAGGAACAAAGTATGAGAATTAGTTTCTATACCCTATGACTATCCTATCATTGGAGCTAAATGGGTATTTAGAAACAAACAGAATGATCAAGGTGTAATCACTAGAAATAAAGTTAGATTAGTTGCAAAAGGTTACAATCAAGAAGAAGGAATAGATTATTAAGAGGCCCTTTCCTGTATAGTTAGGTTAGAATAAATTAAAATCCTTGTACCATATGCATCATATATGAATTTTAAGTTATATCTGATGGATGTTAAATATTTATTTCTAAATGGAGGAAGTTTATGTTGAACAACCTCTTAGTTTTGAAGAACCTCACTTTCAAAATTCTATTTTTAAACTTACCAAATGTCTTTATGTACTTAAACAAGAACCTAGATCATGGTATAAAATAATAAGATCTTTTATCTTATTAAATGGATTTTTATTAGGAAAGGAAGATCCTACATTATTTAAGATAATTTCATCTTCATATATTATATTGGTACAAATATATGTTGATGAGTTTATTTTTGTATAAATAAACCAAAAAGTGTGTAATGAATTTTTGAAACTTATACAAAAAGAACTTGAAATGAGTATGATGGGTGAGTTAAACTACTTTTTAGGATTTAAAATTTATCAAAAATATTTTGGAAATATCTTAAACCAAGGAAAATACATACTTGATTTACTTAACAAGTCTGGACTTGAAAATAGTAAGACTTATTCAAATCTTATGAGGTCTAATATTAAACTTGATATGGATGATACTAGAAAACCATTTGAAAGAAATATATAGAGAGGAATTATTGTAATTTTACTTTATCTTACTGTAAATAGACCACACATTATTTTTTAGTTTGTATTTGTGAAATATTTCGATCCAATCCTAAAGAATCTCATTTAAATGTTACCAAAATAATTTTAAGATATCTAAAAGAAACTACGCCACTTTCTATACTTTTTAAAAAAACCTCTAATTTTAATTTAACATCATATTCAGATTCCAACATTGGTGTATGTAGACTAGATAGGAAAAGAACCTCAAGAAATTTCCATTTTCTTGGTAAATCTCTAGTATCATGGTCATGTAAGAAACAAAACTTTGTAGAATTTTCAACCACTAAAGATGAATATATTATAGTAGGAAGTTGTTATTTATAAATGATATGGATGAAACACACTCTAATAGATTTGGATACTATTTTAATTTTATCCCGATCAAATGTGATAACACGAGTGCTATCAACATTTGAAATAACCCAATAACCTATTGTAGAATAAATAAAATTTATTTAAGAAATAATTTCTTAAGAGATAATTATGAAAAGGTTTATATATCTTTATAATTTTTTTATATAGAAAATAAATTGCCAATCATTTTTACCAAACCATTTTCTGCTTACAGATTTTATTTTATCAAATCTAAATTTGGTTTGTTTAACATTGATGAATTTTATTTCAATATTACTTGTTTATTAGCATGAATTTTTAATTATGTAAATTTTTTATTTAAATTATTTTATTTTTGATTTTTTATCACATTTTTTCATTAGTAATATAAAAATAGGACACATCACCTAGTTTTGTTATGATTACTTTACAAATCACACTACACAACCCTTCAGTTATTGAAAAAAACAAGGTATTTACTTCTATGTGAGAAACCATTGAAAACCTTTGAACCTTCATCTATATGCTATCTAAAACTCTCTTCCCTAACCTTCCAATCTTCCATACACTTTAAATAATGGTGAAATAAAAAAGAATGAATGTCACTACCTCTAGAAATATCAAACATCTAAGAACCACCAGAAAAGTTTTGAGTAGAATAGATATAGATTTTAGTTGACTGAATGACACTACTATATTACTTAAAAAGGCCTTAAATCATCAAGGATAGGAATTATTCTTTGATAAAAAATGAGTTAATCTTGTTTATTAAAAGTAATTTTGAGAGATTTTTGAGATAACCATATTTCATTTTGTTGATAATGAGGATTTGGTTATAATGAATGTGGATAAGAAATTTTTTTCAATAAATTCATTGGAAATGGATAAATCATTTAAATTACCTTAGGAAGGTTATGCCAAATTTAGTATTTCTCTAGTTTCTATTGATAAGGTATGTCTAATAGAAATTATTAAGTCTCTGTTTGGAACAGATGATATATAGAAGAAGCAGGAGAAAGATTTAGAACCTGAAAGAAAAGTTCTTGTAAAGTTCATTCAAGCCACTATTGTACAATAGAATAGTGAGTTTGAAAAAGTTATTTTTTCAATATGTCATGTTATTATACCTTTTTATGATTGATAATCCTATAAATCTGGAATGATATATTATGAAGTACATGTGTCACATTTAAAATAAGTCAGTGAATTCTTATCCCTTTGGAAGTATGTTGATGTTAGTATTCCATAAACTTAGTGTGTATTTGGATGAAACTACTACAAAAAAATTTTCATGGTCTAAAAATTATGTGTGCAAGTGTATTAAGAAAAATTGGTTTTACTAGATTTTATCTCTGAATAATTTATTACCCGTTAGTTCAGATGGAGAAATTGAGATAGACCCCACTACTACTCAGGGGGAGTCGTCTTGAATGGAAGTTGCTAATAAAGTGGCTGGTCAAGATCCTATAATATTTTTTCTACTTTGGAAGAACCATTTCAAAGTATGAATATAAGATATGTTTTAGATAACGAAACTCTCACTAAAAGGTGAAGAAGAGTATGTGTTTTTGTTCAGTCCAGGGAAGGAACTACTCCTAATGTTAGTTCATCTCCTACTCTCCCAACAGTTCTGACTAAGGTCATTACTATTTCTTTAGTTAGAAAATAATTAGCCTTGCCCATTACATGATTTGTTACTATTGGAAAGGAAACAATAATCTTAATAGTTGCAAGTGTTATCCCTTTATTTAAAGTATCTCTATTCAAAGAGACAATTTTAAAATCCAAAACAGAATCTGTTGCTTTTTTAAATCAAAATACTACCAGTGGAATATAATAAGAAGAACTAGAATATAGAAATCATATTATTTCAAATAGAAGATCTATATTAGAATCAAAATAACCATATCATGTGCTGTAAATATATGATATTTGTGATCATCAACAGGTTGATGAAATTTAGAGTATAGAAGTGAAATAGTACAGGTTCTATTCTATTCATATAGGGCATACAAGTTTAGAAATTCCCACAATATAATTGGATGTTGCCGATAAAAGATCTTGAGAAAGCTAATCAAAGTTAATATATGAAGTAAAGTCTTTCAAGATTCATCTAGTTTATTATAGAAGTGAAATAAGGACTCTTTATGAACAAATTGTCTCAAAAGATGATGTTAGTGAATTGAAGGTGTCAGTTCAATCAAATTTGTATATGTTTATGAAGGAATCCACTGGAGAAGCATTGAATTATTTGGATGTAGAGTAAAAATTGTAAGGAGTATCTCAATCCATTGACATAATGAATTCCATTGTTTATTCAATAAAATGTGATATAATTTATAGGCATATGTTTCAAAATATTCAAAGAGACGTGATTGATGAAGTTTAAAGAATGCCTGAATTTCCACAAAACTCTTTCTTGTCCATTGAACGATATCAAAAGGAAATAATTTCCTTACTGAAGAAAAAAGTACTAGAAATTAAGAATATCTTAGTTCAAGTTTAAAATAATTCTAGCTTTATCATCACATGATTTCAAAAAATAGTTGAATCACTGGAAAATAATTTCAAAGTATTAGAAGAGAAGTTTGAAAATTTGAATCAGTTTGTCGAAAAAACTTTAAATCCATAATCCTCTATAAAAGAAGAAGAATAAGAAGATTCATATGGATTCACTAAACCTTAGAATAATAAAGCATCCTTAAAAGGAAAGGAAATAGTTTCTTCTGATCATTAAAGTGTCTTGTTTGAAAGTTATTTTCATTTTTGAAGTTAATTGTGGGTTGTGCTAAGAAAAGATATTTAAAAAATTTATTTGGAGATTTTTATCAGATAATCTAGAACGGTTTTAAAACTTTTCTATATTATTTTAATAATGATATTGAAGAAATTATTAACACATGTGTATAAGATCTATTTAAAATTAGAGGAAGAAGTTTTCATAGACCTCCTATTATCAATCTTTATGCCTTTACATCTCATAGATTCAAGGACATTTTTAACCCAGCTAAAATCCACTTAATGGAAAATATCAAGTTTGTGGAAGATGTGTCATTACCTTTACCAGAACCCTCTTTTAAGACATTTTTTCCCTATAGATAAATTTGATATAGAAAAGGAAAAAGAAACTACTCTCAATATTCAATCCACCTTAGTAAGGACCGCTCGAAGTGATCATGTTGGGCTTGGAGAATATTTACTCACTTTGGATGATGTTGTTGGAGAAATTATCGATGCATCTTTTCCCAAATATTCCTTACCTATTGGGTAGCCACAATAATTCAAAATATACCCTATGAAAAATATTTTTACGCCTCAAAATTGAAATAATTTCCCAATTTGTGTGTTTAGTTGAATGGTTCCTCAAAAACATTTGAATGGTGTTTCAGAAAAAAAATGAATGCTTTCATCCTTATATTACATGTTTTTAATTCATTTATTTCTTTGATAAGTATTACAACTTTTAGTGAAAGTGTTTATCAATATTTTAAATTTTTTCTACTTTATACTTAGCATTTATCATTATTATTGTTTTATGTTTCTTTACTCTTTATTGTTTTTCTTTAATTATTTAATTATTTATGGTGATCAATATTTTTATTAATACAAATTCATTCCAAATTCTATTCACATTCAATAGTATGAACTATTTACACTTTTTCATGTGAAATATTGATTCTATTTTTTCCTTATCCTACTTATTTTTTATAACACAAAAATTGGGATAATAAAATGGAGAATTAAAAAATTAAATTTTCTTTTGTCAATTTTTTTATTCAATGGGTATTGTGATCATAAAAAAGAAAAATATTTTTGGACAAACTTATGTTTTCCCAACATATCTCAGTTTATATATATTTTTATGATTAAAAAAATACATATTTTTATTCTAATCAATTTATCTCAAGTGTTTCAGGTTGTTTTCTATTATAATTTATGAGGTATTTATTTTAAAGAAGTTTATTCCATCCTTAGTATAATTGATTATCGTACACTGAGTAAAGTGTTTAATATGCAATAAATTATTTTGTCCTATAGGAATCTAGTTTTTGATGTTTATCTTTTTCATGACCCGTCCCTTGGGACCTGTGTCGTGACTACCCCAATCCCACCTCCCGAAGCCCAGGGGCTAGCGACTAGCGCCTAAGGTGTCAACCTGCAAGTGGGAGGTATTTTCCTGAGTACCTATATGCACACACACACCCAAACACATCCCAACTCACTGAAAGGGGGAAACAAGATTACCACTAAAACAAAGCTGAGTGGAAGTACAAGTGAAAGTAAGTGGGTTAGGATATAAATCCAACAAGGAACTGAAAACAGAAAAGTACAAAAAGAAAACTCTGATGGCCATCCACAGAAAAAACACAACCTGATCATGAGAGTAGTGAAGCTGCTGGAAGCTGAAGTAGTATGTCCTCTCTGCCTAGTCCTACTGGTCCTCGCCTAGTACTAGTCCACAAAGTCCACTATCGTAGCGTCTGTCAGTTCCGTCTCCATGATCACCTCTTTCGAAAGGTCGATCATCTGCACCAGACACAATACATGCAGGCGAAGCCCATGCAGGGGGTGAGTGACAAAATAATCTGTTGGGGACCCCAAAAAACAAAGGAAAGACCAAAAATAAATCCTCAAATCAAAGCACGAAGCACATGACATCTCATACCAGGTATATTGTAGGGTAGTGGTAGTAGCATCATCAGTCATATAATCAAACTACTCGGCTGCTATAGAACTCTTCCTCAATAGAGTATAGTGGACCTTCAGGGTCACACAGAGCTGCTTCCCACTAACCTTGGACTACTGTCGTACTCATCCCTGATGAGTACTGTGGGTATTCTGGGTCACATAGAGCTACTCTCCACTATGGGCATGTCGAGTCACACATAGATTCTTCCCACCTTGGCCAAACTGAAGTAATCCTTTTTTCACGTACCGTGGGTCTGTCGGGTCACAGAGAGACGCTCCCCACCGTGGGCCTACTGGGTCACAAAGAGCGTCTTCCCACTAGGCCATTGTCGAGTAGTCATCGGGTCTCAGCCAACCGTAGGGTTCTGTACATAGCGCGCTTGGGAGAACTGCTCCTTAATCCATTTGTTGCATCTCTATGTCCATTAAAGTCACCAAAACGTATTACAAAAGATACATAACATCAAGAGGGTCCCAACGCTGCAAACGGCTCGTCAATCGGACACGTGGTTTGCAAGATACATGCGTTTTAGTAAAAAGGCGACTGGTTGCGATGGGGCTCGGTCTGACCCAGTTGGACTGACCTGACCAACCCGGCCCAGGGGTCACACATACCTGAGTTTAATTTAGATAGAATTGACCTAACCTGTTTCGGGTCGGGGTTTGTATGGTATGGCCTGGCCAATGATCCAGGCCCAATAGGCCTTACTGGACCAAGCTTGGTTTGGCCGAGGGTCCATCCCGCCAAGTTGCCTTGCAACTTGGTATAGTCCGACCCGGCCCGAAGGGCACGACCTAGTGGTGCAGGTCCGGCTCGCTGGCCATGGGACCGGTCCACTGGGCACGAAACCAGCCTGACCTGCTGGGGGCTCAGCCCGCCGGCTGAGGACCGGTTGTTGGAGCGGCCGATGGTGCGCCTCCCAGCCAGGATGTAGAAAATGGCCGCGTTATCCCCCCTCTACCCCGATGGATGTCTCGGGGGCTCCACCTCTAGTCACGGTCGACGGAACACGGTTCGTCCAACCGGTAGGGTGGCCCGAACACGGGCCACTTGGCTTCACACGATGCCTGCTTGGCACGGTGTTTCCTACCGCTGCGGCTCACCGAAAGGGGCGCCACCTCCACCGCCCACGGCCACCGCCATCGCCACCGCTGCCACTGATAGGATATCCAGCAGACCACCGGACATGCTCCGGTGGTCCATTATTCATGCTGTCTGTGCTTACGGTACTCTCGAGTCGCCTTCTTCACCGCGAAGGTCTCATTTCCGCCTTGCCGTTGATTCAGATGATCTGTTCACAAGAGAACACATGAGGAGGGGTCCGATCCTTTGTTCGTGTAGGCCCACACCCTCTGCGTTAGAGTTTTTAAATAGGGGGAAGGCTCAAGGATGTTTGTTCAATCATATCAAGTGATAAACTTAATCCTGGATAATAGATCCCCAAGAAACGTCACCCTCCCGCATAAATGCATGAATCACGGATCAATCTATTTGTTAGTTAATATGAGTTAATCATTTCTAGAAAGAGAAGAATGGGGAAGAACTTTGAAATAAAACTCAAAACCCTACCTCATTGATGTTCGATGTTGTAGATTTCATCATCTGGAATTCAAGGCTTCGACGTTGCTTCCCAGCTCCGATCTTTGAGAGGTGTCGAAGATGTTGGCATTCATTGGAATTCATTCTTCATTGGATATCAAGAACTGATGGAGGTTCATCATAGGATTCCCACTGATTAATCCTATGTCATCTCCAACACCAAACAATTAAAAGGAAACATGTCGTAGTGTTTTATTTACGATGTGACGTCATGTCGTTACGCTGTTTCATTTATGAAATAACGTCACTATTACACTTCCTTTATTTCAACGTTACACTGTGTGATACTAGCCATTTATGAGCCTCATTAATGCACCCTGTCTCTACCTTGTCACTGCACTATAGCATCCCCATGCCTCTGCTCGTCGGATGAAAAAATTAAATAAAAAAACTTTTTAAAGTTATTTTATTATTTTCTAAAAATTCTGAAAATAAAATTTTCTCTTCGGTCCTTGCTGAAGTTAATTCCATTCTAGGTGAATCCTGGCATTGCGAGTTCAATGGTTCCCACATATTTTTACTTTGAGCACCAGTTCAAAATATAGAAATGCCCGCTAGCACATTTACTAAACGTACCTTAAAAAATTTTAAAAATTCATTCCAGGATCTCCGAGCCTCGAAATCACATCTCATCAAATTTCAAGGTCTCAAAATAATTCCATATAATTAAGAAAAATTATATGGAATTTCTAAGTACATTATCCCCACCTTAGGGATTTACGTCCTTGAAAGCCAAAGAAAAAACTAAACAAACAGATGGGGTACTGAGCACGAATTTTGGCCTCCCGCTCCCATGTGCTCTCTTGGAGGTTCCTGTGATACCACCGAACTCACACCAGAGGAATATATCACCCAAGTAGGACCTCATCCTATCAATCATCTATCTACACTGGGAACTCCGCAAACATCACTCCATCATCAATGTTCAGCTCGCCCGAGTCGATGACGTGCGATGGATCATGCACATATCTCCTCAACTGTGACACGTGAAAAACATTATGCACCCGATGCATCTGTGGGGGAAGATCTAGGAAGTATTACACCTCACCAACTCTACTCAGGATCTGAAAAGTACCAATAAACCTCGAAGATAGCTTGCTTCCCCAGCCAAATCTCTGTAATCCACATCGGGGTGAGGCCCGAAGGAACACATGATCTCCCTCCTCAAACTCCAAGGGTATCTATCTCTTATCGACATAAGACTTCTTCCTGCTCTGTGTAGTCCCTATCCACTCCTGGATGATTTGAAGAGTGCCAACTCCCCTGGGTCTGTCCAGCATATGGGTGATCTGAAAAGCTGCCTGTACAAGACCTCAAATGGTTCCATGACAATGGTGGAGTGAAAAATTTTGTTATATGAAAAATCTAACAATCTTAGGTGGTCCTCCCAACTATGACCAAAGTAAAGTACACAAGCATGAAGCATGTACTCCAGGGTCTATATGGTCCACTACGTCTGACCATCTATTTGAGGATGAAAAGATGTGCTCAAATGCAGCTGTGTCCTGAAGGCCTCATGTAATCCATTCCTAAACCAGGATGTAAAGAAGGAATCATGATCTGAGATGATCATCAAAGGCACCCCGTGAAGCCGCACTATCTCCTGGACGTAGAGGCATCCCAAGCCCTCTACTGATCCCTACTCCCAGATGGGTAGGAAGTGTGCCATCTTGGTGAGTCGGTGAACAATCACCCAAATAAAATCATGGCCTATGGACATACGAGGTAACCCTGTCACAAAGTCCATTGATATACCATCCCACTTCCACTATGGTACCTCAAGTGTCTAGGTCAAGCCTGTTAGAACATGATTCTCGGCCTTCACTTACTGACAAGTGATGCATCGTGAAACGAACTCAGCCACTACTCGCTTTATCCCTGGACACCAGTACTAATGTCGGAGGTCCTGGTACATCTTCGCCACTCTGGGATGTACTGCCAAATGGGACGTAAAGAACTCCCTCAACACCTCCTCCTGCAATATCACTGGTACTACGGTTCACCCTCTGAAAAGGGTGACGTTCTTCCCACCTATCAAAAATCTATCAGGAGCACATCCTGAGGATAACTGAGCATGTTGGGCCTCACAGTCAACATCCACCAGCTGTGCCTCCTTGACTTACTGTAAGAGTGGGGGAGTAACAATCATAGACTAAAGGTAAGCTCGTCCATCATCATCCACAAAGGATTTCTGCATCACGTCTAAATGCTCAGTCGCCTCACTCAGTAGCTGCAAACTGGTCCTCCTGTTGAGTGTGTCTTCCACCATGTTCCCCTTACCTTGAGTATAGACTATCTAAAAGTTATAGTCCTAGAGGAACTCTATCCATCACTCTATCTCAGGTTCAGGTCCTTCTGGGAGAATATATACTTGAGACACTTGTGGTCGGAGTAAACTGTAAACCTCTCACCCATCAAGTTGTGCCAACAAATCTTCATGGAAAAGAACACTAATGCTAACTCCAGGTCATGGGTCGTGTAGTTCTGCTCATTCTGCCTCAACTGTCATGATCCATAGGTGATCACCACTCTCTCCTATATCAGGACACAACCTAGTCTAGTACCTAATGCGTTGTAGTAAACTACATACCCAACACCCTCATCTGGTAGTCTCAATATGGGGGCACTAGTTAGTCTCCGCCTCAGCTCATGAAAACTCTGCTAGCATTTTTCCATCCACACAAAGGGTTTTCCCTTTCATATCAAGGCTGATAAGGGTGATGCTACTCTAGAAAATTTGGGTATAAACCTCCAATAGTAACCATCAAACCCCAAGAAGCTCCGCACATCAGTCGCGCTACTGGGTGGATCCTAAGCAAGAACTTCCTTTATCTTCACTGGATCTACTACAACTCCAGCCTTTGATATGATGTATCCTAGAAAGTGGACCTCCTAAATCTAGAACTAGTATTTCGAGAGCTTACCATAAAGATGGTGCTCTCAGAGTGTATCTAGGACTATCTGCAGGTGTGTAGCATGCTCATCCTTCGACACTGAGTACACCATGATGTCATCGATGAAGACTATGACGAACCAGTCAAGATAAGGCTGGAAGATCCTGTTCATGAGGACCATGAACACTGCTGTGGCATTGGTCATGCCTAAAGGCATCCCCAAGAACTCATAGTGATTGTACCGTTACCTGAAGGATGTCTTCGATACATCCTCCTCCCATACCTGAAGCTGGTGATAGCCTGATCTGAGGTCTATTTTTGAGAACCACTTCGCTCCCTTCAGCTAGTCGAAGAGGTCATCAATTCTCGGAAGTGGATACTTTTTCTTCACGGTCACCTAGTTCATGTTCCGAAAGTCCAAGAACAACATCAATCTCCCATATGACTTCTTGGAAAAAATCAACGGGGATTCCCATGGTGAAACATTGGGCCTTAAGAACCCCTTATCTTTCAAATCCTCTAGCTATAACCTCATCTCACAAATATCTATGGAAGCCATCCGATATGATGGTGTGGATATCGGTGTCGTCCTGGGGTACAGGTCTATGCAAAAGTCTACCTCCCAATGAGGAGGTAGTCTAGAAAAATCATTAGGGAAAACATCCTCATACTCATCCACCACTGAAAGGAATCTTGGACTCCTCTCATCCACTACACTGAGGGTGAGGCTAGCCAACTGGTTAGTGATCGGTTGCACCCTCACCCGAGAGAGTCCGTTCTGTGCTGAAAGGGTTTTCTTCTCACCGGTGAAGGAAAAACTGGTCCCATCTCCGCAGACACACCACACTATATGCCAAAAATAGTCGATCTGAGCATGGACTGTGGATATGCAGTTCATACCCACGATGATGTCGTAAGGACTCGATGCCACTACTAGGAGATCCCAACCGATTCTCTCACCCCAAGAGTAAGCTCACACTTACGACACTAGTTTTTAATTTTTGAATCCCCTCACATAGGAGTCTATAGCTGTAAAGATCGAGCCAACGACTCCACCATAATATCTGAGCTCCAAACAAGAGTCATGGAAAGGAAGAAGTGACTGGAGCATGTGTCTATAAGAATATTAGCTAGGGTGGAGAAGACACAAATCATACCTCAGATCATCTGTGGAGTGCTGTGGTCATAGGCCTCTTCTTCCTAGAGCTGAGCACGCCCCTTTTCACTTTCTCCCTGAGGTTGGGGTGGACCACCTAGGGTTGGTGGCAGTAACACCTCAAACTGTTTCCCACTACCTACTACTTGGCCAGCTTCCCTGCCACATCCATCGCCCTGTGGACCTCCTTACTCGAATCGCTACCGCTGCCTTGGTGAACCCTCGACCATCTTCTGGTCCTCTGTACAGTGGGTTGGGCAGTCACGTGCCATGTGTCCCTGACCACCACATGCGAATCACTACCTGGATCCCTACAGACTCCCCCTAGAATGGGAACCCCGAACTACCGACGCTGAGTCCTAGGGTTAGCCTCTGAAAGACCTAGCTCGCTTGGGCCCACATGTCTTTTGTCAGCTACCTACGGACGACTCCACCGCCCGGGGTCTGCTAGAATCTCTAACTGTCGGTTCTTTCTCCTCCAAGAATCTCTCTACAAGAATGACTCACTCCAGCACCCTAGATTGTGTAGGGATGCTTAGAGACAATATCAATGCCCTGATCTCCCGCCTGAGTCCCTGCTCAAAGGCTCGAGCCTCGAAGAAAGGGTCTCACACCATGTATGTGAAGTAGCGAGATAGTTTGGTGAACCTTGTTGAGTACTCGGCTACCATCATGCTACCCTGCTGAAGGTAAAAAATATCCTAAATGTGCACAGAGAAAAAGATCACGGGGAAAAACTCATCCTGGAAAATTCACTCGAAGTCTGGACAGGTAAGGGTTGCCTCGTCGTGAATTTGGGTGGTCAAACTCCACCATCTCCCTACCGAAACCTGAAAAAGGATCTCTTCCAAGATCTATATATAGTCAGGAAGTTTCCTCACTAAGAGGAAGACCAACATCACAGCCTTCAGCCAGTCCTCAGCAACCTGAGGATCCGTATCTCCCCTAAACCGGGGAGGTCTCTGTCTCTGAAACTCATGTAGGGAACTGAGCCTATGAATGTCCTATGCCAGAACTTCTAGAAGTATATTATGACCATCGAGTAGTGGTAACACTGGTACACCACATGGTGGGTCCATCTCTAGAACTGGTCCCTGAACAGACGCCTCGTCACTAGGAGGGCTGTCCTCATGACCACGTATCGGGATCCTGACTGGTTGTCTACGTGGAGGCATCCTGAAATAGATCAAGATGTACCACAGTTATAAGGTTATACCTGGTGAGTTTACTCTTATTCAAAATTAAAGAGACACTTATGCAACCCGTGTTTTCATTTATTGAGCCAAAAATTATAATTCAAGGTCCTGGTGTATGGATACGTCGGCCGTCGCACCAACACTAGACTCCCCAGATCTGAAAATTGGACTCTCAACATTTAGCACTATTCCTCCAAAACAAAACACAGACTCCCAGTATTTAAGGGGGGAGCCGACATCCCTATGATACCACTTTTTCACAACCCATCCCCCAGGGCTTGTGCCCTGACTACCCCAAGACAGCCTCCTGAAGGCTAGGGGTTGGCGATTAGCGCCAAAGGGGTCAACTTGCAAGTGGGAGGCATTTTCCTGAGTACCTGTATGAACACACACACCCAAACACATCCAAACTCACTAAAAGGGAAAAAACGTATACCACTAAAAAAAAGTTGAGTTCAATTACAAGTTAAAGTAAGTGGCCCAGGATACAAACCCAACAAGGAAATGAAAACAACAAAGTATAAAAAGGAAACTCTGATGGCCATCTGCGGAAAAAACTCCACATGATCATGAGAGTAGTGAAGGTACTGGAAACTTAAGTAATATGTCATATCCTCCTGGTCCTACTGGGATCCACCTAGTCCTAGTTCACCAAGCCCACTATCGTAGCATCCGTCAGTCCTGTCTCCCGAAGCACCTCTGTTGAAGCGTTGATCGTCTGCACCAGACACAACACGTGCGGGTGAAGCCCGTATAGGGGGTGAGTAAAAAAATACTCAGTAGGGGACCCCGAAACACAAATAAAAGACCAAAAATCAATCTTCAAATAAAATAAATAAGCATAATAATGAAGCATAAGACAACTCACACCAGGTATATTCTAGGGTTGTGGTAGTAGTATCATCAGTCATATCATCGAACTCCCCAACTGCTGAAGAACTCCTCCTCTATTGAGTACAATGGGCATGATAGGTCTCACAGAGACACTTACTACTAACCTTGTACTACTGTAGTACTCATCCGTGATGAGTACCGTTGGTATGTTGGGTCACATAGAGCTGCTCCCCACCATGGGCCTATCGGGTCACACAGAGCCGCTTCCCCCCTTGGCCGAACTGAGTTACTGCTTCTATCGAGTAACATGGGTCTACTGGGTCACACATATTCACTCCCCACCGTGGGCCTGCCGGGTCACAAAGATCCGCTTCCCACTTGTCCGTCGTCGAGCAGTCATCAGGTCTCAGCCAACCACAGGGTTCCATACATAGTGCACTTGGGATAACCGATCCTCAACCCATTCTTTTCATCTATATATCAATGAAATTCACCAAAAATAATCTCAAAAGATACTCCTCATCAAGAGAGTCCCAACACTGCAAACAAATCCTCAATCGGACACACAGTTTTCAAGATACAAGCATTTTAGTAAATAGGGGACCAATTGCAACAGACCCCGGTCTAACCCGGTCGGACCGACCTGACCAACCCTGCCCGAGGGTCACACATACCCTGACTTATTTATACGGACTCTAATTAACCTGGTTCGGGTCGGGGTTGGTTTGTCTAGTTTGGACAGTGGGCCAGGCCCAATAGGCCTCACTGGACCCAGCCCGGTTTGGTTGAAGGTCCAGCCTATCGGGTCGGCCAACCACCCGGTCTAGTTCGGTCTGGCCCGAAGGGCATGGGTCCGGCCCAATGGGTGTGGGTGCAGCCTGACAACGCAGATCTGGCCTGCTGGTGTGGGTCCGACCTGCTGGCCACGGGACTGGCCCAATGGGCATGGAATCGGCCCAACCTGCTGGGGGATCGACCCGCCAACCGAGGACTGGATGCTGGAGCGGCCAGTGGTGTGCTTCCCGGACGAGACAAGAAAACCTGTCGTGTCCAGCCCCCCTATATCATGCGGGACACCGCGAGGCCTCCACCTTTTGCCAGGGTTGATAGACCGTGGCTCGTCCATGTAATTCCCTGACCCCAGTTACCCAGAGTCAGTGCATTATTACATTACATTGGCATGATCACAAGGGATCAAATCCTGAAAGACCGATCAGTTTAGTATCCTTGGAAGTACTAGATACATTCATAAGTTTTACATTACATTATAAAATGAAAAATAATAACAACATTGTCTTAATTAACCAAAGTCATATCACAGAGACTATCCATCCAAGTCGGTCATAATATACTTCTTCGCATCTTGGAAAAAATAAAACATAGAAAGGGGTGAGCTCAAATGCTTAGTAAGGATAAAAATATAGCGGAATCTTTCATAAATAAGAATGAACATTTAAGGTAATGTATAAGACTAAAACAAAATCCTTTTAAACTTAAAATTCATCATAATACGGAAAATATAAATTGAAATAATTCCATTTACTTACTCACATGGATATTCTATTAGTAAAATAATCACATGAAATATCAAATATTCACTTTCATAATGAAGGAATGAATAATGCTATACTTCATGACCACATAGTCAAGACCATGTTCCAAGACTAAAAATAAGATTTTGTAAAGGCCTTGTGCCAAGACACTAGTTCGTCTCACAATACCTACTGATGCATCAAGGAGCTATAGCGGGCTCCACCAGTCACTTACTAAGTCTAATGCATTCCTCATATGAAAAGGTTTAAACATAACATAAAAATTCTTATTAAAACTAGAATATGAAATGTAAATACTTTATCCATAAACCATGAATGGTATGAAATAATACATCCACATTCAAACATATCACAAAACCTTCAATACAATATGGAAGATTTGTATCATAATAAATCAACTTCAAAAAAGTTTAATATCCATCAAAGGATGTTGACATAGATGAAATGAAAACTATTTCAAAGAAATACTTTTTTATATTTTGAAACCATTTAAAAGAAAAAATTTATCTTAGAAATATTCATATGATCTTGTAAGGGAATCTTTGATGATGTTATAATGGAGGAAAATAGCCACACTCACTGTATAAGTTAAAAAAAGACATTCTTACCCTAATTTTGTTGAAAAGGTCATAAAGTACCTTGTTTGGAAAACAATGGAATGATTTCTTTATAAAAATCTTATAAAAAGTCAAATAAGAATATATATGAATTTATCCCATATCCTAGGAAATAGTAAAAATGTTTTGAAATACATTTTAAGAAACATGGCTATGGATGATAAAGAGGTCCCAGTAGATAATTACGTATAAACAACATCAGATAATGAAGAGATTGTTGAATTAACCCTTACCTTGTACTTTTCCTTGGTCGAGGGTACTTTAACCTCCTGTATATTAGTTAAATCATTTTTATTAAATTATAAAATAACCATATACATAAATATGATATCACATATGATCTTTTAATATTTCTTTGTTAATAATATTTTAGTATTATCGTTGTTTTGGGTGTTAACTTATTCATTTTACTTTATATGTTTTGCTACATAAGCCATGTTTGTTATGTACAGGATGTATTTTATTCATATAAATAATGATATTAAGTTCTTAAAAATTATTTTTAATCATCAAATGAAAATTATTTTTGAATGGTTACGTTGGGGAAATGAATCTCCTCGCGTTTGTGGAGACGGTAATCCGTACGTGCGCACGAGTGACAATATCATTATATTGATGGTGAGATCATATGTAATTGGATGGTATATCATATATAAATAATTATTAACATTTTATATTTATTATTTATTTCAATTATACTCATTATTATACCCATCCAAATAGTAAAGTGTTGAATGAAAAACTATACCACAACATGGAGACGGTAAGCCGTACGTACGTACGTATGGTGACTTTGTCATTTATAGGATGGATAGAATAAATAATATGGTTGTACCATATTTATAATAACATCACAGTATGTAGAAGGTACTGAAGTTATTATTTTAGTATGGAAACAACAAATAAATATAGAGTGTAAGAAGAAAAGAACTTGAAAGAGGGTGGTGAAATTATTACCTCTTCTTCGGGTGTTTCCTTTTGAGTTGATCAAAATGGCTCCTTAGGTTGGTTTTGTGATCAAAGTAAGGACTCTAGGTTGAACTGAGGGAAGTTTGGAGGATAGTTGGGCAGGGTTTGTCTGAGACAAATGGCTTTGGAGGTGTGAATTTTAGAGAAGGGGAAGTTCCCTTTTATAAGAGGGGTGAAGGGTACCTTAGGAGAAGATTGAAATATTATTTTATAATAAATTCATATTTGGTTTATAATGGCTCAAAAATGATTTATTTATAGGATAAGATGGATATGGGTCGAAATAATTTCAACCAATAGGTTTTTTACAAGTTTAGGTAACCATTTTAACCTTATCATTTAGATTTAAATATTAGTTAAATAGTCTGACATTTACCATGTCTCTTTTTATTTTTATATTATATGGTTAATAACCTTACTATACACTTCCAAGAGAACCCCAAGTGGTTAATTATGGGTATATTTAACCTTATATAATTCCTTTTTCCTAAACTTATATTTTTAGGAATATTTTATCAATTAATTATATAGTATTGGTTTTAAAAACTCATTTATGTCAATTTTGATACTATTTAGTAATTGATTTTTGTTAAAGTCCTAACAAAATTATTACTTAGAACTAAATTAATTTAATCAACCCTAAAATGTCATATTAACCTATAAAATTATTTTAATTCATCAAAAGTCTCAATTTACATTTATTTGGGTATTTATAATATCAATTATTTTAATATTTCATTAATAATGTAATTACTACATCATCATTGTGTCATAAATAAATTAAATTATTTAATGTCTAAAAATTATAAATAAAATACCATTATGTAGTAAATCTTTTTATCTTTGTAATTTATAATTATAGTCTAATTTATCTAATTCATAACCCTATATTAAAAATGTTTTAGTTATTAAAATTTGAATTTAACACTTTTAACTTTTCTTTAAATTAAATAATAATAAATGTCCAAATCTAATCCAAGTGAACCTAAAGGATCATATTTTATTCCTAAGGTTGTTTTTTGTTCTAATTACACTTATAAAATAGAATTATAATATGTGTTATGGTAATTATAATATCATTTTTACCCTTAATTACCCTATTTACTTTTAACCGTGGTAAATAAAAGTCAAAAGTTACTATTCATAAAAAATTATTTTCATCTTATTGAACCACATTTTACTTACTGAGGTTAACTGTGTCTCTTATATTTTTATAATTAAACTCACAGAAGCGGTAAAATTATGTTTTATGCAAATTTTCAAATGCTCCTATAAGGTGGGTCAAAGACGGTAAAAAGTTCAATAAAATGTTATATATCTAAAATTATTATAAAATGACTCCAATGAATTAAATTGAACATATATAGGTATTATATATATATTTTTACCTAAAAAAATTAAAATAAAACAAATAATTACTTAAATAAAGAGTCGGTTTTAAACAATAACGCAGTGTTTTTACTATTCATCAAAAATTGAATGTTTTTAGAAAAATACCAAAAATTCACCCTGATTTAATTTTAATATTCAGAATTCAAAAATGAAGTCTATTTTACCTAATTCAAAACATAGAATTTTCATTTATTAATTTAAAATTAATTCCTGGTGTCAAAACCAAAAAGTGGGTTTTAAAAAAGTAAAAATTATCAAAAGATTGACATGTGTTTATGTCAAATTTAAATGTGAAATTACTTATAATGACCAATATTGTATTAAATGATAAAAATATAATCTAATTATACTTCCAAAACATTCAAATGTATAATTGAAAAATATAAATTATTTTGATTAAAAATGTTGTTTTCAGTTAAAATTTAGTAATTTTCACTATTCACCCAAATATGAAAGTTATCAAAAAACACCCTGATTCTAAAGAAAAAGTTTATTTTGTCAAATTGAATATATAAAAGTGTCAAATATTGGATTTAAAAATGGTTCTCCATTAAAAGGTGGTAAAATTTCATTTTTTGAAAAATACTTCTTTTATTTGAAAAAATGAATTTGTTCTTATATTATGTCTAAGAAACACATAATATGGATTTGAAAATTTTAAATAGTATATAAAATTCAAAATTCAGTTAAAACTATTCATAACCAATTTTTTAATGGCTAGTTTGGTAAGTTGTGATGCTCTCAAACTTGGTATTGCGTGTTACACAAGTTATTGAATTACATTGAATAGATAACGTACTATGAAATCTTGGGGTGTTAAATTCTCCCCTCTTTGAATTAATTTCAACCTCACAATTTGAAATTGTTCTTTGAGAATAAAAGGTTAAAAATAGAAAATGCCTTTGTGGAAATCCCACATCTGAAATTGGGTTAATAAAATTTAGTCTTAATAAGAGGGAAAAGAAGATGAAAAGTCACCACCAAATTATGATCTAAATTAGGAGAAAATTGGTGGAAATCAGAGACACATAATTAGAGGAAAAATATAAATATTTATAGGGAGTGATTGAGGTCATAAATCACAAAAAGTGTAAAATTTAAGGCCTAAAATCCATCAATCTATGATGATTTAAAATATCATCGGTTCAACAAAACATAAGTTATTAGGATAAAAATTTTTTGGTTCTAATATCCCTTTCCTAAAGTTTAAGGATTAATTTCTTCATATAATAAGAAAAAAAAATATATACTTGACAAGTAGAGTTACAACCTTTAACTAATTTATACAAAAAACTAATCTTTCACTCTAAAAGATAATAGAACTTAAAAATATTATACTTATCCGAATCGTATAGGGTTCCAAAAATAATGAATTTATAATTAATTTGTCAGACTATTTAAAAAAACAACATTACACAAACCAAGACATCATGTAGACCAGTGGTAGGTGATGCACCATTATCGCCCTTCCGTTGCAGGTTCAAGTCTCGTGACCTTTCCGGACGCAATGGGTTGTCACTCGACCTGTAGGTTTTCATTTTTATAACAATCCAAAAATAATATTAATAAATGCTTTAACCTTAAAAAAAGTATCCAATTTAAAACTTAATCTATTCCAACCTTTAGACATATCCAAAATACTTCTGTCCAAACTTACAGTCCAAAATTTATAAGGAAAGTAAATACAATGAAGATATTTTTTTTCATGTAATAACATGTGAATACCTTCTTCATGTATTCTTTTAAAACATGGTAACACCCTGAATTACCATGAAACCTTATTGATTACATTCATGCTCCCTTATTCCTTATAGAATACTAGATATATTCCTTATATCCAAAAAATTTTGAATACTCCAACAATGATGAAATAATCAAACCATTAATCAATTCTAAGGTAGTCAATAATGTCCAATATAATTTATCAAAATCAACCATATATTATTCCAAAATTACTACCTCGGTATCAAGACCATATTAAGGTTTATCTTTCCTTCAACCATGTATTTTCCAAAAAGTTTAAATTGCTGATGAGTCACTTTTCATAGTACTATATAATCTCAAATACTCAATGAAATAGTACTGCAATACAATCCTTATTTATTTCCATAATTCATATAACTGGTATATCATTGATTCAACAATGAAATGATATAATTATTTAATAAAAACATAATAACACTAGTCATTCCTCTTCGTCTGTGGTAGTATCATAACTTTATTATTATCAAATATCATCATTTGCGGTATACTCTGATGACTGGGACATTGATTCGCGCGGTGTCCCAACTCCTTGAAAATGAAGAATTTTACATTTGAAACCTTTTTCTTACCCTTGAAATCATGTAATTGGTGTCCTTGTTCTCCACAATTATAACAAACTCCCATTCCATTCAATCATTTACTAAGGTGATTCTTTCCACAGTTATCACATATGGTAAAATCATTCTTTCCCCTCTTCCCTTTATCCATCTTTCTCTCTACCACCCTTTTCTTCTCTTGCTTCCCTTCAAAGCCATAGGACTGAGAGAATTATTTACTTATCTTATTAACATATGATACTATTTCATCATATGTTGAGAATACGTGGGAGACTATTTCTCTTCTAAATGTTGGATTAATACCAGGAAAGATATGATCTTTCTAACTCTTTGGATCATACCTATTGCTGGAGTTCTCATTCCTTCTACTGGGTGCCATTTCTAAACAATGGCATATACTAGGCCAGTTTATGAATTGCAATGCATAATTCCAAACTTGTAAAATACCTAATCTAAATTGAACAGTTTATGGTTATAATCCATAATCATAAATTTTTTTTGAGGAGTTATATACTCATAAATCCTTCATAATGGTTTGTAAATAAAATGAGAATTATCATAAGAATATCCTCCAGGAGTGTTGTATCCAAGAGTGCAGAAAGGCCTGTTGTCGTGCACCAGTTCCCGTTCGAGTCTACCTAAAAGTAGTGTTTTCAGGTTTTACCCCTAGGTACATCTGTACTAGAGATGCCTCTACCTGCTCATATCCAGACAGGGATGTATTTCTTGGAAAACTCATAAAATATCTACATTACCAAAATTATAGGAAGTTATTCTATACTAATCCTCAAAGACTATCTTAGGGTAATGTGATATAATAAGTGTTTATCTAAATATAGTTTCCAAGGTTTTTAATAAACTTCCTATGATACCAACTATAATGCCCCTACCCCAGTT
Source organism: Viscum album (assembly GCA_963277665.1). Lineage (NCBI taxonomy): Eukaryota > Viridiplantae > Streptophyta > Magnoliopsida > Santalales > Viscaceae > Viscum > Viscum album. The sequence goes on from OY728130.1 coordinate 923,259,059, forward strand.
ACCTAGATTCGGTGCATTATTACATAACATTGACATGATCACAAGGGATCAAATCCTGAAAGACCGACCCGTTTAGTAGCCTTGTAAGTACTAGATACATTCATAAGTTTTACATTAACTTATAAAATGAACAACAAAAACAACAATGTATTCATTAACCACATTCATATCCCATATACTATCCCCTCAAGTCAGTCATAATATACCTTTTCGCATTCTGGGAAAAATAAAACATAGAAAGGGGTGAGCTCAGATGCTCAGTAAGGATAACAATATAGCAGAAAATTTCATAAATAAGAATAAACATTTAATAAAATGTATAAGACTAAAACAAAAGACTTTAAAACTTAAACTTCATCATAATATGGAAAATTTAAATTTAAATAATGCCATTTACTTACTCAAATAGATATTCTACTAGTAAAATAATCACATACAATAACAAATAGCCACTTTCATAACGATGGAATGCATAATGACAGACTTCATAACCACATAGTCGAGGCCTTGTGCCAAGAATACAAATAAGATTTTTTCAAGACCTTGTGCCAAGACACTAGTTTGTCTCATGAGACCTACCAATGCATCAAAGATCTATAGCGGGCTCCACCAATCACTTACTAAATCCAATGCATTCCTCATATGAAAAGGTTTAAACATAACATAAACATTAGTATTAAACTAGCATACGAAATGTAAATACTTTATCCATAAACCATGAATGATATGAAATAACACATCAATAGTCAAACATATCACCAAACCTTCAGTACAATATGGAAGATTTGTATCATAATAAATCAACTTCAAACAAGTTTAAAATCCATCAAAGGATGTTGACATAGATGAAATGAAAACTATTTGAAAGAAATACCTTTTTATATTTTGAAACCATTTAAAAGAAAAAATTTATCTTATAAATATTCTTATAAGCTTGTAAGGGAATCTTTGAAGATGTTATAACGATAGAAAATAACTGCACCCGCCGTATAAGTTAAAAAAAGACATTCTTACCTTAATTTTGTCGAAAAGGTCATAAAGTACCTTGTTTGAAAAATGAAGGAAAGATTTATTTATAAAAATCTTATAAAAAGGAAAATAAGGGTATATATGAATTTAACCCATAGCCTAGAAAATAGTGAAATTTTTTTGAAATACATTTTAATAAATATGGATGTGGATGATAAAGAGTTTCCAGTAGATAATTATGTATAAACAACCTCAGATAATGAAGAGATTGTAGAATTAACCCTTACCTTGTAATTTTCCTTGGTCGAGGGTATGTTAAACTCCTGTATAATAGTTAAATCATTGTTATTAAATTATACAAAAACCATATAAAAAATATGATATCATATATGATCTTCTAATATTACTTTGTTAATAATATTTTAGTATTATTGTCGTTTCGGGTGTTAACTTATTCATTTTCCTTTATATGTTTTGTTACATAAGTTGTGTTTGTTATGGATAGGATGTATTTGATTCATATCCATAATTATATTAAGTTCTTAAACATTATTTTTAATCATCAAATGAAAATTATTCTTGAATGGTTACGATGTGGAAATGAATCTCATCGCGTTTTTGGAGACTGTAATCCATACGTACGCACGAGAGACAATATCATTTTATTGATGGTGATATCATATGTAATTGGATGGTATATCATATATAAAGAATAATTAACATTTTATATTTATTATTTATATCAATTATAGTCATTATTATACCCATCCAAATAGTGAAGTGTTGAATGACAAACTACACCACGATGTGGAGATTGTAATCCGTACGTACACACGTATGGTGACTTTGTCATTTATAGGATGGATAGAATAATGAATATGGTTGTAACATATTTATAATAACATCACAGTATGTATAATGTACTGGAGTTATTATTTTATTATGGAAACAACTAAGAAAGAAGAAGTGAAAGAAGAAAAGAACTTGAAACAGGGTGGTGAAATTATTACCTCTTCTTTGGGTGTTTCCTTTTGAGTAGATCAGAAGGGATCTTTAGGTTGGATTTCTAATAAAAGTAAGGAACCTAGGTTGAAGTGAGGGAATTTGGGAGGATATTTGGTCAGGGGTTAGCTGAGCCAAATGTCTTTGGAGGTTTGAATTTTAGAGAAGGGGAAGTGACCTTTTATAAGAGGGGTGAGGGGAACCTTAGGAAAAGATTGAAATATTATTTAAAATAAATTCATATTTGGTTTATAATGGATCCAAAATTATTTAATTAGAGGATAAGGTGGGGATGGGTCTAAATAATTTCAACCAATAGGTTTTAGAAAAGTTTAGGTCACCATTTGAAACTTATCATTTAGATTTAACTCTTAGTTAAATAGTTTGACATTTACCATGTCTCTCTGTATTTTTATATTATATGGTTAATAAACTTACTATAAAATTCCAAGAGAACCCCAAGTGGTTTTTTATTGATATATATAACCTTATATAAGTCCTTTTTCCGAAAATTATATTTTTAGGAATATTATATCAATTAATAATAAAGTATTATTTTTAAAAACTCATTTATGTCAATTTTGGCACTATTTAGTAATTGGTTTTTGTTAAAGTACTAACAACATTATTACTTCTAAATAAATTAATTTAATCAATCGTAACATGTCATATTAACCTATAAAGTTCATGGAATTCATCAAAAGTCACAATTTACATTTATTTTTGTATTTATAATATCAATTATTTTAATATTTCAATAATAATGTAATTACTGCATCATCATTGTGTCATAATTAAATTAAATTATTTAATGTCTAAAAATTATAAATAAAATACCATTATGTAGGAAATAATTTATATCTCTAATGAATATTTATAGTTGAATTTATCTTATGCATAACCCTATATTAAAAATGTTTTAGTTATTAAACTTTGAATTTAAGAGTTTTAACTATTCTTTAAATTAAATAATAATAAATATCCTAATCTAATCCAAGTGGAACTAAAGGATCATATTTTATTATTAAGGTTGTTTTTGGTCGAATTAAACTTATCCAATAGAATTAGGACATGTGTTAGGGTAATTATAATATCATTTTTACCCTTAATTACCCTATTTACTTTTAACTGTGGTAAATAAAAGTCAAAAGCTACTATTCACAAAAAATTATTTTAATCTTATTGAACCACATTTTAGTTAATGAGGTTAACTGTGTCTCTCAGATTTTTTAAATTCAACAAAGAGAAGCAATAAAATTATGTTTTATGCAAATTTTCAAATGCTCCTAGAAGGTGGATAAAAGACCGTAAAAAGTTAAATAAAATTTTATATATCTAAACTTATTACAAAATGACTCCAATAAATTACATTAAACATATATAGGTATTATGTATCTATTTTTACCTAAAATAAATTAAAATAAAATAACTAATTACTTAAATAAAAAGTCGGTTTTAAACAATAACACAATGTTTTTCACTATTCATCAAAAATTGAAAGTTTTCAGAAAAATAACAAAAATCCACCCTAAGATAATTTTGATATTCCGAATTCAAAAATGAAGTCTATTTTACAAAATTAAAAACATAGAAGTTGTATTTATTAATTTAAAATTAATTCCCGTTGTCAAAACCAAAAAGTGAGTTTTTAAAAAAGTAAAAACTATCAAAATATTGACCTGTGTTTATGTCAAATTTAAATGTGAAATTACTTACAATGACCAAAATTGTATTAAATGATAAAAATATAATCTAATTATACTTAAAAACCATTCAAATGTATAATTTAACACTATAAATCATTTTGATTAAAAAAGTTGTTTTCTGTTAAAATTTAGTAATTTTCACTATTCACCCAAATATGAAAGTTATCAGAAAAACACCAAAAATTTATCAAAACTAAATTTTTTGTCCCTATTATAAATAAGAAGTTTATTTTGTCAAATTTAATATATAAAAGTGTCAAATATTGGATTTAAAAAGGGTTCTCCATTAAAAGGTGGTAAAATAGCATTTTTTTGAAAAATACTTCTTTTATCTGAAAAAATGAATTTGTTCTTATATTATGTCTAAGAAACACATAATATGGATTCTAAAATATTATAGAGTATATAAAATTCAAAATTAAGTTAACACTATTCATAACCGCTTTTTGAAAGGCTAGTTTGGTAAGTTGTGATGCGCTCAAACTCGATATTGTGTGTTGCACAAGTTATTGAATTACTTTGAAGAGATAACATACTATGAAATCTTGGGGTGTTACAGTCTAGACAACTGGGTGGTCTGGATGCGGGCCACATCCCTTCACGTGGTGCCTGCTTAGCACCATGTTTCTAGCCCCCGGGGCGCACCGACGGGCACGCTGCCTCCACCACCCGCGGCCGCCATCGCGGGCCACCGACATGATATCAAACGGACCACCGGATATACTCTGGTGGCCCATTCATCACATCGTCTACACCGATGGTCCTCTCAGGTCACCTTCTTCACTGTGATGGTCTCATTTCTACCTTTCCATCGATTGAGATGACATGTTCATAATAGAACACAAGAAGAGTGGTCTGAGCCTTTGTTCGTATCGGCCCGCACCCTCCACGTTAGAGGTTTTAAACAGTGGGAAGACTCAAGGATGTTTGTTCAATCCTATCAAGTGATAAACTTAATCCTGGATAATAAATCACCAAGAAAAGTCACCCTCCTACATAAACACATGAACTGAGGATCAAACTATTTGTTAGTTGATTCATGTTCGTCGTTTCTAGATAGATAAGAATGAGGAAGAACTTTGAAATAAAACTCAAACCCCTACCTATTTGATGTTTGATTACCTAGAGTTCATCCTTGAGAATTCAAGGCATCGACATCGCTTCCCGACTTTGATCTTTTATAGGCATCGAAGATGTTGGAATTCATTGGATTTTGTTCTTCATTGAAGAGCAAGAATTGATGGAGGTGAGTTAGATGATTCTCGCCGATTAATCCTCCATCGTCTCCAACACAAAACAATTAAAAGAAAACATGTCACAATGTTTTAGTTACACTATGACGTTGCGTTGTTAAGATGTTTCGTTTTTGAAACAATATAACTGTTATGCTTCTTTTATTGCATCGTTACACTGTGTGATATGATCCATTAATGGGCATCATTAATGCACACTATCGCTACCTCGTCGCTGCACCACAATGTCACTATGTCGCCGCTCGTCGGATGACAAAAGAAAATAAAACAACTTTTTAATGTTATTTTATTAATTTCCAAAAATTCCAAAAGTAAAATATTTTATTTGGTCCTTTTTGGCCAAAGTTAAGTCCATTATAGGTGAATCCCAACATTGAGAGTTCAACAGTTCCCTTATATTTTTAATCCGAGCACTGGTTCAAAAATAGAAAATTCCACTCACACGTTTACTGAAAGTACCTTAAATAAAGTTCAGATATTCATTCTGGGCTCTCTGGGCCTTGGAATCATGTGTCGTCGAATTTCACGATCTCGACATAATTCCAGCTTTGAAAAATTTTCTTACTACATAAGTTATTATCTTATGAGGAGAATAAATGAGCTAACACATTTTTAAAGTAAGATATTTCAGTCATAGTGTAGTTATGAAAAGTATTTATCTTATAAAAAGGATATTCATAAAATATTATATTGAGAGCACCATGATACGTTATGAAAGTTAAATATAACACCTCAGTAACAAAATTATATTACATAGAAGAATTATTCTATGAAATGTTGAATTTAATTTATCTTACCCATATTAGAAGTCAAATATCTGTTTTATCTTTTGAATCCTCTCAGAAATTTATTTTATGCGGATAGAAATATCATTTTTTTTATCTTACAAAGAATAAGTTATTATGTAGAACATCATGATTCTTTTTCAATGTTATCATAATATCTCGATAAGTCGTGTTATGTCGTTAAGTGCATCAGAAAAAGAATTTTCAAATTAAGGAAAGGTCGATGTGTATAAAGTTTCATTTTACAAAGAATGAAAAGATACGAAGAAGAATAAGATTTCTGAAATTTTCATCACAGATTCATATTCCATATTTGGAAAAGATGGACACATTCCATGAAGAGCCCATCTCATTAACTTTTCAACAGATTTTCTATTCGACCATTGTGATTATATCACATGATTAAGTTTAAAATAAAATATGAGATATAAATAGGGAGAGTTATCCAATTCATGGATACACATACACACAGAGAAAGAAAGAGATGTATACATAACTGTGATTACTATAATAAATATAATAGTGAATGATTGTACATAAAACACTCACATGTTATTATTATAAGTCTATTAGTTGAAATTGAAGATCATCTAGAGTTTTTCTCTTAAGATCATCATCTTCTTAGGACATATCTTTATCTACTATAATTTTTTTCTTTAAACTGTGTGATGAAACAATTATTTAAAATTCATTCCTCTCTATTTTATTTACACTCATTATAAGTGAGTGTGTTAAGATTGTGGATAATTATTATAATAGGAGATTCTGGTTGAAATCTATTGTAACTTTTTAACAAGTAATTACTTCTTATAATCAACTGGGAGTCCCTAGAAAAATGGTTTTCATAGTGAAAATCACCAAATTTATTGAGTATAGTGTTGGTGGAGTAGATTAGGGGATTTCTATTCACTTAACCACTATAAATCTCTAGTGTTCAACCAGTTTCTGCTAAGATTTTATATTTCCATTGCATTCATTTATTAAATACATTATTATAAATCACATACCTTGAATATGGTGGTTTTAAATTAATTTTTTTTGGAACTGAATTCACCCCTCTTGATTTTTCAGTTATCTATTCTCTAGGAAAACACTTATATTTCCCTTTAATATTTAAATTGAAATTGAAACCAACATTTAAAAAATCCATATCTATTTCTTTCTTTTTTAAACCTCACTCCCAGTTTCCACTCTGACATTTTTTCAGAGTTGATTCTCTTTATTGGTTCCCCTGAGGTTGAGTTTTGTTTTCATGAGATCTTAGGTTGTTAGGCTTATACTCTAATCACTAGTTTTAGATGGGGATTTATTTTTATTCCATTGGTACACTTCTTCAACTTGTGATGAATATGATTATTTCATTATCTAAAAAAATGTTATAAACTTTAGTTTATAAGAACCCTGACACTAAAACACCACCTAGAAAACCACACAATAAGTGAAGAAATGAATAAAAATCAAATCCTTCCTCTTTTTGGACTCAAACCTAGAAAATTTTAAAAAAACGTCCTAGAATTACAACCTTTTTTTCCTATAAAACATCAAATTGAGAACCTGATCCCACAGACACATGTTTACCACATGTTTTATCTTTTCGTGTAACCTTTGTGTAAAATAATAACTTGTTAGGAATCATCACCAATAACATTAAAATGGTGGGTTCCCATTATTAGAAGTATCTATAACGTTCACCTTTGATTATGAATAACTTATGTGTGTTTATTTATTTTTTGTAAAAAATTAATATTTTATATACTTAATTGGATGGATACGAATACAAAATATTGGGATGCTAATTGTATCAAAAAATAGTTTTAAATGGATTTAAAGAGGTTATCAAGTTTTCAATATAGAATTCATAAGATCCTTCTCAAATATTTTTTGTATTTATGTTTTTGTTATTAAATAAAATTTTATCTGAAATTTTTTGAAGAACATTTTATTTTTCATGGAATTGATCAGAGATATAAATGTTGTACTAAACATGGGGAGAAACTGAATGTACTTACTGATTGGGATGACACTAAAATTTATGGATCATTTGATATGAATACCTATGTAAATGATACTAGATATCATATGAAAGGAATGAAAATGAAAATTTAAGATGGCCTTTATTTTTTTCCAAAGTTTTTTGAGAAGTTAAATAACTATGATAAGTGTCCATTTTATACTAGTTGTACTAAATATATAAAATTTTAAACTATATTAAAGTTATATAATTTTAAATCTAGTAGCAGATGGAGTGAAACCATATTTATAGAACTACTTGGTCTCCTGAATGATATGATACCGAATGAAAATGAGCTTCCTTATTGAACATATGATACTAAAAAAATTCCATGTTCAATGGGAATGATCTCTAAAAAATGCATGCCTATATAAATGATTGCGTATTGTTTCACAAGGACCATTAGTCACTCATAAAATTCCCTAAGTGTGGAATCAATTGATACAAGAAATATGAATCAAGTACTTTTAAGGCTATATGGTACTTTCCTATCATTCTAAGGTTTAGATTACTATATATATATCAATAAAACACTTGAAAATTGAAATTTTATGTATAAAGAAGAATTGAATATGGAAAACTACATCACCCGATGGACTCTCATCGGTAGAAGAAAATTTATTATGAGTATCCTAACTTTGGAAATAATCCAAGAAACCTCTATATTACCTTATCCATAGATAGAATAAATCCTTTTGGTGTAAATAGTAGTACTCACATTACATGTTCAATTATGTTGGTAAATTATAACTTGCTACCATAGTTATGTATGTATCAAAAATACATTATGTTACCTCTACTTAAATATAGACCAAAATTACTTGTTAATGATATTGATGTCCATTTTGATCCATTGATAAAATATTAGAAATTGATGTGGAATATAGGCATTACATTGTATGATGCTCATAGAAGTGAAGAATTCACATTAAGATCCATGTTGTATGGGATGATAAATAACATTCACACTTTTGTAAGTTTTTTAGGCTATAACATTAAAGGAATGTTGGGGTTTACCATTTATGAATAATTCACACACTCAATTAGATAAAAAAATTCCCTAAAGATTTTATATTTTGGGCATCAAAATTTTTTACCCCGATAACATAAATGTTGATCTTGTATGACATCATTATATGGGAATACAGAATAAGGAACAACACAATATTCAATAAAATGTGATCAACTTTTTGATAACGTAAAAGATATTAACACTATTTTTGGTAAATATTTTTCAAAAAACCTTACAAAATCATGTTGAAAAAAGAGATCAATTTTATTTTAATTTTCATACTGGAATTGTTTGTACATAGAAAATTTTCTTAATGTAATGTATATAGAAAAAATATATTTTATAGTGTTATTGTCACATTAATAAATATTCTTGATAAAAAAATATGGAATCAAGGCTATGTTGGACATGATTGATATGGGGATACGGGAATAGTTAGCATCAGTGAAGGGTGAAAAGAGGACTTTTCTTCCTTTAGAAACTTACAATCTATCAAGCCAAGAAAAATTTCAATTCTTTAATTTCATTAATGGTGTAAAATTTACATTGGGGTATTCATAAAATATCAAGAATTTCATTTCAATGAATAATTTTAATTTATAGGGTTTAAAATCACACAACTGTCATGCTTTGATGAAAGATTTTATGCTCATCACTTTATGTTACATTCTTCCTAAAAATGTACGATATATATTAACCAGACTCTACTTCTTTTTCGAATCCATATGTAGTAAATTAATAGAACTGAAAAAGTTTCTAACTATTAATAAGGATATTGTAGTCATATTATGTGAATTAGAGATGTTCTTCCCACCATCATTCCTTGATATAATGGTCTAACTAATAGTTCACTTGGTTAGAGAGGTTCAACTTTATGGTCCTTTCTATTATAGATGGATGTACCCTATTTAATAGTATATGAATATTTTAAAAGGGTATGTTAATAATTGAATTCATCCAGAAGGTTGTATTACATTATGATATATTATTAAATAAGCTATTTAATTCTGTACCAATTACCTATCAGATGTTGATAACATCAGTTTCCCAAAATATTATCATTGTATATGCCTTATGGGTGAAGGGATTTCTAGAATAGATGTTGTTACAATTAACATCACAAAGAGGGAGCAATATCACTTTCACATTTTACATAATTGTGTATAGGTTTATCCATACATTTAATCCCACAAAGTAATTCTTAAACATTTAAATCCATCAATTCTTGAAGGATGGATTTAAAATACACAAAATCAACAGTTTATAAGATGGTTTTGAGGTCATATGTATAAAGATTTATCTAAATTTTTTAATTCATTTATAGAAAAAATTTAATGGTTATCCGTGGGAAAAAATATAAATTTTATATCTTACACTAGTTTTTTAATTAATGGTTATGAGTTATATATGAAGGAACAATATAAATGAAGTATGATGTAAAAAAGCGGAGTTACGCTTATGGAGTAAGCATTTCACATATCCAGTTCCAAGGATAGAAATCAAATTTTTGTGAATATGTCATATTTAAATAGCATCAAACATATATATGAGTTTTATTATACAAAATTTTATGTGATTATTTTAATTGTAAAAGCGTTGACAAAAGGAGTGAAATGAATGTTGATGAATTGGGATTCATGAAGGTGAATTTCAGTTTGTAAGGGTATAAGGACTATCCAATCATAATTCCATCACAAGAAGATTAGGTATTTTATGTCTCATATCCACTAAATAATAATTGGTAAATTTTCCTATTGGAGACTAAAATAGATACAGGGTTAGATGAAAGTTTAATTGAGGATGACCCTTTCATTTGGAGATCAAAATAATTTCAAGATGGTCCCAATATAGATAATTTCCTGTACATTATAGGGAAAATAAAGAGGATATTTGGATACTTGATAGAGTAGGAAAATCACTTCAACAATTAAAGAAAAAATAGAGTTCAATGATAAAGTTAGTTTTTTTTAATAAAATATTATTTTCCTCATAATATTAAATGTTATATAATACATTTATGCAATCAAAATTAAATGTTTGAATACTCAGGCAGATAATGAATTATGCACATGATTATGTTACCAATCATGTGGAAAAACACATGATTGATGTTTAAACTATGAAATTATTAAGATATCAATAACATGTTTCTAAAAAAATGGCATAACATCACTGTGTTAATTAAAATTATATAGGTAATAAGTAAAGGTATAAAATTTTAGGTTGGTTGGAATCAATGTAGCCATATTTTCGATCCCAACAAGTCACTTTTCATTAGTTATGTTGGTCTCACAATGAGAATTCATGTGCTAATTGATATTTATACATGGAAAAATTTCATTCCTACATTGAAGGAAACCCTTTGGGAAGATATTAGGGTAATGTTATAATATACTTTCTCTATTTTACAAAAAAATTATATAATAAAATGTTGATTTAGTTTTCCTTATCCCTTATAGAGTTCATTTATTTCAGATTATTATCATAATAAATATGTCTTAATGTTTGTTAGAAAATATCATAGAGGCTTCCATACACTTATTACAAAGAATCATCTCAGGGGTGCTGAGGGGAAAGTAAACCCCTCTCCAAGTAGTTATGCATGCACACATTATAAACTAAGAAACATGGAAATATTTAATTAGTTATCACAATGATAAATAATTCCAGGTGCATTTTGTCTATGAAATTTTATTTGAAATTATTTATTTAACCACTTCGATTCAAAATAATTAATTTATTAAATATAAAAGGAGTTATGAAAATTATAAATGTGTAGTAAACCAAATGTACCTCTACCATAAAGCAAGTATGGGGCATGATTCACTTGAAAATAAAATGGTATTTACTTTAAATATATAATAAATGTTTTATGTTATGCGAAACAACATATATTCCTTTTTTATATACATATTGATGAATAAAAATATAAATCCACTTCCATACCACATTATGTGCTATGGAAGGAGGCCAACATAAATAAATAGGGTAAAATAGTTGATGAAAACACACAAGAATTATGGGAATCATGTATAAGTATAACATAATAGTAATTTGTAATGATTTATAAAATTATTACATAAAAACTGTATTTATATTCACATGTTTTTTATATGGTTTAAAAAAAATAATCAGTAATGACTACACTTGAAGAAAAAATACTTTCAATTGCTTTGAAGTGGCCAAAAATAATTTGTCTGCGTTAGAGGTGCGGGTTTTGGAGTGTCACCTTGAACATTTTTCAAGAATAAAAAACCACAAGGAGATATATATGAAATGATGAAAGAAATACAAGAAAATATAGATGATCTAGAATATATTATTGTTTGATATGGTTTGGCGGACCAATATATGTGAAAGGTTCAAATAAAACCAGTAGTGGAACAAAAATCAGTACATGAAGAACCACATGACCCCACTAGATTTGAGGCTATCCAGTCCCCTCAAAAGCCTACCCTACCAAAGGCAATTTTTTTTTCATTACTCTTTCTCATAAATGTGAATTAAACAACTTTAAAAAACATTATATTACTAAAATTATATATGGTGAAGTTGTATGTGATTTATATTTTTCAACACACACACATCACCTTATTGTGATGGGTACGGTGTATAATATCCTTGGAGACATGCTATACAAAAAAAACTCCCAAAAGGTCACGTGAGACTGGGGATTGAAGTACCTTATTTTTCGAGCCCCAAGTTTACTATTCCGCTTGATGATCTGGATGTTACCATGGTCAATAATGCTATTAGAACTTTCATAGCATGACTATCTAATCTTATAAAGATACATGAGGTATGTACTTAAGAAAATTAAAATGAAAAACATTTAATATTTGATGGAAAAAGGTCTGAAACAAGGTATGATATTATAGATAGATAAAATAAAGGGTAAACGAAAGGTCAAATCAAGACAATCTAGTGAATCAATCAATAAATAAAAATGATCTTCCAATAGTACCTTCACCCCACAAATTCAACTACTTCATATATTAACATTACAAGTTCATGAAGATACAATACTGGCTTCAAATTAAAATTTTTATTAAAGAAATAGAAAACAGTAAACATGATCGAGGGGGCCTAAAGTGATGAAGCCCAAGAGTTTCACCTCGTATAATGTTAATAAAGTTGGTGGTAAGAGAGCCAAAGCTGGTAAAACACATACATGAGCTATTTGAATCTAATTTAGAAGCCAAGAAGTCTGCATCCTAGTTCCCTTAATGCCATGTGTGGTGAAGGGTGGTGTGATCCTCAATAACGGTCATTAATATACATGAGGTAAATTTTCATTATCAATCTATCCAAAAAATGATCAAATATGTTCATTATAGATAATAAATATTCATATTTTCTATATACATATATATTACTACTATATAAAGGAAAACACCTATGAATCAATATTTAGACTCACTAATCCCTCTATAATTTCTATGTAAAAAAATTATTTTTAATTTAAAGAAATTGAAAATAGAAAAGATGCACCAAGTGAGTTTTTTGAGAAAACAAATTACAAATGACAGACTCCTCTTAATGCCTACACTACAGGGGTCAAAGTCTATAATATAATCATATAAAATATATTTTCCCTTTTTTCTTTACTTATTTGTTTTTGTTTTTTAGGAAGCACTCAATTCTCATCACAATAAATTTAGATACCCCAAAATTTTATTTTAGATCCAATTCACGCATTTCAATAAAACCAACCACACATGATGTCTTTTGTGAATTTGTAATTCCCTACAATCAATATTTTATTGATAAATTTTGAATTATATATTTTAGTTTGTGTTTTAATGATAGTTTTTTATGATAGGGTGATCTATAAATATAAGATAATTATGTTATGAGGTTAGTGACTAAACATAAAGAGCCTGTGGATTTGTTCAAATGGAAATAAATTAAGTTATGTAGTAAGATTTAACTATCAAAACATCTTTAAAAAAATACTTATTTTGTTCAATGTTTAAATAGTGTCTAAATAAAATTAACAAAAACAATTATTGATGTTATGTTTTAAAATTTATGAAAAATATCATATACCATCAAAATACTAGAATCCCAAACAAGTAATTTCAAAAGGTAATTAAAATTTCATTAAAAATATTTTCATAAGAATTTGTTTTTCTACATATTCTTAGTTCTTCCACAATTTAAAACAATATATGTACTCAAAATAATAATTATATTTTTTTATAAATGAGTTGGAAGAGTACATGGTGTCAAAATATTTTCCAACATCAAATTGAGGTGATTAACTATTATGTTTTTGATCATGTACATCTTATGACCTTAGAGATACAATTGAGATATGAATCATCAGTATCTTAATGTTTATATATTATTTTTGACATATTTATAAAGGATAATTATAATGGTGGGTTATGCTCTATAGATTCTAGCAGAGAAAGTAATATGTCTGAAGCTACTCATGCTCATGAGGGATTGGACTTTTAGGCCGCAACTAAGATAATAGTGATAAGGAAATGGGTCAAGGATCGTTCTACCCACAAATATGAAGATGTATTACCAACTTCTAGGGAAGGTACTTGCATGCTCATAGCCTCATCATTTTCATTTTGTGTCATTAATATAGAAGTTTCATTTTAGCTTAAAACAAACATCACATGTCCAAAAATTATCAAAATATCTTTGATTGTTTTCAAACTTTAGTAAAATGATTCATAATTTATTTTTGATGTGTAGGAATTGAACGCATTTCAACCCAACACATGATGTGACTATTATGACTCGAAGTGTGTGTTTTCAATATAAAAGTTTCATTTTAGTTTAAAATGTGCATCACTAGAATAATATAAGAAAACAAGCATAGATTATTTTTAAAATTTAATAAAGTGATCCACAGTTAATTTGTGAAATTTAATAATTGACCACACATCAATCCAATATGCGATGTGGTCGGTATGATTCGAAGTGTGTGTTTTCAATATAAAAGTTCCATTTTATTTTAAAATACGCATCATATAGCCAAAATCAATAAAAAAAGACCCTAAATGATCCATAATTCATTTGTGACATATAGGAATTGACCACACATCAATCTAACTCATGATATTGCAGATATGACTCAAAGTTTGTGTTTTCAATATAGAATTCCCATTTTAGTTTAAAACATGTGCCACATAGAAAAAATAAATAAAAAAAGTTTGGATTATTTTCCAACATTTGAAAAATCATCTATAATTCATTTTCGATGTGTAGAAATTTATTTCACATTAATCTGACACATGATGTGGTCAGTATAACTCGAAGTGTGTGTTTTCAATATAACGTTCCATTTTACTTTAAAATGAATGCCACAATCCAAAACCTAGAAAATGATCTCGGATTATTTTTAAACCCTAAAAAACGATCCATAATTAATTTTTGACCATTAGGAATTTACTTCATATCAATCTAACACATGATGTGGCTAGCATGACTCTAATTGTGTGTTTTTAATATAGAAGTGCCATTTTAGTTTAAAACGCACATCACATAGCTAAAATAAAGAAAACATGATCATATGTTTTTCAAAATTTTGGAAAATGATCCACAATTTATTTTTAACTTGTGGGAATCAAATGGATATAGATTTGACACATGATATTTCCAGTAGGGCTCGAAGTGCATGTTTTCAATAAAAAAGTTTCATTTTAGTTTAAAATGCACATCACTAGACAAAATCAAGAAAATATTCTTAGATTATTTTAAAACTTTAGTAAAATGATTCATAATTTATTTTGAAATGTAGGATGGACTGCATTTCAATCTGAAATGCGATGTGATTGGTATGAATCAAAGTGCATGTTTTCAATATAAAAGTTTAATTTTTGTTTAAAATGTGCGTCACTATCCAAAAATAAGTAAACAAAATTGGATTGTTTTCAAACTTTATTACCATGATATATAATATATTTGTGACATGTATGAATTAAACTCATTTAAATCTAACACATGATGTGGTTGGTATGACTCTAAGAGCATGTTTTCAATATAAAAGTGTCATTTTAGTTTAAAACATGCATCACATAGCCAAAATGGATTAAAAAGAATCATATTGTTCTCAAAATTTTGGAAAAGGATCCATAATTAATTTTTAATGTGTAAGAATCAACCGCAAATCAATATGACACATGACGTGTATGGTATCACTCGAAGTGTGTATTTTCATTATAGAAGTTCCATTTAAGTTTAAAATGCACATCACATATCCAAAACTAAGAAAATGATATTGAATTACTTTCAAAAATTAATAAAAATATCTATAATTCATTTTGTAGGTGTATGAACTGAACTCATGTCAATATGACACATGATGTAGTTGGTATGATTTCAAGTGTGTGTTTTCAATATAAAAGTTTCATTTTCATTTAAAATGCAAGTCACATAGACAAAACTAAGAAAACAATCTCAGATCATTTTTAAAACTTAATAAAATGATCCATAATTAATTTATGATGTGTATGAATTAACCATATGTAAATTTTAAATATGATGTGTAATGTATGAATCAAAGTGTGTGTTTTTAATATAGAAGTTCCATTTTATTTTAAAACATATCGCACATAGCCAAAATCAAGTAAACAAGATTAGTTTATTTTTTTAAAATTTGGGACAATGGTCCATAATTATTTTGTGACATATAGGAATCGACCACATGTCAATCTGACACATGATGTGGTTGGTATGTCTCAATGTGAATGTTTTCTATATAAAAGTGACCTTTTAGTTTAAATCACACATCACATAGCTAAAAATAAGAAAAAGAGATCAAAATATTTTCAGACTTTAGGAAAGAAATCCATAATAAATTAATGGATCATAGGAATTGATTGTACATCAATCAAACTCATGATATGGCTGGTGTAACTTGAAGTGTATGTTTTCAATATAAAAGTGCCATTTTAATTTAAAATGCACACTACTAGACAAAACTTAGAAAATGAGTTAATATTGTTTTAATACTTTAATAAAATGATCCATAATTCATTTTTGATGTGTAATAATTAACCACACAAAAATATGACACACGATATGGTCAATATGACTCCAAGGGTGTGTTTTCAAAATAAAAGTTTAATTTTAGTTTAAAATGCATGTCACTAGACAAAAATAAGAAAATGAGATCGGATTATTTTCCATCTTTAGGACCATGATCCATAATATATTTTTGATATATAGGAATTGACCACACATAAATCCAACACATGATGTGGTCGACATGACTCGAAGTGTGTGATTTCAATATAAAAGTTTCATTTTAATTTAAAACCTATATCACATAGCCAAAATGGATAAAAATAGCTCATATTGTTCCTAAAATTTAGAAACATGATCCAAGATTCATCTATGATGAGTGGGAATGTACTTCATGTAAATACGATACTCGATGTGGCCAGTATGACTCGAATTATGTGTTTTTAATATAGAAGTGTCATTTATGTTTAAAACACACGTCGCATAGAAAAAACCATTAAAATTAGATATTTTTTTCCAAACTCTTTGAAATTGATCCATGATTCATTTTTGATGTGTAGGAATTGACCACACATCAATTCGACACATGATGTGGTCGATATGACTCAAAGTTCATATTTTCAATATAAAAGTGCCATCTTAATAATATAACTAATAGTATAACTGATTATATCATTAATATATACAATAACTAACAATATAATTTATCACATGTGGATTATATAACATTAAAATTAGAAGTTATTTATTTATTTATTTTTACTAAAATAAACATTGGTTTTATTGTAGGGATAATCTTTTGTATGGAGGTTGATCATTCAAAAATGTCTATTATAAGAGTTTTAATTTTGAATATGGGTTGTAATTTTTTTGATTAATTATAAATATGAAATCAATGTAAATATTTTTTATGTAAATTTTGAATTGAAATGATGGTGAAATGTAATATTTTGATTATAATCCTTTTTTTTGTATATTTATATTATTATTTATATATTATAATTGGGGTTGTTGTTATAGGGATATTGATTTGATGCTATAGGGCTCTAGTTGTGTAGAAGCTCATATTTCCTTTATCAGTTCTAGATAAATAACTAATAAAGGGGTCCTTTAATATAAGTTTTTCTAGCACTGATAAAGGCCTCATGATTTTAATGGCGCTTAGATTGTCAACGTTTTTTTTGCATTGAAAAATTTCTTTTCTGGCACTATTAAAGGCCTCATCTATAGTAGTGAATACTTGAGGCCCCTCCCTCTGCAGTCTATGGTGACTGACATGGGATTTGGGGACACAAATTCTTACAGGGATGCCTTATTGTTGTCCAGCATAGACTGAAAGCTACTAATGGGGCTTGTGAAGGCCGACCCCTAATTGTTGTAAGCACCATCCATGGCATGGTATGAATAATCCTCCTCTTGATCCTTTAAATAATCATTGTTTGAATAGCTTGTTTCACAAAAAACACTGAACTAAAACAAGGCATGTCATATAAGAAGAAAATTATAATGAAATTATACGAATCATAAAGTATATAGTGAATAAAAATATATCAATCAATTAGAAATGTTTAAATTTTTAGAATAGATAATTAATATGATTTAATATTAAAAAGATTCTTTTCTGAAATAAATGTTTTTTAAATTGTTATATATTTTATCCTAATAAATTAAATTTACCACTGTTAAAATAACTACTCCAGATATGGGTTTTTATCAATGGTATAAATAGCCTTTATCAACACTATAAAATTAATAATTTTGTAAGTGTATTTAAAAGATGATGAATTTTATCAATGATGATTTTTTTTGAAAAAAGAACCATTCATCAGTGTTGATAAAAGTGCTCTTCATCTGTGCTAAAAAAGAGATAATAAAGTGGATCCTTTATTGTAACTATTTTAACGATGATAAATGGGACCCTTTATGAGTTCCTTTTGTTATGCTAATAAAGAAACCCATTTATAATCTCTTTTTTAGATCCTATAAAGGGAACTTTAATCAGTGCTATTTCTCATGTAGATAAAAGCCAACCTGCAGTAGTGTGTTGCTAAAATTATAGTATACTACAACAATAAATATAGAATTTTATTTATACTAATTCACATAATAATAAAAAAAACTATACAATGTTTATAAAAATTTCAAACATTGGTATATACAATTACATTGGTATGTAAAATTTATCAAAAACATCAATCAATTAAAAAACAATAATGTTTCACTGTCTTTAGATCCCCAAATCCCTCTCAAAAAAGTTTGATCATGCTACCATTTGTCGAAAAAACCACCTACCTCGAAAAATAATAATACCTATGTAAAATTATAATTCTTATGTTAGTAATAGTATAAATAAATAAAAACATAAATATGATAGAATGAATTAATAAAATGTCACTTGTGTACTAAAAACATACATTTTGAGTCATATTAGGCACACTATGTGTCAGATTAATGTGTGGTTGATTCTTATATGTCACAAATGATTTATGGATCATTTTCCTAATGTATTAAGACAATTTGAGCACATTTGATAAGTTTTTAGTATGTGATGTATGTCTTGAATTAAAATGTTAATTTAAAATAAAAACATGCACTTTGAGTCATACCAGCCACACCGTGAGTCATATTAACTTGAAGATGATTATTACACATAAAAAATTATTTAAGGACTTCTTTTTAAATATAAAGATAATGTCAGTGTATTTTCATGTTTTTTAGTGAGTGATACACGTTTTTAAGTAAAATGTAATTTTAAAATGAAAACACACACTTTGAGTCATATCTTTCACATAGTGTATTGGATTGATGCGTGACTGATTGCTACACATTAAAAATGAATTATATATTATTTTCCTAAATTATCAAGATCATAAAAGTATGTTTGGTTGGTTTTCAGTGATTGCACATATTTTAAACTAAAATGTCACTTTTAAACTGAAAACACACATTTTAAGGCACACTGGTCACATAATGTATTAGGTTATGGTGTGGCTAATTCCTAAATTAAAAAAAATGACATATGGATCATTTTACTAATGTATTAAAATAATCTGAATGAATTTTATTAGTTTTGAGTATGTCACATGTATTTTGAACTAAAATGTTGATTTTAAATAAAAACACATACTTTGAGTCATAACAGTCACACCGTGTGTTGAATTTTCATTTGGTTGATTTATATAAATCAAAAAAACTTATAGATATCTGTTATAATATATCAAAATAATCCGGCTATTTTATTAGTTTTAAATGAGTGGAAGGTTTTCAACTAAAATTCCATTTTAAACTAAAAACATGCACATTGAGTCATATTGGTGACATCATGTATCAAAATCAAAATGTGGCTAATTCCTACCCAGTAAAACAATTATGGATTATTTTCCTAAAATATCAACATAATTTTAGTTTGTTTTCTTAGTTTTAAGTGAGTGATACGTTTTTAAAAAAAATTTCTATTTTAAACTGAAAACACATAATTTGAGTCATACCGGTCACACAGTGTATCAGATTGATGTGTGAAAAATTCAAACACATGAAAAATAACTTATGGATCGTTTTACTAAAGTATCAAAAACATATAAGTGTGTTTTCTCAGTTTTTAGTGAGTGTCACATTTTTTTTAAGAAGGTGGTCCCTCCGTCAAAGACCGAGGCACAAATTATTTTATAAAAAGAAGGGAAGATACAAAAGTCTGAAAGAAGTAATCTTATTACAATCCTTATCATAAAGAGGGAGAAAATCACCAGGAAAATCATCAAGCCAGGTAATATCCTGGTTGACTCCCTTGTTGGCGAGACTGTCAGCAACCATGTTCGCTTCACGGTAAGCATGTGTGGCTATGTAGCTGAGGTCCAAGAGTGTAGCAAGGAATTGCATCCAAAGAGGAGTGAGAGGCCATGCAAGATGCACCACACCCTTCCAGATAGCTTGCACCACAGTGGTTGAGTCACTTTCAATCCACATCTTGTTCTAACCCTTTTGTTTGGCAAAGTCCACCGCATGAATCACACCCAGCATTTCAGCTTCCAGAGCCGAGGCCGTACCACAACCACCAAAGAAGTATCCCTGGAAACTTCCAAGATGATCTCTAAAAATGGTACCACAACCTGCCAGACCCAGATTTCCTTGCGTGGCACCGTTGATATTCACTTTGATCCATCCTGGGAGTGGGGCTTGCCAGAATACTTCAAAAGTGCGCCGAGGCTGTCTGTAAGATCCCGCAATCCTAAGATGGTTAAGGATAATAAAATCACCAACAGAATTGTCACAATGATCCTTCTGAAGAGAGGAAGCATCCTTGATGGCCATGAGAATACGCATTTTACCTGCATTGATATTGAAAGAACAATTGTTATGAAGTAAATTATTTCTGTCATACCAGATGACATGCATGAGTTCTGCGACTGCAGTCAGAAAAAGATTCTTGATTTGCATGGAGCAAGCCCCATTAGCACAACATTGTAATTGGGAGATGATGGAGTCTAGAATCGACCATCTGCAACCAAAAATGTCAAAAATTTAATTCCAAAGAGCTGCAGATGTAGCACAAGACAAAAATAAATGATTAGCATCCTCTCGGTGTTGATTACACATAAGACATCTAGAGCAAAGAGTAATCCCAAAGGATTGTAAGAACATATCAGTGGGAACCCTATTATGGGAAATAAGCCAGATAAGAGTAAATCTTGAGGGTTTGATCCAAGGTTTGTTAAAATTTTTCATCCAGGCCAAGCTAGAATCAGAATTTCTAAAATTGTTGTTGTAGAAACTTTTGGAATCAAGAACACCATTAAAAGCGGGTTCCCAAATGAGGAAATCATCAGTGTTGGATAAATGATAATTGTCAATGATATGACCAATTTCATCAGGAAGAGTGATGTCTTGGGAGTTAAGAACGTCCCTAATAGAGGAATTGGTATTGCTAGGAGGAGTGGTGGACATGAGCATTGATATTAATGGAATGCCAGTCCAATTATCCAGCCACAAATTCAAAGTGTAATTAACGCTAACCATCCATCTAGAGTTGTTTATGATATTAAAGAAATAGCGTTTAATGGATGGCCAGATAGAAGAAGTGATGTAACTCAAATTACCCTTTTTAAGCTTGGTGATGAATCTAGACTTGAGAAAGGCAGTGGAATCAGAATTGTTGTGAATCAGATTCCAAGTCATCCTAGCTTGAAGAGAATTGTTGAAAAGCTTAAGGTTTTTGATGCCAAGACCACCCTTATCCAGAGGTTTACAACAATTGGCCCAAGGAATGGTCACAAGTTTTCTTTCAATTGTACTACCGGTCCAAACAAAATTTTTTATGTAAACATTGATTTTCTTAAGCAGACTAGCAGGCCAAGTGTAGACCATAATTGAGTAAACCAGTTTGGAGACAATGGTAGATTTGACAAGACAAATTCTTCCAGCCAAGGAAAGAAATTTACCCTTCCATAAAGAGAGTTGATTGGAGATTTGATCAATGATACTGTGAAAGTAGCTGGATTAAGTCTTCCCCAAAAGATAGGAACCCCAAGATAAGTAAAGGGGAAGGAGCCTTCTTTAATGACTAAATATTTAATAATAAAGCTTTTTCTAATGGGGGAAAACCTTTTTCCAAAGAAAACAAAGGATTTGTTCCAACTTATCGCTTGGCCCAAGACATCTTCATAGTGAGTCAGGGAACTTTTGATGTTTTGAATGTTCCTTTTATCACCCTTTAAAAACAGAATAATGTCATCATCATATAAAAGTTGGGTAGGGACATTTAAGTTTCTAGAAGCCTGAATGGGGTTAATCTTGTTTTGATTCACAAGGCTCATGAGAATTCTACTTAAGTAATCCTTGACAATAGCAAAAAGGATGGCAGAGAGAGGGTCACCTTGCCAAACCCCTGTGCATTTAAAGAATCCTTTAGGAGTCCCATTAACCAGCACAGAAATAGTAGCTGAATTGAATAAGGAGCAAATCATAGTGGTAAAAGAGTCATTGAACCCAAAGCTTTTCAGAAACCTTAAAATAAAACTCCAATCCATGGCATCAAACTCCTTCCTGATGTCAAGTTTGATGGCAACACTGCCTCCTATGGTGACTTTATTCAGCATATTAGTACATTCAGAGGAAAGGCATATACAATCTTGAATAGATCTACCTTTGATGAAGCCAAATTGATGCCAGGAAACAATTTTTTTACAGATGGGGGCTAATCTGTTTGAATAGATCTACCTTTGAGTCATACCGGCCACGTCATGTGTCGAATTGTTGTGAGGTAAATTATTACATGTCAAAAGTGACTTATGGATATTTTTACCAAAGTATCAATACAATATAAGTATGTATGTTATGTTTTTAGTGAGTGATAGATGTTTTTAACTAAAATTTCATTTTTAAACTGAAAACATACACTTTGTGTCATATCAGTCACATCATGTATCATATTGATGTGCAAAAGATCCCTACCATCCAAAAATGATATATTAATTATTTTCTTAAAATATAAATTTAATTATATTTTTTCTCAGTTTTCAGTGAGTGGTATGTTTTTAAATAAAATTTCATTTTAAATTGAAATCACACACTTTGAGTCATTATTCTCACACAGTGTATCTAATTGATGTGTGACTAATTCCTACATATCAAAAATGACTTATATATCATTTTATTAATGTTTTAAGACTATACTATTGTGTTTTCATAGTTTACAATGAAAAAAAATATTTTAAACTAAAATCTACCTTTAAAACTAAAAACATACATTTTGAGTCAAATTGTTCACACCGTTACAAGTGGAAACTACACCTATACCAACAAAAATATCCCAACAATTTTAAAAAACCATTGGGATAAGTTCCATATACCAATGGTTAAATGAATCCATTGGTATATTTCTATTAATAGATGGTTTTACCAATGGTTCAATACAACCATTGGTATAGGGGTGGAATTGTGAAGGGTATACCAATGGTTTTAAAAAACCATTGGTATATCTTATCTATCCTAACAGTTTTTAAAAAACGTTGGGATATAAAACCCCCCAAATACCCACGAACCTCCTGCTTCCCAAAGATATGTCTGCATTCGATCATCATTTTTACCTAGTCGTGAGCCATTGTCTGTATTTTTCCCTTGCCCCAGCCTCCTTCTTCTAGAAGAAGATCTATTTCTCCTAAAAAAGATACATATTCCACTTCAAGTTTGTAAGTGGTAACTGAGTTGTATATTTTTACTCTATTTATTGTTTCTTTTTTTCATTATATTACGGTGAAATATGAATTCAATTTTTTTACTTCAGGTTCTCATCCTTGAAGTTTTAAGTCAATTTACACCTCTTTAAGGTGTGTGTTTCAATGAAATTATTTCATTTTGAATTAAATATTTGTTATTTCATTGTAAATTGATTTTTATTAGGGGGGGGGGGCTGTGCAGGTGGGAGGGGGGGGGGTTATCGGTTGCAGGTTGGGAGGGGGTGGGCTGTGCAGGTTGGGGAGGGGGGGGGGTGTGCAGGTGTGGAGGGTGTGGGCTGTGCAGGTGGGGGAGGGGGTGTGCAGGTGGGGAGGGGGTGTGTGCAGGTTTTAGGTTGGGAGGGGGTGGGGTGCGGGCTGTCCGGTGGGGGGGGGGGTGCAGGTGGGGAGGGGGTGTGTGCAGGTTGGGAGGGGGTGTGGGCTGTCTAGGGAGGGGGGGGGGGTGTCCAGGTGCGGTGGGGGAGGGGGTGTCTAGGTGGGGTGGGATGTCCCGGTGGGGTGGGTGTGGGGGGGGGGGGTGGGCTATCCAGGTGGGTGGGGGTTGTCCAGCTGGGGTGGGGGTGGGGGGTCTTTCTAGGGGGGGGGGTGTCCAGGGGGGTAGGGGGATTTCCACTATTTTTGGGAGGTGTTTAGGGGGGGGGGTGTCCAGGGGAATGTGGGGACTGTCCAAGGTGGTGGGTCATGTCCAGGGGTGGGGGTGTCGAGGGGGGTGGGGGTGTCCAATGGGGGGTGGGGGTGTCCATGTGGTGGGGGAGTCAAGGGGTGGGGGCTATCTAAGGGGGTGGGGGTGTCCGGGGGGGGGGGGGGGGGCTGTCCAGGGGGTTGGGGGTGTCTAGGGGGGTGGGGGGGGCTATCCATGGGGGGGTATCCATGGGTCTGGGGGTGTCCAGGGGGTTGGGGGTATCTTGGGGTTGGGGGGGGGGGTGGGGCAGACTGTCCATGGGGGGGGGGGGGGGGGTGGGCTGTCCAAGATGTGGGGGGTGTCCAGGGGGTGGGGGGCTGTCCAAGGGGGCGGAGGTGTCCAGGGGAGTGGGGGGGATATCCAAGGGGTGGGGGTGTCCAGGGTTGCGGGTGTCCAGGGGGTGGGGGGTGTGTCCAGGGGGGGTGTGGGGGTGTCCAGGGTGTGGAGAATGTTTACCCCAATTACACAACATCCTAGACCCCCCCATATGCGCGATTTTAGGCCCTAATCTGAACCTCTCCCGAAGCTCCCTCTTTACCCTAGGGTGCGAAACTGCTTCCACCCAATAGATACATATTCAATAAATAAATTTTTTATTTATACGCTTCAAATTAGTAAGTGTTACCTTAGTTTTAATGTTATTCATCTATTTTGTTTTGTTTTTTGTTTTGATTTGGCCCAAACCAGAGTTCTGTGTGTTCTATGGCATGGTATACCGAACACTTCGATTTGTTTTCTTTTTTTTTCTACACTTCAAGTGTCATGATTGTGTGAATTACCTTTATTTTAAGTCTTTATACCCACTCCTTCTGTGTATAGTTCATGAACCAAATGAACTAATAGGTGTTGGTGAGATGTATCCTCACTCAAAGATGGTAAAGGGTAATGGATATAAGGATGGTCCATGTGAAGGGATTGGGGAAAATTGGGGTAGTGGTGTAGGTGGTTTTCCATTTTTTTAGTGGGGTGATATGGTAGTTTCTATGGACTTTAGTTTAGATGAAAATTAGATTTGGATTTTTTATTTATAGTTTTTGTTCAAGGAATAATGGGAAGGGTAGTAATATTGAGGATGAATTGGCTATTGGATGGGTGATGGATTAGAATTTTGATATTTTTTTTGGATTGGGTATAAGTAATTTTCAAGGTATTATATGGGTATTGCCTCCCCTGAACACCCCCACCCCCACCCCCCATTGGAAATCCCCCCCACCCCCTACACACCCCACCCCCTACACACCCCACCCCACTTGGACAACCCCCACCCCCTTGGACACCCCCACCCCCTTGGACATCCCCCCCCAGACACCCCTCACCCCCCATGGACAACCCCCTTCCCCCACCCCCTTGACACACCCCATTCCCTAGACACCCCCACCCCTGGACATCCCTCACACCTAGGACCCCCCATTGGATAGCCCCACCCCCTACACACCCCACCCCTTGGACAACCCCCACCCCCTTGGACACCCCCACCCCCTTGGACAACCCCCACCCCCTGACATCCCCACCCCTGGACACCCCTTTCCCCCCATGGACAACCCCCTCCCCCACCCCCCTGGACACCCCCACCCCATGGATAGCCCCCACCCCCTTGACACCCCCCTCGGACATCCCCCACCCCCTGGACACCCCCACCACTTGGATAACCCCCACCCCCTGGACCCCCAACCCCCATGGACACCCTCCACCCCCTTGGACAGCCCCCCCCGAATACCACCCCACCTCCTAAGTCCTTGGACCGGTTTTTAAATTGGAATTAAACCATGTAGGTGATCCCCCCCCAATGACTTTTCCTAAGTGGCCCATAGAGCCTTATAAATTGAATTTGTCATGTTTGGAAAAATTGAATGAGTTTTTTTGAATGAAATGGCTAATGCATGATGGGTTTATTTTCTTAATCAATAAAATGATTTTAAATAAAGTTGACCTAAGAGGGGCTGCAGGGGGGGTAAGGGGTCTATTCAGGTGGGGGGGGGGGGGGGTGCAGGGGTATGGTGGAGGGGGGTGTGGGCTGTCCAAGGAGGGGTGTGGGATATCAAGGGGGGTTAAGGTGGGATATCTAGGGGGTAGGGGTGGGCTGTCCAGGGGGTAGGGTTGGGATGTCTAGGGAGGGGGGTGTGGGCTATCTAGGGGGTTGGGTTGTCCAGGGGGTGGGGGTGGGCTGTCTAGCTGGGGGAGGGGGGGGGGGGGGTGTGGGCTATCCAGGGGGGTGGGGGTGGGCTGTCAGGTGGGGGGGTGTGTGTAATGTCTAGGGAGGGTGGGGGCTATCTAGGTGTGTGTGTGTGGGGGGGGGGGGGTGGGGTGGGCTGTCCAAGTGTGGGGTGGTGGGCTATCCAGGTGGGGGGTGTCCAGGTTGGGTGGGTGGGGGTGTCCAAAGGGGGGGGGGGGATGTCTAGGTGGGGGTGGGGGTGGGGGGAGGGTGGATTGTCCACTTCCCTGGACACCCCACCCCCTAGACAACCCCCACCCCCCAGGACAGCCCCCAACTCTTGAACACCCCCATCCCCTGGACACTCCCACCCCCTTGGGCAGTGTATGTGATCACTCAAATAATCTACTAAAATATAAAATTTCATTGATCTAAAATTTACTCAACTCCTGAATAATTCTCCTTCACAAGTGTACATGATCTTGTACACTCATGTATATTTCTTCAAAGATATTTTGTTATAAATATAATATATTTTTTCTTTTATATTATGATTCGCATATAGAGTAGTGTGTTAGTTATTTTTTCATATAAGGTGTTAAATTCTTCTTTACTTAAATATATTTTTGATAAAACTTAAATCTTATTGAATTTATTTTGATGAAATGACTTATAATAATTTTCTTTACAGAATGGATAGAAGTTGTATGTATAAAACCAATTGGATCTCAAGCGATTTTCAAAACAATTTGGAGATATTTTTAGATTTTTCATTTCACAATGCTTCGTATAGTGGTCACATACACTTCATTTTGTAGGAAGACCTTGGTTTAGCCGTGAAAAATTCATCTACCACATAACCAAATATGGTTTTAAGCAAACAACTATGTGTGGTATCACAATGGGGATAAAATGAAATCTCAAAAAGCTGATGATTCAAATGAGAGGACTAGATTGGAGAATTTGTTATAAGACCGATTTCTCTTTATTCTTCATCTTGAAAAAGAAAGGATTCCAACCCAAAAAGAATTCGATATGAGAACACATGATGCATCTAATGAAAATGATTATGTTGTCAGGGTGAAAAAATTGAATGAAACTGCCACGACTCCAGTATATCGACAATGCGGTAAAATGAAAAAGATGGAATTTTTAATCCGATTGTTTCATGGGAAAACTATGTATGAGATTTCTAATACTACCACTGATTACATTATTACCTTCTTTAAGTACTTACTTTTAGTTGATGCAGTTATTCCCTCAAACCACTATATGGCATGGAAGTTAGTTGAGAAACTTGGATTTTCAAGAAACAAATTCATGTTTTCCAAAAAGATTATAGTTTATTATGGGAGGAAACTACTTAACGAAATGATTGTATAAATTGTGGTACATCTCATTGGAAGCCAAAATATTATGGGACACCATCTCATGTGCCACATAAAGTAATGTGTCACTTTCCATTGATCCATAGACTTTTGAATCTTTTTATGTTTGATGAAATATCAATAAAAATGTGATGACATGATGCTGAGAGGAAGAATACTAATGATGAGTTGGTTCACCATGTATATGGATTTTCATGGAAGAGATTTGATGCTCGATATCCTGATTTTGTAGCTGATGTGCGTAATGTGAGGCTGGGTCTTTCATGTTACGGTTTTAATCCGTTTGGGTAGATGCTTACTTCCCGAAGCATATGGCTGGTTTTTATACACATTTATAACCATCCCCCATGGTTGTGTATGAAAAAAACTTTTAATTTCATGAGTATACTCATATCTAGCCCTTCTGATCCCATAAATGATATATACGTATACATGAAACCTTTAATAAAAGAGTTAAAACTTCTTTGGGATGTGGGTGTGTACACATAAGATGCATGTTCGAAAGACATATTTCATATTTCGTGCTGCGCTTATGTTTTCGATTAATGATTTTCCTTCTTATGCAATGATGTATGGATGGAGGATGAAGGGAAAACTATCATGTACAATTTTTATGAAGAATACATGATCCATAAGACTGAAACATTGTTGTAGTTTCAACTTTATGGGACATCGAGAATTCTTTCCAATGGACCATCCATATAGATATAATAGTCGAAGATTTGATAATACCATGGAGACCTATGATCCACCTCAGCGTATGTCTGGAACTGATGTGCTTAATGAATTGAAAGATTTAAATTTTTCATTTGATAAGGGTCAAATGAAATCTTGAAAGAGAAATAATGTTTCCTATAAAACTTGTTACAATTGGAAGAAGAGAAGTATCTTCTTTGATTTTCCTTATTAGGTAACCAATTTTTTACATAATTTCTTAGATGTAATGCATATTGAAAAAAATATATGTGAAAATTTTCTTTTTATTCTTATAAATGTTAATGGAAAAACAAAAGATGATTTATTTTCTTGGCATGACTTGGTGGATTGGGGTATCAGACTAGAATTGCATCATGTATGTATCAGTGAAAGTAAATGGAAAGTTCCATGTGCTTCTTATGTGATGAAACCTACAAAAAAAAATTAATTTCTAGAAGTACTAGAGACTATTAAAGTTCATGATGGCTATTCAAGCAACATATCTAAATTGGTCAACAGAAGAGAGTTGAAGCCAAAATATTTTAAGACTCATGATTATCACATCTTTCTTCATGAGTTGATTCTAATAGAAATCATTCATATTTTTTCCAATAATGTAAGGTTGGATGTTATTAAGTTGTTCCATTTGTTTAGAGATCTTTTTGCTAAGAATTTGTCCAAGTATTTATTACAAAAAATGTTAGTAGATGCCCCATTAATTTTGTGTGAGTTAGAGAAAATATTTTCTGCATCATTTTTCACATGCATACTACATTTGACTATCCATATTCCAACTGAAATACTACTCGGAGGACCAATTTCTTTTCGTTGGATGTATCCAACTGAAATAAAAATGTAGACATTAAAGTCTTATGTTTGAAACAGGAATCATACCAAATGTTCTATCGTGAATGGTTACTTGGCTAAAAAATGTATGGATTTCTACTCTATTTATTTGTATGATCTTACTACAAGAATGAACAAACCAATGAGAAATGAAGAAGAATAGTATGAGAAAATTGAACTCGGTTTTCCATCACTTCTGTAAAACGGAGGAATTCCTGGATCATTTACTTTGATGACATTAAGCCTAGAAGAGCAGGAGATGGAACATCACACAATTTTATTCAATTGTGATTTGTTCAATGACTACATTAGGTAAGTAAATTTAATATATGTATATGTTACATATATATATCTATTAAACTATTCCTATTTTTATCTACGGGGAACATAAATCAATGATAATTAGAAAGAATCATTCTTTATCTTTGAGAAGGAGGGAGACTTTCATAGCAAAGAGTTTTCTACTCGGTTAAAATTGAAGGTAACAATATTACTATTAAAAATAATTAAATAAATATTTAATTAAGTTTAATATTCATTTATATTTTAGGTATTGAGTTTTTCTGCTGACTCTATCTCTGAGGAAATTAGAGCTTTGTCTTTTAGTCCTAATACCGTGGTTCGTGATTGTAAATCAATTTTTATCAATGGGTACAAATTTATTATCCCTGAATGAGAAAAGAACATGATAACATAACATGATGGTGTTATGGTTACTACCACAACATACTATTATTCCAGTGCATCAGATAGTAGACCACGATTTGAAAATGTAGGTTATTATGGAGTCATTGAAAAATAATAATATTGAATTATTATTCTCATGGACGAGTCACAATGATGAAATGCCAGTGGTTTGATTCGATGATGAGGTAGGAAACATTTATTGATGATTTTGGATTTCGATTAATTGATATGACTCCCACTCTTACTACCGATGAACCATATGTATTGGAATCAATGGAGAAAAAAGTTTTTTATGTCAAAGACCATCTTCGACCTGAATTTGGTGTCATTATTGAAGTAATTCCAAGACATATTTTTGATGACGATGATGATGAAATTGAAACCATCCCTACTACCATTGGAAATGATCCATTTATTACTTTTGATGACTCCAATAGATCAATTGTAAAAGTTGACCTATGAACCTGAAGTTGTGGTGGGAAATATATAAAATCATTCATCCATGTTATCAATTATTTTGGTTTAGATCAACTTGGGTTGTTAAGGTTGGTACTATTAAAATTTATTTAATATTGATTAGAAATATGTTATATCTGAATTTACTGTTATGTGAATTTTCAATATTTATTGTTTTCAATTTTATTTGAATTTCATTTTCTAATTTGTAATTTAACTGTATTCAAATCTACGAAACCAACATTTCTAACTTGGCGATCATTTCAATGATTTATTGACCGTATATTAAATTAGTATAACTCTAAGTCCTCTCTTTAATATGTCACCCAACAATGAACATGATGGTTTGTCTTATTATGAAAAACATGTATAGAAACCTGCATCATCTAACTGGGGTAAATAAATTAAATATTAACCTTAATTTTGACAAGTTCTTTACCTCTTAAGAACATGATGGTTTGTCTTCTTAGTAAATAACCATCCTACTAAAAATTAATTTTTTATTACTTCTTGTATGGTTTATTGAATTCATTATATATCTATTCAAGCTCACCTAAAACAATGGATAGTTAAATTATCCATGAATCCCGCTATTTCCTCTCATTTATTTTGTTTTTTGGGTTACACATTAGTTATCCTTTTCTAATTACTTCCATATTTATTTTCAAATGCAGGAAATGCAACCAATTGAAGAGAGGTGACAGAAAAAGATGATGGACAACAATCATCACATGGCTGAGATGGGTATTCCACCATTAGTTCCTATAGTGAGTATTTTATTTCATATATATATATATATATTTAAATAATATATAATGTGATGTGATTAATTTTTTTTAAACAATTTTGAAGGATCCACCTCTTAAGTGCCAATTATTTTATGAGAAGCATAATAGTGGTCCCAGTACTTAGGGTGTTCATACGGGGGGGGGGGGGGGGGGGTGGTATGAGATCTTTCTGATCTGGTCGGTGTACCCGATTAGACCCTGCCCCTCCCACTAACATACCATCTATCCAATATTCTGATCCCAATGCATCGTTAGGGACACATGGGATATTTAGGCCTCCCGTGTTTTCACCACCCTTTACATCTGAGTCTCCTCACCCATCTTTACCATATCCAATGATGATTCCCACTCCCCATCCAGCATTCGGCCAGTCATCCATGCCATCTTATTTTACTTATACTTCCTTCTCTCCGAGCTTCAATATTCAATCTTATTCGACTTCTGCTCTGCCAGAGTCTATCCCTGTGAAGCATACATTAGGACCCACTCCACCTGCACAGGGTGTTCCTTCATTTTCTGCGGATCCAGCGGTGCCCATTGATCAGACTATTGCATGTATATTTATAGAACCCTAACAAATTTATATACCATTATTTATTTTCATTATAACAAGTATTGATAAAATATATTTTTTTTCTTTCATAACAGATACATCTATTGATAGAAGGTGGGGTCGGGGGGCATACACACATGTGTATGGTGTGGAACCGCCTCATGCTGTTGATGGTGGACTACAATGAAGACAGTCAAATGATTGAAAAAATAGGTCAGCAATATCAGATTTTTTGGTGATGCTTTCCAAATTCTCCGACATCATTTCTGTCAGCCCACTCTCATGGAGATAATTTGAAAATGAAGTCAAGGATAATTCTTGGGAAGAGATATGGGTAAAAAAATCTATTATATTTAATGAAATATATTAGTTTTTGTATTTATAGGAATTAATATTTTGGTGTCTGCTTCGGTTTAATTTCCCCGATGGTGAGGGTGCACAACCTGAACATATAAAGTATTTAGGTGAGCTTTGGAGAGCCTATAAGCATGAGTTGTATATTGGTTGGCGTGCTAGAGTTAACACAGAGTTATAGGTGGTCTCTTTCATTGATGAATAACTGATTGAACAGTATTGTAAGATGATTACTCATTGGATGACTACCCAGTTTAATGTATTAATCACATTTGAGGTATTTAAATGGAAAATTTCATGTTTTACGTTAATACTATCTTTTTTTATTATTGAATTTTATTTAGGAATCATTTTAAAGAAATAAAAAAACATTGATGCTAAAAAAATTCCTCTACACATTGGTATGTACTACAATGCCAATTCATGAGAGGAAGCAGGTATGACAGTTGTTTATAATTTTTCTTTACGACTTGCACTTTCTATTTTTCCTCTATAATTTATTTGATTGATAAAGTTGTTATATAATTTCAGTTATGAAATTAATTATTGGTAACCTATTTTTAATTATGATTTCTTACATTCAATTTCATTATAGAAGAAAAAATGGAATATTGAAGGATGAGTGCCTCGAGTAAAAATGTTTTGCTCGAGTCGAAGGAAGAAATATCGAAGTGCGGTTAATGAACAAACTCAGTAGAAGATTGTAAGTTTTAATTTGTTTATTTCAAATTCTAATATCTATTTTTAACATAATAATATATTTATATTTTTAACAAGCTTCTTTAGAGGCCCCTTGATTCCTAGGAACCAGACAATTTTGGGCCAAATGATCACTTACATTAGGTGTTGGGAGATGAGCACTCAGGAAGAGTACGCTGCCAACCTGAGAAGAGTATAGTCTCGACGAGGTATTGGACCTCCTCAGGTATGATTTGTAGTGCCACCAAGTTTCATCAGGTTAAGGAATAGGTAGAACATGCTGAAAAAGGTCCATAGAGACGTCATAACAATCTGCTAGGGAAAACACTGCATTTATAAACACTGATGGAAGTTTTATGTCCAACACTTCCACCAGAGGCCAGCATAGCTGGTGATGAATATATTTCATCGATGAATTCTATATATGGAACACTAGGTGGTAGTTCTATTGGTGTTCAAGATGATGGAATGAAAAAGGATGAGGCGGAGGAGGAGGAGGTTGAGGAGGAGGCCGAGGAGGAGGAGGAGGGTGAGGAGGAGGCCTAGGTGGAGTATGAGGGCAAGGAGGAGGCCGAGGCAAAGTACGAGGGTGAGGAGGCAGGTGTTGAGGAGGGTGGGGATGATGATGGGGTCGATGATGAGGATGGGGGTGAGGATGATGATGACAGTGATGATAGCAATGGTGATGAGGGATAGATTGATCCATTAAATTTTTAACTGATATTACATACATTTTATGTTTGATTATTTGTTTTGACTTAATGTATGTGTGATTTGGTAGGTCACATTTTCTTTATTTCTTTATATATAATTAATAAAACATGACTTGATGATTTTATCTGACTGATTCACCCCTCCCCTAGAAACCCCCACCCCCTGGACAACCCCCACCCCCCGAACACCCCCACCCCTGGACACCCCCTATCCCTGTGGACATCCCCACCCCCTGGATAGCCCCCCACCCCCTGAACACCACCCCACAACCTGGACACCCCCACCCCTTGTACAGCCCCCTACCCCCTTGGACACCCTTCCAACCCCCTGGATAGTGCCCACCCATCTGGACACCACCCCACCACTTGGACACCCCAACCCCTTGGAAACCCCCACCCCCATGGACAACCCCCACCCCCTAGATAGCCCCCACCCCTGGACACCACCCCACCACCTGGACACCCCCACCCACCTCGACACCCCTGTTGAGTCAATAAGGTTTCCTTATGAATTTTCCATTCCTTCATGTTTTTTGGATATTGTTGATTCAATAATGTTTCCTTATGACTTTAACATTTCTTCATGTTTTGAAAATCACAAACACCTTATCTTAAGGAAAATTTCTTTTTACCCTATGTTTTAATTTCATAAGGAAAATTTCCTTCCCCAAGGAAATTTATCATTACCATGTTTTTAATTGATCATTTTTTCTAAGTATAAAACTCGGTTTCATATCCAAAACCTTAGAATCATATAAATACTTAGATATAAAGCATTCTGTTTTTAGGATACAAATTAAGGTCCCGAACTCTCTGAATTCAGACTCTGAGTTCTCTGAATTCAGACTCCGAACTCTTCTGAGTTCTGACTCCGAGTTCTCTGAATTCAGACTCTGAACTCTTCTGAGTTCTGACTCCGAGTTCTCTGAATTTAGACATTGAAATTTTATGAGTTCAGGTTCCGAGTTTTCTAAATTCATATTCCTAACTCTTATGAGTTCAAGTTTTGAATTCTTATGAATTTAGACTTCGAATTTCCTTAAAAATTCAGACTCCGAATTCTATTGAATTCTAACTATGAATTATTTTAATAAACAGAATCCGAATATCCATGTATTAGACTCTGAATAGTATTTGGGTAGACTCTGAACTTTCATTTTTTCTTACACTTTGAAAAATGAATTTTTTCAAGAAATAATATTTTTTTACACATGTTTTGGTTATAAAAAAATTTCGTGCATTCAGTTTATAACTAACCATTTTTTGAGTGACACATGAATGGGTCCCTGTAAAATTCAAGGAAAAATATGACCATTGGAGGAGGGTTCCGACTGCTGAGAGTGTGGCTATAAATAGGATTCCATTTTAAAGATATCAGAACAGTTCTATAACTCTAGAGATTTCATGATGTTGAAGTCATTTATAGAGAGAGACTCCCATGCTTAGTGTGTACTGAACACCTTGTTCAGATTTGCTTCGTGCAACTCCGAATATTGCTGAGTACATTCGAGGGCTTCCAGGGATAGGAAGATAGAGGTTTTGACTACCTTAAATCTCGAGGACTTCCTTGCTGTGGAAGACAGAGGTTCCGAATACCTTGAAGTTAAGGGCTTGTGGGGATAGCAAAACAGACTCTGATCTTTGTATCGAGGGCTTACCCTGGTGTGGATAAGACATACTTTCTTGAAATTATAAATCAAGAGACCTTTATCCAAGGTTGTTGGATACCCTTCTCTTTGGGTCAAAATATTTACTACATGTTACTTGTTTGTTTCAAGTTTTCCACTGTATTTTTTTTGTTAAGAAAAGTTTAACTATCTTATACTTCCTTACATTTGTACACTATGATATAGTGAGATTATATATGCTTTAAGGTAGAATCTTTATCTTTATAAACATTTGTTAAGTTTCATTTCCAGATTCACTTTTCCGAAATTACATTCTCAAATTCATATTTCTGGAATCAAGCAAGTTTGTAGAACTTAGAGGTTTTGTGAATTTACCTTGTTTAACCGTGTTAAACAATATAAAGGTTTTTAAACAACTTTAAAATTTCCAAAAATAATTTTTAAAGTATACAATTCACCCCCCTCTTGTATATTCAGCATCATTATTATGATACTACTATTTATATCATCCATTATTTTGATCCTACAACACCAACCCCATGGATAGACCCCACCCCTATGGACACCCCCCAACCCTAGACACCCCACCCCCATGGAAAACCCTCCCACCACCTAGACACCCCCACCCACCTGGACACCCCCACCCCTTGGACAACCCCCACCCCCTTGGACAACCCCCACCCCTCTAGACACCCCTACCCCTGGAACCCCCCACCCCCTTGGACAACCCCCAACCCCCAGGATAGCCCCCCACCCCTGGACACCACCCCACCCCCTGGACACCCCCACCCCCTCGACACCTCCACCACCATGGACAACCCCCACCCCCTGGACACCCCCACCCTCTGGACAACCCCTACCCCCTAGACAACTCCCACCCCCTAGAAACCACCCCACCACTTGGACACCCCCACCCCTGGACACCCCCACCCCCATGGAAATCCCCACTCACTCCCCTGGACTGCCCCCACCCCCACCCCCTGGACAACCCCCCCTATGGAAAACCCCACCCCATGGACACCCCCCACCCCCTTGGACAGCCCCCAACCACCTGAATACCCCACCCCCTGGATAGCCCCCCACCCTCATGGACACCCACACCCCCCTTGGATAGCCCCCAACCCTCTGGACAACCCCTACCCCCTGGACACCATCCCACCACCCGGACACCCCCACCCCTGGACACCCCACACCCATGAACAGCCCCCACCCTTGGACAACCACCACCCCCTATGGACACCCCCACCCCCTGGACACCCCTACCCCCTTGGACAGCCCCAACCCCCTAGACACCCCACCCCCAACCCCCTGGACACCCCCACACCCATGGACAACCCCCACCCCCAAGAGAGCCCCCACCCCCCCATGGACACCCCCACCCCTGGACACCCCTACCCCCTTGGACAGTCCTCAACCCCCTAGACAACCCCCACCCCCCTGGACACCACCCCACACCTGGACACCCCCTGGAAACCCCACCCCTGGACACCCCCACCACTCGGGACACCCCTACCCCTTGGACAACCCCCCGACCCCCTGGACAGCCCCCACCCCCTAGACACCCCCACCCCCATGGATAGTACCCACCCCCTGGACAACCCCCACCCCCATCCCCCCATCCCCCCATCCCCCCGGACACCCCCACCCCCGGGACATCGATTACCCACTTAGACAACCCCCAACCCCCTGGATAGCCCCCACCCCTGGAAACCCCCAGGACACCCACACCCCCATGGACAATCCCCCATCCCCTGGAAAACCCCCCACCCCTTAACCCCTTCACCCTACCCCCTGGACACCCCTACCCCTTTGGAAAACCCCAACCCCCTAGACTTCCCCCCTGGAAACCCCCACCACCTAGACACCCCCACCCCCTGGACAGCCCCCAACCCCCTGGACAACCCCCACCCCCTGAACACCCCTACCCCCTTAGATAGGAATAAACCATTAGAGCCTCTACCCCATGTCACATTACCCCTTACTACAACATGGTAGACCACATTATCCAAAAATTCAAATCTCATCTAAATTCACCCATGCCTATGAACAACAATTCCATATTAAATACCTGTAACATGATTTTATTATATAAGGGTTATTACCTTCTAAATTCTACATTCAATTCTGTATGTGTTATAGATAATTCAATATTTTATGTATTCAATTTATAATTTTTTATTGCATAGGGTAATTGATCTTAATTTTGAATAGAATTCTTTATGTAATTAATTAACTTATGAATTATGTGTTAATGTTGTATATGTATACTGGTTGTATGTGTATACTTTCTGGAATTACCTTATGAATTATGTGTTAATTATGTATGTGTGTATGGTGTAATTAAATATAGAACTACAGTTATGGTATGTGTGTATTTAGAACTGGTGGAAGTGCATTGCAGTAGGTGCACAGGGGGGGGGGGGGGGCAGGCCTGCTGCTGCTGGAGGTTCATAAAGGCTATGCCAACGATTTACAACCATTGGCATATGTTTGAAAAGAAACCATATACCAATGGTTTACAAACCATTGGTATAGATTCTATACATGAATTTTCACAAAGGTTTTTGAGAAACTGTTGGAAAAATTCTATACCAACGGTTTGGAAAATCATTGGTATAGACGTGGATTTTGATATTTTCAACGGTTTTAAACCGTTGATAAATATTTATACCAAAGGTTTCTTGTAACCGTTGGTATATAATCCATTAATCACCCATATCCCAATTTTTATCATAGAACTCTTGGGATATGTCTATCCCCACAGCTCTACACCCAACGGTTTGGATAACCGTTGGTATAGTTTACACCAACAACTCTCTGTCCTTTACCAACGGTTTGAAACCATTGGTAAAGGATAAGTTTCTAGTAGTGTGTGTATCATATTGAGGCAGGAGTGATTACTATATGTTATGAATTACTTATGGATCATTTTCTTAAAGTATAAAAATATTTTGAATGCATTTTATTGGTTTTGAGTATGTCATGTATCATTTGAACTAAAATGTCAATTTTAAATAAAAAATGTACTTTGAGTCATACTGGCCACACCATGTGTTGGATTGATGTGTGGTTGATTCCTCAATGTAAAAAAATATCTTATGGATCATTTCACTAAATTCTCAAGACAATTTGAGTGTGTTTTCTTGGTTTATAGTGAGAGACACATGTTTTTAACTAAAATGTCATTTTTAAACTGTCAACATGCACTTTGAATCATACCAGTCAGACCATGTGTTAGATTAATGTATGGATAAATCATAACCATAAAAATGATTTATGGATATTTTTACTAAAATATCAGGATAATTTAAGTGTGTTTTCCTAGTTTTTATTGAGTGACATATATTTTAATATAAGATGTTATTTTATACAGAAAACACACACATTTCAAGTTATACAGATCATATTGTGTATTATATTGATGTAAAATTAATTCCTCTATGTAAAACATGACTTATGGGTCATCTTACTAATGTACTAGGACCATAAGAGTGTGTTTTATTTTTTTTAGTGAGTGACATTTGATTTTAACTAAAATTTTATTTTTAAACAAAAAACACACATTTTAAGTCATACCGATCACACCGTGTTTTGGATTAAGGTGAAACTAATTCCCAAATATAACAAATTAATTATGGATAATTTTTATAAATTATAAAAATAGTTTGAAATTATTTTCTTTGTTTTGAGTATGTCATGCATCTTTTGAACTAAAAATTAAATTTTAAATAAAAACTTGCACTTTAAGTCAGACTGGCCACACCATGTATCATATTTATGTGTGGTTGATTACTATACATAAAAATGACTTATGGATTTTTATCCTAAAGTATTAATATAAAATTATTTTTTTCTCAGTTTTCAGTGAGTGGCACTCATTTCTAACTAAAATTTCACTTTAACTGAAAACAAACACTTTGAGTCAAAACGATCACAGCATGTATCAGATTGATTTGTGATAGATTCCTACCCATAAAAATGTCTTATAGAATATTTTTATAAACTGTAAAGACAATAAAAGTGTTTTACATGGTTTTTAGTGAGAGGCAAATGCTCTTAACTAAAATGTTATTTTAAACTAAAAACATTCACTTTGAGTCAATCCAGTTACACTATGTATTGAATTGACATGTGACTAATTCTTATATGTAAAAAATGAATTTTGGATCATTTTATTAAAGTATCATGACCATGAGAGTGTTTTTTATTAGTTTTCAGTGAGTGACACATATTTTTAACTAAAATTTCATTTTAAAATGAAAACATGTGCTTTGATTCGTACCAGTCACACTGTGTATTGAATTGAGATAAAACTATTTTATACATTTCAAAAATGAATTATATATTATTTACCTTAAATATCAAGAAAATACGAGTGGGATTGCTCAGTTTTGAGCAGGTCACACGTATTTTGAACCAAAAATTTTAATTTCAAACTGAAAACATGCACTTTGAGTCATATAAGACACACTGTGTATCAGTTTGATGTGCACTTGATTATTACACATCAAAAATGAATTATGTATTTTTTTCCAAAAGTATCAATAAAATCTTAGTGTTTTTTCTTATTTTTTGTATGTGAAGTGTCTTTTGTACTAAAATGTCAATTTTAAATAAAAACACACACTTTCAATAATACAGGACACACCATGTGTCAAATTGATGTTAGGATGATTCCCATACATAAAAATGACTTATGTATCATTTTCCTAAATTATCAAGATAATATGAGTTAAATTTAATGGGTTTCAATAAGTGATGTGTGTTTTGAACAAAAATGTTACTTTTAAATTTAAACACACACATTAATTCATACCGGGAACAGTGTATATCATATTGATGTCTGAATGATTCCTTCATGTCAAAAATGAATTATATATCATTGTCCTAAAGTATCAAGACAATCAAAGTGTGTTTTCTTACTTTTGAGTTTGTGATATGTGTTTTGTACTAAAATGTTGATTTTTAATAAAAACACACACTTTCAGTCATATCAACCACACTATGTGGGAAAACTAACTAACTAAGTATTAGATAAAAAAGATAACAAAATCAAATAAAAAATAAATATATAATTTTTTATAAAATTAACTAAATAATTAGTATGAATTCACCTCTTCATAATGGATGTATGCATTCTAACACCATGTATTCTTCCCACTCAGTTCTAAAAAAATCTATTTCCTCTTTTGAATACTTGGACTGTAGACACTCTTAATAGTAGTGTGAAAAAATAAATAAAAATAAATAAATAAATATTTGAAATAAAATATTAATTATCATCGAAAATACCTATTTGGGGATTCTAGTTTATTGATGGAATATGATATATTTCATAAATTTTCAAATGTAATAACCAAAATTTTTACCATTAGTTTGTTTTGGGCACTGCATAAAAATTGATGAAAATAAGTATTTTTTATATTTGTTTTGATAGTGAAATATTATTACATATCACCTAATAATATCCATTTTTAGAATTTGATAGGCTTATTGTGCCCATGGATCTTCCTCATACCATGATTTCAATGATATTTAAACACCACCCTATTATAATAAAATTTTCATTAAAACATAATATAAAATGTATAACTTGAAGTTTATTTGTAAAATGTTGAATCACTACTGGAATTTGAGGTATTTACGATGGGATCCCTTTGAAAATTAGTTTTTTATGGTGGGGTCCCATCGCAAATAGACCATTGCAGAAAACGACGTCGCAAATAGTATTTTTTGCGACGGGTCGTCACAAAAAAATACTATTTGCGATGGGAAATCGTCCTGCCACAAATATTTATCCGCTTATATAGATTATATATACAAAAACCTATTGCGATGGGCCAGTTTTCCGGTCACGAATACTTATTTAAAAAATATATAAACTATTTGTGATGGTGTCCCATCGCAAAAGGATCCGTCGCAAATACTTAATAAAATAAAAAGAAATATATTCAATAAAATAATGATAAATAAATTTTAAAAAATAATAACAATATTAATACTATTAATATAAATAATATATATAATGTAATACTATATAATAATAATAATAATATTAATAATATATAAAAATTATATTATTATAATATTTATAATAAAATAACACTAATAATATAATAATGTCAATATTATTATTAATATTTATGAAAAAATAATATCCATATTATTAAAATAATAAAAAATTATAAAATATTAAAGTTCTCGATATTCATAAAAAATATAAAAAAATAAACATAAAATGTTATTATTATTATTAGTAAAATAAAAAAACATTAAAAAATATAATACTAATAATAAATAATAAAATATTAAAATATTAAAAAAAATAAAAAAATAAAAAAATAAAACTATGTAATATTCGCATCAATATAAAAGACAAAAACTGTAAATAGTTAATATTACAACAAACATTGAATTCAAATGTTTTTAACATTAAAAAAAATCAATGTGGGTGGTAGTCTTCTGGAGGAGGTGGAGGAGCTGAAGGATATGGTGGAGGAAACTCCATCCCTAAACTACGATCTAGATGATGCATGTAATCCATCTGCTCGTGATGCAGTTGCTGCCATCGATGTGTCTGCTCCTCGTACTGCTGGTGGTGGTGGTGGTTCTGACGCATCTCTTCACGCTGCTTACAGAAACTCTCTATAATATCACTCTGAGCTTCCAGCTGCTCCTAATACTGTGAGCCATAAAATGATGCCTCTCCACGAGATCCTCTCGATCTAGACGCTGACAATGTCGCCGTACCATAATAAGTCCGAAGAGTCAAATGAGAGCTGATACCAACTACTTGGCCCTTCTCGAAGCTATACTGGGTCAGATACATCCATGTCGCCTCATCGAAATGGTGAGCACTAGTCTGGTCAGCCGTCTTGGACTGACTCTCAGCCTATGTCTAAGAGGTCACGACCTCATATGACTCCTTGATTTCCAATTTTAAATTAAAATAGTGAAAATATTATACGAAATTAATTTTTAAACTGAAAAAATAATAATACTGACCACAATCTGACGCTGTTGATCACCTATAATCTCTCCAGTGGATGGATCATTGTACATAATCTGATAAACATCATATTCTGTAATATCAGGATGCTCGACTACCTATATAAATATAAAATAAACTGTTTATATTTAAAGTTATATAAAATATTTAAAAAAAGTACTTACCAGATGATCTCTATTTGTACTGAATGTAAGATTACCGGCTCGATGCGTCACCTCCTATCTCCCCCAGTTTTGTCGGCCCAATGACGATATCCTCTAAAATCCACCACCCAACCAGTGTGAAAATATTCCATCCCAAACATGATATGAAATGTACTCTAGTTTGTGGGATCGACACAACTCATCAAATACTGTCACTCCTTTCTCCATGGTCGTCCTTCTCAAATTGTGCAAAAACTGACGGAAACGATCATGTATAGACACCTCCCATGCTGCATGGATAACATCACACATGCTATCATCGATGAGATTCATAAACCTTACAAATAATTTATAACATCAAGTTATTAATGAAATAAATTTCAAAATAAATATTATTTATTTACGTACCAGCCAATGATTGAACATGCCAAGCTGCACATCAATAGGAATCTATTCCCACATGATCCATGGATGAGAAAAATAATTGCGCAAGATAGCACTCCCCTGTCCAACAAATATATGTGAAAAACTATGAAAAAAATAATAATAAAACAATTAGTATATAAATAAATTAATGAAAGCTAACTAAAATACATAGGTTATTATACCTCTGTGTTCATGGATCAAATCCAAGATGTAGAAGTCGCTCGGGTGTAGGGTCAGGAATCGTTAGTCAAGAAAGACCGCGCCCCCTCCATGTACCCCCTGAACCACGAGTAGGCTGCGAGTCAGATGATCCCAAATCCTCCTAATCCAAAGGTATCTCTACCTCCTTCAACTCACGAAATAGATCATCGTCCATCTGAAACACAAAATTATTGTTGTTAGAAAATAGTAGTAAATAACTATTATATATAGATATATATTAGTTATGATTATAACCATCATTTAACCATGTCAATGTTTACCTTCATCATCATCTTCATATTTGACGATTTCAATATCTTCATATTATTCCTCAGCATCATCAATATTCATATGAGTTTCAGTTTCATCATTTCTTTCCATTTCAAATTCATTCGTAACATCATTAATGTCATCGTCATCATCGACCCTTAATTGTGGGGTGTCATCATCAATATTCATGTCTCTTTATGAAAACGATGAATTTTGAGTAGTCACTTTAAAAATCTCAATTCCTTGCACTTCAACGAAACCACATTTAGTTTGAGTAAACTAATTTTTCCAATATATCATTTTTATTATGCTCCACCAGTCACTCAGGTCTCTTGAGGTAGCACAGTAATTTGCGTAATAAATTTGATGTGCCTGTTGATCCAGTAAAAGTGGTTCATTTATTGCATAAAGAATTTTATATTTAATATCAATGATTCCACAAGTCATATGAACACGCAAGACTCTCTTAGTATCCAACCACCGACATTTAAACCTCATTATGTAATTTTGTACTAGATATCACAGTTCAATAATTTTATCCAACATGCCATAAAAATCAGCTTCAATTTATCTATGATGCGATCCTTTCAAGAAAACTCCACTGTTCATTTTTTTTGATTCACCATATGCACATGTATGAAATCTAAAACCATTAACCACATATGCATTATAAGATTTAAACATTTTGGATGGTGGGTTACTTAATATGCAAAGTCACTTATCAATTTTATCAGCATGTTGAGACACCTAAAATTTTGTAAAATAATTACCAATATAATAAATAATAAATTGAATTAATATGTTAAACCATAAATAATTTATGTTACCAGTTTTTTAAACCATTGAGATTTTTTTTGGTGTTCTTCAAGACCAGCTGCTGTAATTTATGGAAGATATTTCTTGATATTATTATCATATAACCTAAAAATAAAATAATTTTACTTACTATAACATAAATTATAGAATAATTGATAGAATCA
Organism: Viscum album; assembly: GCA_963277665.1. NCBI lineage: Eukaryota > Viridiplantae > Streptophyta > Magnoliopsida > Santalales > Viscaceae > Viscum > Viscum album. The sequence continues at coordinate 923,303,683 of OY728130.1, forward strand.
CTCAAAGTACATATGATGTCATTTCTTCACAATTGAGTAGAACATATGTATGAGCTCTATGATTTTCATTATCTGAAATCCATTGTTCATAAACGCCACCAAATCCAAGCTTTGGATGATTAAAAACTGATAATTGATTTTCCATTTCATCATTAACATTCCCCTCGTTATATCCCATGCGGTTGTGTTTTGAGGGATATATAGATTCAAAATAATGATAGCGGAAAAAATCAATTTCTTCTTAAAAATAAGTTTCACCAATTGATCCTTCAACTGATACTTTATTAAGTAATTTTTTCTTCAATTTCTGCATGCATCTATCAAATGGATACATCCCTCGAAACTATACTAGACCTCCAAATTTTACTTTATGTGGAAAATTTAATATCAAATGTTCCATTGAGTTAAATAAATCCAACATAAATATTTTTTTTCCAATTTACATATAATTACAATAAAATATTTTTCCAGTTTTCTTAGTGCATCATAGTTTTTTGTCGCCACAATAATGTCAAGGAAAAACTATGATACGTATGTTATCGAATCCCAAATCAGATAATTAACAAACCTCTAAATCCAATTAGTATAAGTCCTTCCATTATAACATGGCGCTCATAACTTTTTAATCTGGTAATATGACCATTGTTAACACATATTCCCAAATTGGAATCATAGCCATCTGGAAGTCACAAATATATGACCCACTCACAAAATAATAAGCGACTCTCTTTGGAAAGTGTATATGATGCTTTTGGCTTCATTAACCTCTGTGATATGATATTTTCAAACAGTTCACATTCTGGTTTCCTGCAAATTTGGGAAAGATCTAATCGTGCCTTTACATTATCTTTGGTCTTACCTAGTGTATCCAAAATTGTATGAAATAAATTATATAAATAGTTCTTCTCAATATTCATGACATCCAACATGTGGAGGACCAACAAATTAGACGAATATGGAAGATCCCAAAAAATGCTCTATTTCATCCAATTGTGTCCTTTCCTAAAGCCATGAATTTTATGTTAGTTTATTGTTGGTCCAAATGTGATGGGATGTAATGAAAATAAAAATGATTTTGACTCTGTAGTTGAGATCATTTTTGGATGTCCATCCCTTTCAGTTGCGCCTTTTCTGAAATGAGATTTGTTCCTCCAAAAAGGATGATCGGTTAGAAGAAATCGGCAATGACATTCGAAATAGTAAGGTTTTTCCCCATTGACGAGCATAAGTTCTTTTTTTCTTTCATATAGTAAGGACATGATTTTAGACCATGTGTACTCCAGCTAGATAACATTCCATATGCAAGGAAGTCACTAATTGTCTACATTAATGCAGATTTTAGTATAAAATTTTATTTTGCAGTAACATCATATATACTAACACCATTACTCTACAATGAATTTAACTCATCAATCAATGATTTCAAATAAACATCAATATTCTTTTTTGGATTTCCTAGGATTAATAAGTTCAAAAATATATAGGGCTACTTCATCAACATCCATGCAGGTAAATTGTATAGAGTTCTAAAGATAGGCCAACATGAATAATAACTACCATAAGAACCAAACAGACATAAACCATTAGAAGAAAGACCCAATCACACGTTATGGGATTCTAAAGCAAAAGATGGATTCACTCGGTCAAAATTTTTCCATGAATCACCATCAGATGGATGATTCAAGCTTTTACCAGTTGAAATATTGGTTTTGTGCCATGAAATCATTGACGCTGTGTTCTGAGTTGTAAATAAACACTTCAACCTGGGTGTAAGCGAGAAATACATCAACTGTTTTACAAGAATCAATCCAGACTTCACCGGTTGAGATTATTTATACCTTGATTGTCCACATGTGGGAAAATTATCCAACAAATCATTTTCACCAAAAAATAAGATGAAATCATTTGTACATGTATGAATCTTATGATAACTAAGGCCCAGATTACGAACCAGCCTCTTGCTCTCATTGTAATTTGGAGGCATCCTTCAGGTAATTGTGTTTTAACCACAGAAAATATCTGATCTAAATAGTTATATGAAATTCCATTATCTGATTTAATATACATAAATTTTGCAACCGCTTCTAATTTTCTTATCCTACAACGAGGATATAATTCTTCCTCAACAGACCTCAACAACTCATAAAATTCAGATGGTGTCAACTTAGGAGTTAAATCAATATCATATTGAGTTTCTATTTGTTGAAAAATATGGAACTGCAACATCATGTACTAAATTTTGAAGCCACGATGGATCCAGAATCAAATTATTAGTATCTTCTATTTGACTGCGTTCACCATGTTGATACCAAAAACCATAATCTGGTTGAAAACCAAAATGAAAGAGATGTCCCCCAACATTGTCTAATGTGTCCGATGTTCTCAGAGCACAATTTTTTATAAGTACTCCTAATTTTGTCTTATGAAACAAATTCCAGTTTTGATGATGAAAATGATAAGAAAGATTCAACACACTCAATATATACATGATTTAAACCAGAACCGTTTGTATTTCTGTGCTGATATATCCAAACACGATAATCTAATAATGACTGTTGTCGACTTTATTGTTCTATATTTTTCTACAAAATATAAAATCATTACTATTTTTGAATAATTTGAAATAAGAAAAACACTATCCGAAAAATAAGATTAATAATTACAGCAACTTCTTTCTAATTACCATTAACTAAAGGCAACACAATTTCTAGTGTATTGGCGGCTACTCTTTTGTCCAAAAACTCATTTACTTGCAACTTTATCACACTGAAATCACAATTATGAATTTGCTCGGAGGTACGCATATCCCTTCTCATGCATATGAGAATGTGTAAGCGAACCTCCGAACATATTCTTCATTGTGAGAAAGTTTCAAGTAAATGAGCCGTCGAAAAAAATATCCCCCTTTTCGTCGATGAATCATCTTCTTGCAACTGTCACCACATGAAAACATTATAAAAAATGTGGTCCTACGAATGCATATCCGAACTCATGCATACAAGATTGGACATGCATATGTAGAAGCATATTTTTCATAATGTTTTAAGTTGGTGACACTTAAAAGGAGAAGTGTCATTGAGTAAAAGGAGTGACTCTAATCCATTAGAAATTGTGTCAGGTTCTTCCAATTTATTCCAATTCATTACAATTTATAAAATTTATTGCAATTTATTTCAATTATTCCTAATTATTTCTAATTAATCTTAATAAATCCTAATTATTCCTAATTATATCTAATTATTCCTAATTATTCCTAATTATTCCTAATTATTACTATATATTACTATTTATTACTAAGTATTACCATTTATTACTCTTTATTACTATTTATTATTAATTATTACGAATTATTACTCGTTATTACTACTTATTACTAATTATTACTAATTATTACTAATTATTACTAATTATTACTAATTATTACTAATTATTAATAATTATTACAATTTCTTTCTTTTTATTACTATTTATTTCTCTTTATTACTATTTATTTATATTTATTTCTATTATTACTAGTTATTACTAATTATTACAATATATTACTATTTATTACTAATCATTACTAATTATAACTATTTATTACTAATTATTAACAATTATTACTAATTATTACTAATTATTACTAATTATTACTAATTATTACTAATAATTACTATTTATTACTATTTATTACTATTTATTTCTAATTATTCCTAATTATTTATAATTATTCCTAATTATTCCTGATTATTCATAATTATTCCTAATTATTGCTAATTATTACAAATTATTAATAATTATTACTAATTATTACTAATTATTACTAATTATTACTATTTATTACTAATTATTACTAATTATTACTAATTATTACTAATTATTACTAATTATTACTAATTATTACTATTTTTTTACTATTTATTACTATTTATAACTATTTATTGCTATTTATTACTAATTATTTCTAATTATTACTAATTATTACTAATTATTACTAATTATTACTAATTATTACTAATTATTACTAATTATTACTAATTTATTACTAATTTATTACTAATTATTACTAATTATTACCAATTACTACTACTTACTACTAATTATTAGTATTTGTTTGTATTTATTAGTATTTATTACTAATTATTACTAATTATTACTAATTATTACAAATCATTACCAATTTATTATTAATTTATTATTAATTATTACTAATTATTACTAATTATTACTAATTACTAAAATTTACTACTAATTATTAGCATTTATTAGTATTTATTACTAATCATTACTAATTATTAGTAATTATTACTAATTATTAATAATTATTCATAATTAATACTAATTGTTTCAAATTATTCCTATTTTTTCCCAATTATTACCAATTATTACTAATTATTACTAATTATTACTCTTTATGACTATTTATTACTAATTATTACTAATTATTACTAATTATTACTAATTTATTACTAATTTATTACTAATTTATTACTAATTTATTACTAATTATTAGTATTTATTACTAATTATTAGTATTTATTACTAATCATTACTAATAATTATTCACTATTGCTAATTACTAATATTTATTACTAATTGTAAATATTTATTACTAATTATTAGTATTTATTACCAATTTTTACTAATTATTACCATTTTTCTTAATTATTACTATTTACCTCTAATTATTAATAATTACCATTAATTATTACTAATTTGCGTTAATTACTATTAATTACTGCAAATTACAACTACTAATTACTAATTACCGCTAATTATTTATATTCATTACTAATAATCATTAATAACTATTAATTGCTACTAATTACTAATAATTAGTACTAATAATTTCAATTTGTTATTACAAATAAATACTGATAACAAAACAATTTAAATCTAATTTAATTAGAACTAATTAATAATAATTAAAATTAATATAAAAAAAGAAATAAATACTAAATTAAATAAAGCATAAATACCTTTAATCATGATCTCTTATAAGTGTAGAAGACTTCAAAACTTGTTGGTAAAAAAATTTAACTGAGAGAAATTTTAACTCTAAAATAAATTAGAGTTTAGAGAGAGAGAGATAAAGTATAAATTGAGTGGAAGAATGAAAAAAATGGATGGGGGATATACATAGGTTAGATTATTTATGATGGTGCTATTTGCGATGGGCCTCCTGTCGCAAATAATACTATTTGCGACGTGACCCATCGCAAATAATTTCGATCGCATTAATTACTATCGGCGGTTAAAAGAGTATTTGCGACGGGTCCCATCGCAAATAGTGACCTGCTGACACACTATTTGAAAAGGTGGTATATCCTCGTCACAAATAGTATTTACCATCGCCGGGTATTTACGATGGGGAAGAACCCCCCGTCGCAACTACCCTTCCTGCGGTTTGGCATGAAAACCGCACCAAACCTTTTGTGACAAGATCCCTTATCCCGTCACAAATAATGAGATATTTGTGACGAGATAAGTTCCCCATTGCAAATAACTTCTTCGACGGACTATTTGCGACGAGATCTATTCCCATCGAAAATAACCCATCGCAAAAGTCCATTTTCCCCATAATGTAATATAGTGTATTAAAAATTGATAAACACCATCATGTATGGTTGATTTTTTGGTAATCCATGCATTGAATCCAAAAAATAAATAATTAGAGTATCCAAATTGATTGCAATGAGAAAATAATGATCCCTAGAAAAACAAGGAAAATAGAATCATTTAGTTAATATCATGAAGAGGAAGAATGTTTATATCAAGGAATCCATGGAATGTTTTAAATTTGGGGAGTATGAGAATTATGAAAATTTATGTCCTTGGGGGGAAGCTCGAGAACATGATCAAATAGACAATACAAATAAATGTTTAGTAATTATTAATGCCATTATTATTGAATACAAAGGAAATGAAAATGAAATATGCAAGGTATGGATTATTTTTGATATTGTTGAATCTTAGTAAAAGATTCATATTTTTTTATAGGAAGGAAGTATTAAAGAATAATATGGATAAGAATTGGATATAAAGAAGGTTGAATGAGTAATGTTTCTATATATAGGGATTCAAAAGTTATGATGTAGTGGTATATTTAAGGTTGATAATATGTTCAAAGGATTAAACACCCCTTTTGAGTTTTTATGTGATGGGAATATTTTGGGTGACATTTATTGAGTTTTAGTAGATGTATGGGTTAATTTTAACCTGTAAGTTTAAATAATGAAAAATTTATTTAAGGAATAATGATCTTTTGAATTTGTGGAAATAAGTTTAAAGTTATTGTTAATCATTAGGGTTTATATAATCTTCGATGATTAATGATAATTTTGAGGATTTTCATAATATTTTTTTGGAACATTATAGGAATTATATAAAATAGTATTAACAAAAGTACGACCCACAAACTGATTGATGAACCATGACATATGGCAAGGACATGGGGATATAAACCAGAATTATAGGGAGACATGTGAATAACACCAACCATTTTCCTATGTGAATAATCGAGAGAACCATGGGATTGGAAAGTGATACAATGATTAGGTGATTAATGTTATTTCGAAATAATTTCACAATTTTTGGAACCTTATTTGATTAAGCTAAATAGAATCATATGGGATTTTATGGAATTTTCTTTTGGAATCATATAAAATTTTAATGTGTCATTATAGTGATTCATGTTAATTATTAAAATGATTATAATATTTGGTATATTATATGATTATGGAGTATACATTTTTATGTATATGGCATTATGTTTATTGGAGAAAAATGATAAATTTATTTTGGAAGAATATGTTATCAAATCCTTATGAATTTTGGGTTTCAACATTGGTCTAGAATATTTTGAAGAATATTGAGGTTAGTTATCTTTCAAATGAACTAAGTTTCACTTTTGGTGTTATCATTTTTGATTTAGAGATTAATGTTTTATTTCTTCATATGAAGGTTTATTCTTTTGGGGAATTATGTTATCTTATTCAAACCATTTTGGATTTGGTTAATTTCTAAAATTAGAGGTATATATTTTATCTATTTTTTGATGTATATAATCTGACAGGAGTTAATTTTAGTGCTTTATGCATAAAAAATTCATCATGAATACTCAACGGTGGGAGTAAAAGATGATATTATGGTAGAAATTGATTAAAAGATGAAATTCTGCTTATCAAGTAAGTATATTTACTCATAATTTTATTCTAGATAGTAAATGAATTCATCAACTCTTGGAAAATGATCTTGAAATAAAAATGTTATCATATTACCTTCATTTATGATAAATTGATAGTTTCTTCACCCATCATATATTTAGGATTTTGTGCTTGTTAACTTTCTTCTAACCATGTTCTATATCACTCTATATCAATCCATGGGTGTTATTTTTCTCTCCCATTTCCATATTTTCACTTCGCACCAATTTTTTCATACTTGGAAATATTGTTATGTGTTATTCGAGATGACAATCATATTTCTCTTTCCCACTTTTCAAGAGGAAGTTTTATTAACCCTTTTTATGATATGGGGTTTCAATAAAGGTATTTTAAAATATTAACCATGGATTAATGATGATCAAGTTAAAAATAAAGATGATTCAATTTATTTAAGGGGGTGATGGTAGAATCTAATAACCCAAGATTTTAAAACAATGACTATATTTGATAGTATACAAAAAACACAACACTGAACATAATCGAACTGCAAAATTTTATTATTTAAATATGGATATTATAACCTAACCATTAAATTGGAGGGTATGAATAATATTAAATAAATTTTGAAAATATAATTATATATATAAAGGTTTTAATAAATACAAATGTATTTATTAATTATTAAGAAATGAGCACTCAATTTTTAGTAAATCTATTTTTTCTTCAAAGATACATTTTCTTCAGAAATGGATTTTATTTGTTTTTGTGAGAAAATGATATAATTAAAAATTGGGTACAACCTTGAAAGCGGCACATGATGCAAGGAAGAAAATTACATTAAATCGCAAGCCCGGGGACTTGACCTCGTGACCTTCCCCTCACCCCCCCAAACCCTTACCACCCCACCACCAACGGTGGGGTGAGAAAATGATATAATTAATTTATGAAAATTTTATAAATAATATTTTATAAGATAAATATAATTTTAAAATCAAAATATAAAAATTATCCCATGGTGAAATTTTTAAATATTTAGAAAAGTTTGATTTTTCAATGAATAGTGAAAATACTGATTTTATAGACAACTGTATTTTCATTTAAAGTATTTAAAAAGTAAAATTATATTTTGGATTAATTTTAAAAATTAATTATTTCATTTTTATTTAAAATAATATAATTATGGTATTTTAAATGATTTATATACTATAATTTAGTATAAAAACAATTTATATTTAAAAAAGTAATTTTTCTAAAAAACCGTTTTTCATCGCATTTTTCTGGTTTAATTTTAAATTAAATTATTCCAATTATGTATTTTTATTCTTTAAAAATGTATTCCATATTTTGGTATCATGGGTTCCAAATTTGGAAAATATTTCTCTTTTATTTTTGGTCAATATCAATAGTTACCATAATAATTTCGTTACCAAGGTGATGGGTAAATCGGGTAATTAATGTTAAATATAAAATAATAAAAACATTAAAATGAAAGTAAAACTTGAATTAATTTTTTATTTTATGAATATATTTCATACATTGTAATAAATTATTTATTTATATGGACTTTTTATATTTTTACATGATTATGACCTTTATAATATTTCATTTAAAGAAAAGTAAAAAATGAAACACTTTTTTTAATAAATTTAATAATTTTAACATGGGGATAACCCGAGGGAATGTTTGGTTATAAATATTATTTTAAAATATAAAATAATTATCTTCATCATGGTAATTTATTTTAAGTTTTTATTGAAGAAATAAATTCCTCAAATGGTTACCAAATGCTGACCTGAAAATTATTGAATTAATGGAAAAAGAAAATAAATGATAATCAAAATATTAAAAGTAGTATAATTTTAAATACTTATTATGACCCATGAATTTTATAGATAATAATGACATATTATAGAGGTTATATTCATTTTATTTTAATCTATTTATTTTCATGACATTATTAATGTCAAAGTAAATGAATAGTACTAAAATTGACATTAATGATATTTTTTAACAAATAATATTTTATTAAATGATTTAAAATTTCTAAAAATATTATATTCCTCAAAATTAATGGTATAGGGTTTATTAAATCATCCATAGTCCATTTATGGGTTTTTTCTATTTTATAGTAATGTTATTAATCTTTAAAGTGTAGAAAACTTTATTATTACGGTAATTGTCCAATGTGTTAATGAAGGGTTAAAACAAAACGATAAGGGTAAAAATGTGATCCAAACTTGTATATAATTTATTGTATGAGATTATTCAGACACATAATCATAGAAATTATTAATTTTATCAATTTTTATCCACTTTTTCATCAACGTTAATTTATATTAATTTAATATTTTATGAAACTCCAAGAGTGACCCTCCCCTCTCTTATAAATGGGAACATTTCTTCTCATTTAAACACACATCAAGAAACATTTTTTTTAGAAAAAACCAACCCAAATACCTTCCTTACACCCCTCCTCAAATCCTAGAGGCTTTTTTTATCATAAAATAATTCTATAAAACTTTTTTTTGTAAACCATAAGAGGTTGTCCGAAGAAGAGGTATCATTATTAACCGAGCGTTTTTATTTTATTTCTCCGTCCTCCTCCTTTAAATATTTTTTACCATGATTAGATAACAAAAATAGTATATTAAATATAATGAATGTTATTATGTTAATGGAATAACCAATATTCTTCTCTAACCTCTATCAAATAGGAAAGTAATCTATCATTTATGTATAAAGCGGACTACTACCTCACAGATTGATGTAATTCATTTTGCATCACTGTATTTCACTGTTGATAATAATGATTGATTTAAGTTATTTATATTATATTTATGAAATATTTATTATTATTTAAATAAAATATAACACATATTTTCTTACCTTTCTATACAATGGAAAATGATAATGTCATTCATGCGTGTGTGCAGACTACCACCTCCATGAAGTGATGTGATTAATTTTTCACCAACACATCAAATGAATGATATATAAGTATAATTAAAGAAATTATAAGATATTTATTATATTATTATCAACATTTATAGATAAAATTATACTGACCTTCTTTCCATAATGATCGTTGAAAAATGGAAACGTTACTCATGCGTACGTACGACCTACCATCTCCATTATTGTAACGTAATTCATTTTTCATAAACATATTTCATAATTAGTTTTAAAAGTATAATTTTTGTAAAATAATTATAATTATTTCATGATTATTATTCTGGATATGATGGAATAATGACCTCTTTGATAATTGTTAACTTACCGAATCCATTTTGGACTTATGAAACAAATATCATCAATACGTCTGATGTGAATTTAATTAATTAAATAATTAAATATATCATGATAATATATTAAATAAAATTAATAATAAACTTGAAAAATATTATTAATAAAGTAAATAATTAATATAATTTTATTATTCAGGATGATAAATAACATACAGAATGAGTCAGACTCTAGGAAATGGACTTTTTTAAAATCCTCTTTTAAAGTTTACCTTAAAACTATATTTTTATTTCATGTAAATATTTTAAAATTATTTTAGGGTTGTATTTATATGGATATAAAATAATTATAAAGGAAATTTTATGTCTCTTTTGGATTTCATTAAATGGTTTTTAAAGGGAATATTTTTATAAAATGTTTTGACTTTATTTGTAAAATAAAAAAGGAATATTAAATTTTAACGTATATGATGGAAATTAATTTCCATATTATTGAAACCATTATTTAATGTTTTTATTAATTCATAATATTTTATTTTTTATTCAAATAAATACAACATTTCCCTTTGTTATGAGAATTTTATTTTAAAAAAAATGGGTTTTAAAAGAAAGAGATATGTTAATATCCTAAAATATTTTCTTATGGTTGAAAATAACGTTTTTATAATGCATGATTTTATATATTATATCTTGGTTCTTGGGATTTGTTTATAATGATGGGAAATTCTGTTATAAACCATGGGTATGTGAACCCATTATATATCTCCAAATGAATTAGGTAAAGGTATGGAGTTAATCGATTAGGTTTCTCCTAAAAGAATATGTAAATATACTGTGATGGTTATTCCAAATATGGGATGAAGTTAACTAATTAGGTTTATCCTAAAATATTATGGTAATATAGTGCGATGGTTATTCCAAGTATAACCATGATGGTTATTTCAACTGTAACTATGATGGTTACTCCATGTAAAATCACGATGGTTATTCCAGGTGTAACATTTAGGGATACTTCATATGTAATAGTTATATAAAAATGATTCACAAGTTTCTTATATGTTTTACATATGTTTTCTATGGGTTTGAAAATTTTCCTTTGAGAAAAAATTGTGTGCTTTTCAGGTGGAAATTATTTATTTCATAAGATCAAAGAATAATGTGATAAAGGTATGTTTTTTATGGGTTTTCATGTTTTTCACTGGACTAATGGATTTCTTTATTTTATGTCCCTAACTAATATTTCTATGATTATCCTACATTTTAAAAAGTTTTTTATAGGGTTAAAGATAGGTAAGGGAAAGTAAGAAGTAAATTTTAAATTCAATAATATTTTCATGAAAAGAAAAATTATTTTATTTTAAAAGTTTTATATTATTGAAAAAATAGATATTGAGAAAAAGTTTCCATTATGAAATTTATGGGTTATGACATAATTGCCTAAAAATCTAAACCTAAAAGATATTTTAGAATGAAATAAAGTGAATTCTATCCTTAAAATACTTTTTTTGATCACATGTTGTTGTGTGTGTAGCCTATGAGACCTATTTATGATACTTGATTCCGTTTGTATTCTTTTTATCTTGTTTATTCATGTTTGATGTTGATAAAATTTATTGTATATTGCTGCTATTTTCTCATGATGATATGCTATTTTTTTCTATATATGAACTGCTGTGTTATGTGTGTTATCATTCCTTTTGATGTAATCTTCTTAGTGCTCAGAACATGTGGACCATCATGACATGGTTATCCCTTAGTGAGGGGTATGCATGACTTGAAAGAATTGTATTGATGGACATGAGAATAGGTTAGGAATACAAAAATGAATTGTGGATGTCGTGTGATTCACTGAAATCCTAGTGGATTCCAAGTAGCATATTTAATCAAACACTAGTGAATTCCAAGTATCATGACCACTCAATGCCTAGTGGATGCTGATAACATGACTCACTTGATTTCTAGAGGATACCAATTAGTCGGTTCACATAATTTCAAGTATTATGTTTAATATCCTTCTAGATAGTTAATGATTACTTTTGATATCTTGATATTCTTTCCTACATGGAGTTTAAACAGGTATGAATGGGGATCGTGGTGGATTTTTTAGCACACTAGTGCTCGGTATGTGATTGTTTATACTTTCTTGTGAATTTATTATTATCATGAAATACACCTGTTCTACATGTTCACATTTTTTAAGGGAACATTGGTGGAGTCCTATTAGGTTTTATTACTCACACACTACATTGGAATCTTGATACATGTGTAGACTTTATGTAAAGGGATCCGGGAAAGGGAAAGTGGACCATAGAAGATGGTTAATCCATGGATAATTGAGCTGGTGGTGAGACTAAGATATACTCTAGAGGATACCACCGATTTATTTACTTATCTACCTATACTTATACTCTAGTTTTTCTAGCCACATAGGGATCCCATTTATTTATTTATATGACATGTGCGCCATCAGTTACTACATTTTATGTTTTATATTCCACTTGATATTATTATTAATATATTTTTATTTATATTTTTTTATTTGAGTATTTATATAATACTAAGGGTATAATATCCCATTTTACAACATTTAGACCTTTTCTACTAGTAGGAAACCAATTACATATTGGTAGGTGAATATGAGGTCATGTGACTCTCTGGCTTGAACAAATATGTTTGTTCTAGAGAATTATAAAACTATATCAAAGATATGAGGTTAGGTTTGTGTAGAGGCTTGCAGAAGACATAGTTAGGGAAACATGGATGATGCCGAAGATCGTTGAAGTCGGTCAAAGTTTAATTATTTATATTCCTACTAACTACAATATATGTGGAAAGCAGGGTCGAACCCACAGAGAATGCAATTATGACCACTATTCTTCTAAAAAATTTTAAATAAACCCCACTGTTGTCAGTAGTGGGGTAAATTCTCTATTTTTTTAAAACTTTTATTTTTTATTATTTTTATTATAAGGAACAAATGAACACACCAATATTTTTGAGATATTGTTTTAAAATGTAATGAAACAAGAAATAGGCTAAGAACAGTAAGTAACAATGATATTAAAATGCTGATAAATGAACAATCAAGAGAACTAGGTTCGGGGAAAAACTTCATTCTACTGGTTTTGAAAATATTCCTTCTTACGATAGTGACTATAACTAGTACCACTAAAAAGGAGTGGTTCATTTCCCTTTCTAAGAGATAAATCACCCAAGATGATTAATCTTGCAGTTCGACACTCCAAGATTAAACAACTGTGATAATTTTGATTTGAAAAAGATGATAGAATGAACTCATCATAAGTTCTTTAGTTTTACTTTAAATTTAAATATTTATGAAAATTAATCCATAATCAAACTCACTGAATGATTGTGGAGTTCCGAGATTAAGTGCTAATGGTACGTTTCAATTGAATTCATTTAGAGATAACCTTACTGATCAATTCCGATCACATTTAAAATGACTGCTAGAAGGAATAAGAAAGATAACCACCAGACTTGATTTAAACCCCGTACTAGAAGAATTGTCCTAACACCATCTCTATTACATAAGCAGAAATCAATCAATTATAAAAAAGAATTTTTTAATTAAAACAGAGGAAGATATCTCCCTCCTCAAGCTTGAATCGCTGCTGCTCCTGGTCCTTGAATCTCCAGGGATTGGTTCTCCAAGACACACTCCAAGAATTGTCACAAGTTCTCCCTTTACTCTCGACAGAAGTGTATCCTCCAATATATCCAATGAGTAACCCACTCAAAATTTGCCCGACTTTGCTTTTGAACTTACTTTCACCTTCTGCACGTCACCCATTGCTTTCCACTGACATCAAGGTTCCCTCAATTGTGCACCACACACATACGTTTTTTCGCTACTAACACGTCGTGCTAGTTTTGCCCTTTTAACTAACTCCAGGTGAGTTAGTTAAGTGAAACTAGACGTGTTTTCGACTCCTGCACGAACCTGAATAATATAAAGAAAACAGAACAATTAAAATATGAAATAAAGTTAATTAAAAGATTAAATTTATTTTTTTAAATAAAAGTTATATTACTTATAAAAAATTCAATTAATAAATAATAAAGTTGATAAATGTTATTTACTTAATTAAATATTATTATTACAGTTATTAATTTATTATTAAAACTTTAATTAGATAAAGTTATTAAATTTTCAATTTAAAATTATTTATTAGGTTATTTTATTAGTGTTAGTATTATTAACAATTAATTATCATGACTTAATTATTTTTCTAAGATTATTATTATTAAATATCATGTTTGATTTATTAACTTTATTATAATAATAATTATTTATAAATTTAATTTATATTAAATTATAATTATTTATAAGTTAATATTATTTAAGGTATAAATAAATTCTATCTTATTAACTGATTTATATCTTAATTTTATTTTATGATTAATTAGTTAATTATAATTATTTTATATTATAACTATTAGTAATTTATTATTTTTATTACTTATATTATTATTTTTTAATTAGTTTAATACCCCCCCCCTCTTATACTCTACAATTCCGCATGGAGGGGGTTAGGAATTATCTGTAATCCTCCATGGTGTCAGAGGGCCTCTACGAAGGCTTCTTCTAATTGGTCACCGACTGGTGCGGTGGGTTCTCTCCAGTGGCGGTGAGATCGGGTAAGATTCCTCCCTCTAGTGGTCTACTCAGACAAGAAGTGTGCAACATAATTCATCCCAGATAGAGGTATATCACTTTCAGGCATAGTGGCTGGGCGGAGGTAGATTCCTCCTTACAACATGGTGTGGGATCAATCTCCCTCAGCTTAGCTTTTCCCATAACCGATTCAGTGGTTCCAGCCTTCAATTCTTCAAATAGCTTGGCAAGATCGCAGAAACTACATCAGATGTAGAGAAACTACTTATGTACAGATCTAGAATACCTCCCCTTTTATGATGGATTCCTTTGATTTGAATTAAAAATAAAATCACTATGTTTTTTAGATCTGTGTTAGGATATGAATCTGATTACTTAGGCGGCTTCTCGAATCACAGTTGCGTGATTCGACAGTTTGGTGATGGATTTAGTGGCGAGAGTCTAGTGAGATTGGAAGCGATGATGAAAGGTTTTGACGAAGCGTTCTTCAGACATGGCGCAAGAAGACTCCTCTGGTGGTGATGAATCGATCACAGTTCTCTTCTATAGTGATGTAGGAAGATGTGAAACTTGTGCAGAGGTTATTGCAGTGCCACAAAGTATGAAGTTCCATAGTGGGAAGCAGTGGTTGAAACATGATGTGCCACTGTTTCGGGTGAAACCATGAAGATACGGTGCAAGATGTAGTTGGGTGACACCATGAAGGGATGAGACCATGAGGGGCAGTGGTAATGATGGAGCAGGGAAATAGAAACATTGTGATACGATTGTGGGAAATGGTTGGAGGGGTTAAGTGGTTTCAAAGCAGATGTAGTGTGTGAAATTGAGGCGCATGAGGTTACAATGCATGAGGTTATGGTGCCACATGAGAGAGTGAGAACTAGTGGGACGACAAAATGGAAATATCGGTGGCACCGTGTGAAGGGATGAGACCGTGAGGGGAGGAAACAGTGCAACATATGGTTACAGTGGCAAGGAAAAGCGGTGAGACAACTTGGAACCCATGAGACCATGATATCAAGGTGGTGCAGGGGAAACAGTAGAAGACTTTTTAAGACAGTAATGAGAGAGGGTTAGAACGGTGCCACCATGACTTTGGAATTAAACTGCAAACAACAAAGGAAAATTAAAAACAGATTAAAAAAAAAATTAAGACTAAACAAAATAATTATTTTAAAATTAAAAATTAATTAAAATAATTAAAAATTTAATTACATCATAAACTTTAATAAACTTATAAAACAATTTAAAACTTAAGTTAAATTGTTATTAACTTTAATTAATAAAACTTAAATTATTACCAAACTAAGACTAAAATTAAAAAGAAACTAAATTATTAAAAGTTAATATAATATTTAAACATTTATATAAAAAAGTTAAATTATTTAAAATAGTTACTGTAAAAAATTAAATTAATTAAAGTAGACAGATAATTATTATGTTATAAAAAAATTATATTAATTAATGAAATTAAATTTAAGAGATTTAACAAGAGTAGTAATTTTATAAAATTAAATTTATAATTAATAAATTATTAAAAGACAGACAATATTTAGGTTTTGCTTCTTTAATTAATTAGTATTTAATACATGAAATGTTAAATTAAAACTACATTATTTATATACAAAATCAGAATTAATTAATTAATTAATTAATGTAAAATTATCAAAAATGAAGACAAAAATCACCAAACTAAATAAAAAGTTATTAGACTATAAAGTTAAAGTAAGATATAAATTAACTATTTAAAAGGCTAAAAATACAATTTTAATTACAAAAATTGATAAAATAATAGATTTAATTCTAAAAATGAAAAAGTGCACTAATTTAGCAAAAAGTGTAATAATAATTAAATAAATCATTAAAAAAAAATTAATTAGGTGTGAAAAAACATGTGTTTTTAAGGCCACATCAAATTCCCCCACACTTAATCATTGTTTTTCCTCAAACAATCCCATGTTTTCTTTTCTTTGAGAAATAGAAAAATGTTTTATGAGTCATTCTAAGTAGTAACATGTCCAGAAATTTGAAACAAAGGACAGAAACATGTCAATAGGATTTAGAAAATAAATTGCTCATATGAATCTTGCCTATAATCAAATTCTCACTGGTAGTCAAGAGATCAATGAATCATCAAGCAATGAAAGTTTCCTGCCTCATTTGTGGTACTAATTAGAGACTAATTTCAATCCAAGCTTAAGTCCAAAGACCGAGGGTGACAAGATTTAAATTATCAGGGGAATTAAGAACTTAAATAGAAGATCTTTATACTTTGAATTTTCACCTAGGTTCCAAAAATAAATATTTTTTTGAATCACCTTATTGATACAACATAAATGACTCCCATATGAACCAGTTAACCCCTTCTTCATCTTGCGTTCATCAATCCCCTCACCTTAATGAACTCTTTTTTGACCCTAGAAACTTTATTTTATTTTTCCCAAGGCATCTATCATGTGCTTAGAACTGTGCAATTCACTTATTCAAGGTGTAAAAAGGGATTATAGTAAATAGAAACACACCCAACATCTAGGGTCTCAGAGATTCACCATGGGATCCCAGATGCCCAAACTACTCTAGTTTCAAAATATTTTTATGAAAAACATTTACATTGTCTCAATAATGTAATTACATTGAATAAATAATAAAAATGTGTGTCCCATAAGATCATTTCAAATTTCCATTTCCAAAGGCTATTATCATAATTCCACTAATTGGTTACCCATATCACTGTCAGAAGAAGTTCCTAAACCAAATTTCCATTTATTAACTAAACATGTTCACTCAGTAATCATCCGACCACATTAATTTTAGATTCAAAGCAGTTCTTAACTACCAGAAATGCACTATCCTTAGGCAAGACTCATTTGATTACTGAATACAGCCTAAATTTTTGAATGAAATTTTGAAAAAAATTAACCATTTTTTTAAAAAAGTTTTGAGTAGAAGTGAAAATTGATGAACTTATCATTAAACATAGTTTAACTCAGTCCAGAATTGACCCCCTCCCCAAAAATAAAACTCAACTTTGTCACCAAAGTTGAATTCCAAATGGGAGAAGAAAAATTTAATAGTTAATGTTCAAAACATGTTTTCAATTTAGTAGATTTATGACATTTATAATGGGTCATATTAAAGTTAAAAAATATTGTTTTCCACAAAGAATATCTTAACAGAAGGTTGATATTCCCAAAGGCATGCATTAAAATTTTTAGAGAGTGAAAATAATTTACATTAAAGTTCAAGAAATAGCAAGTAACTTGTGGGTGTAGAGTGAATTGGGTGTAAGTAAATTCAGAAAAGATGATTCAACTGGATGTTCAATTAAGCATAAATCAAGCATTACTAACACCCCTTAGCAAAGAAGATTTAGCAAAAACACATGAACCAACCTACATGTATCCCCCCACACTTAATTTCATGTAGTGAATGGGTTTTAGAAATCAATGGAGCTCAATTCTAAGCAAAGAAAAACATACAGATTTTTTTGTACAACAAAGTGACATGTGTAGAACATTTTTATAGAAAAGTGAAAAGTAGTAGAATTTTTTATTAAGTATGCAAGACATGCAGTAGAATTTTATAAAGTTAAAGTTATTCAACATAATTTTTAGTACACATGTAGCAAAATTTTCTAATACAAGAAAAAATCTTTAAGACCAGCAGTAAAAATTTACAATGTAACAGCCACTAACTCACCGATAGTAATTACCGTGACTTGCAGTAAATTTTATAAAAGTGGAAGGGAGAAAAAAAATGAATAAAAATTAAATAATAGAATACTTACATGAATCAACATTTATAATTGAAGCTTCATCAAGGGAATTCCACTCCATAAATGAAACAACAATAGCTTCTTGATAACTCTAAAATAGAACAACAAAACCAAGAACAAGAAGTAATAGGAATTTCACAAAAACAGAGCATAGAAGCATCACTTTATTCAATGTTAAAAATGAAACAAAGAAAAGACAAAAAGAACCATGGGTTGCCTCCCATGCAGCACTAAGTTTTAAAGTCTTCAGCTGTACTTTATTTAAAATTAGTTTTCAAGCACAGTGAAGACAGCCAAGCCCTTTAGCTATCCCTCAAAATAAAGTTTCACTCTCTACCCATTAACCAAAATGGGTTGGTTTTCTTCACCTACAATTTCAAAAAATCCTTTCTTCATAACTCTCACAATAGCAAATGGCCCAGGGCACTTGGACTTATGCTTTCTAGGGATGATTTTGAGTCTAGAGTTAAAGAGGAGGACCTTCAATATAGGTTTAAATTCTTTGGATTGAATGATAGAATCATGAAATACTTTAGTCCTCTTATTATAAATCCTTGAATTATCATAACTCTCTCTCATAATCTCACCCATATCACTTAACTCATGTAATCTCCTCTCACCAGCACTCATAAAGTCAACGTTCTGATCCTTAACAGCCCAATAAGACTTGTGTTGCAACTCCATAGGTAAATGACAACATTTACCAAACAAAAACATTCAAGGAGACATACCTATTGGGGTCTTGAATTAAGTTATATATGACCATAAAGCTTCATCCAGTTTAAGAGACCAGTATTTCCGAGAGTTTGACACAGTTTTCTCAAGTATCTTTTTAAGTTCCCTATTTGAAATTTCCACATGTCCATCAGACTGTGGATGATAAGGATTACCAGTTTTATGAACACAACCATATTTTTACATTAAAGATTTAAACTTGTAATTATTAAAGTGTGTTCTATTATCAGTGATAATGGCTTTTGGGACTCCAAATCTTGAAAAGATATTCTTCTTAACAAATTTTATTATAGATTTGGCTTGATTGTTGGGAAGTGCAATTACCTCAACCCATTTTGGCTCATAATCGACAACAACAAGAATATACTCATTGCCTTCAGATGATAGAAATGAACCAATGAAATATAAACCCCAGAAATAAAAAATATCTACTTCCTGAATTACTTTTGGGGGTTTTTCTTGCTTCCTACACACATTTCCTAACCTCTGACATCTATCATAACCAACCACATAGCTCCTAGCATCCTTAAAAATAGTAGGCCAATAGAAACCTAATTTTAAGACTTTTGGAGTAGTTATTTCACCACCATTGTTACCTCACCAAGGTGAGGAGTGACAACTATCTAAGACAGAAAGCACCTCATCCTCAGGCACACACCTCTTAAGAATACCATCAACACATCTCCTAAACTGAAGGGGATCATCCCAAAGATAGTATTTAAGCTCGAAAATGAATTTCTTCCATTGGTTATTGGATAATTTTTTTGGAAAGACACCTGCTGTGAAGAAATTGAAAAAATATGCATACCAAGAAGATTTCTTGATAGACACAGTAAACAGGTTGTCATCAGGAAAGGGAGAGTTTATTTCCCTTGGATCTTTAGATTGAGTAAGAGGAAGCCTAGAAAGGTGGTCATCAACTAAAATTTCAGCTCCTTGCTTATCCCTAATATCTAAATCAAACTCTTATAGCAACTGAATCCATCTAATCAGCCTGGGTTTAGTTTCTTTCTTAGATAAAAAATACTTTAAGTCTGAATGATCAGTGAAAATAAAGACTTTTGAGCCTAACAAATACCCTCTAAACTTCTCGACAACAAAAACAACACCTAGAAATTATTTTTCAGTGGTGGTATTATTATTTTGGGCTTCATATATAAGTCTACTAGCATAGTACACTACATTTAGTTTTCTATCTTTTCTTTTTCCAAGGAAAACTCCTATAGCCATGTCACTAGCATCAAAAATAAGTTCAAAAGGTAGTTTCCAGCCACGTGCAGTGATTATGGGTGATGTAGGGAGTTTCTATTTTAATAGATTAAATGATTTTAAACAATTTTCATCAAAATTGAAAGGTGCATCCTTGAACAAAAAAGAACACAAGGGATTAATTATTTTTGAAAAGTGTTTTATGATTCTCCGGTAGAAACCGACATTCCATAAGAAACTTATAATACCTTTTACATTCTCAAGAGGTGTCGGTTTTTGAATGACTACTATTTTAGTAGTATTAACTTCAAAACCTCTATTTGACACTTTATGACCAAGAACTATACCTTATGTGACCATGAATTGACACTTTTACAAATTAAGAACAAGGTTGGTTTCAATGCATCTTTCTAAGACTAACTAAAGATTTCCAAGACATGTATCAAAAGTGCAACTCACAATGGAGAAATCAACCCTGAAAACCTAAATGATTCTTTCAATAATATCAGAAAATATATCCATCATAAAACTTTGAATGATATAGGGATTTCCACATAACTAAATAGGAATCCACTGGTAAGAAAATTTCCCAATGGGGCATGAGAAAGTGGCCTTTTCCTGATCCTTTAGAGAAACAAGGATCTGGTTGTAACCATAGTACCTATCCAGGAAACAAAAAAAATCATTTCCATCAATCCTCTCAAGTATTTGATCCAAGAAGGGAATTGTAAAATGATCCTTCCCAGTGGCTGTATTAAGCTTCCTATAATCTATTCATACTCTCCATTTTGTGGATTTACTAACTTGAATTTATTCATTTTTTTCAATATTTACTACAATGAAACCACCCTTCTTGGGGACAACCTTGACAAGGCTAACCCAATCACTATACAAAATGGGATATATTATTCCAGTGTCCAGTAACATAATCACTACCTCTCTTAAAATTTATTTAATATTTGGATTCAATATTCTTTGACACTCTACTCTAGGCTTATGGTCAGACTCCATAGGTATTTTATGCATGTAGAATGAGGTACTAATACCCTTGATATTAGAAATTTTCCAGACTATGGATGATTTAAACTTTTTCAACACAGTAAAAAATCTTTTTCTCTTTATTTTCATTAAGACCATAAGAAATTATGACATGAAAAGTAGAATTCTCACCCAAAAATGAATATTTCAAATGAGAAGGGATTGATTTTAGTTCAAGAGTGGATGGTTTTACACTAGAAGGAAGAATCTTAGGCCTAGGAGGTCTAAGATATTTAACATATCACTTGTAACAAGTATTAAATAATGAAAGATTCTCAATTTATAGCTCAGATTCAGAAATAATAGTGTTGTTGTCCAAAGTGGGAAACACACTGTCTAGATTTTCCAGATTAGAATTCAATAGATTAATAAAAGAAAAATCATCAAGTTGCTTAAAAAACTCTTCCCCAACATCATCAAAATGCTCAGAAATGTTACTGTTAATTGAAACACCCTCAAACTCACTCAAAAAGATCCTAAGTTCATAAATAGTGGAATCTTCTATAGTAGAAACTAAAAAGTTTTCCAGTTCTGAAAATATTTCCAGATTTGGTGTTTGAGCGGAATTTTCATCTTGTATAACATATAGGTCATGATTTTTAATTTCCAAATGAGTTTCTTCAACAAATGATTGATTTTTAGATTCTTCAGTGTTTTCAGTTGAGTTTTTATCATCTAAGAACTATACCATTGAACAATTTTTAGAAAAGGTTGGTCCTTTGACATTTTTAAACACATTGAATTATTCTTTTTGTTATCCAATTTTAAAAATAATTTAAAACTTAGAAAAATCAATAATAGTAGTACCTGTATCCAAGAAGGGCCTACCAAAGATGATGGGAATCTCTTGATCACACTCCATATCTAATACTAGAAAGTATATAGGAAAAACAGTTTCCCTACCCCAACTAGAAAATCATCTACCCTACCCACAAGATGAGTGAAAGATACATCAGCTGGCTGCAGTATAACATGGTGGGTTGAAGGTCACCCAACCTCAATTGTCAAAACAGTGAGTATGTGAGTAGGTAAATACTAGCACCAAAATCACACAAACAGTTGAGATGATCAGAATTTCCTAAGGTGCAGGGAATAACAAAACTATAGGGGTCCTTTAATTTAGGTGGGATTTTCTTTTTGAGTACAACACTACACTCTTCAGTGAGGCTGTAAGTAGCAAATTCTTATAGGGTATTTTTTTTCGAAAATTTTTTATTAAGGGATTTCAGATAAGAATGGATTTGAATTAAGGCTTGAATGAATTGATTATTTACTTGAAGTTTGTAAAGGAGATAAGGAACTGAAGAAGTTTAGCCTTGGTGTTACTTTGTGGTTTCATCTTCTCAGGGAACGGGATGGGTGGGGAAAATTTTTTAATGACAGTAGGAATATCCCTCACCTCTTACTCAACTTTTTATTTTCCTTTATTCTTTTTATTTTTAGAAAAAATTTTAGATTGTTCTTAAGTTGATAAATTCGGATTTCCATCATTTTCAAGATTATTATGTGAATTTCCATCATGTGAACAAAGAATATTTTTATTTCCAGATTCAATCAAATTTTCATTTTGGGAATTTTCCAGGTTTTTCCGCAATAGTTTGAATATTCATCCTACTTATAGTTACAATCTCCATGGAATTATCTCTAAGGTTAAGCTCAGTGGTACTTGGAAGTCTTTCTTTTTCCCTAGAAGAAAAATCTCTAGCAAGTTGACCTAGCTGTGTTTCCTTGTTTTGTATTCTCACATCATTTTTCATTTTATCTGACTTATATTGATTTTTATGTTTGCTTAGATGAGTCAATATTAGATCAAGCTTAGAATACATTTTATTATCATTGTTTCCCCGTGCATTTGAAGACCCACCCCTTTTTTGATTTTGAAAGTTTGGTCTTGGCTGGTCAGAGTTATTAGGGGTAGTGGATTGTTTAATTAGGCCTTGATCTTTCCAGGACATATTTGGATGGTTCTTATAGCCTTGGTTGTAATTGTTTGAAAATGGATCTTCTTTAGGAGGAATTATAGGACCATAATTAAGAAAATTAGAATTATCTTGTTGTTGGTTTGACATGTAAAAGTTAGGACAAATGTTTTCAGTATAACCAAACATTCTACACTGTGAACACTATTATCTTAATGATTGATTGGTATTTTGACATCCATGTTGATTAAAAGTTTTTTTAGAGTTCTAGTTCAATAAATATTAAAGTTGGTTGGTGATTTCAGCAAGTTAAATTTGAGTTTCATTATTTGAACCAGTGTTTGGATTAACATTTCTATAGAATCTTTTTCATCTTTAATTTTTATGTTGTGAATTTAGGAAAAGATTACTGAAAATTTGTCTCAATTATTCATATATCTTGTCAGTATAGTTACCCCCAACGGCCTGATCATCTAGATTATGTCCAAAATAGGACAACCCTTCATAGAAGGTGTCTATGAGAAGGTGAGATGGGATTTGATGATGGGGAAACTTTCTAAGAATATCCCTAAATCTATACCAAGATTCATGAAAATCTTCTCCATACTCTGGATAAAAAATAGTTATTTTTGTTCTAAGTTCACCCTTAAGTCTTTGGGGATAAAATTTCATAATGAAAGAGTTGTACACTTGATCCCAATTTTCAAAAATGTTTTAATCTAGACTCAGAAACCAATTCGTAGTATTCCCTTTAAGATGAAATGGAATGACTCTCATTCTTAGCTCATTCTATATGAGTCCTAGAAGAGGTAGTTCCTGCACAATATTGTAGAAATTTCTAATGAAGGCTAGAGAGTCCTCATTAGGGAGCCCATTAAATATAGGGAGAAATGAAATGTGTGATTGTTTCAAATCATAGTGTATGGATCTAGGAATAATTCAAATGGACTATGGATTGCTTGAAACTTGAGGAAGTTGGAACTCCCTCATCCTAGTCCTTTTAACTTCATCTAAATGTTTTGGTTGATTTTGGAAGTTATTAGGTGCAGGAAATATCTCATATAGATTTTCCATTTCAAATTTTTTTTTCTTTCTTAGAGCAGTTAAGTGTTTATCTAATTTAGGGTTCAGGGGATCTAATATAACACTATAAGTTCTTGTGCTAATGCAAACAAAAGCAGACAATATTCAGCAGTAAGAAAATAGTAACAATTGAACAAGAAAAGAAGCATATTTTTTTTACAGTTTTCAAATTTTCTAAATTTTTAGAGGTTTTTTAAATTATTTTTTTAGTTTTTTTAGAAGTAATGGCTTATGCCCTCCTCGAAAACGACACCAAAAACCTGATGCTGAGCATCATTGAAGTCTGTAAATGTTTAATTATTTATATTCCTACTAACTATAGTATATTTGGAAACTAGGGTCAAACCCACATAGAAGGAAATTAAGACCACTATTCTTCTAAAAACATTCAAATAGACCCCACTGTTGTTACTGGTGGGGTAAATTTACTATTTTTTAAAAAATTTATTTTTTATTTTTTTATTAAAATTTACAAATGAAACACCACAATCATTTTGATTTATTGTTCTAAACTGTAATGAAACAAGAGACAGGCTAAAAATAGTAAGTAAAAAAGATATTAAAATGCTGATAAATGAACAATCAAGAGAAATACATCTGGGGAAAAACTTCATTCTACTGGTTTTGAAAATATTCCTTCTCACGATAGTGACTACAAATAGTACCACTAAAAAGGAGTGGTTTATTTCCCTCGCCAGAAGATAAATCACTCAAGATGATTAATCTTGGAGTTCTCCACAACAAGATTAAACAACTGTGAGAATTTTGATTTGAAAAAGGCGATAGAATGAACTCACCATAAATTTTGAAGTTTTCATTTCAATTTAAATGTTTAAAAACATTAATCCACAATAAAACTCATTGAATGATTATGGAGTTATGAGATTAAGTGCTAATGGTACGTTTCAATTAAATGCATTCAGAGATGATCTCGTCGATCAATTCTGATCACAGTTAAAATGATAGTGAGAAGGAAGAATAAAGAAAATCAACAGACTCAATT
Organism: Viscum album; assembly: GCA_963277665.1. Lineage (NCBI taxonomy): Eukaryota > Viridiplantae > Streptophyta > Magnoliopsida > Santalales > Viscaceae > Viscum > Viscum album. The sequence goes on from OY728130.1 coordinate 923,329,468, forward strand.
TTAACCCCGAATTGGAAGAATTATCCTAACACCATATCTATTACGTAAGAAGAAATCATTCAATTATAAGAATGAAATTTTTAATGAAAACGGAGGAAGAGATCTCCCACTTCAAGCCTGAATTGCTGCTGCACCTGGTCCTTGAATCTCTAGGGAGTGGTTCTCCAAGACACACTCCAAGAATTGTTAGATGTTCTCCCTCTACTCTTGACCGAAGTGTATCCACCAATGTATCGAATGAATGACCCCCCTCACAAATTCCCCCTTCTCTACTTTTGAATTTACTATCACCTACTGCATGTCACCCATTTTTTTCCACCGACATCAAGGTTCCCTCACTTGTGCACCGCATACGTGCATTTTTTCCCGACTAACATGTCACACTACTTTTTCCCTTGTAACTAAATCCCGGTGAGTTAGTTAAGTGAACCTGGATGTGTTTCCAACTCTTGCATGAACCTGCATAGTATAAAGCTTACAAAACAATTAAAACATAAAAGAAATTTAATTAAAAGATTAAAGTTATTTTTTAAATAAAAGTTATATTACATATAAAAAGTCAATTAATAAATAATTAAGTTGATAAATGTTATTTACTTAATTAAATATTATCATTAATGTTATTAATTTATTATTAAAACTTCAATTAGATAAATTTATTAAGTTTTTAAATTAAAATTATTTATTTGGTTATTTTATTAGTGTTAGTATTATTAACAATTAATTATCTTGACTTAATTATTTTTCTAAGTAAGTTTATTATTATTAAATATTTTATTTAATTTATTAACTTTATTATAATAATAATTATTTATAAAGTTAATTTATATTAAATTATTATTATTTATAAGTTAATATTATTTAAGTTATAAATAAATTCTATCTTATTAACTGATTTTATATCTTAATTTCATTTTATGACTAATAAATTATTTATAATTATTTTATATTATAATTATTATTAATTTATTATTGTTATTATTTATATTATTATTTTTTAATTAGGTTAATCCCTCCCCCTCTTCTACTCTACAGCGCCGCACAGAGGGGGTTAGGGATTCACTGCAATCCTCCATGGTGCTGGAGGGCCTATGCGAAGGCTTCTTCCAACTAGTCACCAACTATTGCGGTGGGTTATCTCCTGCGGTGGCGAGATCAAGTTAGGTTCGACTCCTCCCTCTAGCGTTTTGCTCATACAGGAAGTGTGTAGAAAACTTTGTCCTATGCAAAGGTCTATCTCCTTTAGCACCTGTTTGGTTATCTTTTAGTAAAAGAAAAGAAATGATTTCCTAATTCATAAAAGAAAATAAAAGAAAAGAAATGATTTCAATTTCTTTTCATTTTGTTTGGATGTGAAATTTAGTAAAAGAAAAGAAATGATTATAATTTCTCTCCATCTCATTTGGTGACAATTTTTAAAAGAAAAGAAAAGAAATGTTTTGATAACATGACAAAAATAACCTTTATTAAAAAATATGGTTTTCCAATATTCAATTGCTCCAAATAAAAAATGTTATAATCTTAAATATTATCTTTGATTATTAATTATATATATATATATATATATTTATTATAAAATATATTTTATTATATATATATATTAAAAATATTATATAAATATTTTTAAAAAATATTTATATACACATCTTTAATTATAAACATGTATTTTTTAATATATATTTATATAATTATAAATATATATTTATAAATATCTATATATAATTATATATAAATATATTTTCATAAATATATTTTTAAAAAATACAGTTTTCCAATACTTAATTATTTCAAATAAAAAAATTATAATTTTAAATTTTATGTTTTATTTTTATATCACGTCAATTATATATAAATTTAATTTTGAAAAATATATTAGCAATGATTATTTTATTTTATTTTTATATCATGTCAATTATTTATATAAATTATATATATAAATTATTAATTCAAGATAATCAAAATTTTCCATAATTAAAATTATTTATAATAATTTGTAATTATTACTTATAAATTAGTAGAAGTTATAAAAATAATTATTTATAAATCACGATTAATGAAATATTATGCACACAAAAATAATAATAATATTAATAATCACAAATACGATTATTTGTTTTAATATTAATTTTAAAAATAGTGAATATAATAAAATTTTTACAGTAGGATTATTTGTTTCCTTCAAAATCACCCCAATTTTGGGGTGATTTGAAACCTGCGTTCCGAGCGAAATGTTTCTCTCCATTTCTCTCAGTATGATTTCTCTTCTCATAATCTAACCCTACCAAACAACGGAAACCACTATGTTTATTTTCTTTTCGGCCCAAATATTCTGTGCCAAACGACCCATTAGGCATAGTGGCTGGGTGGAGGTGGATTCCTTCTTGCAACGTGGCGTGGGATCGGTCTCCCTCATCTTAGCTTCTCCCATAACTGATTCGGTGGCTCCGACCTTCACTTCTTGAAATAGCTCGACAAGATCGCAGAAACACCATCACACATGGTGAACCTACTTTTACCTAGATCTAGCATAACTCCCCTTTGATGATGGATTCCTCTGATTTTAATTGAAAAACAAATAACTGTGTTTTTTTAGATCTGTGTTAGGATATGAATCTGGTTCCTTAGGCGGATTCTCGAATTGCACCAGTGTGATTCCATGGTCTGGTGATGGACTTAGTGGTGAGAATCTGGTGAGATTGGAAGTGACGATGAAAGGTTTTAACGGAGGATTTTCAGACATGGCGCAAGAGGGCTCCTCTGATAAGGATGACTCGATCACAGTTCTCTTCCACGGTGACGCAAGAAGATGTGAAACTTGTGCAGAGGTTGTTGCAGTACCACAAAGTATGTGGTTCCATGGTGGAAAACAGTGGATGAAACTTGTTGTGCCAACGTTTTGGGTGAAACTATGAAGATACGGTGCGAGATGCAGTTGGGTGACACCGTGAAGGGCTGAGACCATGAGGGACGGTGCTAACGATGGAGTAGGGAAACGACAACGTTATGATACGACTGTGGTAAATGGTGGGAGGGGTTATGCGGTTTCAAAGCAGATGCGGTGCATGAAATTGTAGTGTGTGAGGTTACATCGTGTGAGGTTATGGTGCCATAGGAGAGAGTGAGAACCAGTGGGATAGCAGAAGGGAAATATCGGTGTCACTGTGTGAAGGGTTGAGACTGTGAGGAGAAAAAATGGTGAAAAAGATGGTTATGGTGGGAAGGAAAAGCGGTGATACAGATTGGAACCCATGAGACCATGATATCAAGGCGGTGCAGGGGAAACAATAGCATACTTTTTAAGACAGTAACGAGAGAGGGTTAGACCGGTGCCACCATGACTTTGGAATTAAACTGAAAACAACAAAGGAAAATTAAAAACAGATAAAAACTAAAATTAAAAACTAAACAAAATAATTAATTTAAAACTAAAAATTAATTAAAACAATTGAAATTTTAAGTACATCATAATCTTTAAAAAACTTATAAAACCATTTAAAACTTAAGTTAAATTATTTTTAACTTTAATTTATAAAACTTAAATTGTTACTAAACTAAGACTAAAATTAAAAACAACTAAATTAATTAAATTTAATATAAAATTTAAACACTTATATAACAAAGTTAAATTATTTAAAATAGTTACTGTAAAAAATTAAATTAATTATAGTATAAAGATAATTATTCGGTAATTATAAAATTATGTTAATTAATGAAATTTAATTTAAGATATTTAACAAGAGTAGTAAGTTTATAAAATTAAATTTATAATTAATGAATTATTAAAATACGGCTAATATTAAGATTATACTTCTTTAACTAATTAGTATTTAATACATGAAATTTTAAATTAAAAGTATATTATTTATATATAAAAGAATAAATAAATAAATAAATAATTAATTCTAAATTATCAAAAATTCAGACAAAAATCACCAAACTAAATAAAAGTTTATTAGACTATAAAGTTAAAGTAAGATATAAATTAACTATTTAAAATAATAAGAATAAAATTTTAATTAAAAAATTTATAAAATAATAGATTTAATTCTAAAAATGAAAAACTGCACTAAGTTAGCAAAAATTGTAATAATAATGAAATAAATCAATAAAAATCAATTATTTAGATATGAAAAAACTTGTGTTTTTGTAGCCACATCAATAGATCCCGTTGGGGTTCTTAGCAATAAACTCGGACGATGATGAATCAAGAAGATCATGCATCTCAAGGATAGGATCAGAGAGTTGAGGCAGGTCGTGTTTATGAAGTATATTAGACTCTAGGATTTGGTGGTGAGGGGATTCCGACTATTCGAGGCATATTCTTGATCACTTCTACATTGTATACCACTTTTTTTGATATCAATTATCCTCATTCCTTTATCTGTAAAAAATTTATTACTTGAATTGACTTACCAGTGAAGTTATATTTTGAGTTTCTTCCCCTCAATACCTCATTGGGAACTAAAGTGGACTATATTTTGTGATACACATAATGTCCTATGGTAAATGATGGTTATATAAATCTGTGGGATTTAATGATTATGGAGGTGATGAGATTTGATCTGATTCTTAACATGGATTGTCTGACCAATTTCTATGATCAAATTGATTGTTAACAGAGTTGGGTATCTTTTACTTCAAAAAGGGATAAAAGTTCATGATTACTAGTGAGTGGGATTTGGGAGCAGATATATGTGGTCTATACTTGAGCTAGCTTGAGATGATCAAAGATAAGATTACAAGATTGTCACTTTCAATAAGATCATTAGTAGTCCCCTCATCTTTTCCTCTAGTTATGAATCTCTACTAGGATGTCTTCCCAGATTACTTTACTGTAATTCCTCCTGATAGTGGTTTTGAGTTCGAGATAGAGCTCATTCTAGGTGTGTAACCAATTTTGATATCCCCTTATCATATGGAATCGACTTAGTTGAAGGAGATCAAGGTATAACTTGAGGACTTAGTGTAGATGGGATTTATAAGGCCGAGTACTTCATCGTGAGGAGAAACTATATTTTTTTCCAAGAAGGTGGATAATATTATTCAACTATACATAGATTACCATAAGCTGAATCTAGTGAGAGTGAAAGAAAAATCCTTTGCCTATGATTGAAAATCTCTTTGATCAGTTATGGGGATACCAGAGGTTCTCTAAGATTGATCACCAATCGACCTATCACTAGTTTCAGGTTGGATAGTAGGACATCCCAAAGATGGAATTTAGGAGTAGGTATGATCTATATAAGTACTTGGTGATTCCATTTGCATTGAATAATGTTCCAACAGTGTTCATGATTCTCATGAACAATATCTTCCACCCATATCTTGACCCGTTCATCATGATGTTCATTTATTAAATCCTCATATACTTCCCAACCCTAGATAAGTATTCTAGACATATCAAGATAGTCTTCAGTACACTTTGAACACATCATATTTATTCCATGTTGTTGAAGTGAAACTTTTTGATTTAGGATGTGAAATTCTTAGGGAATGTGGTTTCTGAGACCATTATATCTATAGATCTAGAGAAGTTTGAGGTAGTGATTTCAAGGACATGTCCCAATAATATGTTCGAGATCAGTATATTTCTAGGTTTATAAGGATACTACCAAAGTTTATTTCTAGAACTTATCTTGTTTATCAACACCCATGACTATGCTGACTAAGAATGGAGTAGAGTTTCAGTGGCCATGCCAACGTGAATAGTTATTTCATGAGATGAAAATGAGGTTTACTATAACTCTAGTTTTCATACTTCTATAGTTAATGATTGTTTATGATATGTATTGTGATTTATCAGGAGTTGGTTTGTGAGTGATAGGTTAATATTCAAGCTCAGTGTACTGAGTTGTTTGAAAAGAACCATCAAAGGTACTTATCAAGTATGAGAACTCATTTGAGGGGGAGAATTGTAACATTGTTTTTTTTCAATGTATGAGATATTTAAAGTTAATAAATTCACTAATCCTATGATGTTGTATCTTTTTTATAGTATTTTAGAGGCTGAACTTTAAGTTACAGGGGGTTTCAAGATGATAGTTTAAGGAATGGAGCTTAAGGGTAGTACAATGGATAAAAAATTCCACCAACTAGATGGAGTGGATTCACCAACCAAACGATGATACTGGTAGTGGAAATATAAAAATGTGAAACCCACTGGTCATCCAGTGAGGACCACTAGTTAGCTGGTGCACTCAATTTAAGGGTGCATTAAATCCACTACATGGGTTTTAATTTCACATAATTTGACACCTTTTTTAATACCCAATTCCATCCCAAACCTCTAAAATAAATTAGATACCTCCCCCTTTGACTCCTGACTCCTCTCATTTACATCCCTTTTATTATTTAATCTTGGACGGATCAGATGATACCTAAATGGTGAGTTTTTTATAGATCTACATAAAAAGTTTCATCCTTCTTGAGAGATGAGCATGGATCTATGTCAGTTTGGTGAATTCCATAAAGATATGATGACAAATTATTTATTTATTAAAATATTAGTGTTAGATCGATTTATTTTATGTATCTACATGATAAAATAAAGATCTACCATTGAATATAAAAATTTTATAGGTAAGTGTTTATAGATAATCTTTCTAGACCTGTTCTTGATGGGAAATTGATGATAAAACCTTAATCCACTGACGATTATTTGATATATTGGTGGAGATATCGATGTGTAAATAAAAAAACCCCTTTAAATGAGATAAAACTATCAATATCGGTGGATAGTTCAAGATATTTCATCATAGATCAATCATATTGAGTCTCTTATTTTCATGAATCTCTTTTCCATCGATGGATTGATGATGAATCGATTTTTGTTGGCTATACTCTAGTTTCTCTTCTAGAATCGATGAGGAATTCATAATCCCTTTATCAATTAACAAAGGGTCTAGTATATTGGAGACCTATAATTTAATATACCTTGGAATTAGTTTTTTTGGTGGACTCCTTAAGGTATGTGATTCTAGAACACCCTTCTTGACATAAAATCCTCTTAAGTATTCATTATAAACCTATTTATCGATAAACCGAGACTTGAATTATGCATCCTTGATATGTGAGATCCTTCTCCATGGGTGTGTGATGTGGTTCAGTATTCAATCCCTTGATGAATCTTGGTGTACATCATCAATAACCTTAATGTAGGAACTTCCATACCATTTTGGGATATTGTATACACCTATTGCCTTAGTATGATCCTCAAATTGTCTTGATTGTTTTATATGATAGATTGTGATCGTACAATATGATTAAAATGGGTAATTCTGATAGGTTATTTGTGACAGAGAAGAGACTCATTATAAATATTCCTTTAGAAATAGATTTTTCGGATGGAAATGGTTTTCCATCATAAATAAGTGTTATCTGCAATGGTATATGTTACCTATCACAAATACCTTTGGTGCGCATGCATTCCATTCCATAAGAAACATTATTTTTGATGGATAATAGCGATGGATTGTTTTACCCATTGCTATTTTCCATTACTCTATGACATTTTGTGATGTATTTCCTTATCCATTGCAAAAGGTCCTAGAAAATTAACTTTAGCGATGGAGAAAAATCCATCGTTAATAACCCATAGTAATTAAAAAAGAATGATATGCTTTATTCTACCCTCCTCCCAGTTAATTCCATTCACACATAGTTCCATTTCTCAACCATCAGACCCCCACCCCCTAAAAAAATATTCCATCATACTCAATTTCTTGTTTATTTGGGTGCATCTCACAGGTACAGGCTCATCTTCTCTACAATTTTGTTATTTTTGTGATTTTCCATTTGTAGAAATTAGTTTGGTCAAACTCTAATTAAAAAATATACTCAATTTTTATGATTTATTTGGTATTTGATGTTACTTTATGTTTTTTATTCCCTATTTGGGTGTATACAGGCTCCACATGAGTTTATTTCAATTGATTTTATGTTATTTCCTTATTTTTAACATTTATATTTAATAGATTTTTTTCTATTTGTTATTAATGGTTACTGCAAGTTTATTATTTTATTTTATTTTTGGAAATATGATTATTTGGGGAATTATTTATAGGGATTTCTAATATTGATAGAGTTTATATAAATATTTTTAATTGGTCAATTTTATTACATGGTTATGGGAATATAATTTTTGATGAATTATGATAATGCTTGGGTTATGGTAATGATGTTTGATTATTATATTATGATCGATTTTAATTTATTTAAAACATGTAAATATAGTTTTAAAAATGTTTGGATATATATATATATATATATATATATATATATTAACATGTGAATACACATATATAAACAATTTAAAGAAACATTTAATGTTTTTGATATATATATATATATATATATCTGTGTGTGTGTGTGTGTCTATTTATATATAGAATTGATTTGTATATTTGATTAAAAATGATATAAAAATATATTTTATGTATATATATTTGATTAATAAATCATGTAATATATATATATTTACATGTGAATATGAATATATAAAAATTAAAAAACATGTAAGGTTTTTGATATATATATATATATGTGTGTGTGTGTGTGTGTGTGTGTGTGTGTGTGTGTGTGTGTGTGTGTGTGTGTGTGTGTGTGTATGTATGTATAGATTTGATATGTATATTTATTTTAAAGAATGTGTAAAAATATATTTTCTGTATATATATTTGATTAAGAAATCATGTAATATATATATATATATTAACATGTGAATATACATATATAAATGTTTTAAAAAAATGTGTAAGGTTATATATATATATATATATGAATGAATGAATGTATAGATTTGATATCTATATTTGTTTAAAAATCATGTAAAAATACATTTGATGTATATATATTTGATTAATAAATTATGTAATATATATATATGTAATGTATGAAATAAATAGAAAATGAGTGTTTTACAAAAATGGCGAGAAATTAAATTTAAAGAAAATGTTTTAACAAAATGTTTTTTATAAGAATTTTTTTTTATAAAAAAAGTTATTAAAATTGGTTTAATGTAAAAGAAATAAATATTAAAAATAATTATATTTTATTAAAATCTTAATCACTAATAATTAGTAAAAATTATGTAATACCTTGTAAAAAATATTAAATATACAAAAAATTATTAAAAATTCACAATAATTAATTATTAGTAAAAAATTAGTAATGATTTAAATAATTTGAAATAATCATTAAATAATTTGTAGTAAATAATAATTAATTATAAAATATTAGTAATAATTAGCAAATGCTAGTGTTAATTACTAAATATTATTAATATTTTTTAAATTCCAGAAAATCACAATAAGTTGTAATGAATTGTAAAAGAAAATATATGAAATACTTGCAATTAATAAAAATTAGTAATATTTACTAAAAATTAAGTTATAGTTAATAAATAATTAGTATTACTTAATAAATAATTGTATCAATTAGTAAAAATTAAAAAATATTTGTAATAATTACAAAAAAATTGTAATACCCTGTAAAAAAATAAAACAAATTATATCAACTATTAAAAATTCACAATAATTAGTATAAATATAGTATTAATTTAAGTAATTAGTAATTATCATTAAATAATTTTTAGTAATTAATAAATACTAGTCACTATTAGAAATAATTAGTAAATGTTAGTATTAATTACTATATATTATTAGAAATTTGAAAATATTAGTAAATTTTGATAATTTTTTATAAATTGTATAAAAATATATATATGAAATATTAATTAGAGAAAATTAAAATATAATAATAATTTATAATTAGTCTCAATGAGTAATAATTATTCTTATTTCTTTTATTTTTATGGATAATTTTGGTCTCAGAAATTAGACACCAGAAGTTCCTTCATGTGAAACAAAGTATCCCAAATTTCATGAGAAGTTTTACATGTAGAAATTCTATTAAATTTCTTATCTCTTAAATAGAAATATAATGATTTAATGGATTTTCAATTTTTATTATAGGAAGTCTTGGTTGGGTCATCCTAAGTGATTCTATCAGTAGTAGGAATCTTATACTCATCTATAATTGAAGACCAAATTTCAAAACCCATACTTTCTAAATGCATTTTCATTTTAATTTTAAATTGATCATAATTGGTTCCATTAAAGATTAGTGGTCTATTTGTTACAGCACCTTCAAATATATTATCCATAATAAAGAACTACTTTGAAAGAGCTAGAAATTTAGAATTAACAAAAATTTACATATCTTTAAAGTACAACTAAAATCACAATTGAATAGGTTAAAAAACAAAGTCTTAAAACAACCTCTGATAGCAAATGTTGGTCGGATTAGAGTACTCAAGAGGGGTGGGGGGTGAATTGAGTATCTATTAAATTTTATGTTTGAAAAGGTTTCTTAAATATATTCCCCAATAAAAATAAATACATCCTAGTTAATCAAAGTAAAACGGTTATGAAAGTTTGACTATTTAAATAACTTCTCAAAAGATTGATTAATTCTCAGTAATCTTAATATCAATTATTAACAATACTTTTTAAGCTATTCTAGTAAGACAAAGCAATTATAACTTCTTTACAAGATTAACTATCAAATAAAGTTTAGTGATTTCTGAATTATATAGTAAAACAGAGAAAACTAAATCAAACAACACAGCAGATAAAAAATAAGTTGTCTAGTCTCAAGATGAGACCTAATCCACTCCATTTGGTTATTAACTGCCACCAAACAGTTTATATTAATAAACTTGATCCACACCCTAGATCGGGGTAAACAAAAGTACACAGGACTATCCAGGTCATACGACCTCTTCCACAGTTCTTCATGGGTATGAACTATCATGTCACACATGGAACTCTTCCACACTTATCTGTGGGAATAAACAAGTTTAAAAATATGTGAGAGGAAGGATATCTTGTATCCTCTAGTTTAATTTAGGAGCCGGTGTGTGTTTTCATACAGACACACACACTGATCAAAAGCTAAAAACAATACACAATAGAGAAAAAATGATGAGATAAAGTTAGAAGTTCTCTAAGTGTTAGTCTATGGAGCTCTACACTTCTAGGATAAAGCAGATGTAGGAATCAAGTCCTCTTGTGAGAAACAGAGTATCACAAGTCTGGTGCTCTGGTTCAGATCTGGCTCGTGTTCGTTGTGGAGTTTGTATTGTGAATATGTTCTCAACTACGATCAATAGTATCTCAACTTTTTGGATTCAATAATTCTTCGTGTATTCTTCAGATGTATTGAGTTACCTGTTTCAGTACTTTTCTCAGGAATGCTCGTGCTTTCATCGTTATCGCACACACTAATTTCTTTATCCTCTCCTTTTTTTTTCAGTCCACTATGTTCTTTTTATTCTTGGAGTTCATGTTTTGGAGCCGATATGATGCATGCATTCTTCACCTCGTACCTCGTACTATCAGGTGACATGCCTACAAAGAAACATTAATTATTTCAATGCATTTAAAATCTTCAAGTATGACTGTTAGAAATTAAATTGAAAAAAATAGATTAAGAAACTTTGTCACAGTCTGTTTGGAAACAGTGTCTCCATAAAACGGTGTCTCCTAGAAACAATTTATCCTTGAAATGGTGTCTCCTTGAAAAAATGTCTCCTTATTTACATTTGGGAAATGATACAGTCATGATGGCAAAATTTTATAGAGATCAGGAACCAGTAGTACAAATGCGGTGTTAGGATCACGATGTCTGGTCACAGTATCCGATTCACAGTGTCTGGTCATGGTATCTGATTCACAGTGTCTGGTCACGATGTCTGGTCACGGTGTCTGGTCATGGTGTCTAGTCATGGTGTCTGTTCATGGTGTCTGGTCACAGTGTCTGGTCACGGTGTTTGGTCACAGTGTCTGGGTCACGGTGTCTGGTCACAGTGTTTGGTCATAGTGACTAGGTTACGGTGTTTGGTCAATGTGTCTGGGTCACAGTTTCTCAGACTTATCCAAATATCTGTATACAGACTTAAACAGCGATATCCACAGATTAAATTAAACTTAATCATTCATAAAATTAATTAATTATAAAATAAAGTAAATATATTTTACACAAACAAACATGATTTTAGCAATTAAGATTTTGGACATGTTTATTTAAAGTATAAAGAAACCAACCATATATCCATAAGATTTGAGATAGATTAAATGAGATTAACAAGTTTTACAGAATGTATATGATTTTTGATCATGAAAACATGATTAACACATGAGGAGTCCAACAATGTTGTTTTTAATTATCTTGAATAATTTATGGTCTATGGTTAATAACATCCTAAGATCTCATGTTCAAGACACATGAGATATTTATATAAAAGAATTTTTTTATCATTTTTTATACAACCTAAGAAAATGATCTATTGATAGAGATTATATTACTTTCTCTGACCAGTATTACTTCTCCCATCAACCAGACTATATTTTAGCTCACGTATGGATGAATTGTACTCCTATGGATCTAAGAGACTTTTAGGAAGAGGTCATCATCTTTGCAACAAAATTAGTGGAGGCAGCTTGTCACACATAGGTTCAGGAGTCGTAAATTTGGTACACATCAACGAAATATGGTAAGTAATATTATTTATTAATGTATATATAATATAAATTTAGAATGTTTCTTATATTATTTAATCATCTACTGAACACTCTATTATGGATTTTAAAGTTTAATAGAAGCTGTACATAGATCCCCATATAGGACAAATTTTCAATGATAGACAACGCCAGATTGCGGTTAGTGTTTTTTAAAATTTTACTAATATTAAATTTATTATTATTCTAATTTCTAATTAAATTTGAAGGAAAAATATGATACTACAATTTTTAATTATTGAGAGATTCAATCCGTGTGTGTACTAGATGCCACTACAAGTCAGGTTTCAATGAGGGGACTTAGGTATGGGCAATTATGCATGGTGTTGAGAGAGGTTGGGTGACAGGTATTGGTTCATGACTAACACCAACTAGTTATTATGGTACATCTGTGATGTCATTGGTCAACTCAAAGGAATCTCTTACAGAGTCATCGTTGTCACATCCTGTACATTATGAGGAGTGGTTGAGATATCAGGATGAGATGATACAACATAAAAAAGATATAGGGAGGAAGATAATGAGTAACAATCAGAGACATGAAAATATTTTTGGGTATATGTGATAGCTTGCATGTGATGTTGGTATAGAGTTTCCTAACACTAACCCTTAGAGTGATCTTCCTCCACCTGATATGAGTTGATGCTCATTTTTTATGACTATAATGTATTTTGGGTTTAAAAACATATTATGTGTTAAATGATGTTATAATATAACACTTTTTTTATTATATATATACATATATTAATTTTTTTATAATTTTTTATTATTTTATAAAAAATAGAAATTTAGAAGGATTATTGTATCCAATGTAATTGGGTTTTTAGAAATTTTATTGGAATTATTTTGGATGTATTCATAGATTGTCACAAATAATTATTATTTGTGATGGGAAATTTTAATAATTTATTTAAATAATTTTATAACTATTATTTTCAATGGATGATTCATCTATCATAACTAATTTTTATTTGTGATGGGATATCACAAAAAACCATAATTGTGGTTTTGTTTTCTATATTGTGAAATTAGTGATGGATTCTATTCACAAAAGTTCATTTGATATGGGAATCCATCACTAATGTGCCATCACAAAAGATTAAAACTTTACTAGTGGTATGTGGGTGTGTGTGTGTGTATCCAGTGAGACCTACTTATGATGATTAATGCAATGAGTATGCTTTTGTATCTTATTTATTCATTTTTTATATTGATCACATGTATTTTATTTTGATACTATTTTCTCATTGATTATATGTTATGATTTTATTTGTATGCTCTACCCTATTATGCGTGTTTCCATTCCTTTAGAGGTATTGTTCTTAGTTCTTGAAATAGGTGGACCATTGTGACATGGTTACCCCTTAAATGGAGAGTTCACATGACTTACGACAATGAATATGGAGATGGGATCAATGTTGGGAAATGATGATGCCTCATGGATACCATGTGATTCACTCGATGCCTAGTGGATTATAACAAGAATGTTTACTCAAGGCCTAGTGGATGCCGAGTTGCACAATCACTCAATGCCTAGTGGATTATGATATAATTACTCACTTGATGACTAGTGGATGTTTAGTAGCTAGTTCACATGAGGCCAAGTAGTATGTTTATAAGCATTGTGGAAACTTCCTGATTACTTCAGTTATCTTGATATTACATATGGCATAAGGATAAAATAGGTATGGTTTGGGCTCGTGATGTCTTGGTTAGTATATGGGTGCTCGATATATGATTATTTATTATTATTTTTTCATATTTATTATTATCATGGAATACACTAATTATACATGTGAACATTTATTAATGACATGTTGGTGGGGTCCTATTGGGTTTCATTACTCACTCCCTGCACCAACATCTCAATGCGTATGTAGACTTCATGTATAGGGATTCAGGTAAGGCCAAGAGTACTATGGAATATAGTTTACCCAAGGATCATGGTGCTGGTGGAAGGTCTAGGATAGACTTTGGATGATACCATAGTTTTATTTATTTATTTTCCTATACTTATACTCTGGTTTTTATTGCCACTTTGGGAGGCCATTTATTTATTTATATAACATCTGTTCCATATACTACTACATTAAATATTTTATATTATGATTGATATTCTAACTGATATATTTTAGTTTAGATTTACATTATTTGTGCAAGGATATAATACAGAGGGTATAGTCTCCTCCCTAATGGAGTTCAGACTGTTGCTTCTAGTTGGTAGCCTCATTCATATGGGGAGGTGCGTATGAGGTCATGTGACTATCTAGAACAAACCTAGTGGTTTGGGTTAGGGAATTATAGTATATTAATCCCATTTAATTTTTATGGCATTATGCTTCATCTTTGTCTTATTAACTCATCCTTTAGATAAATTTTATGTGATTTTGGAAATGGATTTTCTTTCTTCACATAAACAACATATTAATTACCAAATTAGGGAAATCACATCTCAAATAAACATAGGATCATATATCAGTGTACGGATGGCTATGAGATCTCTTGAAATAATAATTCAATTATAGGACTTATGATACCTAATCACGAGGGATGTTTATCTCAAATGATTATATAAAAATTCAATATTAGGATTGACCTATTCTGAGGAAAAAAATATGTTTCCTAAGTTTGTAATGTTCATATCTCTATAGAAGTTGTATCATGGGCTATTTCAGTCTTTTGGATATCCTTAGATATTTCCATTAGTGGTTGATAATTAAAATTTTAAGGATGCAATTTATTTAAGTGGGGAGAATGTAACAACCTATGATTTTACTCTATATATCCCTTTAAATAAACATTGTGCCAATAGCTTGTTCTACACAAAAACCAAACTAAAATGAGGCACTATATATTAGATGAATACTACTAAAAATTATAGGAATAATAAAACCTATAGTAAATAAAAATACATTAATCAACTAAAAATTCACACTTTTACATGAAAAATAATTATTATGATATAATATTAAAAATGATTTTTCTTTCTCGAATATTTTTTAAAGTACTATATATTTTCTCCTAATAGATTAAATTTACCCCTCAAAATATTATTATATATAAAATAATATATTAAAATTAATTAAATTTTAAGTTGATATGAAATAATATTAAAAATACTTAATGTTTATAAATGCTAATTTTTAATGAAGCATGTTTTTATTTATATTTTTTATTTTTATTTAAAATTTAAAATTACAAATTTTGGAATTTTAATTTTTAAAAATTATCTTAAATTTTAAATCCGTAATTTTCAAAATCTATTAGGGTTAATTTTTGATATATTTTTTTGAAAATATTGATTTTTTAGTGAATAGTGAAAAATATTTATTTTACAAATACTATCACTTTTATGAAATTATAATAATGAATGAATGAATTAAAATTTTATAAAACCTTTTTGATATATAATATATATATACATATCAATTAAAATAAATAATTTAAAAATACTATGTTGAATTTATAAAACTCATGATTAAAATTTTGGCAACATACATAATATTTTACTCTAATAAAAACTATTTGTGGTCTGTTTCATTTAATTACGTATCCAAAAGGTAGGAATTTTGTTTTTGATTTTTTTTAAAGACACATAAATATTATTTTTAAACCAATTATTTTCATATAAATCAATAACATTTAAAATTATATCATAAACATAATTTTTATGCTTAAAAATACAGTTTTTCTAAATACAGGTTCTTACGTGTTATATGAGACAATGTTAAAATTAAATTTTATTATACAAATAAATTTTATTTTATAGAATAGGTTAAATATTTGGAACCATTAGGTATAAATTATGTAATAATGAACATTTTATTTTTAGTCATTAAAACTAAATTACTGTGGTAAAAATTAATTACTATGGTAATAAAAAATAGTAATAGTGACAAATAAAAGAGTAAAAGATATTAAAAAATGTTTTAAAATTAATGTTTGAGTTATTTTTGACCTTAAATTATTCTCCACATAATTATTGCCCACTTTTAATCCACTTTCCATGTGAAACATGTGCCCTTTTTTATTAAGAGGTTATATTAACAACAATGCCATTCCCTTCAACTATAAAAAGAGCTCAACTCCTCCCAATTTATTCACTCATTATAAATAATTATTATTGGTTAGAGTGAGTATCTCAAGAGGGGGTTAATTGAGTACCCAATAAAAAAATTCTATCTAAAATTGATTATTTTTAAATCCTTAAAATGTTTAAATACGACCCGGTTTATCCAAATACGTAGTATGATATAGATCTCAATATTTCTAAAAATTTATCAAAATATTCATTCAAACTTGGATGAATAATATAAAATATTATTGGATCCTTTGATATCAATTTACTTGATCATTATATTAACACAAATTAAGATAGAATATAAAAGTGTATGTTTTGTTTACAGTTAAAACAATGATCAGTTTTAAAGAAGAAATAAAGTAAAACAAAATTAAAGAAGACAAAGAAAGAATAAATAGAAGAGTTTAAGTCTCAAGTCAATACTTAGTCCTCTCCAATTGGTTATCACCCACCACCAAGTAGTTTATATAAAATAAACAAGAGGATCCACAACCTGGATTGGGTTTTACAATAATTTACAACAGTCCAAGCCACACATGACCTCTTCCACAGTTATACATCGGAGAAAAACTAAACATGCCACACAAGGACTTCTACCACTCTTATATATGGGAGAAAAAATATGATTTTTTTTGAGAATATATCGAGTGTCTTCCAGTTTAGCACATGAAATAGTGTGCCTTTGAAAAGACAAAGTATGCACACACACACTACTCAAAATGTGATAAAAATGAACATAAAATAGAAATATAAAAGTGTAGAGTTTAGGAATGATAGATCTATTGTAATTCAGCTTGTGAATCTTGATTTCATTTTTCAATTAATCTTGATTTGGGGTCTCTTGAAAAATTTAGGAAAATAGAGTGTCACAAACTCTTGTTCTTTCATTGGAGGAAGACACAAAATGTGATTGTTTAGTTAATATTCCTGTCGAATGTTTTTAGTAGGTGATCTCTATATGTGTTCAAGAAGTTTAAGCTCTCAACTTTATATTGATTCACTTCATCTAATATTTCATCTCATCTCGCTATTTTTCATAATGGAGTGTGGTGAACCTTTATCAATAGAAATAAAGAGAATATCGGGATCAACTTCTTCTTCATACTACACATTTTTACACTCTCTTCAATGAGTTCTATCAAGAATTTATGATACAATCCTTAAAATAGAAAATGGATTTCATTTCAATAAGTATAGATATTATAATAAAGTAATTACAAAATATAAGTTAAGAAAAGAAAATACGTGGTGTCTTAGACTGGGGGTGTCTTAATTTTTGACAGTTTCATGCTCTGACATTATTATTTTCTAGTAGTATGAAACTGATAGTGTCTTAGACTTACCCAAATTTCCACTATCCTGGAGGTGAATCAACTATAGTTGTATGGTCTTACAATGTGTGGTCTGAAGGTATGTTATACTTAGCCAAAATTCTATTTTGGAAGTATGACATTGATGTTGCCTCATCTGGAGGTATGTCATACTTAGCCAAATTTTCATTCTAGTGGCATGGCATCCTGATATTATGTCAACTAATGGTGTCTCAGACATTGTCAATATTTCATTACAATGATACAACATTTTGGCGGTGTGATATCCTAGATGTATCTCGTACTTAGTGAGATTTTTTTGTGATGGAGGTGAGTCATGGACAATGGTGTCTCGAGTTGGCAATCCCAAACTCAATGGTATCTTGTACTTAGACAATTTTATCACCTATCT
Organism: Viscum album; assembly: GCA_963277665.1. Classification (NCBI taxonomy): domain Eukaryota; kingdom Viridiplantae; phylum Streptophyta; class Magnoliopsida; order Santalales; family Viscaceae; genus Viscum; species Viscum album. The sequence continues at coordinate 923,347,849 of OY728130.1, forward strand.
TAGAATATAAATAACTTACAGAGAAACATGAAAATCATTAATATCATTAGAATCATGATTTTGTGATCATTAAAACTTGGAGGTCAAAAATATCCCCATGTTTGATTATTCCAAATCATGGCATCAAAAGTATTAGAAAAGTTTAAACATGATAGATAAGGTAGTATAAATTAGAATATAGCATTCCTAGTAAGCACAGATGGTATCATAGTAAAATTAGAAAAGATAAAGTATCAAAGGTAAGTATCATGAATAGAAAGATTAAAAATAGATAATATCAAAGATAACAAAGAAATAATTATGTAATAAATCAATGATTCCATAAATTTCTCAATATTTGATAAAAATTATACCCCTTTTGGGATTATAAAAAAAGAAAATTAAAGTAGAGTAAATATAGTAAAGAAAATAAAATTAAACATAAAGAATAAGATATATAAGAAGAATTCAAAAAGATTACCAAAACTTTATTACAACCCAATCCCCATCAATAAAAAGTTTTCTAAGATAACAAAAAAATCTTGAAGATTTAGCTGAGGGGTCCATTAGTTATTTACCTTTAGACTTGGATTCTTCTGTACCATATCTGAGGTAGCAGGGTCATCTTGAGTTAAGATAGATGGAACACCAGATGAGAGTCTAGCTATAGTCCGAGTATGATCTTACACAATAACAACTAGATGGAGGTGTCTCAAATATTGAGTAAGAGACATTGGAAAAGGTTGGAATTGGGTACGCAAAGGAGATAAATGATATCTAGATACTCCTAGCCTGAGATACAAATGAGTAATTAGAACTTATTCCCAAAAAACAAATGCTTGTCCATGAACCTGAATAAAATAACTCATGAGATTTATAATATCCATTATTATTTTTCCACCTCTTTCCATTTCACTAAGGAAACCAGATTTCTCTTCCATGAAATGGTTCAATACAAGAGTCATCTCCTTGGGTTGTCTCATTTTTTCTTTGAAATCCCGAGTCAAAGAAGGTATCCTTAAGTTTTCATCCAAGAATTTGAAATTGGCATCTATTTCATTCTTGGTATTAATATGAGATATATAATATCTAATTTCCTTGGGAATGGTTTCTCGATCATCTTTCATGTCATGGGAATAGTTAGTAATAAACTTGAAAACATGATCTAAATTATACTGAATTTTTCTCAAGGTCTCTTGGGGATGATCAACAACACTTTTGGAAGCACTGGATGGAGTATCTCTTAGCTCATCTCTGATGATAAATCTTAATTAATCAATATCAAACATTAGAGGAGGAGGAGAAGTAGAAATAGAAGTATATGAATATGTATCCTCAATAATTTTTAGGATTCTATTCATGGAGGCTTTAAAATAAGATCTCATTTCTTCAATCAAATACTTGAGGGATTATAATTCACCACTTATCCACTAATTATCAATCTATATCTCATAAATGTTATGCATTATCTTTGGTTATATATGTTTAATAACTAACTCAAAAATGTATCTTTCACCTTTATCATAGATGAAATTATCTTGAGGAGTTATATTCTTTAACTTCAAAGAAAAATCAAACATCAATATTCTACCAAAGGCATCCAAGTCACATTTAGTGCTATATTAACTGGAACAGAAAAAGGTAATGGAGAAAGTGTAGGTGTAGGTGTTCTAACTTAAGTGAAAGTTTATAAACTCCCATCAAAATCTACTTGATATATCAAGGAACCCTTAGGATATCCTTCAAACTGAACCTCAAGTCTATCATGCTTTGGTAAAATTCTTATAACACTGGATTAATTTCCACATTCTTCAAACATGGGATCAACCCAACTCCTAGAAACCTTAGAAACTACTAGAGAAGTGGTACGAGGAACCATAAATAGTAGTTACAACCAACAATATCTCAAAATTTATGATAATATCTTAACTCTGTCTAACTAAAAACTGTACAATAGGTGTAGGAATTTTTTTTAATTTTTGAGCATTTGAGCTCTAAGAAATAGCACTAACAGACTCAACTTTTAACTGTGCACTTATAGTATGTGCATCTATCTTTTGAACATCCTTTTATTGAACAACATCAATGGAGTCACCTTCCACATTATTAACTACTAGATTCATATGAAAATTTAAATAAATTAACCGTTCATTCCCAAATTCTTCCTCAATAAAGTCCTTTTTCTCTTATTTAGTTACACGCTTTTCCACAATAGCTATAACTCCCATTTTCTGAACCATAGAAGAATCAGATATTGCTTGACTAGTGGTAAAAGAACTGGACTCAACTTCATCAATAATTATATCTTCATGAAAAATTTCAATAGATAGGGATTTCTCTCCCTCAACAATTTCATCCTAAATCTCTAGAGGCTTCTACACTTCCTTCATCTTAATTTGGACACTATCAATATTAGGGTCAAAATCATCTCCATCATCACTTCCACTACCATATTAATCTTTGTTTACTTTTTCACCATTTTAATCTTCCTCTTCTTAATCATTATCTTCGTCATCAACTTCAGAGGATTTGAAACTCTTATACTACTCCTCTCTAGATACCTCAGTCTCTTTTTCATCACTTTTTACTAAATTGTATCTTTTTGGAAACCTCTTAGGTGGACTAGGAGCTCCAAAAGTAATGTGATAATATTTAAGAGACAAATCAAGGCCACTCTCTACACCAATAGATAGTTCATTTTCCTATTATTTAGAAAAATATTATTCTTTATCCACATCAGAGTATACAACTACTTCATCATGCATCAAGCCTAGATCAACTTAATCCTTTGGTCTTGTTGGATGATCAACTAGAATATACTCAATATATAATTTCTCATAATCTTCAATCCACTATTTCCTCTTCTGGTTCTAGCTAATTTTAATTCTTGAACAAGAATAACATGTAATATATAAACGACTGCAATATATACTAGACTCTTCATCCCTACCTACTTGGCCCTTAGCCTTCAATATAGTAGAAATCATCTCCGAGTAGATCAAATAATTAGATCTTGAGGATGGATTGGTTATCTCACACATATGCACTATGATATATCTATAAAGATTAATCTTGTGAACTTTTTTCATAAGAGATAAAAGATATAAATCTTGATACCTTAAAGTTGAAAATCACCATTTATTGGAAAAAACATGTGCTGTGAGAACTTAAAGAGTAGCCAACATTCTCCATCTAGATCTGAGTCAAAAAGCCTTCTAGTTGTGCTATCTCCTGTCATTATCACAAGAGAGTCCTCATACACAAACAAATCACTATATTATGGAATTATATTATGGTAGTCATAAAAAATTACATCATTAGGAACACAAAAACTCACAGTCTATTTCTTTGATGAAAAACCAAATACATGTCCTTCCACACGACTTCTTATTTAATATTCACCATCTCCATCAAACACAAACTCTACATGATGATAAAACTCATAGACAAAGTTAGGGTAGAAATGACATTTTTTTGGAGAAACCCTCTCTAACCACACCTGATTCTGGAGTACTTTGAGTACTAGAGGCTTATTAGATAACAACCACTTTTATTCAAATTCCTTTTCTAGTATAAAAAATATGTTATAAAGCTCAGGGTTGACTGGAGAAACTAGAGCAGGTGCACTTGAATATTTCTTATTCATTGAAGATAAATACTTAGATGGAGAAATAAAAAAAGTATGATTCATTATCAGAATACTAACAGGTTCCTCAAGATCGGTCAAGATTATAAAAAGGTTTGAAAAGCAGGAGGAAATGGGTTGTACTAGGCTTGAGAGATAAAGACAAAGGAGTATCGTACATGGCTCAATGTAATTTGGGAATAAATATTATTCCATTTTGATATCATTCGAGATTTTAGTTATTATAAAATTGAAATAATACTTGAAATAAAATTCAAAATTGAGTAAAAACATGCACCATGTTACAACAATAAAATAAACCAAGAAATAAATCGACAGTTCAAAATATCATAAAAGAAAAAAAAATTCAAAGGCATAAAAGTAAAGGCATAACATAGAAAAGTTATGGCAATCCAATAACATGAAAATCCAATGCCATGAAAAACAAATGGCATGAAAATACAATGGCATGACAAGTCAACAACGTGTCACTACAACGGTGTATTAATCATAATGGTGTGTCAATAACCATGGTATGTCATAATAATAGCATGTCAATCACAGTGGTATGTCATTAAAATGGAATGTTAATAACAAATTATACTTAACCAAAATCTATCATTACTAATTCATGTTTGATATAATTTATTCTCTCTAAATTAAAAGTCCTAGTAAATATATCTAATAACTTATGTTATGTTCTGATAAATTCAAGAGTGATATATCCTTTTTGAAAATGGTATCTAAAAAAGTGATGTCTTATATCAATATGTTTTTTCTAAGAATGTGAAATAGGATTCCTAGAAATATTTATTGCACTTGTATTGTCACAGTTTATGGGGGAATGTCATAATTGATATCCATAGTCTAGTAGAGTGTGTTTCATCCAAATATTTTTGCACAATAACTACCTATAGCTATGTACTTAGCTTTATCAGTAGAACATGAAACAAAATATTTCATTTTAATACACCGTGAAACTAGAGACTTGCGTCAAAAGTGGCATGTTATAGAGGTAGTTTTTCTATCTAACATTCATCCCCCAAAATTAGCAATAGAATAATTGACTAAATGAAATGATTGTACTCTAGGGTATAATGAACCTAAGCAGGTTGTATACTTGACGTATTTAAAAATTCTTTTAATAGAAACAAGGTGTGACTCTTTTATATTTTCTTGAAATTGAGCACACATAAACACACTAAACATAATATTTTATCAGTTAGAAGTCAAGTAGAGAAGACTACCAATCAAAACACTATAACTAGCTTGATCAACTATTTTCCAAGATTTATCAAGATCCAATTTATAGGTGGTACTCATAGAAGTATCACTACTCTTAGTGCTATCCAAGTTAAAAAGTTATAGAATATCTTTTGTATACTTAATTTGATTTAAAAGAATTCATTCCTTATTTTGAAAAATATAAAATCCAAGAAATACTTCTTTTCACCCATTAAAATAATTTCAAATTCATTTTTCATCATTTTTGAAAAACAATTAAATAAATAATTTCTTACATATCCAAAAATAATATCATCAACATATATTTTTACTACTAATACATATTTTGTAATTATCTTTATTGAAGGAGTAGGATCAACTATTCCTTTTAAAAATACTTTTGAAATCATAAAATTGATAATACTATCATACCAAGATCTAACAACTTATTTTAAACCATATAAATCCTTCGATAATTTAAAAACATTATTTGGAAAAAGAGGGTTTTGAATACCCGGGGGTTTTCAACAAAAATATCCTCAAATATAAAACCATTTAATAATGCACCCTTGACATCCATTTGATAAATCTTGAAGTCTAAATGTACTACAAAATCTAGTAGGATTCTTATGGATTCAATTATGTCCACCAGAGAAGAGGTTTCCTCATACTCTATACCTTCTTATTGACTATAACCTTGTGCAAAAAGTCTATCCTTGTTTAAAACTATTGTTCCTGACTCATCAACTTTATTCCTAAACACCCATTTAGGTATAATATTCAAGGTTTCCATGGTTCTATCTAAAATTTACTACAATTTGTTTCTTTCAAACCAATTTAATTCTTCTTTCATAGATATTAACCATAATTCATTATTAATTGATTCATTGAGGTTCTTAGGTTCAATCTAACACAATTAATATTTATGTTCAACCTCATTTCTAATAGAAGATCTAGTTTTTGTTCCTCTATTCATATCATCTACAACTACATCTAAAGGATGGTAATTAATGGTTATAACATCTCTAGAGAAAGAGGGACTATTCACTCTAGGATTTTCAGGTTTAGGTTTTGGAAGTTCTATAAATTCTTTAGAATTGGATTATTTTTCTGCATGTTTTATAATAGAGTCTAATGTTTTAGAATTTAAATTCAGATAAAATAAATTATCATCAAGGATTTATAAGGAAGTATTAGGATCATGTGGATCAGTTTCATTGAACTTAACATGGATTGATTCTTCTACAGTTTTTTGTTTTCTTATTGAAAACATTATAGGCTTTTCTAGAGATTGAATAACCAAGGAATATCCCTTCATCACTTTTGGAAGAATTATTTTCTAAATTATACTTATTGTTAAGAATAAATACACTATAATAAAAAACTATAATGTAATTAACCTTAGATTTCTTATTGTTTAATAGCTCATAAGGGGTCTTCTTAAGGATAGGTCTCATCAAAACTCTACTAATGATGCAGCGGACTGTATTGATAGCTTCTACCCAAAAATAGATAGGAAGGTCATACCCATTCAACATGGTTTGGGCTATATCATTTAAATTTATATTTATCCTTTCAAAAACTCCATTATTTTGGGGTGTCCCAAGAGCATAGAAGTTATGAGTGTATACTTTTTGTTAGAAAAAGGATTCCAAATCATTATTTTTAAACTCACAACCATGATAAATTCTTAATGTATTAATCATAAGTCAACTAAAATTTTCTACAAACTTAGTATACTTGGTAATGTAAGATAAAGCTACACGTTTGTGAGATATAAATTATACCCAAGTATACCTAGAATAGTCATCTACAATAACTAAAACATAGTGCTTCCCATTTATACTTGAAACTATAGAAGGTCTAAACAAATCCAAGTGAACCAACTCAAGGGTTTGAGAAGTTGAAACTTATTTCATTAATTTAAAAGAAACTTTGTACTATTTTCCTTTTTAATAGGGGTGACAGAATTTATCAGTTGGGATCTCAAGCTTAGGTAGATCCCTAACTAACCCTTTTCTAGTTAGCTTCCTAAGTGAGTGAATGTTGCAATGGTCTAGTCTTCTATTCCTAATCTATGTCTCTTTATGAAAGGCACTTAATCATGAAACATTTTTTAGATATAAAAGAATTTATATCTACTACAAAAACATTGTAATTTCTCAAAGTGGTAAAAACTAAACTATTTTTAGAATTAAAAAAATTTAAATCATCATTATCAAACCTAACATAAAAAACTAACATCACACAACTGAGAAATGATTAGCATATAATGCTCAATTCTTAGCCTGTACCTAAGTGGTAAAGGCTCATGCTTGGCATCCAAGAGGTTATGGGATAAATCCCTATTGGGAACATGTACTATTTAGTACTATATAGGTGGTGACTCAGGTAGTGATATAGGCGGTGACATAGATGATGATGTAGGCATAACGCAGGAGTGGTGATGCTGGTAGGAAGATGCACTCGGATTTCAGGCCATGTAATGGGCTTCATGCCCACTGGTCCGATGTACCATGTATTAAATAAATAAGGCTTAATGGGAGGGATATTATCTTAGGGGTGCAATGGCTTACCTTTCTGTATTGTGTGTATGTGTGTTTTAATGTAATTATACCTCCAAGAATCTAATATAAATAATACTTTATAAATTAAAACTTAATTTTTTTTTCCAATCAATCATAGGCCTATGATCTTTCCCTTAGAATTACCACCATAGGTGACATGGCCACCATAAAACTTTATGAGGCTCTTGAAGCACAAATAATATCCTCTAATATACCTTAAAAACCACTGTCCAAGTACCATATACTTATACTGAAGGTATTCAATCATTTTTCCTACAAAAAAAAAATTTAAACAAGAAATTATTTTGGTACCCAAATCTATTTGGGTCAAAAAATGTCAGTAATAAAAACTTTGGGAACCAACATTTTCATAATGGGTTTCCTATAAAAAAATTGTAAGATTTTAGAAATAAAAACCTTTCTAGGTCTTTTTGAAAAATTATTAACATAAGATATTTTTGGTTTGTGTTTAGGAACAAAAATTCTCTTAGATATTCTTCTATGTCCAGGATCATATCCTATTCCGGTAACATATTCTGGTATAACTAGTTTTCACACAATTTTTGTGAGTGTATCTATACCATTTACAAATTTTTCAAGATATTTCTTTAATTTATTATTTGACAGTTTATCTTTAGTGTTTTCTTTTATTAATAAAAAATTATTCTTTTTTTTTCTATAGACAGTTTAGATTTTAAATTTACAGTTAGAGTGTGCTTCCTTTTAAGACTTTTATACTTATACTTTAATTCATTAAAGGTGACCTCTAACATGTTTTAGTATTCAAGTAATTTATCATTTGACATGTTATCATCATGATGTTATTCATTTTTATAATTATTAGACTCATGTATAGGAAAAATATTTTAAATAGTAGGTAAATCAAGTACCTCACTAACTTTAGTCATGAAACACATATTAGCTCTGTATGGAATTTCTGTAGGTGATAAATCAGTGTAACTGGAGATATCCTCTGAAGCACTCTATATTTCCTTCATGGAATTTTTTTATCTTCTAAACTTGTCCTCATATTTCATTTTTTACTTTAACTTTGGAAAGTCAAATTTTATGTTTCCTTTCATTTTATATTCATAGCTGACAACTTTCTTTGGATCATCATCTATCTTCTAATATTTCTTCTAGTATCCTCTGTTGTCATATTTTTATTTACAGTTTGATTTTCTATAGAAATTTTTCTTCCTATACAACTGTTTAAATAATTTGTTAAGGTGATCTATCTCCTCATAACTAATAGAAGGTGATTCACTATCATTGTAACTATAAGCTTGTTCTTTCTCCTTTTCTTTTTTACTTTTTTTTTCTAGGGGTAGTAGTATTGAAAGATACTAGAATTATTTTATGATCCTCATATTCTTCATAGTTTAATTTTAATTTCTCTTCATACATCATAATATTTTTAATAAACTCCTTCACAAGTTGTATACTTATGTCACATGATTCTTTAATTGAAACTGATGTTTCACTCTATCTTGCTAGTAAGCATCTCAACAATCTCAAAATTTGATCCTTATTTGATAATTTTTTTCCATGTGAGCTCATTATTTTGAAAATCTCATTGAACTTGAGATACATGTTAGAAATTGGTTCACCATGCTTCATCTTAAAATTAACATATTTAATAGTATGAGTATTAAGCTTCATCTCTTTAACATTTGATGTTCCCCCATGGGAAAAAATAGAGTGTCCCAAATTTCCAATGTCATTTTACATGTTGAAATTCTATTGAACTCTTCATCTCATAATTCAAATTAAATTGAATTCATATCTTTACAATTATTATTGTAATCTAAATTTGTTTCATCATAATGACTAATTCTAATAGTAGCATGTATAATATATCTAGTTTCTATAGCAGACTAAATATTAAAACCAATTCTCTCTATGAATTGTTATTTTAATCTTCCATTGGGTATAATTTGTACCATTAAACAAAGGCGTTCTATTAGTATCATATCCTTATTGATTATTATCCATTTAAATAACTTAATTTAGAAATGAATTAAATTTAAGATCTTTAAAGTACAACTAAAATCATAGTTGAATAGAATTTTAAAACTTTAATACTAAAGAGTAAAACCCCTGATACCAAATATTGGTCAGAGTGTGTATCTCAATAGTGTGTGAATTGAGTACCTAATAATTTTTTTTCCTAAAATGGATTATTTTGAAATACCCAAAATGTTTAAATACAACCCAATTTATCAAAATACGTAGTATGATATAGATCTCAATATTTCTAAATATTTATCTAAATATTGATTAGGTATTAGATGAATAATAAAAAATATTATTGGATCATTTTAAATCAATTTACTTGATGAAAATACTATAAGAAAAAAAATTATGTTAGAAAATAAAATTATATATTTTTTTATAGTTAAAATAATGATCAGTTTTAAAAGAAGAAATAAAGTAAAAAAATTAAAGTACACAATGAAAAGAATGAATAAAATATGTTTGGTCTCAAGTTTAGACTTATTCCTCTCCACTTGGTGATTAACCGCCACCAAAAAATTTGTATAAAATCAAAAAGATGATACACAACCTAGATCAGGTATTAAAATAGTTTACAACTGTCCAGATAACACAGTAACTCTTCCATAGTTATACATGGGAGAAAAACTAAACAGGCCACATAAGGACCACTACTATGGAATCCCACCTTTATATTACATAACTTTTTATTTCATTTTACAAATAGTAGATCTTTAAAGTCTAGTGTCTTGGAAAGAAGGTACATAATACAAGAAAACATATAAATTTATTTTAATCCCCAGGAAAATATTCTTGAAAAGTTCATCCTAAGTACACTTTCTGCATCTCATAACCTAAAGACATACATCAAAGGAAATGGTGAGCAGAAGGCCCGGTAAGGAAATTAAGTGAAACAGTTTACATGTGAACTTGAGTGATATCAATAAGAACATGGGGAATATCATAAAGGGATGATAAATAGAAATATAATTATAATAATAAATTGAAACATAACATGAAAATGTGGCTATAACATTTAATTTATACATTCATAATCATATTACCATGGTCCATCCCCAAGGTGTCATGAAAATTACCAAGGTTATTCACCAAGGTATCATAAAACTTTTGATCTCTAGAGATTAATTTTTTTACCCAATGCATTAGAGAACTATCAGGGCACACCTTTAATATGTAATTATTTTCATGTGAGATACAAATATAATAATGAAAAATTTCTTAAAAAACCCAAAGAGAAAAAAAAGAAATGTTTTTCATATCAAAATCGTGATGTTTTAAAAAGTGCTTAAAAACAAGATCATTATGTCATTTATAACCCATGGAAAGGGAATGAGGGTTTATGCATTTAAATTAAAAAATAAAATATATTATTTTAATTTATATTTTAATACCCATGTAAATTAAGTAGGTTTGAGTATTCACATAAATAAAATAATAAAATTTCTTGTGAAAAAGAGAGAGATTTTGAGATGAAAATTCTGCAGCATAACGTCTACAAAACATGGTTTTGGAAAACATTAAAAAGATAGGGTAAAATGGTCACCCATTAATAATAGACTAATAATATAGAGCAGGGACATAAATAAATGGAAATAAGAACATGGTATGAAAACTTGAAAGACATACCACATAGAATAGAATTTTAATTGGAAAATAGAAGTTGAGAATTTCCTTACGAAAATTCAGTAGCCTAACGATGTCGTTTAAAAATTACGAAAATAAGTAAATGAGAGATGAAAGGGTATATTGTAATTTTTACATAAAATTTGATACAATAAAGATACATAATAACATACCCCAACATAAGAAACTAGAAACTAAAATACATAACATAAAAGAAGTCTTGACTAAAAGAGGAGGGTGAAAGGTTCCCTTACCTTGAAGAGTAACTTCAAAAACTAGAAGTTTAGGACCTTGTGGGGATTGAGGGAACCTTTGGAGGACTCCTTGGGAGGTAAAAAGACCATATACTTGTTGATGAGGAATTTGGAATGAATTTAATGATGTAATGGGTTGGTATTTATTGCAAATGTGGGGGAATCCTTTATTAATTTCAAAGGGACACCACACTAGTGGTATTTGCAAAACCATGGGCATTCCTAGGGTATTTTCCAATGGTTTTGGCCACTTGGGACACATCATATAATATTTAAATCCAAATGAGTCAGCCAAAATTTTAAATTACATATTGAATCATTATCATGTCATAAAACACACTGAAAAATCAAAAACTATATTTTTACTATTCAAGAAAAACAAAACATTTTATAAAAATATAATAAATTCACCCTAACCTAATATCGATGTTATGAATTCAAGAAATGAACTCCAGTTTATGAAAATAATTTTATAAATATGAGATATTTAATATTTTAATAAAATCACTATTTTCGTAAAAAATACTAATATTTAACAAATAATTTCTGAAACAATTATTTTCTTATGATTTTATATCACATTACCATTCAAGATGCATAAATTATATTTAGACTTTCTTATTTTAGGTTACTATTCCATTGGTCACATTACTATTCATATGGGTAATATTACTATCCATGATTTACTTTTCACAAAAAAAGCTGATCTTAACAAACTCTAAATTTCTTACTGATCACAACTAATGTCCATTTTTTGAAAATCATTTCACATTATTAATTATTTAAAGTATAAAAAATATTTTAAAGTACTCTCTTTTTTTTCAATATTCATCAATAATATGAAACTTATAAAAATTCATCCTATATTTATGTTGACATTTGAAATTCAAAAATTTTACAATAATAAGAAATAAAAAATGTATTTATACAAAAGGATTACACAATGTAACTAAGGAATCATTACATAACCCCTTATAACACCTACATATGACCTAAGAGTAAGCTGTGCAATGGTGATAGAATCTTAGGGTGGCTCAGAAAACATTGCCTGAGTGGTGATTTCTATCAACTTGAACTTCTCTTATAGGCGATTATGTTCTAGATTAACATATTGAAGTTCATGTTGGGATTTGTCCAAAGAAAATACTAGTGACCCTTCCACCTTCCCAAGCTCTGACAAATGGGCTTCATAAGGACCAAGTCTACTAGATGAGGCCATTGACTCATCTTTCTGCATTAGTTATCCACTATTATTTTCATTTTAAACAACTATTATTATGTTAATGATTATTATTATTTACAAAGGTCATATTGACCAATGGTCATATAATGGTCAAAACCCAAAGGTCTCATTTAAATTATACTCAATTAATAAAATGATATTGTTTTGTTGTGTAAGAATAATATAACCCTCATTTTCAGGAAACAAAATATTATTCAATAGTTCAGGTCGTTACATTATTCCGCCCTTGAAATTTCTCCCCTGAAATTTCAACTCATACCCTCAGAAGAGAAAAGGTGTGGGTACTTCTATCTCATAGACTCATCTGGTTCCCACATGTCTTCATCACATTTTTGATTATTCTATAACACTTTAACAAGGTGGGTAGTCTTGTTGCATAGAACCTTGTCTCTATGATCCAAGATCTCCACCGACTACTCCTCATAAGATAGGTCACGTTCCAGTTGTACCACCCATGGATTTTGTACATGTGAAGGGTCAGATATGTACTTCTTCAAGAGGGATACATGGAAGATATCATGGAATTGTGTTATATTTGGTGGAAGTGCAAGCCGATAGGCCACTGCTCCTATGCGATCATGGATTTAATAGGGGCCAATATACTTAGGGATAAGATTCTGTTTCTTCCCAAACCTCATGAATCTCTTCCAAGTTGATATTTGAAGAAATAATTTATCACCAAGATAAAACTCTAAGTCCCTTCAATGATTGTCGGCATAACTCTTTTTCCAACTCGGAGAAGCCTTAATGTGTTGCTGTATGCCATGAACCTTTTCTATCATCTCTTATACATGACCGAACCCAATAACTTTCTATCACTATCTTCATCTAAACAATTAGAAGTTCCACATCGCTTCCCATAGAGAGCTTCATTGGGTGCCATTTTAATGGCCGAATGTAAACTATTATTGAAAGAAAACTTAACTAATTTGAGATGTTGGTCCCATCCACCTTTAAATTCTATTGAGCATGTTATCAGCATGTCCTTGAGTGTTTTAATAGTCCTTTTAGATTATCCATCAGTTTGGGGGTGATAGGCCGTACTGAAATTTAATTCAGTACACAGAGCATGTTGAAGACTTATCCATAATTTTTATGTGAACCTTGGATCACGATCAGATACAATAGAAAGTGGAACTCCATGCAGCATTACCACTTCCTTTACATAAATCATAGAAATTATATCAAGAGAGAAATCTTCATGAATGGAGATAAAATGGGTAGTCTTGGTGAGATGATCCACTATAATCCATATCGCATTATTTTCTTCAGAAGTTCTTGGGAGACCAGTGAAAAAGTACATAGTGATATTGTCCCACTTCCGTACTGGTATGGGTAGTGGTTGTAATACCCATTTAAGAAGTTGTTGCTCTGCCTTCACTTGCTGACATACTAGACACCTTATAGTGCAGTTAGCAATCTCCCTTTTCATATTATCCCACCAATAATGATCATGAAGGTCCCTAAATATTTTCATGTTTCCAGGATGTATAGAGAAAGTAAATATATGAGCTTCATCCATCAACTCCTTTTATATTTCTAGAATATATGGAATACATAGTCTTGTACGAAATTTCATTACACCTTCTTGATAAATATTGAACTAAAGATACTTCCCATCCTTTACACCCTCAAACTTCTTTTGTAAAAAATGATCTTCTTTCTGAGATTTCTTGATCTTATCTAGTAATGATGGTTGAGAAATCATTTTGGATAGGGTTGATGATGCCCCTTACCATATAATTCTCATGTCTAGCTTTACTAGTTCATTGATCAAAGGATATCTTTGAATCATCATCATGAATAGAACAATAGGGTCTTTCCTACTTAATGCATCAAAACATTTGTCTGATCTTCCAGGATGATAATGAATTGAACAATCATAGTCTTTAAGAAGTTCCAACCATCTACTCTATCTCATGTTCAATTCCTTTTGTGTGAAAATATACTTCAAACTTTAATGGTCTATGTATATATCATATTTCTCCCCATAATTATAGTTCCTCCATATCTTCATAGTAAAAATGACCACAATCATCTCGAAATAATTCATAGGATAGTTCTACTCATGAGTATTCAACTGTCAAGATGCATAAGCAATCACCTAGTCATTTTTCATGAGGACGCACCCAATCCCTATCGGAGATGAATCTCTAAAAATAATGATTCCTTCTCTACTTAAGGGAAGAGTTAAAAGAGGTGCAGTAACCAATCTCTTCTTTATCTCTTGGAAAGTTTCCTCACACTCCTTTGTCTGGATGAACTTAACCCCTTTTCGAGTTAACTTGGTTAATAGATTATAAAGTTGTGAAAAGTTTTTCACAAACCTCCTATAATATCCCACTAATCCAATGAAACTACCAATATCAATTATTTTTGTAGGATGATGCCTAAACTCTACAACCTTTGTCTTTGCAGGGTCAAATGTGATTCCTTCATTGGTTATAATGTGACCCAAGAAAGAATCTTTTTGTAACCAAAATTCACATTTTTTGAACTTTTCAAAAGCCTATCCTTCCATAGAAATTTCAAAATAAACCTTAGATGATCCTAATGATCCTTGATAATTTTTGAATATATCATAAAATCATCAATAAAAACTACCAAAATGATATCAAGGTAGTCCTTAATGAATATATTCATAAAATCCATAAAAATGGAATGCGAATTCTTGAGTCTGAAGGGAATAACAACAAACTCATAAAGCCCATATCTTGATCAAAAGGCAGTTTTTGGAATATCTTCCTTCTTCACCCTCAATTTAGGATAACCAGATCGAATATCAATATTGGAGAAAAATTGATCCCCATGAAGTTGGTCAAATAAGTCATCAATTCTTGGTAGAGGGTATTTGTTCTTCAACATGATCCTGTTCATTTCTCTACAATCAATTCATAGCTATAGAGATCCAACCTTCTTCTTCACAAATATAATAGGTTCTCCCCATGGATACACACTTGGTCCGATAAACCCCTTCTCCAAAAGATCTTCAATTTTTATCTTTAATTCCTCCAGCTCCAAATTTTCCATCTTATACGGGGTCTTTGATATCAGATGAGATCCAGGTATGAGTTCAATGGAGAAATCTACATCTCTTTTTTGGGGAGTTTCGGGTAACTCCTTAGGAAATTTTTCAATGTATTCCTCAATTATGGGGACATTTTCTATCCTTATACTCGCATTTACTTCTTCTTATTCACTGATAAAATCCATAAAGGAGGATATAGGTAGTTCTTGTAGACAATTATCAGTTTGAGATATATATCCTTGGAAGATAACTATATATTTTCCATTCAATACTACTAATATTTACTTACTTCTTATTTGATCTTAGTATTATACTTTGAGAGACATCATATCCCTAGTATAATGTCAAATTCCAACGTGGTAATGACTACTAGAGTTTCAATAAGATTGTGATCACTAAAGTAAATACTAGAGTTTCTAAAAACTAATGATTCTTGGATAATCCCACTAAGAGTCTTGACTAATAACTATACTGTTAGCAATTCCGGGGTTGATTCTAAATTCCTTGAAAACTCAGAGGAAAGAAAGGAATGCGTAGAACTAGAATAAAAAAAGTACTTTCTATATTTGTGATAACAATAAGAGTACCTACAACCATATCATTTGGTTCTTCAACTTCATCCGTAGTGATAGAAAAAGCACTACCTTTCTCCCTTGTCCTATGATGAGGCTGATGGTGATTCCCCTCCACTGCCCTTGGATTTGGACACTAATTAGAAAATTACCCAAGTTTTTCACACTTGAAGAATTGAACATAAGGTAGGACCTACACCATATTTTCCTTGTCATTAGTGTTTGAAAGTTGAGGATTCACCTCACTACAACAATTCTGCATGATATGACCATCACTTCTACACTTATAGCACTTCCCACTCCTGAGTAGGAAATTCCCTGAATGCTTATTCCCACAATTATTACACATGCGACATTTCAATTTCTTTCCTCCTATTCCCTGATCAAATATCCTCCCAAATATTGGCTCCATTGATCTCTTCTTCTCATTGGATTTATAAGACCACTACATCTCACTGAACTCCAGTTCGACTTTTATAGCACTCTGTAAGATCTCCTCCTAGCTATCATAGTCTCAGTTGGATAGATTCTTCCACAGATGAGGTCTTAGACCACCAAA
This sequence comes from Viscum album, assembly GCA_963277665.1. Taxonomy (NCBI): domain Eukaryota; kingdom Viridiplantae; phylum Streptophyta; class Magnoliopsida; order Santalales; family Viscaceae; genus Viscum; species Viscum album. Next base: position 923,364,539 of record OY728130.1, read on the forward strand.
GAATCTATCAACCTTACTATTAGGATCCATGAAAAAGATTTATGTGAAACTTGAAATAATTTTGAAGTTCATCTCGTAGCTTCCAACATATTCATTATCCTTCTACTTCAGCTCGAGAAACTCCTTCTCCATTTTTTCTTCTCATTGAATGAGGGAAATACTTATTGAAGAAGATAACTCTAAACTCTTCCCACTCCATAGATTAAACCTCCACTATTGGACTTGTGTTTTTAATCAGTTCCCACCACTGATAAGCTTCTCCCTCTAAGAGGTAAACAAACAGGGTGGCCTTTTCTTGTTCTAAACAGTGGAGCATAGAAAAGATCATCTCGATAGAGCTGATGAACTGTTCAGTAATCAGTGGGTCAATAGATCCACTGAAGGTTGGTGGTTATTGACACATAAAGTAATCAACCGAATTTTTATTCCCTTTATGTTGAAATTTCTATCTCATCTTGATTCAAGTTATTTCCCATAACTTGAGTCAACCGGTTCACCATTCTCATGAAAGTTTCCATTTCGTCTTCCTTTAGAGGGCTGCCAGTGCATGGTCCATTTCGGTCACCATTTGCATGGTTCCTCATATTTCCCTCCATTTTCTAAAAGAATAAAACCTCAGTGAGAAGCTTATTTAATTTACAAATATTTTAACTATAAAGAATTTTTATGTCTTAAAATTCATTATTAAACATATTATTCTTTAAAAATAATTACATTTCTATATAAATCATTTTGAATGATTCATAAAAAGCATCTAATTAACCAAAATATCCCCTAGGAGTGTCAAACTATGAGTTCAGCAAGACCTGTTGTTGTGAACCAGTTCCCGTTTGAGTTTATCTCAAAGTGTTTTTTTCGAGTTTTACCACTAGATACATCTGTGTTAGAGCCACATCCACTTTCTGGTATCTAGACAATGATTTATTTGTTCAGAAACCACTTAATTTATATTTCACCAAAATACAATGAAGTTTTCCTATATTTAAGATTTTTTATAGGGTTCTTCCTATAGTTTTAATATCCTATTTTCCACAAATAACTAAACTATCCTTTGATACCAACTATGGCATCCCACATTTTTATTACATAACTTTTCATTTCATTTAACAAACATGAGATCTTAAAAGTTTAGTGTCTTAGAAAAAAGGTATATAAAACATGAAATCATTAAAGTTATTTTAATACCCCAGAAAACATTCTTTAAAAGTTGAACCTAAGTAAACTTAATGAATCTCATAATCTGGAGGCATACATGAAAGGAGAGTGTGAGAAGAAGGCCCAGTAAGGAAAACAAGTGTAAAAATTTACATGTGAACTTGAGAAATATCAATAAGAACATGGTGAATATCTTAAAGGAATAATAAAGAGGAATATAATAATAATAATAATAATAATAATAGTAATAATAACTTGAAACATAACTCTAAAATGCGTCTAAAACATTTAATTTTTACATTCATAATCATATCACCAAGGTCCATCCCCAAGGTGTCATAAAAATTACCAAGGTTATTCACCAAGGTATCATAAAACTTGTCATCTCTAGAGATTAATTTCTTTACCCAATTAATTGGAGTGCTATCAAGGTTCACCCATAATATGCCTTTATTTTCATGTAATCCACATAGATCATAAACAAACAATTCATAAATAACACAAAGTGAAAAAAATAAATGCGTTTCATATCAAAATCCCGACGTTTTAAAAAGTGTTTAAAAACAAGATAATTATGTCACTTATAACCCATGAAAATGGAATGGGGGTTTTATGTATGTAAATTAAAAAATAAAATATATTATTTTTATGTATTAATGAATACCCCTGTAAATGAAATAGGTTTGGTTATTCACATAAATAAAATAGGAAAATTTCTTGAGAAAAAAAGAGAGATCTTGAGACGAAAATTCTACAACATAATGACTTTGCAACAAGGTTTTAAAAAACATTAAAAAGAGAGAGGAAAATAGAAAACCATTAATAATATAATAATAAAATAGTTTAGGGACATAATAAAATTTAAATAAGAACATGTTATTTAAACTTTAACACATACCACATAGAAGAGAACTTAAATGGAAAAAAATAAGTTGAGAATTACCTTACGAAAATTCGGCAGCCTAACAGTGGTGCTTAAAAATTAAGAAAATCAGTTGATGAGAGTGGAAATGATATATAATAATTAAGAGATAAAATGGGAAGAAATATGTATACATAATAACATACCTAAATATAAGAAAATGGAAACTAAAAGACATAACATAAAATAAGTCTTGACTAAAAGAGGAGGATGAAAGGTTCCCTTACCTTGAAGAGTAACTTCAAAAACTCAATGTCTGGGACCCTGGGAGGATTAAAAACACCTTGGTAGGACTACTTGGAAGTTAAAAAGACTATATATTCATTTAGGATTCATTTTAATGAAATTAATGAAGGAACGCGTTGGTATTTATAGAAAAAGTGGGGGATTTTTTTTATTAATTTCCAAGGGATACCTCATTAGTGGTAGTTGGAAAACCATGGGCTTTACCATGGTATTTTCCATTGTTTTTAGACACTTGGTACACATAATAAAATATTTAAATCCAAATCAGTATAAAAAAATTATATATTATATATTAAATCATTATGATGTCATAAAACACACCGAAAACTCAAAAACCGTGTTTTTAGAATTCACCGATAAACTAAAATTTTTATAAAAATCTAAAAAATTCACCATAACCTAATATCAATGTTATGAATTCAAAAATCAAATCCATTTTATTAAAATAATTTTATAAATATTAGATATTAAATTTTTAAGTAAAATCCCTTTTTATCGGAAAAAATTACTAATACTTAACTAATAATTTCTGAAACAATTATTTTCTTATGTTTTTATATCACATTACCATTAAAGATGCGTAAATTATATTTATAATTTCTTAAGTGAGTTTATTAATCCATTGGTCATATTACTATCCATAAGGGTAATATTACTATTAATAATTTACTATTCACCAAAAAACATGTTGATCTTAAGAGCCTCTAAATTTCTTACTGATCACAATCGTATATGTCCATTTTTTGAAAATAATTTCACATTATTAATTATTTAAATTATTAAAAATATTTTAAAATAATCTATTGTTTTCAATATTCATCAATAATATGAAACTTCTAAAAATTCCTCCTATATTTATTTTGACATTAGAAATTAATTTTTTTTACCATAATAAGAAAAAAAAATTTTATTTATACAAAAGGATTACACAAACTAACTAAATCCTTGTTACGTAGACCCTTATAACACATGCATAGGACCTTAGGGAGGCTCACATAACATTCCCCAAGTGGTGATTTCTATCAACTTGAACTTCTCACGTATGAAATTACATTCAATCTTAACATGTTAAAGTTTGGCTTGGGCTTGGTCCTAAGAAAAGAATACTGATCCTACCTCCTTCCCAAGCTTTGAAAAATGGGCTTCGTATGGCCCGAGTCTACTAGATGAGGCCATTGACTCTTATTTATGCCTTAGTTATACATTATTTTTTCCATTTTAAACAAAAATTATAACGTTAAAAATTATTATTGTTTCCAAAGGTAATATTGACCAATGGTCATATAACGGTCGAAACCCAAAGGTCTCAATTCAATTATACTCACTTTATTAATAAAAGGATGTAGTTTTGTTATGTAATAATTATATAACACACATTTTTTGAAAAAAAAAATATTATTCAAAAAGTCCATTCATTAAATCTACTAATATTATTAGTGGGGGAAACAAATATGAAAATAATTTGAGAAGATATCAAGTATCTTCTAGTTTAGCATAGGAGACAATGTGCATGTGATAAAATAGAGTATACACACACATTTGATCAAAATGTAATATAAATGAACTGAATAGAGAAATATAAAAGTGTAGATTTTAGGAATTCTTGGTCTATTTAAATGCATCTTGTGACTCTTTATTTGATTCTACAGTGAAACTTGAGTCAAAATCCCTTGAAAACTTCAAGAAAACAGTGTGTCGTAGACTCTTATTCTTTCACTGGAGGAAGACACCCAATATGAATGTGCGGTTCAACTTACAGTCAAATGTTTATAGTTAGTGAGCTCTTTGTGTGTTTTGGAAGTTTGATCTCTCAGCATGCTATCGGGTCACTTCATCTACTATTGCATATCATCTCTCCTTTTCATAAGGAAGTATGCTGCACCATTATTACTAGTAACAATGAGATTACCAAGATTATATTGTTCTTTATATTTAACAGTCCGAGACTCTATTCAATGCTCTCTTTTGAGCATTTAAGAGATAATCATTAAAATAATAAATGACATTAACTTCAATAAATATATCCATTAGAATAATCTAATTCAAAAAGATAAGTTAATAAAATAAAATTAGCGGTGTCTTAGACTGGTGATGTCTCAAGGTCTCATGGTTTCACACTCTGGAGGTAAGTTTTTCTGGCGGTATGATACTTGCAGTTTCTTTGACTTAGCCAAATTCCTATTATGTTGGTGGTGTCTCAACTAAAGGTGCCTAGTTTGGCGATGTGTGCTCTGATGGTGTGTTAGACTGAGCCAAAATTTTATGTTGGAAGTGTGAAATTTACAGTGACTCATCTTGCAGTATCTCATACTTATCCTAATTTTCATTCTAGCATCATGATATCCTGAAGGTATTTCGACTGATAGTTTCTCAGAGCTTTTCAATATTTTAGTCCAATGGTATGACATTCTGGCGGTGCGATATCTTAGCAGTATCTCATAATTAGAGATATTTTTATAATGTCAATGAGTCATAGAAAAAGGTATCTTGATTTGAAAATTCCAAACTTAATGGTGTCGTGTACTTAGACAATATTATCACCCGGTTCAGAATACAAATAACTTACATAGAAACATGAAATTAATTAAAATAATGACTTAGTGATCATTAAAACTAAGAGGTCAAAAAGTATCTTTACCAAAACTTTTCCCTAGTATCTTCTCCAATATCTCCCCATGTCCTAGAATCCCTATTCTCAAAGAAATACCAAGATAAGGACCCTTAAGGTGTTACCTAAGGGAGAATGTCCTAAGGAAGAGGTAATATTCTCTATTGAGCTCTCTTAATTATCTTAATGTCATAACTCCTAAATCATATTATATCCATTAAATTATGATAACACCATTATTTAAAATATTATTAACAATTATTATACTAATGGAATATCTATTTTTTACCTTACTCTAAAAGCATTTGAAAAATGATGGTGTTGTCATGCATACATGTGAACTACCACCTCCATGAATGACATGATTGATTTTTAATTACCACCAAACAAAAATGGTTATCAGAGTCTATTTAAAGGATAAATATGATATTTCTAAAATTACTAATATTCTAAAAAAATAAATCGTTCCCCATCTTACTTCCATTTTATAGAAAATGAACATGTTTCCCATGAATATGTGCAGACTACCACCTCTATGAAAGTGATGTATTTCATTTTACACTCTAGTATTTTATTTTATATATTATTATCTTACAATAATGTTCAATTCCATTATAATATCATCATGATTTTTTAATAATGATATTATTCCAAAATAATCACTTTTTTTACTATACTAACCGATCGATTCTAGCATGTTCTTTTTTGGGACGGTTTAACTACCAACACAAACAATGCGACAAATTTCTATCATGGGTGAATAAGAAAATATAATTACTAGTGATAATAGACAATAATAAATAAATAATTATTTGTTTTTTTGTTATGATATATTAATGGTGTCATAAAAAATCCCCTTTTATGGTGTTTTCGGGTTGTTTGTGTTTGTTGAAAATGTTTGATATTGCTGAAAATGGATGTTTTTCATAGAAGAACTTGGCTGAGAAAATGTCACAACCCGTACCAGTGGGGCTCATGATGTGACTCCCCAAGCATTCCTACAATAGGTCAGGAGATGGTGACTAGCACTGAGTAGGCATATCACTAACATGGGAGGCATTACCTATGTACCTGTATGCATGCACACATCTCGAAGCCCACAAAATGTTGAAATGTAAAAACCAATAAGTAAATAATGCATGCATACCACTATATCCCACAACTAGAGTATGATGGAAAGTAAATTAAATTAAATAGGGACTTAATACAATAACACCACAAATATTTTGTAACCACAAGTCCAAACTATAAGAAAAATCTACTAGGACTGTTGTTTATAGCTGCAGGAACATACCTCAGTCTGTCTAGTCTCACAAAGCACCATATTGTCTTGGTAAGCCTAGGACTCTTTCAAAAGTTCAGTCGTTTGCACAAGACATGACATGTTCGGTCAAAGCCCATGCATGGGTAAGTATAATAATACTCAGTAGGACACCCTAAAACCATAAAGCAATATGACAAAGGAATGATACAGTTAGATCTATACATGTATATTTTTATTGAACATATAACAAGAATATCCACATATAATCAACCTAGACACATAGTCAAGAGTTAAGACACAAACACTATCCGTTTTAGTAAGAACAATAAATGAATCAAAAATAATTTTCTCAAGATTTATCCCCCATCAAATCCCACAAAATAATATCATCACGCAAATACGATCAATCTATGAGTTAATTGTTTTTTGGATTAGTATGAATTCATTGTTGGAATAAAGAAAAATTGAATGAAAATAAAAATAACAAGTCCTACTGGGATTTAGATCATTCACTGATAAAGAATGTTTATCGTATCATTGTTTTTGGTGAGATCTCGCAAGATCAGTGTTTGTCGAACAACGATCCGAGGTTCCATTGTCACTTGGTCAAGAGGATTATCCATAGGTTCCTTCCCTGCATCTCTAGAGAATTCAATGGTTATTAGGATAACCCTGGATATTTAATATAGGGATTCATATAAAGATAAAAATGTATGTGTTGTTGTGTCGATGAAATAAAATAAATTTTCTTAATTTATTTTATTCATTTAAGTTCCCATGATGACTTTTCACAATCAACCCATACTGACCAATCTTAGGCCGTGCCTTGAGTAAATTTATTGGTATGAACTCAATAGTTCCCTTAGATTTCTGATTTGTGCACCTGTTTAGAAGTTATTCCACTTTTTTTTCGGAAAACCATGCATGCGTGCTATTTAATATTTTAATATTTTTCAAACATTTGTTTCGGGTGCACTGGGACCTGGAATCACACACCATCTTAGCTTCTGGTCTCTAAATAAATCCATATAATTTTTAAAAATAATACACATAAAATCAAAGTCATTACATTCTCCCCACCTTGGGGGATTACATCCCCAAAAATCCAAAACAAAGGATACTAAAAAAGATGAGGGTACTGAGCATGAATCTGAGCCTCTCGATCCCATGTTCTCTCTTGGAGATTCCCGTAATGCCACCAGACACGCACCAAAGTAATTTATAACACATAAAGGGTCCTCTCCTACTGATCCTCAATCTCCACTGGGAACTCAGAAAAATTTGCTCCATCCTTAATGTCTAGCTCTCCCTAGTCGTTGACATGCGATGGGTCATGCACACACCTCCTCAGCTGCGACACGTTGAAGACATCATGTACCTGATCTAACTGTGGTGAGATCTATGCAGTATAAAACCTCTCCAACTTGATGCTATATCTGGAAATGGCTGATGAACCTTAAATATAACTTTCCTGCCTGGCCAAATCTCTATAACCAACATCAAGGTGAGACCCGTAGGCACACATGGTCTCCTTCCTCGAACTCCAAAGGCCTCCATCACCTGTCATAATAATACATCTAGAGGATCTATGTATTCTTATTATACTCCTAGATAATTTTCACCTTTTCTATGATAGGTTGCACCAACTTCGCGCCCATGAGTATTGACTCACCTGGGTCAGTCTAACAAAGTGGTGACCGAAAGGGTCACCTGTATAAAGCCTTGAATGGTTCCATACCAATGGTGTAATGGTAGCTATTATTGTAATAAAAATCCACTAGTAGTAGGTGATCCTCCCTACTATGCAAAAATTCTAACATGTAATCCTCTAACATGTCCTCCATAACATGAATGGTCCACTCCATATAGTCATCCGTCTCTAGGTGAAACATTATGCTCAAGAGGAACTGGGTCCCAAATGCCTCCTACAATCTCTTCCATATCCTCTATGTAAAGAGAGAATCACAATTTGAAACAATCATTGATGGAAATCCATGGATTCAAATCATCTTCTGAATGTAGAGGTGTCCCAAGATCTCTACTGAACTCTTCTCTTAGATATCTAGAAAGTGGAAAAACTTGGTGAGTCATTCAACGATCACCCATATGAAATAATGTAACCTATAAATACGTGGTAAGACCATCACAAAGTCCATATATATCTCATCCCACTTCCTTTCCGACACCTTAAGGGGTTGAGTTAAACCCATTGGAATCTAGTGCTCAACCACCACTTGCTGAAAATTAAGGCATCGAGAAACAAACTCTACAACTCCTTTCTTCATCCCTGGAAACCAAAAAAGACATCATAGATCTTGGTTCATCTTTTTTCACACCTGGATGTACCACCAAAGGGACATATGAAACTATCTCAAAACCTCCTCCTGTAATGTCACTGGTACTATAGTACATCCTTTTAAAGGAATGACATGCTCCTCAGATTTTAAATATCCATTAGAAGAATTCCTTGTGGACATCTTATCATAGAGAGTTTTGAAGTTGGTGCCCCCAAGTTGTACCTCTATAACTCGATGTAAGAGTATAGGGGTGAAAACCATAGACAGGAGGTAAGATTCCCCCTCTCCATACACTAAGGATAACTGTAATGAGGTGAACATCTCTGAATCTTCGTTTAACAACTACGAACTAGATCTCCTATTGAGAGAATCTGCTACCATGTTCCCCTTCCTAGGAGTATATAAAATCTCGAAGTCATAATCCAGAAGGAACTCTAGCCATTTCCTCTATCTGAAGTTGTGATATGTATGATATAAGATATAATTTAGAATCTTGTGATTAGAGTATATGATAAACCGCTCACCCATCAGGTAGTGTCACCACATTTTAAATGTGAAGAATACCACTACTAAATCACGATCATGGGTCACGTAGTTATGATCATGTGGTCTCAACTAGAATAAACCATAAGAAATCACTGTTTGACTCTATATCAAGACACAACCAAGATCAGTTCTTGATGTATTTTAGAATACTATGTACACACACCTTCCTCTAGAAATCTCAAGATTAGAGCACTCCTCAAACTCTACCTCAACTACTGAAAAGCCTGTTGTCACTTCTTTGTCTGCACAAAATGCTTTCCCTTTCAAGTCAAAGATATAATAGGTGATTATATCCTATAGAAATAAGGTTTGAATCTATAGTAATATCATGCTAGTGCAAGGACGCTCCTCACCTCTATCACACTCTTGGGTGGCTCCCATGCTAACATTGCATAGAACTTGGTTGGGTCCACTTCCACTCCATCCGTTGAGATAAATCGTCCCAGAAAGTGGACCAAATGAATCCATAACTGGAACATTGATATATTTATATAAAAATGGTTCTCTTGGAGTACCTCTAGAACTATCATTAAGTGTCTCACGACTTCTCATCGGAAACCAAGTACACAAGGATATAATTGATGAAGACCACCATGAACCAGTCTATGTAAGGCTGAAAGATCTGGTTCAAGAGTCCCATGAACATTGATAAGGAATTACTCATGCCAAATGGTATCACCAATTACTCATAATGACTGTAACAACATATGAATGTTGTATTCGGTATATCCTCATCCCATACTCAGAGCTGGTGATATCCTGATTGGAGGTCCACCTTCAAGAACCATCAGACCCCTCTCAACTAGTTAAAGAGGTCATCGAGCCTCAGTAGTGGATACTTGTTCTTCATGTTCACCTAGTTCAAGCATCGGTAGTCCACACACAACCTAAATATCTCATATTTATTTTTGAAAAAAAACTGGGGTTTCCTAGGGTGAAACAATGATACTCACAAAACCCTTCCTCTACAAGTCCTCTAACTGCATTCTCATCTCATGAAGCTCTACAGGAGCCATCCGATATGTTGGTATGGACATCAGTGGCATCCTAGGGTGTAAATAAATGTGGAAGTCTATCTCCTGGTGGGGAGGTAAACCTAGAACATCATCAGTATAGACATCCTCATACTCTACCACCACTGCTAGAAACTGAAAGATCATAACATCCACTACACCAACGGTCAGTCTTGCCAACTGATGAGTAATCAAATTCCCCCTCCTATTCATGATTCCATCATGTGATGCATGGGTTTATTTTTCACCAATAAAGGTAAAACCCATTCCATTACTAAGGACACACCATACCCTTCACCTAAAATAGTCATTATGGGCATATACTATATATAACCAATACATACCGAGAATGACATAATAAGGTCTTGACATCACCACCAAGAGGTTCCAACTAAAAATATCTCATCCAAGGGTAAGGTCATACTATTAGTATAGATGTTTGATCACGAAGTATTCTTTAGTAGGTGTCTCCAAGCATAAGGGTTGAGTCTATGGTTCAACTGGAATCTCTAGGTCTCGTACAAGATATACGGAAAGAAAGGAACGAACTACACCTATGTTTATCAGTATGACATCTAATGTATAAAAGATATAGATCATACCTCAAATTATTCCTCGATACCTTGGGTCATAAACCTAAACTTCATGCATTTTCCCCACCCCTATCCTCCAGCTACCCGAGCATGGTGTGGACCACCTGGGGGTGACGATGGTGACATGTCTGAACACCAACCACCTCCCACTGCTCTCCTAGCCCCTCGGTCACATACACTTCCCTACAGATCTTCCCGCACCTATCAATATCTCTGCCTCAGTGGTCCATCCATAGTCTCCCTATCAGGAGAATGAAAAGTTGTTCAATCTCAAGTGAGATGTCCCATGATGCTACATGAATAACATTTCCTCTATATAGGAAAACTGGACCCACCTTGTGAGCCCTAAATAGTAGATCCACTATCCTAGGACCTCCTCTTGAAACATATCCCATGTCCAGGTCCTTGGGAGTGATATCATCTCCCTGTTCTCAGGGTCTCCACTCCTGCTTGTGCACTGCTGACAATCATTGGTTTCATATGCTCAGTTAAGAATCTTTCAACTACCAAATCCAACTCATGCTCCCCCAGTATATGTAGGAATGTGTATAGGGTTAACACTATCTTGGATGTATCTATGCAGACCTCGATTGAAGGTCTGATCCCTGAAGTAATGATCATGAACTATACCATCGAGTACATAGAAAGGTTGGTAAACCTAGATGAATAATCAGGTATTATCATTCTTCCCTTATGGAGCTAAATAAGCTCTTGGATACAAACATCTCTTAGCACAACTGGTGATAACTCATCTCTAAAGAGGTACTCAAACTGCATCCATGAAAGAGTCACCTCTTCGTAAGTTTGGATAGCCAAACTCCACTATTTTCCTGCTTATCCATGTATAAGGATCACTGCTAGGACCAACATGTAATATGTTGGTGTCCTAACTAGATGGAAAACACCAATCACCACCTCAATCTAGTCCTCAACCACATGTGGGTCAGGCTCACCTCAGAACCTGAGGGGTATCTGCAACTAAAACTCATAAAGTGCACTCATCCTATGCTCTTAATCTGTTGGCACTGCGAGTACCACATGTCGCTCTACAGGTGGTGGTATGTATGATACACCACCAGGAGGTAACATCTGGGAAACTGGTCCCTATATCAAAGCCTCATCATTGAGGGGGTCATCCTCAGGATCAAGCTATTAAATCCTAGCTGGTATACATCATGGAGGCATCCCGAAACAAACAAGATGTATCATGGTCAATGAGTAAATCTAGAGAGATGACTTATGAAGGACATCTAAACCACAACCCATTCCTATATCATAGACTCTCGATCCTAAAGTAGAACCAACCCACTCTGATACCACTCTTTCACAACCCATCCCAGTGGGGCCCATGCCATGACTCCCCAAACCCACCTCCAAAAGGACATGGACTGGTAACTAGCACTAAGTAGGTATATCACTAACATGCGAGGCATTGCCTATATACCTGTATGCACACACACATCTACAATCCCCCAAAATGATGAAATGTAAAAACCACTAAGTAAACAATGCATGCATACCACTATATCTCACAACCAGAGTATGTAAAAAAGAAAAGTAAAGTAAACAGGTCCAAAATATAATCCAGCCACAAAGAGTCTATAACCACAATACCAAACTATAAGAAAAAGTTACTGGGACAACTATCTGTAGCTGCAAGAACACATGTCAGTCTGTCCGGTCTCACAACACACCGTTCGGTCCTGGTACACCTAAGACATTGTCAAAAGGTCGATATTATACATAAGACATGACATGTTCAGGAAAAGACCATGCAAGGATGAGTATAAAAATACTCAGTAGGACACCCCAAAGCCACAAAGCAATAAAACAAAGGAAATATACAGTCATCTCTACACAGATATATGACTATAGAACATGTAATGAGAATATGTAGATATACTCAACCAAGATACACAGTCTAGAGTTAAATCAAAACCACTGTATACCAACACTACAAATTCATCTTGAAGATCCCACAAAGCACTCATACAAGATAACACACTCCTGAGTCCGATAACAGGGAAAATGTACATCCAAGAGGTACTGCTCATTAGGTCTCACCATGAGAGAGACACACTGATAGATCTGAAGAAATATACAATGAAAAAATTAGGACCATAACCAGGGAAACATGGTGTTACCAAAAACATAATCTAGATTAACCTACTAAGTATAGGATCGAAGCCCGTGTAGTGTTGGTCACATCGATACTAAGAACTCCACCTATGGCACAAAGAATTAATAAGGGATCTTGCTCCGAGCCTCTCTAGGGATTCCAAAAACTCTATCCAAGAAGTCCTGTTGAAGGGATCATAGTCTTATGAGTAGAAAATGATTCATACCAACCTTTAGGAAAATAAGGAAGGTGACGAACCCAAAAAAAATTCTTCAAGATATAGAGGAAAAGTGTCTTAAGACATGTAAGAAGGGGTACATGGCGTGTAGTGGGGTCACACACCATGTCCCTTAACCCTAGGAATTTTCCATTTACAATGACCCATTTCATTCCAAATTGTGTCATGTAGAATATGGGTACATGATGTTTAGAAAGGTTACACACCGTGTCCTTGCATCCGGGGTCCACCCTTGTACTCTAGACATGTGGTAGTACATGGTGTCAACCTGTGTATCCTTACCCATGTACCGATATAGAGAGTATCCCATATAACCGGTCCATGCCAATCCATTTGGGTGGTACACACCATGTAGTAAATCTATGTAATCCACCCTATATCTGTGTACCTCCCAAGGTACACGCTGAGTCGTTCAACTAGGGGACACACGCCATGTAGTTGGGACTACACACCATGTATATCGAGTTTTCTAGAAACCTATATTCTTCCTCTACACACCTCGTCCGATCATCTAGATCTCAATATAGTGGTCTATTTTCTTCAAAACTTTAGATCCATGGTTTTTTTGCCATCATAACATCGAATTGATTAGTTTTGGGCCTTCAATCAGCATATAAATCTGATTTTATTTATTTACACACACCTCACCTAAAGAAAAAAGGTACCCAAACAACTTTGATCCATCTGAATCCATCTCCATCACACCTCTGTTTCATCACACTGAGTATGAATCTACAATCTTGGATTGTTCCACCAATAACCGTGCGCACAATGATCAATCTATCAGTCAGGTGTTGAGCTGTGAACCAAAGGGTCTCCCATGAACCAAATGGATAACAGAATGTATAACCAAGGAGTAATATCTCTTATTAATTTAGAATTAGGTGATGACTAAAAGTCTGAAGATATCGAGAGTTGAAGGATATTATAAGGCCTCAGCCCTAAACATTACATAATCATAAGTTAAGTAAATAATTTAATTTATTTTACATTGAAGACATTTTCTGGTTTAGAGTTTTAGAGAATTTGGTCCTAAATCATGCATAACATTCCATATTCATAAAAAGTGGTTATTAATAAAACAATATTCACTTTTTCCAAAATATTAAACTTTTAAAATAGAAAATCATTTCTCTTTCAAGATAAAAATATTCATAACATTCATATTGACTTCCTACTCTATCTCACACATCCTTATACCATATGAGAAATATTTTAAAACTTTGTGTGAGAAAAAAAATCTTAAGGGACATAAAATAAAGAAAGAAATTGTTAGTCCATGAATATTTTAAACTCATTAAATCATTTTCACATAGTCACACTTTTCACCCGTAAAACATAAAATATTTAGATGACCTCAGGAAATTATAAAATTCCGATAAAAGTCTAAAAAAATAATAAATCATAAAGTTAACTTGTGGAATCGAAATCATTCTTATATTTTATATTTCATAGATACATAGGTAGCAACCTTCATGGTTACATTTGGAATACCCATCATAGTATATTCTCTAAATCTCTTAGAAGAAACCAGTCTTTTTAACTCCATCTCATTACACAATGCATTGGAGAGATATAAAAGTCTCACATGAAATTAGTTTATCATGGAAACACCCATATTCATAAACTACATTCAAGAACCATAACATATTCATAACACATAAAACAAACATAAAGAGAAAATAACATTTCTACTTTGAAATCACATTTCATTTTTACAAAGACACGAAGTCATAAATGAAAACACATTATTTGAAAATAAAATGATAAATGTATAAAGGAAGCATCAGAAAATTCAAGAAACATAAAATTGATAAAAAATCATGTTGTATAAGTTAAAAATAAATTCTTTTGGAATTTTGTAAAAATAGTTGAAATAGTAACTTTTAAATAGATTTTTAAAATAAAGTCCCTTACCTTGAGTCCGACTCGTCATGTAAAATATTTATATTCATAAATAATAAACTTTGGTTAATTATTTAAATTGTTTAGAATATTTTTAAAGTTTAATATTTCTTTTATATGAATTTTCATCATGTTATAACAGTTACTTAATTATATATGTTCACATTGCGTGTTTTGTCGATATTTAGTACTCGAGTCAAAAATAACTTTGAAATGGTGTTTAATTAAAAAATGGCCATGATTACATCACTCAGAATAATATTCATGAAATAATAATCAATTTTATAAATCAATTATACTTTTAAATCAACCCATTTATTTATGGTAATTATAAATGAACAACATTATAATCATGGAGATGGTAGGTCGTACGTATGCATGAGTAACATTTCCATTTTTCATTGATCATTATGGAAATAAGTTAATTATTATTTTATATTTATAAAATGATCATAATAATATTAACATAATATTAATACTTTAAATATACTTATATATATCATCCATGTTATGTGGTGAAGAAAAATGAATCACGTCGCTTCGTGGAGGTGATAGTTCACACGTACACACGAACGATGTTATCATTTTTATGTGAATGGAAAGGTAAGAATGTAATTGATATATTGTTAATTAATAATGATAAATATTCTATTAATATCATATATTAACATTAAATTCATCATTATAACCAATCTTGAGAGACAGTGATGAAAAACTAACTATATCAGTTCGCGAGGCGGTAGTCCACCGTACTCACGAATGAAAAGTTCAATTCCCATGTGATGAAATTGGACATGAATTTAGGTGATGATATAAATATAATAACATATTATTATATTGAGTGTATTTGAGTTATTATTTCAACATGTTTGAATAATATTTTAAGGAATATGAAGGAGAAACAAATAGAGACACTTAAATTAAAAACACAACCTTCCCTTCAGATGATCCCCTTTGATTAACACCTTAACACAAATAAAAGGGTGTTATCACTAAAATAAGGCCTTTAGGACGAGGTTAGTAATTCTAGGAAATTATTTTTTTCATAGAATCGCTAAAATTAAAAGGTTTTTAGGTGTGAAGAATAAATAAGAATGGGTGACCCTTTATAGGAGAGGGGTACTCATTGAAATCATTAAAATATTAAATTAATATAAATTACTAATCTATTAAAAATAGGTCCAAAATGTTTTATTTAAAATATAGGATGATGATGAATCTAAATACAATCATTAAATTAAAATTATACAAGTTTTTATTATTTTTTAATCCTTATCATTTTATTTTAAGCCTTAATTAACCCTTTTGTCTCTTACCATGATACCATGTAATTTACACATTGAGGGTACATATAATTACTATAACTTTCCAAATAATCAATAAATGAGTCATTTATGAAATTATAAGACTTATCCAAACTATTTTTCCAGATATAATATTTTTTTTATAAATTCTATATAATTTAATAAAATATTTTTTTTAAATTATCATTAGTGTCAATTTTGATACTATTCAACATTTGATTTTTTAAAAATATCACAAAAACTTGATATCTTGGAAAAAACTCTATTAAAACATCCCTAACATGTCAAATTATTCCATAAAATAGTTTTATTCCATCAATTATGAAAATTATATTTTTATTTTAATATTTATAATGTAATTTATTTGATTCTTTCATTAATGAGTCAATTACTGCATCATCATTGTGTCGCCATTTAATTTAATTATTTATTACCTAATGATTATAAATAAATGACCATGACAAGGGAAATATTTTTATATTTCTAAATAATATTTATAGTTGAATAGATCCCTTGTATAAATCCATATTGAAAATATAGTACTTGATAAAAACATGGGTGCGACAAAATTTATCCTCTCTTTGAATGTAATATTATAAATGAATTAAGGTCATCCAAGTGGCTCCAAGTGGTCCTAAAATATAAAAATGATTCTATCGATCATAAAAAAATTATAAAATTAAATTAGGACAAGTTTCAGGGTGATTTTATATTATTTATAGTACTATTTTTACCCTTATTTACCCAATTTACCCTTAACCGTGGTAAATAAAATATGAAAGTTGATATTCACCAAAAAAATAATTTGATCCAATTAGAAAAATAATTTCATAATTGTTACAAAAATGTATTTCCATTTTTTTAATTCAATTCATATAAGTAAAAAAATTATGTTTAATGCTAATCCTTCATACGTTGTGAGAAAGCGAGTTAAAGTAAAAATGTTCAAAAGTTCAAAAAGTTTTTATATCCAATTTCAATGTGTAATTGATTATAACGAACTAGATTTAATTAAATGATAAAAACTTAATATATTTATACTTTAAAACCAATAAAAATGATAATCTAACTATATAAATAAATTAGATGAAATAGTAGTTTTTAATTAAAATACAGTATTTTCACTATTCATTAAAATATGAAATCTATCAGAAAAATACCTAAAATTCAACCAAAGTAAATTTTGATATTCTGATTCGAAATAATAAGTTTATTTTCTCAAATATAATATATAAAAATTTCAAAAAAAATATATTTAAAATGGGTTCACCATCAAAAGGCAACAAAATTGCATTTTTGAAAAATACTTCTTTTATGCATAATGATATGTGTATTTCATGCATACATTTTAGAGTGTTTTAATGAACTAATTCTTGTAATTAATTGAATAATATTTACAAATTTCCAAAAACTTGAATTTTTTAATGTTTTATGGAAGGAAACAAGGAATATTTGAAAAAGGAATGAAAAGGGGTGAATAATGGAGCTAAAAGACACATTACACCACTTCGCTTCACTCGCAGAGAGAATCCATATTTTTAAATCCAATGAGGATCTAGAGAACTAGATAAACATTATTACATGATGTGTAATCCATTTACAGTGTTTTTATCCATTTACACATTCTGACTTTATCAAGTTAATAAGATTCATTTGGAAAACCCGTGATGAGGTTACACACTGTGAAAGTCAGTTAAATGACATGAGTCTTGATTACACATCGTGAAAGGATTCAATGTTCAAAATATATGGTGATATTTGTGTGAGATTTGAGTAGATTCAAAGATCTTGGAGGAAAAATCATATTGGGATTACACAACATGTAAACGCATTAAAGGTCATGACACTTTCAGGAAACAAAAAAATAAAGATACATGGAGATCTGCTGTATAACTGAGGTTAGAGAAAAATGTCTATAAAAGCACCCTTAGCAGCACCATTGGAGTAGTATTCTGGATGAAGCATGATGCGTATCTATTTCCCGATACGTGCACAACTGTGGAGCTATGTTTCGCCATTTTTTTAGGATTTTTCTTTATTCTTTTTTTACTAAACCCGCTCATGGTTAGCTTGAGTGGGTGATCTATTTGTATTGAGGCATGCATGATGAATAGGGATTGAATGTATGAGTTATTTTATATTTTAATGCAATTTATGTTGGTATTTCAGATCTTTTATTCATTTCTATCTCTTTCCTGGTTTCTTCTTCCATGATCATTGTGAGTGGGGTTAGGGAATGGATTTAATTTAATTCATTCCTTGAGCATGACCATTGACTGTGTTGATTGAATATCATCTTTTAATGTGATGTCTACGGTTTATATTTTCTCGTTGTCCATTGTGTTTATCTCTTACCAATGTTTAAATAAGGTTTCAAGTTACCAATTCTTTGTAATCTGAAGTACGTAACCATGAGAAAATGAGAACTTAGGATGGAGAGTGTTTTTCATAACTATTGTACTCGCTAGAAACCGATTTTGACAACTACCTGATTGTTAATTAACTATTTCATACCTTTTCAACCCATTAACCTAGAATCATTATTTCCTGGAACCCATTTTATATTTTCTTCTCCCACATTCTTCTCCAATCAAATGCTCTATAGTTTAGATTTTACTTCCAAAAATCAAAATTAGTTTAGTTTTATTTTATTTAATTAATATTTTCTCTAATCCTGTCTCTATGGGTTCAACCTCAAACTTGCATATCCTATAATACCCTATAGTTTAGTGGTTTTTTGTGTATTAAATTTCTAAATTCGGTAACATGGTGAGAATTAACGATGCTCGTGGGGCTATCACATAACATTGAATTTTTTCTTATATCATCTCTATAAAATACATAAGATGAATTTTAAAAATTAGATTGAATATGTAATAAATGTATTTCATTAATATAATCCAAAAAGAGTGATTTATTAAATTATTTTTTTAAAACAAACGTGTGCACACTTATATAGATTTTCATAAAAAATTACCTTTTATTTTAAAAAAGATTCACATCCATTTATAATTAATTTTTCACCAAAGAATTCATTATATATACATGTGTAAACCATATTTTCATAATTCATTTAATACTATTCATTCTTATCATTCTAAAGACTTGTATATAATGATAAAATTTAAATAATAATATTCATTTGTTTTCTTAAGCTCGATATGGCGTATCTTGTATGTTATCGAACATAATATTTTTTTAAAACACTAGGTGTTACATTCTACCCCCTTTAATAAATTACATCCTCACTATTTGAACTTGGGATCAAAAATCTAACAACCCAAGCTTGATGTAGATGGATATTACATTTATTTTGTGGAATACTTAGTACAATACACAAATTTAATCCCAAATACTTCATTAGTTTAGTGTCTTTGGAAACTCGAAACACATTCTTCTTGCTTGGTGAAATATGTTCAACTTCTCCCATAAATATCTTTACCTTTAGTTTTCCTACCAAAAACCTTTATTTATATCCTGTGGGAAAGAAAAATATAAACAGGGTGGACTCAAATGATCAGTAAGGGAAAGATGGAAAACATAATCATAGAAATGTAAAAACATGAAAATATATTTTGAATTTCAAAATATTGAGGCATAAAATAAATCTTGGCAGTACGTAAGGCATAAATCATAAAGGGACATTAACCAAGATAACATATCATTGGAATAAAACATGAAATTTTGGAAAACACATAAGCATATAAAATAATTTCCATATTATCCAAGGCTCATTTCAAAGACCATCATAGTGTAAAATTTCCATTACTGAATTGGGTTTACTAGTTGTTTCAGCCCTGTATTACTGAACCAGATTTAATTGTCGTTCCAGCCCTATATTACTGAACTGGATTTACTTACCATTCCATCCATGTATTACTAAATGAGATTCACTTTCCATTCTAGTCATATCAATCTCATGAGATATATATATTTACCAATGAATTGGAGGGAGATATAGTTCCCACCCATCACATAATGAAAACCATACATATGAGTTCCATAAAAACATAAATCATTCATTATAATATAACCCAAAGAATTAAGTGGGTTTCTTAACCATCATTCCATCATAACATAATCCATGTAAAACAAATGGATTTCATAAATATAATTCCTTCATAAATATAATCAACCATAAGAATAATATGGATACTATACTGGAACAAATATCCTTAATCTTAGATGAAAGGTAATTTTGATAAAACACTTGAAATTAATTCTTAAGGAAAACACCCTTTATTACTAAAAAATGCTTTCTTTTCTTAAAACACCGTGTAATTCTAAAACAAAACAATTTATTTGAAAACAACCTTGAAAAAATGTAACGTAATCTTCATGGAAATAAGTAATTATGAAAGAATAATATTCCATTCATGCCGTATAAGTTAAAAAAACGTTCTCGTTGTACTTTTGCCAAAAAATTCAAAAATTACCTCATATGGAAAATGAAAGAAAGATTACTTCTAAACCATTTAGAAAAAGTCAAAAATGGGTAAAAATGAATTTAAACATCTATAAGGGAATAATAAACATTTTATGAAATCATTGTTTTAATAAAACATGGACATGGATGAAAAATATACCCAAGTAAATAATTACGTATAAATAATATCAGATAACAATGAGATTATGAAATTATCCCTTACCAATTATAATCAGTCGAATCATATTCCACATAAAATAAAGAAAATTATATGCATATTGATATATCATAACCTTCATAATAAGAATAATAAATCATTCATGGGAAGCATTAACACTACACAAAAGAAATTGGTGGTGTATATGGAATATGTCCCACATAAATAAAAGTGAGACACAATAATCCTTTACCTTAGGTATTTTATCATTTGTGTGTATCTGAAACTCTTGTATAATTATTTAAATGATTTCATTGAATTATTTCATAATCATATTTATTTTTATGATATCATATATGATAATATTACCATCATTTTGGTAATAATATTTCATTATTACTAGTTATTTGGGTATAAACTGCTTCATTTTCTTATGCATGTTTTGCCGAATAAGTTCAATTTCTCATTATTAGGTCACATTTATATCAATAAAAAATTATATTAATAGAATACATGTCATATTTATTCATTATTTACTTTTATATAATAATTTTTTGATGTATATATTATATAACGAATCACATCACATCGTGGAGACAGTAAACCGTACGTACACACAAGCGACACTATCATTCTAATAATTATGAAATGGTATGAAAGTGGATGGTATATAAGTTATTAAATAATCCATATAATGTTATAATAATCATATATAGTTATTATTTCCATCATTATATCTATTCAATTAAGGTTGTGGTGAAAAATATATTACACCACAACGTGGAGACGGTAAGCCTTACGTACGCACGCGTGGTGATTTCATTTTTCATAAGATGGACAGAAGGTGGAATATTATTGTTTCATAGTTATAATAACACATTAGTATATTAGTGATACTTATGTTATTAATTTATAATGAAACAAATAATAAAGACGAAGTATAAGAAGAATCAAGAAGTTTTAAAGAATTAGTAGAAGAGATTACCTCTTCCTCGACATGCTTCTTGTAAATCTCCTCTTAAAGGCACTAGAGTCAGTCTTTTGAGAAGAAAAAAATCTCTAAAATAAGAATAATGAATTTTATATGGGAAAAGGGTAGGGTATGGAAGATCTAGAAGACTCAAACTAAAGTTAATAGGTGCGGGAGGAGGTTCCATTTTATAATAGAGGTGAGGGGCACCCTTGGAAATTCTTAAAATATTAAATTATTATAAAATAATATTTTTAATCCAAAAGATTAAAAATGAAATATGTCAAAAATAATATCGGGATAGTTTTAAAACATCTCATCTAATAACTTTTATAAATGTAGTGATTTTATTTTAAACCTTATTTTTTGAATTACCCTTAATTATTCTCTTTTAATTATAATTGTGGTAACAACAATTTAAGTATTAAGAAGTTATAAAATTTACTTATATGAGGTTAATTTATCGTAATTGAACACTAAATTAACTTCCAGAACTTATCATAGTCACTTTGTCATTTTAAAATATTTTTAATTTTTTTAAATAATTTTATAAAATATTTTATTTATAAAATATCAATAGGGTCAATTTTTGTACTACTAATTTCATTGAATTTAAATAAAATTCATATTGAGAGATAAATTCAAAAAAAACCTTGAATTGTCTTAAAAATATCATAATCACATAAAAAATTATTTTATAGAATAAATTATGTCATATAATATTTATTTTGATATTTATAATATCATTGATTTGATATTACACTTAATTAAATAAATATTGTACCACTGTTGTGTTAATATTTATGGTAATTATTTAATATATAAAAATTATAAATAAATTTACATGATTTAGTTAATTTAATTATATTTCAAGAGACTAATTATCTTATTAGTTTCATAAATTTTATCACTACATTAAAAGTTTTATACTTATATGAGATAAGAGAGTGACATGTAGTCACTTTCTATTGTTTAAATAATAATTACATCACTTTCATGGAAAAAATTCCATTAAACGTAACAATTTTGATCCTTTGGTGTTAAGGGTAGAATTATATTCAACCAATAAGATTTTTAATGGTTTTAGTAAAATTTTATTATCCTTATCATATTATTTGTTACCCTAAATTACCTGATTTACCTTTAATAGTGGTAAATAAAAATTATCTAAGTTACTATTCATAATGTCCAAAAAAAATAACGGGGACCTATTTACATAATTTGGACCAAATTATTCCAAATATGGAATCCATTTTTAAAAATTCAAAAACATAAATTTCAGTAATTAATTTAAAATCAATTCCTGTTGTCAAAGTGAGAAAATATTTTTTTAAGTAAAAACCATCAAAAGATTGACATGCGTTTTCATCAAATTTCAATGTGAAATTACTTCCAATGACCAAAATTGGATTAAACTATAAAAAAATCTAAATATACTTTAAAACCAATTCAATTGATAATCTATCAATACAAATAAATTAGATGAAAAGGAAAATTTGAAATAAAATGCAGTATTTTTCACTATTCATTAAAATATGAATTTTCTCATAAAATACCAAAATTTCAAACTAAGTAAATTTTTATTTCACACTTCCAAATTAGAAGATTATTTTATCAAAAATAACTTATAAAAGTTTAAAAAACTATATTTAAAATGGGGTCTCCATCAAAAGGTGGTAAAAGTGTATTATTTTTTGAGAAATACTTCTTTTATATGAAAAAATGAATTTTTTCTTATATCATGAATATAAAACATATATAATGATTTTTAAAAATTATTTTGAATAAATTAAATATATATTTCAATAATAAAATCCACAAAGAGTGATATTATTATTTTATAAACTGACTTATTTTCATTTTAATAGTTTTTCAGAAAAATGTTTCCTTTTAATTAAAAAAAGTTTTATAATTTTTTTTAAATAATTGTTCACAAAAGAATTAATTAAAGACATGTGTAAACAATATTTTCATAAATCAATTAATAATATTAATTCCCACAATTTTAACGGTTAGGTTATAAGGAAACACAATAATATTTAGTTGTTCACTTATACTCAGGCTTGCGTGAAATGAATTATATTAAAAAGAACTTGAACTAACACAAGCCAAGCATAGCGTTGTGTATACTACAAGCTAATACAATGTTTTGTATTGTGAAATATTAAAATGGTGTAGCTTATAACACAATACATCAAATAAATTAAGAAAAATCTATCTCATAAAAATCTTGGGGTGTTACAGAAAACAAGGTATTTGAATTTTCATAACAACCTTATTGAAATCCCATATTGGAAAAAGGTTCAATGAAACTTCCACTTTAAAATAAAGAAGGGGAAGTATGAAGGTTACTTGAGATAACATATACTATGGTTTCATGTAGTAAAACATAGACATGAAAGACAAAACTAACAATTATGTTCTGATGAAGAGTGATAGAAAATATAGCCAGGAGAAAGTTAACAATCAAAAAACCATAAATATTTGATTGGTTAAAAGGTCATTGATTCCTTAGTAAGAAAAGTTAACAGATAACGTTTTTTATATCCTCTTTATAAATTTGAATAATTATTTTACTACTTGGAATGATAATATAAGGAAATATAATTACTTGAAAAGTAGAGATTTATCCTTTAATAAAATTCCACCACAAACTCATCTTTTTCTCCAAATGATGATTATTCAAGATGAATTTTTTACTCCTAAATCACTAGAATAAACTTCTAGAGAATCATATATTCCAAAAAAATATTAACTATCTATTTATCCTTTCTTGAAACATTAACAAAAACCAAAATGGTTAGTACAAAATAATACAATTCCCCAAAAATAATTAACCTTTATATTATTAAAAACTACATTAATATCCAAAACTCAATAGTAATACCCAAAGTTCAATGTTGAACATTCAAAAAATAACTATCCTTAATATTAAAACCCAAAAATAATAAAGATTTAATCACTTACTCTTCTATGATAAATTTTAAATTTCTCTCCAAATAACATCAAGTACTCTTGAAACATCATACAAAAAGTAATTACCATAATCACATATTCTACAAGTTAGATTAATCGTTTCCATAAATAACCTAAATCACCATAACTCCACAATAAAATCATATATTCTTCCAAAATATAAGAAAATCTTAACTCCTCAAATAAAATTCTATAGTATTCTATTTACCTTGATCAAATAGTATTCCTAAAATAGTGTACGTCACCCGAAATAACATTATTCACTTAATAACTAAATCATTTCCAATCCCAATATTATCTATTAAATAAAACAAGGGTTCCCAAAATCAACTTATTTAATCCATAAAATCATTTAACTGAAAGTAATGAAGTCATACTAACCAGGACTTCACATAGGCCAGTGGTAGGTGATACACCCTTGTCACCATTCAGTTGTGGGTTCGATTCTTGTGGCCTAGCCAGACATAATGGGTTTTCACCGATCCCATGTGTTTTTCTTTTTATAAATCTATACAATTAATATAAAAATACAAAAATATGATAAATTCCTTAAAAAATAACTATAACATGTTTTAACCTCAATGGTTATCTCATACCTTTCATTTTTCATCCTAAGAAGTAATAACCCACAATTAACTCAAAAATAAAGATCATATAAACCCTAATGGTAATACATAACTTTGTAATTATTGAAAATAAAATAAAATAAAATTATTACTTAAATAAAATTTTCTCACAAAAGCTTAAGGGTCACATATAACACAAAAAAAGGTCTTCCAAATTACTCCCATGATCAAAATAGTACTAATACATTAAAAAATTTCATCATCCTATAATATACCATAACTCTTGAATCCCTTATATGTATAATTATTAATCTTTCAAAAATCATTCATGATGATTTAAAAATGATTTCCATACCTAATACTTCTTTCCAAAAAAATAAAATCATGAATCATGTCCTAATATTCAATAATGTCAAAACATGAGTAAATAAATAATACATACCTTTAATATGTCATTTTTAGTTTCCTCATCTTAAATTGTAATGGAATTAGATATTTATAAACATATATTTGTACGGTTCTTATAATCTTATTAATGAACCTTTTTCATAGAACAATGATTTTTATAATGACCATACTCCCCAAATTTAAAACATTCAATTGATAACTCATGAATAAATTGTTTCCCTTTCATGGAGTCAACTGAATGCTTCCTTCTTCCTTGGTAGATTATTGTTTTATGACATCCATTACCAAATATAAAACATATTATTGTCCCCTTAATACATTTTAATAGGTGTTTATTTTCATATTCATGATACATATGTTGTATAATATATTTTCCCTTATGATCATTGTTACCTACACTTCTATAGGGATTCATTTATCTCATATATGATGCATTAGAAAACTCACCAAGGTTCTAGTTATTAATAATGACTTATTATTGTTGGTTTAGAATAACCACAAGAGTTATAATTATGGATCCCATTTCATTTGGTTTCTTATTCATATAAACAACACATTTTCTTCACATCCATTATTACTTTGGTGTCTGCTGGATCCATTCATTTACTGAAACCAAAAAGGTTGGGGTTACTATATCAATTAAATCATTATATACTATCTTAGGAGGAACATAAACACTATGATATAATTATTCATGTTATCACAAAATAATTAAATTTATCTAAAATAACTATGAATCTTTCAATATTCTAACCATGGTGGTTATATACAACTTGTCACTTATGTTTAAATAACACCCTAACCTCCAAATTTATCTAAACCGACCAGTAATACCAACTATAATTCCCTGACCTTAAACATTACATAATCTCAAGTTAATTAAATAATTTAATTTTGTTCACATTTAGTATATTTTCAGATTTATAGTTTTATATAATTATTTCATAAATCTGATATATCATTCCACATTCAAACAAATTTTGTATTACTAAAATAGTATCAACTTTTTCCAAAAATATAAAACATTTAAAATAAAATATGGTTTCATTTTCTTGATAAAAATATTCATAACATTCATCTTGAATTCCTCCTTTCTCTTACTCATCCTTATACACTATTAAAACCATTTTAAAACTTGGTATGAGCACATAAATATTATTAAGAGACATAAAAAAGGAATGAAACTGTTAGTCTATGAATATTTTAAACCCATTAAAACATTTTCACAAAATCATACTTTTCACCCATAAATCATAAAATATTTAGCTTAACTCATGAAATCAAATAATTCTTGTAAAACTCCATTGAAATAATAATTCATAAAGGCAACTTTTGGAATCCAAATAATTCCTACATTGTAGCTTTTATGGCTACATAGGGAGTAACGTTCATGGTTACATTTGGAATACCCATCATGGTATATTCCCTAAATCTCTTAGGATAAAACCTACCATTTAACTTCATCTCATTACCCAATGAATTGGAGAGATATCACCAAATCACCCACCCTTGGTTTATCATGGAACCACCCATATTCATAAACTATGACCAAGAACCATAACATAATCATAACTCATAAAACAAGCATAAAGGAAAAATTACATTTCCACTTTGAAATAACATTTCATTTTTACAAAGCCGCGCACTCATAAATGAAAACAAATTATTTAAAAATAAAATGGTAAACCTATAAAGGAATAATAAAAACATTAAATTGACATAAAATTGTGAAAATCCATTCATGTTATATTATTTAAAAAACATCATTTTTTTCTTTTGTAAAAATAAATGAAAGAGTAACATTTAAAGAGTTTTTTAAAAGAAAATCTCTTACCTTGAGTCTAGATCATCACGTACAATATTTATATTCTTGAATAATAAAATTTGGTAAATTATTTAATTTCCTAAGAAACTTTTTAAATTTTATTATTACTTTTATATGACTTATTATGATGTAATAAAAATTACTTAATTATTTATGTTCACATCAGGCGTTTTGTTGATATTCAATACTCGAGTCAAAAAATGACTTTGAAATGGTGTTTAATATCAAAATTTTCATGATTATATCATCTCTAGAATAATATTTTGGAAATAATAATTACTTTTATACATCAATTATACTTTTACATCAAACTATTTATATATTGTCATGAAAAATGAACAACGTTATAATCATAGAGATGGTAGGTCGTACGTACACATGAGTAACATTTCCATTTTTCATTGATCATTAAGAAAATAATTTAATTATTATTTTATATTTTACAAATTATAATAATATTATTAACATCTAATTAATCATTTAAATATACTTATATAAATCATCCATACTATGTGGTGAATAAAAATGAATCACATCACTTCGTGGAGGTGATAGTTCACGCGTACATAGAAACGACGTTATCATTTTTATGTGCATTGAAAAGTAATAATATAATTGATATATTATTATTTAATAATGATAAATATTTCATTAATATAACATATAAATATTAATTTCATCATTATAACTATCATTAATAGATGGTGATGGAAAAAGAACTATATCGGTTCGTGAAGCGACATCCACCAAATAGTGGTGAGACGAGATGAACCGCTTCAACGGGCTGGGCCAATGGGCCCTAGGTCGAGTTCGGTCGGTCCGAATGGGCCATACTAGACCCATAACCCAACCGGTCCTTTTTCACTTAATTTCCACAAACATTCAAACCGTACGTCTGAATGACGATCCACTTGCGATGTTAGAACCCTCGCGACGGGGCAGTCCTTTTGAGATACTCTAAGTGGGTTTTAATGGAAGTTGAAATATGAACTTTGGATTGAAGAGTAATCTCTCCTGAAACAAGAAATCTATGAGAGGTAATCCTGTGGTTTGTTTTGATAAGAAGAATATGACTATGAGTCTAAGTAACTCAACAAGTCTAAGTGACTCAGTAGGTCCATGTGACTCAGCAGGTCTAACTGACTCAGCAGGTCTAAGTTACATAGCGGGTATAAGTGAATCATCGGGTCTAAGTGACTTAGTGGGTCTAAGTGACTTAGTGTGTCTATGTGACTCAGTCGGTTTAAGTGACTCAACAGTACTGGGTGTTCTATGATTACTTTTGATTGTATTACTTTTTAAACTTTCGATTTGTACCTCTGTGAGACGACAATATTTAGTGTGTACTTTCCTTGATGGTTATTCCTTTTTGGTATTTCTTTTGTGGTCTTTCCTTTATGGTTTTGGGGTGTCCTAATATGTATTTTTTTGCGCATCCCTGCATGGGATTTTACCACATGTGTCATGTCTTATGCAGACGATCGATGCTTTGATAGAGACCTAGGTGGCCCAGGACTAGGTGGTTCCTGATGAGATCAAACAAGAAAGGCGCACTCTTATGGATTCAATCAGCTATCCTTCACCTTCCCTTCAGTTAGGGTTTTCTATAGAAAGTTTCCCAGTGACTTGTGTACTCTCCTGTTTACAGATTTTATTTTGTGGGGCTGGAATACTAGCCCCTTTACTTGAAGTTTTGTAACATTACTCTCTGTGTTTATCTTAGTGGAATGCATGGTTTACTCACTGTTTTTATTTATGAATTTGTGAGGGTACAACTGTGTGCGTTCATACAAGTATAAAGGAAATACCTCTGATTTGTGGGATATGCTTACCCGGCACTAGTCACCATCCTCTGGCCTATTGAATGCATTCTTGGGGTAGTCACAGAATGGGCCCGACTAGGATGGGTCATGACAGAGTGGTATTAGAGTGGTTCAGTTCCACATTGGGATCATAAGCCTGTGAGATTGGTTTGCAGATACAATGTTAAGTGTTTTGAGTTTGGAATTCGGGCCAGAGACTCTAGTGTTGGTGCGGCGGCCGATGTATCTATACACCAGGACTCTGGACACCTACTTTCCGACTAGAAACATGAAAATGCTGGTTGCAGGGAAATAAATGGTACATGCATCATATATGATTCAAGTGTGTCCTCTTTTCTTTCTTGAGTCAAGTCACCAGGTATACTCTATTGACTATGGTTCATCTTGACCTATTTTTGCATGACACCATGTAGACATCCATCCTGGATTCCATTGTGTGACTGTGATGATAGTACACCTAGTGATGAGGCATCAGTACAGGGACCAGTACCAACAGTAGCCCTACCATATGGTGCACCATTATTACCACTACCCTTCGGTCAGAAGCTCCTACCAGCACTACCAATAGAGGATGCATGTAGTCTCATTACATTACACGAGTTCCCAAGGCAGAGAGCACCTAGGTTTAGGGGTGAGACTAACCCCCAGGTGGATGAGGATTAGCTCGAGGTGGTGACACAATTCTTCAGTCTAGTGAGGAAGCCTCTTGACCAGATGGTAGTCATAGTTACAAGCCTTCTTGAGGGATCAACAAAGAGATGGTAGTGTTTTATGATCTAGATGAATGACTAGGAAACCCTCACTTGGATAGACTTTGAACGCCTCTTCAGGTAGTAGTTATTTCTAGAAACATTACACACTGTGCATATATAGAATCTACTATACCTATAGCAGGGCATCCATCCAGTAGTAGAGTACTCTGTGAGATTCACATATCTTTATCACTACTCCACAGACATAGTGGGAGACCCATTCTTCAGGGATAGGGATTTTGAGTAGGGACTACACTGGGGGATTAGTGTAACGCCCCAACCCTAGTTACCCAGAGTCGGTGCATTATTACATAACATTGGCATGATCACAAGAAAGATCAAATCTCGAAAGACCGATTGGTTTAGTAGTCTTGGAAACACTAGATATATTCATAAGTCTTACATTACATCATAAAATGAAAAACTACTACAACAACATATTGTTTCCATAATTCACACTCATATCCCCATATAATATCCTTACAGGTCATTAATAATTTACTTCTTCACTTCCTGGGAAAAATAAAACATAGAAAAGGGGTGAGCTCAAATGCCCAGTAAGGATAACAATATAGCGGAAACTTTAATAAATAAGAATAAACATTTAAGGCAATGTATAACTAAAACAAAAGCCTTTAAAACATGAACTTTCAACATGGCACGACATAAATAAAATGAAATAATGCCATTTACTTATTCACATGGATATTCTACTAATCGAATAATCACATGCAAAAATCAATAACCACTTTCATAATGTTGGAATGCATAATGCCAGACTATCATAACCACATAGTCAAGGCCTCGTGCCAAGAATACAAATAAGATTTTGTCAAGGCCTTATGCCAAGACACTAGTTTGTCTCATGAGACCTACCGATGCCTCGAGGAGCTATAGCGGGATCCACCCGTCACATATTAAGTCCAATGCATTCCCATATGAAAAGGTTTAAACATAACATAAACATTCGTATTAAAACTAGCATACGAAATGTCAATACTTTTACCATAAACTATGAATGGTATAAAAATAGCACATCCACAGTCAAACATATCACAAAACCTTCAATACAATATAGAAGTTTTGTATCATAATAAATCAACTACAAATAATCTTAAAATCCATCAAAGGATGTTGACATAGATGAAATCAAAATTCTTTTTAAGGAAATATCTCCTTTTATTTTGAAATCATTTAAGATCCATATAAAATAAAACATTTTCTTTGAAAATATTCTTATAAGCTTGTAAGGAAAGCTTTGAATATTTTATAACCGTGGAAAATAACCGCACCCGCCGTATAAGTTTTAAAAAAAACATTCTTATCTTAATTCTGTCGAAAAGGTTAAAAAGCACCTTGTTTGGAAAAAAACGGAAAGATTCCCTTATAAACCTCTTATAAAAATTCAAACAAGAATATAAATGACTTTAACCCATATTCTTTTAAATATTAAAAATGTTTTGAAATACATTTTGAAGAAATATGTATGTGGATGATAACGAGATCCCAGTAGATTATTACGTATAAACAACCTCGGATAATGAAGAGATTGTGAAATAAC
This sequence comes from Viscum album, assembly GCA_963277665.1. Classification (NCBI taxonomy): domain Eukaryota; kingdom Viridiplantae; phylum Streptophyta; class Magnoliopsida; order Santalales; family Viscaceae; genus Viscum; species Viscum album. The sequence goes on from OY728130.1 coordinate 923,396,213, forward strand.
CCTTACCTTGTACTTTTCCTTGGTTGGGGTAGGTTAACCTCCTGTATAATGGTGAAATAATTGTTATTAAATTATACAATAATAATATACATTAATATGATATCATATATGATCTTTTAATATTGATTTGATAATAATATCTTAGTATTATCGTTGTTTCGGGTGTGAAATTACTCATTTTCTTTTATATGTTTTGTTACATAAGCCATGTTTGTTGTATCTTATTCATATCCAGAATGATATCAAGTCCTTAAACATCATTTTTAAATCATCAAATGATAATTATACTTGAATGGATACGATGGAGAATGAATCTCATCACGTTCGTGGAGACGGTAGTCCGTACGTACGCACGAGCGACAATATCATTATTTTGATATTAAAATAATATATAAATGGATGTTATATCATATATAAAGAATAATTATCATGTTATATTTATTATTTACATGAGTTTCACATCATTATTATACCCATCCAAATAATAATATATTGAATAACAATTACACCACGACGTGGAGACGGTAAGCCGTACGTTCGCACGTATGGTGACATGTTATTCAAAGGGTGGATAGAATACTGAATATGGTTGTACCATATTTATAATAACATCACAGTATATGTTAGATACTGGAGTTATTATTTTAGAATGTTAACAACAAAGTAAGAAGAAGTGGAAGAAGAAATGAACTTGGAAAAGGGTGGTGAAATCATTACCTCTTCTTCGGGCTCTTCCTTTTGATTTGATCAAAAGGGCTCCTTAGGTTGGCTTTCTGATCAAAATAAGGCCTCTAGGTTGTAGTGAGGGAAGGTGGGAGAGTATTTGGGCAGAGTTTGGCCGAACGAAAAGGCTTTGAAGGTGTGAAGAAATGAGAAGGAGTGGTCTCCTTTTATAAGGGAGAGGAGGGGCTCTTTAGGAAAGAGTGAAAGTATTACTTTAAAATATAATTATATTTGGTTTATAATGGTCCAAAAATCATTGCGGTCGAAGATAATATGACTCATATTATAAATAACATCAACCAATAATAATTGGACAGGTTTTAGATAATATTTTAATCATTATAATCTTATTTATTTAAATGATTTATTAATGAGGTAAACATTGCATCATTATTGTGTCATTAATAATTTAAATTATTTGATGTCTAAAAATTATAAATAAAATATCATTATGTAGGAAATCTTTTTATCTTTCTAATGAATATTTATAATCGAAAATAAAACATGTATAACCCTATGTAAAAATTGTTCTTCTAAAAGATGTAAGCTTATGCCATTTTTATTTTTATTTTAACTTTATTAATATAATGTGTCCCTACCACATACAGGTGGCTATAAGGGGTCCCCAAATCGACCCAAGGATGCCCATGGTCGGGTATGTGTCCACCAATAAGGTTAGGACACGTTTTAGGGTAATTGTGTATTATTATAATATTATTTTTTAACCCTTATTTACCGGATTTACCCTTTAACCATGGTAAATAAAATATTTACCGCAGTAATTATTCAAAATGTGTAAAAATAAAAGTTACCTATTTACATAATTTGGATATCCTGATTCCAAATATGTAATCCATTTTTCAAAATTCAAAACACAGAAGTGGAAGAAATTAATTTAAAATTAATTCCCGTTGTTAAAATAAAAAGCGTGTTTTTAAGAGATAATAACTATCAAAAGATTAACATTTGTTTATGTCTGGTTTAATTGTGAAATTATGTCCAATGACAAACATTAAATTAAATGGTAAAAATATATTCTAAATATACTTTAAAACCAATCAAATTCCTAATTTATCAATATTAATTATTTTGATTAAAAAAGTTGATTTTAATTAAAATTTAGTAATTTTCACTATTCATCAAAATATAAAAGTTATCCGAAAAGTACCAAAATTTCACCCTAGGCTAATTTCAGTATTCCGAATCAAAAAATGAATTCCATTTTGAAATATAAAATATATATGATTTCAAAAAGTAGGTATTACTATTCACAACGGCTAGTTTAATTAGTTGTGGTGTGTGTTAGAACTCGAGGTTGCGTACAACACACGCTATCGCATTATTCGAAGGGAAATGTACCGTGGAAGCTTGGGGTGTTACATTCTCCCCTCCTTCAAATAATTGCATCCTCGCAATTTCTAGGTTATTACTGCATAAAAAGACTCGGTTGGTTCTTCATCATAAGTTCCTCGGGTTCCCACGTTGCCTCTTCCATCTTATGATTTCTCCACAAAACTTTTACCAGACGCGTCGTCCGGTTTCTCAGTACTTGTTCTCTTGTATGAAGAATCCTGACAGGATCTTCACAATAAGACAGATCGGGTTCCAGTTCTAATTCCTCATAGGTGAGTACATGCGTTGGGTCAGGCATGTATTTTCTCAACAGGGATACGTGGAACACATCGTGAACTTTGGAGAGACTTGGCGGCATTGCCAATCGGTAAGCTACAACCCCAATTTGTTCTAGAATTTCGAAAGGTCCGATGTACCTGGGACTCAATTTACCTTTCTTACCAAAACGTATGACTCCCTTCCATGGAGATACCTTCAAATGAACATGATCACCGACCTGAAATTCAAAATCCTTCCTTCGATTATCGGCATAGCTTTTCAGCCTACTTTGAGATACTTTGATGTGATTTTGGATTACCTTCACCTTTTCCACCGTTTCCTCCACGAGTTCTGGGCCTACAAGTTTTCTTTCACCAACCTCATCCCAACAGGTTGGTGTACGACATCTCTTTCCGTATAACGCTTCATATGGTGCCATATGAATACTTGAATGGAAGCTATTGTTATAGGAAAATTCTACCAGTGGTAAATATTGATCCCACATACCCTGAAAGTCAAGTGAGCAAGATCTCAACATGTCTTCTAGGGTTTGAATAGTCCGTTCTGATTGTCCATCTGTCTAAGGGTGGTAAGAAGTGCTCAAATGAAGTTCAGTATCCAGAGATTTCTGAAGACTTTTCCAAAATCTTGAAGTAAAACGGGGATCACGATCAGAAACAATCGATAGGGGTACTCCATGAAGTCTCACAACTTCATTAATGTATAGTCTTGCTAGCCGTTCCAGGGGTAGATCTTCTCTTATATCAAGAAAATGTGCTGACTTGGTAAGACGATCAACAATAACCCATATTGCATCGTTCCTTCTAGGAGTCTTTGGTAGCCCCATGACAATGTCCATTGTAATATTGTCCCATTTCCACTCCGGTATGAGAAGAGGTTGCATGACTCCTCCAGGCTGTTGCCTTCCAGCTTTCACTTGTTGACAAACCATACATCTTGACATAAAATCAGCAATCTCCCTCTTCATGTTGTCCCACCAAAAATGTTCCTTCAAATCTCTATACATTTTGGTTCTCCCAGGGTGTATAGAGAAATTGGAACTATGAGAATCATCCAGAAATTCCCTTTTCAGATCAGGTAAATCGGGAACACAAAGTCTCTTCCCAAATTTCAAAATTCCATCTTCATACACAAAGTCTCTCAATCTCCCATCATTCACAGCTTTAATCTTCTTCTGAAATTCTTCATCATCGGTCTGAGAACTCTTAATCCTTTCTAGTAAAGATGGTTTGGAAACCATTTGAAAAAGCATTGATGTTTTACCTTCCCTGGTTATTCCCATGTCCATCTTCACTAGATCCATGAAAATTGGATCCCTTTCAATTCTCATCATGTTCAAAACTCCATGGTCTTTTCTGCTCAAAGCATCTTCCACCTTGTTTTCTTTCCCCGGGTGGTAGTGTATCGTGCAATCATAATCCTTGAGTAATTCAAGCCATCTCCATTGCCTCATGTTGAGTTCATTTTGTGAGAAAATATACTTCAAACTCTTGTGATCAGTATAAATCTCACATTTTTCACCATAGAGGTAGTGCCTCCATATCTTCAAAGCAAAGATCATAGCTGCTAACTCGAGATCATGAGTAGGATAGTTTTGTTCATGAATTTTCAACTGTCATGATGCATAGGCAATAACTCTATCATTCTACATAAGGACACAACCAAGTCCTTTCTTTGATGCATCACTATAAATAACGAACCCATCATTCCCCGATGGTAGAGTCAATATAGGAGCATTGACTAATCTTCTCTTCAGTTCTTCGAAATATTCTTCACACTCTTTTGTCCAAACAAATTTAACCCCTTTACGTGTGAGCTTCGTTAATGGGTTAGCCAATCGGGAAAAATTCTGGACGAAATGTTGATAATAACCTGCCAAACCAATAAAACTACGTACCTCAGTTATACTCATAGGTGCTGGCCATTCTTGGATTGCATTGGTCTTAGAAGGATCAACAGAGATTCCATCTTTAGAGACAATATGGCCAAGAAAAGAAATCTCATGAAGCCAGAATTCACACTTGCTAAACTTCCCATATAATTCATGCCTCCTCAGAGTCTTCAAGATAATGCGCAAGTGATTTTCATGATCTTCGTAGGTTTTGGAGTATACCAAGATATCATCAATAAATACCACCACAAATTCATCGAGATACTCCTTGAAAACTCTATTCATCAGATCCATGAATACAGAGGGTGCATTAGTCAATCCAAACGGCATTACAGTAAACTCGTAATGCCCGTACCTGGTTCGAAATGCTGTCTTCGGAATGTCTTCCTTCTTTACACACAACTTATGGTATCCAGATCGAAGGTCAATCTTTGAAAAGTATTGAGCTCCATGCAGTTGGTCAAATAAATCATCAATACGAGGTAGGGGATACTTGTTCTTTATCGTTATAGCATTGATCTCCCTGTAGTCGATACATAACCTCATAGGTGCATCTTTCTTTTTAACAAAAAGAACAGGGGCTCCCCATGGAGAAACACTAGGGAGAATAAATCCCTTATTACTCAATTCCTCTAGTTGTTTCTTTAGTTCGACTAACTCTACAGTGGCCATTCTATAAGGGGTCTTCGATATAGGCCTTGATCCAGGAATCAAATCAATGGAAAACTCAACTTCTCGTTCTGGAGGATGTCCAGGTCAATCTTCTGGAAATACATCTACGAATTCTTTCACAACAGGTACATCCTCTATTTGAACATTCCTTTCCTCAACGACAGTTATTTCATTCTCTTCCTCCCCAATAATTGAATTAAGTTGAGATACTGGGGGGGGGGGATCTAAATAAGAATTAGGTGGTGACGATTCTGCTCTAAAGACAAGGTGTTCCTTATCATTATCATCAAGAATCGTAACCTCTTTCTTCTTACAATAAATCTTCACATCATAGTCCGAAATTCAGTCCATACCGAGGATTATATCAAACTCAATCATAGGTATGATGATGAGATCAATAGATAAAGAAACATTATGTGCTATAATGGGGACTGATTCACAAAACTTTTTTGCAATGATACTTCCCTTATGAGTTTTAACTGACAACTCCCTTATTAAATCAAATTGGAAATATCTAATTTTCGTAGCAAACTGGGAATATATGAAACAATGCGATGATCCAGAATCAAATAATGCATTTGCTAAACTTGAGGAAACCATTAAATTACCTGCCACCACGTCTTTCGGAGCTTCTACCTCAGCAGTAGTGATAGCATAAGCCTGGCCTTGATCCCTTGGCCTTTTCTGAGGTAAGTTCTCCTGACTCTTAGGACATTCATTTTCATAATGTCCCATCTCCCTGAAATTGTAGCACTGAACGTTGGTGGCTTCCTTCTTCCCTTTGCAATCACGAGCTTGGTGGCCTTTTTCACCACACTTGTAACAGACTCCTATTCCCTTCAAGCAAGCACCGGGGTGTTTCTTCCCACATTTACCATAGGATGTATATTCAACCTTTCCCTTCTTCCCCTTATTTCCATTCCCAGATTGATCAGCAGGTCTCTTCTTCTCTTGCTTTGCTTTAAAGTCATAAGACTTAGAGAATTCCTTTTCGGTCTTGATAGCACATGAGACAATGTCTTCGTACGATGAAAAGGATTGTGAGACTAATTCTCGACGGAGAAATGGTTTTAAACCATCAAAGAAACGATCAATCTTACTTATTTGGTTACGTATATAATCACCAGTGTACCTTGCTAACCTTGTAAAGTTAGCCTCATACTTTGCGACATTCTCATCCTCCTTCTGTCTCAAACTTAGAAATTGCCTTTCCATATCTACCCGATGGTTGCGAGGAAAGTATTTTTCTAAAAACAGATCATTGAACTCCCTCCATTCCATATTTGATACTTCATCATCTTCCTTCGTATTTTGAATCAATGAACACCATTGATCAGCATCTCCAGTGAGGCGGTAAACTGCCATGATAACTTTTTCCCTTTCACTTCTCCCCAAAGCCTGAAATATTTTCTCTAGGGAAAATATCCATTGCTCAGATACTAAGGGATTTGTACTCCCATTGAACGTTGGTGGTTGTTGCCTCATGAATCGATCTAACATTGATCCTCCATGCTGCGGATCATGGTGCTCCATACGGGTAAGGTTATTATTCATAACCTGAGTAATTTTTCCCAGTATGGTGATTAGCTGATCGGCTCCAGTTGCATCACCAGCTCCACTATAATTATCTTGAGCATGAGGGCAATCTCTACATAGAGTTCTTGCATTGATACAGTTTCCATTTCTTCCACTAGGTGCCATTTCTAAACAATGGCATAAACTAGATCAGTTTATGAATCAAAATATATAATCCCATACTTATAAAACACTTAACATAAATTGAACTATTTATGGATATAATCCATAATCATAAGAATGTTTTCTTTGAGGAAGTATATACTCATACACCCTTCATAATGATTTGTAAAGAAAATGAGAGTTATCCTAAGAATATCCCCCGGGAGTGTCGTAACCAAGAGTGCAGCAAGGCCTGTTGTCGTGCACCAGTTCCCGTTCGAGTCTAGCTCAAAGCGGTGTTTTCGGGTTTTACCCCTAGGTACATCTGTGCCAGAGCCGCCTCTATCTTCTCGTATCCAGACAGGGATGTATTGCTCGGAAAACTCACAAAATCCCTACAATACCAAAATTCTAGGAAGTTCTTCTACACTAATCCTCAAAGTTCATCTTAGGTCTACGTGCTCTAATCAGAGTTTATCTAAATCTAGCTTCCAAGGTTTGTACTAAACTTTCTCTGATACCAACTGTAACGCCCCGACCCTAGTTACCCAGAGTCGGTGCATTATTACATAACATTGGCATGATCACAAGAAAGATCAAATCTCGAAAGACCGATTGGTTTAGTAGTCTTGGAAACACTAGATATATTCATAAGTCTTACATTACATCATAAAATTAAAAACTACTACAACAACATATTGTTTCCATAATTCACACTCATATCCCCACATAATATCCCTGCAGGTCATTCATAATTTACTTCTTCACTTCCTGGGAAAAATAAAACATAGAAAAGGGGTGAGCTCAAATGCCCAGTAAGGATAACAATATAGCAGAAACTTTCATAAATAAGAATAAACATTTAAGGCAATGTATAACTAAAACAAAATCCTTTCAAACATGAACATTCAACATGGTACGACATAAATAAAATGAAATAATGCCATTTACTTATTCACATGGATATTCTACTAATCGAATAATCACATGAAAAAATCAATAACCACTTTTATAATGTTGGAATGCATAATTCCAGACTATCATAACCACATAGTCAAGGCCTCGTGCCAAGAATACAAATAAGATTTTTTCAAGGCCTTATGCCAAGACACTAGTTTGTCTCATGATACCTACCGATGCATCGAGGAGCTATAGCGGGCTCCACCCGTCACATATTAAGTCCAATGCATTCCCATATGAAAAGGTTTAAACATAACATAAACATTCGTATTAAAACTAGCATACGAAATGTCAATACTTTCACCATAAACAATGAATGGTATAAAAATAGCACATCCACAGTCAAACATATCACAAAACCTTCAATACAATATAGAAGTTTTGTATCATAATAAATCAACTTCAAATAATCTTAAAATCCATCAAAGGATGTTGACATAGATGAAATCAAATTTTTTTTGAAGGAAATATCTCCTTTTATTTTGAAATAATTTAAGATCCATATAAAATAAAACATTTTCTTTGAAAATATTCTTATAAGCTTGTAAGGAAAGCTTTGAATATTTTATAACGACGGAAAATAACTGCACCCTCCGTATAAGTTTAAAAAAAAACATTCTTATCTTAATTCTGTAGAAAAGGTTAAAAAGCACCTTGTTTGGAAAACGATGGAAAGATTCCCTTATAAACCTATTATAAAAAGTCAAACAAGGGTATAAATGACTTTAACCCATATTCTTTTAAATATAAAAAATGTTTTGAAATACATTTTGAAGAAACATGGATGTGGATGATAACGAGATCCCAGTAGATTATTACGTATAAACAACCTCGGATAATGAAGAGATTGTGAAATAACCCTTACCTTGTACTTTTCCTTGGTTGGGGTAGGTTAAACTACTGTATAATGGTGAAATAATTGTTATTAAATTATAAAATAATCATATACATTAATATGATATCATATATGATCTTTTAATATTGATTTGATAATAATATCTTAGTATTATCGTTGTTTCGGGTGTGAACTTACTCATTTTCTTTTATATGTTTTGTTACATAAGCCATGTTTGTTGTATCTTATTCATATCCATAATGATATCAAGTCCTTATAAATCATTTTTAAATCATCAAATGATAATTATACTTGAATGGATACGATGGAGAATGAATCTCATCGCGTTCGTGGAGACGGTAGTCCGTACGTACGCACGAGCGACAATATCATTCTTTTGATATTAAAATAATATATAAATGGATGTTATATCATATATACAGAATAATTAACATGTTATATTTATTATTTACATGAGTTTCACATCATTATTATACCCATCCAAATAATAATATATTGAATAATAATTACACCACGACGTGGAGACGGTAAGCCGTACGTACGCACGTATGGTGACATGTTATTCAAAGGGTGGATAGAATAATGAATATGGTTGTACCATATTTATAATAACATCACAGTATATGTGAGATATTGGAGTTATTATTTTAGAATGGTAACAACAAAGGAAGAAGAAGTGGAAGAAGAAATGAACTTGGAAAAGGGTGGTGAAATCATTACCTCTTCTTCGGGCTCTTCCTTTTGATTTGATCAAAAGGGCTCCTTAGGTTGGCTTTCTGATAAAACTAAGGCCTCTAGGTTGTAGTGAGGAAAGTTCGGAGAGTATTTGGGTAGAGTTTGGCCGAACCAAAAGGCTTTGAAGGTGTGAAGAAATGAGAAGGAGTGGTCTCCTTTTATAAGGGAGAGGAGGGGCTCTTTAGGAAAGAGTGAAAGTATTACTTTATAATATAATTATATTCGGTTTATAATGGTCCAAAAATCATTGAGGTCGAAGATAAGATGACTCATATTCTAAATAACATCAACCAATAATAATTGGACAGGTTTTAGATAATATTTTAATCATTATAATCTTATTTATTTAAATGATTTATTAATGAGGTAAACATTGCATCATTATTGTGTCATTAATAATTTAAATTATTTGATGTCTAAAAATTATAAATAAAATATCATTATGTAGGAAATCTTTTTAGATTTCTAATGAATATTTATAATCGAAAATCCAACATGTATAACCCTATGTAAAAATTGTTCTTCTAAACGATGTATGCTTATGCCATTTTTATTTTTATTTTAACTTTATTAATATAATGTGTCCCTACCACATACAAGTGGCTCTAAGGGGTCCCCAAATCGACCCAAGGATGCCCATGGTCGGGTATGTGTCCACCAATAAGGTTAGGACACGTTTTAGGGTAATTTTTTATTATTATAACATTATTTTTTAACCCTTATTTACCGGATTTACCCTTTAACCATGGTAAATAAAATATTTACCGCAGTAATTATTCAAAATGTGTAAAAATAAAATTTTCCTATTTACATAATTTGGAAATCCTGATTCCAAATATGTAATCCATTTTTCCAAATTCAAAACACAGAAGTGGCAGAAATTAATTTAAAATTAATTCCCATTGTTAAAATAAAAAGCGTGTTTTTAAGATATAATAACTATCAAAAGATTGACACTTGTTTATGTCTGGTTTAATTGTGAAATTATGTCCAATGAAAAACATTAAATTAAATGGTAAAAATATATTCTAAATATACTTTAAAACCACTCAAATTCATAATTTATCAATATTAATTATTTTGATTAAAGAAGTTGATTTTAATTAAAATTTAGTTATTTTCACTATTCATCAAAATATAAAAGTTATCCGAAAAGTACCAAAATTTCACCCTAGGCTAATTTCAATATTCCGAATCCAAAAATGAAGTCAATTTTGAAATATAAAATATATATGATTTCAAAAAGTAGGTATTACTATTCACAACGGCTAGTTTAATTAGTTGTGGTGTGTGTTAGAACTCGAGGTTGCGTACAACACACGCTATCACATTATTCGAAGGGAAATGTACCGTGTAAGCTTGGGGTGTTACAATTAGAGAATCCATGGTGTCTCTTAGAATCCGTAATCAAACTAGGGTTTTGTAGTGATCCCTACTTATGAAGAGCTTCCTAGCAGAGTAGGAACCAACAGCAAGAGCAACCATTAGACACAAGGTGGTGGAGTCTTTTTTTATGGGTAGCAGAAAACATACTTAGGGACCCAATCAGGTCAAGCCTTTCAGGGGACAACCCCAGGACAAAGGGTAGGTGGTATAAGGCTCTCATGGTAGAGGGAGTTAGTAGAAGATAAGGGTGTGCTAATCATGTCGAAGTCAGGGTCACATGGCTTGTGATTCCCAGGCTAGCCACACAGACGATGAGTAGATGGTTAAAGGATTACCAAGGCAGAGGCATATGGTCAAGAAGGGTGGTCTGTAGGGTGGAATACATGGTAGGGGATCAGGAATAGTGACATGCGGTGGATGAAGGTTTGAGGTACCACCACCACCACCCCATGAGGTCCTCTAAAGGCTCTGAGAGCCAGTGGATAGTGGGGGGGGGGGGCAGCTTCAGGTTTTAGAGTCCTATGATCTCTATGCTCCATATATGATTAGAGGTATGATTTGTGTCTTCTCCACCTTATATGTAGTTCTTATAGAAACGGGTTTCAGTCACTCTTTCCTTACCACAGACCTTATTTAAAACTCGGATATTCTAGTGGAGTTTTTGGCTCAATTCTTACTCTTAGAGACTCCTACGAGAGGGGATTTAATGATCATGCACTGGCGATGACAGTGCAATATTACACTCAAAGGAAAGATCTTTGGATGGGATCTCCTAGTAGTGGTGTCTAGGCCTTACGACATCATTTTGGGTATGGAATGGTTATTCATAGTCCATGCTTAGATTGATTATTTTAGGCGCAGAGTGCGGTGTCTTCATAGGGATGGGACCAAGTTTTCCTTTACTGGTGAAAAGGGAATGATTGCAGCACAACATAGACTTTCTCAGATGAGGGAGTAGCCAATCACTCACCAGTTGGGTAGCCTTACCCTCGATGCGGTGGATGAGAGGAGTCCTCAATTTCCAACAGTGGTGGACGAGTACAAGGACATCTTCCCTAAGGATGTTCTAAGATTTCCTACTCATAAGGAGGTTAACTTATACAATGACGTATACCCCATAATGACACTAATATCCACACTTTTATATCAGATGGATCTCATGGATCTTCGTGAGTTGAGGGTAAAGATAGAGGACCTATGGAGGAAGGGCTTCACAAGGTCTAGTGTTTCACTTTATACTGCCCCAGTTCTGTTTTCCAAGAAGGAAGATGGGATCTTGAGACTGTGTGTGGACTACCAACGCTTGAATCTAGTGAACTTGAAGAAAAAATATCCACTACCAAGAATCGATGATCTCTTTGACAAGATGAAGGGAGAAACGTGGTTCTTGAAGATAAAACTCAGGTCTAGCTATCATCACCTTCATGTATGGGATGATGATGTACCGAAGACATCCTTCAGATGTATGTATGGAAACTATGAGTTCTTGGTGATTCCATTTGGTGCGACCATTTCCCCAGTAGTGTTCATGAGACTCATGGATAGGATCTTCCAACCTTACCTTGACCAGTTCATCATGGTCTTCATTGATGACATCCTGGTGTACTCAACATCCGAGGAGGAACACGTGACACACTTAAGGATGGTGATAGATACACTCTATGAGAACCGTCTATATGGAAATATCTCTAGGACTCAGTTCTGGATTCATGAAGTTCACTTTTTGGGACATTTCATTTCATAGGTTGGAGTTGTAATGGATCCGATGAAGATAGAGGTGGTGGTTTCTTGGGAGCCACCTAGGAGTGTGACTAAGTTGCAGAGTTTCATGGGTTTGGATAGATACTGTAGGAGGTTCATGACCAAATTTTCTAGGGTATAATCTACCTTATCTTCTTTAACAGAGAAAGGAAAACCCTTCTCATGGATGGAGAAGTTCCATAAATGTTTCCAGGAGTTGAGGCGGAGACTGACGAGTGCCCCCATATTGAGACTACCAAAGGAGGGTGTTGGTTATATAGTGTTATGTGATGAAACAGGAACCGGACTGTGTTGTGTAATGATTCATGGGTAAGTGGTAATTGCCTACGGTACATGGTAGTTGAAGAAGCGTGAGAAGAACTACATGACCTATTTCCTTGAGTTAGCAGCGGTTTTCTTTGCTTTGAAGATGTGACGACACTACTTGATGGGTGAGAAATTTACCGTATACTCTGAAAACAAGAGTCTTAGGTATATCTTCTCCTAGATGGACCTAAAATTGAGGAAACATTGGTGGATAGAGTTTCTATAGGATTATTACTTTTAGATAGTCTATACTCTTAAGAAGGGGAACATGGTGCCAGACGTTCTTAGCGAGAGATCTGGGTTTCAGTTGCTGAGTGATGTGTCAAAGCAGTTAGATGTGATGCAGATATCCTTCATGTATGGTTATGGAACAGCTTATCTTCATTCGATGGTTGTCACCCCTCCACTCTTACAACAAGTAAGTTAGTTATAGCCATGGGATGTTGACTTTGAGAGCCAACATGCTCAATTATCCACTGGTCTAGCCCCTTATGGATATTATATAGGTGGGGATCATGTCATCATTTTTAGATAGAGAATAATTGTACTAGTGACATTGTGAGAGGAGGTTCTGAAAGAGTTCCACACATCCCCTTTGGTGGTACATCTAGGAGTGTAAAATAAGTACCAAGATCTCTAATGTCAGTTCTGGTGGTCGGGGATGAAGAAGGCAGTGGTAGAGTTCCTTTCTCAGTTCCTTAATTGTCAGCAAGTGAAGACAGAGCATCAAGTTCCACCAGTATTTGCTCAGCCACTCAAGGTACCTGAGTGGAAGTGTGATGGTATATCAATGGACATAGTGATAGGTTTACCTCGAATATCCAGGGGGCATGATACCATATGGGTGATCATAGACCGACTCACCATGCCGACCCACTTCCTACCTATATGGGAGAAAATTTTGGTAGAGAGCTTGGGAAGCCTCTATGTTCAAGAGATAGTTCAGTTTCATGGGGTTCCTTTGATGATTGTTTCAGACCATAATGCTTGATTTACATCCTGGATATGGAAGAGACTGTAGGAGGTGTTTGGGACTCAGTTTCACTTGAGAACAACATTTCATCACCAAGTGGATGGTCAGACAGAGAGAACTATCCATGTATTAGAGGATAGGCTCCGTGCTTGTATCTTGGACCTCGATTGCAGTTGAGAGGATCACCTACCTTTGGTGGAGTTCACGTACAAAAATATCTACCAATACACCATTGGTATGGCACCCATCGAGGAACTGTATGGGTGAACATGCAGATCAATGTTATTCCGGATAGACCCAGGGGAGTAAACACTCATGGGTCCAGAGTTGGTACATGATACCACTAAGAAGGTGAAAATTATCCAGGAGCAGATGATGACTGCAAAAATAAGGAAAAAATCTTATGCTGATAGGAGATGAAGAACTTCAGAGTTAGAGGAGGGAGACCATATGTTCCTTTGGGTCTCCCCTTGGCATGGATTTTAAAGATTTGACTGAGGCGACAACTTGTCTATGAGGTTCATAGGCCTTTTTCAGATTTTGAACAGAGTTAGCGAGGTGACATACCACCTAGATATTCTCCCATATATTCATCAGGTGCATGATGTCTTTCACATGTAAAAGATAAGTAGGTACCTACATGACACATCACACATCATAGATTAGGGTGAGCTGGACATTAGAAATAGGGAGATGTTTTTAGAGTTCCTGGTGAAGATAGAGGATCGACAGAAGTGGTTCCTTTGTGGGCAGTCAATTCCTCTGGTGCGTATTCGGTGGCAGTATGGGAATCTCTAGGAGAGAAATTGGGAGTGGGTGGCTCATATTCATGCTCATTATCCCCATTTTTGTTTGGTCCTTGTATTTTATTTTGAGGATGTAAATCCCTAATGTGGGGAGAATGTACTGTCCCAGATTTGCCATGTATTTTTTTAATTATATGGATTAATTAAAAAATAGGTGTGGAGATTAAATGTGATTCCAAGTCCCAAGGTGCCTGAAATAAATGCTTAAATTTATTTATAGTTTATTAAAATTAACGCACATGCGTGGTTTTGTAAATTTCAAAATGGGTGCCCGAATTAAAAATATAAGGGCACCATTACGTCCAGAATCGTGACTTTTACATAAGAAGGACCTAACCTCGACTGGCTTGGGTTGAGGGTAAAAGTTCATTTTTGGTCATTTTAACGAAAAATAAAATAAACTTCAGAAATTTTATTTTATTCAAAAATGTTTTTCTACAACCTAGAGTCAAGCTAGATATTTCATTTCATAAATGAAATAGTGTAACGATGCGGTGAATCAGTGTAACAGAAATGATGAAACACAATTCATCCATTTAATTGTTTAATAGAGATTTGGGATCAGGAGAGGATCCTAGAGTTTTCTCTGAATGATTAAATGAAATTCTTCACTGAACGATGAGTGGCGTCGAACAAAAAATCGCCAATGAAAATGAACACCTCCTTCTCTTCGAAGGATTTCACCAAAAACAATGGTTTTCAGATCAGGGATCAACGAATGACTATGGTGAGGCTCCATGCTTCACCAACAACCTATCCAATACCAGGTATAGGTTTATTTATAATTTATTACTTCTTTTCTACATTCTATGAATTGAGAGACAAATGCAGGTCAACCCACGAATAGGTTGACCCATGGATCGATCACGTATATGAGATGTTTTAGATTGTTGGAATTTGAATCGGGGTTATCCTTGTTTTGATGTGATCCATTCTTAGAATTGTAATATCCTCCCCCTCCTGGATTTCAATTATAAGGCAGATGGATCGTTGACCACATGAACAAGGACTAGATCCATCAATTTTGGGCATTCTTGTGTTATTTCCATTCTTCATGGCACAATGATCTAGGATGCTGGCTCGACGGCGGTAATTATGACAATTCATAGTCCATGAGGGACAGTGAGAGCACATCAGCCTGTGGAAGGATGTTGCGGGAGATGGTAGTTCCATATTGGGAAGGTTGTGGCCAGGTATGCCACATCTTTAGTGGAAGACCATAGCTAGGAGGGCAATGACAGCGGCAGTGGAGGTCATCTACTTAAAGGCCAGCAGAGGAGTAGCCCACATCAATATTCGCAGGTGGTGAGAAGAGGCCACGACCAGCTGGGCCATTGCGATGAGGAGAAGCGGCGTCGGCGGGGCACCACGTCAGGACAAAAGACCCGCGGCTCAGCCATGGGTGAGTGCTGACACACATTCTGCAAGACTGCTAGTAGGGGAGACGTTCAGCCCGTTGATGGCCACGTTGACTCAGAGAGGATGCGACAACCGCTATGTTCGGGCAAGACAATCCGAACCGCTTTAGAGGATTGGTATGGGAAGGTGGTTCGGTGCATCGGGCCGGTCCCAGTAGGCTAGGTCAACTTGATTGGTCGGGTCAAACCCAACGAGCTAGGCTAGCGGGCCCCAGGCGAGGTCGGTTCAGTCCGACCAGGTCGGACCAAACCCATAACCCAACTGACCCCTTTTCACATAATTGCTCATAACTTTTAATCCTTACCTCTGAATAATAATCCCTTTGTAGTGTTGAGACACTCCCAAAGAGGCTTTACTTTTGATATAATCTAAGTGGGTTTTTATGGAATTCAAAATACAACCTTTGTCTTGAGAAGTAAGTTCTCCCGAAATAAGCGCACTATGAGCGGGAATCCTATGGTTGGCTGTGAAAATAATACTATGACTACGGGTCTAAGTGACGCAGTGGGTATAAGTGACTCGTCAGGTCTAAGTGACTTAGTAGGTCTAAGTGACTGAGTGGGTATAGGTGAATCAACATGTCTAAGTGACTCAGTGGGTCTAAGTGACTCAGTGGGTCTAAGTGACTTAGTGGGTCTAAGTGACTCAGTGGGTCTAAGTGACTCAACAGTACTGGGTGTTTTGTTATTACATCTGATAGTCTTACTTTTCTTACTTTTGATTTATAACTGTGTGAGTTGATAATACTTTGTCTGTACTTTCCTTCATGGTTAATCTTTTGTGGACTTTCCATTGTGGTATTTCCTTTTTGGTTTATGGGTGTCCTACTGAGTAATGTTTTACTCACCCCTACATGGGATTTTGTCGAACGTGTCATGTCTTGTGCAGATGACCGACACATTGATAGAGACTTAGGTAGTTGAGGACCAGGTGGTGCCCAATGAGATTATATAGGTGAGGTGTACTCTTACTGCTTCAGGGAGCTACCCTTCACCTACCCTTCAGGTAGTGTTTTTGTGTAGATGGGTTCCCAGTGACTTGTGTACTCACCTGTTTACAAATTTTCTTTTGATGGGATTGTATACTAGCCCCTTTACTTTCAGTTTTTTACTGTTACTCTTAGTGGTTGTCTTAGTGACATGCATGGTTTACTAAGTGTTTACATTTAAGCATTTGTGAGATTACAGTTGTGCGTGTGCATAGAGGTTTAATGGAAATGCCTCCCATTTGTGGGATATTCCTATCCAGCACTATTTTCCACCCTCTGGTCTATTGGAGGTGGGCTTGGGATAGTCACAGCATATGCCCCACTGGGACATGTCATGATAATTAGTGTCAATTTTCACACTATTCAATATTTGACTTTTCAAAAATATCATAATAACTTGAGGTCTTCTAAAAACTCTATTAACACATCCCTAACATCTCAAAGTCATCCAGAAAATTTGGGGATGACATTAATTAAAAAAAATTATATTTTTTTAATATTTATAATGTCATTTATTTGGTCCTTTTCATTGATGAGTCAATTAATGCATCGCCATTGTGTCACCATTTAATTTAATAATTTATTCCTTGAAAATTATAAATAAATTACCATGATATAGGTTATATTTTTATATTTATAAATAATATTTATAGTGGAAGATATCCCTTGTATAACCACATATTAAAAATACATTACTTGATAAAAATAAGGGTGTGACAAAATTTGTCTTCCCTTTGAATATAATATTATAAAAGAATTAAGGTCATCCAAGTGGCTCCAAGTAGTACTAAAATATACCCAATGATTCTATTGGTTGGAACACAACAATCCAATGGAATTAGGATAATTTTCAGGGTTATTTTATATTATTTATAATATTATTTTTACCCCTATTTACCCGATTTACCCTTAACCACGATAAATAAAATACTAAAGTTACTATTCATAAAAAAAATTAAGTTGATCTTATTAGGCTAAAAATTTTATACTTATTACAACCATGTATATAAATTTTTCTAAATTCAATTCACGGAAGTGAAAAAATTAAGTTTATCGCTAATCCCGTAGATGTGGTGAGAAAGTGAGTTGAAGTAAAAATGTTCAAAAGTTCAAATGATTTTTATATCTAATTTCAATGTGTAATTGATTCAAATGAATTAAATTGTATTAAATGATAAAAAATTAATCTAATTATAATTTAAAACTAATTAAAATTATAATCTATCTATATAAATAAATTATACAAAAAAGTTGTTTTGAATTAAAATGTAGTATTTTCACTATTCATTAAAATATGAAATTTATCAGACTAATACCAAAAATTCAACCAAATTAAATTTTGATACTCCTATTATATATAAAAATATTGTATTATTTAAATATGACTTATAAAAGTTTCAAAACTTTATTTAAAATTATTTCACCATCAAAAGATGGCAAAATTGCCTTTTTGAAAAATATTCTTTTGTGCAAGAAATTTGATTTTTTTCTTATATATTGTCTTGAAAATACATATGATGAATTTTAAAAATTAGGTTGAATATATTGAAGATATATTTCATTAATATAATACCACAAGAGTTATTTATTAACTTATTTATATAAAACACACCTGCACACATTTAAATAGATTTTCTAAAATGCTTTTCATTTTATTTTTAAAAATTTTTACATTAATTTACAATTAATTGTTCACCAAATAATTAATTATATATAAATATGTAAACCATATTTTCATAATTCAATTAATATTATTCACTCCTTCCATTCTAATGTCTAGGATATAATGATAACATTTAAATAATAATATTAGTTGTTCGCTTAAGCTCGATGTGGCGTATCATGTATGCTATCGAACATAGTATTTTTTTTAACTCTTGATGTTATAGAGATCATGTGATCACATGAAGAAAATTGGATCATGAGATCCACATGAGTATAATAGGATCACACAAAGGAGTCATTTGAAGTGCATGAAGGAAGATAGGCTGTAAATGATGGAGACTTCTCTTGGTCATTCAAAATCACTTGACCATAAGATTATAATTGGATTTCATTATGGGATCACACGAAGCACTTTAAGAGAATTTCGTTGAACACCAGATGATTTTTATTAGATCTCATTATGTAATCACACAATGCACTTGAATACAATGTTTCTTACCACCGCATGATTATCATTGGATCTTAGGATGGGGTCACGTGACATGCTCAAATATAGTGACGTTGACCAAGGAAAAAGGGATTGTGACAAGTGAAATATCATGTAGGTAAATTATGAAATCTAGAACTGATTATGTTAATTATGTAATGGAATTTTTTAGGTGGTATAAAAGAAATATAACCACAATTTTCAGAGTTGAGGTGGTGGATTTATGCCTATAAATACAAATTAACCCTTCATTAAGAGGTTAAGAAGTTTGATTAAGTGGTTTCATCCAAATAAAAGTATTTTTTTGTTATGTGAAGGAATTTATGTACTTGGTGTATTTGTGTATAGTCATAACCACTAGATTTATGTGATCCAAATTAAAAAAACAAAGTATTGTGATATATATAATCGGTAGAGTGTATTGTGATGGGATCATGCAAAGGGGTCCTGTGAGTGGATCTTACAAAGTGGGTTATGATATGGGAGTTTTTGTTCATAGGAAGACCCATTAGATTCATGAGATCCATGTAAGAAGAATAAAGACTTGTACTGGAGTCATGCTATCCATGTGATCAAAAGAGGGACTCGCGAATAGGTCTCACAAATGGGTATTGCGCAAGGGTCACACACTCTAATAGGAAGATTCACATACAAAGGTGGTTTTGATGACTTTTATGAAATAAGATCACTAAGAAAAAAAGTGTGAAACAACATAGAATTGATTATTAAAAGTTTCTATTGTAGGATCAATGAATTCACTTCAACAAAGAGATAGTATTGTGATTTTAAATTGTGAATGATTGTAAACCAAGAGGGAAATTGAGTTTAATACAAACATTTAACAACAACACACTTTACTGGATTTGGTACATCAACACTTTTTCTTTGAATTATCCTTGGATTTTTTCCTAGTGATGGTGAAATAATTAAATTTTCTATGTCTAATTCATGTTTAAATTTCCATTTATTCAAGTTTTATAAGAAGTAGATAGAAGAGAGTTTTGTTTAATTATGAAAAATGATCCGAAGGGACTATCATTTTAATTTTTCATACCTAGATTAACCCTCCACCCCTTAGGGTATTTAACCTAGTTAGGATAATGATTGGTATCAGAGAGAAAGGAATAAAGTTAGAGTTTCTCAATCAGTATAATCAATGGATTTTGTAAATCACAAAGGGATTATGATCTTTGATGGAAACAATTTTCTGCTATGGTAGAATTGGATGCAGTATTATTTTCAATAATTAAATATGGATGTGTTTATAGCTTAAATTCATGGTATTTCAGCTAGTATAGACTTTGGAGTTTTATTCAAATAAAACTGAAGATAATAATATATTGATTCCAAATAAATCAATGCCTTAAGAGGAGGTTTATCCCATAAATTCTACATGAAGGTGATTTCATGTTAACCACCCATTGTTTTCTTATTCCTATATACTTTATTCTTATAAATCAATGATTTGAAATATGTCCTTATGATTCTTCAATATTATCCAAAATATGTTTCATAAATAGAACATAATAAAAGAATTCTTAACTTAAATTTAGACATAAGGTACTTATTTTTTGTTGTTTTATCCCATTTGACTTTCAACATGAGGTCCATATCTCTAGAAATGAAATAGTCAATAAGTTTGGTGTTTTTTCACTTATTAAATGACTTGGATTATTTGATATTTTAAAATAAAAATTAATTGATTCCATGATAAATAAAAAATTTATAGAAATGAAAATTTGTGGGATATATCAAATAGTTTCTTTAATGTAATATGGATTTTAAAAAATTATTAAAAATCACGTGAACAAGTATTTTCCATGATAGTGATGATTAAATAATCTAGAAGAGATAAGACGGTTATAGGATAAAATTTTCCATTTATCATGATAAATTCTATTTTATCAATAGAAACTAACATTATTAAAACACGAAACTTACTATTTCATTTTAAAATTAAAATATTCCTTATAAAGACAATACCTATAGAAATTCTTCAATAAATTAACCTTGAAATATTTTATACATAAGATGATTTTCCTTCTAAATCCAATATCCAAAAATAAAAATATTTATCCATCACAAAATAACCCCTTAGGTTATATGAGACTACTAACTTATGATTCCAAACTAACATATTAACCCTTAAAGTGTTATAAATATTTTAATCATATATTTATAATAATATTATATCCTATAATGTTTCTAAACATTTAATATGGTACCAACAATAAGGACTTAGCCTTAAACATTACATAATCTTGAGTTCTAAGTCATGGATTCATTCTCTTATATTTTAGGATCTTTATGGGTTAGAGTTTTATATAATTAACTATTTCCCTTAAAAATAAATATTACAACTCAAATTTGAAACTTATACATAGTATCATTTTTTCCATCAATTTTTTTTGATATAATAGTTTTTTTATTCATGAAATTTTTCCAAAATTTTCATATTGACCTCGTACTTATCCCTAATCATCCTTAAGTACTTCTGAGAAACATTTTAAAATGTGGGATGATCACAAAATGATCAATAAGAGCCATAAATATAAAGAAAAAAACATGTTATACCATTAATACTTATAAGTATAGGATTAATTATATTTTGGGACATGGTATATTTAGATAGAACCAAAACTATATTTTCATCAATACTTTTGGATACAAGTTTGGTACTTCTAGGTATAATGACATGATCAATGATAAGTAACGATATTTATATTAATTAAATAGAAACATTAGAAGAAAAAATACACACAAACTATTATATACAATAAAAGAACATGGAATTATTTGAATATATCATGATCATAGAACCAATAGTAAAGAAATGGATATATAAATATTCTAGTTTAAGATCAATATGATTTATCTAAAACCTTGTTTCATGATATCCCATAAATAATTTATTCTTAAAAATATTGTAAACCATAAACATATCCATTCTATGAATCAATTATATTATGTTATAAACCACTAACTAGTACAAATCACCTATATTTTCAACATATCAAATCACTATGATAAAGGTATAGGGAAACAAATATAGTATATAACCTAAAATACTTTATAGATACTACAATATGAGAATAAGTAATTTTGTTATTTCATTCTATCTCTTTATGTGTATCTATAAACAAATACCTAGATGGATTAATTTTATTTGACATGGTATACAACCCCCTTAATTATTGTTCTATAATATACCATATATATAAATTATCAATTGATAATGAACTTATAAAAATGGGAATCTATAGTTATCTATCTAAATAAAATTTTATCCTTTTTATATAGGTTACTTCACCGTTGTATTTCACAGATAAAAACTCAATTATTATTGTCTTAAAAACATATAAGGATTAAATTGTTTTTCAAATTTATTATATGTTATTAACATATAAAGCTAAAAACATGATTTTACACTTCCCATCTTGTTGGAAAATGAGCCAATTTGATTTTTAATGAAACTAAATTACATTATATCCACAAAAAATCCATAATAACGTTTCATATATTATTTTTTAAACTATTTTTTGTATTCTATACCTTTTTAAATTTATTGGATCTCACAAACCCTTCCTATTTTTGTCATATAAAAATCTTCAGTTAATTTCACATTGTAGAAGGTGTATTTAGCATAAATTTTCCAAATCACATATTCATATAATGTAAAACTAGAATATAGATTTTTACTATTTTTTAGTATCATGATTTATGAATCTATTTTTTATCGATAAATGTATTCTACCTATCTAAAACTCATAGAAAAAACTATATTATCTAGGTATATACATCACCATCCATGAATACATACTATTTAAATACTCATCTTCACCTATTAAGTTCGAAATAATCATGATATTATACCAAAAACATATCTTTATTTTGGATAATGGAATACTTTCAGAAATAAATTCATTTTTTCCCTTTTAATTATTTTTTCCATAAATGACATCCTTATAGTTAATAAAATCATTATCATAAAGGGGTATTTTTTCATGTAGTTGGGTGATAAGAGATCTATATCTCTCTATTTCTCTAACCACCCTTTATCAACAATGTAGTAATCTTGCATATACAACCTAATCTTTCACTAGTTTGAGTGGATATTGTCCCAATACCAACACTTATACATATATAGCTTCAACATCAATATTTATACAATGTTCCCACTATTCTCATGGGAAATGTTCTAAATTTCTATAAATATGTAATTATTTTTTTTCAAATTCCATTCTATATGAAGAGTTATAAAGGTAATATCCTTTAGTAACCATAAGATATCCTATAAAGATGGATATTGTGACTCAGTATATAAGGTTTTAATTGAGTATAATCTTGAAAGTTTTTCACATACCTATTCATGTCTATGAAATGTTTTGAATTATTTCCAACAAAAAATATTTTTTGAACATCGTATACTATTTTAGTGAGAAATAAATTAAATTTATATATCACTATTTAAAAAGAATACACAAAAATGAATACTCAAAGAGTTTCATGAATCTCTATCAATGTCAGTATGTAAACAAAAATTGACTCGTCATTTAACTACCACCAGTATAATTAGGTATATTAGTTTGTCTGAGTTAACAAATAGTCTCACAATCATTTAATTAATTTGTGAAATATTTATCCAAATATGCATATCCTTGATCAATATAATGTCTCTTTATTTTCATTAAATATTGATTCTATATATAATTTTTTATATTCCTTAAACAAATAAAAAATATCTAAATTATAACTATTTATATAGATAAAAATACTAACGAAATTCATCAATAAAAATAATGAATTATGAATACCCTCTCTTTGTTTTCACTTGAAATAAAGAACATAAAATAGTATAAATTAATTCAATATTTTGTATAGATATTTATGCTGTTACTATAAATAGTGTTTTCACTATTTTTAGTTATATACATATATTCAAAAAACTTAAGGGTTACAAATCAAATGAACCTTAATAATTTTTATAATGTAATATATTTTATGGAATTACATTTTTAGAACCCCGCTTGAAGTTCCATGAATGGGATGGACATGAGTATTGTTCGTTGTATTTTTGATCCATAAGAAGAAATTAATTTTATAATCAAAGTATGTATAAGATATTATTAATTTATATACAAGATATAGATTTAGTTGACTAGTCTAGATAGTGGGTGTGAATGTTTTATTATATGTGAACCATAATACAGTTCCAGGTTTATTCTAAATCATGTTTTTATCAACAAGGTGTCTTATTTAAGTACCCAAAAGTTCAATAGATATATGCAAGTGATTATTTAAAAATTCCATTTAAATTAGTAAAATAATGATCTTATATATAGGCTAGTATATTTACACCATTGGTGATGGCCTACTAAATTTTATTCAAACACCCAGAATGTTTATAATCATGGATGTGCAGTTATTATAGTTGACCTGTATGTAATTTCCAAGACCTTATCATAAGAGAGTGGGTTTCATGGTCTATATAGAATAAATATTTAGATTTGAGGCATGAAATATGATATTTTAATGGGTCTCACATTCAGGTAAATATAGTTTTTATTAATAATTCATTGTGTTCAGACCACTATGTGATGTATGATAGGATGTACAATTTAATTTCCACCACGTGGTAATTGTTTTTTTATAGTTTTATGATTATTATTTATCAATATAATCTTTCAATTATAATTAAATCCCAACCCTTTGATTTATAGTTTCTTAATGATGTTTTTACCTTAATGATTGTTTCATCCCACTCCTTTATTTGATTTCCAATTCTTGTAAGATTTTATATGTTGAGATATGACTTAGAGATATTCATGTGTGTGGAATTTTTTGGGAGATGTTGAATCGCTAGTTTGAAATAATAAATTTATGTGGCTAGTCCAAAAAGGTACTAAAATTTTGTTCACTGGTGTGTATTATAATATTTATATGATATGTCAATTGATATATTCATTTGTGGATAATCTCAGTGGGTATTAGATTAATTGATTAATGTTTTTATTTTAGCATGAAATTTGATAGTTTATGTCTAGGGGTGCATTAGTTGGAATTAAATATTAGTTTAGTTATTTTGGTGTACTATGTTATTTAAATTAAGGGAATAAAACATATGTAAATCAAGGGTAAAATAAAACTTTTATAGGTTAATATAATTGTATAATACATGAAATGAAACTATGATAGGTTAAAATGAATGTGTCATATACAAATAAATATTAGTAATGATATTTCATATTTCTATTATAGTTTAATTTTGGATTATAGGATATTATCATTATTATCAATAAACAGTGTTATTTTAGCATTTGGTTGGTTATATAATCATTGAAATAAATCTATTGAAGGTATGTCTTTAGAAACTAAAATGTCATATAACAAACTAAGGAGGTCTATTTGAAAAAAATGGTTATGACAAATGAAAATCCAAACAAATTCATGTTATTTTGGAAACAATGATTTCTCTATTATTACACATGAGAGTGAGGTTCATATCTCATTATAAATTATATATTGAGTAATGTTTATCTCATCGAAACCCTTAACTATTTTCATTAGTCAGAGATAAAAAAAATTGAGTGGATGAAAATTATTTAAAGGTGGATAATGTAACAACACATGTTTTCAAAAAAATTATTTCCATAAATTAAATTTTCTAAATATATTTATCATTACATTAAAAACTATGATTAGATGAAAATAACTCACACAATATAAGAATCAAATTAGCAACACATTATTCATTTATAATGGAACTTTATAAAAACTTCTATAAAATAATGTATTATATAACATGGTATTATTACATACCATTGATGATTAAATCCCATTAAGTGATAAAATTGAAATAGAATTATAAATATAAATGATAAGTAATTTTACCACATGGAAATCACCTAGATCATCCATAAAAATCACTACTAATAGAATTAAAACTATAATGAGAAAAACATAATTAATATAGAAATAAATTTTAGATACCCATAAGGAATATTAAATAAAATAGAATCTTTATTTTTAAAAACATTATGGGATAAATTTATAGAATGTAAAGTTGGTATTATAATAGTTAATAGTCTATTATAAAAGTTTATATATCCATTGGATATAATAAAATTAAACATGTGACCAGTTTTGAATTACCAATACTTAGTTATTATGCATGATGAATATTTAATTGCTAAAAATATAATTTATACTTATAAATTATTTATTTCAAATAAAATAAATGATATTTTAATTGAATTTAAATATAACAATTGATATATAAAAATAAAATTGATTCTAAAGAATGTTTTTTATGAGTAATATAATTTTGAAAAATTAATTACATTTAAATAAGGATATCAATATAATTTATTAATAAAAAGGAATTGTTATTAATATAAATTAATAAAAAATATTAAATAATTTAGGAATTAAAAATAACATTAATATTATTATTCATCATTTGATAAATAAATGTTTTAGTTAAAAAAGATTTTTTTTATATATTGTTTATTATTTACTTTCTCAAATTATAATTATGAAATTTTATGAAATGATTATATATATATATACATATATTGATAAAAGTTCATGCATATATTATTAACTTATTTTACATAGAGATAAATTCCCATATTGGTAAAAGAACTATTTTCATAGATTTTTTTTCTATATGCTGTGTATTTTTATTTTAACAAATTAAAATTATAAATATCTAATAATGATTGTAATGAAATAAATATTCCAAAAATTACAATTCATCTAATTATTATTACTTGATAAGGAATAGTAATAAATGCATTTTTATGATTAAAAATACATTTTTCTAAATATTATTTATTTCATGATATGTGTTATTATATTATAATTATTTTTTATCACTTATAGAAATATAATAAAATTAATTTCATAAGTGGAATCATAATTTATAAATTATTTTAAAATGAAATTTTTATTTTTATGTAATAAATAAGTTATTGAGGAAAATTTTGGTTACCACATCAAAGGAAAAATGAGGAAAAATGGTAAAATTAAGGGGTAAAGTCACAATATAAAAAAACATTATTTTTAAATGTTTTATAAGGGAAATATAGACCTCACCTTATCCCTAATCAATTATCTTTATACTTTGGATTCAGTTTCCAGGAAATTGACATTCCTTTTTTATTAATGAATGCGTATTTAAAAAATGCTACCTCATCTCACCTATAAAATGAACCCTCCTCTATGCACTACATCACATGTAAATCCTATTATTATATCATTAATACCAACCCATATTCATTGCATAGTAATCCTATCCCATATTTAAAATCTTGTGGTCTCAATGTAATTCCCAAATTCCTTCAAAAATAAGAAGGCTTCCATGGGAAGATATGATTTATTATTTGTAAGAAATGAATTCTTAACCTTTCTTTTTCATCTATATTATTTATATTCTTCTTCAAAATTATAATTTATCACAATTATAAAAAGTATTTATTTTCATTATCCTTATTTAAAAATTAAAATATAATTAAATAACTCCATGATAATATTCACCCTTCGATTATAGAATGTTATTCTTTGGGTTAGTTTAACTATCTACATGGATAATGATATAAAATATTTTCATCGATGGTTATGAAATATTAATTAATCATATGATACGTTATGAATATGTAAATAATTTTTCCATTTAATTTTAGAATAAAAATATTAATATTTAAGTCGTTATTAATATAACACCTTATGTTTTTTTAAAAATTATCAAAGCAAGGTCACAATTAATTTCATCATTATAAATAATATACGAAACTCCAATAAAAGGAACCAAGAAAATCATAAATCACTATGAAAATTTTATTCTAGTGTTTTTCTTATTTTTTAGAAGATTATCTCATGAACATGGAATGATGATAGATACCTTAATTCAAAGACAACCAAGGAATGAGTGAAACTACTAACCATTAATGATCAATGTAAAATAAAAAAGTGAAATTACTAAGAAACAATTGAATATAAAAATATTAACAAAAAAGTTAATAAATACGAATAAGGTTCTGCAATAGATGGTCAATGAGCTTATTATTATTATATAGGTTGGTAAATTATGTTTGATCAAGAGGAAATCTAATATAATGGTTTTTAATAGATTTAATTTCATTGAGTTACAATATTTTCTTATCAAATTAATTATTATATATTGGATACACTATGAATTATTATTGTTTTATATTTTATTTTCTATTATTATTCTAGATTTTTTAATTTCATTCTCATAATATCCATTTACATTTATTCTTAAATCATGAAATATGACATTGTAATGGTATTTATAGTCTCAATTTCTATTTCATTATGTCATAATAATTCTTCCATCACTATGATCTTTTATGTTTTTTTATTCTTATACTTCAATATTTCATATGGTATTTTTTCTTCCTGTTTTTGGAAATTATATTTTCTTTTCAAAATCATCTTCTTTGATTAGTTCAAAGAAATATGAAATTACTAAGAATAATTACCATCCTCATTATCCTCTCTTAATCCTTAATGTCCATATTGATTATTACACTAAAGTTTTTTTATTTTTATTTTTAAATACAAATATGTATTATAAGATGTACTCTTTATATTTATCTTATATCAAAATGATATATTATAACTCTTTTATCATTGTCGGTTTTCTTAAAAACATCAAAAAATTAGAAAAAAAATAATTTCCAGTCACATTCATATATTTTGTATCATCTACTAATAATATATTCCTTTTTAACATTATTCCATTTAAATGATCCATTATATAGAAACCTTCTCTAATTTCATATTTCTTCTTGAAACAACTTTTAGGGAAAATGATTTATAAAGTCACATAATTTTTAATTATAATGTCATAAAATATTTGATATATATATTTTCATTATTTCACATAAATTTCTCTCTATATAACTAATATATATATATATATATATATTATATAGAGTTATGATTAATGAAACACACTATAAACTCTCTTTTTCATATACCTCTATCTGGTGAATAATTTTTAGAATAAATCAATCCAAATATTTCTTTCATCTTATGTGATACCATTCAGAAATGTTATGTAACACATTATTGATCCATGGATTTTATGATAATATGATTGATTGATTTCATATGGAACTCATATGCATGTTTCTTTAATATGTGATGGGTGGGTCAAATATATCCCTCTAATAAATTGGGTAATTCTTTATATCTCATTAAATACTGATGTTTTGTGTGGACGTGATTGCGATTACCTATGTTCCCAAATTTTTGTATTGAAATGATAGTGGTTAGCCATGTTAAAAAATACATGTGTGGATATGATTATGTTGAGTTATGTTCACAACCATATTTATGGACATGGTTATGGTTAGTAATATTTCCTATGTTATGGTTTACTCATTCTTTTGTCTATTCCTCACACCTATGTTTTGGTCAACATATTATAACTATTGTGTTATGATTCGACATTAATGTTACATGTTAAGGTCTATGTATTCTGGATGATAAAAATTATAATGAAACTGACTTTTCATAAATAGAGATTAAATCTTATTTTATGAACATTTATTACATTAAAAAAACATTTCTGAGGATCATAAAGGTATATTTCCCTTGAAAACATGGAAATATAAACAACTGGTTCATAGGAAAAGTATATTATCCCCCACAAAGGTCTTCCTAACTAGATCCCTTCTTAGAAAAATAATATATTATACATTTCTAAATAAATTGGGGAAAAGAAACATTAGATAGGGTGTGCTAAGATTCTCAGTAAGGGTAAACCAGGGAGATATGTAAACATAACATGAGAAGAAGGGTATGAGAACATGATCATAAATTTTGATAACTATATCATCTATATAAAACATCATAATCAAGGGTCATGCAATAAATATTGGTAGTTCATGGGATATGAATCGTCAGGTAATCAAAAAACATGATCCGTTAGGGTATAATAATGGAATAATACATGGAACTTTTGCATACACATATGCATAGAGAATCATTTCAATAGTATTCAAATATAATTATGAAGTCTATCATAGTGTAATGGGTTTACTCCCTAAACCATATTTATATCCATGGTTAAATCCAAATAATATTATATTGGATAAATTCCCTTACTAAACTTGATTCAATCCTTATTCATGTTCTATTTGTATCATTAGATTTCTATCTTTACCCAATGCATTGAAGAGAGATATAGGTCCCACACATCACATAATGAAAATCATACTATTGTGTTCCACAAGATCATAAAACAATAATCATATTAGAAATCATGAAAGGAAGTGGGTTACATAAGAATTACATCATAACACAACCCATGAAAAAGAAATGGGTTTCATATATATTTTAACATAACATAACTCATGAAAATGATGTGGGTTTCATATGAAGTTCATCATAACATAACCCACATAAAAGAAATGATTTTCATAAACATATCTTTATCATAATCATAAAATATCCTAAGTAATATAAAGGATAGTAAAACTAGATTATATCTCCATTAAAAAGTAATTAAAACCAATGGTTGTTTTCATTGAATAATAAAAATTTCATAAAAAACCATTATAAAATTCTTGAGGAAAATATCCTATTCATTTTGAAAACACATCCATAAAATCTAAAAACATTCGAAATATTAATGAAAAAAATTTATTTGAAAATAATATTGAAAAATTATAATGGAATATTTAAATAATTTTGTAGTCATAATGTCAAACAATTCCTTTCATCTCACACACCTTAAAATAAATATGCCATTTACATTATTAATAAAATTCAAAATAACCTCATTTATAAAATGAAAAGAATAAGAATTTTTTTTTTGTGAAAAGTAAATCATGTGTAGAAATTAATTTAAACAATCATAAGTGATTTGTAAAAAAATACATCTTTATTATTTTCTTGAAAACATGGATATGGAAGAAAAATCATTTTTGAATCAAGATAAATAAATATAATTTTTTATATAAATATATTTCAAACTCTTAAGTAAATAAAGAAATAAAAATGAAAGGAAAAAAAGTATTCTCATGAAATTACTAGAGGAGATGAAATTTCATTATTTTCTTGATCAATGGATCATAATTTTTCACCATTGGAAATATAATAATAAAAAATCCTGATAAATGATGATATTAAAACAAAAAATCATTACAAATTTGCATCTTTTTAATTGTAAGAAACATTGAAGTATAATATAAAATGGAAGAATAAATGTCATGACCCGACCTAATGGGTATCAAGTCACAATTAATCCAAGAAAACATCTATAGGATTGGGTCTTGTGACTAGAGATGAAGGAATAACTAACACAGGGGGGAATTTTCCTAAGTACTTGTGCATAGACACACACACAACCATATCGATACAAAAGTGTAGAGGAATAAAAGTAAAAGATGTAAAATACTAGGGGGAACAACCATGCATGTAAAACCTCTAGAGAGTACAATAGTAAAATAGTGTAATACTGAAAGTAAAAAAAGGGGGAAAATATATGCCTAACTTGAGTGTATACATACCCAGTAGGATTCCCCAAAAGATAAAGGGGTAGAAACAAGAGACACAATAGTAATAGATCGTAAAAGGGAAACATTGAATTAAAATAATCTCAAACCAAACCAAGAGAGTAAGCTCATCCGAACACAGTGGGATGAAGACTGTGTTTATGTGAACTGAAAATTGAGTCTTTGAAACCCATAGTTGGAGAGTAACCTCATCTAACCATGAGAATATAAACACATAAAGCATTTTGAATACCCCGCGTTTCTTCGCAACCCAAGGAAGAAGAGTAACCAAATCCAAAAACATGGATACATCTATATATATATTATCAAACCAAAGAAACCCAAAGGAGAGATCTATAGGATATCAATATCATAGTCATGCCTAGGAAAAGAGTTCCATCAATTATAGAAGTCCATTATCTTTTCCCAACATCTCACCTGTCAGTCTAGAAGTAATTGAGTAGAGGACCAACACTACACTACAATGTAACATAGT
Organism: Viscum album; assembly: GCA_963277665.1. Lineage (NCBI taxonomy): Eukaryota > Viridiplantae > Streptophyta > Magnoliopsida > Santalales > Viscaceae > Viscum > Viscum album. The sequence goes on from OY728130.1 coordinate 923,428,173, forward strand.
TATGTGGTAACAATTTCTATGTAGAGGACCCATTCCATATATTGATAGGGGGATTTCACTCTACATCTGTACAAAAATTAAGGAGGACCAACACCCTGGTACGATAAGGTAGTATCATCTGCATGGATAAAGGACTAACACCCTGGTGCCACCTATGAGTATTGTCTCTACTTGGACAAGGAGTATGGAGGAACTATGCCCTGATGTGACAGGGGAGTACCATATCCATGGATAGAGGACCCTTGCATGGGTTCCATATGGTATTACCATATCTAGATTCTCAATTAGTATGGAGGACTTGTGCCCTAATGTGATAGGGGAGTACCGTCTCTATGGATAGAGGACCCATTCCTTCATTTCACAGGGGAGTACTGTCTCTATCTGTACAATGAGTATGGGGGAGTTGTACCTAGATGTGATAAGGGAATACCATATCCATGTATAGAGGACCTAAACCTTGGTTCCATAGGGGAGTACCGTCTCTATCTTCATAGTGAGTATGGAGGACCCACGATCTAATGCAATAGTGGAGTACCATATCCATGTATAGAGGATCCAAAACCGGGTTACATAGGGGAGTTCCATATCTATCTGCACAATGAGTACAAAGGATCCATGACCTGATGAGATATTGGAGTACCATTTTTTGTAATATTATGACCTTTTCTAGAGTTGACTCAGGATTGAGATCTGGGTGACTTTTGTTTTTATTTGAGTATTGTTTTGGGTGAAATTGTGATAATAATAGAAGAAAAAGGGTTCTTCATGGTTGGCACATGGTTAGGAAAAATTGTACACCCTAGCCCAGGTAACCATGTGAACCCAGGTAGAGGGGATTCATATGGCTGGCACATAGTTTGAAAAGTTGTGTTCCCTAAAATAAGTAATTGTTCACTACTAGAATAACAAGAACATGATTGGAACACAGTTAAGGAAAATCGTGCACCCCAACACAACTAACCACGTGTGGGAATTAAAATCTCCCAAATATTATTTTAAAAAATTCTTGAACCTCTCTAATTAACCCAAAATCGACCCCAATCTAACCCGAAGTGGTCTTTCATGATTTTGGATCTCTTTAGACAAATTCCAAGCCTTTCCAACCTCGGTTAATTATGATTCGAAACCCAAATAAAAGATAGTATCCTCTCCCTATATGTGGATCCTATCCCATTGGTTTCCGGTTCATAACCTTTCCTTCTCTCATTCTTTTGGTGGGAAGTAATCTTCGGATTTTCTAGATCTAGATCTCGATTTAGTGAATCTAGGTCAAGGAATGTGGATCTAGATTTAGAATTAAGAGATATTATTTCCCTTAATCTAAATTTAGGGTTTTGAGATCCAGATCTACATCTACATCATTACATTACTCAATATTTGGGGATTTTCATTGGACAATTATCCTTCGGTTAACTGAGGTAGGTGGTTCAATCTTAAATTTATATAGTCATGAATTTGATAGGTGTATGAAAATTGTATAATTACTATCATTATTTAACAATTTTAATTCTTAAATTGGGTTAATTAATGTGTCCAATTGATTTATTGAATTGTTGTTAAAATAGATGATTAATTTTGGAATTAATCAAGAAACTAATGGGTTGTCCAATTAGATAATTAATATGGGATTTGGTTATGAGATTCATGGATTATGGTTTAAATAATTAATCGATGGATTAATTATGAGACATTGAATTAGTTCAATTGAGATAATTAACTGGGGAATTAATTATGTGCTTTTGATATTGTGTTATAGATAATTAATTGTGGAATTAATTATGAAGATGTGAGATTGATAGTGATATAGTTAATTACGAAAATTAATTATAGGATCTATGTTGTGAATAATGATTAAATATATGTTAAATTAATTAATGAATTTGATAACTTAATTAATCGGTGAATTAATTAAGGGTAATTATGTGATAAATCGATTGTTAAATTACTACTAGAAATAATGTTGATATTTAATTTTAGAATTAATTATGTGTAAAATAATGGGAACATGGTCATTACAATGTGAAAAGTATGAATGCAAACATGTTCATTCACTTGCGACTAAAGAAACAAGAACATGGTTATTCAATTGAGAAGTATACATTGTAACATGGACATTATACTTGTTGTTAAAGTAATGGGAACATCATAATTCAATTTTTAAGTATTAATGGTATCATTTTCATTGTACTTATGAATAAAATAATGGGAACATGGTCATTATTTTGTATGATGTTTGAGTGGTAACATGGAAATTCAAGTATGAATTTAATAATGGTAATATAGTAAATCAAGTATGAATAAGGAATGGTAACAACGACACTCCGAGATATCTCCTCACTTGAGAATACTTTAGGCTCTGACATGAGACAAAAGTGGTATCGAGATATGATATCACTTTCAAATACTTCAAGCTCCATCATGGTCTGAAGTAGGTATTAAGATATGATATTACCTATCACACTTCAGGCTCTAACATGAGCTAAAGCTGGAATAAGGTACAGGTGTCCTCTTAAACCCTGGAGTTAATGTGGATAAATAAAAAATAAATGATAATGTGATAACTGTTTCCTTATGCATTCTAGTTATTTATTTATACAAATTAATATAATATTATCTGACTAGATATTATTTTATACACTATTGGTGGTGGAATATTGAGTTTTACTCACACCCTACATGGTCTTCCTGATCGATACTTGGATAGAATTTATTATTACACGACAGGTTAAGGGAAAATACCTAGTGTTAGATGGATAGGTTTGGATGGAGCTTAGATTGGGGGACTAGACGTGGTTTGGGACCCACTTGAGAGTTTTCAGTGTCTTAATTTTCATTTTTCATTTTAAACACTTGACATTTACATTAGCATGGAATGTTTTATTCTTTAGTTGGATATTATATTTCATAGTTGATTTATCTTGAGAAATTGGAATTGTTTGTTGATATATATTTCCTTAGCTATTATTTATTATTTACACTGGTGTATTAATATGATAAAAGTGGGTATAGTCTTTCCATTAATAACTTATCATACCCTCACTGCTAGTTGGTATCCTCTGAAATATGGGGAGGTGCGCTTGAGGTCATGTGACCAACCGGCTCGGGTCACCAGTGTGTGACACCCAGGTTCAGACTTTATAAAGTGGTCTCAGAACCAAATTTTCTTTTCTTTTTATTTTGTATTATCATTTGGGAATGTTATATTGGAGACTAGGAATATTCGAACCTTGGTAATAAGCTCGTTCATGGAAGATAAAACCCATGTATGGGGGAGAACCCAAGTACTCAGGGTGGGATTGCTGTTATTACTATTCGTTGTTAGAGTTGAATATTAATTCACCTTGGGTGACACACTGGTGGTGTGATGTGAATTGTTTTTTTTATGTTTTTCTAGAATTGACTCATAGCCTAAAATGGAATGAGAGTTGAATTTTCATGCATCATTCTAAGCACTCAATATTATTTTTTGACACACATCATTTTATACACTCATGGGAAAATAGGTTTTGGGTAAGTTGTTGAACTTGAACTATTTTCTTATCTTGAGAAATTTAATTGAAAAAAGTTCCTAATATGAAATTGGGAGTGTTTAAATTATGAATTAATTTGAATAATTGGGTGTATAAATGAGAAAATATATATGATAATGATAATTACCTTAGATAACCAACCTAGGTGTAGGATGGTTAAGGGTATAGATAGCGCCTTGGTTTTGACCGCATGACAAGGTTTGGGGAAGATACTTATTGTCATTATTCCACTTATATATATGTGGTGAAGTTGTTTTTACTAGTCCTAAGATGTGTGTTTGTAATTTTAGAGATATGCATCCATGATGAAACTTGTTGAGATGATTAAAAGAGGTTATGGATGGTAATGATCTACCAATAGCGGAACTTGAGGCACTGATAGTGCCGAGTGAGGAAGAGGGGGATCTATTCTGAGAGAACATTTCTCAATTAATAAAATTCATGGGAATAGACCTAGGGTGTGTTTTGAAGAGAATATATGACCATAAGGTGGATTTTTAATCATAATTCACTACTAATTTTATTAGAGAGGGTGGAACTATAGAAGACGAGTTCTAGGTTGAGTCCATCGAGACAATACCTGAACATTTGGTGACTCCATTTGAGAGGAGGTTGAAGTTGGATAATTATATTCTATGGGGATTAGAGAAGCACTGGTGGGACACTCAGGTAAAGACTATCTAGACTAACAATATTTTATACATAAACTTCTTGGAGAGTTTCTTGGAGCAGTTCAATCCAGAGACTCTTAGTGAAGAGAAAATATAAGAGTTCATACAGAAGAATCAGGGGATCATGTCCGTAATGGATTATTCTAGAAACTTTTTAGACCTAAAATGATTTTCTCCAGCATTGAAAATAGATGAAAAAATTATGATGAGATGATTTCAAAATGGAATTAAGTGTGAGATTATTTCCCTAGTTAACCTCTTTTGGTTAAATAAGTTTGCTGAGGTGGTGGATCCGAATATCATAGCTGATGGGAACTTGAAGTAGGATTCCAGTACTGGATAGATTATTGATACTATAGGATTATTAGGTGAGACTTTTGAGATTAGGAAGCACCGTTATGGTAACTTTATCTAGGGAAGTGGAAAGATGAGTAGTCATATAGGAGGGTCGGCTGTACAGGACCATACTGGAGTGTGCAACCATCAATGCGGTAGGCCAAGAAACTATCATCAACATTGTCCCTGACCACCAGTAGAGTGTAGATATTATAAAAACATGAGACATCTATAGAAATATTGTAGGACACAATGACATATAATTAGTTAGTGATGGAGGATCTAGACAGAACCAGGGTGTAGGAAGGAGATCTTCTACACCATATCAGACTAGAAACTAGAGTTCTACTAGATGAGGCATTCTAGGTGATAGACGTGGGGCCTATGGGTAATAGCACCCATATGAGGAGAGTGGTGAAACTAAAGGGAGTAAGATAACATAACATGGAAGAAGGGTGGGACAGTTATAGGAAGTGCAACCTACAGTTGTGGATTGCAAGGCTGGATCATCGATAGTGAGAGATACTATTCTTGTAGCTTCTAAATTATCTTGTGCCTTATTTGATACTAATGCATCTCATTCCTTTATATATACAAATATTGTTAATGTTTTGAGCTTCGTAGTGGAGTTTGTGAGTGGGTTAATGACTATAGATACACCTTTGGGAGTATGGTTTGGAGACATCTGTTTGTGCAAAGGATGTTCTCACAAATTCAGGGAGTATCATTTTTGTGGGATCTCTATATCCTTGACATGTCAAGTTTCAACCTAATAATGGGTATGTATTGGACAACTTCATATCAATGCCACATTTATTTTTATTGGAGGATAGTGAATTTGACATCTCTGAAGGGTGGAAACTATATTTATAGTGGAGAGTCAGATATCTAGGCTGGCCAAGCTGGGTGAATTATTTAGAAATTGGGAGAGACCACAACCCAGGTTTCTAGTTTATTACTAGCTTATGGAGGTGTAAATAATTATATCTTTCCATCAGTGGTGGAATAAATTTCGGATGTTTTTCCTAAATACATCATAGGAATGCCTCCTGAGAGAGATGTGGAATTTAATTTTGGGATCATTCCAGGGTCTGATCTAGTATCTATTCCACCATACAGAATGGAACCAGCAGAGCTTCAAGAACACAAGAAGTAACTAGAGGAGTTGTTGGATAAGGTATTTATCCGTCTGAGTACATCACCTTGGGGATCACCTATATTGTTTTTTGAAAAGATGGCTGATGGGAGTTTATGCTTGTGTATCAATTATCAGACATTGAACACAATGACTAATGAAATGCTACCCTCTTTCATATATCAATGATCTATTTGACTAGTTGAGAGGATCTTGTGTGTTCTTGAAGATTGACTTGAGATCAGGGTTTCATCAATTGAGAGTTTAAACTTATGATATAATGAGGATTGATTTTTGAATAAGGTATGGACTTTATGAGTCTGTCGTAATGCCGTCTCTGTTAAAAAACACACTAGTAATGTTTATGGACTTGATGAACAGAGTATTCCACCTGTACCTAGATCAGTTTATAGTAGTATTCATGGAAAACATATTGGTGTACTCTAAGACTCATGATGATCATGCCCAACATCTTGACATCATCGTGAGCACACTGATATAGCATTGAATATACTCAAAGAGATCTAAGTTATAATTTTGGATTGATTAGGTACACTTATTAGGACACATCATCTCGGAGGAAGGTGTTTCATCGGACCTAGATAAGGTTCAGGAAGTGGTTTCTTGGGGTCAACCCAAGAATGTATTTGATATCCATAGATTTATAGGGTTAGTTGGATATTATCGAAGTTTTTTCCAGGAATTTTACTATTTGGAAGCACCATTTTTCAGGCTTGGCCAAAAAGGGGGTAAAATTTTATTGTTTAGAAGAAAGTGAGAAATCCTTCTTGAAGTTGAAGAAGAGTTTGAAATCAGCATTGGTATTGATCCTACCCAATCCAAGTGGGAAGTAAAGGTGTATAATGACTGTTATGGGATTGGACCTAGAGCTGTGTTGATATAGGGAGAACGATTCATGGAATATGGGTCTTGGAAGGTGAGGCCACATGAACAAAACCACCCTACATATGACCTCAAGCTAGCACCAATATCTTATACTCTGAAGTGTTGGAAACACTATTTGATGGGTGATATGTTTATGGTTTTTACTAATCATAAGATCTTAAGTTATATATTCTCATAGTGATATTTGAATCTTCAATAGAGGAGATGGGTTGAGTATATAAAATCGATTGATTTTGAGATAGAATACACATCAAAGATAGGAAACAATGTGGCTGATTCATTAAGAAAAAAAAACTCAAAATCAGATTGTTCAGGAGTTTTGTGATGAGTGAAAGATGATGACCTTTCTGGATGAGATGCATGTGGTGGTTCAGGAGAGTGAGGAGAAGATTAATCTAGTATCAGTTTTAGTGGAGTCTACACTTTTGAGACAGATTAGAGATGGTAAGTATGAGGGTTCAGAGTGTTTTACCTTGATAGAAAACCTTGAAGGTAGGGAGTCACCTTCATATTGGTTGATATATGAGGATGAGATCATTTATGCTAGGAATCATGTTATTGTGCCTACGAGGACACATGAGGAGATGATGCAAGAATTTCATGCCTCTAAGTGGGTGGTACATCCAGGTGTAACCAAAATATTCCATGACCTATGATGATAGTTTTGGTTTTCAGGAATGAAAAAGAAGATAATAGGGTTCTTGAAATGATGCTACACCAGTCAGTGTTAAAGGCCAAGCATCAATGACATGGAGATTTTCTGTAGGAGTTTTCTATTCCAAAATGGAAGTGGGAAACCATGAAAACATACTTTGTTGTGGGTCTCCCAAATATGCCAAGGAAGAATGATACTATCTGGGTTATTGTGGACTGACTGATGAAATTAGGATATTTATTACCTATACAGGAGACCTTCTTAATGGATAAGATAAGAAATTTATATGTTTGGGAGATAGTTTATGTGCACGGGGTGCCTCATACTATAGATTCAGATCGCGACTCACATTTCACTTCAATATTCTAATAGGGATTGAAAAAAGTTCTTGGAACACATGTATTATTGAGTATGGAATTACACCCACAGACAAATGGGTATTTGGATCATACTATACAAGTTATTGAGGATATTATGGGGGCATGTGTGCTTGAATTCAATGGAAATTTGGAGAAGTAATTGGATTTAGTTGAGTTTTCCTATAATCAAAGTTATCATAAAATTATACAGATGGAACCAGATGAGGATCTTTATGGTAGGCCATGCAGATCACATCTATTCTAGATATAGGCTAGTGTATAAAAATTTTTGGGACTGAGTCTCATGCCAGACACGTCAGATCAGGTTTAGATAATTTGGAAACATATGGATACAACTCAAATTAGGTAGAATTCATATGATAAAAAATGAAGATGGCCCCTAGAGTTTATAGAGGGTGATCATATATTCCTTCGAGTGTTTCTTAGGTTGGGTTACCATAGGATATAAAAGCCGGGAAAGTTGGCACCTAGGTTCATAGGACAATTTGAGGTAGTAGAGAGAATCGGTCTAGTGGCATACTGATTGGATCTTCCATAGAAATATAGTTCTACACATGATTTTTTCCATGTATCATAACTATGATGCTGTCACCATAACCCTTATCTTGTGATTGATGTGGATGATTTTGATATTGAGATAGATGTGTCCTTTGAGGAGCATCTGATACTTATGTTGGATCACAGGGAGAAAGTGTTATGGGGAATGACCATGCTGATGGTTCATGTATTTTGGAAACATGGGTGTGTGTTGGAGGAAATAGGGAAAAGGGAAGTAGATATGGGGGCTTAATAGCCCAATATTTTTGGCTTAGAATCTTAAGGAATCTTCGGATATTAGCTCGATAAAGAGCTATTATAAGGTGGGGAGATTGTAAGATCCTGACCTTTTTTGGAGTTGACTCGAGCTTGAAACTAGGTGCTCTTTTGTCTTTATTTTTATAGTTTTGTTTAGGTTTTGAATAGGGTCGTGTTTGGGTGGAAGTTTGAAAAAAATTGAAGAAAAAGGGATATGCATGATTGGTGCATGATTAAGGAAACCCGTGATCCCCAACCAAACTAACCATGAGAACCCAAGCACAGAGGATTCACATGGCTGATGCACAGTTTAGAAAACTATGAACCCTAAAATAAGCAATAGTGCACCCCTAAAATAATAGGCGCATAGTTGGAACATGGTTAGGGAAAACCATGCACCGTAGTCTAGCTAACTATGTGCGGGAATTAAAATCTTCTGAATTTTTTTAAAAAAATTCTTTAAAACCCTTAATTAAACCCAAATCGACTCTCATTCGAACCTTGGTGGTCTTTCATGATTTTGAAGATCTCTAGACTAATTCCAAGCCTTTCTAACCTCTATTATTCACGATTTGATGCTCAGATCAGAGATCTTCTCCTCTCCCGATAAGTGGATTGTATCACGTTGCTTTCTCATTCATCCCCTTTACTTCTATAATTATTTTGGTGGGAAGTAATATTCTATTTTTTTAGAACTGGATCTATATTTGGTGAATCCAGATCTAGGCTTATGGATCTATATTTATAATTAAGAAATCTCGTGTTCCTTAATCTTGATTTAGGGTTTTGAGATATGGATCTTGATCTATGTCATTATTCCACTCAATTTTTTGGGATTTACATTGGGAAATTATCCTTCAGTGAATTGAGGTAGGTGGCCTAATATTCAATTCCCATAGCCATGATTTTGATACATGTATAAAAATTGTAGAATTTCTAGCATTATTTAGAAATTTTCATTCTTAAATTGGGTTAATTAAAGTGGCCAATTGATTTGTTGAATTATTCTTAAAATAGATGATTAATTGAGGAATTAATCATGAAACTAAGGGGGTTATCCAATTAGATAATTAATTGGGGATTTGGTTATGAGATTTCAGGATTGTGGTTTAGATAATTAATTAAGGGATTAATTATGAGATATTGAATTGTTTTAATGGAGATAATTAATCATGGAATTAATTATGTTATTTTCATATTGTGTTATAGATAATTAATTATGGAATTAATTATGAAGAGTTGTGATTGAGAATGAGATAGTTAATTCTAAAAATTAATTATGGTATTTGAGTTGTGAATCTTGATAAATTAAATGTTAAATTAATCAATGAAATTGACAACTTAATTAATTGGTGAATTAATTAAGGGTAATTATGTGATAAACTGATTTTTTCAATTAGTAATGGAAATTATGTTGATAATTAATTAAAAAATTAATTATGTGTAAAATAATGGGAACATGGTCATTCTAATGTGACAAGTATGAATGGAAACATGGTCATTTACTTGTGAGTAAAAAAATGTGAACATGGTCATTCAATTGTGAAGTATACATTGTAACAAGGAAATTGTACTTGTGAGTAAAGAAATGGGAACATGGTCATTCAATTTAGAAGTGTAAATAGTAACATGGTCATTGTACGTATTAATAAAATAATTGGAATTGGGTCATTCTTTTGTGTGATGTTTGAGTGGTAACATGTGAATTAAGGCCTGAATTTAATAATGGTAACCTGGGAAATCATGTATGAACTACGAAATTACAAAAACCAATACTCTAAGATTTGGTCTCACTTGAGAATACTTTGGGTTCCGGCATGATCTGAAACATGTATTAAGATACGTTATATGTAAGAACCCGGATCTTCTTTTCAGGTATGCTTTTCCTTTTTTGGAGTTTTGGAGGAAATTAAACTTTCTGGAAGTTTTCGAAGTACACGCCATGTACTTTTTGAGTACACGCCGTGTACTATTTTCCCACTCGAAGCTATGTGCTGGCCGTGTCCGGGCCGCACACATGGTATGTAGGGGTGAGGTGGAGGCCAATATTGGCGGAGTACGGAAAAACCCACTACACGCTGTGTAATTTAAAAATACACGCCGCGTAATTTTTGTTTTTTTTTCAGTAAACGGACCGGGGTCACGCCTCATCGTGATAATTGTCTTCTTCTAGGTCTGGTTCATCCGAGAGTGACCCGTACGACCGAATCTTCCCTGAGATCCCGCCTCGCCATCCGTTCTCCGATTCGAGCATGGTCGATTGCGTTGGAATCACAGTAGTGAGTTCTTCCTTCTTCTTGAGCCTTGTTTCTTGATTCCTCCTCGTTTTCAAGTTATCGTAGGTTGAGCGTTTTGTGCGTTTTCTCAGATCTACGTCGTTCAAAGGGGAATCTGTCGTCGCAGTTCACGTATATCGATCTCCTAGGATCGAGGTAGATTGTTTGTGCATTTCTGTAGGAAGTCGTTGAATATTATGTGCAATTACGACCAATTCCCTTGAACGAGGAATTGTGTGTTCATGTTTTTCCCTTGTTGTATTTCCTTCTTTCCTTGATTGCTAGAGTAGATGTTTTGCCTATGATTATGGTAGCTTTAATGTACTTTGGATGTTTTCTATGCCTGTACTGCCTGTTTGGAATTTTCTAGTTTCCATGCCTAGTTGTAGGATAGTGGACTGTTGCTTTGTATTTCTGTTGAGCCCTAGATTGATATCCAAGTAGTTCTTGAGGTTTACTTGGATGATTCCGCGCGCTGAGCATGTTTAGATTCACTCAAGACGGTGAGAACCTAGAGTAGTAGACCAAAGGGAGAATTAACGTAAGGGCTTCTCCAGAGTGTCTTTAATTATGATGCGAGACCACAGGGGGAATAGACGTTGAGTGCTTCCTCAGAGAGTCTGTAGTTCCTCGACGCAGGCCATAGGGGGAATAGATGTTGAATGCTTCCCCAGAGAGCCTTTAGCATGATACGAGACTATAGGGGGAATTAACGAGGTGTGCTTCCCCAGAGAGTCTATTAATTTTTATAGCTGAACCATAGGGGTGAGACTGTGTGTGCCTCTTAGAGGGTTTCTAGTACTTGTAGGTTGAACCATAGGGGTTAGGCTGTGAGAGCTACCCAGAGGGTTTCCTGTTTTCTTCTTGTTGCTATCTATTTACTTGTGTACCTTATTTGTTAGAACTATGGATTGTAGCTGCTTGTGCTTCCTGTTTTATGCTTCTTGTTTTATTACTTCCATGTATTCATTGACTGTTAGACACAAATCTTTGGGTGATTGCCTACTGGGATTGTATCTCACACCCTGTTTGGGCCATGCTTTTGGGCCCAAACAGACTACATTGCTACATGTATAGATAAGGGCAAGAACCCTTCTACTTGAGGTTATTGATTGCACTGGAGCTGGAGAGCACGAGATCAAGACGTGGCTCAGGATGAGGAGGAGTTTACTTTGTTTTTCTTTTGCACTTGGTTTCAGTTGTATTTCATCATGTTGTTGTGTTTTCTATTTTCCTTAGATACTTGTACCTGCCGCATCATTATCATCATTACTATATGTATTCATTGCTTCTTCTGTCTGGTTTCTGTTGTAGCATGTTGATACTACTTCCGCTATTGACTGTTATTTTTCTGCTGTATACCTTACTGAATGAGGGCATAGTTTCCCCACCAACTCACCAAGGCCCTGACTGCTAGTCAACATCCTCTGGCATTTGGGGAAACACGCTTGAGGTCATGTGGCGAACCGGGTATGGGGCGCCACTAGAGGGGCTCCAGATTCAGTCGTTACAAAGTGGTATCAGAGGAGTTCTTTTCTATTGCTTTACTATTAAGAGACTTTAGCTGGGGATAGGATGGATTTGATACATGGAATTAAGCTATGCTCAGGAGTAGCTAACTCGTGTATAGGGAAAATCCATACTACCTCTTTAACTGAAGTTTGCTGGTTTTGAGGTTTTATAGTTGATCTGACATCACCTAGAGTGATTCACATGACTTGTGTTATTATTTTTTTGATAGTGTGGTTATATTTATGTCACAACCCGATGAGATGTGGGTATGTCGTCTCATTCATTATATAGTCACTTGTAGAAATCACATGCCATGCCATCTATGGTACATTAGCAATTGCATGCTGTTGTGATAGACTCTGTGTAGATTATGCATGCTGTTGTGATAGATGCTTGATAGATTCTCTACTGTTATGCTAGAAAACTGTTTGTTTTGTTCTTTGATTAAAAACAAACACCAAATTTTGGTTCGTGAGGTGTTATGGGGCCTCATTAATCGAAACTTGGTGGATCATGATCCTGATTTCTCTTGTATATGACTGTGGGAGATGCCAAGCTTTGATTTGTAGGGATTATGGGCCCTCACAGATCAGAATTTGTCACCTTTTTTCCTTGTTTTTAGTGTCTCTGGGATTCTGTGCAGTTTCTGAGCTACTGCCGCAAAAAACCCAGAATACACGACGTGTACTTTTTGGATACATGCCGTGTAGTTTTCAGGCTGTGTCACTGACCGTGTGGGAAGAACACGGTGTCGTGAAAGTTACCTTGGGAACATGCCGTGTACCGTAGGTACACCCTGTGTAAGTTCAGAGCCGTGTACCCAGCCATGTCACTAACAACACGGGTCGGGGAAGCTCGGGTAGAACACGCCGTGTACAGAGGGAACACGCCATGTAGTCCGGTCCAGGTACCCGACCGTGTCACGAACAACACGGGCCGACATTACCTTCTTTTCCACACGCCGTGTTTGTTCGAAACACAATGTGTAGTCTTGTATAGGTACCCGGCCGTGTCACGAACAACACGGGACAGTGTCACCTTCGCCTATACACGCCGTGTTTGTTTGGAGCACACCGTGTAAGGTTTAGCCGTGTATACGACCATGTGCTTAACAACACGGGCCGCCGAAGCCTTGTCTATTACATGCCGTGTTTGTTTCGAACACGCCATGTAGTCTCGGGTTAATTCAGACTGTGTGGGTTAGTCATGTAAAAGAGACTCGGGCAGGGGAATAGTTTTCAAGAACACACCGTGTGTTGGGGTCAACACGCTGTGTGTTGGGGTCAACACGCCGTATAGTTTGAGGTGTTACACGACTTGTAGGGAAGGAGTACATGCCCATGTCAGTGGTTTAATAAGACACGCCGTGTAGTTTTTATACACGCTGTGTAGTAGTGTTTTGTAAACTTTTTTGTTTTTATTCCCCTATTCCCATTCTGTACTCTTGTGTTCTCTGTCCTTGTTTTTCTGATCTAAGGTGTATTTTTGATCTTTCATAGTTATGCCTCCGAGATGTCCTCTGGTCATACGTCTGTCATCAGGTAGTGATCAGACGCCTGATATGGCTGATCAGGGACTTCCTACCGATCCTCCAGTTGGGACAGCCTTGGCACCGACTGTTATACCAGTTGTAGGTGCTGATGCGCAGTTCAGGGAAGGTTTCATGAGGATGATGCATGCATTCCAGGGAGCGCCTCCTCTTTCCATGACTATGGAAGACTTGACGCGGGTTTTTCAGCAGTAGCATCCTCCCATGTTCTCGGGGGAAGGAGGACCACAGGCTGCAGAGTCATGGCTAGAAGCCATGCTGACTATCTTCAAGCATCTGGAGATGCCTCCAGAGAGGCGGGTCAAGCTCGCCACCTATATGCTCTGAGACTCTGCAAAGAGGTGGTGGGATGTGATCTCACATGCGGGTCAACAACTGGCTATGGCTTGGGAGGAGTTCCAGCGCGTGTTCTACGACTACTTCTACCTGGAGACCCTGAGGGCCGACCGAGCCCGGGAGTTCATGAGCTTAGAGCAGGGTAGTATATCTGTCATGGAGTATTCCTCTCATTTCACCGAGCTGCAGCGCTTCACACCCCTCCGGGATGGGAGTGGGGTGTTCTTGGCGAGGAAGTTTGAGGATGGACTCAGGCGGGAGATCCGATTGCAGGTGAACATCTTCCAGTTGACTTCCATTACTTCCATCATCAACCATGCACTAATTGCAGAGCGCAATCTGAGAGACTCTGGAGCTTCGAGCCAGGGAGGTTCTGCTTCTAGAGCTAGTTTTCCTCCAGGTGTCAACAAGAAGCGCCGTAGAGAGCCTACGCGCGGTGATCCGAGGAAGCGAGATGCATCGTCAGGAAGCCAGGTGATATGCTACCAGTGTGGCCGGTCAGGGAACCCGAGGCCGCAATGCCAGAGGGACCCCATGGAGTGCCGATCTTGCGGATGGATGGGTCACCTTCAGCGTTTCTATCAGTTTTTCTCACCAGCAACTGGTGATCAGGGTTCTTCCAGGACTCCTCATTCAGGATAAGAACCACCAGTTTCTCACCAGTCGGGGAACTGGAGTTCTTCCAGCCGTTTGGGCCGAGGTGGAGGTCGAGGCCGTGGCAGTCAGCCACCAGTCCCTCAGCACCAACAGAGAGGTTCAGCTCAGAGTGGTCATCCAGGGGCGTAGGGCCGCGGTGCAGGCCAGTCATTCTCCGTGGAGCAGACCTATCAGGAGCAGGATCCCCACCCTTCTATAGTTCGAGGTACGATTTTAGTAGCCTCAGTTTTATCTTCATCTCTTTTCGGTACTGGTGCTACACATAGCTTTATCTCTGTTGCTATCGTTATAGCATCCCGCCATTTTAAAACATAAACTTTCATTTCATTACACAAAACTGAGGATCTTTAAGGTCTTGTGTCTTGGAAACCAGGAACATAATACATGAAAACAACATAAAACATTCTTCTTAAACACTTGAAAGGCGTATCCTTAAGTTCATTCTAGGTTCATTACTGCATCTCATAACCTGGGGACATACATCAAAAGAAAGGGTGAGCAGAAGGCCCAGTAAGGGAAACAAGAGGAACATTTTACAGGTGAACTTGAGATACTTCAATAAGGACATGAAAAGAACTTTAAGGCATGAGAAAGAAATCATGAGGTACATCAAATAAAAATAATCATTTTTCATAACTTGAAGATGTGGCTACAACATTTAATATTGACAATCGTTTCATTTCACCAAGGTCCATCCCCAAGGTGTCGTTAAAAATTACCAAGGTTATTCACCAAGGCGTCGTTAAAATGGTCATCTCTAGAGATTAAGTCTTTACCCAATGCATTGGAGCGCTATCAGGGCGCACCCTTAAATTTGTCTTTATTTTCATGTGAGCCACATATATCATCATCAAACATTTCATAAATAACCCATATAGCATAAAACAAATTGGTTTCATTTCATAATCATAACGTTTCAAAAACTGCTTTAAAGACATGATCTTTACGTTACTTTAAACCCACGGAAAGGGAAAGTGGGTATCATGTATGTAAATCCCAGAATTTAAAATAGATCATTTTTATATATATGTTAATACCCCTTTAGAAATAGGAGCTTTGAGTATTCACTTTATAACATAAAATAATTTTGAGAAAAGAGAGGCATTTTGAGATGAAAATTCTGCAGCATAACGGCTATGTTACAAGGTTTTAGAAACTTTGAAAAGAGAGGGAACATGGGTTGAACAATCATAATTGACCCATAAAAAGGTAAAGGGACAGAATAAGAAGGATATATGGACATGGTGATGCAATTTCAAGGACATACCAATTGAAATGAAAAACATGGAAGGAAGACAAAAATTTGATTTCTCTTATGAAAATTCGGCAGCCTAACGGCGTCACTTAAACTTCAACAAAAATGAATTGAACAAATAAAATAGGGTCTCTCATCATATGATCATAAGAGATCAGTATGATAGATATAGAGATCACACCCCAACAGAATAAAAAGGAACTTGAAAGATTTGACATGAAAATCGAACTTGAAAAATGAGAAGGGTGAAAGAATCACTTAAACATTCGGCAGCCTAACGGCGTCACTTAAACATTCATAAAACGAAATGATGAGAGTAAGAGGGGATCTCTCATCATATAAACATTAAAGGGAAGTAAGAGGAATATAAAAGAACATCCTCTCACATAAAAACAAGGAGCATAATAGGAATGACATAAAAGAGATTACATGAAAAGAAAGAGAGGGGTCGGATCCCTTACCTTAAAACGTGACTCTTGAAACTCAAAGGATTGGACCTTGAGGGCTTGGGGGTACCTTGGGAGGACTCTTTGGAAGGTAAGAAGACCAGAACTTCGTTGGGGGGGAGTTGGGAGTGAAAACTAAGGGAGGAAAGGGTGGGTATTTATAGGGAAAGTGAGGGGACAAAGCATTAATGGCCAAGGGACACCTCACTAGTGGTTTTGGAAAAACCATGGGCTTGCCCATGGTATTTGCCCATGGTATTGGCCACTTGGGACACCTCACACCTTATCTTACTATTCATAATTCGACCATATTGAATATATACTTAATACATCATTTAATGATGTCATTAAACACCCGTAACTTAAAAATTATACTTTCACTATTCACCGAAAATTCAACTTTCTCAGAATAATCCCAAAATTTCACCTTAACCAAATATCAATGCTCTGATTTCAAAAATGAAATCCATTTTATAAAAATAATTTTCTAAATATTTTTAATTTAATTTTTAAATAAAAACACTATTCATCGAAAATTCATTTTTTTCAGAAAAATCCCCAAAAATTACCTTAACATAATATCGATGCTCTGAGTTTAAAAATAAAGTCCTTTTTATGAAAATAATTTTCTAATAATTTTTAATTAAATTTTTAATTAAAAAAAACACTATTCATCCGAAAAAACTAATACTTGAATAATAATTTATGAAACCGTTATTTAACCATTTTATTGAATCACATTACTTAATCTAGGTGTCTAAATTATATTAAAACTTTCTTTGAGTGAAATTACTAATCCATTTGGTCATATTACTAATCCTAAGCGTAAAATCACTATTCATAATTTACTATTCATCAAAAATTAAGTTGATCTTATTAGACTCCAAATTCCTTAATGAACACTTTTGTAGAAGACCATTTTTTGAAAATCATTACACATCATTAGTTATTTAGGGTTTACATAAATATTTCAAAATATCTCTTTTTTCAAAATTCATCAATAAAATACATTCTAAAATTATCTAGACATTTGAAATTTCACAAACATCACTAAAGGAAGAAATCTCAATTTATTCACCCGAGAGGATTACACAAGGAAACTAGGGTCTCATCACATAGCCCCTTATAACACTGGAATAAGACCTAAGTGTAAGGTGTGCTATGGTGAGAGAATCTGAGGGAGTCTCAGATAACATTGCCCTAGTAGCAATCTCCACTAACTTGAACTTCTCCTGCAAGCGTTTTCGTTCAAGCTTGACACGCTGGAGCTCGGCTTGGGCTTGGTCCAAAGCGAAGCCCACAGATGCTACCTCCTTCCCAAGCTCTGATAAGTGGGCTTCGTAAGGGTTGAGTCTACTGGATGAAGCCATCGACTCCTCTTTCTGAATTAACCATTAACATCTTATTAAATCAATAAGAGTAAGTTAATATACTACTCAAAAAGATTGGGTCGTTACATTCTTCCCCCCTTAAGAAATTTCGTCCCCGAAATTTACACTTGAGGCCTAGTCGAAAAGGTGAGGGTACTTTTGCTTCATTGTTTCCTCAGGCTCCCAAGTCGCCTCTTCATATTTATGATTCCTCCACAACACTTTCACAAGGTGGGTAGTCTTGTTTCGTAGGACCTTGTCTCTACGGTCTAAGATCTCCACTGGCTGCTCCTCATAAGAGAGGTCATGTTCAAGTTGTACCACCTCTGGGTTCAGTACATGCGAAGGGTCGGGTATGTACTTCCTCAAGAGAGATACATGGAAGACATCATGAACTTGATCTAGGTTCGGTGGAAGTGCTAGACGATAGGCCACTGCTCCTATGCGATCAAGGATTTCATAGGGGCCGATGTACCTAGGGCTGAGCTTCCCTTTCTTCCCAAACCGCATGACTCTCTTCCATGGAGAAATTCGAAGGAAGACTTTGTCACCAACACCAAACTCCAAGTCCCTTCGACGATTGTCAGCATAGCTCTTCTGCCGGCTCTGAGCAGCCTTTATGTGTTGTTGGATGGCATGAACCTGTTCTGTCATCTCTTGCACGAGATCAGGCCCAAGAAGCTTCCTCTCAACAGTTTCATCCCAACAAGTAGGAGTTCTACACCGCTTTCCATATAGAGCTTCATAGGGTGCCATCTGAATACTCGAATGAAAGCTGTTGTTATAGGAGAACTCCACTAATGGGAGGTGTTGATCCCATCCACCTTTAAATTCCATTGAGCATAATCTCAACATGTCTTCGAGTGTCTGAATAGTCCTTTCAGATTGACCATCAGTTTGAGGATGATAGGCCGTACTAAAAATCAATTCAGTATTCAGGGCATGCTGAAGACTTCTCCAGAATTTTGATGTGAATCTTGGGTCACGATCAGATACGATGGATAGTGGTACCCCATGCAGCCTTACCACTTCCTTCACGTATATCTTGGCAAGCTGATCCAGAGAGAAATCTTCCCGAATAGAGATAAAATGGGCTGTCTTGGTGAGACGGTCCACAATAACCCATATCGCATTGTTTCCTTTGGATGTTTTTGGGAGACCAGTTACAAAGTCCATGGTGATATTATCCCACTTCCATACTGGTATGGGTAGCGGTTGTAATACCCCCTTAGGAAGTTGTCTTTCTGCCTTTACTTGCTGACACACCAGGCACCTTGTAGTGTAATCGGCAATCTCCCTCTTCATGTTATCCCACCAATAATGATCACGAAGGTCTCTATACATCTTAGTGCTTCCCGGATGTATAGAGAAAGTAGAGCTATGAGCTTCATCCATCAGTTCTTTCTTTATCTCCGGAATAGATGGAACACATAGTCTTGTACGAAATTTCAATACACCTTCTTGATCAATATTGAAATCAGGGAACTTCCCATCCTTTACAGCCTCAAACTTCTCCTACAGCAAAGGATCTTCTTTTTGAGCCTTCTTGATCTTCTCTAGTAATGAAGGTTGAGAAATCATTTGGGATAGGGTTGATGATGTCCCTTTCCTTATAATTCCCATGTCCAGTTTTACTAGATCTTTAATCAAGGGATCTCCCAGGATTCTCATTGTTGCCAGAACAACAGGATATTTCCTGCTTAACGCATCCACGACTTTGTTTGCTCTTCCAGGGTGATAATGAATTGAACAATCATAGTCTTTAATAAGCTCCAACCATCTCCTTTGTCTCATGTTCAATTCTTTCTGTGTGAAAATATACTTTAGACTTTGGTGGTCAGTGTATATATCACATTTCTCCCCATAAAGATAGTGCCTCCATATCTTTAGAGCAAAAACAACTGCCGCCAGCTCTAGATCATGCGTAGGATAATTCTGCTCATGAATCTTCAACTGTCGAGATGCATAAGCAATTACTTTGTCATTTTGCATGAGGACGCACCCAAGCCCTTTCAGAGATGCATCGCTAAAAATAACGAATCCTTCTCCGATAGAGGGTAGTGTTAACACCGGTGCAGTAACCAATCTCTTCTTCAGCTCTTGGAAACTTTCCTCGCATTCCTTTGTCCAGATGAACTTAACCCCTTTTCGAGTCAACTTGGTTAGTGGATTAGAAAGCCATGAAAAGTTTTTCACAAACCTCCTATAATATCCTGCTAAACCAAGGAAACTACGAATCTCAGTTACTGTTGTGGGTTGAGGCGACTCCTCCACAACCATTGTCTTTGCAGGGTCAACCGAGATTCCTTCATTGGTTACGATGTGCCCCAAGAAAGCCACTTGTTGTAACCAAAACTCACACTTGCTGAACTTCCCAAAGAGCCTCTCCTTCCGTAGAGTTTTCAAAACAACCCTCAGATGATCTTCATGCTCCACACGACTTTTTGAATATATCAAAATATCATCAATAAAAACTACCACAAAGTTATCAAGGTAGTCCTTAAAGACTCTATTCATCAAATCCATGAAAATAGCAGGGGCATTAGTCAAGCCGAAGGGAATAACAGTAAACTCATAATGCCCATATCTTGATCGGAAGGCAGTCTTTGGAATATATTCCTTCTTCACCCTCAGTTGATGATAACCAGATCGAAGGTCAATCTTAGAGAATAATTGAGCCCCACGAAGTTGGTCAAATAAATCATCAATTCTAGGAAGAGGATATCTGTTCTTCACTGTGATCCCGTTCAGTTCTCTATAATCGATGCATAGCCGCATTGATCCATCCTTTTTCTTCACAAAGAGAACTGGTGCTCCCCAAGGAGACACACTCGGTCGGATAAACCCCTTCTCCAACAAGTCTTGGAGTTGTTTCTTTAGCTCCTCTAGCTCCACATTTGCCATTCTATACGGAGTCTTTGATATCGGTTGAGACCCAGGTACGAGTTCAATGGAGAACTCTACCTCTCTTTCTGGGGGAGGTCCAGGTAACTCCTCAGGAAAAACATCCATGTATTCCTGAACAATCGGAACATCTTCAATTTGTATGCTCCCTTTCCCTTCTTCCTCATCACCGATTAACTCCATAAAGAAAGATATAGGAGGTGCTTCTAGATAGGGATCAGTTAGGGATATCTCTCCACGGAAGATAACTGTAGGTCGTTCATTCAAGACTACTGAGATTTCCTTACTTCTGCATTTGATCTTAGCATTATACTTTGAGAGCCAGTCCATCCCTAGTATAACGTCGAATTCCATCATGGGAATGACTACTAGATTTGCGATAAGATTGTGCTCACCAAAGTAAACACTAGAGTCTCTAAACACTGTTGATGCATGGATAATCCCACTTGGAGTCTTGACTGACAACTCTACCTCAAGCAATTCAGGGATTGATTCTATATTCTTTGCAAACTTGGAAGAAATAAAGGAATGCGTAGAACCAGAATCAAATAAAGCACTTGCTAGTTTTGAGAGGACAACAAGAGTACCTGCTACCACATCGTTCGGAACTTCAACTTCAGTTGTTGTGATAGCGAAAGAACGACCTTGCTCCCTTGGCCTCTGCTGAGGTTGGTGGTGATTTCCCTCCACCGCCCTCGGATTGGGACATTGGTTAGCAAAGTGCCCAAGCTATCCACACTTGAAGCATGTGACTTTGGGTAGGGCCAGAACCATCTTTCCTCTGTCGTTAGTGTTGGGAAGCTGAGGCTTCACCTCACTATGACAATTCCGAGCAATATGGCCTCCTCTTCCACACTTGTAGCACTTGCCACTTCCGTTCAAGCAGTTCCCCAGATGATTCTTCCCAAATTTATTGCATGTGGTAAGTTGCATTTGCTTTCCACCTCTTCCCTGATCAAAAGACTTCCCTAAAATGGGCTCCAACGATCTCTTCTTTTCATTTGGCTTATGAGACCACTGTGTCTCACCAAACTCCAGCTCAACTTTCATAGCACTTCGAACTATTTCTTCATAGCTATCATAGTCTCTGTTGGCTAGATTCTTCCGTAGATGAGGTCGTAGTCCACCAAAGAATCTATCAACCTTCCCATTAGGGTCCATGACAAAGCTTGAGGTATAACGGGAAAGCCTTGTGAAGTTCATCTCGTAGCTTCCGACAGATTCGTTCTCTTTCTGCTTCAGCTCGAGAAACTCTTTCTCCATTTTCGTTCTCATGGAACGAGGGAAATACTTGTTAAATAAAATCCCCCGAAATTCTTCCCACTCCATAGCTTCCATCTCTCCTCGTGGCTTCGTGTTTTTGATCAGTGACCACCACTGATCAGCTTCTCCCTCCAGGCGGTAAACAGCAAGGGTGACCTTTTCTTGTTCCGAACAATGAAGTACAGAAAAGATCTTTTCAATGGAGCTTATCCATTGTTCCGCAACCAACGGGTCAGTAGATCCACTGAATGTTGGCGGTCGTTGACGCATGAAGGACTCAACAGAGTGTTGTTCCCTTCGTGGTGAGGTCGGCCTCTCAGCTTGATTCAAGTTATTACTCATAACTTGAGTCAGTTGGTTCATCATTCGCATGAATGTTTCCATTCCGGCTTCCATCGGAGGGCCGTCAGCACATGGTGCATTGCGGTCACCATCGGCACGGTTTCTCCTATTGCCCGCCATTTTCTAAAAGAATAAAACCTTAGTGAGAAACTTATTTCATTTATGAATCTTTTAACTAAGACTTCGTGCTTAGACAATAATAGTTCTCTAAAATTCCTTCATAATGATTCATAAAAAGCATGTGATTAACCAAACATATCCCCCGGGAGTGTCGTAACCAAGAGTGCAGCAAGGCCCGTTATCGTGCACCAGTTCCCGTTCGAGTCTAGCTCAAAGCGGTGTTTTCAGGTTTTACCCCTATGTACATCTGTGCCAGAGCCGCCTCTACCTGCTCGTATCCAGACAGGGATGTATTTGTTTGATAGACCACTTACTCAATACTTACCAAAATACCAGGAAGTTTTCCTATATTTAAAATTTTCTATAGGGTTCTTCCTAAAGTTTTTATATCCTAATTTTCACAAATAACTAAACCATCCTTTGATACCAACTATAGCATCCCGCCATTTTAAAACATAAACTTTCATTTCATTACACAAAACTGAGGATCTTTAAGGTCTAGTGTCTTGGAAACCAGGAACATAATACATGAAAACAACATAAAACATTCTTCTTAAACACTTGAAAGGCATCTCCTTAAGTTCATTCTAGGTTCATTACTGCATCTCATAACCTGGGGACATACATCAAAAGAAAGGGTGAGCAGAAGGCCCAGTAAGGGAAACAAGAGGAACATTTTACAGGTGAACTTGAGATACTTCAATAAGGACATGAAAAGAACTTTAAGGCATGAGAAAGAAATCATGAGGTACATCAAATAAAAATAATCATTTTTCATAACTTGAAGATGTGGCTACAACATTTAATATTGACAATCGTTTCGTTTCACCAAGGTCCATCCCCAAGGTGTCGTTAAAAATTACCAAGGTTATTCACCAAGGCTTCGTTAAAATGGTCATCTCTAGAGATTAAGTCTTTACCCAATGCATTGGAGCGCTATCAGGGCGCACCCTTAAATTTGTCTTTATTTTCATGTGAGCCACATATATCATCATCAAACATTTCATAAATAACCCATATAGCATAAAACAAATGGGTTTCATTTCATAATCATAACGTTTCAAAAACTGCTTTAAAGACATGATCTTTACGTTACTTTAAACCCACGGAAAGGGAAAGCGGGTATCATGTATGTAAATCCCAGAATTTAAAATAGATCATTTTTATATATATGTGAATACCCCTTTAGAAGTAGGAGCTTTGAGTATTCACTTTATAACATAAAATAATTTTGAGAAAAGAGAGGCATTTTGAGACGAAAATTCTGCAGCATAACGGCTATGTTACAAGGTTTTAGAAACTTTGAAAAGAGAGGGAACATGGGTTGAACAATCATAATTGACCCATAAAAAGGTAAAAGGACATAATAAGAAGGATATATGGACATGGTGATGAAATTTCAAGGACATACCAATTGAAATGAAAAACATGGAAGGAAGACAAAAATTTGATTTCTCTTATGAAAATTCGGCAGCCTAACGGCGTCACTTAAACTTCAACAAAAATGAATTGAACAAATAAAATAGGGTCTCTCATAATATGATCATAAGAGATCAGTATGATAGATATAGAGATCACACCCCAACAGAATAAAAAGGAACTTGAAATATTTGACATGAAAATCGAACTTGAAAAATGAGAAGGGTGAAAGAATCACTTAAACATTCGGCAGCCTAACGGCGTCACTTAAACATTCATAAAACGAAATGATGAGAGTAAGAGGGGATATCTCATCATATAAACATGAAAGGGCAGTAATAGGAATATAAAAGAACATCCTCTCACATAAAAACAAGGAGCATAATAGGAATGACATAAAAGAGATTACATGAAAAGAAAGAGAGGGGTCGGATCCCTTACCTTAAAACGTGACTCTTGAAACTCAAAGGATTGGACCTTGAGGGCTTGGGGGCACCTTGGGAGGACTCTTTGGAAGGTAAGAAGACCAGAACTTCGTTGGGGGAGAGTTGGGAGTGAAAACTAAGGGAGGAAAGGGTGGGTATTTATAGGGAAAGTGAGGGGACAAAGCATTAATGGCCAAGGGACACCTCACTAGTGGTTTTGGCAAAACCATGGGCTTGCCCATGGTATTTGCCCATGGTATTGGCCACTTGGGACACCTCACACCTTATCTTACTATTCATAATTCGACCATATTGAATATATACTTAATACATCATTTAATGATGTCATTAAACACCCGTAACTTAAAAACTATACTTTCACTATTCACCGAAAATTCAACTTTCTCAGAATAATCCCAAAATTTCACCTTAACCAAATATAAATGCACTGATTTCAAAAATGAAATCCATTTTATAAAAATAATTTTCTAAATATTTTTAATTTAATTTTTAAATAAAAACACTATTCATCGAAAATTCATTTTTTTCAGAAAAATCCCCAAAAATTACCTTAACATAATATCGATGCTCTGAGTTCAAAAATAAAGTCCTTTTTATGAAAATAATTTTCTAATTATTTTTAATTAAATTTTTAATTAAAAAAACACTATTCATCCGAAAAAACTAATACTTGAATAATAATTTATGAAACCTTTATTTAACCATTTTATTGAATCACATTACTTAATCTAGGTGTTTAAATTATATTAAAACTTTCTTTGAGTGAAATTACTAATCCATTTGGTCATATTACTAATCCTAAGCGTAAAATCACTATTCATAATTTACTATTCATCAAAAATTAAGTTGATCTTATTAGACTCCAAATTCATTAATGAACACTTTTGTAGAAGACCATTTTTTGAAAATCATTACACATCATTAGTTATTTAGGGTTTACATAAATATTTCAAAATATCTCTTTTTTCAAAATTCATCAATAAAATACATTCTAAAATTATCTAGACATTTGAAATTTCACAAACATCACTAAAGGAAGAAATCTCAATTTATTCACCCGAGAGGATTACACAAGGAAACTAGGGTCTCATCACATAGCCCCTTATAACACTGGCATAAGACCTAAGTGTAAGGTGTGCTATGGTGAGAGAATCTGAGGGAGTCTCAAATAACATTGCCCTAGTAGCAATCTCCACTAACTTGAACTTCTCCTGCAAGCGTTTTCGTTCAAGCTTGACACGCTGGATCTCGGCTTGGGCTTGGTCCAAAGCGAAGCCCACAGATGCTACCTCCTTCCCAAGCTCTGATAAGTGGGCTTCGTAAGGGTTGAGTCTACTGGATGAAGCCATTGACTCCTCTTTCTGCATTAACCATTAACATCTTATTAAATCAATAAGAGTAAGTTAATATACTACTCAAAAAGATTGGGTCGTTACAATCGTGGAGAGCCTTGGGCTCTGCATCTTTTCTTCTACCGACTCGTTGACACTAGACACACCTTTGGGGACAAGGACATCTAGTGTACGCCAGTGTAGAGAGTGCCCTCTCGAGGTTGTAGGGTATTGTTTCATATGGGATCTCTACGTCCTAGAGATGACATGCTATGATGTCATCCTTGGGATGGACTGGTTGGTTCCCTTCCAGGCAGTCGTCGATTGTTATCGCCGTAGAGTGAGTTTCATCTCAGTAGAGGTTGAATCTTTTCTACATAGAGGTGAATGGGACGTTCGGGCGAGTCGGGCGGGACTCAAGAATATTGGGCTCGGAGGGGTGACGACCCAGATTTCTAGTCTTTATCTGGATAATCAAGGGACTCCACAGTTGGAATTTCCTCCAGTGGTGGATCGCTTCAGGGATGTCTTTCCAGAGGACTTTTCAGGTTTGCCTCCGGATCGTGAGGTGGACTTCTCTATTGATCTCGTGCTAGGAGCGGCACTGGTGTCCATTTCTCCCTATAGGTTGGCCACACCTGAGTTGCAGGAGCTCAAGAAGTAGTTGGAGGAGCTACAGGCTAAGGGTTTCATCCGACCCAATACTTCTCCTTGGGGTTCGCCTATCCTGTTTGCGAAGAAGGAAGACGGTACCCTTCAACTTTGTGTGGATTATCGAAAGCTGAACCAGTTGATGGTCAAGAGCCAATATCCTTTGCTGAGGATTGACGACCTTTTCGATCAGCTCCAGGGATCCTGGGTGTTCTAAAAGATCGATTTGAGGTCCGGATATCATCAGTTGCGCGTTAGACCATCAGATATACCTCTAACAACCTTCACGAGCAGGTATGGTCTTTACGAGTATATAGTCATGTCATTCGGTCTCACGAATGCGCCTGCAGTTTTCATGGAATTGATGAACCGAGTGTTCCATCCTTACTTGGATTCCTTCATCGTGGTCTTTATGGATGATATATTTGTGTACTCTAACACTCGACACGACCATGCCACACATCTTGAGATCGTCCTGAGTACAATGAGAGAGCATCATCTTTATGCTAAAATCCCAAAGTGCCACTTCTGGATGGATCAAATTCACTTCTTGGGTCACATAATCTCAGAGGTAGGAGTATCAGTGGACCCAGAGAAAGTGAGAGCTGTAGTTTCTTGGGAGAAACTAAATAACGTCTTTGAGGTACGGAGTTTCCTAGGGCTGGATAGATACTACAGACGCTTCATTCAGAACGTTTCTCATCTAGCAGCACCCTTGAAAGGTCTGACCAAGAAGAGGGAGAGTTCTTATGGTCAGATTCTTGTGAGTCAGCCTTTCAGGAGCTGAAAGGGAGGCTGAAGTCAGCACCGATACTAGTCTTGCCGGATCCAGGAAAGAGCTACACTATTTATTGTGATGCTTCAGGTATCGGGCTGGGAGATGTGATTATGCTGGGGGATGGAGTCGTTGCATATGGGCCTCGACAGTTGAGGCCACATTAAAGGAACTACCCAACACACGATCTGGAGTTAGCAGCTATTATTCATTCCTTGTGCTGTTGGAGACACTATCTTCTGGGAGAGAACTTTGTGGTCTTCACTGAAAATAAGAGTCTCAAGTATATCTTCACTCAGCATGATCTGAATCTGAGGCAGCGCGGGTGGGTTGAGTATCTACAGTCTTATAAATTCGAGATTGCCTATATTCCAGGTAAGGGAAATACAGTGGCTGATGCGTTGAGAAAGAGAACTCAGATTCAGGAAGTTCAGGAGGCCAGCAGTGAGTGGCATTTGATGGATCTGTTCTCTGAGATGCATCTTGAGTTGCACGACAGACATGGACAGACATACCTTTCTTCTGTAGCTGTTACCTCTACACTTCTTGATCGGGTATGGATGAGGAAACTATCAGACTCTGAAGGCTTAGTCCTGCGGGAGAGTGTATTAGGAGAGGAACCTCTTCCTCGATGGACAGTGGGTGAGGATGAGGTCTTGCGTTTCCAGGGATGCGTATGGGTGCCACCAGACATACGTGAGGAGATGATGCAGGATTTTCATTCCTCAGTTTGGGCAGTTCATCCTGGCATCACCAAGATGTATCGGGACATTCAACACCAATACTGGTGGCTAGGTATGAAGAAGAATGGTGCTGGTTTCATCATGAGATGTTCTACTTGTCAGTAGGTGAAGGCAGAGCATCAACGACCAGCATGCCTTTTACAGCAGCTACCCATTCCAGAGTGGAAGTGGAACGACGTTGCGATGGACTTCGTGACTGGGTTGCCGAGGTCTCCATGAGGGAACGATGCTGTTTGGGTTGTCCTCGACAGGCTTATGAAGGTTTCTCACTTATTTCCAATTAAGGAGACATTTAGTTTTCATGATCTGGGACAACTTTACATCCAGGAGATCATTCGTCTGCATGGAGTTCTTCACTCCATTGATTCAGACAGGGACGCGTGCTTTACCTCTCGGTTTTGGAAGGGACTTCAGAATGCCTTGGGTACACATGTACTTTTGAGTATAACATACCATCCCTAGACTGATGGCCAGTTCGAGCGCACGATCCAGGTGCTTGAGGATATGCTCCGAGCATGCATCCTAGACTTTGGGGGTTCTTGGGAGAAGCATATTCCTCTGGTGGAGTTCACCTATAATAACATTTTCCGGGAGACCATTCAGATGGAACCATACGAGGCTTTGTACGGTAGGCCATTTCGATCACCCTTGTACTGGCTGGAGGCAGGAGAGGCAGCTTTGCTAGGACCCCGTCTTGTACGGAAGACTTCAGAGCAGATAGATATGATTTGGAAGAGGATGGCTACGACACAATCTCGACATAAGTCTTATGCTGATTAGCGGAGACGACCTCTGGAGTTCGAGGTCGCAGATCGGGTTTTCCTGCGTGTCGCACCGAGGTTGGGACACATGAGGATTTAGAGATAGGGTAAGCTTTCACCGCGGTACGTCGGGCCATTTGGGGTATTGGGGAGAGTAGGGAAGATTGCTTATCGGTTGCAGTGACCTCAGAGGTACCGGGACATGCACGACATCTTCCACGTCTCTTAGCTCCGACACTACATTTCAGACCCATCTCATGTCTTTCAGCCTGAGGAAGTTTAGCGTGAATCAGATGCGTCATTTGAGGATCATCTTATCTGGATTGTCGATTGCAGTACGAAGGTTCTTCGCGGGCAGTCTATTCGTCCAGTACGGGTGCTATGGCAGCACTACCGAGTATAGGACGAGATCTGGGAGAGGGAGGCCGATGTACAATCGCAGTGGCTGGAGCTGTTCGGGGTTTATCCTTCTCCACCTCGTTAGGGAAATTCGGGGATGAATTTATTTAAGGGGGGAAGTTTGTAAGAACCCTCATCTTCTTTTCAGGTACGCTTTTCCCTTTTCTGGATTTTTTTAAGAAATTAAACTTTCTAGAAATTTTTGAAGTACACACCGTGTACTTTCTGAGTACACGCTATGTACTCTTTTCCCGCTCGAAGCCGTGTGATGGCCGTGTCCGGGGCCACACACATGGTGTGTAAGGGTGAGGTGGAGGCCGATATTGGCAGAGTACGGAAAAACCCACTACAGGCCGTGTACTTTAAAAAATACACACCGTTTAATTTTTTTTTCACTAAACGGACCAGGGTCACGCCTCATCGTGATAATTGTCTTCTTCTAGGTCTGGTTTGTCCGAGAGTGACCCGTACGGCCGAATCTTCCCCGAGCTCCCGCCTCACCATCCGTTCTCCGATTCGAGATTGCAGCGGTGAGTTCTTCCTTCTGCTTGAGCCTTGTTTCTTGATTCCTCCTCATTTTCAAGTTATCGTACGTTGAGTGTTTTGTGCGTTTTCTCATATCTACATCGTTCTAAGGGGAATCTTTCATTGCAGTTCACATATATCGATCTCCTAGGATCGAGGTAAGTGGTTTGTGCCTTTCTGTAGGAAGTCGTTGAATATTATGTGCAATTACCACCAATTCCCTTGAATGGGGAATTGCGTGTTCCTGTTTTTCCCTTGTTGTATTTCCTTCTTTTCTTGATTTCTAGAGTAGGTGTTTTGACTATGATTATGGTAGCTTTACTGTACTTTGGATGTTTTCTATGCCTGTACTACTTGTTTGGCGTTTTCCAGTTGCCATGCCTAGGTGTAGGATAGTGGACTGTTGCTTTGTACTATTGTTGAGACCTAGATTGATAGCCAAGTAGTTTTTGAGGTTTACATGGACGATTCCGCGTGCTGAGTATGTTCAGTTTCACTCAGGACTATGAGAACCTAGAGTAGTAGACCAAAGGGAGAATTGACATAAGGGATTCTCCAGAGTGTCTTTAATTACGATGCGAGACTACATGGGGGAATTGACGTTGAGTGCTTCCTCAGAGAGTCTGTAGTTCCTCGACACGGGCCACATGGGGAATAGATGTTGAGTGCTTCCCCAGAGAGCCTTTAGTAGAATACGAGACTATAGGGGGAATTGACAGTGAGTGATTCCCCAGAGAGTCTATTAATTTTCATATCTGAACCAGAGGGGTGAGACTGTGTGTGCCTCTTAGAGGGTTTCTAGTAATTGTAGTTTGAACCATAGGGGTTAGGCTGTGAGAGCTACCCAGAGGGTTACCTATTTTCTTCTTGTTGCTGGTTGTTTACTTGTGTACCTTATTTTTTAGTACTATGGATTGTAGCTACCTGTGCTTCCTGTTTTATGCTTCTTGTTTTATTACTTCCATGTATTCATTGACTGTTAGGCACAAATATTTGGGTGATTTCCTACTAGGATTTTATCTCACACCCTGTTTGGGCCATGCTTTTGGGAACAAATAGGCTATGTTGCTGCAGGTATAGATAAGGTCAAGCGCCCTTCTACTTCAAGTTCTTGATTGCACTGGATCTGGAGAGCATGGGACCGAGCCGTGGCTCGTGATGCTGAGGAGTTTACTTTATTTTTATTTTTCACTTGGTTTCAGTTGTATTTCAGCACGTTGTTGTGTTTGCTGTTTTCCTTAGATACTTGTACCTGCTGCATCATTATCATCATTACTATATGTATTCATTGCTTACACTATCTGGTTTCTGTTGTTGCATGTTGCTACTACTTTCGCTATTGACTGTTGTTTTTCCACTGTACACCTTACTGAATGAGGGCATAGTTTCCCCACCGACTCACCAAGGGACTCGCTGCTATTCGGCAGCCTATGGATTTTGGGGAAACGCTCTTGAGGTCATGTGGAGAACCGGGTATGGGGCGCCAGTGGAGGGGCTCTAGATTCGGGTCGTTACATTATAACCTTTAAATACATAGGGACCTGGGATGATCCGAAGTAGGTATTAAGATATTATATTACCTAGAACACTTCAAAATCCGGCATGAGTTAATATTGGCATGAGGTATGGGTGTCCTCAGGAAATATGGAGTTAATTTGGTTAAATAAAGAACAAATTATAACATGAAAACTTTTTACTTATGCATTATAATTATTTATTTATAAAACTGAATACACTATTATCTGACTGGATATTGTTTTAGAAACATTTTGTCGTGGCCTACTGAGTTGTACCCACACCCTAATCAAGCTACCTGATTAGTACATGAATAGACTTTATTATTGTAGGATAGATTAAGGGTAAATTCCTAGTGTTAGATGTCTATGTTGGTATGGGGCATGGATAAGGGTAGCCGACATGGTTCGGGACCCTCTTGGCATTTTTCAGTGTCTTTATTATTATTTTTCATTTTAGAAACTTGAAACCTACATGAGAATGGAATGTTTTCTAATTTTGTGGGATATTTTATTTCAAGATTGATTTATCTTGAGAAATTTGAATTTTCTATTAATATATATTGCTTCCTCTATTGTTTATTATTTCCACTAGTGTATTACTCTGAATGATGAGGGTTTTGTCTCCCCATGAATGACTTATCAGACACTCGCGACTAGTCGATAGCCTCTAGTGTACGGGGAGGCATGCTTGAGGTCATCTGACCGATTGTCTTCGAGTACCGGTGTGTGGAACTCATCAGGATGTTAATGTTTACATGGATAGAGGACCAACATGATGATATGACAATAGAGTACCATCTGTATCTGAACTCTCTAATGATCATGCCTGGTCACTATCATCATTATGAATTTCCTAAAAAGCATCCCACTCAAAACAACTCTCATAGTATCTAAAACTACACTACAAAGGATACTATCATGTTATACATTAAAAAAATTAGGATAGGCTACTCGTGGGATGAGATCTGAGTCCAAACGAAGGAGGTATGAGAGGTTAATGATTTTTAAAGGCATACATGACATGTAATGGACCCACATGATGTGTGGTCCCACTATGTATCCTGGATTTTTTATTTCTAGAACATGGATTTATGGCTATGTAGTACTACACGACATCTTAGGGTAATTCATGAAATGTCTCGGTCAAAAGCTTAATGAAAACATGAGGCTCATTTTCATCCCAAAGGGAAAAGACATAATTTCATTGATATGCCTCTATAAACATCTCCTAATGGATAAACAGAGATCACCATTGCGATCCTCATGGAAAACAATTTGGGATAGGCTATTTACATTCCCAATGCATGAAACCTATGAAAAGTTTCATTTTATCCCATCAAACCCGAATGACATTTCGTGATCCTGAGCCACAAGTATGAATTTAATACCTGATATTAGTCTTGAAACATACGCCTCAATTTTAGGGTCGTGAATCCATAGATGATTCATCATTCTGACACTTCATGAAGAAGATGTGTTAGACACTAGATTTCATGATAAAAATAATAATAATATTATTGGGTGCTATGTGGACCTGTGCCTTGAGTTCGAATTAAATATCTAACATTGGTGTTAAAATGACCATCCCAATATTAGAGTAACAGTACTACTGATGGTTCTTCAATCAGATACATTGTAAAGACATTACAATATTTATTTGATTCCATGACAATAATATTAATATTATCATAATATAATAATAATATTATTAATCAATATTTAAATTAAGAAGGGGATCCACACTCCACTCACCTTATCCCTTGTCTATATGTTCCTGGTCACCAAGATACCGAGTCTCTCTTTATTATAATAATAATATTATTATTAATATACCACAATTATGATATAGAATCTTCAATCTCCCCCACCTCCTTACTGCATGAGGAATTTCAAAGGCTCTCCCTCAACATTAATAACAAGATAATAATATTAATAATATTATAATTATTATGATATTACCAAATTACTATTAAGAGGTGTATTGAAGCCTTTAAATATGTGGATCTTTTCTTCATGTGTATCACCCCTCTTCATTCAATTTTTATTTATTTATTCATATTATTATTAATAATAATATCATTATAACAAAAATAATAATTACAGAACTCACATTAATCATGACCAGATCTAGCTTTGACATCACTCCACACTGAGAACAGTCCCTCATACATTTCTGCCACCATTATGTCAATACCAAGAAGCCTTTTCCATGAGACCATGCTCATGGTCAGGACAGACCCAAGGAAAATCCTAGTGATCCCCAGGCTTGGGAAACTAATTAGAAAGGAGTAACCAATTCCCCTTAGCCAGTTCTCATTGCTCCCTCTTCATATATTAATCTCACCACACCCACAATGACTGATTCCATGCATGCCTCCACTTCCACACCTTCCACCCACCAACCTCACCTCCTCCAGTCCAACATGATCCATGCCTTGACTCCTTGCCTCCACAACAACTCCATCCTTTCATGATGAAGCAGACCTCTACACAGACTTCAATGGTGGGGGGGGGGGGGGGGGTGGATTGTACGATTCTGATGTCCTGAAGAATCCCTCCATCCTCATACTATTCCAAAATGGCAAATCATCCATTTTTTTTCATTTTTTTGACTTTGATATCAATTTTCCAATCCTTTATTTGTCTTTTTTTCTCATAGAAACACTGGGTGGGAATGTGATGGAGTCATGCGATGTGACTAGGGATTTTTTATTAATGTTTCCTATTGTGAAAAAATGTTGATTGGGTTACCTTTATTCTTATTACATGAACATTTCCCATGCACACACTCTTAGATGCATCACCCTCGTCCTCTTCCTTACCTTATTCCCTGCCCTGTCTTGTCTTTACTCTCAATTCCTCTAACCAGCTTCGTGTCTCCTAAATTACTGGTACAAGATTAGTTTTTTCATTTTAATAATAAGAGTGTAAAATAAAAATTATGAATCCTACCTTGATTATGAATCAATATTTAGTGAATAATGCACCCACCATTGATGAATATGATCCGCTGCATCCATCGACTATTGATTCACCTCGATCCAATCATCGATCATCAACTGATCTCGATCTTCAAATGAAGGGTGATGAAAACCCCTATAAAAAATTCAAGGGTTATTTGGATAACTTTGACGATTCTCTATATTATCATATTTATAGTGGAAAATGGGTTAGTCCATTTAATTCAAAATAAATAAATAAATAAATTATTTTAATTAAACACACACTCGAACAGCTGCCTAATCCGAACACCCCATGCCGAACAACCTTAGGTCGTACATTGGGTAAAATCCTCATTCCAAAATCAAAAGTGGTCTCATATTTCCTATAAGAGTCTCTTTTTATGAGTTATTTGGGTTAAGGTTATTAAATAAATAAATTAAATATATTAATTTATCTAATTCACCCACCAATAGCTACCCCATATGAACGTCCCATGCCGACCAACCTTAGGTTGTACTTAGGGTAAACCCCACACTTCATATTCAACCAAACTATCAAATTTCGGATCTAGGAGTCCATTTAGAATATATTGACCTTTTTCAAGAAAACCACATCCACGTGATATAAAATATATTTAATATTTTTATAATGTTAATTACCCACTCACTGGGTCTCGAAATCACACACCATCTCAACACCTGGCCTTAAAAATATTCATAGGAATATTCCAAAGTCTTACATAGAAAATCCACAGTCTCTATAATAAATTCTATGAAAAGAATTATTTTCATGATATAAAATGTCAGAGGGAATTATATTCACCTCATAAAGGAATATAGGAGCATTTCATATCTTTTGTACCAAAGAAAGTATTTTGAGACAAAAATATTTTACCTTAAGTCTCTACATTCTTTGTAAACCGTTGAACCACATGTATAATAAATATATATATTTTTATTTATCTATAAAAAACCATACTCATATGTATCATTCCATATATTTTCTAATTTTTACTTTTATAACTTGTTTATCAATAACTCCTTATTAAAATCATGTTTTTGGAAATAACTACTTTGTATTTCATGAATTTTTTTTCTTTGGTATTTTGGATCCTTTTTAAATTTGATCATGGTTAAATAATTGATGAAGCATTTTCATAAGTGATCTCAAAATATATTTATAACTAAGTGTAGCACATTGGCTGACCTCGGTCATTCTCTTGTAGAGTCTTTGTGATCCATCAATCACTACATTAAATTAACTTTTTATATATTTTTTAATTATGAAATAAAACTAAAATAAATAGAGATTTGAGAAATGATAATGAAATAAGAAAATTAAACATTCATATAGAATGCAAAAAAAAATGAATGCAGACAAAATGTAGTTAGAAAGAGAAGAGACATTCCCGAGAGAATCACCCCTAGTGAACCTTAATTGTATCTTAATTAGTTTGGAATTTACTTAATGAAAACACTCCATCATATGCGTGAACATCCTCCTCTGCATATGGTTGTGAATATACAGTGCTATCAATGATCACTGAGAGACTACACATCCACCTCCTCGATCGAGGGAAAATATTACAGAAGTGAAAGTCAAACCTTAGGTGGAAAGTGATGACACAAAGGAGCCTTTCCCACTAAGATCCCCACAGGTCTAACTATAAGAAAATAAGAAAAATTAGAAACGATGGCTCATAAAATTGGGTTCATCACTAGATTACTATCCTAGGAACTTCCTCAAGTTAGCTTCTCATGATCATGGGCATAACTGTTCACAATGGATAAGGTTGAAGTAAAAACACAAAAGATAAAAATATGAGAGAATGAGATGAGTAAAAAGAAAAACATATAATAAAAATGTAGAAGACTATTACAACATAAATTAAACTACAAAACTATAAAAAATGGATAATAGAGACTACCCCTATGTTTCCAACCCTTTGGAATGAAGATGGAGTACATTTTTATAGGCAAATGGAGTAAATTTGCGGATCCAATTATGTCCACTGAGATAATGCATATATATATCAAATTAATTGACTTAATTTGAAAAAATTTACTTCTTGAAAGTTGTTCCAATAATTTATCTTCATCCTCCCTAAACATTTCAGCTAGAATAGCCACCGAATGTTGGAGTTTTGACTATTTGACTCTGGATATTTAATTCCGGATAGGTGACTCTTCATATTCCAACTCAGATGACTTACCATATATTTATTTCCTTAAAAACGAAGAATCACGTGTTTCCACATTAATAAAAAGTATTCCCCTGGATGTAATATTTTTCCATGTTAAATTTTATCTCATTTATATCTTCCATTTAAGAGATATGAGCCCAA
Organism: Viscum album; assembly: GCA_963277665.1. Taxonomy (NCBI): domain Eukaryota; kingdom Viridiplantae; phylum Streptophyta; class Magnoliopsida; order Santalales; family Viscaceae; genus Viscum; species Viscum album. The sequence continues at coordinate 923,464,465 of OY728130.1, forward strand.
TAATAAAATTATCCGAATTTGTGCACAGTTCTCGAGGCCCACCTTGTGGGCGAGATTTGGACTTCCAAATATTATATTGTGATTTGGGACCTGAAGAATAAAATGAATACCATAAAAATGTGAACATATAAAATAATAATTTATCAATTTTTATTAGTGATGAAAAAGTTATATATGAAATATTTAAATAAATTAAAACTGTTAAAATCCAAAATATTTCATTTTAGCAATTAAGCTCCAAAATGATTCAAAAATAGAAAATGTGAGAATTTACCTTAAAATAAAGCTTTTATGATATTAAAAAAAATTAAATTTCAGAATAAAATAATTGAAAATATTTTCTCTATCAACCCCACCACACTTAAACATTGCACTCCTGGGAAATCATCTTGTACCAAGGTCAAAACAAACTTCCCAAAGCATAAATGACAACAAAGATCAATTATTATATCAAAGAAAATATAATGCCTCTTACGGGGATAGTAATTTACTAACTTCTCAAAAATCATAATAATATATTCAACTTCATGTTAATACTCACATGCATGTCATACCTACCTCCTCGGAAAAATATTTCTCTCTCCACTCAAGTATTTTTGTGTGTGGAGTTTTATTATAACCAAGAACATGTTTCATTTCCAAAGGCTTTCTGTCATCCTTGTATCTCCACTTAAAAAAGTCATAAATGTGTCAATAATGAGGCATTTTTCATGGGTTGTTCTGAGGATGAGGGTTGAAAAGTTTAAAATGTAAAATTATCCGAGGTAGAGTGAGGAGGGTTATTCTCTACAGTGAAATAAATGCATGAAAATAGTTTTTCTCATGAATGGTGCGATCCTCAATCAGCTAGAAATGATTCTCTTATAAACTAATATTTATTTATTTGTGAAGCTAAAACTTTTAATTTCAAAATTAATGATAAATTTCTTCCTCTTTTCCCAAATCTGCTTCATTGTTTGAGGTTGAATACAGATATGCATTTCTCTTAAGAATCATGTTTTTTAAGAAAATATAGGAAACTTTTGATCTTAAAAATTCTGTGAGCACCCATACCACATTTTTAATAATATTTTGGGGTACCAATCCATATTTTCATCATGAATGTTCTTCCACTGAAGCTGAAATAAACATGGAAACACTTTCAATTTATCTTAAACATATTCATTAGAAAAAACATATATCCCATCTTCTACCTCCACCACACTTGATTTTAACAATAATCATGAATTTAACTTCTAGAGAAGGATATAAAGGGATAAATGACTTGTAATGTGTCTTCTTAACAAGGAATTTCATGGATAATAGAGTATTAATAAAGTTTATAAGTAAAGGTAGGCCAAAATAAGAGTTCAGTGTAAGAAGGGGATTTCAAAGTGGTTCCTCAATCACTCGTAACATATTCCATGAACTCTAACATCTTTAAAAAATAAAAATAAAAACAAATTCTAGATAAAAAAATGTGTCTCAATACTCTCAACAAAATAGATATGTAAAAATATGTCAAAAAGGTTTAGAAACCTATCGGATTGGTCAAAAGTTTTAATTTGGATAGTACTAGTGCACATGAGTTTTATAATCAATCAAACTTCATCAAATGAAAATATTTAAAATCAAGAAAAAAATCCATTCAGTAATCATTTAAGCCCTGAAATATTCAAATTAAGAAATATTCCAAAAATAATAAGATGGTTTAGATTTTACAAACTATCTATTTTATCTCAAGAATCATAAAAAACATACCCAAAAAAAGTATGAAATAATACAGAAAAAATAAATGAAAAATAAAATGCAAGAATAGAAAATATTACTAAAAACTTGTTGAAATACCTCCCCACACTTATTCAATTTATTACCCACTTTTTATGTCAAATAATATCTAGAAATGTTTTCATAAAAAATTTAAATTGGTTAAAAAATAAAATAATGAAAAAGATAGACACAACCTAATTTATTTTTCTGTGACAGCCTTGAGTTAATCTCCTAGATGCTACCACATTAAAACCATAAGAAATAAATGAAAGAACATAAGAAAAATAATTAAAAATAAATATAAATGATAACTAAAAGAGATAATTCTTGTTTTATACCCCTAAGAGGGTGCTAGGTTTTTACTTCCCTTAGTCAGGCAGTTGTAGTGGATTATCCCCAATCAAAAGGAGGATGATATTTCTTTGAGATGAACCAACACAAGTGAATTTTTCCAATTTACATGAGTGAATACATAAATTAGATAACCACGTAGAATATAAGATAATTACCAACCCCCAAGAAATAATAAATATGGAATTTGAGTTCTGGAGTGGGAGTGAATAGAATATAGTAGTTCCCCATGTTAACTTTGATGGTGTCCTCCTCCATATGGTGTGCATGTTGTTATAGAGGAGGTAGTCACACCTACACATTCTCCATAAAATATTCTTCCTAGACCACCACATCATGGGTAGTCACTTCTTTAACATCCAACATTTTATCCCTTTGTGATGTATCATAAAATTCAAAAAAGGTGATGTCAAAAACCAATTTATCGTGAATAATATTAAAACATTATGAATCAATAAAGAAATCTTCCCTTTCAAGTTTTTCATATTGGAAATTAATAACTTTTGGAAGGACATTATGAAACTCTATATCGTCATGTTCATTCTTATCATCATATTTCAAAGTAAGTGAGAGGTATAATGGTGCTTATATTTCATTTTTAGGGATGGTAAGATCTAGTTTCATGTTATCTTTAACAAAGAAATTACCGGATTCTTTCAAAAAATATTGATCTCCCATAAGTGCTTCAGAAGGAATGTGTACTTCTGAGTTCACATTGATAAATGGTTGAGTGTGGGATGATGTGATTAATTTCTTTAGTATCTGCTTCTCACATTCCTCAGGTTCTTTAACACAAAAAATTATTGGTGAAATCTCTTCCACTAATCGTTCTGGTTCTGGTTTCGGTTCCAGCTTGAGTTGCTCCTAGGATGCATTTATGTATTCAGATATCCACTCTATTTGGATATACATGATCTTAATTTTATCAATGATCATTTCAAAATTAACATCAATATCATTGTAAAATTCTTCATGCACTTTATATTGGTTAGTCCATGCATAATAATTTGAATTAAAATTCATCATGAACAAAGAACATTGTTTTCAAAATTTATGATTATTTTGTGTTTTTCAAATGAAAGTAAAATTATTTAATAAATGTGAATAATAATCGTGAATAAAGACCACTTGGCTCTCCAAAAATGGTTCCAATTTTATGAATCATTTTCGTACATGATCTCAAAATATATTTATAAGTGTAACATATGGCCTGAACTAGGTTGTTCTCATGAGGAGCCTTTTCAATCAATCACTCAGTACATATAATTAAATTTATATATATTTTTTATTTATAAAATAAAACTAAAGTAAATGGATATTTGATAAATGATAATGAAATACTAAAATTAAACATGCATATGGAATGAAAACAGAATGAATACAGACAAAATGTAGTTAGAAGGAAAGGATACATTCCTGAGAGAATCACCCCAAGAAAACCTTCATTGTATCTTAATTGGGTTTGAATTTACTAAATTAACACACTTCATTTCATGTGAGAAAATACTACTATTAATATGGTTGTGAATATATGGTTCTCTCAATGATATCCAAGAGACCGCATATCCACCTCCCCGATTGAGGGAAAATATTGTAGTAGTGAAAGTCAAACCTGTGGTGGAAAGCGGAGACACAAAGACACATTTACCACTAACATACCACTTGGTATAACTATAATAAAATAAGAAACAATAAAAATGATAGCTCATAAACTTGGGTTCAACACTAGTTCACTCCCCTATGAAATTCCTTCGGTTAGCTACTCATAATCATGAGTATAAGAGTTCACAGTGGATAAGATCAAAGTGAAAACTCAATAGATAAAAATATGATAGAATGAGACTAAGAAGAAGATTAAAATATACAAAAAATATATAAAAATATTTAAAAATAAATTAAACTAAAAAACTAAATAAAATGACCAATAAAGGATACCCCTAAGTTTCCAACCCTTTGGAATGAAGAGGGAGTACATTTTTATAGGCAAATAGAGGAAATTTTTGGATCGAATTCTGTCCATCTACTATATGAGCATGGATTTCCAATTAAATGACCGAATTTGATTATATTTCCTTCTTTAAAGTTTTTACTATACTTTATCCATTTACTCCCTAAATATTTCAGAAATAATGGCCACCAGATGTAGTAGTTATAACTATTTGACCTTGGATATTTAATTCTGGACATGTGACCATTCATATTCCAATACAACATACTCCCCATGCATTTATTTCATTGAAAACGAGGTAATAACATGTTTCCACCTCAATAAAAATTATTCTTACATAGGTTATATGGATACATGTTAATGTTCAACTCATTTAAATAGGTCATTTAAGATATATGTTCCCAATAATTAAAATAATCCAAATCCACACATATTTTTCGAGGCTTGAATTATGAGCTAGAATTGGTCCTCTAAATAGTGGATTTAGATTTGGTCCCTACCAAATAAAATGAATAACATTAAACTTAGGACCCTATAAAAGAATAAATTTTCAAGTTGGATCTGTTCCTAAAACGCTATAACCAAAAAATTAAAAAAAAATTAAAACTTTTAAAATCCAAAAATATGTCATTTTAGCAATTAACCTACAAAATGCTTCAAAAACATATAATATGACAATTTCACTTAAAATGACACATTTATGGGATTTAAAAATTAAAATTAAGAATAAAATAATTGAAAATATTTTCTCTATCAATTCCCCCACACATAAACATTTCACTCTTCGGAAATAATCTGGTACCAATGTCAAAACAAACTTCTCAAGGCATAAATGACAACATAGATCAATTATCATATCAAAGAAAATATCATGCCTCCTACATGGATAAATATTTACTAACTCCTAAAAACTAATAATAATCCATTAAACATCATGTTAATCATCAAATTTATTTTGTACCTACTTCCTTAGAAAAATATTTCTCACTTCACTCAAGGATTTTTTTGTGGGTTGAGTTTTTCTTATTCTCAAGAACATGTGAGATTCACATAGGCTTGCTGTACTCCAAGTATCTTGACTTTACAAAGCCATAAATGTGTAAATAAAGAGGCATTTTTCATTTTTTTTCTAATACTGAGGGTTTGAAGGTTTATAATCTAAGAAAATATGAGGTATAATGAGGAAGGTTGGGGTCTAAAGTGAAGTAAATGCATGAAAACAGTTTTTCTTAAGAATGGTATGATCCTTAATAAGCTAAAAAATTATTCTACTACAAACATATATTTATTTATTTGGGAAGTTCAAATATGTAATTCCATAATCAATGATAAATTTCTACCCCTTTCCCCCAATTTACAACATTGTTTCATCTTGAATGCAGATCTATATTTCTCTTCAGACTCATGTTTTTAAATAAATGAGAGGAAAATTTTGATCAAAAAAAATTGGTGAACACCCATACAATATTTTTAATGATATTTTGGGATATCCATATATCTTTCCATCATGAATATTCTTCCACAAAAGAAACAATAAATATTGAAACACTTTTAATTCAGCTCAAATAGATTCTTTAGAAAAAAACACAGATTATCTTCTCCCTCCCCTACATTGGAGTTTGAAAATAATCATTTCGTTAACTTCTTGATTTGGTTGGAATGTGATAAATTGATTGTAATGTGTCTTCCTAAAAAGGTTTTTAGGGATTCTATGGTATTAATAAAGGTCATATGTAAAGTTCGGCCAAAATAAGAGCTCATTGTAAAAATGGGATTTCTAAGTGTCACCTCTACCATTCGTAACACATTCCATGAACTCTAAAAACTATGAAAAAGAGAAAAATAGAATTTTCTAGATCTCAAAACGTGTCTCAAGAATCTCAATAAAAATATAAATGTAATAATATGTCAAAAATGTTTAGAAACCTCTCGGGTTGGGAATGATTTTCAATTTGGACAGTACTGGTGCAATGATCTTCACAATCAATCAAACTTTATCAAATTAAAAGATCTGAAATCAAGAAAGAAAATCTATTCAGAAATCATTTAAGTCCTAAAATATTCAAATAAATAAATGTGAAAATAATACCAATATGTTTTGGATTTTCCAAAGTATTTATTTTAGCTCAGGAATCCTAAAAAACACACAAACAAATAATGAAAAATTCAGAAAAAAGGCATGAAAAATAAAATGAAAGAACACAAAAAATTCCTAAAATAGGATGAAATCCATCCCCCAAACGTATTATATTTACTACCAACTTTTTATCTCAAATAAGATAAAAAAATTGTTCATACAAAATTTAAATTCGATAGCATATAAAATAATGAAAAGAAAAGAAACAACCTGATTTATTTTTATGTGGAAACCTTTAGTTATGCTCTTAGTTTCTACCACATTTAAACTACAAGAAAGAAAATAAAAAAGATAATAAAAGTAATGAAAAATAAATATAAATGGGAAATAAAAGAGACAATTCTTGGTTTAGACCCCCAAGAGGGTGCTTGATTTTTAATACCCCTAGTCAGGTAGTTGTAATGGATTATCCCCAATCAGAAAGAGGACGAGGTTTCTTTGAGACGAACCACCACATGTGACCATTTACAATGTCCATGAGTAAACACTAAAATTAGAGAACCCCATATAATATAAGATAATTCCCAACCCACAAGAAATAATAATGATGAAATTTGAGGTCTAGGGTGGGAGGCAATAGAAAGTAGGGGTTCTCCCTATTAACTTCGGTGGTGTCCTCCTCCATATGGTGTCCAAGTTGTTGTAGATGCGGTAGTTTCGCCACTATATTCTAAAAATATTCTTCTTCAACAACCAAAACCTGGGTAGTCACTTATTTAACATCCATGATTTTCTCTCTTTATGTTGTATCGTAAGTTTTAAAAAAGGGTAAGTCAAAAAACAATTTATCTTGAATAATATTAAAACATACTGAATCAATAAAGAAATCATCCCTTTTTAGGTATGTCATCTTGAAAATTAATCTCTTATGTAAGGAACATTAGAAAATACATCTCATCAGGTAAATCTTAATAATCATCTCCAAAAGTAAGAGTGAGGTATATCATTACTGATTTTTCATTTTCAGGGATGGGAGGATCATGTTTTAGGTTATCTCTAACAAAGAAATTCTTGGATTCTTCTAAAAAATTTTGATCTGTCGTAAGTGCATCATTTGAAATGTGTACTTCTTGGACCTCCTAGAGAAATGGTTGAGTGTGGGAGGATTTTATTAATTCATTTATTAGTTACTTCTCACCCACCTTAGGTTCTTTGAAATAAAAAATTATTTGTGAAATCTCTTCCACCACTCGTTTTGGTTCAGGTTCTGGCCCCGACTAAGTTTTCTCCTGGGGTTCATGTACGTATTGAGATATCCAATATATTCGGATATCACTAATTTTAATTTTATCAGTGATACTTTTCAAATTAAAATCAAGGTAATTGTAAAATTATTTTTTCAGTTGAGCTTGGTCCGTCCATGCATAATGTTTTGAATTAAAATTCATCATGAAAAAGAAGACTTTTTTTGGAAATTTAGTTTTTTTTTGTTTTTTAATTGAATGGAAAATTATTTAAAAAATTTGAATAAAAATAGTGAATTAAGGCCACTTGGATCCCTAGGAATAGTTCCAATTCGATTAAGAATTGTCGTACATGATCTCAAAATATATTTATAAATATGTACAACATAAAGGATGACTTAGGTTGTTCTCTTGTGGAGCCTTTGCGATCAATCAATCACTAAATATAATTAATTTTTTATGTATTTTTTATTTATGAAATAAAACTAAAATAAATGAATATTTGAGAAATGAGAATGAAATACTAAAATGAAACATGCATATGGAATGAAAACAGAATGAATGTAGACAAAATGTAGTTAGAAAGAAAGGATACATTCCTGAGAAAATCACCCCGAGTGAACCTTCATTTTATCATAATTTTTTTCAAATTTACTTAATGAAAAAATTCATCATATTATTTAACATACTATTATTCATATTTTTGTGAATATATGGTGCGATCAATGATCACTGAAATACCACACATACACCTTATCGATCGAGAGAAAATATTACAGTAGTGAAAGTCAAATCTTGGGTTCCAAGTGGAGACACAAAGGCATCATGCCCACTAATATCTCCCTTGGTATAAATATAAGAAAATAAGTAAAATTAAAAATAATATCTCATAAACTTGGGTTTAATAATGGATTAACCTCCTTGGAACTAACTCGGGTTAGCTACTCATGATTTTGAGAATAATATTTCATAGTAGAGAATATCGGAGTGAAAACAGAAAATATAAAAATATGATAGAATGAGATGAATAAGAATAATAACATATTATCAAAATATAGAATATGATTACAACATTAATTAAACTACAAAAATATATCAAATTGCCAAAAATTTCTTCCCCTAATTTTCCAACCCTTTGGAATGAAGAGGGACGAAATTTTAATCAACAATGTGAGGAAATTTTTGGAACTAATTCTTTCCACTAAATGTATGGGCGTGGATATCCCATTCAATGACAGAATTGGAAAATATTTCCTTTTTGAAAGTTTTTTACTCTACTTTATACAAGTTATCCCTATAAATTTCAACTAGAATGTGCACCATTTTTAAAAGTTATGATTGTTTGACTATGAATTTTTAATTATGGACAGGTTACTCTTTATATTCAAACTCAACCGACTTACCAGCCAATTATTACCTTAAAAATAAGGGAATAAAATGTTTACACCTTAATAAAAGTTATTACTGCAAATATTCTCTTGTGCCGTGTCATATTTAAGCACATTTGGATTTTCTACTTAAGAGATATGGTCCCAACAGTAAAATTGTCCAAATCTATGCACATTTTTTGAGGGACACCTTGTGAGCTGGATTTGGGTCTCCAAATAGTGGATTGAACTTTTGGCCCTTAAAAAAAGAATCCCATTGAACATATGAACCTATAAAAGAATAATTTTTATATTTTGATAAATTATAAATAATTTATAACTGAAACATTTAAATAAATTAAAACTGTTAAAATCCAAAATATTTCATTTAGCAATTATGCTAAAAAATGCTTCAAAACATAAAGTTTGACAATTTCCCTTAAAATAACACTTTGATTGGATCAAAAACATTGAAATTTAGAATAAAATTACTGAAAATGATTTCTCAATAAATAATCTATATAATGTTAAACATGATATAAATATCATATATATATAGTATATATCAATTTATATCAATCTTTAAAATTTAGGTATTTAAAATTGTATACATTGTTCATTGAGACGGTAGGCACTATGTATGCATGAATGCTGATTACATATTTTAACGGATGAAACAAAAGTAAGTAAAATGATATATTAACAGTATATAATATTTTTTATTTCATATATATCATATATATTTATTAATCTTATTCTTATTACCTTTCACAAAAAGAGTTAGTGAAAAATGAATCACATCACTTCATGAGGTGGTAGCCCACCATACACACGAATAATGTTATCTTAATATCTACAGAACAAAATGTAAGAAGATATATATGATATTATAATTTCATAAGTATTATGATATCAATAATATAATATATAAAAATTATTTACATTATTATATACAATCGTGAGGAGTGGTGATAGAAATGTTTTTTGCCGGTTTGCGAGGTGGTTGTCTATCGTACACATAATCAATGACTTCATTTTCCATTTGAGGGAGGAGGAGTTGGTTATCAACCATGGAATTAACATAAAATAATATCATTATATATAATATAATTAGTATATTATATCATATTTTTTAATAATATTTTAATGAAAAGGATGAAGAAATATAATAAAACAACCGTTTAAAGACAATACCTCATTTTCAGACAACTTATTTTTGTTTGTATCAAAAGCCTTGCATGGTTGGATTTATAAAAAAACAAGGATTATAATATTGGGGAAGGGAATTAGGGAAGTGATTTGTGTAGATATTTTCCAATAAAATGGGATTTGGAACTGTGTAAATGAGTGGGGAGGGGGTGAACTTTTATAAGTGGGGGAGAGGATACTCTTGGAATTTTTGAAAAGAAAGAATTCTGTTGACTTATTTCTCATGAGAAAAGCTCCAAAATGGAAATTATTTAAACCTTAGTAGATATGAGGATGTAATACGACCTGAAAATTGTAATTAGACATGTTTTAATTCATTTTCATCCATTATTTGTTTTGTTTAACCCCCCCAGTAAACCTGTTTTTACCTTAACCATGGTAATAAAATTTTAATACTTTTAATATTCATTATGGTAAAAAATTAAGTTGAACATATTATAAAATTTTAATCATGATGATTAAAAATATGAAATTATTTTTTCCAAATTCCATGCACATAAGAGGAATAATTTTATTTAAAATTAAACACAAAGAGGCGACGAAAAAGTGGATTTCTAAAGAGGTTTCAAAATTTTAAAAAGTTTAGATATCAATATTCAATAAGAAATTTATTAGATTGATCTATATTGGTTTAATTATAATATAAGTGAACTAATTAAACTTTTAATACAATGATAATAAAATTATCCTCATTAATTATTTAAATGATTTTTTTTTCAAAAAAACAAGTATTTTTCACTATTCATAAAAAAATTAATCTTTTCAAAAAAATCCCAAAATTCACCATAAGATGTTTTTAAAATTTTTATTACAAAAGTGAATTTAATTTTTTTGAATAAATTTTCTAAATATTTTAAAAAATACTTTTATTATTTTTTCAGTAAAAAATATTTTTTTGAGATAATAGTATTTTCGAAACATATAAAGACTTTACAAAAATGTAAGTAATTTTTTATCAATATGTTTTCTTTATGAAAAACCATTATATTAAATATTTAAAATTAAATTATTACTATTCATAATAGAAATTATACTAGCTATGTTACAACTAACATGTTTGATAGTAATGTAAAAATAATATTACGGTTTGTTAGAACTCGGTGTTGTGTGTAATGAAAGATGTCAATGAAATGAAATTTAATCAAGAAACAAATTTCAAAAAGTATTAGGGTGTTAAATTATAACCCCCTTAAAATTAATTTAAATCATTAAATTATTTGACATTGGTTTGAAAAACTAAGGATACTTCTTCCTCAATACATCATATAGTTCCCACATAGCTTCCTCAATCAAGTGGTTTCACCAAAAAATATTGACCAGGTGACGAGTCTTATTTCGCAGAGCTTTCTTTGAATGATATAGAATCTCAAAAAATTGTTCCTCATAAGAAATATCACACTCTAGAGGTATAAATTCTGAGATTAGTAAATGTTAATGTTCAGGTATGTACATACATAAGAGAGATACATGGAACATATTATGGACTAGAGAGAGGTATGGTGGAAGCACCAACCGATATGCTACCATCCCAATACAATAACAAATTTTAAAGGGACTGATATACCTATGGATTAGATTCTATTTCTTCTCGAATCTCATAACCTTCTTCCATAGAGATTTTTTCAGAAACACCTTATCACCAATGTTAAATTTCAGATCGCACCAACGATTATCAACATAACCTTTTTTTGACTTTGTGCTGCCCTTATGTTTTGTCAAAGGGATCTAAAATTATTTTCAATTTATTCATATATCATATGTCCCAATAGATTTTTTTCTCCAAATTCATTCCTGTAAATTGGATCTCCAAACTTCTTTCATTAGAGGTATTTTTAAGTATCCATCTGATTAATCATGTGAAAGAAATTTTTGTATTGAAAATCAAATAGAATAAAATTTTTATCCTAACCACAATTGAAATAAAAATAAAAAGGACTCATAATATCCTATAGCATTTGAATTTTTCCCTTAGGTTGTCCATATTTCTGAGGATTATACATAGTTTTATAACTCAACTTTTTATCAAGATCTTGATAAAGACTTCACTATAACTTCAATGTAAACCTCTGATCCAGATCAGAAATAATAGAATGTGGTACTCCATGCAACCTTACCACTTATTTAATGTATATCATAAAAAGTTGATCCAAATAGGAATATTATATAATAGTGATTAATTGTGTTGAATTTGTAATTTGATCGATGACAACCCCTATATAATTTTTCTATATAGACATTTTGAGGTGTTTGATGACAAACACCATGGTGATGTTTTCCCGTTTCCATTCTATAAAGGGTAATATATGTACCAACCACTTAGAACTTTGTCTCTAATTACTAACTTTCCTAAATTTAATACATCGAGATAAAAACTCTATAATATCTCTCTTCATGTTATCCCACAAAAAACAATCCTTCATATTTCTCTACATCAAAATACTTCTTTGATGAATAGAGAATGAATAAATATAATCTTCCTATAAAAAATCCTTTATAAAATATTGTATGGGTGGAACACATACATCGATACTGAAACTTATAATTCTATAAAAATCATGGTTCAAATCATGAATATTTCTTACCATCTTCTTCAATAATATATTATCATTCTATGCCTCTTTAATCATCAATTGGATATACAGTTATCCATTAAATCAAGAAAGATACAATTTCTTCCCTTTTATAAATATTTCAAAATCCATCCCTTTAAAATCTAGAAATATTGGATATTTTATGATCCCCGTCATGGATAAGATAGAATGATCCTTTCAACTCAAAGTATCATCCACCTTGTTCACATTACCAGGGTGGTATTATATTGAGCAGTCATAATATTTATTCAGCTTTAACTATCTCCTTTGGTGCTTGTTCAACTCCTTCAGTTTGAACCTTCATTTTTCATGTGGAAAAATCTATAACTATATAATTTTACATAAAAAAATCCCAATACCTTCTTGGATTCATAAATAATAATTAAAAATTATTCTCCACTATTGGTTAATGTAAGCATAAGTTACCAAACAAATCCTCTATTTAGTTCCATGAAATTTTTGATATATTAATCTTTCTAAAGGAACTTGTCTCCCATACTAGTTATATTTCTGAGTGTGTGACATCTATGGTTTCATTATTTTCTATCTTATCTTTTCCCTTTGGTTTTCCTAGGTTTTTTTGGTAAAAAGGGTAATTTTTGGTCCAAAATAAGGCACCGCACAGTTGGTGCACGATTAGTGGAAATAGTATGCCATCCTAGAGGAGATAGTGTTCCCCATGGGAATGTGGGATAACAATGCACCTATTATCATGGGAATGTCTAAGGAACACGATCATTCCCATTCAACCAAGAAACCATGCAACCTCTTTTATTAATGGAAAAGGTCTTGCAAGGTTGGTGCATGATCTAGAAGACCATGCCACAAATGTCACGACCCCCTCCCTCCAAAGACGACCTCTAGAGTTAAAAATTAAGGAAGATAAATAATGACCCCCCGAGTCTCACCTCTAGTAGGCCCTAGGGTGGAGAAAAACCCCAAGGTTATATAAATAACAAAAAATGGGAGACATTACCCCTTTTTTATAATAACTAAGATTAGGATATAATATTCACCAACCAAAAAACAACTCCAAGACATATATAAAAGAAATAAAAATCCATCCCACATGTATATTTAAAACATAACTACTACAAATATAATAAACTCCAAAACAAGTACCAAAGGAACAATGCTAACCAGTGATGTAACAACTATCCCCATGTTAGAGCTAGTAAAGTCCATCATGGTCCATGTAATACTCCTAGAAACTTGAAAGCAGTTTTTATATGTAAGGTTAGCATACAAGTATACTCATTATAAATAATCGAGGTCTTTCATGCACAAGTGGAAGAAGCATACTAATTCCTATGTGAGGAAAATTGTAGAAATGAATATCACTTAACAAGTAATATTATCCCTCCCTACCTTAACAAGGCAAACTCACCAAATACTCTAATTCAAGTAAAGTAATATAATAACCACATAGATTCTTGGGTACCCACACCACTTCCCACTGGTAAACTGATCACAACGTAATGACAAATGTCCTATTGATTACACACTAATACACATTCCCCAGGTCACAACCCGCCCACACACACCTAGGACTTAGATCTAGTCCCACAATCTGAGCTTATGAAGCTCACCACATCCTGCCCGCAAACACCTGAGCTACGACTATACCATATCCGGCCTACAGACACCTGGGCCACAACCATACCACATCTCCAAGACACCTAGGAAGCACACCACATATCATCCCATAAACAGCTTTGAATCACACCACATCTCATCCTATAGACACCTAGGAAAGCATACATCACCCACAGACACCTGGGCCTCAAAATTGCACCACAACTTTACCCAAATAATCTTAGGATACAAATTCCTAGAAGAGGGAAAAGAGAAGATCCAATAACTATCCATCCATCCTCCCACTAGGATGTTGGGAAAATTTACCCTCCACCGTGATAATGGGGGTGTTCGACACATAGTTCTCAACTAGGGTGGGGTGCGTATATAAATCATAAGGAAGTACAAGTATATATATAAGTATAAAAACTCAACCCAACCTATGGGTTCTTCCAAACAATAAAAATCCAACAAAACTACCTTTAGTGCTACCTATAAATGTGTTTATCAACACTAGAAACCATCAGTTTAGAAGTTGATAAATGAAAATAATTTCACAACAAGCCACAATTAAAAACATACCCCGTAGAAAACTCATTTAACCAATTATAATTCTTAATTAATAAAATCGATTAGTTCATTCCATCCCTACCTAGGAAACTATTAATCACAACATGCAATAATCCACACATCATAAACCACACAGAGGAAAAAGAATCACAGTAAGGAAACTCACATTATATTTCCACACAGTTCGACACCCATAAAAACCATTTCCATCATCATTCAAGAAAGTCATTCGACCCAATCATCCTATCAACAAACAAACCCCCCAATATACAGCCAAAAACCACAAATCATCTCATACCAACTAAACATGATATCCCCACTATATAATAACATCACACCCATAACACCCAGTAACATAAACATAGCACAACCCAAACCAGTAGCCTCACTGATCAAACATTTCCCATTCATTCCACAATTAATCAATATCTCAACCTGAGATTCCATTAAACCACCCATACCACCCCATACACATGACCATGCTCTCAACCCTAGCACCACACAAACACACAAGGTAGAGTATAGAATAAAACCAAAAACAACACACAACCGAACCACATAAGTTAAGGAATATTCAGATTTAGAAAACACTCATTCTTTAATTCAACTTTGATAATCCAGGGTTTATCATAGAACAAGTTCGATACTGGGGAATCCATTTATTTAACCAAATATACGAAGTTAATAAATTGAATATATACATCCGTTCAACAAATTATCAACAAGAATCCATCACATGTCATCTTGAGTGCACAAACAAATATGAAAAATGACCATGATTTTCAGTAGGAATATAGACCATATTGATCACAATATTAATAAACAATGAAACATAAGCATGTATCACTATTCCCAAGACCCTATTTATTGATTTAAATCTAATTCAATTATATTTATTAAACTTGGATTCAATTTCCTTCACATTGGAAGCATTCGTACAATGAACTTGGATGATACATAAATAAAAGAGAGAAGAAGGAATCTATACCTCAAAAAACAGATGATCAACACCTCCTCCTTATTCCAAATAGGGGTAGTGCAAGGCTATAGAGAAACGTGATCCAAGGGTGCAACACATATGCATAGATCCTCTGTGAAGAATGGTTTTTAGGATGCTAGGTAGAAAGGGTAAAGGGAAATGTACAAGGAGTAATGGGTCTTATATTTAGAAGTCCAAATCCTATATCAATGGAAGAATAGTTTCAAAATCCATTAATGTCGGATCATGAAGAAGACCAAATTTTTTGACTATCTAAAGGACTCCCAAGAATTATTAATTTAATGATATAATTTACAACCTTTGAAATAGATTGAAAAAAACATTAACATGGTTTTAAACTAATTTTATGTCAAATAAAACGTTAAAGGGGAGAATCTAGATAAAATATGAAAAACTGAAAATTGAAAAAACTACAGAAATAAATCACAATTGGGTGAGTCACCATCGTGAGTCACTGGTGGATGAATCACCACTGGAAGAGTCACTGGTGTGAGCTACTGGTGACAAGCTAATGATGGTGAGTCACCATTTGGTAAGTCACCATTTGGTGAGATACCGTTTAGTGAGTCACCATTCGGTGAGCTACCATTCAACGAGTAATCGTTCGGTGAGTCAAATTTTGGTGAGTTACTATTTGGTGAGTCACTGTTCGGCAAGTCACTGTTCGATGAGTCACTGTCACGACTCACCGCCATGACCCACCTTCAGGGACTCACCTTCAAAAACTCCCTATCAGCGAGTCATCGCTAGAGAGTCACCATTACTATTCACTAATGTGACTCACCATTGGGATGACCTACCATTGCCACCTACTAGTGGAAAACTCACCATCAGACGAGCTACCGTTGAAAAACCTATATTTTTGACAAACTCTTGAAATGAGCTACCATGACCTCCCAAAACACCTCAAACACTAGATTTTTGAGAAGTAATGGACCAGGGAGGTCTGATCCATTACATCAGATACCTCTCAAACTATAATATCCCTTGAGAATTTGAAACAAACCTAGAAGGAAAACATTACTATGAACAACCACCTTGTGAGATACCTCTTAAGGATCATTCTGTATTTGAAGCACTGCTACTGATATCAAGGCTCAACAATAAACCACCCCATGCTGTTCGAAAGTTGGAGTGAACCTCAACATCCAAGAACACCACCTCCAACACCTACTACCCCAAATTCCCATAAGACATACCACCAAATCCACAAAATCCACCATATCGAGACATATGAATCAAAAAATTCCTTTCCTCCATGTCAAGATACAATCCGCTCTGGGTGGCACTGACTCACCCACACAAGTTTAATCACATTTCAATTAATGCTTCTCAATTCGGAATATGGGCTCCCCCTTTCCAATTTATGATTTTATCACACATCATGGAATAAGGAAACTACTCATCTCATAACAAACAAGCTTCAAGCATTACCTTACAAAGGGAAACACAACAAGGAAAAACTCAGAACAAATCTTGGTATTGGGCACACATATGAGTCTCCCTTTGCCAAGTACTATTCTCTAGGCCACCGTGCCTCCACAACACATGAACCAAGGGAATTGTACATCTGCGCAAAAACTTCTCCCAACGATCATGGATCTCTACTGGCCGCTCCAAAAATATCGCTCCATCTTTAATATCCAACTCTCCCTAGTCAGAGTCATCGTGAAGATACCGGTGAAGCTGATAGATGTGAATGATGTCGTGGATCCTCTCCAACTACTGTGACAATGCTAACAAATATGCCACCTCGCCAACTCACCCCAATACCTCAAAGGGTACAATGAACCTAGGAGAAATCTTTCTCCCATTGGAAAACCTTCGCTGACCACATCGAGTGGAAACCATCAAGAACACATGGTTCCCAACCTCAAAAACCAAAGGCCTAATCCTATGATTAGAATATGAATTTTTATAGTCCTATGCTGCTTTTATCCTCTCATGGACAAGATGGACCTTATCTATCATGCTCTACAAAACCTCGGGACCAATAGCAGCTGTCTCCCCAATCTCTATCCAGCAAAAAGGCGAATGATATGGTCTTCCATACAAAGATTCAAATGGATCTATCCTAATAAAAGTGTGATATATATTATTATAAGAAAACTATACCAAGGGAAAGTGTGACACACAAGATCCACCAAATTCCAAGACACATACCTGAAAAATGTACTGCAATGTTTGGATAGTCTGCTCTATCTATCTATCTGTATGAGGGTAGAAATCAGTGCGAAGGTGTGACTGAGTTCCAAAAGCATGCTGAAATCCCCTCTAGACCTATGAGGTAAACCGCATGTCCTGATCTGAGATGATGGACCTCAGAACTCCATGTAGTTGAACCACATCATCCACATACCTATTGGCCAAGCCATCCTCTATGCTCAGATCCTTAATCGCTAATAAGTGAGAAGATTTTATCATCCAATCCACCACTACCTAGATTACATCACAGCCTCTTTGATACCTAGGTAATCCTATGAAAAAATCCCTTGAGATGTCATACCACTTCCACTCATGTACACCATGGGGCTGCAACAAAGCACCAGGATCACGATGCTCAACCATCACCTGTTGGCACACTATGCACCTCCCCACAAACTCTGCTACAACCTGTTTCATCCTAGGACACCAAAAATTTCCTCTCCAACCATGGTATATCATAGAAATTCTCAAGTGTACCACTAAGGGTGATCTATGAAACTCATGGAAACTCCCTTGCATGTATCCTCCAGAAAAAATATCCTTCCACTAAATATCATTCAATATTAACCATCCTCCCACCATCCTTCGAGAGCATCACCATGGTCAAAATGATCACACATCACCTCTCCCTATGAGTCTCCCCACTGAGACTCCTCCACCTGCTACATTAGAGATGATTTCACTATCATCTAAAATAGATAGTCTCTTCCACCATCCATTCTTGTATATAAGTTCAAGGCATCCAACTCCTCTATCACCTTCCAAGAATCCACCAATTCCTGAACTACCTTATTCTATAACTTTCTACTCAAATAATCGGCAACAACATTTCTTTTTCCAGAGGTGTAAGAGATTTCAAAGTTGTAGTCCTGGAGAAACTCTATCCACATTTGATGTGACAAGTTTATATCTCATTGGGAAAAGATGTATCTCAATCTCTTATGATCCGTAAAGACCACAAAGCACTCCCGAATGAGGTAATGTGGCTAAATATTTAGTGTGAACATGACTTTTTCTAGCTCCAGATCATGGGAGGAATAGTTATATTCATGGGGACATATTTCTATAGACCCATAATAGATCACCCCCACTATTAAATCACCAATAATACCAATACCAGATGGAAATCATTACAAAACTCCTTGAACATATCCCCTTCCTCTAGAAATCGGAGTACTAGAGCACTGACCAACTTCCCCTTCAGGTAGATGAATGCTACCAGAAACATCTCATTCCAAATAAAGACCTGGTATTTTCTGGTTAAGGCCATCAAAAAAGATGAAACTTGATAGAAATCAGGTAAGAAACTCTGATAGTATCATGTGAGACTAAGAAAGCTACGAACCTATGCCACGTTCTTGGGTTCTCCCCAAGAAACAACCTCTTTACCATTTGTTGGGTCAACTCCTACACCCTACTGTTACACCATATATCCAAGGAAATGCAACTATCACATCCAAAACATACACTTGGAAAGATTTATGTAGAGTTGGTGGTGTCGAAGAACCTCTAATATAGTTTTGAGATGCTCTATATGCTCATACTCTGACCTCTATTAGATCAGGATGTCATCGATGAATAAGATGATGAACAAGTATAGGAGCTCATGAAATAAAGATTTCATAAGTCCCATGAACATGGCTGATGCATTCGTAACACTGAACGACATGAATAGGAACTCAAAGTCCCCATACCTTCACTTGAAAGAATTATTATGGATATCACCCTCATTTACTCTCAACTGATGATATCAATACGACATATCGATCTTAGAGAACCAAATTTCTCCTCTCAGTTGGTCGAAAAGACCGTCTATCCTTGGAAGAGGGTAATAATTCTTAACCATCACCCAATTAAACATTATACAGTCTATGCACAACCTCATACCACCATATTACTTTTTCACAAACAAGACTGGATTACCCCACGATGAAACACTAGGCTAGATGAAGCCCTTATTCACCTGGTCATCAATTTGAATCATAAGCTTATGCAACTCAGAAAGTGCCATCTGGAAAGTAGCAATCAAGATCGAACTATCACCAATTTGTAATTATATCATGAAATCAACATCCCTTCGAGGGGGTATAGTCACAACGTACTCCGGGATGACATCCAAGAACTCCCCAACAACACTGGTAACCTCCACCATCTCAACATCTACCGATTCCATTGACAACTTGGCTAATAAGAAAAGAAGAAACTCCACACACTAACTTCACACATGACAGCTCTGCTCACCAATGAAAACCAAATGTTGACCATCTATGTCTGAAATAAAGACTCTCCTCTAGAATTAGTCGATAAGGGAATGCATAGAATACAACCAGTCGATGCTAAGGATGATATCGTATGGTTGCATCTATAGCAAGAAGAGATCCCTGTGGGACTAATGTGTCCCCATCACTAGTTTACATCCCTGTCACACATCAAAAAAGATGGTCTAAACTCTAATTTTCATACTCAACACCAGGGGAATTGGAATTATCTATAGGTATAGTCCCAGAACATGGGCTAGACCACATGAAACAAAAGAGTGTGAATCTCCCAAATAAAAAAGAGAACAATAAAGAGTACTGAACAAATTAATTATACCTCAAACGATCTATATCCCTATTAGAACTGCTACCTTTACAGCTTACAACCGACCACAACCATCTCCCCTTCCACTCTGCTGATGACTGCCTCCCTGACCATGACTAGGTTAAGGTCCCTGAAGAACACCCTAAGGCTGACCTCCACCTGCCCCTTCTCCCCTCAGTAGTGCAGAACCTACTATCCATGCTACTGAAATATCCTGGAAAGAAACTATTAATGAGTCTGGCACTGAACCTTCCCACCTCCACTATACTGGTCTATAATGACCATTGGTCATAGACTCTAAATATGGAAATGGGATCTACAAGAGAAACATAATGGTCCCAAGTTCACAGGAAAAGCATGAGGACCTAAAGTCCAAAATAGGAACTATTGAGGTCGGCTCCCCGATGGTCAAAATATTGAAGGCCATGGTGCCTAAGACCTACTATTGGTAAACCTTCATCTCGAATAGCTCTTCTGGATTCCCTCTTATAGTATAACTCCTCATGAGTTCATCCAATTGACAACCTATGCCTTCTTCTAGACTTCCAAGTATATTGGTAAGGTGAAGGGAGTAACCACGTACTAGAGAGATGCATGAAGTGCCTCCTCGAAGTGTCTTGCATGAGACTCCTTATATAGAAATAGATATGGAGAAAATGAAGTTGATCCTTGAATTTTATCCCTAGCTCCTATACCTACATACTCCCATGCTGGAGGGAGAGTAACTCCTGCCTCTTCTCGGCCTTCATGGTCGATAAACAGAATTCTGCTCAGAAATGCTTCTCAAAATTGACCCATAGAATGTCCATCTCCTTCATATCCCCCCAAGTACAGAATCCAATACTAACGCGCCACTCCCCTCATCTGGATAGCTTCCAAGGGAACTCAATACTTCTTTATATCTTGGATTAATTTGAAGGTGATCACAAGCTCCTCTAGCCCACTCTCCATCTCTATATACAAAACACTTCCCTCGTACTTTCCTGGAGTATTCCACTAGAAAGAACATAGAATCTTCTTCCATAGTCATCCTCTCCCACTAGATCAACCCTCCCCCAATTGACTAGATTTTCTTGCAGAGCCTCAACTGTGTAAGCCACATGCGAATGATGATCAGGTTCCATAGCTGAAGAAGGAAAACAAGGAATTCCTAAGCCTGAGTAGTATGTAGTTTAATTTAAGATTTATTTCAACTCATTATTTATTTAAATTTATGGTAATGAATAATTAAAACAAGAATAAAAGTAATTATGATGCATGTGCCTTTACTAGGGTCTCTACCCAGCAAATGGAGTAGCCTCACTTGATAATTCGGTAGAATCAGAGTCCTTACTTCAGATCACTAGGGAGCCTAAAATCCCATGTCCTAGTTAGTCTTCCCTGGCCCATGTCATTCAACAAGTTCACCTAACACTATTTCCTTATCAACTCACGAAATCCTCACTATGACTAACTCTAAACACCATCCTATCTCTTGACCATCACCTCTGATAATATTCTTTCATGACCCCCTCCCTCCAAATATTCCCTTCTTAAGGTGTCAATGAAGGAAGATAGATAATGACCCCCCAAGTCCTACCTCTAGTAGGCCCCAGGGTGTTGACCAACACCAAGGGTATAAAAATCTCACAAAATGGGAGGAATTACCTTTTTTATAGAAACCAAGATTAGGAGATAAGATGTACCAACAACAAAAATAATCCAAGACAGATATAAAAGAAATCCAAAATCCATCACACATGCATGTTTAAAATATAACTTCTACAAATACAATAAACTCCGAAACAAGTACCAAAGGAACAAAACTAAGCAGTGACGTAACAACTATCCCCACGTTCGAGCAAATAAATTCTAGCACAATCCACATAATCCTCCTAGAAACCTGAAAGAAGTTTCCATACGTTGGGTGATTATATAGGTATAATCAGTATAAAAAACCATGGTCTCTCACGCACAAGTTGGAGAAGCATGCTAATGCCCCTATGAGGAAAATAGTAGAAACCAAAAACACCTAACAAGGAATACTATCCATCCCAACCTCACTAAGGCACACTCACCAAATAACACAAGTCATGTCATGTAATATAATAATCCACATCAATGTTTGGGTACCTCACACCAATTTCCAATGGTTAACTGCTTATACCATAATGGAAAATGTCATGGCGCTTCCATACTCTTCCACAAGCCCTATGTCACATCTCGACCACACACACCTTGGCCTTAGATCTAGTCCCGCAACTTGGGCATACGAATCTCACCACATCCCGCCCACACACACTTGGGTTAAATCCATACCACATCCTTCTTGTAGACACCTGGGTCACAACCATACCACATTCTGAAGACTCTTGGGAAGCGCACCACATCTCATCCCGTAGACACTTGGGAGAAACATCGAATATCATCCCTTAGACACCTAGGAATGAATACCTCACTCATAGACACCTAGTCCTCACAACTGCACAAAAACCTACCTGACAAATCTTGGGAGACCAATGACTAGAAGAGAGAGCATGGTAGATCCAATAACCATCCACCCATCCTCTCATCAGGATATTTGGGAAAATTCACACTCCCTAATGAAAATGGGGGTTTTTGGGACATAATACTCAAATTAGGTGGGGTGTTTATAGAAATCACAAGGAAGTAAACATATATATATAGGTATCAAACACTCATCCCAACCTATGGGTTCTTCCAAAAAACAATGGTCCTAGAAAAAATCATTTTCTACTACCTCTAAATGTATTTATCAACACAAAAAATAGTCAGTTTGGAAGTTGGTAAATAAAATCCACTTCACAATAATCCATAACTCAAAACATACTCCCAACCAAGTAATTTAACCAATTATCATTCTTTATTAAGAAAATGCATATTTTCATTCCATCCCTACTCGGGCAACTACTAATCACAGTACGCAATAAGACGCACATCATAAACCACACAGAGGAAAAAGAACCATAGTAAGGAACTCACTTTATATTTCCACTCCATTCAAAACCCATACCAACCACCACCATCATAATTTTTCAAAGTCATTCCACCCAATCATCCTGTCCACAATCAAACCCCAATATATAGACAAACCCCACAACACATCTCATCACAACCGAACCTGAAAACCCCACTATATTACAACACCACACCCATCACACCAAATAAAATAAACATAGAAAAACCTGAACCTATAGCCCCACTTCTCAAACACTTACCATCCATTCGACAATCAAACAATCTATCAACCTGAGATTCCATTACACCACCCGTACCACCCCATACACACAGTTGTGCTCTCAAACTCAGCACCACACAACCAAACAAGGTAGAGTACATAAAAAAACCACACAAAACACATAGATGCACCACAAAAGTTAAGGTGTGTTCAGATTTAGAAAACACTCATTCCTTAATTCAACTTAGATAATTCCCTTGTTATCATAGAACAAGTTCAATCTGGGGGTATCCATTTACTTAACCAAATATTCTTAGTTATTCAATTGCATATATACAGACATTCAACACATGATCAAAAATAACCCATCACAAGTCATCTTGAGTGCACAAACAAAGACTACTAATGTCCATGATTTGTAGTAGGAATATATCCTATATAGATAACAATATCAATAAAAAATGAAACATACACATGTGTTAGTTTTCCCCATTCACTATTTATTGGTTTAAAGATGATTCAATTATCTCTATTAAACTTTAATTGATTTCCATTCAATTGGGAAACATTCGTACACCAACATCACATGATAAAAAAATAAAAGTGAGGCGAAGAAATCCCTACCTCAAGAAATAGACGATCAACACCTCCTTTTTGTGCCATAAGGGGGTACGCAAGGCACCAGGGAAACACGGTCTAAGAATGAAAAACAGACCCACATATCCTTAGGTTAGAAAAGATCTAGGTATTCTAATTAGCAATGGTAAATGGAATCATACAAGGAAGAAAGGGTCTTGACTTTAGAAGGCCAGATTCTATATTAAGGGATGAAAAGTTTCAAAATCTATTAAAGTTGGATCGTGACCAATACCATGTGTTTTGATTATCTAAAGGCATATCGAGTATTAGAAATTTAAAGATATAATTTAAAACCTTTGAAATATATTCAAAAATACTTATACATGATTTTAAAGTCATTTTAGGTCAAATAAAACATTAAAGGAGAAAATCTAGAAAAACTAGGAAAAACTAGAAATTGAAAAACTATGGAAATGAATCTACATTAGGTGAGTCACTGTTGCAAGTTACTGTTGGATGACTCACCACTAGACGAGTCACTAGTGTGAGATATCAGTGAGTCACCATTTGGCAAGTCACCATTCCATGAGTCATCATTTGGAGAGTCACCGTTCGGTGAGTCACCATTTGGAAAGTCACTATTTGGAGAGTCACCATTTGGTGATTCACCATTCGGTGAGTCACTATTCAAGTCACTGTTCGGTGAGTCACCTTTAGCGAGTCACTATTCAGTGAGTCACCATTCAGTGAGTCACCATTCAGTGAGTCACCATTCGGTGAGTCACCATTCAACAAGTCACTATTTGGTGCTTCACTGTTCGACGAGTCACCGTTGTTACTCACTGTCATGACCCACTGTGAATGACTCACTTTTAGAGAATCAACCTCCATGAGTCACTGTTGTGAGTCATCAATGCGACTAACCATTGGGATGACCTACCATCACCACATACTAGTGGAAAAATCACAATCCCATGAGATACCATTGGAAAAACTAGATTTTTGAAAAAATCATGAAATGAGATACCATGACCTCCAAGAACACCTCAAACACCATATTTCACCAATTAATGGATTGGGGAGGTCTATTCCATTACAACTAAATTGTTCAGTATTCCCAGAACATTAAAAATTCTTAATTTAATCTTTTTTCCACTTTGATTTTAAGACCTAACCCCTTGGATCACCCCATTTACCCTCCTCTTCCCTAGGTAATCCTCCCCCTTCTCCCTTACTCCCTTAGAACTCAATCATTTGGTAATTTCGGCCTTGGATCTTCAATAAATAAATGGGTGAGCCTCTCCCCTCTTATTTTCTTCCTTCATCATGGTTTAATATTCATTTTTTATTAGGTTATCCTTTCTCAAGTGGATTGGATGACCTAGTTTGGGTTTATTCTTGGTTATTGGAGTTTTATAATACTGTTTATAGTATAGTATTTCCTTTATAGGATCTTTTATTGGATCATTTTATGTTTTCAATCAGTTTCAAAAAGTTTCAAAGTGAGAGGTTGGTGATTCTATGCCTTAATGTTGTTGGATAATTTTAGCATGATTTATATTAATTCCAAATGTGGTTTTTGGATTGCATGGGTGGGGAAAACCATGTTTTCAAATGGTTTTTGGGTTTATAAGTGTTAAATGATTATTTTTAAATGAATTTTTTTTATTTTCATGGTTGTTTATAATGTTAGAAATTTGTGTGTGTGTGTTAGGTGGTTCATGTGACATAGGGAATCCTAGGTGGTTAGGTGGGTAGACTAGGTCTAGTACATTAGGTATTCTGACAGGGCCTAGGCCTAGTTCCCCATAGCATGATTGAAACTACTACTCTAAATAAACATTTGATCATAATTAGAGAACACTAGACCTTGGGACATGATTTTCCTCTAGTGGATCATTCACGAGGACACTATGGGTATTGGATTGTGTGGGTGGTGTGGATCATGTTTTCAAATGGTTTTGGTGTTCATAAGTGTTAATTGATGATTTTCCAAAAGAAAATGGTTGATTTCCAATGGTGTTTATAATGTTGTAAATGTGTGTGTGTGTGTGTGTGTGTATGAGGTGGTTCATGTGACATTGGAAATGAAATTGAGGAAAAGGAAATCATAGGTGTCTGGGTGGGTAGACTAGGTCTAGAATGCTAGGAAGTCTGGTAGGGCCTAGGCCTGATGCCCCTAGTAGGATTGATGCTACTACACTAGCTAAACATATGATTATTATTGGAAACCATTATAACTTGGGATGTGATTCCCCTATAGTGGATCATGTATGAGGAGGATATGGATTTTATGAATTCTGTGGGTTGCAAGAATCATATTTTCAAATGGTTTTGGTGTTCATAAGTGTTAAATAATGATTTTCCAAATGAAAATGGTTTATTTCCATGGGTGTTTCTAATATTGGAAATGTGTTTGTATATGAGGTGGTTTATGTGACATAGGGATTGAAATTGATCATAAGGGAATCCTAGTTTTCTAGGTGGTAAGACTAGGTGTAGTACACTAGGCAGTCTAATAGGTCCTAGGCCTAGTTCCCCCTAGCAGGATTAACTCTACTATACTAACTAAAAATATGATGATGATTAGAGAAAACTAGACTATGGGATGTGATTTCCCTCTAGTGTATCATTCATGAGGACACTACGGGTTTTGGCATGTCTTCATCAATGAGGTATGAGGATCCTAGGACCCCATTAACCCTAGTTACTTAGGGATTACCCATGGTGCTTGTGTGATTCTATTCTTATCATTCAGTTTTTTTGTGGTATCTTCTTTCCATTTTATTTCAAATCATGTTTCATTCAAATTGTTCCTAATAAACTTTTAGATTTTTCTTATAATTTTATATCATAGAATCTATTTTGATGGAATCCTACTAGGCTTTGGCTCACACTATACATACTCCATTTGGTGTATGAAGATCTTATTTTTTTTAACCCAGGTAAGGAAAAGATGTTTTGTATTGGTGAAGGTGGATCTGGTTGCTAATGGTTCCTCTATTTTAGGTGTTGGTGGAGGAGGAATGAGTGTGTGGACCCTGTAGTTTCACTGAGACTTGTGGTCTAGTTGGTTCCTATCCCATTTTTGGTATTTTGGTTTTTGTTTAAATATGTAAAATTGTTTAACTTATGATAGTTGTATTTGTTCTGGATATAGTTGTCACTTATGATTTGATGTGTTATTCTTATGGGTTATTTAAGGTTGTTTCTTATGGAATAAATTGTTCCAAAAAGTTGTGTTTGATTCCTAGGCACTAGTTTCTATCCCATGGGGATCAAAACCTCCCTTTAAAGGAGGTTTCACCCTTTTTTACAGTCATGATATTTGGGAGAGTCTAGATAGACAAGAGCTAGATCTGTTGGGGCTTGAGGTTTTGGTAGCGAATGGGTTTTTTGGCCAACAAACCTCATGAAAGGGATTGGGTAACAATGGGATATTAGGATATATTGTGGATTATTATTTAGGTTTGATTTATAGGCTATAGAATGTCCATGGACACCGAGTGGGGGTTGAAGTGTGTTGACTTTTTGTTTTTATTATTATGGGTTTCTCATGATTTATAGAAGTGATTAGAGTTTATTACAACTTAAAATGTTTTGGATAATGTGTTTATTATTTCTTTGTGTTTATCAATTGTCATAGAATCATTCCTCTTTGAATAATTACTATGAAACTGATGGAATAATAAATAGAGAGTTGTCCCTCACCAATTGACCAGAGACTAGTAGAAGCCATGGTTTGGGGTTTCTGAGCATTGGATCAGGGAGCTGGATCTGATTCTTCTCATGTTAAGGTAGCTGAACCTAGTACCAAAATGGAAAATTACCAGGAGTTCTTCAAGAACAAGCCTCCTTCCATATAGGGTAGCATAGAACCCCACAAGAAGATGAGTATTGGATAGAAATTATGAAATGAATTTTTTGGTTTCATAATACATCCGATGTGGTCAATGTGAAATGTAATTTGTTATTGTTGGAAGGTCCTAGTCACAGGTGGTGGGACTAAGTGTTTTATGATGAGAAGAATGAGAAGATGGATTGGAAGTACTTCAAGTTCATATTAAATGATAAATATTTCCCTAAGATATTATACTTTCCCAAGACCTAGGAGTTTCTAGATCTCCATCAGGGCGATAGGAATGTGTTGGAGTATGACAACCGATTTAGAGAGTTGGTTTGGTTTACACCTGGGTTGGTCTCTAATGTGAATTTAAAGGATAAACAGTTTGAAATGGGGTTGATACTGGATATTTAATACTAGGTATTCTAGTTTATGATAAAGAATTATGCTAAGGTGGCCGATCAAGCCCTACTAGTGGCGATTGATCAGAGTGGATAGTATAGTTTTTCTGGGGATGATCCAGTAGTGCGATAGGGTAGTAGTAGTTCATCTGAAAAGAAAAGGAGAACTGATGAGAAAAAGAAGAAGGAAGGTGGATGTTACAACCATCCTACTTGACCAGATTCATCTGAATATTTGGATGTTGGAACAGTCTTGTGCCATCAGTATGGAAGGATGATGAATGTGTGGTCATCATGTTCATCCCCACCTAGACCTTTCCATAAGTGCATAATTATGTGAAACTTGTATCTATTTTTCCAAGTTACACACCCATATTAGGGTTGTGTGGGTTCTGCAACTTCCAAGTGAACAAATTATTTATCAAAACCATCCAGGATGTTGGGTTCTCGGTTTTACAGTCTTCGAGGTAGGGATAGATATACTTCTACACATAGTCATATTATGGAAGATCCATAGTTTAGTAGTTATTATTTGGTATATGAATAGATGGGGCTCTTACATTATATGGGTCAAGTCCCAATGGAATCAAATGTTGGGACTACAATGGTTTGAGGTTCAATTATTATTGCATCATCCATAGTTGATGTTTTATTTCAAATAAGTGCTTCTAATTCCATTATTTCTTCCCTTCATGAAGATTTTTTGAAATTCCCAAGTGATCTGATGCCATATGTGATGGTGACTGTGACTGAACTCAATAAGAAGAGAGTCTAGTGGTTCAAGTTCCCATCATATGCTCTCACTCTTTCAGGGGTCGAGCTAGAATGGGATTTCATGGTTCTGTAAATGAAACACTTTGAAATTATCCTTGGTATGGATTGGATTTTGTGTTTCAAGGTTCACATCATTTGTTACCATTGGAGAGTGATATTTGTAGCTTCTGGCAGATGTTCTCATGTTTTTTAAGGTGAATATAATCCTCAGTCAAGACATGCTAGAACTATACTTCTATAGTTGGGTAATATTGTTTTTTGGATCTCATTGCACATGTTAGAGGAAGATTATAGAGATTTTGAGGGTGTATTATCTCAAGTGGAAGATGAGATCCTAGTGATATTTCTAGATGACCTCTTAGTTTTAACTTAGGAGTGATATGTGGAGTTTACCATTGATTTTTCACCGATAACACAATAGATATCTCTTCCCTCATATCATATGTCCAACACTGAGTTGTTGAAATTAAAGATACAACTGGATGATTTGGAGTCAAAAGGTTTAATTCTCTCAAGAATCTCACCTTAGGCAGCCCTAGTTCTATTTTAAAATTAGGCTAATGAATCTATCTAGTGGTGAATTTATTACTAGAATATGAATAAAGTAATGATCAATAATGAATATCCCATTCCCTACATTAATTCCCTCTTTAATCAGCTTAAGGGGGTAAGTTGGCTCTCTAATATCAACTTTCATTCTAGCTATCATCTGGTTAGAATAAGAGAGGAAAATGTTCCCAAAAAATCCTTCTAAATAAGGTATGACTACTTTGATTATTTTATCATGCCACTTGGGTTATCAAATGATCCATAGGTCTTCATGGAATTTACAAACTGAGTGTTCCATCAGTACCTAGACTCCTTTTTTTTGTGTTTATGGAAGATATCTTGGTTTATTATAGGTCCAAGGAAGAAAATTATCAATACTTGATTGTTTTTATGGGAACTCTTTGAGACCAATGAATTTATACTAGGATTTATAATTACACCTTATTGAATTGGGTGGTAATGTTTTTTGGCCACATGGTTTAGGAATGTGGGGTTTTAGTGGACCCAGAGAAGATTGAAGATGTGATATCATGGGAGAAACAAAAGAATGTATTAAAAATCAGGAACTTTTTGTGCCTGATAGGGTACTACATGTTATTTTTTATAGATTTATCTTAAATTTCCATTCCCATGACGGCACTTACCAGAAAGGGGTTATGGTTTTAATAGACCCCTGAATGTTAGGAATCCTTTATGGTACCCAAGATGCATTAGACCATTGGACCTGTTTTGATCTTTCTAGAATTTAGAAAGGGATACATAGTATTTTATGATTCCTCAGGTGTGGATCTTGGGTGTTTTATGATGTAGGATAACCATGTGGTGGAATATGGTTCTCAAAAACTTCAAAAAAAAATGAAGAAAATTACTTAACCCATGACCTGAAATTAGAAGTGTTGCTTCATTACTTGAAGGAATTGTGTCATTATATCTTTGTGGATAAGTTTGTATGCTATTAAGAATATAAGAGCTTGGCCTAAACTTTCTCCCATAAGGATATGAATATAAAGTAGTTCCATTGGATTGAGTACCTCTTGGGGTTCTATTTTGATATCATCTATACCCATGTCAAAGATAATGTGGTAGAAAATTCCTTGAGCTAGAATGTGCTGGTGAAAGCTATCAAGGAGTCTAGTAATGAGTGGAATTTGATTGTACATTTCACCCAGAAGAATATGGAAGCCAATGATCACAGTGTGGGTGCATTATTTGATAGTGTTAAAATTATTACCTTCTTTATGGAGCTGATTTAGAAATAACAACCGAGTGCTGATCAGTGCCAACCTTCTATGTAGTTTATAGATGGTGGGGAGGTTCCCAATGAGTGGCATTTGTATTTGGATAGAATTCTGTAATTTAAGGGACACTTTCTGGTGCCATTTTCTTTAAAAAAAATTGTGATGAAGGATAGCCTCCAGTATCAGTGTTTCATTTACCCTAGGACCACCAAGATGTTTTATAATCCGCATCATTGTTTTGGGGGGCCAGGAATGAGGTGATACGTAGATGACTTTATATCCATGTGTTATAATTGTTAGCTAGTTAAATACAATCCCTAGAGACCCTTAGGTTTTCATTAGCCCAAACCCATTCCTATCTTAAAGTGTGACCAGGTTTTCCTAGAATTCATTGTCGGATTACCTCATACACCCTAGGGAAGGAACACAAATTGGGTGGTGGTTGACCATCTGACCAAATATTCCCATTTCATTCCAACCAAGGACTAATCAAAGTAGATGAGTTAGTTTAGTTTTATATTAAGGAGATATTGAGGTTTCATGGTGTTCCATCAGATATTTTTTCTAGAAATGACCCCCATTTTACCTCAAAGTGTTTGGAAGGCCATGAGAAGGCAATGAGGCTATAGATCATTTTGAAAATGGCATACCATCCTCAAACAAAAGGTCAAAATGAGTGACCGAATTTGATCATAAAGGAAATGATCTAGGAATGTGTATCAGATTTGGAGGTTTATGGGGAAATATGTGGGATTGGATAAGTATTCATATAATAACATTTACTAACCCTCTATTAAAATATCTCCCCTGTATTATGGTTGATCATGTTAGTCAACTTTGTACTAGATGTACGTGGGATAAGATTATCTATTAGGTCTAAGACTTGTACATGAGATATCTAAAAAGTTTCATTTCATCAAGAAAAAATTGATGACAACACATAGCCACCATAAATCATATATCAATCAGTGGAACCAAGAATTGGAATTCTCAGTTAGTGATCGGGTGTTTCTAAAGTGGACCCCTCACTTGGGTAACCGCCATTTGTGTAAGCAAAGGAAGATGACACTAATTTATGTCATACATTTTGAGATTACTAAGAGAATTGGTAATACAACATAATGAATAGATTTTCCATCCTAGTTGATATTTTTTCATGATGTTCTATGTCTCATAATTAAGTAAGTATAATCCAGACCCACCTCATGTGCTGAATTGGGAAGAGTTGGATCTGCAATGCGGATTTGTATTTTTCAGTGACCAGTGAAGATTTTGGATTCCCAAGTGAGTGTTCTTCAGGTTAAATTTTTACTGTTAGTCGGGATCCTTTTGCAGCACAAGAATGATGACCATGATGCATGGGACAAAAAATCTTGGTTTGAAAAGCAGTACCCATTATTATTACTTGATTAGACATTGGAGTGAATTTATTAGGGTTTAAAATATTCATGGTGATGAGAATTGTTAGATCCATGGATATATTTTGAGGTAGTTTCTCTTTTATTTTCAATCTTATCATTGTCCTTTCATTTTACCGGGTGTTTTTTTTGTTTTTTAGATTGATAGAAGGGGTAACATAGATGGAGAAAAGTAATTGGAAGTTGTGTGCTAGAACAAAGGGAACTATATACCTTGGATAATGGCATTGTCTAGGATGCATGGCCCAACACTTGGGCATTCAGTCTTATCGCGAGCCAATGAAAGTGGGTATGTCTGAGGATCTCGACTAGGATCATGAGAATGTTTCTTCCCCCATGAAACTATGTGGCCTATTCTTTCCATGGATATAGGTGCCTCATGGTTGGTTCATGTTTTAGTAGACTCTGCAGCTTACCCAGAACATTAAAAATATTGAATTTACCCTTTTCCACTCTTCGATTTTAAGACCTTAACAACCTTGGATCACACAATTCAGCTTCATCTACCATAGTAATGCCTCCCCCTTCTCCATTTCCTATTTTTTCCTCAATCCCTTGGTGATTTTGGCCTTAGATCTTCATGAAATAAATGGATGACCATATCCTCTCTTGTTTTCTTCCTTCTTATTGGTCTTCTCTTCCTTATTTCTTAGGATTTCCTTCTCTGTAGGATTATTGAATTAGGTTTGGTTCAATCTTGTTTTTTTAAGTTTTATCTTGGTGTTTATGTTATGTTCTTTCCATTATAGGATATATTCTTTGTGTGTAATATTTTCAACCATTTTTTGAATGTTTCATAGTGAAAGGTAGGTGATTCTATACATTAACATTTATGGATGATTTTAGTATTCTTTATAGGATTTTCAAATCAGTTTTATAGACTGTGTTGGAGGTGGAAATAATGTTTTCAAATGGTTTTAGTTTGATTAAGGGTTAAATAATTATTTTACAAATGAAAATGGTTGATTTCCATGGGTTTTTATAATGTCGGAAATGTGTGTGTGTATGAGGTGGTTAATGTGACACATGGAATGAAATTGAGAACAAAGGAATCCTAGGGTTCTAGGTGAGTAGAATAGGTATAGTATGATAGGTAGTCTGGTAATGCCTAACTCTAGTTCCCCCTAGAAAGATTGATTCTACATCACAAACTAAACATATGATGATGATTGGAAACCACTAGAACTTGGTATGTGATTCTCCTCTATTAGATCATGTATGAGGAATCTGTGGGTTTTGAAATGTATTCATAATTGAGGTATGAGGATCCTAGTACCCCACTATCCCTAGTTCCTTAGGTATTACCCATGGTGTTCATGTGATGCTATTCCTATCAATCATTTTGTTATGGTATCCTATTTATTTTTTATTTTCAAAAAATGTTTCATTTATATTTCTCCTTTATCTTTATAAAAATAGAATGATGATTTTTTCTATATGTTATATCATGTAATCTCTTTTGGTGATATCCTAATAGGCTTTGTCTCACACCTTATATACACCATTGGGTGTTTGTAGACCTTGTTATGTCTGACCAAGGTAAAGAAAAGTTGGTCCATGGGGGTGATGGTGGATTTG
Organism: Viscum album; assembly: GCA_963277665.1. NCBI lineage: Eukaryota > Viridiplantae > Streptophyta > Magnoliopsida > Santalales > Viscaceae > Viscum > Viscum album. The sequence goes on from OY728130.1 coordinate 923,498,493, forward strand.
GTTTCTAATGTTTCCCATCTAGTAGGTTTCTTTGGAGGTGGCATGTGGGTGCGAATCCTCTTTTTTCATGGAGACTTTCCACATGTCGAGTTAGGTGTCAGTTCATATGGAAACCCAACTTGGTCTATGAAATATTGGATTATATAGTTATGAGAAATTATCCATAAACCATCGATAATATCCATCTAATACAAGAAAAATTTATATCATAGTTATTATGGTTGGTGTTAGACGACATCTAATAACCTCCATCTTTAATGGATCAACTGATATACACTCACTTGAGATTATATGACTGAATCATAAATCCTTTTTAGGAAAAAGTGACACTGTGTAAATTTTTCATACAACTCATCCTTATTCAAGTTCTTTAAAACAATTCTCATGTGATCTTAATGCCATTCCTTTCTATTTTAATAGATAAGGTTATATTTTTCAATGATTATGACAAACTTATCAAGTTAATATCTAAATACAATATTTATTGAATCAATAATGATATATGAAGAATTATTTGGACGAAATTACATCACTATATACTCATAGTGTCTATACCTTGTGTGGAATGATGTATTAGTTATATCCACCTTCTTAACTATGAATGTATGATATCCGGAATGATGTTTAGTCTTAGGAAAGTATTGATCTCCATGAATTTAATAATAGAATACATTAATAATTAGTAGATGATATTTGTTCTTGATTACGATATTGTTCATCTCCTAATAATCAATTAAAATTCCCATCATTCCATATTTTATTTTGAAAAATTTAGTTGGTTCACCCTAATGTGACACACTTGGAAGAATGAATCCCTTTTCAGGATTCTTCTGGATTTCCTTCTTCAATTCCTACAACTCAACCAGGGCTATTTTATATGAAGTCTTTCAAATTGGTGTGGCACCAAGTATAAGTTCTATTGAAATATCAAATTCACAATTCTATGGAATACTAGGAAACTATTAAAAAAAGACATTAAAATACTCTCACATAATTTTCATATCATCTATTTTTAGTGTCTCCCTAACCATTAGAGATAAATTCCTGATTTTAATTAGAATCAAAAACCATAAAATTAATGTAATTTTCATTGTAAGATCATATTTATCATCACAATGATAGATGATCATAGTTTGGTTTGGAATATAAAACTTGATTACCTTCCTCAAAAATTAATGGGGGATTTATATAGAGAAATTGAATCCATGCATATGATAACATCAAATTTAACTAGAAGAAGAAGGATAAGATTTTTATTAAGAAAATTCTCAAAAAATTTATTTTGAGGGGAATCATATAATTGCGATGTGACCATCATACCATTATGATTATTAAATGATAATACTAAATATAACCATGTGGTTAGTATCATGATACCCTTATATGATTATTTAGATTTATAATAATTGGTTGATCTAGAGTTAAATAAGGAAGTATCAATTTTAGAGTGGATGGTAAGTAAACCTTTCACCACATCGTTGTCGCACCCTCATCAGAAATAAAGATCACGTGAGATTCAATATTTTCCCTAAGCATAATAGGTTTCTAAACTTGATCATCATAATTAACATTTGGATATGGGATTGGTTAGCATAGTGACCATACTCCTTTCATTTGGATCACTATAGTGTGAGTTGTGTATTCTATGGATCATTCTCTCTATTTAGATCATTAATTTACTTCATCGCATAAATTCTCCCTTAGAATACCCGATGGCCTTATCTTCCACACTTAAATGATTTACCAGTCCCCTTAAGGTAGTTTAATCTATGTTTCTTTCCACACAATGAGCATTTGGATTTCACATATTCTTTACTCTATATCATATAGTGTTTCCTTTGAACTATATCTTTCTTCTCTTATCAAAACCATGTGATTAATGGGTAAATAGAATATTAATTTCCATCTTGAGAGAACATAAAAAAATTTCTCCATAGATAATGATGTCTATTATGGATAACACCCTTATAAGAATAGGTTTTAATCCACTTAATAATAAATCAACCTTACATTCAGGTTAGATGATAATTCCAGAAGCATACGTCAAATGTATGGTTAAAATTTCCTCATTATTACTAAAAAATGCATTATTATTATTCATTTTCTCAAGGAATTCCTTCTCTATTTTCATATGAATAATTTTAGGGAAGTAATTACTGAATAATAAGATCTTGAAATCATCCCACTCTATAGAGTCAATTTCATATTTTTTTCCTTATATTCTTGATTAGAGTACACCATTGATCAGCATTTCATCCGAAAATATAGAAAAAATGATTTTTTATTATTTAGAACATTGGAGAATGAAAAATATATTTTTATTGGTATAGATCCATTTATCAAGAACTAGATGATTTCCATAAGCACTCAATGATGTTGATCATTTCCTTATAATGGACTCAATAGAATATTGTTCCCTCATTTTATTGTTTGGAATTTAAACATGATTCATAACTTGATAAAGTTGTGTGAGCATAGAAATAATATTTTATATTACAACTAAAATAAAATTCAATTTTCCAAGAGGAAAATAATTTAATTTTATGTTTCATTTATCATTACAAAATATCCTTTATGTTTCATCCATTCACTAGAAGTATAAATCATAGTGTGAGAAATAATAATCATAGTGGGAAAGAATATAGCTGCGAAAAATAATGTATAGGATGTCTAAATCAAGACACCTAATTTTTAATCTATGGATCCTAAGGTTTAACCTAGATAATTCATGGTTATCATATATTAAAATAATTCTTGATGGTTCTTAAGAAAAATGTAAATTAACTAAAGAATAAACCCCATGGAGTATTAAACCAGGTGTACAGTATGGCCCGTTTTCATGTACCATGTAACTATCGAGTAAAGACTAAAATACAATTTTCAGTGTTTTTCTCCTTGGTATATCTATGCCAGAACCACATTCATATGTAGTATCCAAAAAATGATGTAATACTAGGTAAACCACATAGTCTTATCCTTACCAAATAATTAGGATGTTTCTATACACATAGGATTATCCTAAGTGTCTTCAATAATGTTTTCTCATCATAGTTTCAAAATTTTAACTGAGCCTATCCTATGATACCAACTATAAAGAACCATGAATTTCAGAACTAGATATTATTTCATTTTTTATTTATTAACTTAAATAAAAACTCTCATGAAGATCATAAATATATAATGCCTTTGGAAACATGTAAAAATAAAAAATTGGTTCATAGGCGAACTAAATCATCTCCCACTAAGTTCTTCATTACTAAAATCCTTAATAGAAAAATCATAAATAATTGATTTCTTCATAACATAAAAAAAGAAACAAAAATTTGGGTGATCTCAAATGCTCAGTAAGGTTAATAAAGGGAGATATGTAAACATAAAATGATAAGAAGTGTATGATAACATGATAATAACATTTGAAATCCAGACTATATATATAAAATATCATAATCTTGGGCCATGTCATAATGATTGGAAGTATATAAGACCTGAATCAAAATGGAATCAAAGAACATAATCCATGAGAGGATAATAATGGAATAATACATCAAATTGTGGCATACACATAAGCATAGAAAATAATTTCCATAGTAGTCAAGTATCATTTCCAAGACTATCTAGAAATGGGTTCAATCCCCAAACCGTCATATTAGTCAAGGTTAAATCCCAATACTATCATTGTGGTTAAATTCCCTTACTGAACAGGCCCTACTACCCATTTTAGTCATGTTTATCTCATGAGATTGAAATATTCACCAAATTCATTAGAGAGAAATATATTTTCCACCCATCACATAATTTTAATCATAAAATTGTGTTCCATAGTATCATAAAATACTCATCATTTCAAAAATGATGAAAAGAAGTTTTTTTCATAAGCATTTAAACATATAATAAACCATGCAAAAGAAATTGGTTTCATGTACATTTCATAATAACATAACCTATGGAAATGAAGTGGGTTTTATATATTGTTCATTATAACATAAAAATGGAAAATAAATGGGTTTTATGAACATATATTCATCATAGTCATAAACTATTTAGATAAAGAATAATGATGGTAAAACTAGATCATATTCTCATTAAAACATAAACCACACTAAGGGGTGTTGTTAACGAGTAATAGAAATTTCATAAAAAATCATGATAAAATTCTTAAGTGAAATATCCTCTCATATTTGAAAACACTTTTTTGAAATATAAGATCATCCCAAATATTAATTAAAAAATTTAATTTGAAAATAATATTCAAAACATGTAATGGAAGATTAGAAACATTGAGTGTTCATGATAGAGTACAATTTCGTTCACTTTGTACACATTAAAACAAATTCCCCTTTCAACTTTTTAGTAAAAGTCAAAAGAACATCATTTACAAAATAACAATAGGATTACTTTTAAATATTTATTTAGAAAATTTTGACAAGGTTATGAATTAATGTAAAAAATATCAGGATATTTAAAAAAAATAATAGTTTTTTAAACATGCATATGGAAGAAAAAGCACTTTTGAATGAAGAGAGAAATAAAGACGATTTTTCCTAAAAAATTGATTTGAAATATTGTATATATAGAGGGAAATGAAGTGAAAAAATATATATTTTTATGAAATAACCAGATTAAAATAAATTTCATGATTTTATTTATGGATGGATCATAATATTTCAACATTATAAACATAGTCATAAACAATCCTGATAAATGATTTGATTATAACCGAAAATATTTACCACATTGGTGTCTTTTGAATTGTAAGAACCATTAAATATTAACATCAAATAAAACATTAAATATCATAAAAACAAGGATATTCATGATATAACATATCAATGGTTAGTATATACACCTCATAAAAGAATATAGGTGCATTACATATCTTATATCTCAAAGAAAGCAATTTGAGAAAAAATCCTTTACCTAAAGTCTCCACATCCTTCATACACATTTTAACCTCCTGTATAATTAATATAAGTTTACTATAAATATATTAAATAAAAATAATAATATGTATTATTCCATATAATATTTACTTAAAAATATTTATTACCTATTTATCAATAATTTCTTATTGAAATCACATTATGGGTAATAAATTCTTTATTTTTCATGTATGTTTTGGTATGGTATTTTAGATCCATTTACTTTGATCATGATTATATAATTTATTGAATTTTAACTGTGATATGAATATCATATATACTCTGTATATATATTTTTAAAGTAGTCCCTTAAAGTTAGAGATATAAAATTAAATACATCATTCACAGTGACGATAGTACGTATATACACATTAACGTTGATTCCATATTTTAACAGATGTATCAAAAAAGTAATATAATATATTAAAATTAAAGAATCATTTTTATTTCATATATATTACATTTATTTGTTAATTTTATCCTTGTTACCTTCCATGAAAAGAGTTAGTGAAAAATTATTCACATCTCTTCGTGAGGCGGTGGTACGCCGTAAACATGAACAAAATTATTATATTCTAAATAGAATGGAAGGTAAGAAGGTATATGTGATATTATGATCACAAAGTTTTATTATATCATAAATTTAATATATATAAACATTAGATACATCATTATATACATCCGTGAGAAGTAGTGATGCGAAATGAATTTCATCGGTTTGCGAGGTCGTAGTCTACCATTCACATGATCAATGAATTTTTTTAAATTTGAAGGAGGAGATAGTTGTAGGTCATGTGTAGTAAACTTAAACCTAGTAGCCCAAAAAAATGTCTAATTTATTACATTGAAATAAAATACATGTAATCATATCATGAATTATGAAATAGTTTTGTTGTATCGGTAAACCAAATGCACCCATGATTCTCATATCACATTTGAATACCCAGATTGTGACATAATGTTCTTACAAGAATATCATTATTCACTGGAGAAAATCACTTCATATCATTAATATTAAATTTCTTTGATTCCATGTAAAGGAAAATAAATAAGTATGATCTAAGATTCTTAGTAAGAGTTACATAAAGTGGAATCTATCATTAATCAATAAGCATTATCAACAAGGAAAGGAAAATAACTAAACACACATTAAATTTAAATAGTTTATCTAACATGATTATTTAAGAAAATAATAAATATATAAATTTAAATATATGTACATGCATTCCATTTAATTGTTAACATAACTATCATGACTAGATAAGGAATAATCAATATGGAAAGGTAAATAACTGAAACTATATTCCATATAATCGATAAACTGAGAATAAAATTGCATCCAAATATAATATCATTAGTAATATCTCATAGATAATAATAAATAAATTCTTAATGAATAAAATGAAAATTCATTAGACATCATGAATTCAGGAATCATGATACCTCTACTATCAAGACCTTTCACAAGATAGTTTAAAAATGATTGGTAGGTATTGATGTTCTAAAGGATATAAAAACAACTGAGAAGGGGGGGGTTGAATGAATTCTTCACATTTTATGAGTTTTAATACTTTTAGAAACATAACCCCTATAAAGTTTTAAGATTAATTTCCATATCATATTTTATTAAATACTCATTCATGAAAAAGTATGAAATAATGTAAAGAACCCAATACTTACAAGGTTCGAACTCAGTTTTAGAACTTATATCCTTTACATATCCACTCTCATGGGTCTATGGAAATTAACTATTAATAAGAAGTGAATAAAACCTATGAGAACTCCCATTAGATACCTTATATCTCCCAATATAAATTATTATACTAACTCCCACAATTTTACAAAGTTTCAAATCAAACAATTGTGCCAAAAAAATAGTAAATATTTTGTTCAATATGCTCCACAAAAGTTATGGGGTCTGATAACCCTGAGTCCAATGGACTTTAGTCTGATAAACCCAGTTTTATTGACTCAGTAAGACTAAATCAATATGATATTCCATTTATTAATTTGTGCATCTTAATTTTTCTGAAAATCATAGTCTGATATTCCCCAATCTGATCAAATCAATATGATCTTATCAATATAATGTTACTCATTCCAGTTAAAAAAACAACAGATGTTTGATCCACTAATAAAATATCTGTCTTAAAGGAACTCTTTATCAAATTCCTCAGATCTCCATCATTTCCACACTCATGATAAAGTAACAAAGTGTGAATGAACTGCGATTTTATTTATAGGATTATCATAAAAGAAAAGGTGGGAAACTAAAAAACATTTACCACTTAATCAAATTTGAAACTCCAAAAATCTCTCACATTTAAACTCCAACTTTTATTTATTCAAACCTTGTAAAAATTTACCTAAATTCAGTCTCATCAAACATAATAAATTTCTTCAGTACAATTATCTTTCTCAACTTCTATCTGATTATCTTTCTTAGCTTCAGTATAATTATCTTTCTCAACTTTAGTTTGATTATCTTTATCAACATCAGTCTAATTATTTTTCTTAGATTCATTATGATTATCTTGATTATCTTTAGTTTGATTATCCTGCTCAGCTTCATTACAATTATATTTCTCACCTTTAGTCTGATTATCTTTATCAGCTTCAGTATGATTATCATTATCATATTTAGTATTATTATCTTACGTAGCTTTAGTCTAATTATCTTTCTCAGCTTCAACATGATTATCTTTCTCAAATTCAGTTCAATATTCCTTCTAAGAGTCTGTCTGATTTTCCCTCTCAGAATTAGTATGATCTTACTTCTCAAATTCAGTCCAATTTTAATTCTTAGAGTCAATATGACTTTCTTTCTTAGAGCCAATCTGATAATCATTGTCATAGTTAGTATGATTTTACTTCTTAGAGTCAGTTATATTTTCCTTCTCAGATTTAGTTTAATTTTATTTTCTTAGAGTCAGCCTGATTTTCCTTATCAGATTCAGTATAACCTTCCTTCTTAGACTCCATCTGATTGAAATTAATTTCAATATAATTTTACATTATGATGTAATTTACCATTATTATGGAATGTATTCAATGGTTAATCCCCTTATCAGATTTCATGATTTTTTAAAAAACATTCTTTAGCCAATGAATAGTTGTCAAAAAATATAAAAAATTTGTTAAGAAAAAACATCACAAAGGTTCTTAAATATACCCCTTTTAATTTGTTTACAACACTCATTAATAAATTTTTTAATTCTTTGAAAATTTTCATAACTCTAATTTTGACTTTTAACCAATACACTACCTTTCTCAAAATAGAGTTTCCTGACACCACACTACTAGATAAAGTACTATATTATATGGAATTTCATCCCTCGGTGGAAAGAAAAATTTTCAACCATGTTTAGATAAACTCCCCCCCACTTTTATCTTTTATAAATTTTCTTTTTATCTCCCCCATTTTATGGTTACCAATAATTTAGATTCATTAAATAAAGGTAGGAAAAAATATCTTAAAAAGTAATAAGTTATTAATTTCTCTCCCCCAATGTCAACATAATACAAATCACAGTGGGGGTTCTTCCTTAGGTTATTTAAGAAGTTATTGGAGGAGGATGAACATGAAGTTGAAATCTAAACATAACCAACATTTCTTTTGTCATTACCATTGTAATAATATCAAAAATTTGATATTTCATTGAGTAATATTCAAGTAAAACATCTCTGATAGTAACTTTATATTTTATAAAGTGAAACATTATATTAAAGTGTTTTGATCTTGAATGTTTGAAAATATTTTTAAAAAGATCAATGACATTATAATTATCTAAAAGTATCTTCAATGGTTTAGAAAATTTTACATTCAAATCTTCTAGATGAAATTTAGTCCACACAATATGAGTGTAAGCCTAAGTATCCTCAATATTTTCTGATTCTACTATTCTTAAAGTTAATGAACTTTGTTTCTAACTAATCTAACTTTCACTAAATTCACCCAAGAAAAATGTTCTTTGTGAGCTCGATTTTATATCATTACAATATCCATCCCAATCGGCATTGGTATAACCCTAAAACATCATGTCATAATTTATTTTCTGTAATAAACCACCTGAAGTTGTTCCATTGATATATCTCAGAATTATATCCACTAGAAACATATGTGACTCTTTTTAATTACTTTAATACCTAGAATAGAAAGTCACAACATAAAAAATATCAGGTCTTGATGGTGTAAGTTAAAGTAGACTTCCTATTAGCTTCAAAAAGTCTTATTAATTCACACCTTTTACAGAATCATCTTTAATCAACTTTTTGGTCATAGATATTAAATTAGAAACATAGATTCTTTCATCCCAAACTTCTTTGGAAATTCCCCAATATAAATTTCTTGAGATAATAATCTATACTTTTTTGATCTTGTATGACAAGGAAAAAAGTTAATTCACCCAACATTTATATTTTAAAATTCTTCTTCATTTCCTCATTAAACTCTTTATAAAAATTTTCTCCCTCCTAAGAAAAATATATATCATCCACATAAACAAATAAAATTAGATTTATGAATTCATCATCCTTTATATAAAAGTTTCTATCAAAATTTCATTTAAAAAATATAACATTTAAAAACTACAATCATGTTTTGAATACTTAGCACTTGGTGCTTGTTTCAACCCATACTAGGATTTGTTAAATATAAAAACCTTGTTTTAGTCATTTGAAAGTTTAAAAACACATGTTTTTTCAATGTAAACTTCTTCCTCAATCTCACCATTTAAGAAATATGAATTCAGATCCATCTGATTTTTTTTTAAATTTCGATGTGCAACCACTGACAGAAACATTATAATAGCTTCTGATATTCTCATTGGGGAAAAATATTCTTCAAAATCCACACCTTCCACCTATTCATAACCTTTAAAAAATTTCTTTCTTTATTTCTTGAAACTTATCCATGGTCATTTAATTTTTTTTCATTAACCCACTTTGTTCTGATAACATTTTTATTTGCTGGCCATTAAAAAATTTCCCACATTTAATTTTTTTAAATATGATCCAACTCTTCATTAATATCATTCAACCATTATTTGTGTTGAATAAATTTTTAAACTTATTCTGGTTCAACTTTTGCGATAAGTGAAGTTGTATTTTCTAATATCAGCTTTCTTTTGGTCGGAACTGGATCCTTATTATTTCCAATAATGTTTTCAGACGCAACATGTTTTTTTAAGGAAGGAAATTTTAAAGTTTCTCTTCCAGATGAACTTTCCACATCAAATGATTCTCCTGAATCATAGTAAGGATGTTTTGAATCACTGTCATTGGAAATCTCTAGTTTCTCCTCCTTATCATTCTCAACAAATTTTGTTAATGAATTTTTATTTTCATTTAATTTCACATAATTTGAGTCCAAAAATCTTTGTAAGCATTTTTATAGAATTTTTAACTTCATCTATTGGGTGAATAACCAATTAAAGTTCATTCCTTAGCTTTCTCATAAAACTTTCCCAGATTTTGACTTTTAATTTTAAGTAAACATGGAATTACAAAAAAATTTAAGAACTTATATGAAGGTTTATTGTTATACTACATTTCATAAGAAGTCATGTGGGATTTTTGTCTCAACAAACATATATTCTAAATATGTACAATTATTCTAATAGCTTCTCTCCAGTAAAACTCAAAAAGTTTTTATTCTGCTAACATACTTCTTCCCATTTTTACAAAAAATTTATTATTTATTTATACTACACTATTTTTTGTGGAGTGTATAGAGCACTATACTGATGTTTGATGCCATGATTTCTCTGATAAGTTTAAAAATAATTGATTGTGAATTCAATACCATTATCTATTCTCGACTTCTTTATATTAGACCACATTTATTTATCAACTTCTTTTCTAAAAAACTTGAACATTTAAAAAGCCTATGATTTGTGTTTCATAAACAAGAAGTTTGTAATTTCAGGGAAATATTCAATAATAGTGATAAAGTATAAATCTTTTTTTATTAATGTCTCATTATACAACATAAATTGGAATGAATATGTTCAAGAGGTCTGGTAAACTGAATATAAACTCTATTATGACATGTTTTAGTCAACTTCCCTTTCTAAAAAGTAATACAAACATATTCACCATTTTTTTAATTATATAAAATAATGGGGAGCATCACCTATAAAAATTTTGTTCATGTTTTTCTTCCCAATGTGTCCAAGTCTCCATTTCCATAACTTATTCTCATTTTCAGCACTTAGATAACATGAGTTGTTAAGTTCTACAATCTAAAAGAGATTTCCTCAGGTTCTTTCTCTTTTTTTTATAATTTCTCTATATTTCACACTTTTTATAACACAAGAATATTTTCTGAAGATCAATTATTTTCCATCATCATAAATTTGACTCACACAATGTAAGTTATGTTTTAGCCCATCAATAAATAAAACTTCCTTAGATTCCAACTTTTCTGCTTCAATCTCAACCATTCTGATTCCTCATATTTTAAATAAACAATAATTACCAAAGGTAACTACTCCTCTATCAAGAATTTCAACATGTTTGAAGATTTTTATATTAGCTATCATATGTGAAGAAAAAACACTATCAAGTATCTATGTCTTTTTTGTTTTACTTACTTTCAAAAAATTCTTGACAAAAAATATATTTCCTTTACTTTTTCCTTTCTAGTTTCCTTTTCTTTTCTTCTATAATAAAATTATTCCATAATTAGTTTCATAAATTTTTGTAATGATGACCATCCCAATCACATATTTCATAAACTTCTTCTAGACATTCAAATTGATTTTCTGTTTAAAAGTTTCTAACATCTTGAGATTTTTCTTTTCTGACTTCCTGTGGGTTAGAAAAGTTACTCATCCTCCTTCCACCATTTCTTTCACTTTGTTCAAACAATCTTATGGGAAGTGAAAAGTGATGAAAACAATTATAATCCCTATTACCATAGATTCTAAAACATAAAAAATAGTCATAAAATCATGATTTTCTATTGAAGTAAGATATTTCTCTATATAAACATTATTGAGGTTAACGACTTATTCCATTTTATCAATCTCTAGACGTGGACCATCATTACTCCTAAGAGAGTTATTATATTTTGTAGAATAAATAGGTTTCTCACACATGTTTTCAACCTAATATTTCCCAATATTTTTTATAAAACCTGAAATAAAAGAAAAATTAGATAAAATATTATTTTTTGTGGGAAGGATTTCATCTATTTATTGATTTGAGTTCTCTCAGAAACTTTAAGAGTATCATAGTTTTCATTCAAATATTTGTTGAAGTTTTCATTTATCTTACTCAAGGTAATTTTGGACTCAATAAGTTCTAACTGAAACTTGTTAACTTCTTCTTCTTTATATATCAGCTACTTATTGAGATCTTCAACCATATTTCCCTGTTCAAAAATTATAACTTTTCAACTTATTATCTCTTGAATGTATTCTTCCTCTTACTCGAAGACATATTTTCGTCCTTCAAAAACTTCTGTAAAATCTTTATATATTACTGTGATTTCTTTCTTGATAGTTTTATTTTCATCAAGACATTAAACAATTTATGTTCTTAGTTAATACTCTCTATATGATTCTTCACCACCTTATTCACCATCTGAGTAATATTTTATTTCCTCAACCTTTTCAATGAAGGTAGTGAATTTTTATGAACTTTCATCTTTAGAAAAATTGCTCTTAGTTGGGTCCGATTCAACTTTCATACTCAAAATAATTATTTTTTCTCTCATTAACTTCTTCTTATATTTTTTGGATGACTTTACTTTTTCATAACTTTTATTCCACTTATTGTATCAAGACTTTTCATCAAAATCCTCTTGATATTCTTTAATTTTATTCTTAGGACAGTTCATAGAAAAATTTAATGATTCGACCACACTCAAAACATTTGATAAGAATCTTACCTCATTAATTTCCTCTTCCACTTCGATAGTTCTTGGATATAAGAGGAATGCTTTTTTCATTCAACCAACCGTCCTATTTATCTTCAAGGTCACAAGGATCAACATATTCTACATCTTGTATTTTCATTTTTCTCATGGATTCAAAATATATTTCATCTTTCATATTATTTTTGAACATTAGAGCTTTGCTTATTTCATAAGCAGCTAGAAATTTATGAAATTCATCAAGATATAAATCATCCTTATCTTCTAAAGAATTTTTTTAGAATCAAGCCTATCTGGAATATTTCTCATAAGTTTCTTCAAAATTGTAGAATCTTCTGGGACATCATCGAATCCTATAATGTTGCCAAAAATTTCATTTACTTTGGTTAATTATTCAACAATAGTTTCTTCATCTCTCATCCTTTTGTCTTTGTACTTACTACACTATATTTTTAGATTTTATTCCTTCACATTAGTATTATTTTCGTAAATACATTCCATATTGTCCCACATAATCTTTAAAGTTCTTGAGACCCATCACCTTTATATAATAATTTTATGATAATTTCATAAGGATATCATTTCTATATTGAACATAAATAAAGATATTTTTTTTATTAGTAAAAGTCATCGGTGAATCTTTACTAATAGGTGGGAAGTCTATTATAGCAGCATCAACAACTATCAAACCATAAGATAGTAGATAAGGAATCATCCTATTTTTCTGTTCATAAATATTTTTCCATAAAATGTAAGATTTCTTTCACTATTGAAAAAATTGACATTATACATGATAATGATTAAACAAGTTCCCTTGTATCTGATACCAATTGAAGTTCTAAAGTATCAAAAACCACTAAGAAGGGTTGTGGGTGGGGTTGAATCATTTTTTCACTTTTTATGAGTTTTAATAATTTTAGAAACATAACCCCTGCAACCTAAGAAGATTAATTTCCTCATCATATTTTAGTAAATACTATTTCATGGAAAAGTAGGAATGGAATTAAAAAACACAATATTTACAAGGTTCATCCTCAGTGTGAGAAACTACATCATTTCCATATCCACTTCCGTGGGTATATGTAAATTCACTATTATGAAGAAGTGAATAAAACTTGTGCCAACTCGTGTTAGAAACCTTTTCTCTCTTTATAGGAAGGATTATACTGAAACCGGTCAGTTTAAAAAGCTTCTTTCTAAAAAATTGATCCAAAAAATAGAGTAAAGTCTTTGTTCAATATGATCCACAAAAGTTACTGGGTCTGATAAACCTGAGTTCGATGGCCTTCAGTCGGATGAACCCCTTCCGATTGACTCGGCATGTCTGAATCAATACGAGCACTCTTTTCTCAATATAAAATTATTAAAATATGATGAAAACTCAATCCAATATTCCTTTCCAATAAAATCAATACGATAATCTCAATATGATGGTTCTTAGTTTGGTTAACAAACGAAAAGATGTTGTTTTCAACTAATGATATCTATACCCTGAATGAACTCTTTCTCAAGTTCCTTAGCGCTCCACCTTTTACGAAATCATAAAAAGTTAAAAATTGTGAATAAAATGTTCCTCTATTTATAAGAAACTCTAAAAATAAATGTTGGGAAACTAAAAAACAATTCCCACTTACTCAAATGTTAAAACTATAAGAATCAATCGCATTTAAACTCCAAATTTGAATTCTTCAAACATTCACAAGATTTATCTAAAATCAATCTTCTAAAATATATTATCTATTATTTAGTCTGATGGTCTTTCTCAACTTCTATCCAATTATCTTTCTCAACTTCCATAGGATTATCTTTCTCATCTGTAATATGATTATCTTGCTAAACTTCAGTATGATTATCTTACTTAGCTTCAGTACGATTATCTTTCTCTTATTCAATAAAGTTATATTTATTAGCTTTAGTATAATTTTATTGATGAAATTCAGAATTATAATCTTGCTCAAATTCATTATGACTATCTTGACCATCTTTATTATGATTGTCTTTCTCTGCTTCAGTCCAATCTTCCTTCTCAGCGTCGGTTTGATTTTCCTTCTCATAGTGAGTCCTATATTCCTTCTCAGAGTTAGTCTAATTTTTCTTCTCAAATTCAGTCTAATTTTCCTTCTCAAAGTCATTCTAATCTTCCTACTTTGAGTTATTCATATTTTCCTTCTTAGAATTAGTCTGATTTTTCCTTTTCATAGTTAATCTGGCTTTTGTTCTTAGAATTAGTCTAATTTTTTTTTCTTCGAGCCATTCAGATCTTCCTTCCTAAAGTCAGTCTGATTGAACATCATTATGATGAAATTTACCATTATGATGGAATGTATTCAATGGTTAATCCCCTTAGAAACTATCACTTACTTTTCAAAAAAATTATTTTACAAAATATTAGTTTTCAATAAATAAAAAAACTTTTTTAAGACAAAACATCACAAAGCTGCTTCAGGTATGCATCAAAAAACCATTCAACTAAGGCTATCCAAATAATTTGACTCATTAGACTACTAATGCATCAAGGGGATATATAAAACTACTATCCTACCATATCATATTTTCCAACTAATTCATCATATATCAAATAATTAATTTAAATAAAGAATCTATATGCCTTATCATAAAATATCCATATTGAGTAAGGATATTGACTTATCAATATTTACCCAGCTAATGAAATAAGATTTAATGTAAACACAGTATATTAAAATGTAAATTATTTAGGAAATAATAACATCACTTATAAAATAATATATATATTTAATATAAATTTAATTTCCAATGAAAATTTTTCCCCTGAAAGTGATTGTTTTAAGAGATGGTAAACAATCTCAAAATAATATGAGACTGTACAATATTATTTACCACTTTGGTAACTTTTTAATTGTAACCCCTTGAAAAATATATTTTAAACTTAACATTATTCATGATGATTAAATAGGTATTCATGTTAAATACATAAAATGGGTAGTATATACACCTCATAAAATTGAAAATGTGCATATTGACAAATATGTCTCAATGTAATGGAAATTGAAATTAAATCCCACAATCCATGGAAATGTTCAGGTAAAATCACCATAGAGGAAATAATTAAAATTGAATATTAAAATAACATGATTTATGGAGGATTCATGATATTTTATATATAATGGGTAATATTTACTCCATATAAAATAAATTAGGTTCACAATAATAAAACATGTCTCAATGAAGGGAAATATAGATGAATTACTTTACCACTTAGTGGAATTCAAGTAAAATACCATTGGATGAAATAATTAAAAAGAAACATTAAAATACAATAATGTATGAAGGAATCCTGATATTACATTTAAAAAGGATTTATGTACACCATATAAAATAAATTATGCGCACAACTATAAAATATTCCTCAATGAAGTGAAATTGAGACAAAGTCCCTTGCTACTTGGTAACATTCAAGTAAAATACCCTTGGATAAATAATTAAAATTGAAAGATAAAATACCATAATGTGTGATTTTATTCATTATATTACATGTAAAATGTAAATTATGTACACCATATAAAATAAATTAGGTGCAAACTAATAAAACATTCCTCAATAAAGAGAAATTGAGATGAAGTTCCTTACCACATGATTCTTTTGGGTCGAATGTTCTTAAATTTTTTTTATAATAGTTTAAATCTTGTTATTAATTTATAACCAAAAAATATTAATATTTATAATATCACAAATTATCCTCTTAAAACATTTTACTAATTTTTTGTTAATAATATTTTATTATTTTCATTATTTTTGGAGTTAATTACCTTGTTTTCTCATACATATTTTTTTATGAAAGGTTCATTTCTTTTTCATATTATATAGTAAAAAAAGAGTTATATTAATGTTATAAATATCATATTTACTCATTATATATATTTTTATAATCATTCTTTATGGTTGGACATGTAAAATGAATCACATCACTTCGTGGAGAGGGTTGCCCATACGTACGCCTGAGTGACAATATCATTACATTAACGATGGAAAGGATAATGATGTGGGTGATATATTAATTTCAAATAACTAATAACATGTCATATATAACACATATATTATTTAAATTTATCTTTATTACTTTCCATATGATGATTTAGTGACAAAAAAATCACATCACTTTGCAACGCGGTTGTCCGTTGTACACATGAGCGACACTATCATTTTTAAAAGGTATGTAAGGTAAGAAGTTATATGTGATAATTGTTGAGTCAAAAGGCCACTTTTGACTTCTATGTTTTGTTTTGGAAATCACAAATTTCTTATTAATCATACTAACCTTGTCTATCGTATCGTACTGACCATAATGATCGTACTGATCATGCTGATCGTACTGATCATGCTGATCGTACTGATCATGCTGATCGTACTGAACATGCTGATCATACTGAACATACTGATCATATTGAACATGCTGATCATACTAAACATACTAATCATACTGAACATGCTGATCATATTGAACATGCTGATCGTACTAAACATGATGATCGTACTGAACATGCTAATCGTATTGATCATGCTGATCGTACTAAACATGCTGATCGTACTGACCATGCTGATCGTACTGAACAAGCTGATCGTACTGAATATGGAAAATGCATTGACTCTGCTTCTCATATCTTTCATTACATACTTGTGTTGGTACTTTTTCAAAAACGAATGCTTCATTATAAATCGTACTCATGTTTATCTTATTCATATATCTTGTTCTAACCAAAAGGATGTCATTGAGTTAGTTACAAACTAATCAAAACGATGTCGTCCTTTCTGTTTCAATATGACTGTTATGATGCCAGGTGTCCAAGTCCCTCCGAGTTTTTCGGAGAAATATGACCGTTGGAGGAGATGTGACCGTTGGAACCCGAGGCCTATAAATAGGAGGTCATTTGAAGCTGAGAGCAAGGATTTGACAACTGAGAACAAGCGTGATACAATTGTGATACTTTGTTCTAGAGAGAGATGTTGTGACTTCTCTCATTCCTTGAGCTTTGTGTGTCCGATCATCGTATCGAGGGATTTCAAGTGATTAAAAGACAGAGGTGCCAATTTCCTACAAAATCGAGGGCTGCCAGGGATTGGCAGACAGACGAACCGATCATCGTATCGAGGGCTGCCGGGGATAGGCAGACAGACGAACCGATCATCATATCGAGGGCTGCCGGGGATAGGCAGACGGACGTACCGATCATCGTATCGAGGGCTAACCAAGGTGTTTGTGAGACATACCTTTTATCCTAGGTAAAAGGATAACCCTTCTCTTTGGGTCAAAATAATTGTAATACTTTTATATTTCCGCTATTACTTGTATTAGAAAGGAATTTGTATTGTTTCCTTTCTTCTTTACATATTCAATTGTAATTGTTTCAATTACAATCACTCTATTACATATTGTATTGATTGATTCTATAAGCTTTAAGGTAGAGTCATTCATCTTTATATTACTCTGATTATTGTGTTCATCTTGAATACAATTGTTTTACATTTCATTAGTATTACATTACATCATATCTTTTATATTCAATACAATTGTGGGTGTTTGTATTTGTATTAGTTTAAGATCATTTAAACTAATCCCTTAGTTGTTAAAACTCAAAGGTTTTTAAACCTACAATTCACCCCCCTCATGTATTGTTCCATCTAATAGACATACATATCTATATATTCGATCCAACAATTGGTATCAGATGTGGTTTTCCACTAATTTGTATTACTAGCATTATTTCTTTTATATTACTATCTTAACTACTTACTACACTAACGTGTGGAGTGGAAATGTTTTTGTTATCCTAGATGGAAGGAATGAATATTGGGTATATAGACAATATGAATCCCTCTAGACCACCTATCTTTGATGGAAATGATTATGAATATTGGATAGATCGTATGAAGATGTTCGTTATCAATACTGGCGTAGACAATTTTATTATGCTTACTGGAGGTTAGAAAATTCCTGACAAAGAAGTTAGTACTTTCACTAACCAAGAGAAGCAATAATATCAACTGAATTACAAGGTATGCAATACTTTATTTTTCTCTATGACCAGGAATATATATAGTCAGATATCTTCATGTGAAGCAGCCAACTGTATTTGGAAGAAATTGGAAGTCACTCACTTTGGAACATCCAAAGTTATAGAAACAAGTAGAGCAATGCTTCGAGAAGAATATCATGGGTTTGTTTTTCCTTATGGAGAGCCAGTATGTAAAGTGCAACAAAGGTTTATGACAATTGTCAATAGATTAAAATATATGGGAGAAAAAGGTGTTGATGATGAGGCGCTAGTTGATAAGATTATAGATATAATGCCAAATGAATGGGAGTAAAAAAGGACAGCTATTGATGAAAATAGAAAAGTCTCCTATATTACTTTAGATGAACTCTTTGGAACTCTTCTACAACATGAGACAAGAATGAATAGAGATGCTAATTTCAACAAGAAGAAGAATGGAAATGGTAGTGTAGCCTTTTCATATAAATCTAAAACACCTGAAAGGCTTACAAGATCTAAATCCAAGAAAGTTGTTATATCTGATTCAAGTGATTGTAATATTTCGAATAATGAGTTAGCCAATCTTGCTCGAAGGATGAACAAGATTGTGGGAAAGAAATACTTCCAATATATATTCAAAAAGAAAGATAGAAAGGATAGGAAAGATTCATAGGTAACTTGTTATGAATGTAAGAAAGCAGGACATATAAGGCCTGATTGTCCATTACTTAAGAGTAAAGACAGAAAGGAGAAACACTCTGAAAGAAACAAGAAAAGTTATTATAAGACAAAGAATGTCTTGAAGGAAAACGATACGTGGGGTGCAAGTGGTAGTGATTCTTCAGATGTTTCTTCAGAATATGAATCCTCAGGACAGAAAAATATTGGACTTTTAGCCAGATTACCAATTGAAGATCATTGTCTCATGGATAAGGTACATAATGCTGAAGCCATTACAAATGTCTCTTTAAATGAAAATTATACTGATAATAGATATTATGAATCTTCAAATGATGAATCTTCATCAGAAGATGATACATTACCTTCTTTTGAAGAAGTCTCTAGATTTTCTAAATTACTTGAAAATGAAAATTCTAAACTCAAGAAAATACTTGAGAAAGCAAATTCTAGAATTTCAATCTTGACTAAAGAAGTATCGGATCTTTCTAAAGATTTTGATGTGAAAACTTATTATTTTGAAAGTTTTCTAAAAACCCTTGAGAAAGTTAAATCTGATAAGGATAAACTTTCTAAGGATCTTGAAACTGTAATGTCAAAGAAAAATATTTTAGAGCCTAACTCTAGTTCAAATTCAAATGTTTTGGAAAATAAGAATTTGGTTTTAAAACTAAAGTCAGAAATTTCTTCCTTGAAAAAATGTTTGTCAAAGTTTACTCATAGAAAGGAAAACTTTGACAGGATGTATTCTCAAATTATACCTTTGAGAAATTGTTCTGGTCTTGGTTATACTTATTCGAAAACTGTTTTTAGCAATAACTATTTTGTTCCTCAAAAAACCACTTTCTGTTCTAAGTGTCAATTTGGTGGACACTGGAGAAGATATTGTTCTCTTAACATAACTCAATCTTTAGGATTTCATAAAGCTCATTTTGAAAAACAAATGTGGATTCCTAAAATTCTTTTATCTAATCCTTCTGGATCCAAACAAGTTTGGATTCCAAAAAACTAATTTTTTCTTTTTCAGGAAAATGAGAAGTGTACCAATAAGAATATTTGTTACATGGATAGTGGTTGTTCTTGACACATGACTGGAAACAAAGATCTCTTTGAAAAGGTTATCAAAACAAAAGGTGGAAAAGTTACCTTCAGAGATAATGCCCAAGGAAAGATTGTTGGTATAGGTAATATTGTTTTTCTTGGAAAAGTTCTTATCTAAAATGTTTTGTTAGTTAAAGGTCTTAGGCAGAATCTCATCAGCATAAGTCAATTATGTGATGAAGGTTACCTTGTGAATTTTAGAAATGATAAGTGTTTAGTTCACAATTCCAAGGATGAGTTCATTCTATCTGCCCATTTGCAAGATAATGTTTACACTATTAACTTAGAAGACCTTAGGAACCGAAACATAACCTACTTAAGTGCTATAGAAGACCAATCATGGCTATGGCATAGGAGAGTAGGACAATGTAATCTGTGAAACCTTAGTAAACTTTCAAAGAAAAGACTTGTGAAAGGACTACCAGATCTTAGATATGATTCTTCAAAAGTCTATGATCCTTTTCAATTTGGAAAGCAACATAAAACTAGCTTTAAATCAATTAATGAAGTTTCAACATCTAATGCATTACAGCTAGTACATTTGGATCTTTTTGGTCCTTCAAAAACTGGAAGCATTGGAGGCAAATACTATGTATTTTTTTTAGTTGATGAGTTTACTAGATTTACATGGGTCTACTTTCTCACAAAGAAATCTGAAGCCTTTTCCTATTTCAAAACTTTTATAGCCCAAGTTAAAAATGAGAAAAACCTATCGTTGATAACTATTCATAGTGATCATGGTGGTGAATTTCAAAATTCCAGTTTTGAATCTTTTTGTAGTAAGAAAGGTATTACTCACAATTTCTCAACTCCAAGAACTCCTCAGCAAAATGGTGTTGTTGAAAGAATAAATCGTATTCTTCAGAAAATCACTCGAACCATGTTGAGTGAATACTCAATTGCTAAGCACTTTTGGGATGAAGCTGTTAGTACTGCCTGTTATACTATAAATTGCATTTTAACTAGACCATTTCTTAATAAAACTCTTTATGAGTTATGGACTGGCCGAAAACCTAAAGTTTCATACTTCAAAGTTTTTGGATGCAAAGTATTCATTCTGAAAACAAAATATAATCTACACAAATTTGCACCAAAATCTAATTAAGGGATATTTCTAGGTTACTCCACAACTTCTAAGGCTTATAGAGTTTTCAATCAAAACACTTGTACTGTTGAGGAAACAGTGCATGTGAAATTCGATGAAACTGGTCCTTTTATTTTCAACCAACCCAATCCTACATCCTCGGATGTGCTTTCTAAAAATGTTTATCAACCTTTGATAGAAGATTCTTCTGATAAAGAAAATGTTCAAGAAAGTATTCCTGAAACATTTACCACAGAAGATTTTCAATCATACGTTGATGAACATGCTTTTCAAAACCCAAATCAATTGTTTCATAGGAATCATCCCAGTGATAACATCATTGGTGATGTAATCAACCTGTAAGGACCAGAAATTCCTTAAGAAATGAAATAGAACATCTTTCTTTTCTTTCACAATTTGAACCTCAAATCCCAAGTGAGGCCTTAGGTGATGATGATTGGATCAAAGCAATGAAAGATGAACTAAATGAATTTGAAAAGAATCAAGTCTGGACTTTAGTTGATAGACCTAAAGAAACAACTGTGATTGGTGTAAAATGGTTTTTCAGAAAAAAAATGTTATGAAAATGGAATCATTGTAAGAAATAAAGCAAGACTTGTTGTTAAAGGTTATAATCAACAAGAGGGAATAAAATATGAAGAAACATATGATCCTATATCTAGACTTGAATCTATTCGTATTCTATTAGCCTTTGCAGCATATTTCAGTTTCAAACTATTTCAAATGGATTTAAAATGTGCTTTTCTAAATGGTTTTGTACAAGAAGAAGTTTTTGTCGAACAACCTCCTGGTTTTCAAGACCCAAAACATCCTGATCATGTTTTCAAACTTACCAAGGCTCTATATGGTCTTAAGCAAGCCCCTAGAGCTTGGTATGATAGACTTACATGATTTCTTTTACAAAACAATTATACAAAAGGTACAACATATCCAACCCTTTTTATAAAAATGGAAAATAAAAATGTTTTGATTGTTCAAATCTATGTTGATGACATCATATTTGGATCATCTCAGAAATCTTTAACTGATTCTTTTGCAAATTTAATGAAATCTGAGTTCGAAACGAGTATGATGGGTGAGTTAACATTCTTTTTAGGTTTTCAAATTTCTCAAAAACCAGAAGGAACATATATATCTCAACATAAGTTTATAAAAGATTTACTCAAAAAGTATGGTTATGAAAAAACTAAAAGTATTAGCACTCTAATTGGTACCTCAAATACTCTTGATCTTGATGAAACTGGGAAACCAGTAGATCAAACAATATTTAGAGGTATGATAGGAAGTTTGCTATACTTGACAGCTAGTCGACTCGACTTAATGTTTTCCGTATGCTTATGTACGAGATACCAATCTAATCCAAAAGAGTCTCATTTAAAAGCCGTAAATAGAATCTTTCGGTATTTAAAAGGCACTATGGATTTAGTTATTTTTTACTCTTCTAGAAATGATTTTGTTTTAAAAAGTTTTTTAGATGCTAACTTTGGAAGTTGTAGAATGGATAGAAAAAGTACATCTGGAACATGTCATTTCTTAGGAGATTCCTTGGTTTCTTGGTCCTGCAAGAAACAACACTCAGTAGCACTATCCACTGCTGAAGCTGAATATGTAGCAGCTAGAAGTTGTTGTGCTCATGTATTGTGGATGCAGCACACACTCACTGATTATGGATTGAGTTTCTCCAAAACTCAAATTCTTTGTGATAATACTAGGGCCATAGCTCTTAGTAAGAACCCATCACACCACTCTCGTGCAAAACACATAGATGTTAGGCATCAATTTCTTAGGGATCACACACAAAAAGGAGATATTATTTTACAATTTATCGGAACACAAGAACAACTTACTGACATTTTTACAAAACCTTTATCTTCTGATAGGTTTGAATTTATAAAACAGAATCTAGGAATGAATACATTAAAATAATCATTCATATCTACTTCATGTTTTACAAATCTCCTTACAGTAAATAACTCCTCCTGAAAGGGGGAGGACATGTCTTACTATGTTTTGTTTGTTTCTTTTTATTTTATGATCTTTTACTCTCCTGGTATGTGTTTTTGTTTTTCTGTTTATCGTATTGACAGTTTTATCATATCATATACTTTTCTGTTTATCGTATTGACAGTTTTATCGTATCATTTACTTTTATGTTTATCGTATTGATAGTCTTATTAAATAATTTTCTTTTCCATCCTATCAACCGATGATGGTAATGATTTTCTTTTCCATCGTATCGACTGATGATGGTAATGATTTTCCTTTCCATCATATCAACCGATGATGGTAATGATTTTCTTTTCCATCGTATCAACCGATGATGGTAATGATTTTCTTTTCCATCGTATCGATCGATGATGGTAATGATTTTCTTTTCCATCGTATCGACCGATGATGGTAATGATTTTCTTTTCCATCGTATCGATCGATGATGGTAATTATTTTCTTTTCCATCGTATTGACCGATGATGGTAATGAATTTATTTTCCATCGTACTGTCAGTTCATGGTAACGAGATTGTTTTCCATCGTATTTTCAGTTCATGGTAACCAGATTTTTTTCCATCGGCTTGTCTGTTCATGGTAACAAGATTGTTTTCCATCGTCTTGTTAGTTCATGGTAACGAGTTTGTTTTCCATCGTCTTGTCAGTTCTTGTTAAAAAGTTTGTTTTCCATCGGCTTGTTAGTTCATGGTAACGAGTTTGTTTTCCATCGGCTTGTCAGTTCATGGCAACGAGTTTGTTTTCCACCGGCTTGACAGTTCATGGTAATGACTTTGTTTTCCATCGGTATGACGATTGATAGTTTTATTTTATTCCGTATGGTTGTGTTTTCATTTTAACTCTCCTAAAACCAACAACTACCTTATGTTCTCCGGTAGGTACTTTCCATTCTTTTATTATTTTTTTCTTTCGTTTTTAATCCTAACCATTGATCTGTTTTCCTCTAATATTGACCATAGAAGATCAACGGTCATCCCTGTATCGCCTATAAATATCCCCCCTCCCCAAACCCACATCTTTTTTTTCTGGCTCTGAGGCGAAGCTCTGCTCCATTGTTTTAAGTCATCGTACGATCTTTCATCACCAGCATCCTTATGTCTCAGTCTTCTGCCAATACCCCTACCGATATGTCTTCAAAGGCTTTCTCAGAAAATGATCTTTTAAGGGAAAGGTTAGTCTCCCGTGACTTCCATGATTCGTATGATTCTACTATCAAGAGGATTATCTTGTTTCAAGGATGAGAGCATTTGTGTGTTGAAAAGCCTATTTCTCAAGACCCGGTTATCTTTGATGAAGTCTGTCAGTTCTATAAAACTGCATCTTTTGACAAGAATATGACTATCAACTTTGCTGTGTACGATAGAAAGTTATCTATGTCTGTGAAACAAGCGGCTCATTTTCTGAATGTCCCAACAGGAGGGGATTCTTTCTGTCCTTCTCATAAACTACCATAGGAAGTCGGTACGTTTAATAGAGAAAGTGCTGAAAAGTCTTTGTTTGTTATAAATGAAGAGAAGAGAAAAGTGGCTCATCTTTCTCCGGACAATCAGTTTGTAACTCTATAGATGCAAGGTTTTCTTATACCAAGAAGAGGTGATAGTGAAACTCTGAAAGTATCTGATATCTTCATGTTGGACTATCTTGTCAACATGAGAAAAGTGAATCTCATGGGGTATGTTTTCGAAAAAATTAAGAATGTGAAGTCAGTGGCAATCAAATCTCATTTGATTATGTATCCAGCCATTCTTACAAATTTTATTCTCAAGAGTATGAAGTTTTTCAACATCCCTTTCAAAGGAACCCTGATAGATCTAAAACCTTCTTGGATTAGTAAAAGTACTATGAAGAAGTTGAATGTTTGTTTTGATCAGAATTCAAAACTTTTTGTCAGAGATAGAGAAGCTGAATCGGCTCAGAATCTATCGGCACCTATGCCAGCCAAAGACATTCAATATACTGGTATTAATCAAAAGTTTGATCGTCAAACCAGCTCAAAGTCTAAGAATAAGCCAAAGTACAGTAAGGAGGTTATAGCCAAATGGAGAAAGGATAAAGAATAGAGAAAGGAAGGTGATCCAAAGTTAGGTCTTGACCCAGCTAAGGATTTTGAAGAAAGAATAAGGGTTGAATAAACCCTTAAAGCTGAAAAGAAAAATAAAACTGTGTTGAAAAGAAAGGCGCAAGACTTTGATATCTCGATAGTCTTGAAAATGGTTGAGGATGCTAGTGCTCAACTGATGGAAGAAGTACATCAAGAGCCCATCGTACATAATCTTCCTGAGAAAGAAAAAGGAAAACACATGATGGAAGAGATAGAAGAAGTGGAAGAAGAGGAAGGAGATTTTCTTTTAGAATTCCTTCAAAGTTTGAAGAAAAGTTGGGAGGAATCGGTTCAAAAGCTGAGTGAAGGTGTTCAACAAGTCCCTCATGCCGATCAAGCATGAACTTCGGATAGAGTTTCATCCCAAGAAAAGCAAGGTACCGAATCCTCTCACACAGATAAGGTTGTTCTCATTAGTGATAAAGTGGAAGAAGAAAGAAAGCAGAAAGAAAAAGTAAAAGGAAAATAGCCTGTTGTAGATTCAAGCCGATCGAATGAACTGGCTTCGTACAATGAAGATACTGATTCAGAACATACAATATCTCTCAAGAAGAGTGATTACATTTTCCATATTTTGAGAAGGGTTGAGAAGACCATTCCTTATTTCCCGAGGCTGGAAGGGAAGATTGATTTTATTACTGACAATCAGAAGAAGAAGTTTGGCTCTGTAAAAGAATTGAGAAAGAAAGTTTTGTCAGTCAAAGCTGATTTAAAAGTTCTTTCAGAAAGTTTAGTTGCTCATAAGAAGGCCTGCAACAAGATGACCAAGTGGTCGTACAAAAACAGAGAGCTCAATAAATGATCATGAGATAGCAATTGAAGATATAATAAGGTTGTCAAATGAGCTTGCAATTGCTTTCAATAATCTTGACAGAGAAATGGTTGAAAGATTAAATCTTTTGTCTTCCCAATGAGCCGATGTTCATTCAGTAAAAGACTTGCAAGATAGAATGAATTCTTATCAATCTAAATTCTCAAAGGTTTCATCTTTCAAGGATGAAATGGTTTTATTAAAGAAAAAAAATTCGGTGTTATCCAAAGATAACAAGAATCTACAAAACAGAATTGATTCTCTTGAAGAAGTAATAAATGATCAGGAAGAGACAATTAGAAATTAGGATCAACTATTTTCCGATCAACAAGACATTCTCAGGTCTCAGGGTGATGCTATTTTTGAAGACAAGAAGGAGATAAAAAAGATGAAGGCAGTTCTTCATGAGTTGATCAAAAAGGAGAAGGAAATAGAAAACAAGTGACTTGTATTTGTTCTCTTGTTTTGTGATGTTTGTTATCGTAATGAAATTTCTTTTATCCATTGTCTTGTGTTTTTTTTCTAACTCTTTCAGAAAATTCAAGATTACCCCTTTCTTTTTGTAAATCAAAAAGGGGGAGAATGTTTATAAAGGGGGAAAATGTTTTATAAAAGGGCAAAATGCTTTACAACACTTAAGGGAAATTTACGAATAAAATCCTTAGGAAAGTCCATACTTAAGGGGGAGTTAGTTGTATTAAATTTCTTTTTCAGAAGAGTTTCCAATCACTTAGGGGGAGATAAGTATTTCTTTTGGTTTTTATTTTGTGATTTGTGCTTTCCAAAAGGGGGATATTGTTGAGTCAAAAGTCCTCTTTTTACTTCTATGTTTTTTTTGGAAATCACAAATGTCTTATTAATCGTACTAACCTTTTCTATCATATCATACTGACCATAATGATCATACTGATCATGTTGATCATACGAATCATGATGATCGTACTGAACATGCTGATCGTACAGAACATGCTGATCGTACTGAACATGCTGATCGTACTGAACATACTGATCGTACTGAACATGCTGATCTTACTGAACATATTGATCGTACTGAACATGCTGATCGTACTGAACATGCTGATCGTACTGATCATGCGGATCGTACTGAACATGCTGATCGTACGGAACATGCTAATCGTACTGAACAAGCTGATCGTACTGAATATGGAAAATGCATTGACTCTGCTTCTCATATCTTTCATTACATACTTGTGTTGGTAATTTTTCAAAAACACATGCTTCATTATAAATCATACTCATGTTTATCTTATTCATATATCTTGTTCTAACCAAAATGATGTCATTGAGTTAGTTACAAACCAATCTAAACGATGTCATCCTTTCTGTTTCAATATGACCGTTATGATGCCAGGTGTCCAAGTCCCTCCGCGTTTTTCGGAGAAATATGACCGTTGGAGGAGATGTGACCGTTGGAACCCGAGGCCTATAAATAGGAGGTCATTTGAAGCTGAGAGCAAGGATTTGACAACTGAGAACAAGTGTGATACAACTGTGATACTTTGTTCTAGAGAGAGATGTTGTGACTTCTCTCATTCCTTGAGCTTTGCGCGTCCGATCATCATATCGAGGGCTTTCAAGTGATTGAAAGACAGAGGTGGCGATTACCTACAAAATCGAGGGCTACCGGGGATAGGCAGACAGACGAACCGATCATCGTATCAAGGGCTGCCGGGGATAGGCAGACAGACGAACCGATCATCGTATCGAGGGCTGCCGGGGATAGGCAGACGGACGTACCGATCATCGTATCGAGGGCTCACCAAGGTGTTGGTGAGACATACCTTTTACCCTAGGTGAAAGGATTACCCTTCTCTTTGGGTCAAAAGAATTTTAATACTTTTACATTTCCGCTGTTACTTGTATTAGAAAAGAATTTGTATTGTTTCCTTTTTTCTTTACATATTCAATTGTAATTGTTTCAATTACAATCATTCCATTACATATTGTATTGATTGATTCTATACTCTTTAAGGTAGAGTCATTCATCTTTATATTACTCTGATTATTGTGTTCATCTTGAACACAATTGTTTTACATTTCCTTAGTATTACATTACATCATATCTTTTATATTCAATACAATTGTGGGTGTTTGTATTTGTATTAGTTTAATATCATTTAAACTAATCCCTTAGTTGTTAAAACTCAAAGGTTTTTAAACCTACAATTCACCCCCCTCTTGTATTGTTCCATCTAATAGACATACATATCTATATATTCGATCGAACAATAATATGATTCAAAAAATATAATAATATCATATATATTATATATATACATTAAATAAACCTTTATATACAATCTTGAGATGCTTTGGTGGAAAATGAGTAAAATTTCTTTGTGAGGCGGTAATACGCTGTACACACGATTGACAATTTCATTTCACATTTAATGGAGGAGGAGATGGATAAAGGATATACCATTAAAATAATAAACTATCAATATATTTGAGATTCTATTTTTATTATACTGTCATGATTGAATAATATTTTTATATGGTGGATAAATAAGTAAAATTAAAACTATCATTTAAGACGATTACCTCTTCTACAGATGACCTCTTTAGCTTTTCCCCAAAAGACTTAATATGATGTATTTATGAACCAACCAATGCCTCTAGGATGTTGGGATAAGAGTAAGGAATTTATTTTTTAATGTAATGGATAAACCAAATAGTTTTATATGTGAGAACATCGGATGTTATGGGCTGCATTTTATTAGCGGGGGAGGGGATATACATGTATTTTTTTTAAAGAATCAATTACAACCATGTTTTCATCATGAAAAATCCAAAAAAGGTATATTTTCTATTGTTAGATTTTATAAAGTTTTAATGTTTTTAAATAATTAGTTTTGTACAAGTTTTTATTTCATTTTAATACTTTTTTTTTAGTTTAAGCCTCGGTAAATCAGTTTTTACCTTCATTACAGTATGTAATTTTTATATCTTTTACTATTTATAATCATAAAAAATTAAGGTGAAATTATTATAAAAAAATTTAAAATTATTCCAAATATGGAATCCGTTTTTCTAATCTCAATTCACATAAGTGGTATTATTCAATATAAAATTACACCTTCCATGGCGATGAAAATTGGGTTTCCAAAGAGAAAATTTGCATACGTATATGAGGTTTTAATAAAAAAATTCAATATGAAAGTGATTGTAATGAAATAAATTAGTTAAATTGTAATATTATTTTAAAAAATATTTAAAATATAATTAAAATTTATAAATTATTTAAATTAAAAATCATATTTAAATAAAAATAAGTATTTTTCATTATTCATTAAAAAAAATATTTTCAGAAAATTAACAAAAAATCACCCAAATAATACTTTCACATGTAAATTTTAATAATTATGTTTATTTTTTAAAATACATTTTCTAATGGTGTCAAAAAGTAATTTAAAATTACATGTGCAAATAATGACTTAACTGCCTTCTAGAAAAATATTTTTTTAGGAAACATATTTTTTTTATGTTAAACGATTCTCATTTTTTTTATAATCAATAGATTACCATATTTTGTATATTTCAGTACATACTTTTTATAACCATTAATCTAACTTCTAGGACAGAATGGTATAATAAAGTACTGTTCATTTACTAGATTTCATGTTCCATATGCCTCCAAATAGATTGAATATATTTATAAAGAAATATATCATAATGTATTAAGGTTTATTTTAAAATATTCTATAGAACCCAACATTATTATTTTAAAATATCAAGGTGTTACATTATCCCCACCATCAATAATTTTTTCCATACAATTTAAACTTGGTATCAGTAAAAAAAGTTTTTACATTTAGAACACTATTGTTAGAAAACCCACATCATAAAAGGGTTAATAAAAAATCCTCTTAAAATAGGGGAAGAGAAATATAAAAGGTCATCTTTAGTAAAAAATAACTCATTTTACAAGTAGTATAACATAGGTGGTAAGTGAAAATATGGAAATTGTTGAAATTCATAATTTCTAAATAATGATGAAAGGTGATAGGGGTCATTGATCACAAGAATGAGAATGAGTAAGAGAAAGTTAACAACCAAAAAACCATAAACCTATGATGATTCAAAAGGTAATTTATTAATTATATGTGAAGATAATAGTATTAAATTAATGTTTCAATATCATTTTACTAATGTTAAGGAATTATTTAAATATCTAAGAGTAAAAGGAAATATTATCAGTTGATATAATTCTATTTAATAAGCATAATTTCATCCTTTGGGGTTTCTTCAATAAATATCTGTTTCATATCATACTCCATGAAATGAATTTTTTATTCACGAATAACTAAAATTAACATTTAATGGATCAAAATATCCTTATAAGAGTCACAAGTATTTCCCCTATTTCTAAATATGATCTAAAACCAATACAGTTGAAACATATTATTAATATCTAGACTTAAACAATAACACCACTAGTTGATCATTTATATTCATTCTTACAATTTTGTACATAATAATAATGAAAAATTAAAAAGAACATCATATATTTCAGTGGAAGGGTCCAAAACCTTATCTTTATTTAGTTTTTTCTTAAATCCTCACATCCTTTCCAGATGTGATGCGTTGTAACCTAGTATGCATGTTTTTCTTTTTCTAAAATCTTATTAATATAATTCCAAGAAAATTCCAAAAAAATGTAATAACCGATAATTATCTAAACATCAAAGATAAGATAATTCTTATAATTTATTAATAACATTGAAAATATTCACAGAAAATATAGAGGAATTATTCCTTAAATAATTTTTTCAATAAAACATATACTAAATCAATAGGTTTTATTACCATAAAGATATCCTAAAATATCCTTAATCTTAGCAGAATCCCTTCACACAAAACCTAAAAATGTATGGTTAAGAGTTTGAAAATATGAGAAACCTTAGAATAATAATCCCATTATGTTATCCATAATTCATAAGTTAATGAAGACATTCCAAAATTTAACTCAATCCATAGATGTTTCAAGACCCCTATAACAAAAACACCACTGATGAAAAAAATATTCCACAATATATATCTAGAATCCAAGTACATAAATACTTTGAAAGTTTTAAATTATCATAGGTCCTTCTGTAGTCTATGATTTAAGCTTTATAAGAGGTCATTGACTTAGATAATTTCTAGGTTATCCATAAGCCTAAAAATAAAATATAAATGGATCCCAAGGATGAAATTTATTTCCTTCCATCATACATTTCTTTTTTCCTTAGCAATTCATTACATTATACCCTTCTTTTCCACATATAAAAATTTTTCCCATTCTTTTAAGGAACATTCCTTGATGTCTCTTTCCAAATTTATAACATGAAGGAAATTGAGCATTCTTTCTTCCATGGTATCCAACACTGGAGATCTTAGCGAACTCCATCCTTCTCTACATTGGGGAGTCTAAGAGTTGCTTAAGGTATAAGTTGTTTATCATATTTTGGGATACTTGATTTGGCATAATCATGATATCATTCACTCCTTACATCATCCCATTTTTTATAATTATCACAAATCTGTTTTACATGCTCAATGTTAACATGATTCTTTGGGTTCCATCCACTAACTAAAACCAAAAAGCAGAGTGTGAGAAATAATAATCATTGAGGGAGACCCATATAATGATTTATAGGATTTATAAATCATGACACCTTTTGAATCTAAGGTGATAAAGGTTTAACCATGGCCATTAATTTTCATTATCTAATCAAATATTTCATAATTATTTGAAAAGAAAAAGAGAATTATAAAAAGCATATTCCTCAGGAGTGTCAAACTAGGTACACAATAAGGCCCATTTTCATGTAACAGGTAATACTCAAGTCAAGCCTTTTATTTCTTTTTTGCAGTTATTACCCCGAGGTACATATATTCCAAAACCATATCAACCTATATTATCTAGACAAGGATTTATTTATAAAAAACCACATATTATCCACCTTAACAAAACTTAAGGATGGGATTCTATAATTATCCTCAATGTCTATCATAGGGTTATTTTCCCTAATCTATGTTTTCTAAAATCTAGTTCTCAATGTTTCTATAAAACATCCACTAATACCAACTATAGAAATCCCAACCCTAGTAACCTGAAGTAGGTGTCTTATTTAATACATTGGAATATAATACAAGGAATCAAATCCTAAAATAATTAATAATTTATTAGCCTTGGATAACTAGATACATGCATTATTCCAATATTAAATGTGAATATAAAAATTACAACATAATTCCTTTTCAAGAATATCATTTTCCGAATAGAATATCCTTGAATACCCTTCATAGTAAACTTCATGGATTACTAGGAAAGAAGAAAAATGTTGATGATCATAAATGCTCAATAAGAGTTATATAAAGTGGATGTTATCATGAATCAATAAGAATAATCAACATGGAAAGGAAAATAACTGAATAAAAAATCCATTTAAATAATTTGACTATCAAGATTAGATACGGAATAATCAAAATGAAATGGTTTATATATAGACACACATGTGATTTGATCAATGTAGTAAATATCACGATTAGATATGTAATAATCATTATTAAAGGGTAAATTTCTAAAAACACATTCCATTTAATCGATAAACCGAGAATGAAAATGAATCTAGAGATAATAACATTGAGAAACTATCATAGATAATAATAAATTAATTATTTATGATATAAATTATTAATTAATGAATATCACTATATTGGTCTTGGTAATACATATACTATCAAGACCTTTCACAAGATAGTTTAAAACTGATGGGTACGTATATACTAGAAATCCATTTAACTAAGGTTATCCAACAGATTCGTCTCATTAGGCTATTGATGAATTGAGGTGAAATATATAACACGACCCCACCCCTATCTAAATATTTAAATCATTAATCATATATAAAATAATCTATTTAATTCAGGAATCAATATTCCTTATCTTAAAATATATATATTGAGCAAGGATAAAAAATAAATAATATTTCATCAATTAATAAAATAACATTAAAATTAAACCCAAATTGTAAAAAGGGTATAAATTTTAGGAAATAATCATATCCATCATACAATAATATGGAAATTTAAGAGAAATGAAATTTCTAGTGTAAAATGTTTATAAAAAATTAATTGTTTCTTGAGAAAGTAAATAACCGTAAAAGAAAGTGAGATTGTAGAATAATATTTTTACCACTTTGGTAACATTTAAATTAAAATATATTGAAGAATAAACATGAAATGAAAAATTAATAATCATGAATAAATAGGTATCCATGTTAAATAAATAAAAGGGGTATTATATACACAATATAAAAGATAATATGTGTTTATTAACAAATATGTCTCAACAAAATGGAAATTGGGATGAAATCCATTATCACTTTGTAACATTCAAGAAAAATACACTCAGATGAAATAATTAAAATTGAAAATTAAAATATCATGAATTACGATTGATTAGTGATATTAATTCTAAAATTTCCCATATATACACCATATAAATGAAATTATGTGCATAATAATAAAATATTCCTCAATAAATGGAAATTGAGACAAAGCCCCTTACCACTTGGTTATGTTCAAGTAAAATCCCCTTGGCTTGAATAATTCAAATTGAAAACTAAAATATAATTATGTATAAAGTATTAATGATATTACATGTAAAATTGGTATCATTTAAACCATATAAATTAATAATTTTTACAAAAATAAAGTATCCCTTAATGAGATAAATTGAGATAAAGTCACTTACTACTTGGCAACATTCAAGTAAAATATACTTAGATGAAATAAATGAAACTAAAACTTAAAAAACCATTAATTATGAAGGATTCATGATATTAAATGTAAATTGGATATTATTTACACCATATATAAATAAATTTGGTGCACAATAACAAAATATGCCTCAATGAAGAAAAATTGAGATGAAGTCCCTTACGTCGCACTTCCTTTTGGTTGAAATTTATTTAATATCATTTAAAATTGTTTTATTAGTGTTATTAATTTAAAAAAAACATTTATTTTTAAAATATCATATATTATCCTCTTATAACATTTTACCACCTGTTTTTTAATAATAGTTTATTATTTGCATTGTTTTGGGTGGCCATTACCTTCTTTTCTCATGTATTTTTTTGTCAGGAATGCCCAATTTCTTATGCATATTATATAGTTTCATCATATAATTAATTATATTAATGTTGTATATATTATATTTAATAATTATATATATATTTATAATAATTAATTATGGTTCTACATAAAATATGAATCACACCGCTTCATGGAGATGGTTGGCCATGCATATGCATGAGAAACAATATCATTGCATCAACGAGTGAAAGGTTAAGGAAGTTGGTGGTAAATTAATTTCAAAAAACTAATATCATGTCATATATATAAAATATTTTCATTAAATTTATCCTTATTACTTTACATTTAAATTTTTGGTGAAAAATGAATCACATCATTTCACGAGGTGGTAGTCTGCTGTACACATGAGAGACGTTGTTACATATTAAAAGGTACAGAATGTAAGAAGGTATATGTGATATTATAATTAAAGAACTATAATAATGTCATAAAAAATGAATAAATAAATAAATATATTTATATATATACATTAAATCCACCATTATATATAATCATGGCATGGGTTGATGAAGAATGAGTTACATCAGTTTGCGAGGCGGTAGTCTACCATACTCACCATCGATGATTTCGTTTCCTATTTGATGGAGGAGGGGGATAAATGTTTTTTAATTATCCTAGTAATATATCAATACATGTGAAATGATTTTTTATTATACTATAATTATGAAATATTAATTTAATTAGGTGGAATATGAAATTTTATTAAAATGGTTGTTTAAGAATGCTACCTCTTCTTCAGATAACCTCTTTAGGTTTGCACAAAATCATTTTGAGGATAGATTTATGATCAAAAAAAGGGATATAGGATGTCTTTAGGGTATTAAGTAAATGATTTGGTTAGGTATTCACAAAGACAAATAGATTTTGAAGTGTAAAGATGAAAGGAGAGGGGGTGACCTTTTATAAATGGGGGAGAGGACAGACATGGAATTTTTTAAATGAATCAATTACACCCATGTTTTTATTGTGAATAAAGCCTCTAAAATGTTTTATTATCAACCCTTATAGGTTATATGGTTAAAATATGTACATAAATTAGGTTTTGGATAGTTTTTAGGCAATTTTAACAAGTATCATTTTAGTTTAACCATCAGTAAATTAGTTTTTACCTTAACTACGATAATTAATTTTTACTTCTTTTACTATTCATAATGGTTAAAAATTAAGTTTAAATTATTTTATAATATAAATAAATATGATTAAAAATATGGAATCCATTTTACCAAATTTATTTCATATAAGTGGAAGAATATAATTTGAAATTATACCCATATAAGTGGTGAAAGTGGGTTTCTAAAGAGAAAATCCCACAAGTATAGATGCTTTTAATATCAAAATTCAAGATGAAATTGATTAAAATAAACTAATTTAGTTAAATTTTAATATAATTTAACTAATTTTACATTAAAATAAATTTAAAAAATAATTTTACTATTTAAATAATTTAAGAGAAAATGATTTTTTTATAAAAATCAGTATTTTTCACTATTCCTCAAAAAAATATCATTTTTAGAAAATTCTAAAAAATTCAACCAAAGATAATTTTTACTAGTAAATTTCAGAAATTTATTTTTATTTTTTAAAATAGTTTTTCATATGTTTTTAAAGAATTTATTTTGAGTAACTTGTTCAAAGATTGACTAAAAATCCTTTTAGAAAAATACTATTTTTCAGAAATCATTTCTTTTTATTTTAAACAAATCTTATTTTATTTCTAATTAATATATTACCATAATTTTCATAATTTAGATAGTAATATTCATACCCTATAATTTAATGGATATGATATAATTTTATATTATATTATGGCTCATTTATACTAGTGGTTGTGTGTTCCGAAATCATTCAATGAAATTGAAAATATTTTAAAAGAAATATATCGCAATGTATCAGGGTGTTACATTCTCATATAATCTCAGTGTTTTATTTCATATACACTATCAAACCCAACATTTTTCTATTAAAATCATAGGTTGTTACATTATTCCTTTAAAATAAAAAAATATCCATATATGTAAGATATTATGGTTGTTATATATTTATGTTTTAATAAGATTTGAAGAAGGCGGGGGATGAAATAAAATAAAATTCTCTGTTGAGAACATTACATCTTTTTCAGATAACCTCTTTTGATTTTATCTAAAATCCTTCCTTGGTTGGATTTAATGTAGAATCATATGTATTTATAGAATAATAATTTTTAATAATTATTATATTTATGAAATAGATAGTAATTTTACCTTAAAGGGGCACTATGTTTGATAGCATACCCAACACGCAATAACGATTTTCTATGAAATCTTACGTTGCACAGAAGACTGAGTTATACCAGAAAATAATATATTATTAATATTATTATTTTAAATGGTAGATAACGCTTATTCATTGTATTTGTGGGAATGATCTGATCTAACTATATTATGTTTACACATTTTTATTAAGTTCTTTTACATTCATCAAATAAATTTTAGAGGCTTAAAATGAAAATAAATTCAATTTTAAGCATAAAATACTTTAGTATTTTTAAAAGGTAGTTTTACCACCTTTTGATGGAGAAACCTTTTTAAATATAGTTTTTTTTCACTTTTATATGTTCTATTTGAAAAAATATACTTATTATTTGTAATTGGGACGTCAAAATTTACTTCGGTTGAAATTTTGGTATTTTTCTGATAAAATTCACATTTTAATGAATAGTAAAAAATACTGCATTTTAATTCAAAAATGCATTTTCATATAATTTGTTTTTTTTTCTTAGATTATCATTTGAATAGGTTTTTAAAGTATATTTATATGATTTTTTCTCATTTAATCCAATTTTAGTCATTGGAAGAAATTTAATTTTGAAATTTGATATATAAAAAGGTTAATATTTTGAAGGTTTTCTACATTTAAAAAACCAATTATCTTGTTTTTTTAAAAAAGATTAATTTTTAACTAATTTTGGCCAATTATATGTTTTTAATTTTTAAAAATGGATTACATATTTTTAATCATAAGTTCCAAATTATGTAAATAGGACCCATTTATTTTTGGACATTATGAATAGTCACTTTAGTAATAAATTTCATTACCCCAGTTAAAGTTGAATCGGGTAATTAAAGGTAAAAATAATATTATAAAAAATAAAATGACACTAAATCATGTATTAAATTTATTGGATGATTGTATCCTGCACATTATTATCCTTGTGTCAATTTTAGGACCACTTGGAGCCACTTGGATGACTTTAATTATTTTATAATATTATATTCAATGAAAAGTCATTTTTTTACACTTTTGTTTTTAAAAAGTAATATATTTTAATATGGAGTTATAAATGGAATCTCTTTAACTATAAATATTAATTTTAAATAGAAATATATTACCTAAATATTGATAGTTTTTTTATATAATTTTTAGAAATTAAATAATTAAATTTAATTACGACAAAATGATGATGGAGTAATTTATTAATTGATGAAAGAATCAAATAAATGATTTTATAAATATAAAAATAAATATTATTTGACATAATTTATGTTATATAATAATTTTATGGTTATATTAGACATGTAGGTGATGATTTAAATGATTTTTCTAAACGTATCTTGTTGTTATTGTATTTTCTAAAAGTCCAATAATGAATAGTGTAAAAATTAACACTGAGTATTTTAAAATATAAAATGCTTTATTTAATGTTATAAAATTCCTAAAAATTTAATATTTGGAAACATGGTTATGATAAGTCCTAATATGTCATAAGTGACACTTTTTTTATCATTTGACATTTTAGGGTAATAACATTAACCCAAAAATTGTAAATAACATATCATGATAAAATTAAAAAGGGTAAAATAAGGGTTAAACAAAAAAGATAAGGATTAAAAAATAATCAAAAAATTTACATTTTCATTATATTATGGGTATTCTACCCAAAATAATATTATCTTATAAATAAATTATCTTTCGGACAAATTGGAACTGAAATTTAATTTATACTAATTTAATATTTTAAGAGTTTCCAAGGGTGCCCCTCCCCTCTCCTATAAAAAGGTACCCACTCTTCTCTAATACTAACACTTAAAAAGCCTTTTGGGTCAGCCAATATCTACTAAAAACCTTATAAAAATCTCTCCCCACATTCTTGAGGCCTTATTTTAGGCATAACACCATCCTTAGATGTGTTAAGATGTTCTTCAAAGGTGATCCACCAATGAAGAGGTATCATTTTTTAAGTGTTTCTATTTTATTTATTCTTATAATTCATTTAAATATCCTTAATTACAGATAAAATTATAACTAAAATATCTTCATTATACTAAGATTTTATTTTGTTAATATCATCACCTAAATTCGTCTCTAATTTCATCAAATGGGAAATTAATATTTCGTTCGTGTGTAAGGCGAACTGCCGCTTCATGAACCGATATAGTTTGTTTTTTCATTACTGCCTATGAAGACTGGTTATAATGCTGGAATAAATGTTTATATAATATATTCATGACATATTTAAAATTATATAAGAATAATATTTCAATTATGTTCTTACTTTATATGCACATAAAAATGATAATGTCGTTTGTGCGTTTGTGTGAATTATCACCTCCACGAAGTGATGTGAATTATTTTTATTCACCACATCACTTGTATGTTATATATAAGTATATTTAAATTATTATTATGATTTTAATTATATTATGATGAATTTTTAAATATAAAATAATAATTAACTTTTTTCCAAAATGATCAATGAAAAATGGAAACGTTACTCATGCGTACGTACAAACTTCCGTCTCCAAGATTATAATGTTGATCATTTTTTATACCATAAATGAATGGTTTTATTTAAAAAGTATAATTTATGTATAAAAATAATAATTATTTCATTAATATTATTATAGAGATGATATACTTATGATCACATGGACTAGTGGCATCAAACCATGTTCATTTTGGACTCAAGTATCGAATATCAACAAAATGTTCGACATGAACTTAAAGTATTATATAATTTTTATAAAATGATGATACGTGATAAAAACAATATACTTCAAAAATGATCTCATTAAAGTATAAATTAATATAAGTTTATTATTCATGAAGAACAACGAACAAATGTGATGAATCAAACTTAAGGTAAGGGGATTTATCTACTTGTCCTTTCATTGAGGCATATTTTGATAATATAAACCTACTAATTTTATACAGTGTATAATCAACCCTTTGAGTTTTCATTTCATTCAACAATTTTCAAAAGGGAATCTTTTTTATGAAGTGTTTCACTAAACTACAAAAGTAATGTTTTTAATGTATGTGGCGACGACGACTTCTCCACTGTCATAACCATTATTTGATATTTGGATTCCTCAATAAGCCTTAATATTTTTAAAAGGAAAAAATAAATACCTTATTCTCTTTTTGGGTACTTTGATATTGAAAATGGTTTTGAAAATGGATTTACTACTTCAATATCTTGAAATTATTTCTTGGGATTGTAAATGAAATTTTATGATTGAAATATTGATAATTGCAATCTTTTATTTGTTATGATTATATAATAGTAATTGTAAATTTAACAGGTGGTTATGTGATAAACCAAAAATGGGTGGTTACATGATAAACCAATTATGGGTGGTTACATTATAACCTACAATTAATTGGTTATGGAAGTCGGCTGTATGGCTATTCCACATAATGATATGTGTGGAAGTAAACCATATAGTTATTCCATTTATGTTCGATTATATACCAAGTTACCTTTATATGTTATATGTTTCTTTATATGGGTTTATGCTAATATTTTTATTTGAAAAGGGTAAGAAATGATGTTATTTTCAATGAGGAGTTTTTATTAATTCATAATGGTGAAAAGTATTTCTTTATGATAAATTATTCATAGTTTACATGTTTTCCCAAGGCTAATAGTTTTCCTTCGTTTTTATCCCTTACTGAGCTTTTTATGCTCATCCTAAGTTTTGAAATGTTTTTCATAGGATTTAAAGGTTAATAGATTCAAGGATGGGATCAAGGAAAATTATGATGTTTAAACATGAAACAAAACCCTGTTTCTTTTTAAAAGTTTTTGTTTTACGAAAAAAATGGATAGTGAGTGGAAGTGTCTACTTTGTAACATTTATATACTAATTCTATAAATCTATAAACCTAAAAATATCCTCAATGTGAATTAAAGTAAAATTATTTACTTAACTAAATATTAAGTAATGTTTAAGGCTCGGGCCTTATAGTTGGTATGAGAGGTTTATTTAAATAACTTTAGTTGTTATAATATTTTTAATTGAATATCCAAAAATGATTTTAATTTATGGTCAAATTTAATGATATAGATTTTGAAGATTATAATACTGCTTTGTCTAAGATATGTTTGTTCAGAATGGGTATCCTAAGAGGAAACATGGCAGCTGTGCTGAGATGACATACAAAGTAAAAAAACGTCCGAATCAGTATCCTAAGATAGTTTGAAGCATAACTAAATAGTTTTTTGTAGTTATGGATCAGTTTTCTCAGGTGATAAATTGTGGTGGTTTCCATTTATGAGATCAACCAAATCAACCACAGGGGAATATGTTGGAAGTGGATCATTTCATGAGGAAATTTCCCACATTATTTAGAGGATCTTCTGACCTTGTGAAAGATTAAGGGTGGATTAAAGCACTAGAAAATATTTTTTAGGTAATGGGGTGTTCTTATGATCAAAAGGTTATTCTTGTTGTTTATCATTTTGAAGGTGAATCCAATTAGTGGTGGTCAATGGTTAAAATTATAGGAGGAGTTATAGAGATTAATTCCATGGAATTAGATGAATTTAAGAAAATCTTTCTTATGAAATATTTTCCTAATACTGTTTGACTTAGTATGGAAAAGAAATGCCTGTAATTGAGACAAAAGGAAGAATATATAGTGGCTATATGTGAATAATTTTTCACCTATTTTTCAAGGGACATCCCAAATTTTATTTGGGTTATTTATAGTTAGATAAATCAATTTTACTCAGAATTGAAGCTAAAATATTGATGGGAATTAGCTTCTCATTAGTTCAAAATCTATGAGAAACTTGTACGATGTGTTGAGAAGGTAGAAATGGAGTTTTATGATGATAATGTGTTCCATGAGAGTAATAAAAAGAAATGATACTGTTGACATGTAATGGGAAATAATTCATCAAAAAATTTTGGAGGTAAGAAAACTAAATTTCCAACTTGTGAGAAGTGTGGTGAAAAGAATCTGGGAGAATGTATCTCAATGTCTGGGAAGTGATTCCTATGTGGTAATATTGCTCATATTTCTTGTAAATGTAAGGAAAATTATCAGGAAAACAATGAAAAACTAGCAGTAAGATGTTTCAGTTCCAATGAGTTAGGGAATTATGCTAATGTGTATCCAAAGTTGATTAAACATGGTGGAAACCAATAAGATAGAAAGTAGAAGGTTGTGGAAAAATATTTTTCTACAACTATGGTTGATGTGGGACCATCAAATTAAGTGGTGAAATGTATGTTATAGGGGTTTTCAAAGTGTTCCAATTCTCTATTTGCCTCTGGATCATCACATTCCTTCATTTCTAAGAGCTTTAGAAGTAAATTTTAAATATTACTACATGAATGTGATATAAAACATTTAGTAAAAACCCTGGGTGGAAGTACTAAAGAAACCATGATTTATAGGAATCTTCTTATAATCATTAGTGGGATGGTTCTTCTTGTAAATATTTTTGAACTTCCCATAGTGGAATTTGATGCCATTTTTGGTATGGATTGGCTTTCAGCTTATCATGCTAAAATATATTTCAAATCCAAGAATGTTTTATTTAATGATTTATTACCTTTGGTAATATACCAAGAATCTGAGAGATTTATTAAAGATTGTAGTGTAATTTATTTATCTCATGTTGTTGAAAAAAAATAAACAGTTTTGATTGGTGACATTCTAGTAGTGAATGAATTTACAGATGTTTTTCTTGATGAATTTATTGACATTGTTCCTAATCAAGAGGTTGAATTAACATTTATTTATTTTATAATGATAAACCTATTTCCAAACCCCTTATCAAATGTCTCAAGTAGAAAAGGTGA
The DNA here is from genome assembly GCA_963277665.1 of Viscum album. NCBI lineage: Eukaryota > Viridiplantae > Streptophyta > Magnoliopsida > Santalales > Viscaceae > Viscum > Viscum album. Next base: position 923,541,339 of record OY728130.1, read on the forward strand.
AATTGAAAAAACATTTGCAAGAATTTCTTGATAAAGGTTTCATTAAACTAAGAACTTCTCCTTGGGGTGGTCCTATTTTATTTGTGAAAAATAAATATGGTTATATGAGACATTTTATTGATTAAATATCCTTGAATGAAATAAATATAAAGAGAAAGTATCCTTTTCCATGTATTGATGATTTGTTTGATCAGCTCCAGGGAAGTTAGTATTTTTTGAAGATTGATTTGAGGTCTGAGTACCATCAAACGAATGTGAAAGAGGATGACATTCCAAGGACTGTGTTCCGAACGAGATATGGGAATTATGAGTTTTTAGTTATGCCATTTGGGTTGTCTGATGAACCTACTGTATTTATGAATCTCATGAATGGAGTATTTCAATAGTTTTTGGATCAGTTTGTGGTTGTGTTTATAGATGATATTTTGGTATATTCTAAAATCTAGAAAGAACATGAAATTCACTTAAGGATTGTTTTTTAAAACCATAAATTAAAAGAAAATGTATGAAAAGTTTATTAAGAGTGAAAATTGGTTGTAAAAAATTTCATTCCTTTTTCATATTGTTTCTATAGATGGAATAACTATTGACCCTTCTAAAAAAAGTTTTTGAAGAGTGGTCAAGACCTACCAATATCATAGAGATTCTTAGTTTTCTTGGATTAAAAAGTTATTAATGACAGTTTTTTGAAAACCTTTCTTAGTTATCTATCCCACTAACTATGTTAACATGTATTGGAGTTAAGTTCATCTGGTCAAAAGAATGTGATGATTGTTTTCAGGAACTGAAAATAAGATTTCTTAATGATCTAGTTTTGTTCCTACCTTCCAGGAAAGGTGAATTTGTTATCTATAGTGATTATTTGTTAAAAGGACTTGGCTGTGTCCTAAAGAAGAATGATCTGGTAATTTATTATGCTTCACATAAGTTGAAACCTCATTAGTTAAATTACCCTACACATGATTTGGAATTAGCTGCTTTTATTTTTGCATTTAAAATTTGGTGGAATTATTTGTATCGAATAAAGTATGTAATATATAATGACCATAGAAGTTTAAAGTATATATTAACATAGAGATAATTGAACACGAGACATATGATATTGGTGGAATTAATTAAGGATTATTATTGGATGATTCATTATCATCCATGATAAGAAAATAAAGTGGATAATGATTTGAGTCGAGAGAGTAATGCTACATTAAACATGATATGTTTGGAAGGAGATCCATTGGTTAATGATTTGATGAATTTTGGATTGTAAGTTGTTGGAATAGAAAATTATTTTTTTTGTTTTAGGTTTTAGTTAAATCATCTTTATCAGACAGAAATAAGAAAGCATAAAATGAAGGAAGTGAGTTGTAGAAAAAAGATAGAATTGTTTCAGAAGGGTAAGTTACCTGAATTTAACATTGATAAATACTATATTTTGAGGTTTGAGAAGAGTTATGTGTTAATTTTGATTCATAGTAGAAGAAATATTTTTTATTTGAATCCCATATTTCTCTGTTTTCATTTCATCCAGAACACACTAAGATGTACAGAGACCTTCGGGAGTACTACTGGTGCAATGGAATGAAAAGAGATATTGCATACTTTACCCACAGATGTTTGATTTTTCAATAGGTTAAAGTAGAATGATCGTTACCAAAAGGGATACTTCAGCCTTTTCCAGTTCCAGAGTGGAAATGAGAAAATATATCCATATATTTTGTAGTGGGATTACCAAATACTTCTCAAGGTAATAATGTGATCTAGGTTTTTATAGATCGATTGAATAAATAATCTCATTTTATTACTATTGGAGATACTCTATATCTAGATCAAATTTCTCATTTTCATATAAAATAGATAGTCAAATTACATGGATTTACCCTCTATATTTTATTTTATCATGATCCCAGGTTCACTTATAACTTTTTGAAAGGCCTTCAGAAGGTATTGGTTACTGAATTAAATTTCAGTACAAATTTTCATCCTCAATCATATGGGAAGTTATAATAAACAATTCATATGTTAGAGGATATGATATGTGCATGTTCAATGTATTACTAGCGAATTTGGGATCAAAATATTCCTTTGGTTGAGTTTTCTTATAATAAATGTTTTCATTCCAGTATACAGATGTCGCCATTTGAGGAATTACATAAAAAGAGGTGTCAAACTCCAACTTTTTGGGATGAAGTGAGTGAAAGGAAGTTGATGGGACCGAAATTGGTAGAGGAAATGTAAGATATAGTTCAGTTGACCTAGAGACACATGTGGACAACACCGAGAAGAAATAAGAGTTATGTGGATAACTGAAGGAAGGATCTTTCATTAGAGTTAGGTGATCATGTGTTTCTCAATGTTTCTCTATGGAAAAGTGTTATATGTTTTGATAATAAGGGGAAGATGAGTTCGTGATTCAATAAACCCTATGAAATCTTGTATAAATTTGTTTCAGTGGCATACTAAGTGGATATAACTCCGAGTTTATCCCAGGTACACAATGTTTTTCATTTTTCAATGTTAATAAAGAATATACCATATTCATCTCATATTTTTAGTCCAAATGTAGTTTAGTTAGAAGAAATTCTTTCTTATGAGGAATAACCAGTCCATATTCTTGACCATAGAGAGAATGTATTGCGTAATAATGTGAATTTTCAGTTTAAGGTTTTATGAAAAAACCATAAGGTTGAAAATGAAACATGGGAATCTAAAAATTCTATGAGGGAGAAATACCCCCCACTTATTTGATAAGTAAATAAAATTGCGAGGATGTAATTTCCAAAAGGGGGAAGGATGTAACATCCCAAGAATATATATAATAATAATTTTTAATTTTTTTTAATATTTATGAAATAGATAGTAATTTTACCTTAAAGGAGAGCTATGTTCGATAGCATACCCAACACACAACAACTGGTTTCTTTGAAATCTTACGTTACACACAAGACTGAGTTATACCAAAAAATAATACATTATTAATATTATTATTTTAAATGGTAGTTAACGCCTAACCAATTTATTAGAGGGTTTGAAAATAACAAACTATATTATATTTAAACATGTTTTTTTAAATGTTTTTACATTCATCAAAAAAATTTAGAGGCTTCGAATGAGAATAAATCCAATTTTAGGGATAAAATACTCTAATATTTTTAAAAGGTAGTTTTACCACCTTTTGATGAATAACCCTTTTTAAATCTAGTTTTTATCACTTTTATATGTTCTATTTGAACAAATAAACATCTTATTAGTAAGTGGTACATAAAAATTTACTTTGGTTGAAATTTAGGTATTTTTCTGATAAAATTCATATTTTAATGAAAAGTAAAAAATACCGCATTTTAATTCAAAACTGCATTTTCGTCTAATTAATTTGTATTGTTATATTATCATTTAAATTGGTTTTAATGTATATTTAGATTATTTTTTATCATTCAATTTTTTGGTCTTTTGAAGTAATTTCACATTAAAATTGGATATAATCTCATGTCAATCTTTTGATGGTTTTTACTTTTAAAAAACTCATTTTCTCATTTTGACAACGAGGATTAATTTTTAATTAATTTCTACACATTTTGTGTTTAGAATTTGTAAAAATCAATTTCACATTTGGAATTAGAAGGTCCAAATTATATAAATAGGACTGATTTATTTTTAGACATTATGAATAGTAACTTTAGTAATAAATTTTATTACCACGATTAAATGTAAATTGGGTAATTATAGGTAAAAATAATATTATAATAATTTAAAACTACCCTAACACCTGTAATAATTTAATTAGATTTGTGAATCCTGATCATGATAATCCTTGGGATGATTTTAGAACTACTTGGATCCACTTGGATGACTTTAATGCTTTTATAATATTATATTCAATGTATAGTCATTTTGTTACAATTTTGTTTTTATAAAGTAAAGTATTTTAATATGGAGTTATTTAAAGGATCTCTTCAACTATAAATATTAATTTTAAATATAAAAATATTACCTACATCATGATATTTTTTTTATAATTTTTAGGAATTAAATAATTAAATTTATTTATGAAACAGAGATGATGTAATATTTTATTAATTAATGAAAGAATCAAATAACTGATTTTATAAATATTAAAATAAATATCATTTGACATAATTTATCTCATAAAAAATTTTTATGGATATATTATACATGTTTTTTATTATTTTAATGCGTTGGTTCTAACTTATCATGTAGTTATGATATTTTTTAAAATCAAATTAATGAATTGTGTCGGAGTTGACACTATTGGTATTTTAGAATATGAAATAGTTTATTAAATGTTTTAAAATTCATACAAATCTATGATAATTTCAAATAGTAAGGATAATTCCTGATATGTCATAAATTACACCTTTTATTATCGTTTGACATGTTATGGTAATTACATTAACCCAAAAAGTGTAAATAACATGACATAACAATAAAATTAAAAAGGGTAAAATAAGGGTTAAACAAAAATGATAATGATTAAAAAATATTCAAAAAATATTTAATTTTAATTTTATAATTGGTATTCTACCAAAATCATCTTATATTTGAAATAAATTTTTTTTGGACCATTTGGAATCGAAATTGAATTTATACTAATTTAATATTTTAAGATTTTCCAAGGGTGCCCTCCTCTCTCCTATAAAATGGTACCCACTCTTCTACAATACTCACACATCCAAAGCCTTTTGTTTTTCTAATATCTACCCAAAAACCTTAATAAAATCTCTCCCCAAATTCTTGAGACCTTATTTTTGTTAGAGCACCCTCCTTAAAGGTGTTTTTAAAATGTGATCAACTAAAGAAGATGTATCATTTTTTAATTGCTTCTATTTTATTTCTTCTTTGACTTACTTTAAATCTAATTAATCCATGATGAACTAATAAATTCAGTATACTCAATATAATTAGATATTATTATGTAAATATCATCCCCTAAATCAATCTGTAATGTCATCAAATTGGAACCGAGCATTTCGTTCATGTGTACAGTGGACTATCGCCTCATGAACCGATATAGTTCATTTTTCATTACCGTATATCTAGACTAGTTAAAATTATGGAATAAATGTTTATATATTATATTAATGAAATATTTAAAATTTTAAAATAATAATATTTCAATTATGTTCTTATTTTCTACGAACATAAAAATGATAAAGTCATTTGTCCGTTCATGTGAATTATTACCTCCACGAAGCGATGTGAATAATTTTTATTTACCACATCACTTGTATGATATATATAAGTACATATAAATTATTATTATTATTTTAATTATATTATGATAATTCTGTAAAGATAAAATAATAATTAACTTATTTCCATAATGATCAATGAAAAATGGAAATGTTACTCATGTGTATGTATGACCTACCGTCTCTATGATTATAACGTTGTTCATTTTTCATACAAAAAATGAATGGTTTGATTTAAAAAGTATATTGGATATATAAAAATTATTATTATTCCATGAATTATATTCTGGATATGATGTGATTATAACCAAATGGACTAGTGACATTAAACCATGTTTACATTCGACTCATGTACCGAATATCAACTAAACGTCTGACATGAACATAAAGAATTATGTAATTTTTATAACATGGTAATAAGTGATATAAAATAAATAATAAACTTGAAAAATGTTCTCAATAAATTAGAAATTAACCCAATTTTATAATTAAGGAATAATAAGTAACATACACGAGGAATCAAACTTAAGGTAAGGGACTTTGTCTTAATCTCATTTCCATGAGGAATATTTTGGTAATGTACACCTCATTTTATATGATGTATAATCAACCCCTTGAATTTTAATTTTATTAAATTATTTTAAAAATAAAATATTTTTTATATGAATCATTTCACTATACAAAAAAGTAATGTTTTTAATGTAAGCGGTGACAACGACTTCTCTACCACTGTAACCATTATTTGATATTTGGATTCCTCTATAAGCCTTAATATTTTTGAAAGGAAAAATAAATCCCTTATTTCATTTTTTGGTATTTTGGTATTGAAAATGGTTTTGATAATGGATTAAATACTTCAATATATTGAAATTATTTCTTGTGATTGCAATTATCAATATCTGTAGTTAATTTTTATATGAGGATATGTTGAGGTACTAATGTATAATAGGACATTTGTAAATCTTATCTACAAGGAAACTAAAATATTGGGCCATGGGTGTGCATTTCAATATTTATTAACATGTTAGTATTAGAGTATATCTATAAAGAATTAATTTTAGCACTATATGTGAGACATCATGTTTTGGTTCTATTTCATATGTACATAGAAGTAATTATTTTAGGCCTTTCGTGGATATGCTTACAAATTTCTTGGGACTACCTATATTACACCTTTCCAATATGGGTTCCACATATTATTTTATTGTATATGTTATGAATTTCAAGGATAGGTTTCCAATATGACGAGGCTTTCTATATTATGGATTTTCCTTAATGTCATTTCGAGGTTATATGAATTTGACATGCTTTTTGAGATCATTCAAAGTTGGTAGGATCAAGTATTATCATGTCTTAGTTATCATGGGATGACCAAAGTCAATTTTTTTTGTGTTGTTCATTCAAATTTTAGATATATATACACTACATATTTACATTCATATAAGGATCTACATTAGTGTTTCCTAAATGCATTATGCACATACACATTGTATGAGAATGCTATTGTGTATAAAATCCTTATATCTAGCTCTTAGGTGTCTGGTTGTATGCTTGATCATGATATAATATCTAGATAAAATTTATGAGATAGTGTAAAGACTCGGATATTCCATGTAATTTTTTTAATTATATGGAATTATTTCGAGTCTGAAAAAATTAATGACGTGTGATTCTAAGGCCCGATGTGCCCAGAATTAATTTTTGAACTTTTTTATGGTACATTTAGTAAACGCACGAGCGGAGTTTTCTAACTTCTGAACCATTTCTTGGATTAATAATCCAAGGGCACCGTTGAATTCGTAGCTATGAGATTCGCTTAAGGGAGACTTTACTTTGACCGTAGTGGGTATGGAGAAAAAGTTATGTTTTGCAACTTTTTAAAAGAAATAAAATAAAATAACTTTATTATTTTATTTTCTTTCATATCCTCCAAAAGAAAAGTGGAGTGTGGGACTGATGATGTTTTAATCCATTAATTGGCTTGAACATTCATTCCTATGTAACAGTATTGTCAGAGAATTGGGAATGTTTTTAATTAATGGGCCTCCATTAATTCCCAATGTCGTTACTTACCCTCCCCCTCTCCTATTTACATGGAGCTTGGAGAGGGGTATCAGCATAGTTTCACCAAGTAGTGAAGTGCTGGTAAAGTGCCGAGATGCCAAACCCTTAGAGATAAAGCTCGTTCCAGCAGGAGGTGATTGGAGACACCAAAGCTCGAACCCAAGGACGACATATGAGCGGCGTCGTTGGAAGCATGTTGTGGGAACGAAAAACATCGACCCATCTTCAAGCGTGGACATCCTCTAATGGTTTTACTAGGTAGGGGTTTTTATTCTCATTTATTTCATGTGAATTTATGAAACCCTTTATCACCCCTCAGTTTACGAGCTAATGCGGAGGGCACATGCCTATTGAACCCCAACCAGACCCTCCGCTACTTTGCTACGCCCTTGTGTTCCCCATGGAATACCGCCAGTGCGACGACACCAACTGGCTACGAAGAAGGCATGTTCCAGAGCATGCCACAAGAGGAGGCAATGGCACAAAGTTACGGCGGTCATCAGAATGGCCGACACCGATAGGCCATAGAGGATGTGCGGTGCGCAGTCGCGTGCCACTGGTGAGAAGGGAGCCGTGACTCGTCAGCTGCGGTGATCAGAGGAGGCGGGCGACACTTTGGACGACCGCAAAAGGAGAGGATGCACGACCAAGGCACCGTCAGTGAGCGGGGAGGTAGCGTGACCAGCGCGCCGTCGGCAAGCGGGAAGGCGGCGCGACCAGCGTTCCGCCAGCGAGAATAAACCACGGCCGAAGCCGTAGCGGGGGCAGAACCTGCCCCTCTACCGGGTTCCACGGCGACCGAGTGACACCCTCATGGCCCCACCGCTTTACAAACCAAACGACTTGCAGGCCGTTAGGGAGTTTGGAAGAACATGGGCCACACCCCCCTTGCCAGCTTGGGCAGACAACGACCGAGCTTCCCCTTGCGAGCCCCACCCTACGTGGTTGGGCTACACTCTACGTGGTCGTGCCACCCATTGCGGGGCGCGCCCTACACTGCCGGTCTGCCCCGCATTGTAGGACACACCATATTTAGGCCATGCTTCCCCTTTTGGGGCGGGCTGCCCCCTTGCGGTCCAGGCTAAGTCGGTCTGACCGGGTCGGATCGGACCCGGGCCTAGAAACATATAAAGGGATATATCATCATAACTGGATGTCCGTTTGATGAACCGTTTATGGTGTTGGGATCCTTGGATCAAGATGGTCCCTTTCGTATACTCCTCTTGAGTTTTGGAGACAGTTGGAGTATGGCCGGGTTGGATTGAACCCAAATCCAACCGGGACCCCGGAACTAAAATGCTTATAACTCACAGACCGAGCATCCGATTAATGCATCGTCTCTTGAATTGAAACCATTATGACATGGAGATCCTTTGGGTTACTCCTTTGTAGATCTTAGTGGTCATTGAGGTATGAAATATATCATGAGGGTAGATTCTATGGAACTCGAGCGCACCGGGTGCGAGGAGTCCAGTGGCTGGCAGTGAGGTGGAGGTTGGAGAGAGATCATACAGAGGTTCGTACCAATAGATCACGTGTGGGTCAGCACCAATCCTGTGTGGGTCAGATCCTATGTGGGTCAGCGCTTAGGGATCCTGTGTGGGTCAGTGCATACTGATCCTGTGTGGGTCAGATCTTGTGTGGGTCATTACAGGGGTTAGTCTGTGTGGGTCAGATCCTATGTGGGTCATTGCAGGGGTTAGTTACCTATCGATCATGTGGGGGTCAGATCATATGTGGCTCATTGAGGGGGTAAGGTACCTATTTATCCTGTGTGGTTCAGACTCTGTATGGTCAGTAGTAGTGTCTCTTGATAGAATAAGATGATCAAGCTTCACGACTAATCATTTGTACTTCAATACTTCACTGAAAACCGGGTTTGAGATGAGACACTTTTTGAGCTGTGTCTATTGCTTTGTGCTTTGTGATTGAGATCATGCATTGTGGTTTTCCTTTGTATAATTCTAAGAGACCTTCGGGGGTCTTGGGGTCCCTTCTGGGTATTGTTATACTCACCCCTGCACGGGATTTGCTCGCACCTTGTTGTGTCTTGTGCAGATGATGAGCAGTTGGGCTGAGGTTTGAGTGAGCTAGGACTAGGTGGTACACAGAGGAGACAGGTGGACATGGAGTGTTGAGGAGGAGATATATACCAACCCTTCAGGTAGGATCCTCAGAGGATGACCCCAGAGCTGTTTTCTATTTTTAGTTGTATTGTACATTTCAGTTGTACTTGTACTTTTATAGTTGGGATTGTATTTCAGTCCCTTTACTTTCAGCATTCTTTTTACCACATCAGTTTACTTAGTGGTTTCTTCTTGTCGTGTTATTGGACTGTGTTTCTGTAAAGGTTAAAAAGGAAATGACTTCCCATTTTAGAGATATGCCTTTCTAGTGCTAGTCACCAACCCTTGGCCTATGGAAGGAGGGCTTGGGGTAGTCACGGCACGTCCCCCAAGGGATGGGTCATGACAGAGTGGTATCAGAGGAGTCAGTTCTACTGAAAAACTATAAATATGATCTTTTCTATGTGGCAATAGTGTTAAGTGTTACGAGTGTGTTTTTCAGTTTGGGTAATCTAGTGTTGGTGTGGCAACCGACATATCCATATACCAGGTCCCGAAATTCTGTTTCCGACTCAGTGCATAGAAACACTAATTGTGTGTGTTTTTAAAGAGCTTTTCTTGTGATCTTTTTCAGTCAGCTCACCAGGTATAACTTATTGACCGCGGTACACCTGTTTTCTTTCAGGATTCCGCCACGTAGACATCCATCCAGGATTCCCGAGAGTGTATGCGATGACGGCCCACCATGCAATGAGGCCTCAGTGCAGGTCCCTCTTATGGCATTAGCACCTTCGGGTGGTGTACCAGCAGCACCACTACCTGTTGGGTAGCCGTTACCACCAGTACCACCAGCAGAGGGTGAATGACGACTGAGCATGTTGAACGTGTTTTAAAGGTAGAAGGCTCCGAGGTTCCGAGGTGAGACAAACACGCAGGTGGCAGAGGACTGGATGGAGGCTATAGTCAGAGTTTTCCGCTTGGTTGGGACACCAGCTGGCCTTATAGTGATCCTAACAGCCAATATCTTCCAGGAAGAAACATGGAGATGGTGGAGCTTGATGCTCCAAATACACGACGAGGTGACCCTCATATGGGAAGACTTTGAGGGCCTTTTCAGGGCATAGTTCATCCCGGAGACCTTATAATCTGTTCATATACAGGAGCTGCTGCACTTACTGTAGGGAAGAACAACTATTGCCCAATACTCAGAAAGGTTCATTGATCTCTCCCACTACTCCTCTGAAATGGTACATGACCCTTTCTTTAGGGCCTGAACCTTGAGCAGGATCTCTGATGGGAGATCATAGAATCGATGATATCACTCAGCATTCCAACACAGACCAGGGTACTAGCATGATAACATTTGGTAGAGATATTTCTAGCTGATAAGAAACTAACAACGAGACCCACCACCGAGCGACACGTTGCGGAGTTATATGTAGCTGGTAGTAGGCAGATGACACAAGGTCCAAGTGGACCAGACCTTATGACGGATGACCCTGGGACACAGGGTCAGAGGTATGGGGATCACAAGGTAGAGGAGGTCAAGAGAGGGACATGCAGTGCTATACGTGCGAAAGGAAGGGTCACATGGTTCGTGATTTCCCGACCCACCGTACGGACAACTAGAAGACGGTAGAAGGACCGCCAAGATAGAGGCAGAGATTTGGTCTAGGAGGTCTAGAGGTGGCAGGAGGATGTGGTAGTGGAGTTGTCTGTGTAGCAGGCAGTGGGCGGCGATACGAGGTTCTACCTCCACCACCACCATGTGGTCCACCCCGATCAAAGGGAGCAGGTGGACAGAGACGAGCTCAGCTCTAGGCAGCTAAGGACAACAACCATGATGCTCTAAAGATGATTAGAGGTACAATATGTTTCTACTACACCTTAGATACAATACTTATAGAAACAGGTTCCAGTCACTCTTTTATTTCCATGACCCTCTTTCGGAGCTCAGAGATTCCAGTGGAGCCGTTGGCATGATCCTTACAGCTAGAGACTCCTACGGGAGAAGATTCGACGATTACACACTTGTTCCGGTAGTTTGATCTTACTCTAGGAGGCGAGATCTTTGGATGAGATCTCCTAGTAGCGGCATCGAGGCTTTACGATGTCATCTTGGGTATGGACTGGTTATTCCCAGTCCATGATAAGATAGACTATATTAGGAAAAAAGTGCGGTGTGTCTGTATAGATGGGACCAGGTTTTCCATCACCAGTGAGAAGGGAACCTCTGCTGCACAGGATGGAATTTCCCAGAGGAGGGTGAAACCGATCACACATCAATTAGATAGCCTTACCCTCAGAGCAGTATATGTGGAGAGTCCAAACTATCCTATAGTGGTGGACCAATATGTTGATGTCTTTCCTGATGATGTTCCAGGACTACCTCCATGCAGAGAGGTAGACTTTTATGTCGACCTGTACCCAAGAACGACATATATATCTACACCAGCATATCGGATGGATACCACAGAGCTTCCTGAGTTACGAGAACAGTTGGAGGACTTGCAGAGAAATGGGTTCATAAGATCCTATATTTCTCTGTGGGAAGCCTTGATTTTGTTCGCCAAGAGGGAAGATGGGAGTTTGAGACTCTGTGTGAGCTATCAGTGCCTAAACCAGGTGAAATTTAAGAACCATAATCCACTTCTGAGGATTGATGATCTTTTCGATCAACTGAAGGGAGATTGTTGGTTTTCAAAGATAGACCTCATATCAGGCTATCATCAGCTTAGGGTACGTGATGAATATGTACAGAAGACAACCTTCAGATGTTGGTATGGACACTATGATTTCTTGGTTATTCCATTCAGCGTAACCAATTCCCCAGAAGTATTCATGGGACTCATGAACATGATCATTCTTACATAGCTAGATCGCTTTGTGGTGGTGTTCATCAAGGACATCTTAGTGTACTATGTGACAGAAGAGGAGCATGCCTATTGTAATGTCTTGGTTCCAGAAGCCACCTAGATGTGCCCCGTACTCGGTTGGTCACATGGCCCTAAGCGCATTTCCCCGAACACCAGAGACTACCAACTAGAAGCGAGGGGCTTGGGTGTGATAGTGAGGAAACAATGACCTCATCGGTAGAGTAACACAACAGATGTAAAACATATAGCAATAGCAGAAGCAGTAAGACAAGAAAAAAGTATACAACAGAAGTAATAAATAACTAGAGAACATATATAAAATGATGCATGATACATATGTCTAGTAAAATAGTCAAACAAGTCACAATGCTGAATATAATACTAATCCAAAGAAAAAAATAAAAACAAGTAAACAACTCCTCATCACCGCAAGCCATAACTTGGTCCCATACTCTCCATCTCCACAGAAATCAAGTACATGAAGTAGAAGGGATCTTTCCATTATCTATACCTACAGCAATATAATCTATTTAGGCCCAGAAGAATGACCCAAATAGGGTGTGAGACTAAATCCCAGTAGGAAACCACCCAAATATCTGTGCCTAACAATCAGTGAATATATATGGCAAGAAATAAATAATAAGGAAGCAATAATCAAGGAATTACTCAAAGTAAACATCCTACAGTTTAAGAATTCAATTCCGCATGTCAAGAAAACAGCTAATCAAAGAAAGTAACCCTCTGGGAAGTACCCAATACCTATCCTGTATAATTTAGTCATAAGTATATAATAGAGACTCTCTGAGGAAGCACCCTTAGTCAATTCCCCTTATAGTCAAAAGTTATTAAAGACTGTCTGAGGAAGCTCACATGGTCAATTCCCCTTATAGTCTAACGTAATTAAATACTCTCTGAGGAAGCTCACATGGTCAATTCCCCTTATAGTCTACTACACCAGGTTCTCAAAGCCTTATGTAATTCAAACAAGCATAGCATTGAAATACGTCCAAAGTAAACCTTAAGAACTACTTGGATAATTAGTCTATAACATAACAACATCTCAAAAAAGATAATCACTCCATGCTACATTACTAGGCAGGGAAACCAAACAGCAGCCTAACAGGAAAAGCTTTACCCAAACAGTCATAAACAAACATGCATGGGCATACACTTCAAAATCATACCAATTAACCCTATTCATCTCCAATTAACCTATACTCAAGCATACAGAAATATCAGGCAATTAACAAGGGTAAAACCGTAAACACGCAATACCCCATTCAAGGGTATTGGGAAAATTTGCAAATATCACTCCAAGACTTTCAACAGAATGGAACAGACCACCTACCTCGGAATTTTGAGATTGATATACATGAATCTCCGGCCTTGAATTTCCTTATAATGCCATAGATTTACAAAAATGCACAAAATTCTCAACCGAGGAAAACTCATGAGAGAGGAGAAATTAAGGGATGGTATTCTGGGAGAAGATAGAAGTCACCAATGTGATTCCAACGCAACCAATGGTGTTTAAATCAGAGGAAGGATGCACAGTTGTGGGCTCAATGGAGATTTTCATCATATAGACGCTCTTGGACAAACCAGACCTAGAAGAAGGTGTTTTTGTCCTCCAGACCTGACCTCGGTACATTTAATGAAAAAAAATGTACACGACGTGTAATTTTTAAGTACAACACATGTACTTACCCTTACCAGACCCCACTTTAGGGGGCCTCTAGGTCACCCCACATGACCGTGTGCACGGCCGCTACATGGCCAGCACACGGCTACCCGTGGTAACTAATTACACGGCGTGGACTCATAAACTACACGGCATGTTCTCATAAAGTATACATTGTGTAGCTAAGAATTTTCTTGAAACTCCTATTTTTCCTAAAAAACACAAGAAAATGTAAAACATACCTGAAAAGAATATTCGGGTTCTTAAAAAATTCCCCCCCTAAATAAATTCATCCCTGAATTTCCCTAGTAAGGCGTAGAAGAAGAAACTCTGAACAGCTCCAGCCACTGTATTTGTACATTGGCCACCCTCTCCCAAGTCTCATAATGTACTCGCCCACACTGCCATAACACCCATACCGGAGGAACAGACCGAACATTGAGAACCATCACACTTCGATCAACAATCTGGATAGGATTCTCCTCGAACGAGGCATCCACCTCTAACTCAACCTTCATAGGATGAAAAACATGAGACAGTTCTGAGAAGTAACGTTGAATCTGAGAAACATGGAAAACGTCTTGTATAGCCTGGTAGCTCTGAGGTAACTGCAACCTATAGGCAACCGACCCTACTCTTTCCAACACCCCAAACAACCCGATGTACCTCGGTGAAACCTTACTCTGTCTCCTAATCCCCATGTTTCCTAACCTCAATGTGACATGAATGAAAACCTGATCTACGACCTCAAACTCCAAAGGTCATCTCTGTCGATCAGCATAACAATTCTGTTGAGACTGTGCAGTAGCCATAATCTTCCGAATCAACTCAATCTGCTCGGTGGTCTCCTGGACAAGATCTGGCCCCAACATAACTGCTTCTCCTGCCTCCAGCCAACATAAGGGTGATCGACATGGACTACCATTGAAAGCCTCATAAGGTTCCATCTGAATAGTTTCTGGAAAACTATTATTGTAGGAAAACTTCATAAGAGGTAGGTGCTTCTCCCATGAACTTACAAAATCTTGGATGCATGCTCGAAGCATGTCCTCAAGTACCTGAATCGTATGCTTGGACTGGCCATCTGTCCGGGGATGGTATTCTGTACTCAAAAGTACCTATATACCCAAAGCCTTCTGAAGCCCCTCCCATACCCGAGAAGTAAAATGTGCACCCCTATCTGAAACAATGGAGTGCATAACTCCATGCAGAAGTACAATCTCCCGAATGTATAACCTTTCCAGCTCATCAACACTGAAGGTCTCCTTGATCGGAAAGAAGTGAGAAACCTTCGTGAGTTTATCAATGACAACCCAAACTGCATCATTCCCTCGAGGGGACCTCAGTAACCCTGTCACGAAGTCCATTGTTACATTGTTCCACTTCCACTCGGGAATGGGTAGCTACTGAAAAATCCCTACTAGTCGCTGATGCTCCGCCTTTACCTTCTGACAGGTGGAACACTTCATGATGAAACCAACAACATCTCTCTTCATACCTAGCCACCAATACTGATGGTGTAGATCACGATACATCTTGGTGACACCAGGATGAACTGCCCAAATTGGGAAATGAAATTCCCATGTCATCTTCTTGTGTATGTCTGCTGACACCCATACGCGCCCATGAAAATGAAATATCTCATCCTCGCCTACAGTCTATCCAGAAATAGGGTCCTCTCCTGAAACACTCTGCTACAATACTAGGCCTTCTGAATCTGATAGTTTCCTCATTCGCACTCGATCTAGAAGAGTAGAGGTAACAGCTACATAAGAAAGAAACGTCTTCCCCTGTCTATCATGAACCTCCAAATGCATCTTATAGAACATAGCCATAATCTACCACTCACTACTGGCCTCCTGAGATGCTTGAATCTGATTCCTTCAGCTCAGCACATCAGCCACTGCATTGCTTTTCCCAGGTGTATAGGCAAGTTCAATGGAAAAGGACTTAAGATACTCAACCCACCATCGCTATCTCAAATTTAGGTCACGCTGAGTAAAGATATACTTGAGACTTTTTTGGTTTTTCAAAACCACAAAATGATCTCCCATAAGATAATGTCTCCAATAGTGTAAGGTATGAACAACTGCTACCAAATCGAGGTCGTGCATTGGGCAGTTCCACTCATGTGGCCTCAACTGCCGAGACCCGTACACAACGACTCTTTCTCCCTGCATAAGCACAACTCTCAGCCTGATACCTAATACATTATAGTAAATGGTATAAATCTTTCCTAGCTCTAGCAACACTCATATTGGTGCTGAAGGAAACCTCCCTTTTAGCTCCTGAAAGGCTGACTCACAAGAATCTAAACACAATAACTTTTCACCCTTCCTTGTCATGCCCGTTAGAGGTGATGTTAAGCGTGAAAAGTCCTGTATGAAACATTTGTAGTATCCGGACATCCGTATAAAACTTCTTACCTCAAAGAAGTTCTTCGGCTTCTCCCAAGAAACTACTACTCTCACTTTCTCTAGGTCTACTGATACTCCTATCTCTGAGATAACATAACCCAAGAAGTGAATCTGCTCCATCCAAAAGTGGAATTTTGAGATCTAGCATATAAGTGATGCTACCTCAGTGTACTCAGAATGATCTCAATATGTGTGGCATAGTGCTGTAGATTGTGAGAGTACTTCAGGATATCATCCATAATGACTACCACGAAATAATCCAGGTATGGTTGGAACACTCGGTTCATCATTGCCATGAAAACTGTAGGCGCGTTCGTGAGAGCGAACGGCATAACCACATAATCGTATAGAGCATACCTACTCCGAAGGACTGTACGAGGTATATTAGATGGTCTAATGCACAACTAATGGTAACCAGATCTCAATTCAATCTTCGAGAACACCTAGTCTCCTTGAAGCTGATCAAAGATATCATCGATCCATGGCAAGGGATATCGGTTCTTGACAGTAAACTGGTTCAACTTCCGATAATCCACAAAAAGTTTGAGGGTTCCGTCTGCCTTCTTTGCAAACAGAACAGGTGAACCCCAAGGAGAATTACTGGTTCCGATAAAACCCTTTGCCTGTAACTCCTCCAACTGCTTCTTGATCTCTTGTAACTCATGTGTAGCCATCCTTTAAGGAGGAATGGAAACCAGTGATTCTCCTAGAATAAGCTCAATAGAAAAGTCCACCTCTCTCTCTAGAGGTAAACCTGAAAATTCCTCAAGAAAGACATCCCTGGAATGATCCACCATTGGAGGAAAGTCCATCTATGAAGTCCCCTGGTCATCCAGATATAGACTAACAATTTGGGCTATAACTCCTCCTAACCCATGATTCTTAGGTCCCGCTCTTCTCACCTGGACATCCCATTCACCCTTATGAAGAAACGGTCTACCCTATGGTGATATGAAACTTACCCTACGATGATAGGAATCAACCAAAACATGAAAGGGAACTAGCCAGTCCATACTGAGAATGACATCATAGCCTGTCATCTCTAGGACATAGAGGTCCCATAAGAAGTGACACCCACCAACCTCAGGAGGGAACTCATTGCACTGACGTACACTTTCCTTCCTAGTCCCCAATGGATTTTCTAGAGTCAAGATATTAGTAGAAGAAAAGATACAGAGGCTAAGGATCTGCACAATAGTAACAGATATAAATCTATGCCAAGACCCTGTAAGAAAAAGAGTAGAAGATAGAACTGAGGAAACTAGGATCATACCTCAAACTGTAGAGGGTCCGGGATCCTGCTCCTGCTGGGTCTGCACCACTACAAAGGCCTGGCCTGAACCGTGGCCCTGTGACTCTACCTAACCCCTCTAAGCTGATCCACCCTAATGTCATTGTAAGTATTTTGACTGAATAACATGGTCGCGGCCTCCACCTCGGCATGAATGGCTACAAGAACTATAGTTCCATGATTGAGGTGTAACTGGGGGTGCTGCTCCTGTATGTGGAGTCATAGAAGAACCACTGTCTCCAGCTGCTGGTGAGGAGATCTGACAAAAGCATTGAATTTGCCTCATCTTGCCACAAGATCAGCACACCACTGAGTCTCTTGGGAAATGTGGCCTCGTATGACCTCTCCTCCCACCCTGGTAGCACACCACCAAGATACTAGAAGATGCATCCCGCCTTCTCGGATCTCCTTATGCAGTCTCCCTACGGCGCTTCCTGCTATCGGCCAACAAGGAACTAACCCTGGATGTTGAACCGACCTAGCTCACAGATCCAAAATCCCTCAGATTACACTCTGTGATCAGTTCTTGGTTGACTATAGAAGATACGAATGTCAACCTGATGATATTTACCTGTGAGAGGATGTCCTGCCTGAGACCATCCTCAAACTTCCTTACCAGGAATAACTCATCATCTCCTAGAATGGGCGTGAAGCGCTGTAGCTATGTGAAACTAGAGGAATACTCCATGACAGAAAGAGTACCCTACTCCAAACTCATAAAATCTTGGGCACGATCGGCCCTCAAGGTCTCCGGATAGAAGTAATCATAGAAGTTGTGTTAAAACTCATCCCAAGACATATTCTGCTCATGTCCCGCCTGTGAGATCACATCCCACCAAATCTTGATGGAGTCTCGAATAATGTAGATAAAAAGCTTGAACCTCTTCTCTGGAGGCGTCTCTAGATTCTCAAAGATCGTCAACATGGCTTTTATCCATGACTCTGTAGCCTGAGGTCCTCTATCCCCTGAGAAAGTGGGAGGATGCTGCTGCTGAAAGACACACATCAATAATTCCATTGATAGGGCAGGAGGAGGTGCTCCCTGGAAGGTTTGCATCATTCTCATAAATCCCTCCCTGAACTGTGCATCAGCACCTGTGTCATGTATAACTACTGGTGCCAAGACTGTCACAACCGGAGGATCTACAGGAAGTCCCTGATCAGCCATATCTGGTGTCTGATCACTACCTTGTAACTATAAGAAAATCGGAGGATGTCTTGGTGTCATGACTCTACAAGGTCAAGCACACACCTTAGATAAAGATTAATAGGGAATGAAAACATATAAGTAAAATAAGGGATCAAGAGAAAGAAACATTCAAGTTTTACAAAACATGGCTACACAGTGTGTACAAGGACTATAGAGTGTGTTCCATTAAGACTTTCACTTTGGAATGTACTACCATCACAACTGGTCGTGTAGCACCCCAAACACAAAGCATGTTATCCTAACACATGATGTGTACTAGACTTCTCTTCCCCTACCCGAGTTATTATTCACGGCCAAGCCACACGATTATCCTAGAACAAAACTACACAACAAGTTCTTACTAGACACGACGTGTAATACATGAGTTTCACTGACCCGTGTTGTTAGTGACATGACCGACTACATGGATGACTCTACACGGCGTGTTCCAGGTGAACATGACATGTACTTGAAGGATTTCTCCGACCTGTGTTGTTCGTTACATGGTTGGGTACTCGGTTTTAAACCACGTGGCATGTTAGATACTACACAACATGTACACAAAAAGGTTCTACCGACCCGTGTCATTAGTCACACAGCTGGTTACACGGTCCTTCAACACAACGTGTCCTACCAAGGGTTTCCCAACCCCATGTGTCTTCTCACACAGTCTGAGGCATAGTTAGAGACTACACGGCATGTACACAAATACACAATGTGTACTTAAGAAAAACAGTTTCTTCCTAAATAGAAGAACACACAGCATGTATTCGTCATTACACGCAATGTATTCTGGGTTTTTATGGATAGTAAGCCTCATAAACTACTCCGGAAGCCCAAAAAACACTGAAAATGAACATTAATGTGCTAAATTTTGATCCGCGAGGGCCCATACTCCCCACGAATAAAATCATGGTATCTGATACATGTTATAAACAGGGAAAACAAGTCAATGATCCACCAAATTCCAATCCATGAGGGCCCATAACACCTCATGAACCAAAGTTTCACGTTCATTCAAATAAAACCTTTCACAATCCAATACCCTATCACATAACAGACATTATATCAAGGCACCTTTCACAACAACATAAATATCTAGAACAACACCTAACACAATAACATACAATTGCAAGTGCACCCTAAATGTCATGGCAAGAATGCATGACATGTGGTTTCAAGCAAGTGGCTATATAATGCATGAAATGGCATACCATTATCTCATCAAGTTTTGATAGAAATAGAACCTCAATAATATCAACGGTAAGAGCACAAAGAATGTGAATCACCCAACGGTGAAATTAAATCAACTGTAAAATTGAAAAACTAGAAAAAAATTCAATAAATTAAGTAAATTAGCTTTTCCTTGTACACGGGTTAGCTACTCCTAGGAACAACTTATTACTTATTACCTATTCCATCATATCCCTGGCTATATGCTCCAAAAGGTAAGTCAAGAAGAAAATAATCCATCTGATAGCACTTTGTAACGTCCCGGTTCTAGAAGCCACCCAGAGGCGCCCCACACCCGGTTGGTCACATGGCCTCAAGCACATTTCCCTGAACGCTAGAGGCTGCTGACTAGTAGTGAGGGCCTGGGGTGTGATAGTGGGGAAACTATGCCCTCATTGGAAGAGTGACACAATGAAAGAAAAACATATACCAATAGAGGAATCAGTAAGACAAGCAATACGTATACAAAATAAGTAATAAATAAATGGAGCACATATATAAAATGATGCATGATACATATGTCTAGTAGAATAGCCAAAAAAGTCACAAATCTGAATATAGTACTAATCCAAAGTACAAAAGAAAAACAAGTAAACAACTCTTCAGCATTATAGCATCCCGTCTTTTTATAACATAACTTTTCATTCCATTACACGAAACTGAGGATCTTTAAGGTTTAGTGTCTTGGAAACAAGGAACATAAAACATGAAACAAAAAAAAACATTCTTCTTAAACACTTGAAAGGCTTCTCCTCATGTTCACCCTAGGATCATTACTGCATCCCATAACCTGGGGACATACATCAAAAGAAAGGGTGAGTAGAAGGCCCAGTAAGGGAAACAAGAGGAACATTTTACATGTGAACATGAGATACTTCAATAAGGACATGAAAAGAACTTTAAGGCATGAGAAAGAAATCATGAGGCATTTCATAATAAAAATAACATTTTTCATAACTTGAAGATGTGGCTACATCATTTAACATAGACAATCATGAACATATCACCAAGGTCCATCCCCAAGGTGTCATTTGAAAATTACCAAGGTTATTCACCAAGGTATCGTGAAAATTGTAATCTCTAGTGGTTACATCATTACCCAATGCATTGGAGCGCTATCAGGGCACACCCTTAAATTTGCCTTTATTATCATGTGATCCACATATTTCATCATCAAACATTTCATAAATAACCCATATAGCATAAAATAAATGGGTTTCATTTCATAATCATAACGTTTTAAAAACTGCTTTAAAGACATGATCTTTACGTCACTTTAAACCCACGGAAAGGGAATGCGGGTCTCATGTATGTAAATCCCAGAATTTAAAATGGAACATTTTGATATATATGTGAATACCCTTGTAGAAATAAGAGCTTTGAGTATTCACTTTATAACATAAAATAATTTTTGAGGAAAGAGAGAGGCATTTTGAGGGGAAAATTCTGCAGCATAACGGCTAAGTTTCGGGGTTTTAGAAAACGTTGAAATGAGAGGGGACATGGGTCACCCACTCATAAATGATCCATAAAACAGTATGGTGAAATAATAAGAAGGACATATGGACATGGTAACGAAATTTTAGGGACATACCATTTGAAATGAAAAACATGGAAGGAAAAAGATTAGATTTCTCTTATGAAAATTCGGCAGCCTTACGGCGTCACTTAACTTCAAAAGAAAATGATTTGACAAGATCAAAAAGGGTCCCTCATCATATGATCATAAGAGATCAGTATGATTGATATAGAGATCATACCCCAACATAATAAAAAGGAACTTGAAAGACTTGACATGAAAATCGAACTTGAAAAATGAGAAGGGTGAAAGAATCCCTTAAAAATTCGGCAGCCTAACGACGTCACTTAAACTTTCATAAAACGAAATGATGAGAGTAAGAGGGGATCTCTCATCATATAAAAATGAAAGGGCAGCAAGAGGAATATAAAAGAACATCCTCTCACATAAAAACATGGAGCATAATAGGAATGACATAAAAGGGATTACATGAAAAGAAAGAGAGGGGTCGGATCCCTTACCTTAAAATGTGACTCTTGAAACTCAAAGGATTGGACCTTGAGGGCTTGGGGGAACCTTGGGAGGACTCCGTGGAAGGTAAGAAGACCAGAACTTCGTTGGGGGAGAGTTGGGAGTGAAAACTAAGGGAGGAAAGGGTGGGTATTTATAGGGAAAGTGAGGGGACAAGGCATTAATGGCCAAGGGACACCTCACATGTGCTTTTCTCAAACCCATGTGCTCTCCCTTGTCATTTATCATGGAGTTAGGCCACATGGGGCCCCCAAAACAATAATTCATCACCCTTGGACGGCCAACCCTCAAAAGATCTCATGACATCATCATGACACCGTTATGATGTCATTAAACATACCGAAACCCTAAAACTGTATTTTTACTATTCACTGAAAATTCAACTTTCTCAGAAAAATCCCAAAATTTCACATTAACCAAATATCAATGCTCTGATTTCAAAAATGAAATCCATTTTATAAAAATAATTTTCTAAATATTTTTAATTTAATTTTTAAATAAAAACACTATTCATCGAAAATTCATTTTTTTCAGAAAAATCCCCAAAAATTACCATAACATAATATCAATGCTCTGAGTTCAAAAATAGAGTCATTTTTATAAAAATAATTTTCTAATTATTTTTAATTAAATTTTTAATTAAAAAAACACTATTCATCCGAAAAAACTAATACTTGAATAATAATTTATGAAACCGTTATTTAACTATTTTATTGAATCACATTACTTAATCAAGGTGCCTAGATTATTTTAAAACTTTCTTTAAGTGAGATTACTAATCCATTTGGTCATATTACTAATCCTAATCATAAAATCACTATTCATAATTTACTATTCATCAAAAATCAAGTTGATCTTATTAGACTCTAAATTTCGTACTGAACATAATTGTAGAAGACCATTTTTCGAAAATCATTACACATTTTTAATTATTTAAGGTTTACACAACCATTTTTAAAATATCTTTTTTCTAAAATTCATCAAAAATATGCATACAATATTTATCCGGTCATTTGAAAATTCATAAACATCATCATAAGAAGAAATCCAAATTTTTTATTTAAAAAAAGGATTACACAAGGCAATTACGGTCTCGTTACATAACCCCTTATAATACCAGCATAGGACCTAAGAGTAAGGTGTGCTAGGGTGATAGAATTTTGGGGCGGCTCAGTCAACATTGCCCGAGTAGTAATTTCTATCAGTTTGAACTTCTCGCGAAGGCGATTCCGTTCTAGCTTCACATGATGAAGTTCGGCTTGGATTTGGTCCAGAGCAAAGCCCAATGGTGCTACCTCCTTCCCAATCTCTGTTAGATGGGCTTCGATCGGCCCAAGGCTACTAGGTGAGGCCATCAAATCTTCTTTCTATAATAATTAACCAAGATTACTTAAATTTAGAGACAATAATCAAAACATTTTGTTCACGGTGGTCATATTGACCAATGGTCATATAACACTCAAAAACCAATGGTCTCATTTTATTTATAATCATGTTTATCAAATAAAACATTTTTTTTGAGTAAAAAAAAAATAACACATGAAATTAGGAAACAAGATTTATTCAAAATTTCGGGTCGTTACAATCTTCCCCCCTTAAGAAATTGCGTCCTCGCAATTTTTTTAAATTGGGTTTTGAAATTTCATTGAAAGTCCCACATCGGAAAAAGAGTCAGTAACACCATTACTTTAAAAGAAAGAAAAGGAAGTACAAAGGCCACCCGAGTTAACCCACACTCGGGTTCCATGTAGGAAAAAATGGACATGGAGGAAAAAACAAAGGGTCAGTTCTGAGAGAGAGTGATAGAGAACATGATTAGGAGAAAGTTAACCATGAGAAAATCCCAAACTTATGATGTGTGTAAACGGTCTTTGATTACCTAGTAGGAAACGTAACCCAACAACATTTTTGTTTTACGTTTCTTTTCATAATTTTGAGGATTTCATTTACTACATAGAACAAAAACATAAGAAAATATACCTACCTTCAAGTAGAGTTTCATCCTTTAACAAGTCCCTACCAACACTAATCTTTTCGCCAAATGATGAGAATTAAAAAACACTTGGTCTCATAAAAGCACAAGAATCATCTTCTATAGAATCACATAATCTACAAAAGATTAACTATCTATTTCTTCTATCTTTAAACATTATCCCAAAATTAGAAAGGGTAAGGTAAAACAACTCTTCAAAAAGAATCCCATAGGAATGGAAACTACTTTTAAATCTTCAAAGTTCCATTGTAATACCCAAGGTTCATCATAGACCATTCCATAAATAACAGTTCTTAAAATTCCTCAAAGTAAACCAAACTAAGATTGAAACCCAAATACAAGAAGGACTTGATAACATAGTCTTCCAAAACAACTTCATTGTTCATCTCCAGACAACATCAACCACTCCTAACATCTTATAACAAAAGTAGCTAACCTAAACATATTTTACCCAAGATAGGTTAATCATTCCCAAAAGTAACCTAAATTACTATAAGTCCACCTTAAATTCATTGATTCTTCAAAATATAAGTCAACCTTACACCTTAATGAAAATACCGTAGTAATCTATCATATATGGTCCTTAAAATAGTGAACGTCTTCCAAAATAATAATCATCTTTTAATCCCCTAATCATCTCTATCGTATTAATACAGCAATCGTAGCACTTACTATCACATTGGTTGTTGGGACATGTTCTTCCATTTCCAGCCATTAACTAAGAAAAGAAGCTATAGTTAGGGGCTTAAATAATTAGCCAATAATCATGAAAAGAAACTTAATGCATCTAAGGATAACATGTAGAAGTAAAGTATACCCTAACTTGTGATCCCCTAGGTTCCCATCTAGGTTATCCATGATCATATATTCTTATTTGAATCTTTATTTTATTTTATCTTTGTTCCTTTAATAATGGTTCATATCAAGCTTATGAATTTACCAAAGCATATCCCCCGGGAGTGTCGTAACCAAGAGTGCAGCAAGGCCCGTTGTCGTGTACCAGTTCCCGTTCGAGTCTAGCTCAAAGCAGTGTTTTCGGGTTTTACCCCTATGTACATCTGTGCCAGAGCCACCTCTACCTGCTCGTATCCAGACAGGGATGTATTTGCTTGGCAACCCCTTACTCAATACTCACCAAAATACCAGGAAGATTTCCTATATTAAACTTTTCTATAGGGTTCCTCCTAGAGTTTTCATATCCTAATTTCCACAAATAACTAAACCATCCTTTGATACCAACTATAGCATCCCGTCTTTTTATAACATAACTTTTCATTCCATTACACGAAACTGAGGATCTTTAAGGTTTAGTGTCTTGGAAACAAGGAACATAAAACATGAAACAAAAAAAAACATTCTTCTTAAACACTTGAAAGGCTTCTCCTCATGTTCACCCTAGGATCATTACTGCATCCCATAACCTGGGGACATACATCAAAAGAAAGGGTGAGCAGAAGGCCCAGTAAGGGAAACAAGAGGAACATTTTACATGTGAACATGAGATACTTCAATAAGGACATGAAAAGAACTTTAAGGCATGAGAAAGAAATCATGAGGCATTTCATAATAAAAATAACATTTTTCATAACTTGAAGATGTGGCTACATCATTTAACATAGACAATCATGAACATATCACGAAGGTCCATCCCCAAGGTGTCATTTGAAAATTACCAAGGTTATTCACCAAGGTATCGTGAAAATTGTAATCTCTAGTGGTTACATCATTACCCAATGCATTGGAGCGCTATCAGGGCGCACCCTTAAATTTTCCTTTATTATCATGTGAGCCACATATTTCATCATCAAACATTTCATAAATAACCCATATAGCATAAAATAAATGGGTTTCATTTCATAATCATAACGTTTTAAAAACTGCTTTAAAGACATGATCTTTACGTCACTTTAAACCCACGGAAAGGGAATGCGGGTCTCATGTATGTAAATCCCAGAATTTAAAATGGAACATTTTGATATATATGTGAATACCCTTGTAGAAATAAGAGCTTTGAGTATTCACTTTATAACATAAAATAATTTTTGAGGAAAGAGAGAGGCATTTTGAGGGGAAAATTCTGCAGCATAACGGCTAAGTTTCGGGGTTTTAGAAAACGTTGAAATGAGAGGGGACATGGGTCACCCACTCATAAATGATCCATAAAACAGTATGGTGAAATAATAAGAAGGACATATGGACATGGTAACGAAATTTTAGGGACATACCATTTGAAATGAAAAACATGGAAGGAAAAAGATTAGATTTCTCTTATGAAAATTCGGCAGCCTTACGGCGTCACTTAACTTCAAAAGAAAATGATTTGACAAGATCAAAAAGGGTCCCTCATCATATGATCATAAGAGATCAGTATGATTGATATAGAGATCATACCCCAACATAATAAAAAGGAACTTGAAAGACTTGACATGAAAATCGAACTTGAAAAATGAGAAGGGTGAAAGAATCCCTTAAAAATTCGGCAGCCTAACGGCGTCACTTAAACTTTCATAAAACGAAATGATGAGAGTAAGAGGGGATCTCTCATCATATAAAAATGAAAGGGCAGAAAGAGGAATATAAAAGAACATCCTCTCACATAAAAACATGGAGCATAATAGGAATGACATAAAAGGGATTACATGAAAAGAAAGAGAGGGGTCGGATCCCTTACCTTAAAATGTGACTCTTGAAACTCAAAGGATTGGACCTTGAGGGCTTGGGGGCACCTTGGGAGGACTCCTTGGAAGGTAAGAAGACCAGAACTTCGTTGGGGGAGAGTTGGGAGTGAAAACTAAGGGAGGAAAGGGTGGGTATTTATAGGGAAAGTGAGGGGACAAGGCATTAATGGCCAAGGGACACCTCACATGTGCTTTTCTCAAACCCATGTGCTCTCCCTTGTCATTTATCATGGAGTTAGGCCACATGGGGCCCCCAAAACAATAATTCATCACCTTTGTCCGGCAAACCCTCAAAAGATCTCATGACATCATCATGACACCGTTATGATGTCATTAAACATACCGAAACCCTAAAACTGTATTTTTACTATTCACTGAAAATTCAACTTTCTCAGAAAAATCCCAAAATTTCACATTAACCAAATATCAATGCTCTGATTTCAAAAATGAAATCCATTTTATAAAAATAATTTTCTAAATATTTTTAATTTAATTTTTAAATAAAAACACTATTCATCGAAAATTCATTTTTTTCAGAAAAATCCCCAAAAATTACCATAACATAATATCAATGCTCTGAGTTCAAAAATAGAGTCATTTTTATAAAAATAATTTTCTAATTATTTTTAATTAAATTTTTAATTAAAAAAACACTATTCATCCGAAAAAACTAATACTTGAATAATAATTTATGAAACCGTTATTTAACTATTTTATTGAATCACATTACTTAATCAAGGTGCCTAGATTATTTTAAAACTTTCTTTAAGTGAGATTACTAATCCATTTGGTCATATTACTAATCCTAATCATAAAATCACTATTCATAATTTACTATTCATCAAAAATCAAGTTGATCTTATTAGACTCTAAATTTCGTACTGAACATAATTGTAGAAGACCATTTTTCGAAAATCATTACACATTTTTAATTATTTAAGGTTTACACAACCATTTTTAAAATATCCTTTTTCTAAAATTCATCAAAAATATGCATACAATATTTATCCGGTCATTTGAAAATTCATAAACATCATCATAAGAAGAAATCCAAATTTTTTATTTAAAAAAAGGATTACACAAGGCAATTACGGTCTCGTTACATAACCCCTTATAATACCAGCATAGGACCTAAGAGTAAGGTGTGCTAGGGTGATAGAATTTTGGGGCAGCTCAGTCAACATTGCCCGAGTAGTAATTTCTATCAGTTTGAACTTCTCGCGAAGGCGATTCCGTTCTAGCTTCACATGATGAAGTTCGGCTTGGATTTGGTCCAGAGCAAAGCCCAATGGTGCTACCTCCTTCCCAATCTCTGTTAGATGGGCTTCGATCGGCCCAAGGCTACTAGGTGAGGCCATCAAATCTTCTTTCTATAATAATTAACCAAGATTACTTAAATTTAGAGACAATAATCAAAACATTTTGTTCACGGTGGTCATATTGACCAATGGTCATATAACACTCAAAAACCAATGGTCTCATTTTATTTATAATCATGTTTATCAAATAAAACATTTTTTTTGAGTATAAAAAAAATAACACATGAAATTAGGAAACAAGATTTATTCAAAATTTCGGGTCGTTACAAGCATCGCAAGCCATATCTTGGTCCCATGCTCTCCAACTCCAGACCAGTCAAGTACCTAAAGTATAAGGGCAGTTACCCTTATCTATACCTGTATCAATACAATCTTTTTTGGGCCCAAAATCATGACCCAAAAAGGGTGTGAGACTAAATCCCTGTAGGAAACCACCCAAAGATTTGTTCCTAACAGTCAGTGAATATATATGGTAGGAAAAAAATAAAAAAGAAGTAGTAAGAAAGGAAGTACTCAAAGAAAACATCTGGCAGTTTAAGCATTCAATTCCACATGTCAAGCAAACAACTAATCAATGAAGGCAACCCTCTGGGAATTACACACAACCTATCACCTACGGTTCAGTTAAAAGGATATAACAAAGACTCTCTGAGGAGACACTCTCATTCAATTCTCCTTATAGCCAAAAGTGATTAAAGACTTTCTAAGGAAGCTCACATGGTCAACTCCCGTTAGAGTCTAAAGTAATTAAAGACTCTCTGAGGAAGCTCACATGGTCAACTCCCCTTATTGTCTACTACATCAGGTTCTCATGTCCCTGTGTAAGTCAAACAAGAATAGAAATGCAATACAACCAAAGTAAACCTTAATAACTACTTGGCTAATCAGTCTATAGCATAACAACATCTCAAAAAAGATATTCACTCCATCCTACATTACTTGGCATGGAAAACAAACAGAATCATAACATGCAAAGCTAGACCCAAATGGTCATAAACAAACATGCATGGGCATACACTTCCATATCATAGAAATTAACCCTATTGATCTCCAATTAATCTATACTCAAGAATACAAGAATAAGAGGAAATTTAAAAGGGTAAATCCTTAAACACACAATACCCCGTTCAAGGGTATTGGGGACATTTTCACATATAACTCAAATACTTTCAACAGAAAGGCACAAACCACCTACCTCATCACTATGAGATCGATACACTTGAATCTCAGGCCTTTAAATGCCTCAGAATGCCATATGTATACCAAAACACACAAAAAACTCAACCGAGAAAAACTCATGTGAGAGGAGAAATAAAGGGAT
The DNA here is from genome assembly GCA_963277665.1 of Viscum album. Classification (NCBI taxonomy): domain Eukaryota; kingdom Viridiplantae; phylum Streptophyta; class Magnoliopsida; order Santalales; family Viscaceae; genus Viscum; species Viscum album. Next base: position 923,570,721 of record OY728130.1, read on the forward strand.
GGTGTTCTAGGAAACGAGAGAACTCAACTATGTGATTCCAATGCAACCAACATTGTTCAAATCGGAGGACAAACACACAGTCGGGGGCTCGACGAATATTCATAGCATACAGATGCTCTCGGACGAACTAGACCAAGAAGAAGGTCTTTCTTCCCATCAGATGTGACACTGGTATGTCTAATAAAAAAACAAAGTACACGACATGTACTTTTTAAGTACACGGAGTGTACTTGCCCTTATCGGGCCCCTCTTTAGGCAGTCTCCAGTTCAATGCACACAACTGTGTGTATAACTTCTACATGGCCAGCACACAGCTACCTGCGGTAACTGAGTACATGGTGTGTACTCATAATGTACATAATGTGTACTTAAGAATTTTACAGAAACTCCTCTTTTTACTCAAAAACACAAGAAAAGGTAAAACATACCTGAAAAGAAGATCTGGGTATGACAGTGTCCTCAAGCGCATTTCCCCGAATGCCAGAGGCTGCCGACTAGCAGCAAGGGCCTTGGGTGTGATGGTGGGGAAACTATTCCCTCATTGATAGAGTAAGACAACGCAATTAAAACATATAGAAATAGTAGAACCAGTAAGAGAAGAAATAAGTATACAACATAAGTAAGAAATAATCGGGGCACATATATAAAATGATGCATGATACATATGTCTAGGAAAACATCCAAAAAAGTCACAATGATGAATACAATACTAATCCAAAGTACAAATGAAAAAAAGTAAACAACTCCTCAGCATTGCAAGCCATATCTTGGTCCCATGCTCTCTAGCTCCACAGTAATCAAGTACCTGAAGAAGAAGAGAACTTTCCCTTATATATACTTGTAGCAATATAATCTGTTTGGGCCAGAAAGCATGACCCAAATAGGGTGTGAGACTAAATCCCAGTAGAAAAACACCCAAATATCTGTGCCTAATAGTCAGTGAATATATATGGTAGGTAATAAATAAAAATGAAGCAGTAAACAAGGAAGTACTCAAAGTAAACATCCTGCAGTTTAAGCATTCAATTCCACATGTCAAGAAAACAGCTAATCAAAGCAGGAAACCCTCTAGTATGTACACACAACCTATCCCCTCTAGTTCAGTCATAAGGATATAACAAAGAATCTCTGAGGAAGCACTCCCAGTCAATTCCCCTTAGAGTCAAAAGTGATTAAAGACTCTCTGAGGAAGCTCACACGGTAAATTCCTCTTATAGTCCATAGTAAATAAAGACTCTCTGAGGAATCTCACACGTTCAATTACCCTTATAGTCTACTACACCAGGTTCTCATGGCATTTTTTAAGTCAAATGAGCATAGAAATGCATTACACCCATAGTAAACCTTAAGAACTACTCGGCTAATAAGTCAACAACATAATAACATCTCAGAAAAATAATTACTCCATCCTATATTACCAATCATGGAAAACAAACAGCAGCCTTATAGGAAAATCTAGACCCAAATAGTCATAAACAAACATGAATGGGAATACACTTCCAAATCATAGTAATTAACCCTACTCATATCCAATTAACCTCTACTCAATCATACAAGAATAACAGGAAATTAATAAGGGTAAAATCATAAACACGCAATACCCCGTTCAATGGTATTGGGAAAATTTTCACATATAACTCAAAGACGTTCAACAGAAAGGAACAAACCTCCTACATCGACATTGTGAGATCTATTTACTTGAATCTCAGGCCTTGAATCATCTTAGAATGCCGTAGATCTAAAAAAACGCACAAAACAGTCAACCGAGAAAAACTCACGAGAGAGGAGAAATCAAGGGATGGTGTTCTAGGAGAAGAGAACTCATCGATGTGATTCCAACACAACCAATGGGGTTAAAATCGGAGGACGGAAGCACGGTCGGGGTTCAGTGAAGATTCACGGCATACGAATGATCTTGGACAAACCAGACCTAGAAGAATGTAAAAACTAGGCCCCGCCCACCAATTTCCCCACAGACATGTGGGCCCCACCCTAGGTCCCACCCACGTGCCCGAATGGGTTATCTAACTAATGAATGTCCCCAAAGACCAACACATGTCCTTTATAGTATGTTTTGTCCTCACTCACACACACCTTGAGAAACTTCCCAGGAGGTCACCCATCCTGATTACTACTCCAGACCAAGCATACTTAACTGTGGAGTTCTAATCAGATAGTCTCCCGAAAAGAAAGGTGCACCTTGTTGACATGAGTCATATCATTTAGTCATTTAACCCTTTATCATTTGGGGGTGTTACAATCACCCCCCTTTAGAGCACAACAACCTCATTGTGGGCCCTACATCTCACCCCAGGAAGTGCACCACACCTAAGGCTGAGTACCACCTCTGATACCAAATGTGACAACTGGGTCCCGGTGACAGCACATCCACCCCGCCCTTAACATGGCCGTTAGGTCCTGGACTACCAAGTACCACCAGTTTCCCTGAAGACATGTGGGGCCCACCCCAAGGTCCACCCACGTGTCCGAACAGGTCCTCTGACGAATGATTTTCCCCACAGGCCAACACATGTTCTTTCCAGTGTGCTTTGTCCTCACTCACACACACCCTGAGAAAGTTCCCAGAAAGTCACCCATCCAGATCACTACTCTCGGCCAAGCACACTTAACTGTGGAGTTATAATCAGGTAGGCTCCCGAAAAGGATGGTGCACCTTGTTGACATGAGTCATATAATTTAGTCATTTAACCCTGTATCATTTGGGGGTGTTACAATCACCCCCCTTTAGAGCACAATGTTCTCGTTGTGGGCCCTACATATCAACCCAGGAAGTGCACCACACTTAAGGCTGGGAACCTCCCTCTAATACCAAATGAAACAACTGGGCCCCACCCACCAGTTGCCCCGCAGACACGTGGGCCCCACCCTAGGTCCCACCCATGTGCCCGAATGAGTTATCTAACTAATGACAGTCCCCACAGGCCAACACATGTCCTTTCTAGTGTGTTTTGTCCTCACTCACACACGCCCTGAGAAACTTCCCAGAAGGTCACCCATCCTGATTACTACTCCAGGCCAAGCATTCTTAACTGTATAGTTCTAATCAGATAGGCTTTTGAAAAGAAAGGTGCACCTTGTTGACATGAGTCATATCATTTAGTCATTTAACCCTTTATCATTTGGGGGTGTTACAAAGAAGGTGTTTCTGTCCGTCAAACGTGACCCCGATACATTTAATGAAAAAAAGAAATTACAAGGAGTGTACTTTTTAAGTACACCACGTGTACTTTCCCTTATCGGGCCCCCCTTTAGGTAGCCTCCAGGTCACTTCACACGGTCATGTGCATGACCGCTACTTGGTCAGCCCACAGCTACCTGCGGTAACCGAGTACACAACGTGTACTCATAATGTACACTGCGTGTACTTATGAATTTTCCAGAAACTCCCCCTTTTCCTCAAAATCACTAGAAAAGGGAAAAATTACCTGAAAAGAAGATCTGTGTTCTTAAAAACTTCCCACCTTAAATAAACCCATCCCCAAATTTCCCTAGAAAGGCGTAGAAGAAGAAAATCTGAACAACGTCGACCATTGTAATCGTACATCGACCTCCCTCTCCCATGTCTCGTCATGTACTCGCCTGTACTGCCATAGCACCTGTACCAGAGGAACAAACCATCCACATAGGACCTTCTTACTTCGATCAAGAATCCGGATAGGATGCTCCTCGAACGAGGAATCCACATCTAACCTAACCTCCCCAGATTGAAACACATGAGAAGGGTCTGAGAAGTAATGTTGGAGGTGAGAAACATGGAAAACATTGTGCATAGCCCGATACCTCTGAGGTAACTGCAATCGATAGGAAATCGTCCCAACTCTCTCCAACACTACAAAAGGCCTGACGTACCTCGAAAAAATCATACTCTCTATCCTAATCTTCCTGTGTCCCAACCTCAGTGTGACACGCAGGGAAACCTAATATCCGACCTCGAACTCTAGAGGTCATCTCCTTCGATCAACATAAGACTTATGTCGAGACTGTGTAGTATCCATCCTCTTATGAATCAACCTAATCTTCTCGGTGGTCTCCTAGACAAGACAAGGTCCCATCATAGTTGCCTCTCCTACCTCCAGCCAACATAAGGGTGATCGACATGGCCTACCACACAAAGCCTGATAAAGTGGCATCTAAATAGTTTCTTGGAAACTATTATAGTAAGAAACCTCCATAAGAGGTATGTTCTTCTCCCAAGGACATCCAAAAAAATAATATGGATGCTTGAAGCATTTCCTCAAGAACCTGAATTGTACGGTCGGACTGGCCATCTGTCTAGGGATGGTATGCTGTACTCAAAAGTACTTGTGTACCCAAAGCCTTCTGAATCCCCTGCCAGACCCGAGAAGTAAAATGTGCATCCCTATATAAAACAATGGAATGAGGAACTCCATGCAAACGTGTAATCTCCTACATTTACAACCTTCCTAGATCATCAAAACTGAAGGTCTCTTTGATCGATAAGAAGTAAGGTACCTTCATGAGTCTGTCAACGACAACCCAAACTGCATCATTCCCTTGAGGCGACCTCGGAAAACCTATCACAAAGTCCATAGCGACATCGCTCCACCTCCACTAAGGAGTATGTAACTTCTACAAAAGCTCTTCTAGTCGCTGATGATCTACCTTTACCTGCTGACAAGTGGAACACCTCGTGACAAGACCAACAACATCTCTCTTCATACCTGGACACCAATACTGATGGTGTAGATCACGATACATCTTGGTGACACCAAGATAAACTTCCCAAACTGAGGAATGAAAGTCCCACATCAGCTCCTCGCATATGTCTGCTGACACCCATACGCACCAATGAAAACGCAAGATCTCATCCTCACCTACAGTTCATCCAGGAATTGGGTCCGTTCCTGACACACTCTCCCTAAGTACTATTCCTTCTAAATCTGATAGCTGCCTCATTTGCACTTGATCAAGAAGAGTAGAGGTAACTTCTACAGAAGAAAGAAATGTCTGCCCCTATCTTTCATGCCCCTCCAAATGCATCTCACAGAACAGAGCCATAAGCTTCCACTCACTGCAGGCCTCTTGAACAGCCTAAATCTGAGTCCTCCTGCTTAGTGCATCAGCCACTGTGTTTCCTTTCCAAGGTTTATAGGAAAGATCTAAGTCAAAGTGCTGAAGATATTCAACCCACCTTCACTGTCTCAAATTCAGGTCACGCTGAGTGAATTTATACTTGATACTTTCTTGGTCGATGAAAACCATAAAATGATCTCCCAGAAGATAATGTCTCCATCATCTTAAGGCATGGAAAACTGATTCCAACTCGAGGTCGTGCGTCTGGTTTATCCTCTCATGTGGCCTCAACTACCGATACCCATACGCAACGACTCCTGCTCCATACATAAGCATGGTTCCCAACCCAATACCTGATGCATCTCAGTAAACATTATAGCTCTTTCTCGGTTCTAGAAACACTAGTATTGGTGCTGTTTTCTCTAGAATTGGGAATGGCCTAGTTGGTTTAAGGTTCAAACATTCCAAGTGGTTTCTAAAGGGTTTGTTCATAGAACCAGAAACATCCAATGATTCCATATCCATTTGGACCTACTTTCCAAAGGTAGGGGTTCATTAGTTATGCACTGATGAGGCTTAGTAATTTGCATTGGTCTAGAGGATGGGAGGTCGAACTCATCACAACTTTTTTAAGGGGAATTATTGTCTACTCCGGGACACTCTTTATAGATTTAAGTTATGTTGGTGAATCCTTATTAAATTACTAATTATAAAATGAGATTTCCATTAGATCTGACAATCAATGATTGATATGTAAGAAATTTAGAGATCTTTTATATATATTCAATGTTCTGCATCGATAAATAATAATATGTATTTGTTAGATATTCTTAGTCAATGGTATCCTTTAATACATTATAAAAAATTTACTTGGTCATTATGATGACCATACGGGTTTTAAAGCCACTCAGTGGGGGCACTTGAGGTTAATTGTCATTCAGAAGGACATATATTATTTCAGAGTTGGGATCGTACCTGCAGATGGGCTACATACGTATCCTTTATTTAGAAAAGGAATCATAAAACACGTAGTTAGAGTAAGGGAGTATGATGTTTATGTATGATTGATGGATCAATGAAAGGTTTCATAATTACTTTTACACTCTAAGATCACGTGAGTCATGCTCGGTGTGAGAAACCAGAGGTATTGGTAAAACCAGATAATTGTGCCATGGAAGATGCAATCATAAGGAATAATGTGGGGCTTATGTATGTATGAATGCCCAAATAGATGGAGATTGAGACTTATTTTAAATAAGAAGTACGAGAACATGGTCCATATAGGTATATATACTTTATGGAGATTTGGATACTCTAACTTGGGGCTTACTCCTGAGGAAGATGCCTAAATTAGGAGGGGACTTATGATTGGGTTTTACTCCTGAGAAGGAATCCCAGATCAAAAAGTAGATAATGACTGGTTAAGAGAAATTAGGACTGGGGATTACTCCTATGGCAGAGGCCCAGGTTAAAGGGAATTGAAGACTGGGTCTTACTCTAGAACAGGAGGCCCAAGTTAAGGTAATTTTAGAATTAGGGGACATGGGGCTTACTCTTAAGGAGGATGCCAAGATTTTGGGAACTTTGAGACTAGGGATTACTCCTAAGGAGGATGCCCAGATTATGGGACTTGGGGCTTACTCCTAAGGAGGATGCCCAAATTAATGAGGACTTGGGGTTTACTCCTAAGGAGGATGCCCAGATTAAGGGAATTATGACTGGGGATTATTCCTGAAAAGGATGCCCAGGTTAAGGGACTTGGGGCTTAATCCTAAGAGGATGCCCAAATTAAGAGAACTTAGACTGGGGCTTACTCATTAAAAGGAATCCAAGGTTAAGGATTCTTTCATCTTAAAGGATGAGGTTGAATGAATGAACTCTCTAACCTTAGTGATATAAAGATGTGTAAATCACTAGGTTTGAGAAATGTTCCACAGAATTCCTTTCAGATAAAGAATCCAATCGAGAAATCATGCCATGAGTGGCTTTGGAGAGAGTTATGAAGGCTTAATCTTGAAGAGTATTGGTGGATAGGCATAAGAGAGGTGAAAATTGGCAGGAGAGGCACCCAAAAAGAGAGGGGCGCACAAGTCCTGGTGGGCACACATGTACTATGTGGTCATGAAATTACTGTCCGTCCAAGAATAGTTGCATGAAAAAAGGGTACTTGCGGGACTTTTAACCCTTGGGGTAATACTTGGGAGAGAATTGGCTCAAACCCTTAGTACTAACCCTAGAGTTTTTCAGAAGGATGGTGCGCAAGTTCTGGTGAAGGAGCAAAGCAGCGCGCTGGTGTGGCCATTTCCCTTAAGGGTTGGCCACTCAGGCGCGCAAGTTGTGATGAGTTTCAACACTTATGCCTTCTTCCCCCTATTTAGATCTTTCGTTCTATGTAAGAAATTACCTTATAATTGTTCGGATGCTTCGATAAGAGACTAGTGTGCTAGGAGATCAAATCTGAGGTTCTGGAAATTTTCGTCCTCAAAATGGGGGGGGCACAAGGGTATTTATAGGCTGGAGAAGACCCTGGGCGAATTTCAAAGAGGGCGCGCAAGTCACCTGCGTGACCAATAGGCGACGCGAAAGTGTACTTGCGCGGAACATGTGCATTTGAGTCCTTGTTCATGCCTTTGCTAATTTTTGATGTTTTTGTCAAAGGATGAATCACTTTATGCTAAGGCATTTCCCTTTGCATTTGTTTAGAATCTGTGATGAAAAGGAGAGTCAAAAAAAAGTCTCCCCTCAGAGTTGGATCCGAAAGAAATGAGGATGTGACTCTGAGGAGAAGAAGAGAATCAAAGGGAAAACGGCGCGCAAGTGTTCAACGCGCAACTGTCATCACGCAGGTGCGAGTCACGCAGGGTTTGAGCGAGCATGCGTTAGGTGTGCAGGGGTGCGGCCTTGTAAGATAGTTTTATTTTTACTAGGATTGTTATAAATAACCCTACAATCTTTGAATCTTTTAATTGATCAATATTACCTAAATCATACAAAATGTATGTTTAATGAGCTGGAACTTGACTTTTATTCAGATTTTCCTTGTCTTTTGTGGGTAGTTTAAAGTCATGCACGTCGGACATAAAAAGGCTAATGTTTAAGGTCGAAATAGATTTGACGGAATGGATTAAAATTGTCTCAATTCCTTGAAAATTTTTCTGAAAATATATTACCACATTCAATTATGAAGGAAATTATGTAAACTATGAATTAATAAATTTTGAATCTGAGGAATGATATGAAAAAGGGATAAAAATAATTAGAATAAGTAGTTCCCAAGAACGAAGCTACCATTATTTAACAAACTTATTAGAGGGTTGAATTATGTAGGCCCACCTAAGGGCATTGGCTGTATAGTCAAATAATAGCATCTTTTGGCTGACAGGTCTGTTATGTAGACTACTTATGCAAGGCCACCTAAGGGCATGTGCTTCATAGTCAGGCAAAAGAACTCTCAGAAATTTACTTCTCTAGTGATAAAAATCTAGTGAAAGATTATGGGGATTCAACTTTTCCAAAGCATAGTGCTTGTTGTATGGATAGAGGTACTTGAATATGGAGAAGATATTTCCAAACAAGATTATCTAAGAACTATATGAATGTCACTCCTACGAAGGTCTGACCCAAACACATGGAAGGGAAATATAAACCATAGACTTGAACACTTTTAGATTATGAAAGAGAGTATGGGACAAATATGTTAAGGATGGCTATTTTTGTGGATCCATACATATTTTCATTAAGAACAATAAAGACAAAAGAGGTTTTATTTGCAAGAATTAAATTACCATTATTTAAAAAACCCGTTAGGGGGTTGAATTATGCAGAGCCACCTAAGGGAATTGGCTGAATAGTCAAATAATAACATCTTTTGGCTGACAGGTCCATTATGTAGACTGTTTATGCAAGGCCGCCTAAGGGCACGTACTGCATGGTCAGGAAAAAGAATTCTCAGAATTTGGACATTTTGTGATTAGAAGTTAGGAAAAGGGTTATGAAGATCAGAAAATATTTAAGGTTAGGATTATGACACATAAAAATGGGTATTGTTCAATGTTTGTAAAGATACATAGATCAATGCTAACCATAATCACGTTGTTGCTGGGTCCTGAATTGAGATGTTGGACTTCACTATGTATCCCATAAGGATGGGAATCAAGCCATATGTAGTTCTTGAAATATATTTTAACGTCGAGTGGGATGAAAGTATAGGAGATCTTAGTTTAGCATCATAGAACTCAGACCATTATAAGAAATACATAGTGTGTGTTTTCATAGGGACTTTTCATCCATGGGACTGAAAGTGGAATTTGTGGTTAGGTCCAAAGACTTGGGGATGGATTCAAGGGACACTCGAACGTTCCTACGTATCCCATAAGTATGGGAATCAAGCCCACATAGTTCTAGAAATACCCTCTGTACAAATTTGTTTCGTACATGTGAAGGGTGAAAGGGGATTTTAATGCAATGATGGTTTTACCGAAGATAAAAGGTTAGGGTATTGCCATGTATGCACGTAGTCTTTGGAATGTAACATGATTGGAAATCAGTGTAAATAATGATTCCTTCTCAGGTGAGGGTATCAAAGAATGTTTTAGTTTCTTGTCATACATGACAAAATTTCTGTATAGTTTAACGTCGTATAGAAAGGAAGAAGGTGAACCAATGTAAAGATATTTATTCTAGGGGAGGTTTCACGAATCCACATCATACGAGATGGAGGTGAACCGATGTGAAGAGATTGGTTTTAGGCTTGAACCTCGGGAGTTTGCCTACATACCCAGCCTATAAGGCAAGGATCAAAGTCCACGTAGTTCAATTAAATAATGAATTAGTGATCAATTTTTTCTTGGGGACAATGAACTAAAAATGGTGTTGGGACTTATGCGTGGTTAGCAGACCAGAGAGGTTGTTATGGTTGAAGTTTACTCTAAGCTCACGTGAGTCATACTCGGTGTGAGAAACAAGAGGTAGTAACAACCCTAACGATGCACAGTTTAATGTCATGTAGGACATATGAAGGGACTATGAAATTTAAAGTCTTGTAGTGAGGACTCTTGGTGCTTCACAATTTAGTGTCATTTAGCAGGGAAAAAATACAGTTAACGTCATGCAGGACGTATTAAGGGATTTCTATACAGTTTAGCATTATGTAGTTAGGACGATGGGGAAAATATAGTTTAATGTCATGTTTGGACAAAACGTGGACTGTGCAGTTTAATGTCATGCAGTAAGGACAAAATAGGACACAGTTTAAGATCATATTAGACGTATTAGGGACTTTTTCACAGTTTAACGTCATGTTGGATGAAAAGGGACGATACATATTAGTGTCATGTTGGACAATGGTGCGAATAGTTTAAGGTCATATGCATGGACCATTACTGTATAGTTTAACGTCATATAGCAAGGACGATGAAGGGGACACAATTTAATTTCATGTTGGAGGAAAGTGTGAATAGTTTAAGGTCATATGCATGGACCATAATGGTGCAGTTTAACATCTTTCTGGACATGATGAGCAGTTTAATGTCATGAAGGACGGTGGTGCAGTTTGAGGTCATGCGGGACCGTGGTGCAGTTTAAGGCATGCGGGACTGATGAACAATTTAATGTCATGCAGGACGGCGATGCAGTTTAAGGTCATGTAGGACCGTGATGTAGTTTAAGGTCATGTGGGACCGTAATGGTGATGTATTTTGTTTTTATACAAAATAATTCTTCAGAAATATGGCATTGGTTGGAGTGGTGATGAGTTCTCTATCCATTGAGATTAATGAATATACTCCATTGGAGTAGACCTTATGTATTGAATAAGGTCCTTCCCACTTTGGTTTAAGCTTGGGAGGTTCCTTTCCTGGTATCATTGGAGTTCTGAGAACCAATACCAATTCTCCCTGAATGAATGATTGAATATGAACTTTTTTGTTGAAAGCTCGTGCTATTCGATTCTGGTAGACTTCCAAGTGGTGTAGGGTGCACAATCTTTTCTTATGTAACCATTCCAATTCATCCAATCGCGTTTGAGATTGTTCATCTGTCGATGATTGATCACAAATGGCTACTCTGAGTGAAGGTAATTTAACTTCAATGGGAAAGACTCCTTCCATTCCATATACTAGTGAATATGGAGTTAACCGTGTTGCAGTGCGGGTGGTGGTCCGATAAGCCCATAAAGCATGAAAGAGATTATCGGGCCATGAATTCTTATATTTATCCACCATCTTTTGCAGTATGTTTGAAAGATTCTTGTTTAAGGATTATATCTGGCCATTGGCCATTGCATGATACCGAGATGAATGGTTGGATTTGATGTTGTATTCTTGATACAACTTCTTCACCTCGGATGAACATAAGTTGGTGCTGTTTTCCGTCAATATGGTATGAGGGACACCAAATCTGGTAATGATGTTAGACTTGATGAAAAAAAAAATTCTTTTAGAAATATCTTCTTTGAGAGGTATTGCCTCTTCCTATTTGGAAAAGAAGTCAGTAGCAGTAATAATATACTTAAACTGCTTGGCTGTATCTGAAGGGTATGGTCCCACCACATCCATTCCCCATGTGGCAAATAGCCACGAGTATTTAGCTGTATAAAACAATTCTGGGGACTGATGAATGAAGTTGGAATGTACTTGGCATGAATGACAATTCTTTGTGAAATCAACACAATCTTGTATCATTGAAGGCCAAAAGTACCCAAGCCTTTGAATTTGATCGGACAGTCTATGTCCAGACTGGTGGGCACCACAGACTCCTACATGAACTTCTTTCATGACAACCATTGTCTCTTCACCATCAATGCATCTGAAGAGAACTCTATCAAAACCACGCTTGTAGAGATTTTTCTCTGGGTGATCTGGGCTATCATAAAGAGTGAAATTGACCACACATCGCCATATTTGTTCTTTCCTGGCTCTATCAGGTGGAAGTGTTCCATTTTGAAGGTATTCCCTGATAGGTGTCATACATCCTGTAGTATGACCATACAGTTCAGGAATGGGACTAATTTCATTGATCTCCTCTGTTCTGGTTCAAACATAAGGTGAAATTGTATGATGGTGGGCAATACTGATGGTTGTCTTGTCCTGATTTGGATCTGCCAGAGCTGTGGCTATATTAGCCAGTGCATCAGCTCGAGCATTTTGTGATCGCGGGACATAAGAAAATGTCGGTTTAGTAGGAAATTCTGCCATTAACTCACTGACGTAATAAAAAAAGGGATCAATTCTTCTTTTCTGATTTCATAATCCCCAATGACTTGTTTGATTACTAGGTCTAAATCACCTTTCACCCTTATGTGATTCACTTGTGGTTGAAGCGCCAACTCCAAGACTGTGATGAGAGCTTGGTATTCCGCTTCATTATTTGTACCACCTCCCAACAATGAGAAAGAATAGGGTAACACTAGCTTTTTTGGAGAAATGAGAACAACTCTTAACCCAACCTTATTGAATTTAGGATCTTCCATTTTCTTCCCTGTTGGACTTCTGGAAGCACCATCAAAGTAAATTTCCCATGTTTGAATACTATCTTGAATAAAGAAGACTTCTTCATCAGGAAGTTCAATATCTGAAGATGTATCTTCTACTGAAGGGTGTTCAACAAGGAAATCAGCTAGAACTTGGCCCTTTATCGCCTTTTGAGACACATACTGAATGTTGAACTACTGCAAAATAACTGCCCACCTTGCCAGACATCTTGTAATCATTGGATGACTAAGGATGAATTTGAGCGGGTTATTGAGAGATACCAATTGGACCTCGTTATGTTGCAGGTAGTGTCTCAACTTCTGAAGTACAAAGATTAATGCCAGGAAACACTTCTCAATACTTTAATACCGGGTTTCTGCTTCAAGCATTTTCCGAATGAGATAGTAGAGATTATTTTCATTCCCAGTATCATTCTTCTGAGCAAGAAAGGCACCCAATGATCACTCCAAAGCTGTCACATAGAGGATAAGTGACCTTCCTTCAACAGGTGGCATAAGTACCAGTGGACTCAATAGGTATTTCTTGAGAATATCAAATGCTTCTTGACATTCTTCAGTCCACTGGTAAGTGAATCCCTTTTTAATCAATTTGGTGAAGGGTAAACTCTTGCCTTCCAAATTGGTGATGAAACGCAGAATATAGGCTAAATTTCCTTGAAGTCCTCTCAATTATTTCAAATTTCGAGGAGGTGATATACCAAGGATTAACTTGGTCTTCTTAGGATTGACTTCGATACCACAATGGCATACAAAAAAGCGGAGAAATTTTCCTGCGGTTACCTCAAAAGCACCTTTTAATGGGTTCATCTTCAAATTATGTTGTAAAAGATTGTGGAATATGACTTCCAAATCAGCCAAGTGATTAGAACGTTTTTTTGGATTTGACCAAAAAATCGTCCACATAACATTCAAGAAACTTCCCGAAAAAGGGTTTGAAGATACGATGCATGACATGCTAATATGTTATGCCTGCATGATTTAATCCAAAGGGAATTAACCGATAGAAAAACACACCCTGAGGGGATCTGAAGGCTGTAGATTCTTCATCTTCTAGATCCATTCAGATTTTATTATATCTGGAATATCCATCCATGAAGGAAAGTGCTTCACAACCAGCTATTGAATCGATTAAAAGTTCTGTAATCAGAGTTGGAAAATCATCCTTAGGACAATGTCGATTAAGAATTCTGAGATTTATGAAAACTCTAATTAGTACGTTATTTTTCTTCATAGGGACAATATTATCCAACCACTTGGGATATTGAACTTCTCTGATGAAGTTAGCTTTGATAAGATTATCCACTTCAGCTTCAATTTTGGAAGCATAAGTTGGGTGTGTTCTTCTCATGGCTTGCTCAAATCCTCGATGTTCTTCTGGTAAACCCAAATGATGAGTAACAACATCAGGATCAAGCCCGGAAATCTATGTATAGTTCCAAGAAAATATGTATCAATTCTTCTTTAAAAAGGAAATATACATATCTTGTTCTTCAAGAGTCATGGACGTACTGATTAAATTAGGGCGTGGATCTTCTTTTGTACCCAGATTTATTTCTCTGAGTTCATGCATGGTGGTAGAGATACCCTCTTCAAATGTTAGAGGAGCATCCCTGAGATCTTCCTCTTCTTCTTCATCATGTGTTATCTCTTTTTTTTCTACTTGTATAATAGATGATGAAGAATAATTTGCATGATCATAAGAGATGTTAAAATTTGAACATCTTGAAGAATAAGCTTCCATTTCTGACCCGATTGATGATGAAGGGTCTCTCTTGGGTAATAAAGAGGAGATGATGGATTAAGAATCAACATCATTGTTCACCTATGATGTTTCTATCACTTCTTCTGGCATAGTTGGAAAAGTATAGACTTGCTGGGTTTCAGTAGATGAAAAAAAAGACAGCTCAATTTGGGCTTTCATCACTGCTTGGTGGGTCACCAATTTCTCCCATGCTGTCTGGCATGATTTCCATAACTGAAATTATGGAAGTTTCCATAAGAGTATTCATATTTGAGTCTATCCTGTCAATTTGACTGATAGGAAACAAATAATTTGTACTCACATGCCCAAATGGATTTACTGGAATCTTTTCCAAACTATAAGGAGCATTAACATTGGTAATCTCCCTTGTTGTGGATTTCTTCTTTCCCTTTATGTGATAGAATTCCGCCTCAATTTATTGAGACTCACATGTCTTGAATGGGGCCTTATCACCATACAATGTCCCAAATTGACCATCGAAAAAATATTTGAGACATTGATGGTATGATGAAGGGATAGCTGCATGTTGATGTAGCCAGGGTCTTCCAAGAAAGATATTGAAGACTGAGTCTTGATCAACAACCATGAAATCTGAATTGGTTAAAATATCTCCAAACCAAGTTCTGAGTGTAATCACTCCCAGTGGTTCTTGTTCATTTTTATCATATACTTGTAACATCATATTATAATGATATAAATCGGATTCCGTAAGGCCCAATCGACGAAGTGTACGAATGGGCATGAGGTTGACTCCTGAACCATTATCAATGAAATCTCTTCGGATGTCTACACTATTGACCTTTAAAGATAAGTACAAAGGTCTAATATGCCCATGCATGAAATAAACTTCATCTTTATCCGTGAAAGATATCACTGCATGGCATTATACAGGATTATTCTCTACGTGGTAGATTTCAGTTGCAACAATTTCAGTTTCAAACTCATGAGGACTTTCCAAAGCCTCGATGAGTGCCTCCGGAAGATCTTTTGATAAATTCAAAGCATCCAGAATTGATAACATGGCCAGTACTTGGGCCAAGTGTTTCAATACATCAAATTTTGATCCAAAGGTCTGCGTTTCCCAACAAGAACATGTGGTTTAGCAGGTGCCTTGAAAGTTGATGCATCTTGTATCGGGATAGTAGTTGGCAATACACCTGGACTTGGAAGATTAGACCGAATAGGTCTATTTAATTGTTGAGAGGATAAAAATGGAACCTCTAACTGATCCTCCAGAATAACTACGCCAGGACTGAATCTTCCTTGTGAGGAATAACTTTCTTGTTCTTGTTGAGCTCGTTGAAGGGCTTTGCCACGAGTTTCTGCCGTATACATAGTTCTAGAAGGGGTAGAATTGGAATAATGGATTTTGGGATATCCACTTCTTCCATTGTATCCCAGACCCCTGGAACTCCCTATAATTCCTCTGTTTGATATAGGGAATTCAGGCTCATCAAAATCGAAACTGCAACTGGCTTAAGGATCTGTTAGGTGAATCATATTAACAGAACCGATGATTAACTCTTCATCCAATGAAGAATCAGCCTGATTAGCCAATTTAGGCCATGCCTTTTGGTGGGGTGGTGCTCGTGACTTTGAAGTAGATTGAATGAAATCTTCCAGAGTCAAAGATAGCTTAGGATTTGACACATAATCATCTTCTTCTGATTCTTCTTCCTTCCCTGAATTATGCTGCCCTTTTGAGGATTTTTCTTTGGATGGAGGTTTCACTGCGGCATTTACAGCAAAAGACACAATTGGTTTCTTCAATTGCATTCGCAAAATGGCATGAGTTCAGATGATCATTTTTTTGACCATCCAATCACCATATTTCGGTGCATATTTTCATTTGACTTCTTGCCACTCACCTCCTTCCTCTGGATCTTTAGCAGTAACACATGCTACCTGAGTAGAAGAACCTTTAAATTTGACTTATCCTGAGTCAACCATTTTCTACAGGAGGTCCTTGAAGACAAAACACTCCTGGATGGGATGCCCCAGCATCTGATGAAATGGGAAATAATTGGGACAGTCTTCATCTCCTTTTTTGTTTGGCCTCATGGGCCTCGGTAGCTGAACCAATTTATTCTCCAGGGATGAAATGAAGTAACCAGGAACTTGTTCATTTCAGAAAGAATAAACATTTATCTTCAACTCATCAAATGGTTTCTGTATTTGATCTATTTGATCGTGTTGACGAAGCAACCTCTGTTTCTAATGCTCAAGAGGTGGAGCCGTTCGGGAAGATGAAGGTTTTGAAGTAGAAGCAGGTACAGGTTCTTGTTTAATCATGACTGTAGTAGTCTCTGCTCTACCCATTCTCCTTTCTATATTTTATGGAATTACACGAGTTTTATCCTTAGTCTTCGTAAGAGAGTATTCAATCTGCTGAGTGATCAAAGTAGGATCTCGAAACCCTCCTGTGTATTTCACAGGGATCAACGGAATGCGCAAATCATCACACAAATTTTCCACATAGATTGGAAACAATTCTCCTTGAGAGATTTCTAAGATTAGGGAATATGTTAATCCCTTCCAGCGAGCAATGAAATATGAGACTCTTTCATTCTCCCTTTTCTTACCGTTTTTAAGATCAAAAACTGTTGTCTTTGGCAAAGTTGAGCGGAATTGAAGAAGGAATCATTGACAAAGATCTCCCCATCTGGTAATTGACTGGGATTGCAAGCTTGTGTACCAGACGAAGGCAGGCCCTTGTAATGAATGTACAAAACACCTGATCTTAACAGCCTCTTGTTGCTGAGGAGTTCCCATCATGGGATCAAAATGAGAAACAAAATGTGTTAAGTGTTGCTCTTGGTCTCCCGAACCATTAAATATTGGGAATGTGGTACTTTTAAAATTTGATGGGGGAGGAATTGCATCAACCCATTCAGGGTAAGCTCTCTTTTCTAGTTGAATTTGAGCTCGTGTTCCCTTAATAGCATCCAAACAAGCTGTTAATGACTAAATAGAAGTTATTAACTTTTGAGAAACATCCAATTGAGCATGGACATGAATAGGTGCAATGACTAGAGCTTGGATAGGTATAGAAGTTGTTACTACAACCGATGGAAGCACTGCCAATTTTTGTTGCACTTGACCCGTAGGATTAGACCTGTGATGGTGTACTGATAAAAGAGGATATTCTGGATCCATCTTAGTAGCCACAACAAATTCCCTTGGCTGACTGGCTCCAGCACGTTTAGGAGGGATACTACCCTAAAGTAGTTCTGCATTCATCCTCCTTAATTCCATCAATTATTCCTCTTGTTGTGAAAATATCTCCTCTAATGAGAGTGATTGGCCGTATCCAGAGGAATGGTATGAAACCTGATTCTTTCTATTCCCCTTGTTTGATCCCTTTCGGAGAAGGGGAAGTGGATTACGTAAAGGAACACCCAGATTTTGGGTAAGCCTTTGATTTCGTGTACGCACACCTTCTTCATTTGTGTCTGTGTGTAGAACTTCATGGTCAGGAACCTCTTCATCTGATCCCTCCGAATGAGCCTCATCTGGTGGATCAGAAACAACAGAATTGATGACATTAATTGATGCACAATGCATCAGATGCCTTCTATCAGTATTTCTGTGATATTGTCTTCTATCATTCCCCTGATGAGACATTGTCTTCTGTTGATTTGATCCCTCAGGAACTTCTTGGTGAACCGTAATTTGGAGAGAATCTCCTAATAATTTGGCTCTTCGTTCCTCTTGGGGATTATTCCCTTATCGAGATAAGACCGACTTTCACTGAGTGAGGGATTGAGGATTTGAAAAAGTCCCCAGTCCGATGGACTGGGGCTGTTCCTGCTCTTCCTGCTCAACTCCTCGAACCCTATTTGTTGATTTTGAGGGTTGGGTTAAAAGAGTCCCTAGTCTGGAAATCTGGGGTGTTTTTTGACATTCTATGTCTGAGACTCTCTTAAAATATCTCTTGATTTTGCGGACCTTAGTCCAGAAATTAGCTGGATGCATCAATCAACGTCCACTTTTATCACCCGGCTTAAAAGACTACTGGATGATTTCTCACACTTCTTTCACTTGATGACGTGCTTTCTCCAAATGAGAGTCCTATTCAATATTCTCATTTACTTGATGTAGGAGTAATTCAACAACTTTTTCTCTGTATTCTTGACTTTGAGAAGAACTAGTTGAGGCCTGTTCTTTGGAAAGCCTTTGATTTCACACAAAACCAGCCAGATGTGGCCAATTCTGGGAGATAAAATTACATGAAACCACCTTTGGGGGGCTTTGTTGATTGGAGAGTATAGTGAAATGTAGTGCTCCATGAACACCCCATCCTCTGACATGAATACTATATGGGTCATTGGCAATTAACTGGTTTAATCTTCTTAGTGCGCAAAGGCATGAACGCTGAAGGGCTCTCTGCTACTTTTTAGCCTTCGGATATCGAGAGACTGATAGAGATGCCAAGTCAATTTGGCATTGTAACCCTTCTATTATCTTAACATGATTTTCATATTCATCATATGATAATACTTTCTTTTTCAACTAACAAAGAGTTTTCCATATGTTGAGACGAATATCATGAATTCCATCTTCCGTCAACATCTCTCGAATGTGATATTGGGAGTCCGACAAAGGCCAAAACATGACTAGAACTTCACCTTTCACCATTTGTTTTCACATGTTCAGAATTTAATTTTTATCATTCAATGAAGATTCTTCTACATGATTATACTAGAGATGGTGCTTCTTTGTTGCTTCATCGGATTCAACAACAATGGTAGAGAATCCACTGATCAAACTAGAAGATGAATGACCCAGGGGTGATTCAGAAAATGACCTACACCCCAGGCTATCTTCTGATTGAGAAAGTTTTTTACTTGATGATGGTAATGCATCAGACATGACTGGATTTACTTTTCCAAGTACCTCAAGATACGAGGGATTTCTCGTCACTAAATTGTCTTTTGAAGAATTTTACAGACAATGAGAATTACTACTATGGAGAGGGCTTTCATAGCTAAATTCATCATCATGGGGAGGACCACCATGGTGGGTTACATCAAAAGATGAAACATTTTGCTCCTTGGTCTTCTGGATACACAGAGGGTTTCTGTGGCTCTCATCTGAAGACGAAACTTCGAGATCGACCGGATTATCATGAAGCAAGCCTTCATGAGGAAGTGTCTATTAAAGTCCTTCGGAATTAATGTTCCCTCTATTGGGAAATGAGAGAGTAGAATCTTGAATTCCAACAGATAACTGGATGAGTGCTTCAAGAACTCCAGCATCGAGCAATGCCTTGTTACAAATAGGCACTTGATTTCTTGACTATGTTGGGTGGGTCTTCTTTTTATACACCTTCTTACTCAATTTAGGAACCACTTATTGATGAGAGTGGTCATTGTGGGATGGTTTATGTGCCCTCTCAGGAGAAATGATCAGGTTAGGCTGATTATCTCTGCTCAAATCATGTGTATGTGCTTGACTTGGTTGTCCGTATGATATGGGGGAGTACGCCCCACAACCCTATTGGACAGGAATAAAGGTGTGTGTCTATTCTGGAGTGAACTGTTGATTTGTCACTCTACTGGTAGGGATATATTTTTGTGTCTTTCCATGAGATTCTGCTGATGATGTTATAATATCCTGGCAGGCATCCAGAATATGAGCAGGGATTTTCTTCTGCTCTTTCACCATTGATAGAATATGCTTGGTGACTTTAGCTACCAGAACGGGGATATATGTTCATTCCATTCATGGAGTAGGTGTGTATTCCTACTCCTGTACTCCTTTTCCGGTCAGTGAATCCTGACAGTACTCAAGTGTGGGGGCAGAGAGTTGAGTTTGCCTCCTGTTTGTCACCGGAGCTTTCCGACTGACTTCTCTAAATGCTACCAAAAGAGACTTTTGGTAGGCTTGATAAATACTAGTAGGTGTATGTGCCTGCTGATTGCACTCCGCTGAACGTGGTTGACGAGCTTCCTTCAATACTGACAGATGAGGCTGCTGGCAGGATTGATGAGTGTAAGCAGGTGTATGTGCTTGTTTACTAGTTGTCAACACATTGGGTTGGAAGGATCCATCATATGTAGTCAGATGAGCCTGCTGACTAGATGATGATTTATAAACAGGTGTATGTCCCTGTCTATAGTACTCCACCGGAATTTCCTGGCAGGAAGGGCGTGCTGCTGCCAGATTAGTCTGCTGGATAGAAGGATTAAAACAGATGGGTGTATGTGCTTTCTCATTGCTTGCCACCAAGTTAGGTTGGTGGACTTCTCTGGAGATGGCAGAGATGAGAACCTGCTCACTATTGACTGAATTTTTCCTCTATCAGTTCGTCTTTCTTGCTCGGGTTCGAGGAACCTGAGCCGAATGCCTGGAGGCGATACCCTCATCATGTTGAGGGCGCACTACCGCACGAGTCTGGCGGCAATTTTTTATGGGATCCCTCAGGAAGGACTCCTATCTCCTTGAATTAAGGCCCTGAGGGGCCTGCTCATTCACCTCCCCAGAATATGGGAGGGACTGGTGATTTTGTTCCAGGGATAACGACCCAAAATGGTTGAAAACGGTGGTTGGCACCACCTACTTCTTGATCGCTGGTCGTCGCTGTCCGGACGACCAGGGTGAATTATTGACTTGGAGGGCTTGTTGAGCGGCCTCTAGAGTCGGAATAGTACCATTTTGACAGTACTCCTTAACCACTGTGTTTGATACCCAGCATTGAAGACGCTGAGTAGGTTATATCTTCCTCAGAGCAGATGATGATCCAACATGAGTAGCAGAAGATGCCTTCCCAGTAGAAGTATTCACAGCAGAAGTATTCACGGGTGTGAAATTAAGAGACTCCATTGCAGAAGATATTGGAAAAGAGTTCATGTTTTATATAATAGACATAATCAAGATAAGTCCATCCACTATATATTTTGGATGAGCACAAATGTTTTTGATTGTCTTGTTGGCCCTATTATTGAGTTTAAATAGGGGCCTTAAAATAGGTAAAACATCACTTTAACTTGGTTAAGGATTCACGTCGGGTTCACCATTTTTTTGTTTCCTATGGAATTGGGAATGACCTCATAGGTTTATGGTTCAAACATTCCAAGAGGTTTCTAATGGGTTTATTCATAGAACCAGAAACATCCAATGATTCCATATCCATTTGGACCTACTTTTTAAAGGTAGGATCTCATTAGTTTTTCACTGACGAGTCTTAGGAATTTTCATTGGTCGAGAGGATGAAAGGTTGGACTCATCACACATTTTTTTAGGGGAATTATTTTCTACTCTGGGACTCTCTTTATAGATTTAAGTTATATTCGTGAATCCTTATTAAATTACCAAGTATAAAATGAGGTTTCCCTTAGATCTGACAATCAATGATTGATATGTATGAAATTTAGAGAATCTTTTATATGTATTCAAGGTTATTCATTGATAGAGAATCATCTGTATTTGCTAGAGATTCTTAGTCAATGGTATCCTTTAATACATTATATAAAAGTCTCTTGGTCATTATGATGACCATACTGGTTTTAAAGCCACTCAGTGGGGCACTTGAAGTTTATTGTCATTCAGAAGGAGATAGATTATTTCAGAGTTGGGATCGTACCCGCAGATGGGATACCTACATATCCTTTATTTAGAAAAGGAATCAGAACCCACGTAGTTTGAGTAAGGGAGTATGATGTTTATGTATGATTGATGGATCAAAGAAAGATTTCATAATTACTTTTACACTCTAAGCTCACGTGAGTCATGCTCGGTGTGAGAAAGAAGAGGTATTGGTAAAACCATACAATTGTTCCATGAAAGATGCAATTATAAGGAATAATGTGGGGCTTATGTATGTTTGACTGCCCAAATAGATGGATATTGAGACTTATTTTAAAGAATAAGTACGAGAACATGGTTCATAAAGGTATATGTAATTTATTGAGATTTGGATACTCTAACTTGGGGTTTACTCCTGAAGAAGATGCCCAAATTAGGAGGGGACTTATGATTGGGTTTTACTCTTGAGAAGGAAGCCCAGATCGAAAAGTAGATTAAGATTGGTTAAGAGAAATTGGGATTGGGTCTTACTCATAAAGAGGAGGCCCAGGTTAAAGGGATTTGAAGACCAGGGCTTACTCCTGAAGAGGAGGCCCAAGTTAAGGGAATTTTCGAATTAAGGGACATGGGGCTTACTCCTAAGGAGGATGCACAGATTTTGGAAACATTGAGACTGGGACTTACTCCTAAGGAGGATGCCCAAATTATGGGACTTGGGGCTTACTCCTAAAGAGGATGCCCAAATTAATGAGGACAAGGGGCTTACTTATAAGGAGGATTCCCAGATTAAGGGAATTATGACTGGGGATTATTCCTGAAAAGGAAACCCAGTTTAAGGGACTTGGGGCTTAATCCTAAAAAGGATGCCCAAATTAAGAGAACTTGGATTGGGGATTACTCCTGAAAAGGAATCCCTGGTTAAGGATTCTCTCATCTTAAAGGATTAGGTTGAATGAATGAACTCTCTAACCTTAGTGATATAAATATGTGTAAATCACTATGTTTGAGAAATGTTCCATAGAATTCCTTTCAGATAAGTAATCCAATCGAGAAATCATGCCATGAATGTCTTTGGAGAGAGTTATGAAGGCTTAATCTTGAAGTGGATAGGTGGATTGGCATATGAGAGGTGAAAATAGGTAGGAGAGGAACCCAAAAAGAGAGTGGCGCGCAAGTCCTGGTGGGCGCGCAGGTACTGTGTGGGCGCGCAAGTATACTTACGCGGTAAAAGTGTACTTGCATGACTTTTAACCCTTGGGGTAATACTTGGGTGAGAATTGGCTCAAACCCATAGTACTACCCCCAGAGGTTTCCAGAAGGATGGCACGAAAGTTCTGGTGAAGGAGCAAAGTGGCGCTCAAGTGTGGTAATTTACCTTAAGGGTTGGCCACTCAAGCACACAACTGTTGATGAGTTTCAACACTTAGGCCTTCCTCCACCTCTTTAGATCATCCTTTCTAGGTTATAAATTACCTTAGAAGTGTTCAGAAGCTTTGAGAAGAGACTAGGGAGCTGGGAGCTCGAATCTGAGGTTCTGGAAATTTTCTTCCTCGAAATGGGGGGGCCCACAGGGGTATTTATAGGCTGGAGAAGACCCTGGGAAAATTTAAAAGAGGGCGCGCAAGTAACCTGCACGACCACTAGGCGGCGTGCAAGTGTACTTGCGTGACTATGAGGGAACTTACGCAACACATGTTCATTTGAATCCTTGTCCATGCCTTTGCTAATTTTTGATATTTTGGTCAAAGGATGAATCAATTTATGATAAGGCATTTCTCTTTTCATTCGTTTAGACTCTATGAAGAAAAGGAGTGTCAACAGGTGATGAAGTCAACCTCCCTTTCAGCTCCTGAAAGTATGACTCACAATAATCTGACCAAAAGAACTTTCCCCCCCTCTTTAGTCAGGCCCGTCAGAGGTGCTACTAAGCGTGAAAAGTCCTATATGAAACATCTGTAGTATCTATCCAGACATAGAAAACTTCGTACCTTGAATATGTTCTTCGGATGCTCCCAGGAAACTACTGCTCTCACTTTCTACGGGTCTAATGATACTCCTGTCTCTGAGATAGCATGACCAAAGAAGTGAATCCGGTCAATCCAAAAGTGGCATTTTGAGAGCATAACATATAACTGAAGCTCCCTCAGTGAACATAGAACGATTTCAAGATGTGTGGCATGGTCGTGTTGAGTGTGATAGTACACCAGGACATCATCCAAAACAACTGCCACAAAAGAATCCATGTATGGATGGAACACTCGGTTCATCAGTGCCATGAAAACCGTAGGCATGTTCATGAGACTGAACAACATAACCACATACTCGTATAGACTATACCTTCTCCTGAAGGCTGTAAGAGGTATATCAGATGGTCTAAAGCCCAACTGATGTTAACCAGATCTCAATTCAATCTTTGAGAACACCCATGATCCTCGAAGATAATCAAAGAAATCATCAATCCTAGGTAAGGGATATTAGTTCTTGACCGTCTTCCGGTTCAACTTCGGATAATCCACACAAAGTCTGAGGGTACCATCCGCCTTCTTCACAAACAGAACATGTGGACCCCAAGGAGAAGTACTGGGTCAGATAAAACCCTTTGCCTGAAACTCCTCTAACTACTTCTTGATCTCCTGTAACTCAAGTATAGCCATCCTATAAGGAGGAATGGACACCAGTGTCACTCTTGGCACAAGATCAATAGAAAATTTTACCACTCACTCCATAGGAAAACCTGAAAAGTACTTGAGAAAGACATCCCTGAAATGGTCCACCACTAGAGGAAAGTCCATCTGCGAAGTCCCCTGGTAATCTAGATATAGACTAACAATCTGGGCTATAACTCCTCCTAAATAATGATGCTCGGGGCCCACCTTTCTCTCATGGACATCCCATTATCCCTTATAAAGAAACGATCTTCCCTTTGGTGATATGAAACTTACCCTACGATGATAGAAATTGACAACAGCCTGAAAGGGAAAAAACTAGTTTATACCGAGAATGACATCATAACCTGTCATCTCTAGGATATAGAGGTCCCAAAAGAAGTGACACCCACCATCTTCAAGAGGGAACTTCTTACACTACTGTACACTAGCTGTCCTAGTCCCCAACGGAGTGTCTAATGTCATGATATCAGTAGAAGAAAGGATACATATCCAAAGGCTCTTCACAAAATCAACAGATATTAAGCTATGAGAACCCCCTGTATCAAAAATAATAGAAGATAGAATTGAGGAAACTAGGAGAGTACCTCGAACTATAGAGGGTCCAGGATCCTGCTCCTGCTCGGTCGGCTCCACTGTAAAGGCCTGGCCTGAACCGCGACCCTATGACCCTGCCTGACCAGTCTGAGCTGATCCACCCTATTGTCACTGCAATCTTAGTGACTGACTACCACAAACGCGACCTCCACCTCGGCCAGAACGGCCAGAAGAACTCTAATTCCCTGACTGAGGGGTAATAGGTGGTGCTTCTCCTGCACGCGGAGTCATAGAAGAACCCCTACCTCCATCCGCTGGTGAGAAGATCAAACAAAAGATCTGAATGTAGAGACCTGAAGCTAGACGTACATGAACATTACATTACTTTTGCGGAATACTTAGTACATAACAAAAAACACACACACAAGGATCGTAATAGTTTAGTGTCTTTGGAAACTCGGAACGTAATCTTCTAATTGTGGTGAAAGATCTTCAATATCTCCCATAAAGATCTTCCCTTTTTTTACCTAAAACCTTTCTTTATATCCTGGGGAAAAGAAACCATAAAAGGGTGAGCTCAAATGCTCAGTAAGGGTAAAAAAAAGAAAAATCAATCACATCATATTCATAAGAACATAACTTTTTGAAATCTTAACCTGCAAAAGAGAGCATAATTTCATAACATGGGATAAATCATAGTAGTGAAATGAAATCCCAATAATCATAACTTAAAACATGAAACTTTGTGGCATACACACATAATCATAGAGAATCATTTCTTGTTAGTCAAGACTCATTGCCAAGACTATCTTAGTGGACAATGTCCCTTTCTGAACCGAGTCACCCTCGTTTCAGTCCTATTTCACTGAACCGGTATAACCTACCGTTCCAGCCATGTCTATCTCATGAGATATAAAATCTTTACCCAATGCATTGGAGGGAGATATAGGTCCCACCCATATCATAATGATACCATTCTTATGTGTTCCACGAAATAAACATACATCATTCATAATAACCCAATAAATAAAATGGGTTTCATAAACATCATGCCATCATAATCCATAAACAATGGATATCATTTCGTCATAAGAAAATCGAAACCATTTAAATCATAAAGGCAGTTTACTTGTAACATACACATCAAATAATGTCTTCTTAGATGGAAAATAGTTTTGAGAAAAACACTTGAAATAAATTCTTGAGGAAAATATCCTTTCTTCTTTAAAATCATTTTCTTTTCACAAAACTTCATGCAATTTTAAAAGATAATGGTTTTGTTGAAAATAATCATGCAATATTGTAGAGGAAGCTTCTTGAAAATGAGGTGTTATGAAAACCTTAAAAATCCTTTCACGCCATATAAGTTAAAAATAACATTCTCCTCGTACTTTTGTTGGAAAAGTAAAAAAAAGTACCTTATATGGTAACCAAAGGAAAGATTCCATTCATATAATGTGGTAAAAAGTAAATAAAGGGTAAACATGACTTTAAAAATTCATGGAAGAATGGTAAACATTTTATAAAAACATTTTTAGAAAACATGGTCATGGATGATAAACGTAACCCCAGTAAATACTTACGTATAAGCAGTCTCGGATAAAAATGAGATTGAAAATTTATCCCTTAAGTTAAGTCCGATTTTCTTTATAAGTGTCCGAAACTCCTGTATAATTATTTAAATAATGTCATTAACTTATTACAGAATCATATTCATTATTATGATATCATATATGGTTCACTTATGACTTTATATTACCCGTTCCTTTGTAAATTCAATGTTAAAGAAGCGTTTTGGGTAAAATCGTTTCATTTATCGTAGGTGTTTGGACTTGTTGTTCTTGACATTATTATTACTTATATCATGATTTACTTACTTCCAGAATATAAAACATGATTTATATATCATATATATTCAGTATATATATATATTTAATAAATATATAAATGAAATGAAACACACCGTTCATGGAGACGGTAGTCCGTACGTACGCATGAACGCTGTTTTCCATTCCTCATTGTCTTGAATGGAAGTAAGTAGATGACATACATATATACATAAATCCAGTAGCCTTATAATGTCATATATTTCATTATTATTTCTTATATATACTTTATAATTATTCTTAAATGGTTAACATGGAGAATGAATCTCATCGCGTCGTGGAGACGGTATTCCGTACGTACGCACGCTCGGTGATTTCCTTTTTTTGTAGGATGGATAGAAGGTTAATTAGAGTTGTTTCATATTTATAATAACATATCAGTATATAAGAAATACTGATGTTATTACTTTATCATTAAACAACTAAAGAAGAAGAAGTTGAAGAAGAAAGAAATTGAAAAAGATCGGTAATGGATATTACCTCTTTTTGACACGCCTTTTCTTAACCTCCACTTAAAGAACTAATGATGGTCTTTGAAGAATACCAGTACCTCTAGGATGATACTAGGGAAGTGGAGAAGAGATTTTGGTAGGGTTTGGCCGAGCTTGAATGCTCAAATTGGTGTGAGGAGGAGAGGGATGAGGTGCCCTTTTATAAGGGAGGAGAGGGGCACCTTAGGAATATCTAAAAATATTATTTTATATTAAGGTCAAATTCGGTTTATAATGGTTACATATGGTCTTATTTTGAAGATAAAGTGGAAATGGGTCTAAAACCTCTCATCCAATAGGATTTAGACAAGTTTAGGTTATTATTTTAACCTTATCAATTAGATTTAACTCTAAGTTAAATAATTTAACTTTTACCGTGTCTTTTTGTTTTCTTACACTATATGGTTAATAAACTTACTATATCAAGCCAAACGAACCCCATGTTGTTTATTATTAATATATATATCCTTATATAAGTCATTTGGCCAAACCATAGATTTTTAGGAATTAAATAACAATTAATAATATAATATTTGTTTTAAAAACTAATTTATGTCAATTTTGACACTATTTGGTACATGATTTTTATGAAATTTTTAACAGAATGATAAGTTCGAACAAAGTTACTTAAATCAACAATAACATGTCATATTAACCTAAAAAATTAGTTTAAGTCATAAAAAGTCTCAAATTACATTTATTTGGGCATTTATAACATCAATTATGTTAATATTTTCTTAACAAGGTAATTACTCCATCATCGTTATGTCATAAATAAATTAAATTATTTAAATTATAAAAATTAAAAATAAAATAAAATTATGTAGGAAATATTTTTAGATTTCTAATGAATATTATAGTCGAAATTATATTATGTATAACCCTATATTAAAAATGTTTTAGTAAATAAAATTTGATTTTAACTCTTTTAACTCTTATTTGAATTAAATAATAATAAATGTCCTAATCTAATCCAAGTGGGCCTAAATGATAATATTTTACACTTAAGGGTGTTTTTGGTCGAGATACACTTTTCCAATAGGATTAGGACATGTGTTAGGGTAATATTAATATCATTTTTACCCTTAATTACCATATTTACTTTTAACCGTGGTAAATAAAAGTAAAAAGTTACTATTCACCAAAAATTATTTTAATCTCATTGAACCACATTTTACTTACTAACATCAACCGTGTCTCTCGGATTTTTGAAATTCCATTCACAGAAGCGGTAAAATTAAGATTTATGAAAAAATTAATTTTTTTTAACTACCACTTAGTAGTTTCACTATTCATCAAAAATTGAAGTTTTTCAGAAAAATGCCAAAATTTCATCCTAAGATATAATTGATAATCCGAATTCAAAAATGATTTCTATTTTACAAAATTCACAACATATAAGTTTCATTAATTAATTTTATAATTAATTTCTGCTTTCACAACAAATAGCGTGTTTTTAAGAGATAATAACTATCAAAAGATTAACACTTGTTTATGTCTGGTGTAAATGTAAAATTACATCCAATGACCAACATTGTATTGAATTGTAAAAATATATTCTAAATATACATTAAAACCACTGAAATTAATAATTTATCACTATTAATTATTTCGATTAAAAAATTTGTTTTTAATTAAAATTTAGTAATTTTCACTATTCATCAGAAAATAAAAGTTATCCGAAAAGTACCAAAATTTCACCCTAAGCTAATTTCGAAATTACGAATCCAAAAATAAAGTCAATTTTGATAAAATAAAATTTACAAAATTTCAAAAAGTGGTTATTACTATTCATAACGGCTAGTTTTAATAATATTTTAATAGCATATTGCTGTTTAGTGAAACTCGTTATTGCGTACTACACACGCTATCGCGGAAGGTCGTGATTGCGTGTAATGGAAGGAAAGTCAACGATGCGTGTTGTGAAAGCTTCTTTTGGTGTAGCGTACAAAACAAGACATTAATGAAATTAAAAAGAATATTTTTCATAAAATTTCGGGGTGTTACATTCTACCCCCCTTAAAATGAATTTCGCCCTCGAAATTCGTCGGGGTTATAAATGGTTTACTATTGGAATGTTTCTTTAATAGAAACCCACATCGTAAAAAGGAATACAAAAAACAATCTTTTAAAACAAAAGTATGAAATGTAACGGTTACCCAATTAAACTAATCACTGGGTTTCCACATAGGTGAAAATATGGATATGGAAGAGAAATCTAACCATCATGTTCTGATGGAGAGTGGTAGAAAACATGGCTATGGAAAAGCTAGCAATCACAAAGTCATAAATTTGTGACGATCTAAGGTACCATATGATTCATCATATATAAGAGAACTAAGACAACATTTTTGGTTTTCAAGATCATTTCCCTAAAGTTGATGAAATTGGAATGAGAAGAAATACTTTCGTGATTTTGGTATAGTCTCACCATTTGTCATTCTTTGGACAATTTCCACTTCATCTCTTAAATAAATGAAGTTTAATTTTTCATTTGTGATGTGTTAGCAGATCATGTGATAGAATGATGGGTCATTACATCTCTTTCAAACAAAGGTTAGCAAAAGTTATAAGTCCATCTTATGGTTAATCGTATATGGTTCCAAAAATGAACTTATACTTAATATATCATACCTCTTAATAAAATAAAACTAGTTTCTACTAACCAGGGACTTCCTGTAGGCCAGTGGTAGGCGATAAAGGCCAGTCGCACTTTGGTTGTGGGTTCGATTCCCACAGCCTAGTCCAACGCGATGAGTTGTCGCCCGTCCTGCAGGTTGTCCTTTTTCTAAAACTACATTACTATAACATCACATAAATAATATCAAAAAAAAGTTCTATCCTTAAACAATACTAACTTATGGTTAACATAATCCATTCCAATCTTTAGGCTTATCTAAAATACTTCGGTCCAAGCTCATAGTATAAATAAAATGATTACTTGAAATGTCGTCAACCAAGCATGTGAATACCATCATTTATCCCCCATATATCTTGTTGGTCACATTCCAATCATGTGAATACCTTAATGATGTATTCTCTTGAAAAATGAATACCCATTAAACCTTAGTGAAAACATGAATGCTGTCAAAATTTAACTCTTTCCACATACCAAAATCCAAAAATTCTATATACTCAAACCAGGATATAACCTTCTCCTTATATCAGTCATGAGATCATGAATATTATCAAACATTTAATTTTCTCCTTATCCCTTCATTATGCGCATATCAACTACATTCCAAAAATATCTGAATAACCTTTCATGGATACTGGTAACATTAATCATACACTTTCAAAACTCAAGGAATGACAACAGTGTAACAATCTATAGATGTCTCTTTATTCCATAGTAGCATGAGATTACTTATACAACATTACACATGATAAACATGTAATCATTCCACTACATTCTTAAACCATTGACCGAGCTTCAATAATTCTTTCATCTCACATATCATTTGTAGTCTCTTCATCATCGTCCACATAAATACTACCCATACGACCATACTGATTTTTTTCATGAGACATTCCCTTAGGGCATTGGTTTTCATAATGCTCGTACATTCCATATTTAAAACATTTAACCATTGCTGCTGTCGTAGCAATACCATTATCCTCATCCCTGGTGTTAACTGAACCTTTTCCTTTGCACTTACTGGCTTTGTGTCCTTCTTTTCCACACCCAAAGCATCTTCCAGTTCCTTTGAAACATTCTCCTTGATGCCTCTTCCCACATGATTTACATAGGGGAAATTGAACTTTCTTTCCTCTATTATCATCATGAAACTCCATCTTTCTCTTATTAGCCGAGTCAGGAAACTTACCAAATTTTACTTTATTGATCATATTATGAGATTGATGATTCAGCATAATAATGATGTTTGGACTTCCAAATCCCATTTCATTTGGTTTCTCATGAAGAATATCATTCCATTGTCCATCATATCCTCCATTATCGTGAATCATCTTGTTTCCAGCCATTTTCTAAAACCCAAAAAGAATATTGTGAGAAGAAAAAATCATAATAAAGTGGGAGTAAATTCAATATCTAACATCTTTGGTTTAATCTAATATCGTTACCATAGTTCTAGGACTATATCCTATACGTATACTTATCCTTAGGGACATCCCTAGACATACCTTAGAAATATCTCTAGGGATCTCACTAACGTTTTCCAATCCTAATTTCCAAACGTTGACTAAATCTTTCCTCTGATACCAACTGTAGAGACCCGAAGCTAGACATACATGAACATTACATTACTTTTGAGGAATACTTAGTACATAACAAAAAAACACACACACAATGATCGTAATAGTTTAGTGTCTTTGGAAACTCGGAACGTAATCTTCTAATCATGGTGAAAGATCTTCAATATCTCCCATAAAGATCTTCCATTTTTTTTACCTAAAACCTTTCTTTATATCATGGGGAAAATAAAACATAAAAGGGTGAGATCAAATGCTCAGTAAGGGTAAACAAAAGAAAAATCAATCACATCATATTCATAAGAAGATAACTTTTAGAAATCTTAACCTGCAAAAGAGAGCATAATTTCATAACATGGGATAAATCATAGTAGTGAAATGAAATACCAATAATAATAACTTAAAACATGAATCTTTGTGGCATACACACATAATAATAGAGAATCATTTCTTGTTACTCAAGACTCATTTCCAAGACTATCTTAGTGGACAATGTCCCTTTCTGAACCGAGTCACCCTCGTTTCAGTCCTGTTTCACTGAACCGATATAACCTACCATTCCAGCCATGTCTATATCATGAGATATAAAATCTTTACCCAATGAATTGGAGGGATATATAGGTCCCACACATCTCATAATGATACCATTCTTATGTGTGCCACGAAATAAACATACATTATTCATAATAACCCAATAAATAAAATGGGTTTCATAAACATCATGCCATCATAATCCATAAACAATGGATATCATTTCTTCATAATAAAATGGAAACCATTTAAATCATAAAGACATTTTACCTGAAACATAAACATCAAATAATGTCTTCTTAGATGGAAAATAGTTTTGAGAAAAACACTTGAAATGAATTCTTGAGGAAAATATCCTTTCTTCTTTAAAATCATTTTCTCTTCACAAAACTTCATGAAATTTTAAAAGATAAGGGTTTTGTTTAAAATAATCATGAAATCTTGTAGAGGAATCTTCTTGAAAATGAGGTATTATGAAAACCGTAAAAATCCATTCACGCCGTATAAGTTAAAAATAACATTCTCCTCGTACTTTTGTCGGAAAAGTCAAAAAAGTACTTTATATGGT
Source organism: Viscum album (assembly GCA_963277665.1). Taxonomy (NCBI): domain Eukaryota; kingdom Viridiplantae; phylum Streptophyta; class Magnoliopsida; order Santalales; family Viscaceae; genus Viscum; species Viscum album. The sequence continues at coordinate 923,603,445 of OY728130.1, forward strand.
AAACAAAGGAAAGATTCCATTCATACAATGTGGTAAAAAGTCAATAAAGGGTAAAAATGACTTTAAAAATTCATGGAAGAATGGTAAACATTTTATAAACACATTTTTAGAAAACATGGTCATGGATGATAAACATAACCCCAGTAAATACTTACGTATATGCAGTCTCAGATAAAAATGAGATTGAAAATTTATCCCTTACCTTAAGTCCGATTTGCTTCATAAGTGTCCGAACCTCCTATATAATTATTTAAATAATGTCATTAACTTATTACAGAATCATATTCATTGTTATTATATCATATATGGTCACTTATGACTTTATATTACCCGTTCATTTGTAAATTCCATGTTAAAGAAGCGTTTTGGGTAAAATCGTTTCATTTATCGTAGGTGTTTGGACTTGTTGTTCTTGACATTATTATTACTTATATCATGATTTACTTACTTCCAGAATATAAAACATGATTTATATATCATATATATTCAGTATATATATATATTTAATAAATATATAAATGAAATGAAACACACCGTTCATGGAGACGGTAGTCCGTACATACGCATGAACGCTGTTTTCCTTTCCTCATTGTCTTGAATGGAAGTAAGTAGATGAAATACATATATACATAAATCCAGTAGATTTATAATGTCATATATTTCATTATTATTTCTTATATATACTTTATAATTATTCTTAAATGGTTAACATAGAGAATGAATCTCATCGCGTCGTGGAGATGATATTCCGTACGTACGCATGCTCGGTGATTTCCTTTTTCCGTAGGATGGATAGAAGGTTAATTAGAGTTGTTTCATATTTATATTAACATATCAGTATATAAGAAATACTGATGTTATTACTTTATCATGAAAAAACTAAAGAAGAAGAAGTTGAAGAAGAAAGAAATTGAAAAAGATCGGTAATGGATATTACCTCTTTTTGACGCGCCTTTTCTTAACCTCCACTTAAAGAACTAAGGATGGTCTTTGAAGAAGACCAGGACCTCTAGGATGATACTAGGGAAGTGGAGAAGATATTTTGGCAGGGTTTTGACAAGCTTGAATGCTCAAATTGGTGTGAGGAGGAGAGGGAGGAGGTGCCCTTTTATAAGGGAGGAGAGGGGCACCTTAGGAATATCTCAAAATATTATTGTATATTAAGGTCAAATTCGGTTTATAATGGTTCCAAATGGTCTTATTTAGAAGATAAAGTGGACATGGGTCGAAATAATCTCATCCAATAGGATTTAGACAAGTTTAGGTTATTATTTTAACCTTACCAATTAGATTTAACTCAAAGTTAAATAATTTAACTTTTACCGTGTCTTTTTGTTTTCTTACACTATATGGTTAATAAACTTACTATATCAAGCCAAAAGAACCCCAAGTTGTTTATTATTAATATATATATCCTTATCTATGTCATTTGGCCGAACCTTAGATTTTTAGGAATTAAATAACAATTAATAATATAATATTTGTTTTAAAAACTAATTTATGTCAATTTTGACACTATTTGGTAAATGATTTTTATGAAATTTTTAACAGAATGATACGTTAGAACCAAGTTACTTAAATCAACAATAACATTTCATATTAACCTATAAAATTAGTTTAAGTCATAAAAAGTCTCAAATTACATTTATTTGGGCATTTATAACATCAATTATGTTAATCTTTTCTTAAAAAGGTAATTACTGCATCATCGTTGTGTCATAAATAAATTAAATTATTTAAAGTATAAAAATTACAAAAAAAATACCATTATGTAGGAAATCTTTTTAGATTTCTAATGAATATTATAGTAGAAATTATATTATGTATAACTTTATAATAAAAATGGTTTAGTAAATAAACTTGGATTTTAACTCTTTTAACTCTTCTTTGAATTAAATAATAATAAATGTCCTAATCTAATACAAGTGGGCCTAAATGACAATATTTTACACTTAAGGTTGTTTTTGGTCGAGATACACTTGTCCAATAGGATTCGGACATGTGTTAGGGTAATATTAATATCATTTTTACCCTTAATTACCCTATTTACTTTTAACCGTGGTAAATAAAAGTAAAAAGTTACTATTCACCAAAAATTATTTTCATCTCATTGAACCATATTTTACTTACTGACATCAACCGTGTCTCTCGGATTTTTGAAATTCCATTCACAGAAGCGGTAAAATTAAGATTTATGAAAAAATTAATTTTTTTTAACTACCACTTAGTAGTTTCACTATTCATCAAAAATTGAAGTTTTTCAGAAAAATGCCAAAATTTCATCCTAAGCTATAATTGATATTCTGAATTCAAAAATGATTTATATTTTACAAAATTCCCAACATATAAGTTTCATTAATTAATTTTATAATTAATTTCCACTGTCACAACAAATAGCGTGTTTTTAAGAGATAATAACTATCAAAAGATTAACACTTGTTTATGTCTGGTGTAAATGTGAAATTACATCCAATGACCAACATTGTATTGAATTGTAAAAATATATTCTAAATATACTTTAAAACCACTCAAATTAATAACTTATCACTATTAATTATTTCGATTAAAAAATTCGTTTTTAATTAAAATTTAGTAATTTTCACTATTCATCAGAAAATAAAAGTTATCCGAAAAGTACCAAAATTTCACCCTAAGATAATTTCGATATTACAAATCCAAAAATAAAGTCCATTTTGATAAAATAAAATTTACAAAATTTCAAAAAGTGGTTATTACTATTCATAACGGCTAGTTTTAATAATATTTTAATAGCATATTGCTGTTTAGTGAAACTCCTTATTGCGTACTACACACGCTATCGAGGAAGGTCGCGATTGTGTGTAATGGAAGAAAGTCAAGGATGCGTGTTGTGAAAGCTTCTTTTGGTATAGCGTACAAAACAAGACATTAATGAAATTAAAAAGAATATTTTTCATAAAATTTCGGGGTGTTACACTGAAGTTGCCCCATCTTGCCGCAAGATCGGCTCTCCACTGGGTCTCTCAGGCAATGTGGCAGGGTATTCCCACTCCTCCCACACTGGTAGCACACCACCTGGATACCATAAGATGCATCCCACCTACTCGGATATCCTCGTGCAGTCTCCCTGCGGCACTTACTGCTATCGGCCGGTAAGGCACTAACCCTGGATGTTGAACCACCCTGGCTCATAGCTCCAGAATCCCTCAGATTACGTTCTATGATTAGCTCCTAGTTCACTATAGATGATATGTAAGTCAACCTGAAGATATTCACCTGTGAGCAGATGTCCTGCCTGAGATCATCCTCAAACTTCCTTACCATGAATAACTCATCACCTACTAGAATGGGCATGAATCACTGTAGCTCTATGAAATGAGAGGAATACTCTATGATAGAAAGAGTACCCTTCTCTAGACTCATGAACTCTCAGGATCGATCGGCCCTCAAGGTCTCCAGATAGAAGTAATCGTAGAAGGTGCACTGAAACTCATCCCAGGCCATATTCTACTGGCATCCCTCCTATGAGATCACATCCCACCACCTCTTGGTGGAGTCTCAAAGCATGTAATTAGTGAGTTGGACCCTCCTTTGATACCATTTTGTAATGTCCCAGTTCCGGAAGCCACCCAGAGGCACCTCGTACCCAATTGGTTACATGGGCTCAAATGAATTTCCCCAAATGCCAGAGGCTTCCGACTAGCAGTGAGGGTCTTGGGTGTGATAGTGGGGAAACTATGCCCTCATTGGCATAGTTACTCAGTGGAAGTAAAACATATAGAAATAGTGGAAGTAGTAAGACAAGAAATAAGTATACAGTAGAAGTAATAAATAACTGGAGAACATATATAAAATGATGCATGATATATATTTCTAGGAAGAAATCAAAACAAGTCACAATGCTGAATACAGTACCAATCCAAAGTAAAGAAGAAAAACAAGTAAATAACGCCCCAGCATCGCAAGACAAAGCTTGGTCCCATGCTCTCCAGCTCCACAGTAATCAGGTACCTGAAGTAGAAGGCGCTTTCCCCTATCTATACCTGCAATAATATAATCAATTTGGGCCCAGAAGCATGACCTAAAAAGGGTGTGAGACTAAATCCCAGTAGGAAACCACCCAAAGATCTGTGCCTAATTTCCAGGGAATATATATGGAAGTAAATAAATAAAAAGGTAGCAGTAAGCAAGTAAGTCCTCAATGTAACCATCCTATAGTTTAAGAATTCAATTCCATATGTCTAGGAAACAATTAATCAAAGCTGGTAACCCTATGGAAAGTACACACAACCTATCCCCTCTGGTTCAGTCATAAGGATATAACAAAGAATCTATGAGGAAGCACTCTTAGTCAATTCCACTTATAGTCAAAAGTGATTAAAGACTCTCTGAGGAAGATCACACGGTCAATTCCCCTTATAGTCTAAAGTAATTAAAGACTCTCTGAGGAAGATCACACTATCAATTCCCCTTATAGTCTACTACACCAGGTTCTCATGGCCCTGTGTAAGTCAAACGAGCATAGCAATGCAATACAGGTCAAGTAAACCTTAATAACTACTTGGATAATCAGCCTAAAGAATAACAACATCTCAGAAAAGATAATCACCCCATCCTACATTACTAGGCATGAAAAAACAACAACATCATAACAAGCAAAGCTAGACCCAAATGGTTATAAAAAAAGATGTATGGGAATACACTTCCAAAGAATAGCAATTATCCGTATTCATCTCCAATTAACCTCTACTCAAGCATACAAGAATAGTAGGCAATTAACAAGGGTAAAACCGTAAACACACAATACCCCGTTCAAGGGTATTGGGAAAATTTGCACATATAACTCAAATAATTTCAACGGAAAGGCACAAACCACCTACCTCGGCATTGTGAGATTGATAATCTTGAATCTCAGGCCTTGAATGGCCTTAAAATTCCATATATCTACAAAAACGCACAAAACAATCAACTGAGAAAAACTCCCGAGAGAGGTGAAATCAAGGGATGGTGTTTTAGGAGAAGAGAGAACTCATCGTTGTGATTCCAATGCAACCAATTGTGTTCAAATCAGAGTACGAATGCATGGTCTGGGGCTCAATGAAGATTCTCGGCATAGAGATGCTCTCAGAATGTCTAGACCTAGAAGAACGTGTTTCTGTCTGTCAGACATGACCTCAATACGTTTAATGACAAAAAGTACACAACGTGTACTTGCACTTACTGATCCCCACTTTAGGCGGCCTCTAGGTCTCCGCACACAGCCGTGTTCATGGCCGCTACAAAGCCAGCACACGAAAACCCACTGTAACCGAGTACATGGCGTGTACTCATAATGTACATGGCGTGTACTTAAGAATTTTCCAGAAACTCCTCTTTTTTCTCAAAACATCAGAAAATAGAAAAAAACTAGAAAATAAGTTCTAGTTTCTTACAACTATCATCTGTAGATAGTTCTAGATACACTCCGAGAGCACCAGCTTTATGGTAAGATCTCGAAGTGCCAGTTTTTGGTACGGGAGGTCCACTTTCTGGGACACGATATCTCAGAGGTTGGAGTTTTAGTGGATCCAGCAAAGATAGAGGCTGTACTTTCTTGGGACCCACACAAGAGTGTGACTAATGTACGAAGTTTCCTGGGGTTGAATGGATACTAACGGTGCTTTGTGAATGACTTTTCCAAATTCTGGAAAACCTTTTCAGCGTTGACGAGGAAGGGAAAAGGCTTTGTGTTGACATAGAAATGCCAGAAGAGCTTTCAGGAGCTGAGGTAGAGACTGACGAGTGCTCCCATATTGATGCTACCAGAAGAGGTCATTGGGTGTGTAGTCTAATGTGACACATTAGGGACAGGACATGGGTGTTTACTAATGTAAGAGTGAGCAGTGGTTGCCTATGGCTCTTGACAGATGAGGAAAAATGAGCAGAACTACACTACCCATGACCTGGAGTTAGAATTAGTGGTCTTTCCCTTGATGGTGTGGCAACATTACTTAATGGGAGAACATTTTACAGTCTACTGTGATCACAAGAGTCTCTGGTATATCTTCTCTCAGAAGGACCAGAACCTGAGACAGCGGCGATGGATAGAGTTCCCCCAGGACTATGACTTTGAGATATTTTATACTATTGGGAAAGAGAACATGGTGGCAGACACACTCAACCTGAGGTCTGGTTTGCAATTGCTGAGTGAGGCGACAGAGCAGCTAGTTGTGATGTAGATATATTTCATGGATAGAGATGGAGCAGCTTAACTCTAGTCTATGACAATCACTCCCCCACTTCTTCAGTGAGTCAGGAAGGCGTAGCTTGGGGACTTTGATTATGAGGCTCGACGTACTCATATATCCTCTGGACATGCACCTGATGGATTTTATGGTGGTGGGGATCATGACATCCTCTTCAAAGGACGTACCATGGTACCAGTGGAGCTACTAGAGGAGGTGTTGAGGGAGTTCCATACGTCCCCTCTGGAGGTACATCCTAGTGTGGTGAAGATGTACCCAGACCTCCTGGGTCAGCACTGGTGGCTAGGGATGAAGAAGGTTGTAGCAAAGTTTGTTTCCCGATGCCTCACCCGTCAACAAGTGAAGGCTGAGCATCAGGTTCTATTAGGCTTTTCACAAGCACTAGAGGTTCCAGAGTTGAAGTAGGATGGAATCCCCATGGACTTTTTGACTGGGCTTCCACATACGTCTAGGGGAAATGATTCCATCTGGGTGATCGTTGACCGACTCACCAAGTTGGCCCACTTTATACCCATCCAAGAGCAGGGATCATGAGAGAGCATGGGACACCACTATGTATAGGATATTGTATGAATTAATGGGGTGCCGTTGATGATCATCTCTGACCATGACACAAGTTTTACATCCTGATTTTTGAATGGATTAATGGAGGGGTTCGAGACTCAACTACGTTTGAGGACCACCTTTCATCCTGAAATGGATGGTCAGACTGAGTAGACCATATAGACACTGGAGGACATGATTCGTGCTTTATTCCTAGATTTTGGCCGTAGTTGGGAAGATAACTTTCCCTTGGTAGAGTTTTCATACAAAAATAGTTATCACTCCACCATTCGGATGACACCATTCAAGGTCCTATACGGTCGACCATACAGATCACCTCTATGCTGGTCAGACCTAGGGGAGTCAGCACTTATGGGTCCAGAGTTGGTACGGGCTACCACTGAGAACGTAAAGATCATCTAGTAGTGGATGAATACTACAAAAAGAGGATATAAGTCTTATGATGACAAGAGACATAGACATTTGGAGTTCCAGGAGGGGGACAATGTATTCTTGTGAGTCTCTCCTCGATGGGGACTATAGAGATTTGGCTGAGGCGAAAAGTTATCACCAAGGTTTATCAGACCATTATTGATACTTTGGAGGATAGGAGAGGTGGTATAACGCTTGGAACATCCACCGAAGTTGGAGAGGGTGCACGAAGTCTTCCACATATCCTATTTGTGGAGATACGTGAATGACCCATCTGACATCATCAACCATAACGAGATGGACTTTGATGATGAGGAAACATTTTCATAGGTTCTATTAGAGATTGAGGATCACCAGGAGCGAGTCCTTAATGGGTGATCGATACCTATGGTGCACGTTCTCTGGTAGCATGAGAACCTACAGGAGAGCACTTTGGAGCAGGAGTCTCAGATTTGTACTCAGTACCCCCATTTTTTCCATAGTCTGTGTTGTGTGTTTTGGGGACAAAAATCCCTAAGGTGGGGAGAATGAAAAGACCCAGATGTTCCATGTATTGTTTTTTAATTATAAAGAGTTATTAAGAGTCTTCAAAAATTTGATAGTTCATGATTCTGAGGCCCGATGTTCCTGAAATTAATTTTTGAACTTTTTTTAAGGTACGTTCAGTAAACACGCGAGTGGCATTTTCTAACTTTTGAATCGGTGCTTGGATTAAAATTCTGAGGGTACGGTTGAATCCACAACATTGATATTCTCTTAAGGAGGACTTAACATTGACCACAGTGGGTTTAGAGAAAAAGGTATGTTTTTCAATTTTTAAAAGGAATAAAATAAAATAACTTTATTATTTTATTTTCGTTCATATCCTCCAACGGATAGGTGGAGTGTGGGACCGACAATTTTTCAAGCCATTAAATGGATTGACCTTTCATTCCTATGTAATAGTATCATTAGTGAATTGGGAAGGTTTCTAATTAGTGGGCCTCCATTAATTCCCCAAGTCATTACTTACCCTCCCCTCTCCTATTTATATGGATCTTGGGGAGGGGTATCAGCACAGATTCACCAAGAAACAAAGTTCTAGTAAAGTACCGAGACACTAAACCCATAGAGACAGAGCAGATTCCAGCAGGAGGTGACGGGAGACAATGAACCTCAATCCGAAGGATGATGTACGAGCGATGTCATTGGAAGCCTGTTGTGGGAATGAAGAACACCGACCCATATTCAAGCATGGATGTCCTCCAACGGTTTTATGAAGTAGGGGTTTTGATTTTCATTTATTTGAAGTGAATTTATGGAACCCTTTATCATCCGTCATGTTATAAGATAACGCGGAGGGCGCAGGCCTAACAAACCCAACTCAGACCCTCCGCTACTTTGCTACAACCTTTCATTCTCTATGGAAGACCGCCAGCTAGGAGACACCGACTGAGTACAAGAAAGACATGAACCGATGCAAGCTACAAAAGTAGGCAGTGACACAAATATTCGGCAGAAATCGGAATGGCCAGCACCGACTGACCGTGGAGGAGGTTCGGCGCGCTGTTGCATGCCATCGGTGAGAAAGGGGTTGCATCACATCAACCGTGGTGATCAGAGGAGGTGGACACCACTTCAGCCGACCGTGAAAAGAGAGGCGATGCAACCAAAGCGCTGCTGGTGAGCGGGGAGGTGGCGCGACCAGCATGCCACCAACGAGAGAGGAGGCCGTGCGACCAGCACGCCACCTTTGAGAAGAAGTCATGGCCAAAGCTGTGAAGGAGGAAGAACCCGTACCTCCAGAGGGTTCTGCGATGACCAGGAGGCGCCAACATGGTTTCACCGCTTCACAAACTGAGCGACCTCCAGGATGTTCGTGATTTCGGGAGACTGGGGGCACACCCCCCTTGCCAAATCGGGAAGACAATATTCGGGCCACCCCTTGGGGGTTTCGGCCTACGCAGTTGGGCCACCCCTTGTGGGCCGCGCCCTATGCAGCCAGGCCGCCCCTTGGGGGCCGCGTCCTATGCGGCCAGGCCACCCCTTGCGGGCCACTCCCTACGTGTCTGGGCCTCCCCCCTTGCGGGACGCGACCTATTCGGACAGGGATGACCCCTTACGTGCCACCCACTTTCAGGCCGGGCCATCCCCTTATGGGCTGGGCCGGACCTCAGCCCAACAGGCTGAGCCCGTCGCGGCCCAGCTCAAACCGGGTCGGGGCGGGTCGGTCCGACCGGGTTTGATCGAACCCGGGCCCAACCCGGCCTAGAAACATTTAAAGGGCCAAATCTTGAGAACCGTCCGTCCGATTGACGAACCATCTGTGGCATTGGTATCCATGGATCGAGATGGTCCCTTTGGTATACTTATCTTGTGTTTTGGAGACAGTTGGAGTATGACCAGGTTGGATCGAACCTAAACCCAACTGGGCCCATGGAAATAAAACGCTTATAACTCACAAACCGGGCGTCCGATTGATGCACTGTCTGTCTCGTTGAAACCCTTACGACATGACAATATTTTGGGTTACTCCTTTTTGGAGCTTAGTGTCAATTGAGGTATGACCGATATCACGAGGGGAAGATTCTACAGAACTCGAGCGCACCAGGTGTGAGGAATTCACTGGCTGGTAGTGAGGTGGAGGTTGGAGAGAAATCTTACATAGGTTAGTACCGAGAAATACTATGTGTGTCATCAAAGATCCTGTGTGGGTCAGATCTTGTGTGGGTCATTGCTCAACAATCCTATGTGGGTTAGGGCATACCGATCCTATGTGGGTCAGATCCTGTGTGGGTCAACGCTCAACGATCCTATGTGGGTCAGTGCATACCAATCCTATGTGGGTCAAATCCTGTATGGGTCATTGGGAGGGTTAGTTACCAATTGATCATGTGTGGGTCAGATCCTATGTGGGTCATTACGGGGGTTAGTTACCTATCGATCCTGGGTGGGTCAGATCCTGTGTGGATCATTGTGTGGGTTAGTTACCTATCGATCCTGTGTGGGTCAGACTCCGTATGGTTATTAGTAGTGCCTCTTGACAGAATAAGATGATCCAACTTCATGACTAATAATATGTACTTCTATATTTCACTGAAAACATGGTTTGAGTTGATACTTTTTTTGAGATGTGCCAATTACTTTGTGCTTTCTTATTGAGATCATGAATTGTGTTTTTCTTTTTTTTTAATTCTGAGAGACCTTCAGGGGTCTCAGGGTCCCTTTTGGGTATTGTTATACTCACCCGTTCACAGGCTTCACCCACACCTTATTGTGTCTTATGCAGACAACAAGCAGTTGGGAAAAGGTTTGAGGGAGCTAGGACTAGGCGGTACGTGGAGGAGACGAGAGGATATGTATTGATAAGGAGGAATTTTGTACCTACCCTTCAGGTAGGATCCTCATAGGATAACCTACGAGTTATTTTCCATTTTCAGTTGTATTATACCATTCAGTTGTACTTGTACTTTTATAGTTGAGATTTTATTTCGGCCCCTTTACTTTCAGCATTATTTTTACAATAGTAGTTTACTTAGTGGTTTTTTCTTATCATGTTCTTAGACTGTGTGTTTGTACAGGTTAAAAAGGAAATGACTTCCCGTTTTAGGGATATGAATTTCCGGTGCTAGTCATTAGCCCCTGACCTATGGAAGGCGGGCATAGGGTAGTATTTGCACGGGCCCTGGGGGAAGGTTCGTGATAGATAGGAACATGGAGGGATTATTATTTTGCATGAATGGAACTTGCGTATTAAATTTATTTCATTTATATTATACATGTTAACTATAAAGACCCATAAATTCTGTGAATTTGTTTTTCTTAAATACATGGGGATTTTACTAGTCCGCATTTTCTGACGGCGCCTGATTCTGAGGCTCGGTGTGCCCGGAATCAATTTCTGAAGTTTGTTTTAGGTACGTTTAGTAAACGTACGTGAAATATTTTATATCTTTTGAACCGGTGCTCAAAATTGAAATCTGAGGGCACCGATGAACTCGCAACGCCAGTAATCTCTTACGGAGACCTTTACCGCAGTTGCGTTCTGACATGAGTGGAAGTTAATTTTTGGGGTTTCTAAATAAAATTAAACAAAAATATGTAGCAATTATTTATTTGAAGGGTAGTTAAAACCTCCAAGGGGAGGTTGGTGGTGGGGCCACCCACACATAACCTCCCTTGGGAGGATGTTATAAGGTTGGGCCCACACGAGCATCAAAACCCCCTTAACCCCCCTTTAACTCTTGGAACTCCCCATAATGTTTTGGTGCCACTTCACTTTCCACCTTCCCTCATTATGGTACCAAGACACCTAGGAATTAATTAAAGCCAATTAATTAATTTTAAGTGTTTTGAATTATTTTTGATTTCATGGAAATAATAAAATAATGGTGGAGCTATTAATTTATTTTTTCTTGGCGATTATTCTTTGGTGGAGATTTCGGAGAACTCTTGGAAGAAAGACATCCTCCCAATGAAGAATGCTCCTCATCTCCAAAAAACGACGAAGACCATCCACGATCTTTGACCAAGCTAAAAGAGAAGGAGTCGCCCGCCAAGAGTGTCGACGATGCTTCTTCCTCGGACGCTCCCAAACATAAATGAAACAACGCCGTCATCAATGAAAAATTGTCTAATCAAGGTAGGGGGATTTTTTTATTTTAATGTATGAATTATACCCTCATTCTTTGACATTTATTTTGGTTCTATGGTGGCCAATTGTTATCACTTAATGTAGAGGGCGCGTGGAGAACAAACATGGCCCGACGTCCCTCCGTTGATTCTTGTTTGGTTGACGTCGGATGCAGATCTGGAAGGGTGTGGTGCCATCCCACGCGCCGAAGAAGAACCGCGGTGGATGAAAGAGACATGGCGCTATCGTGCCACGCCGCGCCGGAGGTGCGGAACCGCGGCCAGGGCGGTCCACGACGGATGGAGAAGCACAGAACCATCGCGCCACGTGGTGGAGCCGAAGGCCACGACCATGTCGGGCTGTGGCAGTGAGGTCACTGTGCCGTCGGGCCACGAGGAGAGCAGGAGGAATGCAGTGCCGTCGCACTGCAGGGGAGGTGCGGTGGTGGCCGGCCGAGCCGGGAACCATGGAGCCGGACACACGGGACCACCCAGGTCCCGCGACCCCTAAACCCGTGCAAGGCACCAGTTATGTTCAACGAACCGGGGAGGGGAACGACACCCCCTCTATCGGGAGGCCGGCAGGGCCGCCCCTCGGCCGGGCCTCCATGGTCGGGCCACCCCTTAGCCGGGCTGCCACAGGTCGGGCTGCCACGGCCGGGCCGCCCCTCGGCCGGGCTGCCACGGACCGGACCGCCACGGCCGTGCTGCCCCTAGGCCGGGCCGTGCCTTCGAGACGGGATGCACCTTCAGGCCGAGACAAACCTTCATCTGGGCCGACCACTCAAGTCGGACCACACCCATGGACCGGGTCGGTCCGACTGTGTGGGACCGGACCCAGACCCGCTACGGGCATTTACACCTTTTAGCCCCATCTTGGGTTTCAAGTGTCCAATTGAAAAACCGACTACAACGATGGAATTATTGGAGTGAGAAGATTGTTTTGGAATACTCCACCTGATTTTCGAATGTAGTTGGAGTATGGTCAGTTTGGTTTGAGCCTAAAAACCAACCGGGCCCCTAGAACGGAAATGCCAACTACTCTTAGACCAGGCGTCCGATTGACGCGTCGTCTGTCGCGTTGGGTTACTTATGATGAGACAGAACTACGAGATACATCAACTAAAAACTTTGTGATAGTTGATGTATTGACACCTAGCATGAGGAGTGGACCCTCCCAGAATCGAGCATGTTGTGTGCGGGAACCCTAGGTCTAGCTGCGACGATACTGTACCGGGATCCTCCATGGGTTCGACAACGATGACTATTATACCAGAATCCTCCCTGGGTTCGGCAGTGATGACTACTATAACGGGATCCTCCATGGGTCCGACAGTTCTAACTTCTGTTCCTGTATCCTGTGTGGTTCTGACAGAATAGCTTGTCCTGTATCCTGTGTGGGTCTGACAGCTTAGCTGGTCCTGTATCCTGTGTGGGTCCGACTGCTTAGATGAATCAGTAACTACATCTAATCATTTCTATCACTCTACTATATATTTATACCTATGTGGGATGAGTCATATGTTTCAACCATTATAATTGGGCAGATTTACTTTACTTTATTTGAGGAATGGTTTGTTCTTGGGATCGAGAGTTGGAGCCAGACTACGATGGAGAACTTAGGAATATGTATAGACATATACATAAGTAGGACTGGTTGATACTTCGTGATTGTATCTTTCTACTGTGGTTTATCCTTTGTGGATTTTGGAAGACCTTCAGGGATCTCGGGGTCCCCTACTGAGTGTTGTTATACTCACCCCTTCAAGGGATTTTCCCGCACCTTGTTGTTTTCTGTCCATACGACGGTCAGCAGTGATCAAGGCTGATGGTGATAGACGGGAGGCTGCTCAGATCTGGACAAGACGAGACACTCTTCAGGGATGAGTTATTTGAGTTCTGTACCTACCCTTTAGGTAGGATACCCTGGTGGACGATCCCGGAGATGTTTTCCTTTTTTTACTTGTAATTGTACTTGTTGTTCAGTTGGTTTTGTATTCTGGCCCACTTACTTTCAGCACACGGTTCTTTTTTATATTAGTAATTGTTGCTTCTACAGCTTGTGTTCAAACTTTTGTGTTACAGGTTTAAAGTCAATACCTTCCCTTTTATCAGGATTATGCCTTTGGTGCTAGTCGCCAGCCTCTGGCCTAAGGATGGCGGGCTTGAGGTAGTCACAACACGGGCCCCGAGGACAAGTCGTTACATTAACCCCAAAACTAAATCATTAAAATTTGTATGTCTGTTGGAATATGTCCAATTAATTTTATAGTAAGTTGATGATTATTGTTAAATATGGTTTTCATTTATATTTAGAGAATTTTAATTAGTAAAATTATTTATATATTTATTCATTTATAGATTTCTAATTAATGTTGGAATTCTCAGAGTACATTCTCCCCATGTTGGTTATAAACTCTTATAACTCGTTAGAAACCACAGGAATATGGGGAGGCATGCTCAAGGATTTGTTCCATCAATAGCTTATATATAATTTGGGTGATCTATGATAGAGTTATACAGACATTATACCCAATATCTATTAACATAGATCCACTGGAGGAAGAAATAGGAACATGACACATGTTGTGGGGCTTCATGGTGTTATTCTATTAGTCTTGCAATTTTTTTCATTCTAGTTAGAGTTAAATTAAATGATGTTAATTTATCCATAATTTCATTCATTACTGATATTATGACATTGACTTGTGAAATGAAATAACAACTATTGGACCGGTAGGTCATTGATACTCAACAATAAGAGTATATGAAGCCTTTAAACTCATATGTCAGGTTTCTTGATTTCATAATTTCATTATATCTCACCCTAATCATACAATTATATTGCTAATCACATTATCCTTACACTAATTGGTAATTTAGGAAGTGATTTTTGAAATGGAGGATATATTTGTTTTAGAAATTTACTACTGATCCGCCCCTTACATCTTAGTGGTTGGGAATCTCTAAATAGGGTCTAATAAGTAGTATCAAAGTAGGTTCAACCAGATGGATCATAAAAACTATTTTACATATAATTCATCAATACCTAAGATTTTTTAGATTATATATTATGTTGGAGGATCCTTGTAATCCCCTATTAGTCATGAGTTTTTGAAGAAAAATTATAGCATATTTTGGCATTATATCTATATTTACATAATTTCATATTATCATTAATATATTAATTCTTATAAGGAAATGTAAAAAATTTATTTAACTTATAATATTTGATGTTTTGGAATGTTTTTGATTTCATATATTATTTGTTGGATATATCTTGTGCCTTTGGTTATGTCTCATTAATTCTAATTATATGTTACTTTCTTACTTTTAACATGAATAAAAATGTTAATTAGATCCCCAATTTTATGTTGGATAATTTTTTAGTAGAAAATTGATTTCTATGTGAAACAATGCATTGTGGAATTAAAGGAAATGAAATATAATGAAATTAAGGAAATTATTGATTTTTAAAGAACGTTAGCTAATGTAAATTTTTTAAAAATATATAAATACCTAGAAAGGAAATAAGAAAATTTATATTTAAAATTAAATTATTAAGATTAATAAATATATGAAAAAATATGATGAAAATTTTATCTATTGATATATATATAACATGTCAATGAAGAATTAGATTCCTATAAATTTGAATTGATGACTCGCTAGGACATCATTATCGTATAATGTCCTAAAATCATTGTGTCTATGATGAGTTTATTTAAAACTCAATGAGATTTTATATAATTAGAGAACACAAATTCTATGGAGATCAATAATATGGATTCTAATTGTTTATATTTAAAGGTTCATGAAATGTTCTCTTCCATATAGAGGAATACACTTGTTTATAAATCACAATAGATGTTTTTTAAATTGGTTTCTAAAAAAATAGGATCTCTAAATGGTGGAAGAAGAGTA
Organism: Viscum album; assembly: GCA_963277665.1. Classification (NCBI taxonomy): domain Eukaryota; kingdom Viridiplantae; phylum Streptophyta; class Magnoliopsida; order Santalales; family Viscaceae; genus Viscum; species Viscum album. Next base: position 923,619,179 of record OY728130.1, read on the forward strand.
CTTATAATAAAGAAACAACGCTGAAGATAAAACCTAAGGGTAAATTGATTAAAATGATATATTCAATATCAATTATAAGATCTATTGTGCCCTATCATGAATAGATAAAGGAGAATAAAGTTAATAAATACATTCCACCAAAGTATAATTGAAAATATTCTTAGATGATGCTTGTCTATAACAAGACATAGAAATTGAAATACTCAATTAAGAATGATGAAGTTTATACCATGGATAATTAAGGAAATATCATATCTTAATATGGGAAATGTAATTTTTTTATAAAATAATAAAAGATAAAATGTAGTTTATTATGGTGTGATTTCTTAAATAAAAAATTAAGAAAGTGATGATGTAAAATTTAAGAATTTATGAATAATAAATACAATAAATAGTCTAAAGGATCAGATAATGTTCCTATCTATAATGGTGTAGAGGGGAAATTTATGGATGGTGGGAAAAAATCCACAAAAACCCTAAAAACATGGCTCACATGGTTTCTAGAATAATTAGAGTAAATGTTTCATTCCATTTTAATATGAATTGTATCCATAATGATGTTTTTATAATTTTAGTTGAGGAAATTAAGGATTATATCCCCAAGAACATAGTTTGTGATAAGAATGAGAAGAAGTCAATCACTTAATGGAATGATGAAAATAGTTTTAGTGTTTAGCTTCTGTAACTTACTTCATAGAATTTCTAAATAAATGATACAAGTGGATTTCAATAATTTAATACATAATTTAGTGTTAGTAAAAATATATATGGATATAACCATAAGAACATATCAATATTCTAAGTAGATTAAGTATATAAATTCAATGTATAGAATATAAAATAAATCATGATAAAATTTTAATGATTTTCCTAAGAATAAAATGAATGTGAATGAAAAAAATGATATAAAATAACATTGAAAAATCCATATAGGTAAATATAGAAACCTTTTCGATCAATGGTTGTTCCAAATTAAATAACCAACTCATTTTACAAATTAATGTATGATTTGATAGATTGTTTTCCATTACATGTGATTTTATTACATAATGATGTCTTGGGAAAAAATTTAATATTCATTCAAAACATTAAATAGGGTGTTTCAAAATTGAATTTCTATTTGGGGACCATTCATCTACTATATAATTTTATTAATTTAAAACCACTGTTTTCTATAATGAGTATCCTCTTATAGGAACTAGGTGATCTTTTTATAAATCTATTATTAAATATTTAATATATTATATTCAATCACACATTTTTTGGGGGAATTTCAAGAGGATAAATTGTTAAAGGATCCTTATTAGTTGGATTATATCTTAAAATGGTTAAAAAATACATCCCTTTTACTTATTTCTTTTGGAAATGTAATTATTAGTATTACAAATATAGAGAGGAAAATATTTTTCTTTTAAAAATTATGATTAAATATATAAGTGGTGAAAATTGATGAATTCCCCTTTATATGGGGTTAAAATTCTTAAACCAATAAATAAGAAGAGACCATAAAAATCAAAACTTTCAATCACCAATTTTTCCATTTTATTCTATATTTAAATAGGGATAAAATAAATATATATCTGAGGAAATTTTTCTAAAATTCAAAAGGTGGTATTGGTGAAAGTAGACAATTCATTAATTTATATTATAAAATTTAGTTAAAATGGATTCATCTTGTTAGAAAAATTGAAAGAGGTTCTGATCATACTTGTTTTGTAAGGCCCTATCCTTAAACATTTCATAATCTTTAATTAAGTTAATAATTCAAATTGAGGATCTTTTTAGGTTTAGAACTTTATAGAATTAGGTCATAACGTATCCATTGAAATTTGAATATTACATGTAGACACTTTTACTCTATCCAATTTTATTCACAATAATAACACTCCTTAAAATAAAACAAGAATTATTTTCCTGATATAAATCTTCTATAAATCTTCTTTTCTCTTACCCTACTTTATACCCTGTTAAAAACATTTAAAAAATGTGGGATGAGAAGAAAAAGCTCAGTAAGGGATACATAAAGAAGGAAAAATATTAGTCTTTAAAAAAACATATAAAACATGAATACTTTATCATAAATTAATACTTTTCATCTTAAAGAAGTAGAAAAAATACTTCACTGAATATAATCTCATTGCTTACCCTTTTTGTAACCAAAGGATTACCATAAAGCCCATAGAAAGAAACAGATAGAATATAAAGGTAAACTTGAAACATAATCATACTTAAATAGAATAAACATAAATTAAACCTAAAAAAATCATTCATATAAATGGAATAGCCATATGACTGACTCCCATACCGAATGCATTGGAGGTTATAACGAAACCACCCATTCTTGGTTTATCACGGAACCACCCGTGATTTGGTTTATAATATAACCACCCATCAAATATCCAAGTACTATTATATAATTTTAAAACATAAAATATTTTAAATATCAACATTTTACTAATAAAATTTAATTTTCAATCATAAGAAATAATTTTAATAAATTGAAATAATTAATCCATTTCAAAAACCATATTCAATACAAAAACACCAAAAAGTGAATAAGGTATTTCTTTTCCTTTTAAAAACATTAAGGCTTATAGAGGAATCCAAATAAAAATTATGGTGATAGAGAGATCATTGTATCCACAAATGTTAAAAACATTCCCTTTTTTTACTAAAACTCTTCATAGATAAAATATTCCCTTAAAAAGTAAAAGGGGTTTATTATACACTGTGTAAAAGGGGGTGTATATTATCAAAATATGCCTCAATTATAGGAGATCGAGATGATGTACCTAACAAAGATCATTTTTTAAATAAGATAGAATGATTGTGTATTTTCACTATGAGTACACATAAATCAAGTATAAATAAAATATAAGATATCAAAATTCATTTCTCACATATTCATAGCAAGACGTAATCAAGAAGTAGAAAATTAACCCAAATAATGTAAGTGGGTTTAGAAGTTCCCTTACCTTATGTTCAACTTCTCTTGTTAATTTTTTATCTCCCTGAATAAAAAACATAAGTTTATTTATAAATTATTAATAAAATTTTCATGTTTATTATTATTTTTATATAACCTATTAGCTTGCTATAACAATCATATAATTATTCAAGTTCATATCGGTCGTTTTGTCGATGTTCGGTACATGAGTCAAAAATGAACTTGTTATAATTAGAAATTTTACATGTGGTCCAAAGTAAATTATCTAGTGAATTATATAAATGATCTAGATATCATATATATCATATATATCCGTTATATATGTATTTATAATAGTCTATATCACTTGGATATAAGAAATTAAATGCACCATTCAGGGAGACGGTAAGCCGTACGGACGCATGAACACTACTTTCATTTCTTTTTCATATTTAAAGGAATGAAAAATAAATGATACATAGGTATATTATAACACCATTAAAATATATATGTTATATATGTTATATAATTTCATTAATTGCATCCTTTATATGTTCCATGTATAGCATGAACGAGTCATATCACTTTGAGGGGGCGGTAGTCCACACTTCCTCAAATGAAATTATCATATGTATACAACATGAAAAACATAATGGTATTTTATAAATGAGAATAACAAAAGTATATAGATAAATAACTATCATAAATATCATATATAATTATAGTTTCATCATAATTTCTACCATAATAGGTGGTAGGAGAAGACTGAACAATCATCGTTTCGTGAGGCAGTAGTTCCCCATCCACAGAAACAGTATGTTCTATACCCATTAGACGGAGGTGTGTGTAAATTTAGTTAGAATAATTCTCATAAAAACATACTATTATTTTAAATATACTGTATTTGATGTAAAATAATGGAATAAAGAGAGTTTAGGGGGTCGGAGAAGTAAAATAAATGAAATAAGTTTGAGAGAAGACATTTACTTAAATCGAGTAACACCTTTTGATTTAATCTTAAATAAATTATTTAATTGCCTTATTCCCATGTTAAGGATTCTACGAGTAATTTAGGGATGTTGGGAGCTTATTTGGGTAGAGTATGGATGATAAAAGGGTCTTGAGATGGGTGATTATGGGTTAGAGTTGACGACCTTTTATTAGAGGGTGGAGGGGAACATAAGGAATATATTGAAAGATTATTTTATTATGAACCGAATTTATATTTCAAAAGATACCAAACTCAATTAATTAAAATATAAGGTGAGTATTAATTGTAATCATCTCAACCTATAGTTTTAAGACAAGTTTTTATTTCAAATTTAACCTTATCATTTAGCTTTTACATCTTAGTTAACTAATTTGACTCTTACCATGTCTTCTTTTATATTAATTATATATGGTTAATATAATTACTATAAAATGAAAATAGAACCTCAAGTGGTTCTTAAATGAAATTTTCAACCTTATCTAAGTAATTTGGATGAATCTTATATTTTTAGGACTATTTTATGATTTAATAAAATTTTAATTGTTTTAAAAACTTGTTTATGTCAATTTTTATACTATTCATATCGTGGCTTTTTAAAAATCCACAACAATTTTATTATTTTGAAAAAAATTAATTAATTAAAATATAACAAGTAATAATAATCCATAAAATTCATAGATTAAATAGAAAGTTTAAAATTAAATTTATTTTAATATTATACTCTCATTTATTTAAATCATTCATTAATAAGGTAATCACTACATCATCGTTGTGTCAAAAATAAATTTATTTATTTTATATGTAAAAATTATAAATAAACTACCATGATATATAAAATATGTTTATATTTATAATTAATATTTATAGTCAAATATATCACTTATATAACCCCATATAAAAATTATTTTACTAAAAGATATATTTTTATGTTACATTTTTCGTTATTTTAAATTAAATCATATAAAATATCATTTTCACATCAAAGTGCCTCCATGGGGTCCGAAAATACACCCAAGGGTGTCCATTATCGGATATATCCCATAAAATAGTGTTATTACAAGTGTTAGTGTAGTTTAGTATTATTATAATATTATTTTGTTACCCTTATTTACCAGATTTACCCTTTAACCCAGGTAAATAAAATATTTACTCAAATTACTACTCATAATGTCTAAAATATAAAAGTTAACTATTTAAAAAATATGGACCTCTTGACTCCAAATATGGAATCCATTTTTCCAAATTCAAAATACATAAGTTTTAGAAATTAATTTAAAATTAATTTCCGTTGTCAAAACAAAAAATCGTGTTTTTAAGAAGTAAAAACATCTAAAAGATTGACATTTGTTTATGTAAAATTTCAAAGTTAAATTACTTACAATGACCAAAATTGGATTAAATGATAAAAATATAATACAACTAATCTTTAAAACTAATTAAAATTACAATATAACTATATAAATAAATTATATTAAAAGGCAGTTTTGAATTAAAATGCAGTATTTTTTCACTATTCATTAAAAAATGAACTTTATCAGAAAAATAACAAAATTCATCCAAAGTAAATTTTTATTTCCTATTTATAAAGAAGAATTTTATTTTTTCAAATAAATTATATAAAAGTGATAAAAACTATATTTAAAAAGATTTCCCCATCAAAATGTGGTAAATCGACCTTTTAAAGAATATTAAAGTATTTTATGCTTAAAATCAGATTCATTATTATTTTATGCCTCTAAAATTTATTGGATAAGTGTAAAAACATTTAATAAACTTATTTAATCTTTATGTAGTTAGTTATGTTCATTTATGGAAATAAAACGGCTATGCATTAACTACCATTTAAAATTAGAATAATAATATTATTTTATTTTTCAGTATGACACAATGTTGTGTGTAACGTAAGATTTCAATTAAATTCGTTGTTGCATGTTGAGTATGATATCGTGAAAAGTGTCATATTTAACATAAAATTAATATCTTATTAATAAGTGTTAACATAAATAAAAAACTATTATTCTATAAATACCTGGGTCATTAAATCCTTCTCCCCTTTTGGAAATTGTGTCCTCGAAATTTTAAAATTACGCTCAGAAACTTCATTGAATGTACCACATTGGAAAAAGAGTCAATAAGACTATCTCTTTAAAAGAAAGAAATATAAGTAAAAAGGTCAACCAAGATGACTCATAGTATGATTCCATGTAGAAAAACATGGATATGGAAGAGAAACAAACCATCAAGTTCCGATGGAGAGTGGTAGAAAACATGATCAGGATAAAGTTAACCTCCAGAAAACCACAAACCTATGATGGATTGAACAGTCTTTGATTTTATAGAAGGAAAAGTAAACAAAAAATGTTTTGTTTTAATATAATTTTCATAAATTTGAGGAATTTATTTATAATATTTACTAATAACATAAGGAATCATCCTTAATTATCATATAGACTTTCATCCATTACTAAATTTCTACCATAAACTCATCTTTTTTCTAAACAATGATTATTCAAGATGACTTGGTCATATCCAAAGTGCTAGAATCAACATCTATAGAATCACATAATCCAAAAAAGGTGAATTATATATTTCCCCAATCTTTAGACATTAACCAAAACCCAAATGGTTAGTATGAGATCAGATAACTCCCAAAAGTATAATCCTTTATAAAAATAAATACTACTCTAAATCTGCAAAATTCAACAAACAGTACCCAAATTTCAACAAAGACCATTCAATACACAGTTGTCCTTAAAATTATTCAAAATAATCCAAACTAAGATTGAAAACCAAACTAAAAAGAATTTAATCACATAGTATTCTACAGTAAATCATAACATTTATGTTCAAATAACATCGACTACTCTTAAAGTTTGATACTAAAGTATAATTAACCTAATCACATATTATCTATTATACGTTAATCATTTCCCTAAATAACTCAAATCACAATAAGTCCACAATAAAAAATAGATTCTCCCAAATTAAAATTCCAAAATTACTCCTCAAATGAAATCCTAAAGTATTCTATTTTCCATAGGCATACAGTTTCCCAAAAGAGGAAACATCTTCCAAAATGACCTTTATCACTAAATCACCAAATAATTTCCCTATACTAGGGATATCCATTTAATAAAACATAATTTACCAAAATAAAATTATTCTTGATCCATAAAATCATATAACTAAAAAGAATTAGTTATTATAACCAGGGAATTCACATAGGCCAGTGGTAGGCGATAAATCCTAGTCTCACTTAGGTTGTAGGTTTGATTCCTGTAGCTTTGTCTGACGCGATGGGTTGTCACACAGTTTGCGTGTTGTCCTTTTTCAAAAACCGTATCATTCTTATAACATTATCAAAAATAATATTATTTCCTCAAAAATAACAATAACCAATTTTATCCTAAAATGTTATCTAATACCTTTAATTCTGTGTTCCAAAAAGTAATAACCATTTATCACCTCAATAAAAAAAGATCATATGAACCCATAAGGTTATCCATTATGTCCACACAAGAAAATATAATTCTTTCTTGAATAATATTTACACATATCAAACTTCAGGGTTACACATACTAGAAAAAGTCTTCCAAATTAATCCCATAATCAAAATATCCGTAATACTTTTAAGCATTTCATCATTATAAAATCTACCATAACTCTTGAATCCCTTATATGTAGACTTATTACTCATTGAACGTTCTTTTTTATCAATTAACCATTATTTTACAACTTATTCTATAATACTTATTTCCTAAAAAAATCATGCATAATGTCCTAAGATTTCAATAATGTTAAAACAAGAGCTAAGTAATAATTCATACATTTCATAGGTCATTTTCAGTTTCCTCATATTCAATTAGAATTACATTAGGAATTGGTAAAAATATATTTTTACGATCCTGGTGATCTCATTCTCAAAACTTCTTCGTATGAAATATTTTTGTATAATAACCATGTACACCACGTTTAAAACATTCAAATCATCCTTTGGAATGAACTTCTTTCCCTTTCCTAGAGTCAAATGGACACTTCCTTTTTTCATGGAAGGTTATTGCTTGATGAACTTCATTAGAACATCTGAATCATCTTCATGACCCTTTGAAGCATTTTTCTAGGTATTTCTTTCTACAACCATGAAACACAGGTTTTTGAAAATACTTACCTTTATGATTATTACCTAAACTTTCATTGGGATTCATTTATCACATATATGTTTCCTTATAAAAATAACCAAGATTCAATTGGTCAATAATAAATTCAGATAGTTGGCTAAGAATAACCACAAGAGTTCTCATTTAAGCTCACATTTCATTCAGTTGCTCATTTAGAAAACCACCACAATTTCCTTCACATCCATTATTACATTGGTTCCTGCTAGATCCATCCATTTACTAAAACCAAAAAGGAAAATGTGATTATATCAGAAAAATCATCATATAATATATTATGAGGAGGGTAAACACTAAGATATAATTATTCATGTTATCTTAAACTCATTCGATATATCTAAAATATCTATGACTCTTTCTAATATGCTAACCATTATGGTTATGTCACTTATGATTAAATAACACCCTAACCTCTAATGTTTTCTAAACTGACCTCTAATACCAACTGTAAGGCCCCAGCCTTAAACATTAAGTAATCTTGAATTAAGTAAATTATTCACATTGATGATATTTTCAGGTTTAGAGCTTTAGTGAATTAGGTCATAACTTATACATAAAAAAATTAATATTACATGTAGATACTTTTACTCTATCCAATTTTTTTTCACAATAATGAAGCTCCTTAAAATAAATAAAGAATTATTTTCCTAATATAAATATTCTTGAATTCTTCCTTTTTTCTTCCCCTTCATTATACCCTGTGAAAATAATTTTAAAAACAAGGGATAAGCATGAAAAGCTCAGTAAGGGATACATAAAGAAGGAAAATTGTAAGTCTTTCAAAATAATATATAAACCATGAATACATTATCATAAAGTAATAATTTCACGTTTAATAATTATGAAAAACATTTCACTGAATATAATATCATTTCTTACCCTTTTTGTAACCAAAATATTACCATAAAGCCCATAGAAAGCCACACATAGCACATAAAGGTAAGTCGTATGTACTCATGAACGCTACTTTCATTTCTTTTTAATTTTTGAAAGACTAAAAACTAAATGATACATAGGTATACGATAACCCCAGTATAATATCTATCTTATATATGTTACATAAGATCATTAATTTCATCCTTTATATGTTCCATGTATAGCATGAACGAGTCATATCACTTTGAGGGGGCAGTAGTCCACACTTCCTCAAATGTAATTATCATATAAATACAACAAGAAAAGCATAAAGGTAAGTTATAAATGAGAATTCAAGAAGTATAGAGATAAAATAAATAGCATATATATCATATATAATTTTAGTTCCATCATAATGGCCACCATAATTGGTGATAAGAGAAGAGTGAACAATCATCGTTTCATGAGGTAGTAGTTTTCCATCCACCGAAACAATATGTTCTATTACCATTAGATGGAGGTGTGTGTAATTTTAGTTCTAATACATCTCATAAAAAAATCAAAGTATATTGAAGATAGTGGTGTTTTTATAAAATAATGGAATAATGAGAGTTTCTGGGGTTGGAGAAGGAAAATAAATAAAAGAAGCTTGAGAGAAGACATTACCTCAAATCAGGTAACTCCTTTTGATTTATGCTAAAAGGCCTTCTTGAATTTCATTATGCCCAAGTTAATGCCTCTATGAGGAAGGTAGGGATGTTGGGAGATTATTTGGGCAGAGGTTGGATGAGACAAGGGGCTTTAGTGGTTTGAGTAAGGGTTAGAGGTGATGAACTTTTATAAGAGGGAGGAGGGACAATTAGGGAATATCTTAAAAGATTATTTTATTATAAACTGAATTTCGATTTCAAGAGGTCCCCAAGTCATTTAATTAAAATATAAGGTGATACTTGTTCTAAATACTCTCATCCAATAGGTTTTAGACAATTTTTGATTTCAAATTTAACCTTATCCTATAGATTTAACCCTTTGTTAACTAATTTGACTCTTACCATGTCTTCTTGTATATTAATTCTGTAGGATTAAGATAGTTACTATAAAATTCCAATAGAAACTCAAGTGGTTAATTAATTAAACATTAAACCTTATCTAATTAATTTGGATGAATATTATATTTTTATTAATATTTTATTATTTAATAAAATATTAATTGTTTTAAAAATACATTAATGTCAATTTTTAGGCTTTTCATATCATGAATTTATAAAAATCCACAAAAACTTGATTATTTTGAAAAAACTTCACTAAATAAAATATAAAAATTCATAAGTATCTATAAAATTCGTGGATAGCATAAAAAGTTTCAAAATAAATTCATTTTAATATTTATAATCTAATTTTTATAAATCATTCATTAATAAGGTAAACACTACAACATTTTTGTGTCAGAAATAAATTTATTTATTTTATGTCTAAAAATTATAAATAAAAAACCATGATGTATGAAATATTTTTATATTTCTAATGTCTATTTATAGTCGAATATATTACTTATATAAACCCATATAAAAATTATTTTACTAAAAGATATATGCTTATGTTAAATTTTTCATTACATTAAATTAAATCTTATAAAATGCCATTTTCACATCAAAGTGGCTTAATGGGGTGCCAAAATCAACCCAATGGTGCCCATGGTCAGAAATATACCATCCAATAGGATTAAGACACATGTTAGGGTATTTTAGTATTATTGTTATATTATTTTCTACCGTTATTTAATAGATTTACCCTTTAACCACGGTAAATAAAATATTTACTGATGTTACTATTCATAATGTCTAAAAAATAAAAGTTACCGATTTATAAAATTTTTACCTCTTGATTACAAATATGGAATTACTTTTTACAAATTAAAAACATATAATTTACAGAAATTAAATTAAAATTAATTCCCATTTTCAAAACCAAAAAGAGTGTTTTTAATAAGTAAAAACTACCAAAAGATTGACATGTGTTTATATCCAATTTCAAAAGTGAAATTACATTAAATGACCAAAATTGGATTAAATTATAAAAAAATAATATAATTAAACTTTAAAACCAATTAAAATTTAAATATAACTCTATAAATAAATTAGAATAAAAGACAGATTTGAATTAAAATGCAGTATTTTTCACTATTCATTAAAAAACTAATTTTATCAGAAAAATTCCAAAATTTCTTACAAAGTAAATTTTTATGTCCTGATTCTAAATAAGAATTTTATTTTGTAAAATAGAATATATAAAAGTGACAAAATCTATATATTGAAGGGTTCTCCATCAAAAGGTTGTAAATCGAACTTTTAAAGAATATTAATGTATTTAATGCTTAAAATCATATTCATTCTTATTTTAAGCCTATAAAATTTATTGGATAAATTTAAAAACATTTAACAAACATGTGCAATCACAATTTATTTAATTATGTTCATTCCTGGAAATACAACGACTATGCATTAACCAACCTCTAAAATAATAATAATATTATTTTATTTTTCAATATAACTCAAAGTTGTGTGAAACATAAGATTTCAAGGAAACCCATTATTGGGTGTTGAGTATGCTATTGGAAAACGTATCCTATTTAATATAAAATTAATACCTTATTCATATGTATTTATAGAAATCAAAATGTATTATTCTATAAATACCTGGGTTGTTACATGTTTCTTATTGTTGAATTTCCATCAAATGCATGTATTATTATAATATTTTTATTTTTTTCAATATTCAGGAATTATCATTATTAAATAATAATGGATTTTTGATGAATTATTGTGTTTGATGTTGTAATGTATCATGTTCGTTTGGATCGGGTAAAAATTCACACCCGATTAGAATTTTTTTAATAGTGGCTACACCACTTTATTTGTTATTGATTGGAACCAATTTCTAAGAGTTTTTTCATATTTTTATATGATGTTTTTAAATGAGTTTCAAACATTATCAAAATCCCCAGGTGTTTGGAAATGGTTTTGAGAGAATAAGAGGCCAAATTTCATATTTTAGAAAATATAGACTATGTCACACGATTTTGGTTAAATTGTATGACACCTTGCAGGTAACCGTATGACACTTTAAAAATAATCGTGCCACCCATTTGGAAATACCACACTGTATGTAAAAAATATGTGAGTGGGGTGCATGGTCATGAAGGCTCATCTACAGAAGTTTCATAGAGCCACTGCATGGTTTGTTCACTGTTAGTGAAAACCATCTGGTAGACCACATAGGTACTAAAACTTAAGAAGTTACTGAACACTGTATCACACATGGTTGATTCACAGTTTGGAAAACCGTGCAGCCCAGTAAATGAGGGAAATTACATTTTTTCCTTTTTTTATAGTTTTCCTTTTTCTATTCCTTCCCACCATTCTTCTTCCTTATCAAACACATAGCTGGATGTAGTTCCTCTCTTTCCTACTCTCCTCTATTAGACCCATATTCTTCATTAGGGATACATTTTTTAGTCTTTTGTGAGTGTTGGATTCACCTTGGAAAGACTAACCTCAACGTAGCCTCTTTTTTGATTCTTTTTCACCTCGTGGTGCAGTAAATCTGTTTGAGTTGTTTAATCCTATTTTTAGGGTGTTGGTTGGAAACTCGGATTTACCCTAATCCAATTAGAATTTTTCCTTGATGTAGAATGTTCCTATGTCTATTAGTCAAAGGTAGTTGGTTCATATCTTGATTTGTATTTTCACGGTCATTTAGGGGGTGCGACTTTTAGCACACATTTGGGTATTTTGAGAGAGACCCATTTTTATCTGTTGCTTCATATGAAAATGACCGTATAACCCACATGATTCTGTTGGGAATACCCAATTTCATTTTTGATTGATCATGGCTGGGTTAGAGGTCATCTCTCTGGGGGGAAAATTATCTGGTGGTGTTTAATTAATTTAATTTGAATTATTTAAATTGATTTGATATGGTTATTCAAATCTGAGACATTCAAGTCCTATATCTCGAATTCTTATAATTGCTCATATTGTGCAATTCAATCACCAAAATTTAATTTCTTATTTAAAGAGAATTGTTCAATTCAATCATTTAAATTTAATTGTTTTTTTGAATTATATAAGCTAATTGCATGAGATAGGACCCATGGGGTTGTGATGGGATTGGACAGAGGTAGGTATGGCATTGACCATTAGGTATTGAGTCTATGTGATCATTGTTATGGTCTTGGACTTGGATACTTGGATGATGAGATAATGGATTGGGGCTTCACCCAAATACTTGAGTGATTTAAACAAATGATTAGGCATCTTGGACATTGTATTGAGGTATCCAGGCTATCAAGATGTGCATGGACTGTGATATTGAGATGGAAAGGCCATTATATTGAGATACACGGTCATAAGGGTATGCGGTTCCTGTTTATGGGTCTTATGTTATTTATTTGGTGATTCCTCTCACCCATGATGGCCAAAGATCCAAATTGAATCATGTGCACATTGGTTGAATCTGCGATGAGGTGGTTTTGACCACTGATGTTGGTAGAGGCCCCCCATAGTTGTAAATTAGGTGATTATGGTTCGGGGGTTATTTTAATAGAAATATACATGGAAGGTGAGGAGACTTAGATTGATAGTGATGAGTCTATCGGCTGGGGGATGAGGATAGCTGTATTGAGGATGTGGGATTGGATTGATTTGGGAAAATGGACATTTCTATTTCTATGGATGTTGTGTAGAAAGCTGAATATGACTTCTATTTGAGGATAGATAACACTATGCCTCCAGATGTTGGGAAATGGTCCGATGAGTTCTTTTATGGAGGGGTTTGAGAGACCAGTGACTTGTTTGTCTATGCCTTTGGGATGTTGGTGATTTAATTGAGACATGGGGTGTCAGGACGCACATGGTGTGGAGTTACTTTTTTATGTGGAACCTGAGGGTTCACCTGATCTGTATAAAATCATAGGTAACTTCATCCATGGGACAATGACCTTGTCCTATTCAAATATTTTGGCATTGGTCGATGAAGGTGATGGTTTCCTGGTGGCTATTGAGTCCTAGGGAATATTTGTTTGTTTATTTCATCATAATGCTTTAATTTTATTTATTATGAATGCCTTATTAAATACTTATGTCAGGTATGCACAATTGGGTGGTATCCTACTAAGACACTTTATCACACCCTACACGGTCCCTTCAAAACACGTGTAGATTTTATGTCTTTATTTTCGGCTAAGGGATCAGCTTCAAGAGATGGGTCTTAGTAGTTATTTGGCATTGATATTAGCATAGGACCTCAAAGCCTTTTTTAGGTGGAGATTTATAATTTAGTTTTATTTTTTTATTTCTTGTATCATCATGCTATTTTATTATATGTATGTATATAGTGTGGTATTTCAGGGGTGACCCTCTTTTTTATATTAACATGTATGTACTATTATTATATGCATGTTTTACTTGTTTTGTTTTAGTTCTACAAGTGATGTGTTTGGTATGATGGAATGTTTAGCTATTCCACTATTTCTGTTTATTTTTTCTTCGGTTATTGTATATTGATTGTGTTTCTGCCATTGGAAATCCTGGTTCTAGTCTGACAAGTCATTAAATTCTACTTCATGTTATATGTTATTACATGGACCATTTTTATATTCAACCTAGAGGGTATATCATCCTTACTTTACCCTATTTACACCCTCACCACTAGTCAACAGCCTTTGGCATTCGAGGAGGTGAGCCTAAGGCCAGTGTCACCCGACTCGATAGCACTATTCGGTTGGCTAATCAGGTTGGGGATGCTATAGATGCACTCTTGAGATATTTATGTAATTTTATATTTCATAATAATGTTTAGGAATACGTAAGAATAATGGATATTAAACTAATGAGGGAGATAATGTAATTTTGGGATATTGATATGTTTCTTACAAGATGTGTTTAATATATTATGGGAAATATACCGTGGTAAAAATAATGATAAATATGAGATAGATTGAGAAATATTTGGAGGAAGATCAATGGATAATTTGGAATCATATATGTAGAATCAATAGAAGACTATTACGAGTTACCAATGGAAACCATAAAGTTGTTATTATTTATAATGTCCCTTGGCTAGCTCATGGAAGTGATTCATGATGAAATTTATAGATATGTTTTGGAAAATAGTCATTAAAGAACATATTTTTTTAACATAATCATGAATAAATCATGGTGTAAAAACCATCACATGTATTATAATGAAAACATTGGTTCAAGTGACTCATAGGAATGATCAATTATGTTTCCCTTAGTAACATTGTTTCATGTTCATTGAGAGATATTGGTCTCTAAAAATTGCTACCCAAATTGATGGTGTGGTTCCATGAACCTTTTAATTGAGTTAAGAAGGTATTATTACTATGATTATGATTTCATGACCCACTAATGTATTTCATATACATTAGAATTATATTTTTGTCTTAAAGGTTTACAAGAAGTGTGGTCTAGGTAATTTGTGAAGTGTATTATATATGATGTTCCTTTTATATAGATAGTCATTAAAAGATATAATGATAGATGCTCAATAATTAAAAAATATATTGAGTAGATTCTAAAACTTCATATATATTTTAAAACATTTTTTATAATTAATATTATAGAAGGAATATTGTGGGTTCACACTTGAGATAAATGATTTATAATTCAAATTAGGATTGGATAATATCATGGTGTTAATTATAATAAATCATTGATTAGTTAAAGTTGAAATAAATGAAACAAGAAGGAAATTATATATGGTTATCATGGTTATTTACTAGGTTAGTTGTCTATAAGGTGGGTTGTTGAAACCACCTGATGTAATGTTTGATTATATTTCAATTTGAAATCAATAGAATGTTATTTAAGGATGTTTGACATGTCTGATTTTTTTTAGAGTTGAGTTTATATTGCTGTAGGTATGATATATATGTTCCAGATGTTGGAATACATAATTTCATGAGTATAAATATTAAGTTGTTATGGAAGATAAATATTTTTAAGAATTTAGAAAAGTCTTTGATTACACAATGTATAAAAAACATTAACTTTAATCAAAAGAAAATGGTCTCATAGAATAATGTAAATTTCCGGAATTAATAAAAAAATAAAGGTATTATAAAGTGATACATATGAGTCATATTCATTGTGTGAGAAGAAGGACCATGCCATGCATGATTTTATAAAAAGATAAAAAAAGTGATTGATTTAACTCAGTATATATAATTGTAATTTTATGGAATATATAGGACTAATTGTGAAAATAATAAAACCCATTGATGTGTGGACACATAAGTTCATTCTAAAGTGACATGTAAGAGTCATGATCATGGCATGAGGATAAGGATCATGTCATGAATGTGGTTTTTGGAAAATTAGAAAAGTCCCATACAAAATATTTTATCATTGATACATAGGGAATTTTCAATGAAATGTAAGGTTTATTACAATGCAAAAAAATGGAAAATAATCTATCATATCCTGAGAAGGTGGTAATTCCATGAAGAGATATGGATGATTTCAATGGTTTTTAAAATTTTTAGTTGACCATACCGTGGAAGTGATTCATTTCATAACTAGCTTGAAGGATTAGAATATATATGATTTGATCATGTTATGATGAAAAAGATTTTTTTATTAAAAAACTAGGTCAGGATGTTTATTCCATGAAAGTTAGACTTCAGGATATTTTTTAACATAAATTATAATCACTCTATAATGTTTTATAACAAATTATGATATAAATAGTTGTAGAAGAAAAAATAAAATGAAAATTTTTCTATATTGTGATGGAAATTACATTATTATGATTACTAATATATAGAGTACTTAAAGAGTATGAATAACTTGACACATTCAAGAAGGTTTGTTAGTTTTTGAAACATTGATTAAGTATCTATATAAGTATATATGATATAGAGTCACTTGGGAATAATCTGATGGTTGGTTTTAAAGTTGATAAATTTGGATGTTATCTAAATTACATGTTTTATATTTTGAAATTAAAATGTAATAAGATATATTAGATCCCATTATACATAGAGAAATATAGGGATCACTATGAGATAATAGAGGATATCTTGAAGGAGGAATGTAGAATGAATTACTGGTGATTTTATAAAATGTACTATATTCAGGTGTGAAGTGTAATTGGATTGAATTCCACTAACGACTAGTATTTTAGGAGAATAGTTTATGTGAATATTAGTGATGATTAGGAAGTAAAAATCATAACATTATTAAAAATACACATTACTATTTATTGTTATATTTCTAGTTGTTATTTTTACTAGTTCATCCGGTGGGCCTATATCATATTTTCTATATCTCACATGGATATCATTGACAAAAATAATAGAAGAGGTCATGTTTTTTGGATGGGAACTGATATTTCCCTAAACATTACAATCACAAAGCAGTTTATTATTGATTATTTTTCACATAAACTCATCGTTGATATGGGAACCTTTGAAACATCATAGTGAGGTAGAAATATATGAAAATATAAGTTTTTTAGATTATTTAACATTATTTAATTTTTTATTCTTTTTTGGGAGATAATTTTGATATATTGAAGGTTTTTTTACAAATTGGAGAACAAAATATAGTTTGATAATATAATGATATCTCATTTATGATTAATTAGACATGATATTTAGTTATCATCAATTCATGGAATACAAGTATGTTATTACAATAAAATTTTAATCATGTAAGAAAAACATGTATATCCAATGATGATTCATAGACCATGAATATATTTTTTATTTTATTATATATATAGATATGAATTTATGTGAATAGTTTCACAAAATAAATTGGAATTTGTGAAAATATTGAAAATGCTTATGAAGATGATTACAAAGTGAAACAAGAAATATTTTATATTCTTCAAAACATATTTGATGATTTGAAGATGAATTAAAGTAATTATTTTTATAGTTTATTCAATCAAATAAACATAGTTATTAGGAGTATTCATTGAATTGGTCATGACATGGGTGAATTTGATATGGTGAGAAATTTTATGTGGATGTTACCAAATATTTTCAATAAAAAATTGTTTTAACTTCAATATGTAAATATTAGGTAATTATATCTTGATGATATATATAGAAAACTGGACATATGTAAAAGTTCAGTAAATCATGAAGGGTCTATAAATTGTTTTATAAATAACTTTTATTCAATGATGTGTTGAATCATGAGATTCAAGTGAGTGAAATTCAAGAAGGTTTTAGGGGATATTTTTTTATCTCTTGTGAAAAGATAGTCCAATAGAGGTAAAATAAGAATCAAGGATAATATACCCTTACCCAATTTCAATTAAGTAAGGGATTGGAACATCACTTTCAATTCATAAAATTATATAACATAGAGGCTGGTGACTTTCTATTTTGAAAAAACAATTATCCCTAAGAAGGAAATTTAATTCATGAGATACAAGTGAAATTTTTTTGAGAGAAGAGTTTTAATTAGATAAATAGAAGATGATAATGTGGAATATCATTTATAAGTTCTAAAAATAGAGTTTATATTAGATAGAAGAAGATTACATGATGATTACAATAGTGAAATTTAATGTTCTAGTATAAGATGATAGTCAACTAGAGGAATTTTTAGATATTTTGGTTGAATTAGAATTGTATCTTTATGAGGAATATTTACATATAATGATGAAAATTAACATTTGAGGACTATTGAAGGATTTCTTTAGTCATGTTAATATTCAAGGTGAAAAATATTTTCATCTATATAACTTTGTGTAAGAATATTAAAATATTTACAAAAACTCTAAAAAGTAAGTATAGTAAAGGGTAATGATTGAAGAAAAAACTATGATAATTTATGATCTTAATGTGACTATTAATGTGAAATATAAGAATATTAAAGAACTCTAAGATGAATTTTTATCTTTGATAAAGGAAATTGATTGTGAAATGAAAATAGATAGCCCATGGGAGAAGAAATAGTTTAAAATTATTTTTGATGAATTATTAATGAATAGGGATAGATAGGACATAATAAGTTTTGTATATGTGTCGAATTCTCAAATAAAACATTGTATGGGTAATTTTGGTCTCAAATGTGATTCTGAGACATCGAAAGTAAATATAAAAAATGTGAAGATAAAAAGGAAGTAGATGAAAGGAGAAAGTTATCTATTATTGAGAACTTACCAATAATCAAAAATATATCCTAGAATAGTGATTATGTATAGATATGTAGAAAAAATATATTTCCTATGATGAAGTATCAATTACGTGGCTATATAGGCCACATAATGTCTTATTATGGGGATTATGAAAGTTAATTGAAAATAGAAGCAATTAGAATTCAATATAGGATAATAAAATCATATCCTTTATATCTAAATAGTATCTAATTAAATGAAAATTTTATAAATTTCTCTCACTTTGGTAATAAAAATAAAAATTGTGGGAAAAATAAATACTATTTTTTTATGTTGAAGATAATGAAGAATGGAGGAAAATAAATTTGATTAAATTACTTTTTGAAATATATTTTACCCCATTGAAGACGTATAAGTTTTCTTGATTGTATGTGTTTAAGAAAATGATAAGAGAACAACATATGTATTAACTCATTATCAAGAATTCTAGAACGGGAAGAAGTTGAATATGATTGAGAAAGTCATTTTTAATGATATTTATTTAATGAAAATAAATAATTGTAGTCTACGGATTCTTGATAATGGTTTTTGATCCCACATTGTAGGTTACATGAATCTCCCACAAAATAAGAAATGAAGAGGTCATGGAATAAAAATATTTGAAAATGACTGTGATATAAAGATTAAAAAAAGTGGGATTTTTTTGGATGGAAATAAATTAAAGAATATTGATGTTCTCTATGATTTTTTTCCAATATTATTTACAGAGGGTGATTGGTGACTATGGTTTGGAAGTCTCATTCACTATTAAATGATGGATTATCTATAGAAATTTTGGAGACACTAATATTTGTGGATGGTGAATGAAAGGTAACATTTATTGAGCTAGTAAAAAGGAGAATACTTCTCCTCTTAATATAGTAGTGGAAAAACGTTTATGACACAAAAGGGTTGGTCACACTCATAAGTAAAGTATGGGTAATCTATCAAAATTGAAATTTGTTATTGATAATTATTTACTGGTGTGGAATATGAAAAACATTTTTGAGTCTTCCATAAGGAGAAAAATTCTAAGAAACCCAGACCACTCAAAGAAGAATTGACATTTAAAATTATTGAATTTGGAAAATATTGATGAATGTGGTTTAGTAAATTAGGCTGGAACTGATGGGGATGAATACATCAACATATTATTCTAAGAATATTGTTGGATAATATTTTCCATGCTTATGAGGTATAATAGAGAATTCTTGGAATGCATCAAAAAGGTTTTGAAAAATGGGTGGAGGATGAAAATAGACTGAAAGTGATAATCCTACATTTTGATAGTAAAAAATAATACACTTTTATTAATGTTTAAAATTATATAGATAAGCATAATATAATGTTGTAGTATTTTGCGGAAAGAGATCCTCAATATAATATATTTTTGGAAATAAGGGATTGCATAATAAATATCATGGTCAGGACTTTGTTGATAGAAAATAGAATCTCTCTCCACTATCATAATGATGTTGTGAAAGTGGATATGAACAATCGAAATTGAGAGTTTTCTAGTCCTGAAGAAGTGAATATCCCATATTTCATTTTTTATAGAAGGAAACCCTCATTAAATTATATTAGAGTATTTATATGTAAATTATTTATTTGGAATAAAGAGGGAAGTTATGGAAATTACGGTGATGTATAAAATAATTTAATATATTTACGAAACTCAAAAAAAATCCTATAAAATTTTCAATAAATTTATCATAAATATAGTTGGAATTAGTGATGTGAATTGTTTTGTGTGTAAATATAAAGTGAATTCTATAATTTTATTCTCTGAATAATTGTATTAAGAAGAATAAGTGATAATTATTTATTAAATATAACTATAAAATCCCCCTATTAATTTTGATTTAGATGAGTAACTAGAGATATAGAATAGTGGAAAATGGAGTAAAAATTTCAATAAAATAAGAGGAAATATATATAAATTTGAACAAAATAATGATTTTTAAAAAATATGATCTGAAGTAGATATAAATAATGATAATAATTCATCATAATACATTATTATTAGTGATAAAACCAAATTCATTAGTTGAAGTATAAAATTTGTAATAACACATAAAATTGAAGAATGAAGAGTTAGAGAAAATTTACGAGAAGAAACATTTGGAAACTTGTTGATAGACCTGGACACCATCAAGTCGATGGTATAAAATTGGTCTATTTTGTTTTATTGAAATGAAATAGTGGTGTGGATAAAAGATATTTTTATGTTTAAAGGATATGTGGTGGTTAAATTAATTAATGTTGAGAATACATTCACAGTAGTGGGATGAATGTAATCAATTAAAATTTCTTACTAGTGACCTTTAAAATTAATTTTATGGTGTATCAAAGGGATTTGGAGTCAACATTTCTAAATGGAGTCTTGAATTAAGAATTCTAATTTTTAAAACTTACAGGATATCATTTTGGTGGGATGATTTAAATGTTTCAAAATTTAAAAATGAATTATATGGAATAAACCGATACCCTTTTCGTTGGTATGTATGGTATTAAGCATATATGATATTTTTAAAGTCCAAGAGTGGAGGGGTTGATCAAAACCTCAATATGAAATTCTAAAATAATGAATAATTTTGAATCAACTTGTATGTGGATGAAATTATATTCTAAGGAAATAAGTAGAATTATATTGAATTTTTTTATAAATAACAAGTTAAAAATTTTATATTTTAATGGTTTTAGAGATTAAATAATTTATTAGGAATCAAGTATTTAAATGTAATGGAAATAAAATCCATTTTTTACATGAAACATCTAAAATTGATGTTAAATAATTCCAGAATGGAGGAATTGAAACATGTTTCCACTCTGATAGTAGTTTAAAAAATAATTGGAATGAAATTTGGTGGTGAAGGAGTATAATAAAAAAATATAGAATTTTTAATTTATGTTTACTATATCTTACAATAAATAGACCTTATATTTTATATGTTACATGCTTGGAATAATAATTTCAATGTTTTTCAAAGAAAGATAACATCATTGAAGTAAAGGTAATTTTGAGATATATTCAAGGAATATTGAAATATGGGTTTATATTCAATTTCAAATATGATCATGATATGGGGGATTCATCAAATATATACTAGGTTGTAGATATTATGGATTAAAAATCCATAATTGGTAGAGGTTTATTCATTGGAATAAATGGTATTGGATGATTGGGTGAGAAACAAGATTATGTTTCCTTAAGTACATCAGTGGAAGGATATATTTATGTTACCAGGGGTTCTATATAGTTTATATGGATTACAAGAAAATAGATGATCATAGTGGAGAGTTTCAATAGAAAATAATGATTAATCCTGAAAAAAATAGATTAATTGAGTTAATAAAGAACTTGGTACAATAATCTAACATGAAACAAATTTATATTTATTACCACATTATAAAGTAAAAGGTGGAGAATATTTTTTTGAATATGGTATATGTTGGAAAAAATAATAATTGATAGATAAATATACCAAATAATTAATATAAAATTTTTAGGCTGTATTAGTTGAATCTTTGAGATCAATCAATTTACAAAAACATTGTAGGTTAAAAAACCCCACTCTTCATTATATCAAATTATTTATTTAGATATTATCTACTCAAATAGGTATTTATATTCTTATGATTATAAGAAAATATAGTGTAACAAAATAAATGAGGAATTATAATCTGAATGAAGGTTTCATTTGAAAATATAGAATACACTATATAAATTAATATGTTTTCTCATATGTTATACTATGAACTTTGACTTGCTTAATCTTAGGAAACATATTAACAGTTTTGTATAAAATATAGTTATATTTGACATTTTAATATTACTATCATGTTTTAAAATATGAAAAGGGGGATCCAATGGAAATTAATTTTCAAAGGGGAAGAATGTATATAGGTTGAGTATAGAATATCACATATAGAGGGAGTTTATATAGAGTAATTAAATATCAATGATTGAAAAAAAAATCCAAAGGAGAGAATGTTGAAGCAATGTGTTGTATTATTGGTTTTTTTAACCATTTTAAATCAACAATAATTTATTTGATGGTGTTTGATATCTGAAATAGGTTTATACATTCTTTGAGGTTATTGGAGATATGCTACAATGGTTATGGAATATTGAATAAATCATTTCATGACCAAAACAATAACATTATGATTGATGCTATAGATTTGTTTTGAGAATTTTAACAACTGTTTATTGCATGTTATATATGTAATAATAACTTTACTCCACATATAAGGTTAACATAGAAAATATGAGATTTCTAAAAAAAGAGGACATGTATTGGTTTTCAGAACTCATACGCAAGAGTCATGGTAATAACAAGAGAAAAAGGATAATGTTGTGAAGAATGTGGCATTAAAATTTGGAAATCTATTAGAAGACACATTGTATAGAAAATAGCAACTATACTATAAATATAACTCGCCCATGAAAAAATGTTTCATTTATAAATGAGAATATATGTAATTTTATTCTAAAGTGATATATGAGAGTCATAGTCACAACATGATCATAAGTATCATGTCATGAATGAATATGTGGGAAAATTAGAAAAAAAAACCCATATAAAATATTATAACCTTAATACATTAGGGATTATATATGAAATTTAAGGTATTATTCTTTGAAAAAGGCGTGAAACACTTTATCACTCCATTGGATGGATGTCACACTATGAATATACAAATGAAAATTTTAGTTATTCTTCCAAATTGGAGGTGCCCGTTTCATGGAATGGATTCAGACCACAACTTTATTGGAGATTTAAAACATTACTTATTTGATAATGATTTGATATAAAAGTCATTTTTTTAGTAAATAAACTACTTTTTTAGATTTATTCCATGATATTTTATCTTCAGGACATTGAGAAATAAAAATTAATATCCCATCTTGATTTTTTTAACATGTCATGGTGTAATTAGAAGTAGAAAAAAACTAATAAAAATGAATCTATCACACTGTGATGAATGATACCACTCTGAAAATGCTGAAATATATAAAATTAAAACAAAACCGATGACATTAAACATTTTGGAAAGTTTTCTAGTATTTAAAATTTAAATTAAATAACTATTTGAAAATCTATAGATGATATTTACTTAGAAAAAATATTCAGATATGAATTAGGGGATGATGAAAGTTAATTGATATATGATTACTGCATTTGAAATTCATAATTCCTAATAAAAATTAGAATAAATTATAAGAGGTAAGTGTAACGACCTAAAGCTTTTCAATGGAAATTCCCTTCTTATAAATATGTCATAAAATCACATGAAAACACAACATAATGAAATACTAAGTACTAAGTGACCTTTAAAAATATGTTTGTCACTTTTATGTTAGGAATTTTTAAAATATGACATACACGGTTGCAATCAATATTTTATTTGGGGTCCAATAAGAAAAATGTAATTTTTGGTGAATATTAACCTACCCTTATGAATAGTAACCTACCCTTATGAATAGTAGTACTCCCCTTATAAATAGTAAATCGTCCAAAATAAGAGTAACCTTTCCCATGAATAAATAAATAAAATTTAGGCATCTTATAAGTAATGGTATTTTTGTACGCCATAAATAATTAATTTAATAGAAATTTTATTTACTTAAAAAGTGTTCATAAATAAACAAATATATGTCTTCTAGATTTAAGATAATTTAATAAAACCTTAAGTAATTTTTGAAAGCATTATAAAATCAGTTTTAATTTTAAAAACTGTATTTTTCATGTAAATTATGATTTTAATTAAATATTAAATTAATAATATTTAGAAAATTATTTTTGAAAAATGGAATTCATTTTTAGATTCTACACATCGGAAAATGGTTGGGGTGAATTTTTGGGATTTTTCCGAGATACTTGATTTTTTGGTGAATAGTAAAATACATTAATTTACCGTATAAATACATTATAATTAAAACCCACTATTACTGACATCACAAGTGATGTAAGCACCCAAATCCAGAACTCACATGCCTTATTTACTATTCTTATTCATAGAATACTCACTATTCCTTGTCTTGTGGGGAACCAATAAACTAATGAATTTTATATTGAGAAAACCCCTCTCCCCTCCACTATAAATACTACCCTTCTCACCCTCATTTCCTCACACATTTCAAGATTCAAGCCTTCTCTAAACTATTCTGAATAATCTTCCCTAACCTATATGCCACTTCCAAGAGCTTCTAGTCTCATTAAAAGACCATGCCTAGGCCCCTTAAGGAGGATCTCAAGAGGAGGATTCAAGAGGTAATTTCCCTTCCTCTTTCCTTTAATTTCTTTTCAATTTCATGTTCTTTTCTTATACTATCCACACCTATCATAATAGAAATGGTATGATAACTCCATTATCATACATACACTATAAGTTTATGATACTAATGGGATATTATACCATCCAAACCCCTTTCCCTCTTCCTTTTATTTTATTAAAGAGAACATTTTTCATGTGGTGTTACTTTATCACCTTCAAGAATGACATGTTATCTTCTTCCATTTCTTCCTTCAGATCTAGTCATGATAAAATTGTTATGGTTGAATCATAATATCTTATATGTACTATGTCCAATTTAATGTTCGGTAAATGACTTATGTACATATTACTAAGTGATAAAATAAAACAAGTTCATTATGATCGAAAAACCGCCCAAATTAACCCAAACAATCATTATTTAATTATTATCCAATGATTCATCCTAATGGTATGTAATATAATTCATTATAAGATCATTTTATATTATGTAATTTCATAAATAACATGTAATATCAGTTCTGGATGTTTACCCATGTTCTACCCAAACATTCATTTAATAATACAAGTGAACCACTCAAGAAAATCATAAAAACGAACATTCCCGAACAATGTTTTTAAACTCTATAACTCATACAAAGGAACATAAAATATGTTAATGAAACCATAATAAACCATATTCAAGTACACAATGTTATGGAATTTTTAATTAATGAATATAATGTGGGTATATAGGACATTAAAGCAAACGAAGCGATCAGATATAAGGTAAGGGGAAATTCTAGAACCCAACTTTCATCCTCCGGGTTCTCCCTCTTTCTCTCCATTTTTTATATGGTAACACATGAAAAATAATTTTTTCATCATTGAATTTCCTTCTTTGGGATATACATGTTTAATATTGGTGTTTTTTTCAAAAAAAAATGTTGTCCAAAATAACTCTTCTTTTAAGAACTCACGTTTTACTTCCCACTAAAGGTTGATGGTTCTTGTAACATGTATGTTATTCCCTCTTTCTTTTGGGAACCTAATGTTTATGAATGTGTTCCTATGATATGAAACCCATTCCTTTTCATGGGTTAGTTTTGTTCATTTTTGATATATTTTCATTGTAGAATGTATGATAAATGATACTGTTATGATGTAACAGGTGCACCCGGAATTATATAGCGCAATATGAATGTTTCAATGTGATGGGTGCGCCCAGAGTTATGCAGCGCTCCAATGCATTGGGTAAAGTGATGAATCTCACAAGTTAATGTGAAATAATTTGTGAACAAGATTCTAGATTTTTTCATAACTATGTGTGGTAGTTAACCACTAGGAAATGATGTTTCATTTTTATGCATTGCAACATTTCAAGTCTTTTATTTACTCTTCCTCTCATGTTCATAATCTTTTTACTATGTTATGATTATTCTCATCCCAAGCTATATTGTTCTTATCTATCCTATTTCTGGGCTTTTTGCTCACCCCTTTTTATGTATATCCTCAGGTGTCTACAAGTACTAAGGAGAGGCCAAGTGCCATTAAGAATATAAAGAAGATGGAATTGAATAAATGTTTATGCTCAATGTTGTAATTATTATGTATGGTCATAGTTTTCCCAAGACACTGAACCGTTGGATCCTCTATATGTAATACTATTATGTTTTTATCTTTAAAATGAATTAATAGTAATTTATGAAAGGGATGGTTTCTATTGTAAGATATAGAAAGCATATAAAGGGAATAAAGGGTATCTAAAATGGGGAAAGTAGAATGAATAAAAATTGAATTTATTGAATATCTGATATTTCGATGTGAAGTGAAATTGGAATAAATTCTATTGATGATTTGGATTTGTGGAGAATAATTTTTTCCCTTATTAGTGAATATTAATATTAAAGGATAATAATATTATGGTGGAAGCCCATTGTTTTTTATTGTTAAAGTTTTTGTTTTTATACATTTATGTCCCACCTATATATCAATATTATATTTTTATACATCCCTCATAGAAAGAAATTAGAGGAATATAGGAAGAGTTTTTGGATCTTGGATGATAAATGATCTTTTTCTAAATAGTGCAATCTTAAATAAGTGGAGTACTGATTGTTTAGAATATCAACCTAGCATTGTTATTTTCTCTTTATATGTATCCCAGTGAGGTTAAATTATGTTAACAAATTTCAATGTCTATATTTATTTATCCTTCGTTATTCTTGTGTCTACGATCATTGGGAAAGATTCAATGTGCATATCAAAATATAATTACAAGATCAAACAAAATATAATATTGAATAAATTTCAAATAATACTAATTCACCCATACCCCTTAATGTTTATAATGGGACCTTGGGGAGGAAAAAGGGAAATGAGAATGAAAGGATCACATTATTCCATGATATATCTTGTAAAACCCATTGTGAAACTATCCATTGTACATGGATACTCGAGTGATCAGTTGAATGTCACCATGAAGAGTTTATAGGGGAAATGGTCTTTTCTATTGTTATATTATTGTGAAAGATTAGAGAATAACTATAAGGAATATTTACTATGTTGTGGTAAACCTTAACAATATTTTATTCTATAGTGGGAATCTAAGTAGATAGGATAAACATGTTTATGGAAACTCAAGGGATTATATTAATGTTACACCATGAAGATATCAGGTGAATAAAGTTGTGGTGTATTTCATGGTAGAGAGATGAATCATTATATTGAATGATCTGGGGGGAAACATCCATTGGTATCCAAGGTTTAGTGTTATGGAAATGTATATCTTGATTTTTACAAAAAACAATCTATCATGGTATCTATTAAATATATTTTTTTGAGAAAAATTGATAGTGAAAAATTGATAAAAAAGAATATATTTATCTTAGGATTTTAGATCATGGTTTAACTAGTTTCAACATGTCATAGTGAACTCTCAGGAACAACATAGTGTGTCAAAAATCAGGAATATATA
Source organism: Viscum album (assembly GCA_963277665.1). NCBI lineage: Eukaryota > Viridiplantae > Streptophyta > Magnoliopsida > Santalales > Viscaceae > Viscum > Viscum album. The sequence continues at coordinate 923,647,558 of OY728130.1, forward strand.
GATATTAAATTAATTATATTTTATAAATGAAATAGAAACACAAATTGTGAAATATAAATGGTATTACAAATAATTTTTCCCTAGGATTTAATAGATATGACACAAGGAGGAATATTAGGTTGTTTGGGATTTATGGATTAACCATGAAAGTTTATAAAGATAAAAATATGTTAAATATATTTATAAATGAATAATCTAAGATATTTTGTAATGTGTAAAGATTTTTAGAGTGCTTACATGAATGAAAAAATGTAAATGAGAGAGACCATCTCAAATTGGTGTTTATTTGAATAAGAATAGATCACACAACAACCATTAACATAAAGTCACTTAAAGAAGATAAATCAATAATGAATATTCTATAAATATTATTTTTATTTATCTATTACACTTATATTGTTTTCTACACTAGAGGATTTTAATAAAATCTTCCTACCCCATCGATGATTTCATTCATTTATTATAACATGCTCTTGATGATGATAAAAAGATTGCCACCATTGTACATCAACATCATATCCAATTTATAAATAGATTGTTTAAACCTAATAATCCCATTTATTATGAACTTTAAATTAAGACTCTCTATTTCTGTCATCACCATCAACATCATAATTTTTATCATAAGGAAATCCTTACAAAATATAGAACAATTGATGAGTTTTTTTAATGGGAGAAAATGTTTTTGTTTAAATCCATCCATTGATTTATACCTCCCACCTAAATGTTTATAAATCTATAAATATGGCCTAACAAGGACTAAAATTTATCAAGATGACTCAATTATAATTAATATTATCCCTGATAAATGAAAAATTAGATCATTTGTTAGTAATAGTAACCAGTAAGGTGTTGATATTAATGAGGGGTCTGTAGGATAAAATATGAATGATGTAGGGAATGGAATTTAATTTCATGAAATTCAATGTTCAATCCAAATTTATATAAATATTTATTTTTATTCATGTAATAATATTATTCATCAGAATTTCACTTCTATAGGATTCCTCTAAATGGTTTAGAAATTGAAGTATGGAAGGTATACATAAGTGAAAATGAAATAGATATGTTGAAAAATGTGATCGTCTATGTCTATAATAGTTGTACTTGAGTGGGATATTGTTGATCAAAAAGTGAAATGAAGATAATTGTAGTAATATAGGTGAATGGATTCTATTTTATGATAATTTTTGAAGGGAATCACCAAAACAATCTTCATGTTTGACATTGTAAAGTATTCAAAAATAGTTCTGAGGATAAACACTATTAAACCTCCAATTAGCCTATTGGAGAACTATTAGGGTAATCACCATGGTTACCAAGATATGAATTATTTTTCATAGTGGAATGATATATATTTGAAATATACACAAATAAATATCTAAGTATAGTTGTATAAACCACATCCTAGACTATTCTAATCCAAAAAATAACATAGTGAAGGTTATTACATCATGGTTTTTCACATTAAAGAACAAAAGTTATTAGAAACTATAATTCAATCATAGTTTATTATTATTTCATCCACATAATATTATGGATTTGTTTGTAATATCATATGATGATATTCAAAGGAGTGTTGATGAATTTATATGAAATAAATAATGTTTCAAATTCTTAATCATGAGTAGTAATATTTGGAAAAGGTTCTTTATGTATGATTCATTTCTTGCACATTTTATATTTTTAGAGTGATAATACAAAATTTTTGTATAGTCAATAAAACTTATCTAAATAATAAATGATAATAAGGTAGTTATAATTAATTCTTTTAATAGAATATTTCTTGAAAATAATATATCTCAATAGTTTTTTTAACTTAACTATAAATAGATGGTCAAAGTAGTCCATGTTTTCATATATGTTATTCCCAATAGTTGTAAGATTCACATAACCTAAGGATAGTCATGGATAAATAATTCAATTGGTTTCTTCTCAATGATTCCTATTAAGGTAGTTAAAAATAATTAGATATACATATATATATATATATTATATTATAAAAAAAATTCATTTATTAGTTTTGTTATTCAATTCAAAAATATTTATATGACATATAAAAAATTATATTTTTTTTTGATTTTTTGAAATATGTTTACAAAAGGGATTTCCACTATAAAAACTACCAATGGTATTAGGGCCACTTTTATATGTTTTGGAATAATTTTTCAGATAGAAAAAGATTCTAAAAAAGTATTTTTTTAGAACCACATTGATTTTTTTATAAGGAAACATGATTCATAATATTAAACTAAACCATGAACTATTTTATAATAATAACATACGGAGTTTAACTAATTATTCTGTAATTTACTATAAAATGAGAATAGTTTTTTAATTTTATAAAGAATTTTTGTGGTTTGATAAAATTAGGAATGAAAATATATTTAGAAAAACAATGATTCTAAAACAATGAATTTAAATTGTTTTAAAAAATAAGTATCATTCGGATAAAAATATTAGTTTTACAAAAATACCACAATGAAATAGTGAAAAAAATTAGTAGTTTCAAAATTAGTACATTTAATAGCTCTATATTAAATGGATTCATCTATAAAAAACCACATATTTTCCCTTTATATATAATATCATATAAGAGATATAATTATATGATTTTAAAAAATGGAGAAGGTTTTTAGTTTTTAATGAAATTTATTATTCTAAAAAAACATTAAAAATCATCACGAGCACATAACATCCTAGATTTCATCAAATATAGGGGGTTTGAACTATACAGAAAACCTTATGGTTTATGTAATCTATGTTTAATGATAATTGATGTCATTTAATAATAAATAAAGTTAAAAAAACATTTGAAATTTGGATAAATAAAAAATAGTTCATATTGATATATGATATCTTTACAAATATAGATATCCATCGTGCATATTAAAAGTAATTATTGTAAATTTATTAAAACAATACAAAAAAGGTTTTTTGCAAATATGATTATTTATTTTTAAATAAAATGAGATATTTTATGACTAATTATATCATATGTTTAAAAAGGTCATTAAATATTATTACGACTTTATGTGTTTTCAGAGATATTATACCTTGTGTATAAAGAGTCACATTCCTACTAAATATAATAATTATTTTTTTATTAACCAATACTACAAATTATTTTTTGGTCTTGAATAAAAATATGAAGGATAATGACGACTTAAATATAATAGGTATCACATTTTATTGGTATTATGGTCACTCTTGAGTATTAATCAATTAAGAATGGGACATTGAGTGAAAATTATAACTAGAATTGGGGCTTAGGATCTGTCTATAAATGTGGGGATTGAATAAACGTTGAGCTAAATCTTATTTTATGGTATTTTTTTTAAATTATATAATTTTTACCTATTATATAAAATGGTTTGGTATAACTTATCTATCAGATGCATTTGGACATATCTAAAAATGAAATTATTTTTTGAGTTCTCTAAAAAAATCATTATTTAGATAATGTGTTATAAATTAATTTTTTTTAAAATATTAATTTTTTCAATGGAATATGATATAAAAGTTAATAATTAAAATCTTGTATACATAAAGGTATATAAAATATAAAATAGAGTGATTTTAGTCCACGTGAATATATCGAGTGTTAGATTCTATCCAAAGGGAACATATATATACACTACAATTATCCAATTGGATAGGTTATTCTAATATAGGGTTACCATAAATTATATTGTGTAAGATAATATAGAGATTAATAATATAAATTTTTTTGTAAAAAATAATAATATCTATCCTAGGCTACACATTATTCCGATACCTTAAGGTTTAGGGAATTAGAGTAATAGATTTTGGATAATACATATGACAGTATTGGGTAATGATTAATCCACTCAATTATCATATGATCATTTGTTAAATTATTGACATTATAGTCTACCTCAATTTCATAGTATTAGGAGAAATGACATAGAAACCCCTATCAATGTTAAAAAAGGATCTTGCACCACTATTGGAAAATTGTAATATAAAAGGAGTCATGATTTTAGTATGATTAAATTCTGAAAAGAACACATTAAATGATTAAAAATATATGATAATATCTTAGTAAAAAAATTTATTAAAGATAAAATTGTATCCTGACTATCAAAAATTATTTTCAAAAATATTAGGAAAAAATATAATCATAATGGATGTAACTTCCTAGATTTGAAAGATTAAAATTCATAAAAATAAAGATAAAAAAATCAATTAGTATGTGGAAAATATCGAAGATAAATTTACCATTTAAGAATGTTATCAAAATGATAAATAATATTATAGTAATAATTCTATATTTTCACATGATACCTCTACATTGATACTTGTTTGACGTGTCCCCGGATTTAATGGAAATATGAAGGTATATAATCTTCAAGGATTTAAGATAAAATTTAAAGGAAATGTTAACAAAAACCTATCTATGGGATATATGATATTTATAACATGAACATTAAGTGTAATACAATAGATGGTACTTTAATATTGACTCATGTATTAAATGTAATTGAAAATTTAAGTGATATAGAGAGACTAGGGTCAACACTTAGAATTTATCTAGCCTATATATATTTTTTATAATCACTAATAAAAACATTCAATAAATTTAAATTTATTTATAACATAAATTATTTTAAAATAATTAATATTCATCAAAAAATAATTAAGATTACTATATTGGAAATGAAATATGTAAGCTATGGTGTTGTTTTGACAATACATAATTTTAAAATTTTAATCAACAAGAATAATATAAGAGGTTGAAATAGTTAACCAACATCATTGAAACCAAAATGGGGTGTAAGTATGGAGGGGATAATATTTAATATATGGGGAACTCATTCATTGAAGATTTAATTGGTTAGAATACTTGATAGTATTACTATTCTTTATAAAGAGTGAATAGTAATTACTAAATGTTATATAACTCAATTCATTTATTTATAAGTAAATTTTATAGATAATATATTTTAAAATTTTCTTAATATACTAGAGTTAAAAATTATGAAATAGATTAGAAAATATTGAATTTTTCATTTATAAAAAGTGAAAATGTTTCTTCTATAGTCTTTTATAATAAAAAGGTACACTCAATAAATGATCTTTATTTTCATCATATTTTCTCTAATATGATAATATAATATAATTTTATCAAATGGATTTTTTAATGTTTATAATATGATTATTTTGATACACATGGTTTAGAATTCCAATAGATTAGTAACATGGTTTGAAATGGATCAATAAAGGCAGTTTTAATTAGGATAAACTAGTCAATTCTTGTTATTTATTATTTTGTAAAGGATATAATCACAACCCTACATTAATATATTTTAAATACTCAGATAATAATTCTAGAATATATATCCAAACGTAATGAATATTAAAAAATATATTTTTGATAATAGATTATTTATTAAATATTATCAAAAAGAGAAAAATAGTGTCTTTCTCATATAATGGAGATTAAATTTTAGAAATATATTTTTTGGAGAATATATAGTTTTCAATAATATAATGGAAAGATACTTAAATTTTTAGACATTTAATGTGTAAAAAATAATTGATTATAACTTCTAAATTCGAAGTTACTATGAAAATAGATCCTAAAAGAATTTTCTGAATGTTTTTAATTTTAATAGTTAAATTAAAATTTTACACCAAAATAACTCAAACAAAATTCTCATTTGGAATGTTCTAAGACGATAATGTTGAAATTTGAAAAAAATTTATTTATTTAAGAAAAAATATGTTGTTATCATCACAAAATTGGATGATATAATATAACTATGATTGAATATTAACTTAAAATAGGAAACCAAGAGGATTATGAAGCCAAATCTAATAACTATATAGAAAAATAAACAGTTGTTGAAGTTACAAAATGAAGGAGATTGTTAAGTGGATTTATCAAATGGTAAGTTAGATATGTGATATGAATTTGATATATATGTAACTTGTTTAAATTATACCATGACTATATAGAAATCATAAGGCCCCACTAGAAGTCTCTAATATATGATTTTACTAAACTACCCCTTTAGTATAGATTTCTTATATTATTAATGGACTGTAAAAAATAAACAAAATATGTCATTTTATATAAAAGGAAGTCTCTACTATACTATTAATTCACGTTGAAAGAATATATTAATGAATTTAAATAACAATTTACCTCTCAAAATATGAAATTTAGTTAATATATATTTATTAAAAAGTATAATAGTTTAGGATTACATGAACATATATTTATGGATAATGACTCATAAAGAGATCTATAATTCACCCATACTGTACAAAATATATTTTATGTTCTAGATAACCCCCTACATCTAAATCATGGTGTTTTAAATATGATCTATTTTATATATCATGAAATCATCATTATTTTAGAATCCCCACTACCCATGGTTGATAAGAAACAAATCATTAAGACATGAAAACATTGAGTCATTTCATATATTATCCTTATGGATGTTATAACCACAGTTTCTTAAGTATATCACTGATTATCAATTCAGTTGAGGCCTAACCCATATGTGATTTCTCCATTTAAATTTCCTTGTAGGATCATGTAATCTCTTTAAGAGGGGGAGGACAATCAACATATTTTTATTTTACATAATTATTTTCTCTTTTAACTACTTTTTTAAATATTTGAACTTATATATTTTTTAATATGAGTCCTAATTATTTGGAATTCACAATACAAAATATCACATGAAAAGATGTAATTTATGAATTATAAAAACACACATAATTTTTATAAGGTTACCCCAATGTGTGTGATCACTCCATATTATGTTTGAGTCAAGTATGAAAAACCAATTTTAACATTATTTTATAAAAATGATTAAAATAGGTAGGGATGTATCATAATTAACCCAACATATACCCTCAATGACAATTACTCCAAAAGAAACCTTTTTCGGGGGTAGACATCCCCATCCGTATAAAAATAACTTACTCCTAATAGTATTTTTTTAGATAAGATTATATTATATTGTAACACCCCAAGCTTCCATGGCACGCTTCTCTTTGAATAATAGAGCAGTGTGTGTTGTACGCAACCTCGAGTTCTAACACACCGCGACCAATCAAACTAGCCGTTATGAATAGTAATACCTAATTTTTGAAATTTTATAAATTTTATCTTTCAAAATGGACTTCATTTTCGGATTCGGAATATCGAATTTAGCCTAGGGTGAAATTTTGGAACTTTTCGGATAACTTTTATAATTTGATGAATAGTGAAAATTACAAAATTTTAATTAAAATTTTTTTTTATTAGAAATAATTTATACTGATAAATTATAATATTTAGTGGTTTTAAAGTATAATTATAATATAATTTTACCATTTTATCCAATGGTGGTCATTATAATTAATTTCACTTGGAAATTTGACATAAACAATTGTCACTATTTTGATTGATATTGTTTCTTAAAAAGACGCTATTTGTTTTGACTACGGGAATTAATTATAAAATTAATTAATGAAACTTATATGTTTGGAACTTTTTAAAATAGACATCATTTTGGAATTTGGAATATCAATTATAGCTTAGGGTGAATTTTTGGTGTTTTTCTAAAAAACATCAATTTTTGATGAATAGTGAAACTACTAAGTGGTAGTTAAAAAACTAATTTTTCGTGTAAATGAAACATTACCAATTATGTGTATTTAATTTCATAAATCCAACATATATGGTTTTCATTAGAAAGTAAAATGTGGTTCAATGGGATGAAAATAATTTTTGGTGAATAAAAACTTTTAAGTTGTATTAATCGCGATTGAAGGTAATTAGTGAAATTTAAGGTAAAAATGACAATATAAAAATATGAAAATATATTGAAACATGTCCTAATCCTATTTTATGAGTCATGGGAGACCAAGACAAACCATGGGATGATTTTTGGGACCCCATGGATCCACTTGTGTAAGATAATGACATTTATACCTTTTATTTAAAGTAAAAATATAAATGTCACAACCGTGTATTGTTTTACTAAACAAATTATTACATGGGGTTATACAAGTCATATTTTTGACTATACAAATTAATTATAAAGATAAAATGATTTCCTAAAACATGGTATTTTTTATAATATTTAGCCATTAAAAAATTAATTTATTTATGACACCATGATGATGCAGCGATTACCTCATTAATTAACGATTTAAATAAAATGAAAATATAATGTAAAATCTAAGACATAAACTTGTCAATAAACTATTGTATGAGTATATTTATAAACCTTATCACTTAATCCTAGAAATATATAATTTTGGGACCTTTGAAATTAGAAAAACACTTCATAATAATGTAATATTTCGTGACTTTCCACAAGTTCCCTTCCTCTCCTCTTATAAAAGGCCCCCACCTCTACCACCTTATTCACACCATCAAAGCCATTTGGCTTAGCCAACCTCTGCCCAAATAGTATATCAACTTTCCTCTATTACTCTTAGAAGCCTCAATATGGGCAGAAGTCTTCCTAAGGAAGCCTTTGGCTCAAATCAAAAAGAGTTACCAGATTTTAATGTAATGTCTTCGCTTATGTTCTTTTGTTTTATTTTTCTTCTCCAACACCTTAAACTCTTTTAATTCCTTTATTTTGTAACAAAAAAATTATCTTAATATACTAGTATTTTTTTATTATAATTATTTGATTTAAACTTACACACACCTTCATCTAATGGTTAAATAACATACTGTTTCTGTAGTTGGCGAATTACTGCCTCATGAAACGATGATTGTTCAATATTCTTTTAAAACCTCTCATGGTGACCATTAAGATGACTCTATATTTATATATGATATATATTATTTTTATTTTTTCCTTATGCTTCTGTATTTTTCATTTATGGAATACCTTTATGATTTCCATTATGGGTAAATGAGATAATTTCATTTTAGGAAGTGCAGACTACCGCCCCCTCAAAGTGATTTGAATAGTTAATGCCATATGTGGGATGTGTAAAGGATGGAGTAAATGATATTATATATGATATTATACTGGAATTATAATATACCTTTATATCATTATGACTTCATTCCATTAAATACGAAATAGAAATGAAAGTAGCGTTCATGCGTGGGTACAACTTACCATCTCCATGAACGGTGCATTTCATTTCTTACCTCTAAATGTTATGTGACATTATAAATGCATATATATATATAATGGATATATATGATATATATGATATCACAATAATGAATATAATTCTAGATATAATGAATATTTTACCACATGAACAACTTGTAATTATAAGAAGTTTATTTTTGACTCAAGTACCAAAGATCGACAAAAAGTCTGTTATTAACATAAATAATTACATAATGATCATAACACGGTAATAAGTGACATAAAAGAAATAATAAACTTGAAAAAGGTTCTTAAGAAATTATATATTAACTCAAGTTTATTATTCATGAGATTAAATAACGATCGAGTCAAGTCGGACATGAGGTAAGGGACTTCGTCTCAATATCCTTTCATTGAGGCATATTTTGTTTTATACAAAAATTTATTTTATACGGTGTATAAACCCCTTTTACTTTTATGTTTATTCAAAAGGAATATTTTTTATACGAAGATTTTTATTAAACGACAAAAGGGAATGTTTTTTTGTCGTACGTATGCGGCGAAAATGTCTTCTCTGTCGCCGTGACCATTATTTGAGTTTCAGATTCCTCTACAAGCCATAACTATTTTTAAATGAAAAATAAATACCACATTTTACTTTTATTTTTTTGTATTGAAAATGGTTTTGATAATGTTTTTATTATATCAATGTGTTGTATTGATATCTTGTGATTGAAATGTGGAAATGTTATGTTTCCTTTATGCATGTTTTATGTGATACAATTATGTTATGTTTTAAGATATTTTTAAAAAATTTCACATAATGAATGCATTGGAATTAATAAGTGATAGGTGGAGCCTGCTATATCTCTTCGATGCATCGGTAGATCTCATGAGACAAACTAGTGTCTTGGCACGAGGCCTTGAAAAAATCTTTTTTGTATTCTTGGCACGAGGCCTTGGCTACGTGGTTATGATAGTATGACATTATGCATTCCATCATTATGAAAGTGGTTATTCGTATTTCATGTGATTATTTGACTAGTAGAATATCCATGTTAGTAAGTAAATGGCATTATTTCATTTTAATTTTTCCATATTATGCTGAAGTTAAAGTTTAAAAGGCTTTTGTTTTAGATATACATTTCCTTAAATGTTTATGTTTATTTATGAAATTTTCTGCTATATTGTTATCCTTACTAAGCATCTAAGCTCACCCCTTTCTATGTTTTATTTTTCCCAGGATGTGAAGAAATATTATATGACTGACCTGTAGGGATAGTCTGAAGGGGATATGAGTGTGGACTATGGATACTATGTTATAGTCATTTTTCACTTTATGATGTAATGTAACATTAATGAATGTATCTAGTGTTTCCAAGGCTACTAATCTAATCAGTATTTCGAGACTTGATCTTTTATGATCATGCCAATGTTATGTAATAATGCACTAACTCTGGGTAACTGGGGTTGGGGCGTTACAGTTGGTATCAGAGGCAGTTTAGTACTAACCTTGGAAGCTAGATTTAGATAAACTGTGATTAGGGCACATAGACCTAAGATTGACTTTGAGGAATATTATAGAAGAACTTCCTAGAATTTTTTTATTGTAAATATTTTTTGAGTTTTCCAAGTAATACATCCCTGTCTAGATACGAGCAGGTAGAGGCGGCTTTGGCACAGATGTACCTAGGGGAAAAACCCGAAAACAATACTTTGAGCTAGACTCGAATGGGAACTGGTGCACGACAACGGGCCATGCAACACTCTTGGTTACGAAACTCCCAGGGGATATGCTTAGTATAATTCTCATTTCCTTTAAAAACCATTATGAAGAGTTTAGGAGTATATACTTCCTCAAAGAAATAATTTTTATGATTATGGATTAGATCTATAAACTGTTCAATTTATGTTAAGTGTTGTTTAAGTTTTTAATTATGTATTTTGATTCATAAACCAATGTTGTTTATGACATTATTTAGAAATGGAGCCTAGTGGAAATAATTGAAATCGTATCAATTCACACACTCCATGTAGGGATTTCCCTCCTGCTCAAGATAATTATAGTGGAGATGGTGATGCAACTGGTGCTGATCAACTAATCACCATACTGGGACAACTCACTCAGGTTATGAATAATAACCATACCCCTATAGGGAACCCTGATCTGCAGCATTAAGGATCAATGTTAGATGGCATCATGAGGCGACAACCACCAACATTAAATAGGAGTACAAATACATTAGTAGCCGAGCAATTGATAAATTCCCTAGAGAAAATATTTCAGGCTTTAGGGAGTAGTGAAAGGGAAAAAGTTGTCATGGCAGTTTACCGCCGCACTAGTGATGCTGATCAATGGTGGTCATTGATACAAAACACAAAGGAAGATTATGAAGTATCAAATATGGAATGCAGGCAGTTCAAAGAGATTTTCCTAGAAAAATACTTCCCTTGTGACCATCGAGCAGATATGGAAAGACAATTTCTGAGTCTGAGACAAAAGGAGGATGAGAATGTCGCAAAGAATGAGGCTAACATAACAAGGTTAGCAAGCCATGCAACAGATTATATACACAACCCAAGAAATAAGATTGATCATTTCTTTGTTGGGTTAAAACCGTTTCTCCGTCGAGCCTTAGTCTCACAATCTTTCTTATCATACGAAGATAATGTCTCATGTGCTATCAAGACAGAAAAGGAATTCACTAAATCTTATGACAATAAAGTAAAGCAAGAGAAGAATAGAATGATGGAACAATAGACAGATAAAGGGAAAAATGTAAAGAAGGATTTTCCATTATGCGATAATTGTGGGAAGAATCACCCTGATAATTGCCTAAAACGAATGAGAGTTTGTTATAAATGTGGAGAAAAAGGTCACCAGGATCATGATTGCAAGGGAAAAGAAAGAGGCTGTCAATGTTGAATGCTACAATTGTAGAGAAATGGGGCATTATGAAAATGAATTCCCTAAGCGCCAAGGAAACATATCTCAGAAAAGGCCAAGGGATCAAGGCCTATGTTATTATGTTACTACAATTGAAGTGGAACAATTAATGTATTGGTGCTTTTGGACTCAAGGATTATATTCTGGTTATAAGAATAATGTGATATATATAAGGATTGTACTGTAGTACTTATTGTTTTCATTAAGGTTTTAATATGATGAAGGTAATCATATTTTTAGTATGTTATAATAAGAGAAACTTTACTTTATTTGGGGAATATGATGTTACAATTGATTTTTGAATTTAGAGACCTTTTAGAGAAAGTCTGGACAAAGGTATTTTGGATAACTATAAAGGTTGGAATGGATTAAGTTGAACTTTGGATAGCATTGTTTAAGGTCAAAATATTTCTGAATATTATCTTTGGAATATTATAATACTATAGTTTTAGGAAAAGTATAACCTGCAGGTTGGGGGATAACCCATCGCATCAGACAAAGCTGCAGGAATCAAACCCACAACCATAGTGCGACATGCCTTTATTACCTACCACTATCCTACAGGAAGTCCCTGGTTATTACAAAATAGTTTTCTTAATCTAAATGGTATGTGTTAAAATTTTGAACCTTGTACGATTAGGATAAATATAATATTTTTGAGTTCTATTATCTTTTTGAGTGAAAGATGAATTTGTTGTAGAAATTAGTTGAAGGTTGAAACTCTACTTTTCAAGAATATATATATGTATACCTATATCTTATTCTATGAATAAATTAATTCTTAAACTTTAGTAAAGGGATAATAAATTTTTTTTATCCTAATACCTTATGTTTTATTGAACTGATGATATTTTAAATCACCATAGATTGAAGGCTTTGAGGCCCTCAATTTTACACTTGTTTCTGATGGATGACCTAAATCAATCCCTACAAATATTTACGTTATCCTCCAATTATATGTCTCTAATTTCCCCCAATGTTCTCCTAATCGAGATCATAATTTGGTGGTGACTTTTTCATTTCCCTTTCCCTCTTATTAAGGCTAAATTTTATTAACCTTATTTCTGATGTGGGTTTTCCACAAAGGTATTTTCTATTTTCAACCTTTTATTTTCGAAGAACATTTTCAAATTGTGAGGATTCAATTTATTGAAGGAGGGGAGAATGTAACACCCCACGCTTCCATGGTACGCTTCTCTTTGAATAATAGTGCAACGTGTGTTGTACGCAACCTCCAGTTTTAACACACCGCGACCTATTAAACTAGCCTTTATAAATTGTAATACCTACTTTTTGAATTTTTTTAAATTTTATCTTTCAAAATGGACTTCATTTTTGGATTTGGAATATCGAATTTATCCTAGGGTGAAATTTGGGAAGTTTTCGGATAACTTTTATATTTTGATGAATAGTGAAAATTACTCAATTTTAATAAAAAAAAACTTTTTCAATAAAAATAAATAATATTGATAAATTATACTATTGAGTTGATATAAAGTATAATTAGATTATAATTTTACCATTTTATCCAATGGTGGTCATTAGAATTAATTTCATTTTGAAATTGGACATGAACAACTGTCAATCTTTTGATTGATATTGTTTCTTAAAAACACGCTATTTCTTTTGACAACGTGAATTAATTATAAAATTAATTAATGCAAATTATATGTTTCGGATTTTATAAAATAGTCATAATTTTTGAATTTGGAATATCAATTATAGCTTTGGGTGAATTTTTGGTATTTTTCTAAAAAACTTCAATTTTTGATGAATAGTGAAACCACTAAGTGGTAGTTAAAAAATTAATATTTCGTGTAAATGAAACATTACCACTTCTGTGTATTGAATTTCAAAAATCCAACATACATGATTTTCATTAGTATGTAAAATGTGGTTCAATGGGATGAAAATATTTTTTGGTGAATAGTAACTTTTAAGTTTTATTAATCACGATTAAAGGTAATTAGTGAAATTTAAGGTAAAAATGATATTATAAAAATATGAAAATATATTGACACATGTCCTAATATTATTGGATGAGTCATGGACGACCAAGAAAAACCATGGGAAGATTTTTGGGACCTCATGGATCCACTTGTGTAAGATAATGACATTTATACCTTTTATTTAAAGCAAATACAAAAAATATCACAAACATGTATTGTTTTACTAAAACAATTATTACATGGGGTTATACAAGTCATATTTTTGACTATAAAAATTAATTATAAATATAAAAATATTTCCTACAACATGGTATTTTTTTTATAATTTTTAGACATTAAAAAAATAAATTTATTTATGACACCATGATGATGCATCGATTACCTCATTAATTAAGGATTTAAATAAAATGAAAAGATAATGTAAAATATAAGACTTACAGTGGTAAAAAACCTTCTGGATGAGTATTTTTTTAACCCTTATCACCTTATCCTCTAATTATATAATTTTGGGACATTTTAAATCCGAAAAGCACTTCATAATAATGTAACATTTCATGACTTTCCAAGACTGCCCCTCCTCTCCTCTTATAAAAGGCCCCCCTCCTCTACCACATTATTCACACCATCAAAGCCATTTGGCTCTGCCAAACTCTGCCCAAATACTCTCTCAACTTCCCTCTATTACTCGTAGAAGCCTCACTTTGGGCAGAAGTCTTCCCAAGGAAGCCTTTGGCTCAAATCAAAAAGAGTTACCCGATTTTAAGGTAATGTCTTCTCTTATGTTCTTTTGTTTTATTTTGCTTCTCCAACCCATTAAACTCTTTTAAATCCTTTATTTTGTAACAAAAACCATATCTTATATATACTAGGATGTTTTTATGATAAATATTTGATTTAAACTTATACACACCTTCATCTAATGGTTAAAGAACATACTGTTTCTGTGGTTGGTGAATTATTGCCTCATGAAACGATGATTGTTCAATATTCTTTTAACACCTCTCATGGTGGCTAGTAAGATGTCACTATATTTATATATGATATATATTATATTTATTTTGTCCTTATGATTCTGTATTTTTCATTTATGGCATACCTTTTGGATTTCCATTATGGGTAAATGAGATAATTTCGTTTTAGGAAGTGCGGACTACCGCCCCCTCAAAGTGATTTGAATCGTTAATGCCATATGTGGGACGTGTAAAGGATGGAGTAAATGATATTATATATGATATTATACTGGAATTATAATATACCTTTATATCATTATGATTTTATTCCATTAAATATGAAATAGAAATGAAAGTAGCATTCATGCGTATGTACGGGTTACCGTCTCCATGAACGGTGCATTTCATTTCTTACCTCTAAATGTTATGCAATGTTATAAATGCATTTATATACTAGCTATATATGATATATATGATATCTACATCATGAATATAATTCTGGATATAATGGATATTATACTACATGAACAACTTGTAATTATAAGAAGTTTATTTTTGACTCAAGTACCAAAGATCGACAAAACGATCGTTATTAACTTAAATAATTACATAATGATCATAACATGGTAATAAGTGATATAAAAGGAATAATGAACTTGAAAAATGTTATTAAGCAAGTATAAATTAACTCTACTTTTTTATTCAGGAGATTAAAGAATGATCGAGTCAAGTCGGACATGAGTTAAGGGACTTCGTCTCAATCTCCTTTCATTGAGGCATATTTTGTTTGATACACAAATTTCTTTTATACGGTGTATAAAATCCTTTGGCATTTACTTTTATTCAAAGGGAATCTTTTTTATATGAAGCATTTTAGTAAACGACAAAAGGGAAAGTTTTTTTGTCGTACGTATGCTGTGACAACGACTTCTCCGCCGCCGTAACCGTTATTTGAGTTTCAGCTTCCTCTACAAGCCATAACTATTTTTAAATGAAAAATAAATACCACATTTTACATTTTTTTTTGGTATTGAAAATGGTTTTGATAAAGTTTTTATTATATGAATGTTTTGTATTGATATCTTGTGATTGAAATGTGAAAATGTTATGTTTTCTTAATGCATGTTTTATGTGATACGATTATGTTATGGTTTATGATATGTTTAAACCTTTTTATATAAGGAATCCATTAGACTTAATAAGTGACGGGTGGACCCCGCTATAGCTTCTACATGAATCAGTAGGTCTTATGAGACAAACTAGTGTCTTGGCATGAGGCCTTGAAAAAATCTTATTTGTAGTCTTGGTATTAGGCCTTGGCTACGTGGTTATGATAATCTGGCATTATGCATTCCATCATTATGAAAGTGGTTATTGATATTTCATGTGATTATTCGACTAGTAGAATATCCATGTGAGTATATAAATGAAATTATTTCATTTTACTTTTTCCATATTATGCTGAAGTTCAAGTTTAAAATGATTTTGTTTTATTTATACATTACCTTAAATATTTATGTTTATTTATGAAAGTTTCCGCTATATTTTTATCCTTACTGAGCATCTGAGCTCACCCCTTTCTATGTTTTATTTTTCCCAAGATGTGAAGAAATATTTTATGACTGACCTGCAGGGACAGTTTAAATGGGATATGAGCGTGGACTATGGAGACTATGTTATTGTAGTTTTTGACTTTATGATGTAATGTAACATTTATGAATGTATCTAGTGTTTCCAAGGCTACTAAACTAATCGGTCTTTCGAGACTTGATCTTTTGTGATCATTCCAATGTTACGTAATAATGCACCGACTCTGGGTAATTGGGGTCGAGGTGTTAGATATATCCTTTAGTATTTTATGATCCTCATTATTCTCTTATGAATATGACCAAAAATGTCCTCTTAGATGCATAAATATCATGATGAATGAAATCCCTCATCCACTGAAGGAATTTAACAACCATATAATTAAAAAACCATTTCATTCACATCATCGTTCTTAATCATTCAAAATAATCCAAATTTAAATGAGAGAATGAAATAATACATGAAAAATCTTAATTCAACATTGATAGAAATCAAAAGTAAAAGTATCTCATTGGTCTCACTTGTTCTTCTTATGAAGTATTTTGACATATAAATTATATTTTTATGTAACATAAATGGCATTCATCATCAATTATCTATTTCATCTTCTCTTTTTTACTTATATGATATTTGGGTATTATAGGGTGAGACTTCTATCATACATCGTCTTATTACTTTAAAGTTGGGAAATGTATAAGAAATAATAATACTATGTTAGTCTCCATCTCCTTATTACTTGATGTATAAGAAAATTTCTATAGAGTATATCATAGATCTATTATTTGTATATCATTAATATATTTTTATTATTTTATTTGAAGAATTATGTGAAAATCATTATAGTATTTCAAAAATTAAAATTCCAAGTTATTAGGCCCTATAATCCCCATATTTAATATAATAAACACTATTATTAATGAATAAACCATCATAAAACCTAAAATTATATTATATTTTCAGTAGAATGTTTATAAGAGAGTGTTAGGGCTCAAATCCATAGGATACCACTTAAAGGGGTTTGTAAATTTGTGGCATGATCCATTTTTTAAATTGGTTCTTTTGAATTTAACTCCCGCGATCAATTAATGTTAAAAGTAACTTTGTAAAACACTTACTCACCCATATTAAATAGTATGAATGATAATAAGAACATATTCAATTTTATAATGATTGTCCTCGGTGTGAGATCTTACTATTTACCATGCCGAAGTATTGTTGAGCCAAGGATTTTATTATAACTATAAAATTATCGTGATAAAAAAATGAAGTATATATTGTGTGAATTATTTTAAGATGTATCATACTCTTTCAATTTGGGGAAGGTATTATCTAATTCCAAAGATAAGTATGTAGTTATTTAGACTCAATCCACTAGTTTTTTGGGATTCCTCTATCCCTCTTGAGTTTGAATTTGATCATTAAATCATCACTGGATATAGAGAATCAAATAATAGACATTCTTTAAGGGAAAAATCATCTACCCAAATGATATTAGAGAATAAGTAACTGATCGTTCTAACATTAAATGTTTATTAGGATGATATCATCATGAATTAGAGAATGAATTAATTAATGAAATCTCCTTCATTCCCATTTGTAAGTGCATGTATCAACAACACTGGAAACACATTCCACCGACTAATTGAAAAATAAATAATATAGGAAAGGTTTATATTTTTCAGCCTCTCTCCCTTCAATATAGTATATTATATAGGTCTCTATAAATCCATGAACAATTTTCATTGTCATTATTTTTCTTCTTTATTTCCCAAAAACAATGCATGAATAATATTTCCACAATTTTTTGAGGGAAATTCTATAAAGATAAATATTTTTAAATACCATAGTTATTTGTGATAATTTATCTTTATATAAACTCATAAATGAGTTAATTTAAATATTTTAATTTTAATTCCCCATGAATGTTACATGATATTCTCGTTTAATAATATTTAAATTATTTATTTTAAATCTCTAAGAATGTAAGGGTAGTTATACCTTCAAATAATCCAAGTAAATTTCTCGATTTTTAATTCCATCCACCCTAGAATAGTTATTATACCAAGAACTCATTTGGAATAGTATTTTAATTCATTATAAAATTATCAATGGATCTAGAGTTTTCTCATTTGATCTGTTGTTTAATGTTAATTTCATTGGCCATCAAGTTTATTATCATGATTCTCAACACAAAAATCATATTGATTAGATTCTTTCTAAATTCTCACCTTCAGATTAATATATTTTTATCAATAATATTTCCCATGAAATATCCCATCATAAAAAGAAATTGACATCTTATAACTTTATCTAACATAAAATAAATTAAATTTTACATAACTCCACTATATTTGAAAAATATAACATACATTCTTTCCTTATTCCATGAATCATATATCATATAATCTCATCATACACAATATCATATTTCAAAAGACACTAATTCTAAATGAAATGGACTATATTTTGTAGATCATATATCTTATAGGATCATAATTCCATTCATGAAATTACTATCATTAAAAATTCATACTATCATTGATAAATTCCTATCATAACATATATTTCTATGTCATGGTGATGAATTATCTTAGGAAATCACGTCTCTCATAAAAACTTCCGATCCAATATCATATTAAACATATATTATTATTTTTCTTATAATTATATATTTCACCCAATAAATTTCATATCTTATCCAAAAAAACAACATTCCATATCTAGAAAATTAAAAAGAACTTTAAAAATATTCTCCAACATTATCATTAACATCTTTCATAAGATTAACAATAAAGATAACTCTTTCAGAACTATAGTGAAACATCAACATTTTCATTGATATTTCTTTCAACCTCATGGATTTATTTATTAGAAATAAATTTATCAATCAAGAGACACTAAAAAATAAAATTTTTAATGTGAAAAAAATTCATGACACTACACCGTAGGTTAATTTATTATTTCTCATAGAACCAACTCTCTAAGTGACAAGTAAAATTTAAACCAAGTGATATGATTCTACCCTTAAAATTAGGTTCTCAACTCTTCAAATAGCTCTAAATTTTCTTTGTAAACATTAAAATTTATTTAAAATCTGAAAATGATAGAAATGATTCCTTTGAAAAAACATTTCTCTCATTATATAAATATTCAAATAAAAAGGTTCCGAATTTAATTCTTCTAATTTGATAGCATAATTCATGGATCATTAAGGGTATTCCTAAGGATTTTTTCTATATATGGAGGGTATTACATCCCGTTTTCATCACAAAGGTCTCAATCATATCCTTAAAGATAGTCTTGGGGAAAATACCTACCAGTGGTTTTGAGTAGAAAAAATTTCAAAGAATATGTCTCCATTATCCATCCTCTATTTAATAAAATGAATTATAATATCAATATATTTGGATTATGAGTGTTGTACTAGATTCATTTTAAGGAGTATAGAAAATTGTTTATAACATATAATTCTAATGTGTTTTCAATATTTACCATCAAATCCTCAAAATTATCTCATCTAAATAATATGTGTGCGTTTACTAGTAGAAGAAATATAATAGTCTTATATAGTCATAAGTTTTTCTGAGTAATTTTTATTATCATTCCAAATCACAAAGTTATCTACTAAGTGGAAAATTCTAACAAATGTGGAAATAATATCATTATATCTCCTTACTAATCGATATTTTCAAATATGTTTTGATTCAAATTCATTCAAATTTATGTTCAGTAATGTATAGATAAAAATATATATGATTTAAATAATGAAAATTTCCCAGATCTTATATCTAATTCATATATATAACACAAATTTATAGTTTATAAAATCAAAGAATAGATAAAAATAAAGTCATGATGGAGAGTGGTATTGAATGATTCTAATCAATTTTCAAAAAACTATTGTGTTAACACCCTCATTGTCAACACATTTGGATAATTTTATTCCTATTTAAATAGACATATGCACTATTTTAAAATTCTATATCAAAAAATTATTCATGATTTCCTTATAATCCTACTCTTGGGAAAATAATATAAAATTATCTTATTTCATCACTCATAATCCTAAGATGCATCTCATCTTCCATAGCATATAAATCTCAAACTGTTGCTTCATTTGTTTAGAAAATTCTTGAAAACACTATGTTGATCATTTATATGGATGATGTCATCAACACATCTAAGTTCACTGAGCATACAAGATATCATTTGTTTGAAATATAAATTACTATCCAAATTTTAATTAGTAAACATTAACCCATTTAAATAGTTTCAATACATAAATATCACACTATTATGGCATGATTCAACTCATATAAAGCCTTTAAAAATTTGAAACTCTATATAAATCATTATTAATAACAAAACCATAAAAATGATAAATATATACCTCATATACCATCTCAAAATTTTAAAATTCAGATTTGATATCCATTTGATAAATTTATACTACTTTTTTTCTAAAACTACTAGGGATATTATAATTGATTATATCCTTACAACTATATAAATGGAATCATCAAAATCAGCACCTTAAACTTGTGATGATCCCTTTAAAATAGGCATTTCATTGATCCTAATTAATGTTCCTTGATTATTATACTTATTCTAAAACACCCCTTTATTATTAATGATTTTTTTATCATAATGTCGTGATATATAGTCAATGTGGAATTCTTCCCTATATTATAAAGATCCTCATACAAAGATCTAATCCACTCTAAATATATAATAGATTCAATAGCTTATTGGGGATCAATATGAGATATATGTTATGATTAGTCATCAAACCTTAAATTTCTTATTTTAGGGTCCTCTATAATGATCAAATATCTTATTTTATTTCTCATTTTATGTGGTGTACTATTATTTTCCATTAGAATATATTTCTCCAAATTATTCTAAAACATCAGGTACTTTTATTTTTCATTTTAATAAGCCTATTCCTCATCCTTTGTTTGATTATATTCATTTTTATTAAGATTCAACTTAGTTTAGTCTTGTATAGAACAATCTTTCCCCAAAATGGACTCAATGTATTCTATAGAAAATTTAAAATATTCTATATCAAAATTATAATTATTGAGTTTGTTTGTAATGTTTTTTACATCGGAAAATTACACTAGTTTTTGAGGACTTTTATTATATATTTGTATCTTTTTTCATTGGATAAGTATCCTTGAACAATACCTTATTATTCCCTTTAATCAAATTTTCCATGATTTGAGACTTTACATTTAAATATGTATGGGATTCTAAAGACATTGAATCAAATCACTGTTTGAATATTATTATACAAAATATACTATACTGTTTTATTTTAATTTGGTCATAGTAAACAAATATTTTAAAAGTTTATAGATATGGATGCATCTTCCATCCAAAAAACCTTGGACCTCTAAAACTCACAAAGCACTATTATTAAAATTTCTATAATGCTCTTATTTATTCATCTAGAAACCCCATTATACTAGGGTGTCTATGTAGTTCTATATATAAAAAATATGATCCCAATACTCTTCCAGTAAAATCTCTACCACTATTGGATATCAAATTCTTGATTTGAACAGTAAATTCTCTTTCAACATCAAGTTAAATGTGGTTAAACATTTACAATACTTGTGAATTTTGTTTAATGAATAGAACTATTTTGATTCTAAATTAGTAATCAATGATTATGGAAAATATAATTCAACCATAGTTTATTTTTCCAAAAAGATCCACATAAATTTGAGTGAATTTTATCTACTGTTCTTGTGGATTTACTCTCCATGAGTTTTTACATTACTTGGACCATAATCCAATTCTATAAGGTTTTAATAATCATGTTTCAGCATCTTCCTAATTTAGGAAGATATTTTTTTTTTATAATTTTTCCGAAACAATTTGACTGAGGGGGACAAGAATTTTCTTCCAATTACCATTATATTCAATTGAAATGAGATGTAATGAATTACTACGATTAATAATTTGGTATAAATTCTCACGAGTTCTTTATCTTATTTTGATAGTCCTCCCATAATTGGTTTTCACATTGATATTAAATTTATCATTATGATTACCTCATTTACTTTATCAATAATTTGACTTACACTCAAAATATTATACTTTATACCATCAACAAAAAAGATATCTTATGACTTCAAATTGTTGTGATTGATTTTAGCTGAGCCAATAACATCAATTTTCAAGTAGATATCATTAAAAAATGTCAATTCACTACAATAATGTTATTTAATTATTTTTATAATATTCATAATACCATTCATTTTTAATGAGAAACCACTATCATGTATCCATGTCTTTATTACATAATGATCTTTGGGTGATACTTCAAAAATCAATGAAATATCTATATTGTTTCTATGATATTCATTAACATATTTTGAAATATATTATTTTTAAACTAGAACCATGGAAAAAAATATTTTAAATAGTTATCACAAATATAAAATATTCTATAGATCTCCTCAAGACAATTGAAGATGTTCTTCATAAGTACACAGTATCCATTGAATTTCTTAATGAGATGAAACTATTTTTTTAGACACAGTTGTTTTGTATCTATTTTTATACAATAATAGAATAATATTAAATATCCCCTAAAAATTACACTTCACCTAATCATTATTAATTATAATTGATGTACTAGTTTTATTCTAATGGTTCTGCTCTACCTTGGATTTCTTAGATTTGTCTTTTGAGCGTTAATTGTTAGAAAAAATGGATTTCCAATTATCAAGAATTTGAAACACATATTTCAAATGTTATTGATTGAAATAAATATTATATAGAAAACAATGTTTTGGGCTTCACTTCAATATATTTATCAAAGTATTTCATTTTCTTTTCTTATTAATTATCAACCGTGAGATATTTTTATCTCTTCTATATTTAACTCATTTTCATAGAAACTTCTTTTTTATTATATATTCTTTACAATTATTTATTTTTTTCCCACATTCTCCATAAGAATATTTGAAATATAAATGAAAACATTATCTCTTACCATCAACAACTTTTTTCTATCTTTAAATAGTTTGTTTCATTCATAATATATTCAACCTGCTTATGTTGGGTATTTTTTTCTAGGAAGACATCAAGATCATATCTTAGCATCTATTATTTATAGTTTTCATCACATGGTTCAACTTCATTACTTGTACTACATTTCTTCAGTTAACTTGTTTCACAAATGTGTTGTATCCTATTACACCATCCTATACAGAACTATATTTTGAATAAGAACATACATCAATTTTTTCACTCAAATCATCTCTTTTATTTCTTCATTACACCATTATACTTTTTCACCACATTTCTTATATTAATTAGAAGAAATGTATTTAGATATCCTATGAGTATTCTCTTTATCTTATTCCTAATTATACTCCAAAATATTCTATTTACTTTCGAAATAAGCTAAAAATGACCTAATTTATCAACACATAAATAATTTGGGTGGGAGTTTACATTTTTGTTTACTTACACACACCTATAATGGGGTGTGTAAAAAGAAATTTATTTTACCCCAGCGGTGTAGTTTTAGTAGTAACCAAAATTCATATATAAATAGAAATTTTTTAATCTACTTTTTAATAATGAAAAATTAAATAATAGAACAAGATTTGAAAAGACTATAAAGTAAAGGATATTTTATTTATGAAATTTAGATAATAGAAAATTTATTGGATTTATTTTAGGTTTACCCCTTCTGTAATACTATCTATTTTTTTTTCTAAAATTGATCTTTTTTATTAGAATGATTAAATGAATGGAGTGAAAATCATTTATCTTTTATGAACCATTGGTTAATATTTATCAATTTTTGAAAGTCACACCATGCCTTTTTTAAATTAATCTGGAAATACCAAATATAGTATTGACATTCTACAAATATTCCAATTAGTCCACCTTTACTTCCTCACATGTATTGTGGTCACTAAACACTTATCAACTTAATTTTAGATCTACTAATCGGTATGATAAAAAACCAAGAAAAGATAGAATAACACATTCAATCAATGAAATTAAAAATTTCAAAATTTAATGAAAAAACAATCCTATTTGATTTATATTAAAAAATAATAAAATTTAAAACCATTAAATAAATGAGAAAATAATTTTTATTTTGAATAAAATTGGTACCCAATCATATTAAGGTGGGTCTCCTTCCCTTCACTTAACCACAAGGGCTTATTGCCCTTTATTGAAGGGGAGATAATTGAAATAATAGGGTGATAAGTCATGGTAGAGATGAATTAAAATAAAATAATATTAGAAAGCATGGATTGAAAAAATCTATCCCTTAGGTAGTGGGTCTTCTTCTTCATCCCATGGTTATATTTCTACTAAATCATGGTGCCCTCTTCTGTTGAACTTCCACTCTTATATAGGCAGTGATAGAACCACATGACTCAACATCCCTCTTTTGTTCTCCATCCCGAGTTTTAGGCTTTTTAAATTAATGGAGAATTATTTCCCCTTTTGAGACCCACAATAGTCTTCATTCAAAATGGAACACCTAAATTTATCGAGTATTTTAAAAAAATATTCCATAGAAAGAAGATTTAGTATAGAAATCATAAGGGGTGGAATTTCCTGGTGGAATGGAAATATGAATGGCCTTACATGGGATAGTGGGAGTGGTGTTTGATGGTGGAAGTGGACTTGATGAAAAGTGGGGCAGTGGAGATAGTGGTTTGTGGAACCCATGGTGTTGGAGGTTCTCAGAGGCCCCTCCTTATTTTAACTTTCAAAGTGGTCGAATGAATCCATGAAATGGATCATGTTGAGTGATAATTTATTAAAATAAATGTTAAAAATACATACATAATTAATGCACAATTTGAAAACCAATAAATTAATAGTCATTCGTAATTGATATGACATATGGTTAAGAACAATAAAAGTTTTAAAGAGTTAATTTTCAATAAAAAAAGTTTTATTTGGGTTCTGAATTCTCAAAATTTAAATTTCATAATGTTAAAAATTGAAATTGGTAAAATGTACCTAATTTTTTAGATAATCATGTAAAAATAAGCTTAAGGTGAAATTACAGGTTTGTAAAAATAGTTTATTTTTAGGTGAATAGAGAGAAATAATTGTTTTACTTACAGTTATAATTTAATAATGATCATTGAATGAATTGGAATATTATGAAACATTTTGAAAATATGATATATACATTAAATAAGTTATATAATTCAATTAAAAATAAAATACTACACAAATTAATATAATCTTGAAAATTTTAAAATCTAAGTAACCCCTTTATTAAAATTAAAAATATTTTCAGTTTTAATCATTTTACAATGTTTTCAAGAGGATAATTTAATTTCTGGTTTAGTTTAGAATTAAAATAATAATCATTTTAGTTACCTAATATAATTTATTCCATGAGGATAAAAATTATATTTTATTTTGGTGAGAAATCTTTTTTATTCAATAAAAGTTATTATTTTAAGAATGTGTTTTCATTACATTTAAAAAACATATATAAAAATAGAATTTTTTTACTTATAGAAAATGCATAATAAAAATGGATTCAACATTTATAATCATAATTTTAAAATTTACTAAAGACATCAATTTAGTTTATCTTACTAATGAATAGTAACCATGGTAAAAATATTTCATCATAGTAAAGGTTAAAAGGATTAATGTCGGGCTTACACAAATTGATAATTCTTAAAATACAATTAAAACTTGAAAAAACATTTGTTGGATAAATGTATTTCAAACTTAAACATTATTAACAATGAAATTAGGTTTTCAAGGATCCACTTTACTTTAAAAATACATTTATTATATTCTAATGTTTTTATAATTTTCAAGGGTTCCCCTCCTCTCACTTATAATAGGGATCTATAAATCCTTAATTCTCAACGCACATTGAGAAAAATAGATCAAAAAATATCTAATGAAATACCCTTCCAACTATCCCTATAATTTCTTATAGTTCTTAGTCTCACCAAATGACCAATCTTGAAGTGCTTATTGTGTAATATGAAGGATGATATCAAATGTGGAGGTATAATCATTAACCAAATATTTTCATGTTTTTTCTTCTTATAACTCCATTAAATACATTATAAAAATATAAAAAATAAATAAATAAATAAACAGAAAATAATAAATTTTATTTTGGTTAAGTAATAACTATTTTCTATATACTTTTCCACCTTTTGTTAAACGAAAGCATAACTCAGGCATACATGTGGAATATCAACTCCAAGAAGCGATGTGTTTTGTTTATCACCACCGCCTCACATGAAAACTTATAAATATAGATTTAATAGATATAAATGATTTTTTAATATAATATTTATTTTATAGAGATAAAATATTATCTACCAAATTACCTTACTATCTGTTTGAGAATGATATAATCATTCCTATGTAGGATTGGAGAACTACATTTATGAATCAATGCAAATCGTTTTTCATTATCGCCTAAAAATGATTATTTTAATGGTGAATTTAATGAATTATTTTGGTTTATATAATATTATTTTTAATCTATGTAGGTAAATATTTTTCTATTTTACTGCATTTTATACGTTTATCTTTCTTATGGTTATTAAAAAAGTGAAAATAGAATGTTTGTTAATGTTTACTACAGTCACTTTTTCCCACCATCATATTCATTATTTATTATCAAGCTTAATCTATAGATTAAAATGGTTTTTTAATAGAAAAACTATTTTACTATATTTTTATACATTTTTACATTATTTTTTTAAATAAAATGATATTTTTTCTTATTTTGTTAAATAACATAAAGTAGGATTTATTATGGGATAAAATGAAAAATTTAACGATTTGAATATGGAAATGTAATATTTGATGTGTTTTTTCATGTTTCAGTTATATATAATTGTTGATGATGTTGGGTGAGATGAGGATATAGCTCTCCAATATGGCATCCCGCTATTTTATTACATAACATTTCATTACATTTTACAAATAGAGGACATTTAAAGTATAGTGTATTGAAAATCAGGAACAATATACATGAAAACATAAAACCTTCTTTTAATCCACTTGTAAAGCTTCATTATAAGTTCATCTAAAGTAAAAATTATAGCATCTCATAACCTGGAGACATACATCAAAGGAAAAGGGTGAGAATAAGGCTCAGTAAGGAAAACAAGTGAAATAATTGACATGTGATCTTGAGCAATGTTAATAATAAAATGATAAAAATCATAAAGACATGAGCAATGGAAGAATAGGAATATCATGATAAAAATAATTTGATACATAACTTGAATATGTGGCTTCAAAATTTCATTTAGACATTCATGAACATATCACCAAGGTCAATCCCCAAGGTGTCATAAAAATTACCAAGGTTATTCGCCAAGGTGTCGTGAAACTTGTCATCTCTAGAGATTAATTATTTATGCAATGTGTTAGAGCAATATCAAGGCGCACCCTTAATATGTATTTACATTAATGTGAGCCACACAGATCATAATCAAATATTTCATAAATAAACCATA
This sequence comes from Viscum album, assembly GCA_963277665.1. Classification (NCBI taxonomy): domain Eukaryota; kingdom Viridiplantae; phylum Streptophyta; class Magnoliopsida; order Santalales; family Viscaceae; genus Viscum; species Viscum album. Next base: position 923,675,587 of record OY728130.1, read on the forward strand.
GAGAACAAACAAAATGGGTTTCATTTCAAAATCATGTTGTTTTAAAAAGTACTTCAAAATAAGATCATTATGTCATTTATATACCATGGATAGTTATATGTATGTCAATTACAGAATAAAATATATCATTTTTTTTGTATTTATGAAGACCCATAGAAATGAAATAGGTCTGGGTATTAACATAAATAAAACAAGAGGATTTCTTTAGAGAAAGGGAGAGAAATGTTGAGATGAAATTTCTGCAGCATAAAATCTATATAACATGGTTTTAGAAAATAAAAAAAAAGAGGCGGTAAAAGGGTAAAACACTCATAAATTACTCATTTTAAAATATAAATACATAATAAAGTGGACATAATAACATGGAATGGATATTTTAATGACATACCACATGAAAAGGAAACATGAAAGGAATGAGAAGATGTGATTTCTTTTAGAAGAAATTCGGCAGCCTAACGACGTCACTTAAAATTTCATAAAATAAATTGATGTTGTAAGATAGGGAATCTAATAATTTTGACATGAAATGGAAATTAATAAAGATATATAAGAAATATTCCCCATATAATAAAATGGAACTATAAGAAATAATGTAATGGAATTCCTGACTTAAAAGAGGAGGGTGAAAGGTTCCCTTACCTTGAAAAGTAACTTTGAAAGCATGAATGTCGGGACCTTGGGATGCTTGAGGGAACCTTGGGAGGACTCCTTGGGAGGTAAAGAGACTAGTGTTTTTATGAGGAGGATTTTGGAATGAAATTAATGAGGGAATGACTTGGTATTTATAGGAAAAGTGAGGGAATAAATTATTAATTTCCAAGGGACACCTCATTGGTGGTATTGAAAAAACCATGGGCTTGCCCACGGTATTTTCCCATGGTATTGGCCACATGGGACACCTCATAGAATATAATACTATTCATATGTCGAACAGAATGCTTACATCCTTATTACATCATTAATGATGTCATTGAACACCCAAAACTCAAAACTGTATTTTTACTATTCACTGAAAATTCAACTGTCTCAGGAAAGTCCCAAAAATTATCCCTAACCTAATATAAATGCTATGAATTCAAAAATGAACTCCATTATATGAAAATAATTTTCTATGTATATTTAATTTAATTTTAAAATATAATCACTATTTACTCCAAAAAACACAACTTTAAAACTATAACTCCTTTTGTAACACCTTAAGAAAGTAATAAAGGTCCCATAAAATTATTGTATAACCATAATACAGTAGAATAACAATATATGATTAAATTTTATGAAATTACATTTCCGTTTTAAATTATTAAATTAATTATAAAATTGTAAATAAAATATTTCTGATATACAAAAATACCAAAACATATATTGTGATCATTTTTTCACTTTTAAGATGTCTACATTGTATTCATACATTCATGGGTGAAGGTTATATTTTTTTGGCTGATTTACTATTCATTAATATTCATTACTATTCATACGGGTATGTTACTATTCATACATTACTATTCACTAAAAATTAGGTTGGTCTTATTAGACTCTAAATTTCTTACTGAACACAACTCTAGAAGAACATTTTTTGAAAATCAAATCACATTATTAATTTTTTAAAGAAAACATAAATATTTTAAAATACCCCCTTTTTCCAAAATCCATAAATAAAATGGAACTATAAATCCATCCAAAATTTATCCAGATATTTGATCTTCACCAAAATTTTCTATAATAAGAAATGACCATTTTATTTATACCAAGGGTTTACAAAAAGTAACTAAGGCTTCGTTACATATCCCCTTATAATACCTGCATAGGACTAAAGTGTAAGGTGTGATATGGTGATAGAATCATGGGGTGGCTTGGAAATCATTTCCCGAGTGGTGATTTCTATCAGCTTGAAATTCTCCCTTAGCCGATTCCGTTCATGCTTCACATGTTGAAGCACGGCTTGGGCTTGGTCTAGAGCAGAGCCCAGAGATGCTACCTCCTTCTCGAGCTCCGACATATGGGATTCGTATGGCCCAAGTCTACTGGATGAGGCCATTCGATATTCTTTCTACATTAATTAACCAAGATAACTTGTATTTATAAACAATAATCGCAAAATTAAGAGATTAGTTTCCAACGTTCATATTGGCCAATGGTCATATAACAATCGAAACCTAATGGTAACACTTCATTAACTAAAGGATATAGTTTTGTGGACTATAAAATGAAATAACACATAAAATTAGGAAACAAATATTATTCAAAAGTTTGGGTCATTACATTCTTCCCCCCTTAAGAAATTGCATCCCCTAAATTTTAACTCGTACCCTCAAAAGAGAAATGGTGTGGGTACTTCTTTCTCATAGACTCCTCTAGTTCCCACATGGATTCTTCGTATTTGTGGTTCCTCCACGAAACCTTAACAAGGTGGGTAGTCTTGTTGCGTAGAACCTTGTATCTACGATCCAAGATCTCCACCTGATTCTCCTCAGAAGAGATGTCATGTTCAAGTTGTACCACATCTGGGTTTAATACATGTGAAGGGTAAGGTATGTACTTCCTCAAGAGGGATATGTGGAAGAAATCATTAACTTGTGATAGATTTGTAGGATGTGCAAGCCGATAGGCCACTACTCCCACGTGATCAAGGATTTCATAGGGGCCAATATACCGAGGGATTAGCTTCCCTTTCTTTACAAACCTCATGAATCTCTCCCAAGGTGAAATTCAAAGAAAGACATTGTCACCAAAATCAAACTCCAAGTCCCTTCGTCAGTTGTCGTCATAGCTCTTTTTCCGACTCTGAGAAGCCTTAATGTGTTGTTGGATGGCATGGACTTTTTCTGTTATCTCTTGTACAAGATCAAGCGCAAGAATATTTCTCTCACCAGCTTCATGACAACACGTAGGAGTTCTACATCGCTTCCCATATAGAGCTTCATAGGGTTCCATTTGAATGCTCGAGTGGAAGCTATTGTTGTAAGAGAACTCAACTAGAGGGATATATTGATACCATCCACCTTTAAATTCCATTGATCATGTTATCATCATGTCCTCAAGTTTTTGATTTTTATTTTCAGATTTTCCATTAGTTTGGGGGTGATAGGCCATACTGAAATTCAATTCTATGATCAGAGCTTGTTGAAGACTTATCCAGAATTTTGATGTGAATCTTGGATCATGATCAGATACGATAGAGTGTGGAACTCCATGTAGCCTTACCACTTCCGTCATGTAAATCCTAGAATGTTGATCAAGAGAGAAATCTTCTCGGATAGAGATAAAATGGTCAGTCTTAGTGAGACAGTCCACAATAACCCATATCACATTATTTCCTTTGGGATTTCCTGGGAGACCAGTGACAAAGTCCATAGTGATAATGTCCCAATTCCATGCTGGTATGGGTAGTGGTTTCAATACCCCTTTAGGAAGTTGTCATTCTGCCTTCACTTGATGACATACTAGGCACCTTGAAGTTTAGTCAGAAATATCCCTTTTTATATTATCCCACCAATAATGATCATGAAGGTCCATATACATTTTTTTTCTCCTAGGATGTATAGAGAATGTAGAGCTATGAGCTTCATTCATCAGATCCTTTATTTCCATAATAGATGGAACACATAGTCTTGCTCAAAATTTCAATACACCTTATTGATCAATATTGAACTCAGGAAACATTACATCCTTTACAGCCTTAAATTTCTTCTGTAACAAAGGATATTCTTTCTGATCTTTCTTTATATTCTCTGGTAATGAAGGTTGAGAAATCATTTGTGTTAGGGTTGATGATGTCCCTTAAATTATAATCCCCATGTCCAGCTTTACTAGGCCATTGATCAAAGGATCTCTTTTAATCCTCATCATGGAAAGAACAACTGGGTCTGTCCTGCTTAATGCACTAGTGACTTTTTATTCACTTCTGAGATGATAATGAATTGAACAATCATATTCTTTAAGAAGTTACAACCATATCCTTTTCCTCCTATTCAATTCCTTTTGTCTGAAAATATACTTCAAATTTGATGGTCTATGTATATATCACATTTCTCCCTATAAATATAGCGCCTCCATATATTTAGAGAAACAACGACCGCTGCTATCTCTATATCATGTGTAGCATAGTTCTGATGATGAGTCTTCAACTGTCCAGATACATAAGTAATGACTTTTTCATTTTTCATGAGGACTCACCCATTCCCTTTTTGAGATGCATCGTTAAAAATAAAGAATCCTTCTCCACTTGAGGGGGAGAGTTAACACATGTGTCGTAATCAATCTCTTCTTCAGCTCTTGGAAACATTCCTCACACTCCTTTGTCTAGATGAACATGACCCCCTTTCGAGTTAACTTGGATAATGGATAAGAAATTCATGCAAAGTTTTTCACAAACCTCCTTTAATATCCCACTAAACCATGGATACTACAAATCTCGGTTATTGTTGTAGGCTGAGGCCACTACTATACAAATTTTGTTCTTGTAGGGTCATATGTGATTCCTTCATTGGTAACAATGTGCCCCAAGAAAGAAACTTGTTGTAACTTGTCATGAACTAACCCAGGTTGACCCTAAACCGGTCACTTGGGCTGATCCATGGCAAGGCCCGAGAGGCGTTCCCGATCCTCCTACGCTGGCGACAAGTGCCAGGGCAGCAATAGAGGACAATTGGGGACAATTTTTCCACATAAAAATAAATAAAGCAGCAGACAAGGTAGAATAGTTTAAAGTAAATAAACAACACGAAAAAAAGAATTACCAACAACAACCAACTAACCTAACCATGACCAAAACTCCTCATGACTCCGAGAGTCTCTCACCAAACCACAACCAACTCACATCCATGATAAGAAAACTCGAGTCGAACCTACAACCAAAAATAAAAATAGGAAAAAATTAAATGAATGAGTGTTAGAACTCAGTAGGCATGCCCAAAAAACTATTCCCAATGCACTACCTCTAAATAAATAATTTATAAATTTCAGGTTTGAACTAAATTGTATAAAATATTTGTTTCCACACACATTTTCATTTCTAAAACAAGTAACAATCCATTTCCCTTTTTAATATAAAAACAAGTTTAATGTTGAAAGATACATATGCATTGAATTTTAAAACATTTTTGTGAACATTTTAGAAATCCAAACATTAGTTGTTAGTCAAAAGGAAAACCACACACAACACACAACACACACTAAGGGAAATGGAAAATGTGGCACACATGGGCCAGCAACCAAACTCGACCTCTCAATCATTCATAAAATACAAATAAGCACTAAAAGAAACATGGGTCAAACCTAGGAGCTCATGAACAATCCAGAACGTACCATACATGTGACTCATCCTGAAGGAATGCCTACTCTCAATGACATCATAATGCCAAAACGCTCGGTATCGCCCAACCTGGCCTAACTGAGGGGCCCAAACCCCTAGCAGAGTATAATCTGTACTAAGGACCACTATCCAGTGCGTAATCTAAACTAGTGCAACAATCATTCCCTTAAGATTCACTTACTATGTTAGGTTCTGATGTCAACACGTGTAATAAAATGTAAATGGGTGAGTCAAAAAAATTAATCAATTAGAACAAACATCACACACAACTCATGCTGTCAACATAGACCAAAGACCACCCATGAGTCACTGCAAAGAGAGTTTTCTAAAATAATTTATTTTATTAAAGTTCCAAACGGGCCTTCACCAATTTTAAAGAAAATCCTCATTTCTCAAGATAACCAAAGCACTTGTTCACACTTCAAAATAAATCATTTATCAATAAACCAGAACTACATTTTAAATTCCGTGAATTAAGTTTAGTGGACAAATAGAAATTATTTCACTACCGAGTGTTCGTTCATCAAGAAAATATTTCAAGTGTCATGTATAAAATAAAAGACACTTTTTTTACATCAAATAATCATTTAAAATTTAATTATCTGATATTATTTCCCATTTTTTAAAATTAATAAAATATTAAGCAATCAATAAATTCTAAATATAATGGCGAGTGTAGTGGGAGACTTACCTCAATTTGAAGCTCGAAGACAACGACATGACACGCCTTGCAAAGGCGTACAAGCATGCACAAGATGATGATCGCAATATCGCGGTTTTCCTCACCGACACGCTTCAACAATCGCACAAACAACTAAAAACACATAAACATTGACTGACACAACCCCAATGAACAAGCAAGAAAAAAAATACCAGCTCGACATACTTTCAAAACATAATTCACATCATATGTACTATTTAATAAACCACTTTAAATTTATAAAACAATTCCAAATAGAAACCCATGAATTTACACACACAAAACATGTTCAAAACCCCTTTTTATAATTAAATGTGCACTCGCAACACACCATATCAGAACACACACCACTTGCACAGTAAAAATAACAAATTTCAAAATTTAATAAAAGATATTAAATATCATGCAACTAGTTTTCATCAAAATGCACCTTAATTCACATGAGTGGGCTACAAAATATAAAAAGAAAACTAATTTCCTTCAATACTAAGCTTCTCACCCCACCAATTAATCACAAAAATATTTCAAATAAAAAATTTTGGTGAACCAAATAAAAATTATCAACAATATCACATAATTTCTTCTAAAATAGATATTTTCAAAATTAAAAATAATAAATTAGTATTAAACGAATGTAAGTCATTCAAGAATTCAGGTGCCATTTAATTTAAAGAGGCGGTGAAAAAGCATCAATCCTCAATGGATTAAAGTCACTCGAAAATAGATGTGAAACACCGAGCATGCCTCAAACGCACATGCGGGAAGCTGAATCTAATCCAACACACCAAAATATTTAATGACATTTTAGGATTGAGCACAAAATTTAAACTCTAACCATGGATAACCTTACACCGAAAGAAGGGAAGAAGAAAATACCAAAAGGGGAGGCTATAGAATGGGGGTTTGGCGGTCCTCTGGAAGAGGGCGCGAGGCCAGTGCAGGTGACATAAGTGGAGGGTGCGCTTGGATGTGTGCGTTGCAGAAGATGGGCGGCTTTGGTCAGAGCAACACGGTGGCTGGTAGGGGGAGAGTTTGCTGGCTGGAGGGGGGGAAAATACAGTGCGCAAGAAGTGGGGACCACCGGCAAGGCTGGTGTACTGCCAGGGAGTTGGGCCGAAGAAGGGAGGTGGTGCCGACAACAGGGGGTGCACACCAGATGAAGGGAAGGGGATGGGTCTGGTACTGCTGGTCGGATGAAGATGGAGAGGAGAGGAGGATACAACGCCGTCCGGGTGAAGGTGGTGCGCTGCTGGTGTGAGAAAGAGGAGGCCGATGTGTGTACGAGGGGTTCTGCTGATGAGAAGGAGAAGACATGGCGATTCAGCGGGTGACCGGAGGAGGGTGGATCTAGGACAAGGAGAGGAGGTGGAGGGCTGCTCGTTCGAGGTGTGGGAGGTGTAGCCAGAGCAGGGAAGGGGGGCCAGGGTCAGAACATTTCGGCTGGCTGGCATATGTGGAAGGAAGAAACATAAGAGGCGGATGGAGGAGCGTTTGTATAGGGGACTGGAAGGGAGGCACGGACGGGAAAAATGGAAGAGGAAGCGGGCTGCGGGTGCAAGGTAGGGAGACAAGGGAGAGGGTAGTGCACTAAGAGGAAGACCGACAGGGAGGCTGGTGCAGTGCCAGCGTAGGGCAGGAGGTGGCTAGCATGGAGAGAGAGATGAGAGGAAGGAGGGGGGTGGAGGCGCAAGAGATTAGGGTAACAGGGGGTCGCAATGGGGAGAGAGAAGTGAGAGGAAGAGTGGAAAAAAAAAAGAAATAGAATGAAAAAGAAAGTAAAAGAAATAAAATAAAAATAAAAATAAACTAAAAAAGGAAAATAAACTAAAACACACCAATAAATAGAGATGATAAAATTAATAATAATTTTAAAGCCTCCTCAATAATAACAGTAATATGTATAGTAATAATCATAATAATAATAAAAACATTAATCTATAATAATAATAATAATAATAATAATAATGAAAATTATAATAATAATAATGCTCATAATAATTATAAAACAAATATAACAATGTTAAAAATAATAATCTTAACAACAAATCTTTAATAATAATAATATAATATAAAAATTATTTATTAATGATTCCTTCATTATTAATAGTAATAACATTAACAACATTTTCAATAATTATAGGAACATTAATGAAATTTTTTAACAATAATAATAATAATAGTCATAACTATAAAAAAATGATAGAAATACTCATTTCATTTTAATAATAATAATTAAAACAATTAGAAACCATGAAAATTTTAACTAATTCAATAAATTAAAAAATTTATTCATTTTAATTTTCCAAAGACAAGCGAACAATTCTGTTGCATGATCAAAACAACATGGGGTTTCCAAAACTACCTCCTTTCAGGCGCTCAACGACGTCAACTCAAAAACTTGCTCTTTTTGAAAAAACTCAAAAATCTTGCTTGGGATTCAACCCAAACCTCGACAAATTTTAAAACCAAAGAAATTAATAAAACAAAATAACAGATAGGTCGGGGTGTGACATAACCTGAATTCACATTTTCTGAAATTTCTAAAAATCCTCTCCTTCCGTAGAGTTTGAAAAATAACCCTTAGATGATCCTCACGCTTCTCGTGACTTTTGTAATATATCAGAATATCATCAATAAAAACTACTAAAAAGTTATCAAGGTAGTCCTTAAAGTCTATATTCATAAAATCCATAAAAATAGTATGTGAATTAGTTTGTCTGAAGGGCATAACAACAAAATCATAATGCCCATATCTTGATCAAAAAGCAGTTTTTGAATATCTTCTTTCTTCACCCTCAATTGATGATAACCAAAATAAAGATCAACCTTCGAGAAAAATTGAGCCCCACGAAGTTGGACAAATAAGTCATCAATTCTTGGAAGAGGGTATTTTTTCATTACTGTGATCCCATTTAATTCTCTATAATCAATGCATAGCCACATCAATCCATCCTTCTTGTTCACAAATAGAACTGGTGCTCCCCAAGGAGACACACTCGGTCGGATAAACCCCTTCTTCAAAGATCTTGGAGTTGTTTCTTTAATTCCACCAGCTCTACATTTTCCATCCTATACCGGGTCTTTGATATCAGATGAGATCCAGGTATGAGTTCAATGGAGAACTCTACCTCTCTTTTTGGGGGAGGTCTGGGTAACTCCTTAGGAAATACGTCAATGTGTTCAAGGAAAATGGGGAAATTTTTTATCATTAAATTCTCATCTCATTCTTCTTCTTCACCGATCAAATCCATAAATAAGGATATAGGAGGTTCTTCTAGACAATGATTAGGTTGAGATATCTCTCCTTGGAAGATAACTGTAGGTTTTCCATCCAAGAATTCGTAGATTTCCTTACTTCTGCATTTGATCTTAGCATTATACTTTGAGATCCAGTCCATCCCTAGTATAATGAAGAATTATAGCATGGGAATGACTACAAGATTTATGATAAGATTATTCTCACCAAAGTAAATTCTAGAGTTTCTAAAAACTGATGATGCTTGGATAATCCCACTAGGAGTCTTGACTGATAACTCTACTATTTTCAAGTTGGGGGTTGATTCTAAATTCTATGCAAACTTGGAGGAAATAAAGGAATGTGTAGAACCAGAATCAGACAAAGTACTTTCTAGATTTGAGAGGAGAACAAGAGTACCTGCTACCACATCATTCGTAGCTTCACCATCAGCCATCTTTATAGAAAAAGCACGAACTTGATCCCTTGGCCTTTTCTGAGGCTGATCGTGGTTCCCCTCCACTGCCCTCAGATTTGGACAGTGATTGGAAAAGTGCCCAAGTTTTCCACACTTAAAGCACTTGACATCAGGTAGGGACTGTACTATATTCTTCTTGTCATTAGTGTTTTAAGTTGAGGTTTCACCTCACTATTACAATTCATCGCAATATGGCCATCTCTTCAACACTTGTAGCATTTCCCGCTCCCGATCTAGAAGTTCCCCGAATGATTCTTCCCACATTTATTACATGTGGGATGTTGCACTTTCTTGACTCCTCTTCCCTGATCAAAGGTCCTCCCTAAGCTGGGCTACATCGATCTCTTCTTGTATTTTGATTTATGAGACCACTGCGTCTCACCGAACTCCAGATCAAATTTTATCACACTCCGCACGATCTCCTCATAGCTATTATAGTCTCAAATGGCTAGATTATTCTGTAGATGAGTTCTCAGTCCACTAAAGAATCTATCAACCTTTCTGTTTGGATCCATGACAAAGCTAGAGGTGTAACATTAAAGCCTTTTAAAGTTCATCTTGTAGCTTCCCACTGATTCATTCTCCTTCCACATCAGCTCGAGAAACTCCTACTTCATTCCTGTTCTCATGGAACTAGGGAAATACATACTGAAGAAGATCCCTCTGAACTCTTCACACTCCATAGCTTGAACCTTTACTTTTTTACTTGTGTTTTCAATCAGTTCCCACCACTGATCACCTTCCCCTTCTAAGTGATAGACAACTAGGGTGACCTTCTCTTTCTATGAAAAACGAAGCACAGAAAATATCTTATCGTTAGAGCTGATCCACTGCTCAACATTCAATGGTTCAGTCGATACACTAAAGGTTGGTGGTCGTTGACACATAAAAGACTCAACAGAATGTTGTTTCCTTCGTGGTGAGACTGGTCTCTAAGCATGATTCAAGTTATTTCCCATAAGTCGAGTCAGTTGGTTCATCATTTTCATGAATGTTTCCATTCCGGCTTCCATCAGAGGGACATCATCGCATGGTCCATTGTGTTCACTATTTTCCTGGTTCCTTCTATTGCCCTCCATTTTCTAAAATAATAAAACCTTAGTGAGAAACTTATTTCATTTACGAATAATTTAACTATAAAAGATTTTATGTCTTAAAACTTCATGCTTAAACAATTAAATTTCTCTATAATTCCTTCATAATGATTTAAAAAAATATTGTGATTAACCAAACTTATCCCACAAGAGTGTCATAACCAAGAGTGAAGAAACACCCTTTTTCATGCACCAGTTCCTATTAAAGTCTATCACCAAGCGGTGTTTTTGGATTTTACCCCTATGTACATCTTTTCCAGATTCACCTCTACCTTCTCGTATCCAGACATGGATGTATTTGTTTGATAAACCTCTTACTTAATAATCACCAAAATACCATGAATTTTTCCAAAATTCAAACTTTTCAATAGGGTTTTTCCAAAAGTATTCATATCCTAATTTTCATAATTAACTAAACTATCCTTTGAAACGAACTATGGTATCCCGCCATTTTATTACATAACGTTTCCTTACATTTTAGAAATAGAGGACCTTTAAAGTCTAGTGTCTTGGAAATCAGGAACAATATACTTGAAAACATAAAACATTATTCTAATCCACTTGTAAGGATTCATCATAAGTTCATCGTATGTAAAAATTACTACATCTCATAACCTGGAGACATACATCAAAGGAAAAGAGTGAGCATAAGGCTCAGTAAGGAAAACTAGTGAAACAGTTGACATGTGATATTGTGAAATATTAATAAGAAAATGATAAAAATCATAAAGACATGAGCAATGGAATAATATGAATATCATGATAAAAAGAACTGGAAACAAAACTTGAATATGTGGCTTCAACATTTCATTTAGACATTCATGAACATATCACTAAGGTCTATCCCCAAGGTGTCATAAAAATTACTAAGGTTATTCGCCAATGTATCGTGAAACTTGTCATCTCTTGAGATTAATTCTTCACCCAATGTATTGGAGTGCTATCAGGGGAACCCTTAATATATATTTACTTTCATGTGAGCCACATAGATCATAATAAAACATTTCATAAATAACCCATAGAGAACAAAAGAAATGGGTTTCATTTCCAAATCATGATGTTTTAAAAAGTGCCTAAAAATAAGATCACTATGTCATTTATAACCCATGGAATAGAATCAAATATATCATTTTTTTATTTATGAATACACATAGAAACTAAATAGTTCTGGGTATTCACATAAATAAAACAAGAGGATATCTAGAGAGAAAGAGAGAGAAATTTTGAGACAAAATATCTACAGCAAAACGACTATAAAACATGGTTTTAGAAAATAATAAAAAGACAGGGTACATGGGTAACCCACACATAAATAACTCATATTAAAAAAATACAGAATAAAAAGGAGATAAGAACATGGTATGGATATTTTAATGACATACCACATGAAAAGGTAACTTGAAAGTAAAGAGAAGATGAGATTTCTTTTACAAGAAATTCGACAGCATAATGACATCACATCAAATTTCAGAAAATCAATTGATGAGAGAAGAAAGGGTATCTCATTATATGGACATGAAATGGATATTAGTAAAGATATAGAAGAACAATAACCCACATAATAAAATTGAACTATAATACATAATGTAAAAAACGTCATGACTTAAAAGAGAAGGGTGAAAGGTTCCCTTACCTAGAAATTTAATTTCAAAAGATTGAAGGTCAGGACCTTGGGAGGAATGAGGGAACCTTGGGAGGACTCCTTAGGAGGTAAAGAGGCCAGAGTTTAATTGAGGAGGATTTTTTAATGAAATGAATGAGGGAATGGCTTGGTATTTATAGGAAAAGTGAGGGAATAAATTATTAATTTCCAAGGGACACCTCATCAGTGGTATTGGAAAAACCATGGGATTGCCCATGGTATTTGACCATGGTATGGGACACTTGGGAAACCTCATATCATATCTTACTATTAATAAGTCTAACAGAATGATTACATCATTATTACATCATTAATGGTGTCATTAATCACCTAAAACTCGAAATTGTATTTTTACTATTCACAGAAAATTCCAATATCTTAGAAAAATCCCATAAATTTACCCTAACCTAATATCGATGCTCTGAGTTAAAAAAAGAACTCCATTTTATGAAAAGAATTTTTTAAATATTTTTAATTTAATTTTTAATTAAAATGACTATTTACTCTAAAAATACAACTTTAAAACTATAACTACTTCTCTAACACCTTAAAAAAGTAATCATAGTCCCATAAAATTATCGTACAACCATAAGACCGTAAATTAACAATATATGATTACATTATATGAAAATAAATTTTCATTTTAAATTATTAAATTAATATTAAAATTGTAAATAAAATATTTTACTTACGAAAATACCAAAACTTATACTATGATTGTTTTTTCACTTTTAAAATGTCTTCATTTTATTAATACATTCATGGGTGAAGTTTCTATTTTTTTAGCTGATTTACTAATTATTACTATTCATTACTATTCATATGAGTACATTACTATTCATACTTTACTATTGATTAAAAATAAAGTTGATCTTATTAGACTCAAAAATTTTTACTGAACACAACTATAGAATACCATTTTTTGAAAATCAAATCACATTATTAATTATTTAATGAAAACAAAAATATTTTAAAATACCCCCTTTTTCGAAAATTCATCAATAAAATGGAACTATAAATCAATCCCACATTTATCTGAATATTTGAACTTCACCAACTTTTCCATAATAATAAATGACCATTTTATTTATACCCAGGGTTTACAAAAAGTAACTAATGATTCGTTACATAGCCCCTTATAACACCTACATTGGACTGAAGTGTAAGGTGTCCTATGGTGATAGAATCTCAGGGTGGATCAGTCAACATTGCCCGAGTGGTGATTTCTATCAGCTTGAACTTATCCCTTAGGCGATTCCATTCAAGATTCACTTGTTGAATCTTAGCTTGGGCTTGGTCCAGAGAAGAGCCCATAGATGCTACCTCTTTCCAAAGATCTGAAAGATGGGATTTGTACAACCCAAGTCTACTGGATGAGGCCATTCAATATTATTTTTGTATTAAATAAAAAAGATAGCTTGTATTTATAAACAACAATCACAATATTAATAGTTTAGTTTTCAACTATCATATTGGAAAACAGTCATATAACAGTTGAAACCCAATGGTATCACTTCATTAACTAAAGGATATAGTTTGGAGGATTATAAAATGAAATAACACAAAAAATTAGAAAAACAATATTATTCAAAAGTTCGGGTCATTACATCCAATTTATAGGGTAATTATATGACCTCCAGAAGGATATATAAGATAATTTACCATGAAGGTTATTCATATTTAAGGGTGATTGTAACAATAATATTTAGTTGATTCCTTAAGTTTCCAAAATTTTTTCCAAATATTTAATATGAAATTTTATGGGTATATTTTGATTTCATATGGTAATAAAATGAGTTTATTCCTTAAAGTATTGTTTATATCTTCTAAAGGTGAGAGGTTTGTTTTTCAATGAAATTATTTCATGTTTTTCAGTAAAAAATCATGAATTATGAATTTATCTTTTTGTTTCCAAAAAAGGAATTATCAAGAACTTTGGACAAAAAAATTGCTTTCATGGGTGAGAAAATAACTATTTGAGATCAAATATTATTTTATAAAAAAGTTAAATTTAATTATAGTTTTTTTGTATTTTCCAAATACAAATGAATGATTTTAATTTCTTTTTATCTCCCTTTTCCAGATCTATTTTTCTCTTCCAAAATTCACATAATGTTTTTCATATGGATTAATGATTTATATGAACTATATTATGTTAAATTGTGGAAAATATTGAATGAATAAATCATTTCATGAATAAATTTAAAATGTAAACATATGAACTATTTTTTTGTAAAATATTTTTATTCTTTAGATATATCTGATTTTTTGTGTAATGGTTTTCCTAATTATGTAAAACAATAAATATATAATATATTATAAATAAAATAATGTGACATCCATGTTATAAATCTTGTTATTATTGGTTTATTATGTTATGGTTTTTCATAGTTTATATCAATCCAAAAATTAAAGGGTAGGTTTTTATCAATGGATTTAGGTGTACGGGTGTATGGAATTTTAATTTTTATTAGAGAAAATATTAAATAAATTTTCGGGTATGATATTACATGATCTTAAGGATTAGTTATTATAAAACCAAAAAGTTTAGTATGTGAAGGAGAAATATGGATATTTTGTGGGATTAAAGGCGAGATAGATTTGAATAAAAGATTATATAGTTGTCGATATCTTAGTAGCTATCCTACTCATAAGATGGATTAAATGAATTTTATTTTACATATTCACACTAACCAATTTTTGATTTTGAAAATTGATGAAACCAGAACTATCAAAGTTAATAATGGATGTAAAAAAAAATCTTATTTTTTGAACAAGAAACTATATGGGATATGATCTTGGGTGAAAACTTTTATGATTATTCCTAACCAACTATCTCAAGTAATGATTAATAATAAAATTCTTGTCGAGTTCCCTAAAATAAAAAAGGTGAAAATAGGGTTTCGTGGAAGTCCATGTGATAAATATCATGAAGGTAAATAGATTTTACATCCTATGTGTCAATAATGAGGGAAGAAGAACCCAAGAAAATATATCAAACGAATAAGATGATGATTCATGTGTGGAAAAGGAGGGAATAATGAAATAAATTCAAAATTAATAATGAAGGGTTATGTTAACTTAATATAAGTTAAAAAAGTTCTTCATAATGTATCAATTCAATATTTTAAATGTAGAGAGTTTGTAAATTATTTAAATAGATTCCCATGGTTTAAAACAAGATATGGTGATCAACAAAATCATAAGAATAATGGTATTCCACAAAGTATTTTATGGAAGTAGAAACTATGAGTAACATATAAATGATATGAATTATTTTCACAAATTTTCTTATGTTTAATGTAGGATACATGATTTGATTGAGATTGATGAATATTTGGACATGGTTTATATTTTTAATTTCAGGCATGAAGTATTAAGGAATAACATGGAAAATTTGTGTTGAATGTTTCTTATGGATGTTGAATTATTTAAGTTTATACATTTATGGGATTGCGAGTTATAATGTAGTGGTACTCTATTTGAGGACTGGTAATCATTATCAGTATTCATATGTGAAAAATTAGAGATACCCCTTTGAGGTCATATGTTATTGTATTCTATGATGAATAATTTTAATTTAGGAAATGATAATTATGTTCTAGAAACAATACATGATTGGAATATATTTGGTATTTTTATTAATATGATATTTTATTATAAGATAATTATAGTTAATTAGGACAATGTGTTATTATGTAACCACCCATACTAAATCATTGGGTCCAAGTCAGTGTGCCACATGGCCTCATGCATTCCTTCCCTTATAGAAGAGGATTCCAACTAAAATTGAGGGTCCGAATTCTATTAGTGGTGAAACTATAACCTTAGTATTAATAAAGTCAAGGGTAACTGATAACATTGAATAAATTAGAATAATTGATAAGAAATACAATAACCAATGGCATGAAATTAATATCAATTCCTAAAGAACAATGGTAAAAGGACCCCCAAAGTGGAATGTCAAACAAGAGTATGGGAAAGATAGGTTGGTAAATAAAATACCATGGGATATCTTCAAAGTCTATCCTCATTCCACCTCTCAAAACCATGCCTCATCTCCTAACTCATTATAAATGGGGCCTTACCCTTTCAAATATCAGTAATCAAAAGTTTTGCAGACACATTGATATTTCTGAGTAGTAGGTGTGTATAAACCCAGTAGTACACCACCAATTCATCCTTAACATGAGTGCATATGATTAAGAGTGTATATCAATATAATAAATACACATGCTATAAAACATCATTCAATCTTATACCAAGTGTTTATGTGATAATGAGGCCACAAAAACCAATATTAATACCTCCTTCTGTTCCATTCTAGAAGGAAACTCATAACATATGTCATGAACTAGGGTAAACCAAAATGTTACAATATATCTCTTTGAGGCCACAAGGATTACAAATAAAAGGCGGGACCACAAGATCATCAAGTATTGAATCATACATGGGGCATACCACAAGTTCTTCATACCCTGTTTAACATTAGGTAGGGACCCTTGGTCATTTTATCCCTAAACTACCTTAGGTAAAGCCTCAATGTTTTCATATGCCCACCATATGTCCTAATCCATCATTTTCATCATCCCATGTCAACACATTCCCCTATAAGGGAGAAAAAAAACTCAATGGACCACCTTCAATTTGGTAATATAATCATTACCTATAAATTCTATACATCAAAAATAACATGGAATAACAAATTTAGGAATAACATGGAATACAAAGCATGATCAAATAGTATCCATACACACACATGTGATCAAACATCCAAAATTGTATCATGGGATTAAAATGAACACACATGTGGTAAAACAAAATCCTTGTGTAATAATATAGACAAAAAACATCATATAATGATGTAAATCATATACAAGGACTCTACATTAAAAGAAACATCCTACCTTAGGTGTTTGGATAACAATGTAATGGTTTTATAAAAGTTTCATCATAAGAACCATTTTCTCACACCAATTAGAATAATATTAAACACCAATAACTCCTAGAAATGATTCTAATATAATTTGAAAATGGGTTTTAGAGTGGGTATGTGAAGGGAGAACAATCTATATGGAATAACTAACAAATTCCTAATGTTCAACACCATAAATGGAAGAATTGAAGTCTTAATAAAAAATAATAACACGATTTCTCACTGAACAATGATGAAGAAAGGAAAATACTTCATTATCATCAGTCTGGTTCATCAATAATATATCACAAACTCCCATGGTTTGATTTTCCATTTGGGTAAATCATATAGGGTTTTAATATCATGGTACAATAATAGATAAACCTCAATATAATAAGCGTCAATTAAACATAACCACTTTTCATCTAGAGAGAATATGAAATAATTATGAAATCATCTAGACTGATATAATAATTAGTGGGTTGTGTAGATCAACTAATAGAAGGTGGAATCAAATTAAGGTTACATTTATGTCCCCTTATTATGAATTTCAATTTTGAAATTTATGATATCCATGATGAATGGTGTCCATTTCATATATTGAAATTTACACCTAAATGTTATTGTAGTCTCCACCATTCCATGGTCACTTCAAACATTATAACCTAAAATTACCATCCCCTTCAGTATGTTTCCATAATTTTGGCCATTTTCACTTGCCATGTTATCCACCATGTGCATGTTGAGCTAGAAATGGTCTAATGTATCATTCCCCCACACTCTTCATCAGGACTAGGCCCTCACCGGGATGTTTTTCTTACCCATTTTACATAGTTTTGGGACCAAGATGATGATAAAGGTGATGAAGGTTTCAAGATTTGTCTTTGGTTGTAATGATTGGTTTTGAAGAAAAGAAATCACTTAACTTTGTTTTTAGAAACAATTGTTTTGGGTTTTTGTTTTGAAAAGAATCAGACTCTTGTTTTCAGAATGTTTTTTTTCACAAAATGAGAAGAAAAGAAATAAAATAGAATGAATGGAATATTTTGATACTTTCCAATGTTAAATGTTATGATTCTTTGTTGTTCTAAAATTCTCATAAATCATATATAAAGGGTTATAACTTATGATTCAAGCTTTATGGAAGAAAGGGGAAAGTCAAAGCTGTTAATGGTGGTGACTATTACAAAGCTGTGAGTGGTGGTGACTATTAAAAAACTGTGAATGATGGTGAATATTACAAAATTGTGAATGATGATGATGATGGTAATAGTCATGCCGATTGAATAGTCATGCCGATGAAATAAGTGATGATACTTTTCATGCCAACATTGTAATGACTTTGTTTAGTACCAGAATCAATAGTTGTGCTGATGGAATAGTTATGCTGATGAAAGAAGAAATGATGCTTGTCATCCCAACATGGGAAGGAATTTGTTTAGCATCAGACTTAGAGTCATGCTGATGGAATAGTCGTGGTGATGGAATAGTTGTGCCTATGGAATGGTCATGCTGATGAAAGAAGAAATGATGCATGTCTTGTCAAAATGGTAAGGACTTTATTTTTCATCGGACTAAGAGTCATGCTGATGGAAGAGTCATGCTGATGGAATAGTCATTGTGATGGAATAATCATGCCTATGAAAAAAGAAATGACTTATTTCATACTAACATGGTGATTAAATTGTTTTACATTGGACTTAGAGTCATTCTGATGGAATAGTCGTATCGAAGGAATAGTTGTGTGAATGGAATAGTCATTCCAATGAAAGAATAGATGATACATGTCATACCAACATGATAGTGACTTTGTTTTGCATCGGACTCAGAGTCATGCTAATGGAATAGTAATGTCAATGAAAGAGGAAAGAGTCATGCCGATGGAAAAGAGAAAAGAGTTGTGCCGATGGGAGTAGTCATGCCAATGGGAATAGTTGTGCAGATGGGAATTTTCATGATGACGAAATAGTCATGCCGATGGAAAGAATAAAGATTCGTTTCGATTGATATAGAAATTGAAGAGATAATTCCTATCATGCCGATAGGGTAATGACTTTGTTTTGCATCAGACTCATGGGTGAAAGTAAAAGAAAATAGATGGTTCCGGTTATAGACCATCGTACCCAGAAACAATCGTACTCAAAATTTGTACCCACATTTACCATTTTCTGAATGAAAAACTGTTTTGTCTTTTTTGAATGAGAAATAGGTATGGAGATATAAATGAAATATTTTAAGATTGAGATGATGATTCTAGAATAGTTGAGATGCTTCGAAAAACTACGAAGATGTCAAAATATATCCCGTAATTTCAGGGGAAAATTCAAATTTTGGAAAATTTTCGTGAGTGGGAATTTTTTTTGGATTCACGCCAATTTTCACATATAAAAGGAGGAAGTAAATTTTACTTTATGAATAATGAGTACTGTTCAAAGAAGGGGAGATGGAAGCTTTGGGTTTTAGAGAGAGAAGAAGTGGTTTTGAAGAGGTGTCGATTCTATTTGTCTTGATGATTTCATACATGTTTTGAAGTGGTGATAATTCTATTTGTATTGAATATTACATACCTATTTGGAGAGGGATTGATTATATTTGCCTTGAATATTGTTTGAAAGTATTAGAGTTGTTATGATTCAATTATATTGTATTCAATTGAAATATCGGATCGAGAAGAATTGGATTGGGAGCATCATAATCAGAGTAATTAGACTGATTGTTCTACATAGTCCAAGAGGTTCATACCTCTATTTTGGGTAAGGAAAAGAAGAATTGTTTTAAAATTTAATACATCTGGTGAATTTAAAGCAAGAACAAGTAACATGAGATTTTACAAAACAAATGTATTACCCTATTTTTCAAAGAGGGTTCACATGCACTAGTTATATTGTTTCCTAGTGCTACACGAGTGTAACAGTACATCCTACTAATTGAAATCCAACGATTGTTTTATTAGTGGATTGTATGGTATTGGATCATTTCCAAACCATACTGAGGACATAGATATTCTTAATTAATAGTGAAACTTGTAAATATTTGTTTTTCTTTAGATGTGTGGTGATTTTTTTATCAGAAGGTATTTGAAATCATTAATAAGAGGCAAAGGTTGTATCAATTGAAAATAAACATAAAAGAAAAAGTGTATCAATGATTCACCCCTACCCCTATTAGTGATACATTAATCCTACTAGGAACTTTCACATAGTATATTACTAGAGAAAAAAATGTATTTCAACACATCCAAGGTGTTGATTGTTTGAGAACAAGTTATCTAAATCCCATTTTTATGCTTCCAAAACTCGAAGAAATTTTAGACCTCAGTTTCAACCATTACGTTTTTCAAAAAATTCATTTAAGGAATAATGGAGAATATATTAACATACCCACATAAAAAATGGTATTACAATTATCCACTCTATTTATGTATGATCCAATAGAACTATATCATGAGGTCATTCTAAAATGAGTCTATCCATTACCCTTGGATGTTAGACTCCTTATCCAATGACTCCTCCATGATTTTTTGATGATTCCATTAGAATAAAACTGATGGAACTATCTTACCCCTTAACAATTTTCACTTCAATATACAATCTATGTTTGACGATCCATAAAATATTCATTATGATCCATATCAGCATCCTCATAGTCAATCACATGCACATGATCAAGTGTATACCTATAAATATGGGAAACATGGATGTTATAGTTGACGAGACACTATTATGATTCCTTCCTTTATCTCCAATGACTCAACATACTATAGTGCTAGCTTCCCCTATTTCCCCAACCGTCAAGGAACCAACTGAGGTAAGACCGACAAGGAAACCTATTCACTAATAATGAAATCCAATTGATATATTCTATGGATACATAAAATTTATACCTAATTTTCATAGTAAACAACCATTTAATGATAAATAGAACTCTCTCATATGCCTCTTTCACCATACTTGGACCTACAACTGCTGCCTCACCCACATTATACCAATATATCGGTGAGCAGTACAACCAACTATATAGAGCCTTTAATAATTCCATCTAAATAGAATCCTATACATTTTTGTTCAATGTAAGCTCTACCAAGGTTACAGGACCATACCATGATCCACCAAGTCCATGACACCTGACATATGGAAATACTAAATGATCTAAATCATCCACTCGAACTGTCAATCAGTTTATGAATGATATGTTGTACAACACTTCAAATGAGTCCCAAAATCATTGCAAAGAACTTGTTTCCATATATGATATAATAAATGATACAAAACATACTATTTTATAATATCATAAACAAAAAAATTTATGAAATTATCTAAAATTTTATTCTAATAGTTGAGTAAGAAATAATATACTTTTTTGCTGATAAAAATTATACAAAATGGTATCTTGAGTCTTCAGGGTCCAATATACCCTCATCCTAAATTCCAAGATCGTATTATCCACCTTCAAAATGGGCTCCAAATGTGGAAGAAGAAAAAATAGGATGTTAATTATTGGCCTTTATCCATTAGTAGGTAAGGCATCATGAGATAGAACTGGTGACGTCTCTCCCTATACCTGACCAAAAAAACTAACATTAAATGTCCTGGTACATCTCTATCAATCTTGGAGACACTTCCCTTTTAAAATCAAGAGATTATCTGATCGTATCCTCTATTAAGGAATCCAAAACGAATACACACCATTGAATGTATATCATTTCGCCATCATCTAGGGACCACCCAAGAATATAATCATTGCCCACCATGAATTCTAACATCACTACACACTTGAGGTGTGACTCATGGATCAATTACATAATGTAGAACAAATATTATGTGACCACTAAAGGTACATAGGTCAACACTACATGATCCCCAAATGAATACATAATCAATTATTCTAAAAAACTAGTTGGATGCCATTCCATTAGTGAGGGCTTCTCACAATGATCTTTCATATCCAAAATCTTCTTACTAAGATAATCTACAAATACATTCCCCATCCCAAGAGCATAGGAAATCCCAATATTACAATTTTTAAAATACTAAACCTAACTCTACTGAGACTAGTTGAGATCTCAGTTTTAGAAGATATGGTAGAGGCTCGTTTTTTCTATGTAAATAAAAAATCTCTCTCTGAAGAGGTAATATCACCAAATATTAATGTAATAGGCCATAGATTCAATGTTATTTCTTGGGTATTTCTTCTATTGTTTTTTTAATTTAAAGTATCCACAATCAACCACAATCATAAATACTCCTAAACTAACACATGAGGCCTCACATGACATTGTATATCCAATCATAGGCTCTCGATGGATCAAAATTGGGGGTGTTTCCAATATTCTTTTCAACGCTAGGAATGAACCTCCAAAATGATTTATATACAAAATATTCATGCCTATCATAGTAATCCCTTTCATAGTCACTAATAAATTATGGAATTAATGTATGTAACTTTTGTAGAACCCATGTAAACTCTTGTTCTCAAAAATATTTATTTGGAGAGCCTAATGCATCACTGTCTAAAGATTCTTTAGGTCCTCATAAATTCTCACCTCATAAATTACATACCTAAGGAACCATACCTCCTAGATCCAGAATTGAATCTTATATATCTCAGCATAACGTTGATGTGATATAATTGTACTGAACAAAATATCTAGGTTTTTAGAATTAATTTATATGGTCTTTAATTATATGAGGATGTTGTTAACAAATAAAATAATGAAGGGGTTACGATACAAATAAAATATCGTATTCATGAGAACTGTAAAGACCTCAGGTGCATTTATTATACCAAAAGGCATGAAAAATACTCATTATATATATATAATATCAAATTATGAATTGTTAATATCATTCTCTCTCACATAAAACTAGTGGTATCATGACATATGTTAATATTGGATAACCATCATGCTTCTTGAAACTAGTCTAACAAGCTGTCAATAAGAGACATTGGGTATTGATTCTCTATGGTCACATACTTTATCTTCTTGTAGTCTATGCACAACTAATGACTAATAAATTCCTTTTTTATAAACAACACTAGATCATCCCAAGGATATGTAAATGTTATGATAAAAATGTCACCTCCAAATCATCAAATTGAATTGGGTGAGAATTCAACTCAATCGATATCAATATAGATGGAGGAATCAATTTAGGTTAACCCCATGGATTGAGTTTAATGTCAAAATTAACCCCTATAAAAAGAGGAAGTCTAAAGAAGTGATTATGGAAGGAATTATGGTAGATATCTGCTATAGTAGGAAAAGAATAGTCTACTACTGAGTCTATCATAAGAACCATTCCAGCTACCTGGTAAGTAATAGTTCCAATCTATATTAGGACAGGTCCCCTTATACCATCTCCAATATAAAATTCACAGATCATCAAATAATTCTCCACATTGAGTATAGTCAATATTATAATTCTATCATAGGAGTCGATGTGTTCATGATTAATTATCAACTAGTCTATGCCGAAGATCACATTGAAGCTAGTAATCTAAATGATCAGGAAATCCCATAGATGTCCATAGCTGGTAGCTTCTCCAATACATCATAGAAATCACTAAATATTATCCACTTTCTTCCATAAGGGTGTATCAAAATAGAATAACTTTTTATATCACTTGATTGTTATGCCAATTCTATCAATGAATTGTGGAGATACAAATGAGTTAGAAGTACTAGTATCAAAAAATGTAGTTAAAATAATAAATGTAATCTAGGAAATAATAAGGATAGTCGATTGTACCTCGCCACCATCAGTTAGAAATTGATATACTTCACATAACCTACCTTCTTCTAAACCGTGTTCCTAGCTGTATATTGCATGACTGGAATGGGACGTCGATGATTTTAGGGTTAGAGTCTGCTACCAAGGATCCCATCTAGAACCCTGAAACAAAGTTTGTGTTGATTATGACCCCAGTAAGAACCCGTTTACAATATGGTCATAGAAAATTGATGAAGATGTGTCATATTATTTCTCCATCATTACTTTATCTGAGGAATTTGAAAAAATATGTGATAGTTCATCCTCTTCCAATAGTATAAAATTGAGGACCTCATCCTCCCATTGGAGGTGATGAAGAAGCCCAACTCTACAATTGTTTTCTACTAAATCTCTAAATAAAATCCTATTCCTTACTCTAACTATTACCAAAAGTATCATTGGTAAGAAAACTGATGGATGGGTGAATAACCATAGCTATATTATTCTCCATACCCTTATTGATCATATAGGATTTGGGAAGAACATTGTTATATGTCTTTACATTGATTTTTCTAACCAAACATCACTACTATGGTTGGTGTCTAATATCAAACTTTATAGCCATTGACACCATAATTCCTACAAAGATTGGATCAAAGAGAAGTAACTTTGTAAACCATGATAAATATGCTAAAAATTCCATCAATCCCTCTCGAAGATCCACAAGCTTCTGTTCTTCCTCTCGATTCATCACAACAAAAAATAACTCCTTAATGAAAAGTTTTTTGAAGGTCA
The DNA here is from genome assembly GCA_963277665.1 of Viscum album. Classification (NCBI taxonomy): domain Eukaryota; kingdom Viridiplantae; phylum Streptophyta; class Magnoliopsida; order Santalales; family Viscaceae; genus Viscum; species Viscum album. Next base: position 923,700,467 of record OY728130.1, read on the forward strand.
TCCATGTAAGGCCTTCACAACTCTCATCCTAATACATAACTCCCCAGAACCCCCTATAAGGTCCCTAATTGTAAAAAGATACAAACCATACACGTTTTTCTTCTGGTAAATCTACTAGATATAGGATCCCCTTGATGATGAAAATCCATTCTTCTAAATTCTATGGGCCTTCAGTGCCATGGATTGATTGAGGGTGTTATAGGTGGATATCTTGAGTATAATAGACATAGTCTTGGAAACTCCTTAGGATTAGTTTTGAAAAAAAACTAAGTTGAATTGGTCCTTATTCTTGAACCACTAGATATGTTTCATGAGAAGACTCACCTACATTCTACTATATTTGAAGTGGTACATCCATGATATCCTCCATTGTGGGAGTGTCATGGACTATGTTTCTTATTGATCCCATGATATGACATCAAGAAAACATGGTTATAAATTAAAATGTATACTTAGAACATATATAAGAAATTACTTATATAACCACATAAGAAAAAATAGAAGAACATAAGAAAATTATACAAAACAAATATCATAAGAGGAATATTCAATTAAGAATCCATAACCCTCCTAGAAATGTTCAAGGTTGAATCCTAGTTCTCTATTCTCTCACATTAGTCAAAATCAAATATATATCACAAAACATAATAGTATTACTTGGTTCAAATAAGTAATTTTGGAATAAATATATCATAATATAAGTAAAAAATGTATATCTATAAATAGTAAGCACATATCATGGAATTTACTTAAATAATTACCATGCAACACTCACCAATTATATATATATATAAAGTGTGATCCTATATTCTTTGTCATGATCTATGAACACATAGAAATTACATAAAATATTAGTAGTACAATATAATCATGATTAACATGAAAATATAAAACCAAAAATATTATAGCTGTACCATAAATGGTTACACAAATGTTGGTTACACATGTGTTTTCATGGGACACATGAAACTCCCCTACCCAAGTCCTACATATCCGAACTCAATTTTACCATGCCCAAATCACAGTCAAGAATAAAGAAAAAGTAAAAAATACCATAGTTATATTTTGTAACACCCATTCATGAATCCCGAGGTTCATGTAGGTGTGCCACATGACCTCATGCATGCCTCCCATTATGAAAGAGTTTATTGACTTGTAGTAGGGGTTAGAACTCTATATGTGGGGATTTTATACACTCAAAAACATAAAATAATTTTTTTTAATATCACAGAAAAAAATAGTTGAATAAATAATAAACTCTATATAAAATGGAATGAAATGTATCTCAAGTAATACTAAACAATAAATAGAGGACCCCTAAAGTGGAAGGTCAAAAAAGAGTATGATAAATATAGTATGTAAATAAAACACCATAAAATCACTTCGGAGTCTATCATAGTACCACCTATAAACACCATGCATTGTCTCCAAGATCTCTATCAAATCATGGAATATTAATCATAGGAAATTAGTATCCGAACACACACAAAATTTATAAAACATCTAGCATGGTCTCGTGGGCTACACAAACACATGTGATTAAAATCAATTATGGTGTATGAATATAAGAACATAATTTCATATCCTACTAAAAATTATATAAAATTACGAAACATGGAAATAAACATCCTACTTCAATCGTTTCAAATTTATTGTCAAGGTTTTTCAATAGTTTCGTCTCCTAAACCATGTACTCAAACCAATATGAAAAATTTTTAATGATAAGAAATTCTAAAACTAATTCAATTCCAAAATTACAAGGTTTATAGAATGAGTAATAGATGGGAGAATAAGAAATATTGTAGATTTAAATCTTACCCAATTTTAAAAAGTCCTAATTTTATAATTCACATTAGAATGAAGAATAAATACACCAATTCTCCCCAAATAGAGACCAAGGAATGAAAATCTATAATTTTCATGATTTTCGTTTATCTATTAACCAGTTTCAAACTCCCAAGGAATGATTTTCTTGTAGGGTAGAAATAAGTGTGTTAAACAGATCAAGGTCCTTCAAAGTAGTAACCTCAATGCAAGAAGTGATGACCTTATACTTACTTAGATCATCTGAAGTGCACACATTTCTAATTAAATATACACACATTTCACCTTTGGAACACTCAAGATCCTGAAAGAATTATTTATATTTCATCTATTCTAATTCACGAATGATAATCACCATGACCTCCCCCACGACCTCCACAATTCTATATTTTCTTAAAACATTACTGCATGGAAAGGCCACCCCCTATGGAATATATCAAAACTATTTGTCATTTTTCTATACCATGTCCTCCAAAAAAATAATAGTGGGGTCGTTGTGGTCTATAGAAGCTTCACCAACACTCCTTATCTTTATTATTCCATATAATAGACATTTTATATTCCTATTTTACATAAATTCTCATCATAGATAAAAAAACATCTACGACGACTGTGTTGTTGTTCATTTTAAACCAAAACGCTCAAAAAAACATTTTAATATTCTAAACCTCCAACATATTCTCATCCCAAGGTTTCACCACTACGTGTCTTAAAAACATAACATATGATATTTTTTAACATACATTATCATACCCAATGAAAATGAGGGTGTTAAATATAAATTTTTTGGAACATCCTTTTATATTATATTTAACCATGGGATTAACAAAACATGAGTGGTAATTAGGTGGTTAATGTTATTTTTGAAAGAGTTCAATAAATTATGGGGATCATTTTAGGAAAAAAGATAAATGGGAAAAAAATTTCTAATATGATATTTTTTTCAATGTGGTTGACATTAATGTGTGATTAATGGTTGGGTTGTATTTTAGAATGATAAATGATTTTATTATATATTTATGGTGAGTTAGATCATTTATGGGATTTATTATTATAATATGGAGAATATTTCATTTTTCTATATATGATTTGGTACATGAAATTAGGAGTGATTGATGTTATTTATAGATAAGTGTTATGTTTTTCTTGGAAGAAAATGTGATTAAATCATTATCATCATTAGGATATAAATTTATTCCTACATACTTTCAATAGTTTTAGGGTAAATTATTTGGGGAATAACTTATGTGGATATTTTCATGTCATTATTTAGTTTTTGAAGATTAAGGTATTATTTATTCATATGAATAATTATATAAATTTGCAATCATTTAAAATTTGGTTAATGGATAGAAACCAATTGGATAAATTTTCATCCTTTGGTGCATATTATTACACATTAAAAGGAAAGTCTATTAAATTAGGCTTGAGAATGTCATCATGATTATTGATAATATAACATTAGGTGAGGTATAGCTAGAAAGTAGTATGAGAAACATTCAATGGATGAAATTATTGTTGTTGAATAGAAAGAAATCAACTAATTATGTTTTTTTGTTCATTATCTTGATGGTCAAATAATTATTTAGACTCAAGTAACACATAGATAAATCTATCAAATATTATATGGAAAATATCACTCAGCTATCGGGGTATTCTTTTTGAAACTCATGGAAAACTATGTGTATCATTATAGAAAATTAATGGGTTAATAATTTTTTTAGGAAATGATAAGTCTATAAGTATTAATAGATACATTATTTTTTTTCAAAATGAAATTTAATTTATTTATATTAAAATTAATTTCTTATACCAATGGATATTTATCTTCCAATCTAAATTCTTTCTCTTTTAACATATTTTGAGGTTTACTTATTAGAGATCCTTTAAAATTAATATTTTTTTAAATAATCTTCACTACATGGTTTTCATTATAAAAATGTTTCAAACCCTAGACTTCTATCAATAGATAAAAATTGTGAGGACACAATTTCTTTTAGGGGTAGAATGTAACACCATGATAATTTAGTATGTATTACATTATCTAAATATCTTATTGAATAGTGTGTGATATACACAACATAAAAAAAAATCCAAGTAATACATTATAAATATTAAAAGAAATCATAAAAACATTATGAATACACAAAGTGAAAATAATAAAAATCATTTGTAATTAATATGATATAAGGTTCATAACACACAATGTTTAAAAGGGGAAATACTCTATAAAAACATTTTCTTTATATTTGTTATTTTTTATTTATATTTTTAATTTATTTCTTTTAAAAATTTAAAATGATTTAATAGAATTTATTTTTCATATATTTATCTAAAAATAATATTATGATTAAATTTATGGATGTTTCTAAAATTGATGATTTTAGGGTCATTAGAAAAAAATATCGATCTTACATATATTGCCCCTTTTATTAAATTATCATGATAATATAATGACTTGAAATTTATGAAACAATTTTTAGAGATAAAATATATATTTAAGAAGTAATGTAAATCATTTCAAAATATAATTTCAGCCTTAAAGATAAATGTCTTACATTTTGGAAATTTATGTAATAATTATATTCAAATAAATAAATATTTGCTTTTCTCTTTTAATCATGTTTTAAAAATATCAATTTCAATTTAGTTTTGGTTTTAAAGTCCTATAAATTAAATATGATTTGGAATAATATATTTAATTAAATGGTAATAAAACTTATACTATATTGTGTTCTGAAATATTTTTTATGTTTTAAAAGGAATTTTTCTAAAAGCAGTTTTCGTTGTATTTTTAGAACATATATTTAAATAATTTTTTACCACTTTAGGAAATTGAATAATAGAAATATGATAACATAATATAAATTATAGTTTTCATATTTGGTAATGGGGATGATTTCAATATTAGTGATAATGAATAGTCATCATTGTAAATTTTTTCACCACGTTAACGGTTAAAAATATTAACGAGGAGGCTAAAATACGAGATAAAGAATAAAATTTCATAAAAAATTATTTAAATTAAATTAAAAAATTTTATTTAAAATGTATACTAACTTATATTTAAAACTGGGTTTTTGGAGACACTTTCCATGATAAAATCATTTAGTATATTTTAATAATATTAATATTTAAAAGGGTGTCACACTTCTCATTAATAAAAATGAATAAATTATCCAAAATTATAAAAATTAATTGTACACTATAGCTTTACCAATTTCATAAAAAATATGATTTACTTTTTCTCTCTAAGTACTAGAGGTATTGGTCTCACTAAATTACTAATCCTAAAATACTTAAGATATATAAAAAGGATGATATCTAAGGAGGTGGTATAAGTCTTAACTAAATTATTTCAAATTTATTTTTATTTTACCACAATAAAATACATTCTCTAAATTCTCTAATCAGGAAATTATTATTATTAAAATATTTTTTATTATTTTTGTAGAATAATTACTTCATACCTCCCTACCAGTCATATGGGAAATAAAATATTTTCTTATCCGTTCATGCAGAATACTGCCTACATGAAGAGATGTTTTTAGATATTCATCACCACCACACATGGATGATTATAAATATTAATGTAATACATATATAAAACATTAAAAAATAATAATTATTTAAATATAAAAATTTATCAACCTTATTAATATCCTATCCATTGGAAAATGATAATATCGCTCTTGGATACGTGCGGACTACCACATCCATAGTGTGATGTAATTATATTTTCATTGCAAAATCAAATATATTGTAAGAAGGATGAATATAATGAATTAATATATTATTTAATATATTATTATGATTTGGTAAAGTGATAAATTTATATATTTTAATTCCATTTAACCCATTATTTAAATTTAAACATTTCTCATAGGTATTTGTGGAATACTGCCTCCATGAAATGATGAATTCCATTTACCATAACCTCATTACATTGATGGGGATAAAATTATATTTAATGTATAAAAATTATAATTATAACCTTTTTAAAATTATGAGGATGATGTTACAATTATCATTTGACCGTGGTCAACGTATTGAAGTTATTGTAAAGGTTAAGGACCAAGAGACCTAAAAAATTATGACGAGAACATAAATAATTTAGTAACTGAATAAATTTTTTAATGGAATTTTATTGAAAATGATTATTAAGATATTTAACGATTAACATAATTTTTTAATAAGTAATTAAAGAATGTACAAAATATGTTAGGACTTGAGGTAATAGATTTTATTTAAAATATTCTTTTAAAGTTCCAATTTTAAAATTGTTCTCTTCAAAATACATGGTATACTAAATTTTACAATAATTTTCATCATTATAAATTAAATATTGTTAAATATAATTTTAAACTAATTTTTATTTTCATTATTTTTTTTAAAAAATTAATATTTTCAATGTTTTTTGTTTGGTTATTTTTGAAATTATTTTGAAAAGTGTAAATAGAATATTTTTATTATTATTTACTACATGAATATTTTCCCTTTGTTATATCCATTATACATTTAAAATATTGCTATAAAAACATATATTTATTCTCAAAAAATATACCTCACCTATTATTATAGATATTTTTAATTTTTTTCAAATGAAATTTATATTTATTCACATTTTAGAATATAACTAAAGTGGATATTATTATGGCATAAAATTCTAATTTTGTGTGATTTAAATAAGAAATATAATAATTTAAATTTTTATTAATTTTACGGTTCTTCTAAATTATCTATGATGATGGGTTTTCCCAGGTAATAGCTCTTCAATTCCTTAGGTAGTGACATGTTTTGAAATAGTAGACATATTTGAATTAACAGTGATGGTTATTCCTGTTTAAGGATGACTATAAGTGTGATTGTAAGAGTGATATGATGATGATTTACAAAGGAAACTATATTTTATTATAAGCATTAAAATTAGTTTTAAAAGATATATTTTTATTTTATAGGGTATGAAAATGATATTATTATTTATTAGAAAGTTTACTATTCTCTATAGGTGAAAGGTTTTTTTTCAAGAAATGGTTTTCAATTTTTTTAGTAAAATATCAATATTTTTTTCCTCAATTACTTATATAAAATTATAAATATTTTTTTTGGAAAAACAATATTTATCATGGGTTGGTAAATAATTTTTTTCTAATTTTTCTTAAAAAAATTCAAATTGATTTATGGATTTTCTTATTGTTTCTTAAAAAAGGGATTAATGATTTTTCCTTTATTTTTATATTACTTGATGTGATTTTTTCTCAACCCAGGATTTATAATTATTTTTACATAGAATACATATGTATATAAACTATAAATAAGTTGATGGTGATGGTTCTTGAATAAAGAAAAAAAAGTCAGGAATTAAACAAGAGTATCAATATGAGAACCTATTTTTATAGAGGAAATATCTATTTCATGGTAGTGTTAACTTTTTATGTAATATTTTTCCTAATTACATATTACTATAAACCTAAAATAAATTATAAATTTAATAAAGTTAAAACCTTGTTATAAACCAAGTAATTATGGGCTAGTTTTATTATAAGTTCTCATAGTTGATATAATTCCACCATATAAAGGTTATGCATTTAGCATCAAATTTGGGAGAAAGGTTATAGAATGTTAAAGTAATAAAATAAAACAATTAAAAAAAACAATGAAATCTTCAATTTGAAAAATAATATCTATGATATTTATATGACCCAGGAATTATATACATTAATATCACATCATTCAAGATAAATTTTCAATACATATAAAAATTATACATTTTCAATATTCGTAAGGGTTTACTATCATTTGAGAAGAGATGAATAATAAAATTATATGATTAATAATATTTTATAACTCCCAACAATATCTCCAAATTATAACAATTCATGCTATATCATACATACATCCTTATATCAATACAAGGTGAAGGAAAACAAAATAAATAGAGAGATTAAATTATTAATATGGGTAAATAAGGGATGTATCAGTTATAAGTGAATAAGATGACCATAAGGGTGTGATAACATAGTAAATTTAAGGTTCTCAATGTAAAATATTCTGACCAAGAAAATCATATATCATAAAATAAGAATTAAATCCATTTCTAGAAGTATAATTGATAAGGGTGTGAAATAACTAATCTTCATTCTTGAGTTATAACATATGAATGTGAAATTATAAAAATTCGAAATCATAATCTTGTGAAAACAGTGATTAAAAATTATATTCATACATAATCTTCTGGGGAGAGCTAAAATAAATCATACAGATGCATCAAAATGTGAATATATCTATTTTTAATGATGTCCATGCCTAATTTATTGAGAATAGATAAATAATATAATGAACATGAATCAATATGTGAATATAACATTCACATTCAAGTCCACACATATCCTCATCATATAATGGGATATTTATACAAAATTTCTGAATGAATTACAGGGATATATTGAACCCTAGTATCACATACTCATAATTCATTAATATGTATTCTACAAGATCATGACAACATTGATAATTTAATAATAACATAACCCATGAAAAAGAAAATAGGATTCTTCCAGATTACATATTCATAATAAATTGATAGCCAAATAAATAATAAATACTACATCACAATATTTCCCCCCTACGATTCATATATAACATTAATGAATGTTATCAAAGATAAAGATACCGTTGAAAGATCACTAGAACATTTCTTTAGTGAAATACAAAGTTCATCCCAAAATCATTTAATTAAAATATAATATTTTCGAAAATATTAATAAAAATACTTCATTATAAAGGAACCATGGAAATTCACATATTAATTTTCAAATTAAATATTAGTAATGATTATGGGAAAAGGTGTTCGTGTGGTATATGTTGAAATAATGATTTTTTACTACTTTTATAAAATTTACCTCATTTAAAAAATGAAAAGTGTATTATTTAATTTTTTTAATATAAATTATAATTTTCTAAAAACATAATTTAATCAATCATTTTAGAATATTAATAACATTCTTGATTCAATTTCAAAGCTAATACATACAAGGAGGAATATGCCTACCGAACTATGAGGAAACAAGTTTTGTTTTTAAAAAAAACGTGAGCTAATTTAGGAATCAAATATAAGAAAATGCTACTATTATATAGTAATTATAGGAATAATAAATTTAGAAGAATATGTCTATCTATTAATGGATTAAATCTATATAATATTTCTGAATGTAAATCTAGTATAGATAGTCTTGAAAAGGCATGACAGTATAACATAAATCCATCACCTCAACTCTTGTCCTTCTTTTTACACATTCAAACCTATTATATAATATATATTGATTTATTACAAATATATTATATAAAACTAGTCATACATATGTTACCTTTTACCATTCCTTTATAATTTCCAACTATCATTTTATTAATAATTCTTCTTTAAAATGGACATTTTGGTTAATACTGGTCAATTTTCCATGCATGTTTCAATTTTATGGTTCTGAAACATGAACCATAGGCATAGTTTCATCACTAAATAATATTAATAATGAAATATGAATAATATTTACTCACTATAAACACTATTATGACCATTCAAATAAATCTATTGTGGAAAATTAATTGCATCACTTTGTGGATATGGTAGTCCATGTGTACGCATGAGTGATGCTTCCACTTTTCCATAGATGGAAAAAAAAATTATAATTCAATTTTTAGAAATAATTATATTCTCATAAATTTCGAATATATTCCTCTAATATATCCTTATTAAAACCCATGTAAAGTGGAAATGACAAATGAATCACATAACTTTGTAGAGATAGTAGTCCACATGTATACACAAGATACATTATAATTTTCTAATAAAGGAGAAGGTAATATTGTAGATGATACCAAATTATTCTATAAAAATTTTATATAATTAATAGAATATATAAAAATTAAATATATGATATTATATACCCATGAATGATTTGGATTGAAAATTATTAATATAACTATATAGAGGTAGTAGTCAACATATACGCATGAGTTATGCGTTCATTTCTCATTTTATGATAAGGAGGTGAGAAATGGTTATACCCTAATCATACTAACATTTAAGTATATTTATAATAATTAGATAATTATTTTAGGATGTATAAAATCAATTTAGAGGATAAATTATAAGAATGAAACTTAAAAAATATTGATAAGAACATATAACTATTATTTGAGAAGTCTCCAATGATTCTATGCTTTAGGACCCTTCGGAAGATATTATAATAAGGGAATAACCTATAGTAAATTTATAGTTAAGTATAGAAGATATTTCATTATGTTTTGGTCAAGGTAAAAGGATCATATGGTGTGGATAATAGGGGATATAAGATTCCCTTTTATAAGTGATTCTAGTGTCATTCCTATAATTATTAGGATTATAAAAAAATAATAGAGTATATATAATGGGAAAATGGATCAAAATTGGAAAATTATATAAGATAGTATAAAATTGAATCTACATCTATTAATACAATTGGGTTTAGATAATATTTTATGTAATTATTACACTTAAATTATTAGTTTAACCTCATGGTATCCCCTTTTAACCTTCACCGTAGTAATGGGTTTTTACCTTGTTTACTATTAATAAAGACAAAAAATTAAGTTGACCTTATTAACAAATATTATATATGTTTATTCCAAATATTTACTAATTCTTATAAAATTTTATTTCTATATGTGTAAAAATTGATTTTAAAATAACTATACTAATATAAATAAAACTGTTTTCTAGAAGAATTCATTTTAAGAATAAAATCGAGTTTACCTTTATTAATTTGCATATAAAATTTATTATATGAATGTTAAAACATATGACTGAATATATTATCTAAATTTTTTATTAAAATAATTCATCAATGGATATTATTTTCATTTATTATGATTTAAACATAATGTGCACATAATGTTTTTCAAAAAAGCACATCTTTTAACCTTTAATTGATTTATATTAATTTCTAACCATGTGAAAACCAATGAATTAATTTTAAACATATGTACAAAATCTTTTTAGTAGTTTTTTTACTCTTAATAAATTCCTCGAATCCAATATCTAGGTGGTAATTATCACATTAAATATTATAAATTCAATATTATAACAAAAAAATTTTAAACACAATGTTTCATGTATTGGAAGATATCAATGAAAAATTAAATTTTTTTGAAGAGAAATTTATAATAAAATCATAGGTTATTACATTATAACCAACTTATAAGAATATCTTAATTGAAATTTTCTCATTCTAATACAAACACATTTGGATAAATCCACTCATCACTTCTTTAGGTTCCCATGTTGCTTCCTCCTATTTATATTTTCACTAGAAAACATTAACCAGGTGAGTAGTCCTATTTTAATGAACATTTTATATTCTACCCAAAATATCCATCAGTTTTTCCTCATAATATATATCATTATACTATTTTATGACCAATAAATTCATTAAATGTGAAGGATCATGTATATAATTCCATTGGAGAGATATTTAGAACAGATTTTGAACTTGAGAAATAATTAATGGAATCTCCATGTTATGAGAAACCATCTTGATATGATTGAGAATTTTGAATCAGCTAATATATATATTGATATTAGATTACCTTATTTAAAAATAGCATACATTTTTCCAAATAGATATTAATAGGAATAATTTATCCCCAAATTTAAACTCTAGATCTCATCGACAATTGTCAACACTACTTTTCTATCACATCTAAGCTACCCTGATGCCATTCTCAATATATTATACATTATCTATCATTTCCTTATCCGTATCAGGGCCCAATAACCTTTTTCCCCAAATTTATTCCAAAAATTGAAGTTCTAAACTTATTTTCCAAGATGTATTTATAAAGATCCATTAAAATACTTTATTGAATGTTATTGTTATAAAAGAAATTTTTCAAGAGAAATATGTGGATCGCAATCACCATCAAAATCCATAGAATTTTATATTTTTATATCCTCTAATTTCAAAATGGTCCTCTAAATATAACCATATGTCTAGGGTTGTTTTATTTTTATATATTACATATCTTTATTTAGTGCCATATATATAATACTCTAAATGTTTTGGGCAAACCTCAGATCCTGATAAGATACAACAGAATGTGGTGCTCATTAAAATACTATACATTCTTTCATGTATATCATAGAAAGGTTATCAAGAGATAAATATTATCTTATTTCAATAAAATTTAATAACTTCTTAGGGTGGTCATATATAAAAAAATAGAATTGTTTCTATAACATGTTTTTTGGAGTATGATGATGAAATCTGTGGTAAATTTTTACCATCTCCATTATAGTATGGGTAATATTTATAAGATCCCCTTATAATTATTCTATCATCTTTAATTTTCTAACATAACACACAACAAGATACACATTTGAAAAAAAATCCATTTTCAAGTTATCAAAACATAAATATTATTTTAGATCATTGTAAATCATCAAACTTATAGGATGAATGGAGAATAATGAACCATGAGCTTCATGAAATAGATCATTCTTCAAGACTAGTATTTATAGAATACAAAATAAGTTCTTGGAAATTATTATTCCATTAAAAACATGGTTAAACTCAGGAAAACTTCTCACCTTCATCTATAGTACCACATACTTATTATGTGCTTATTTAATCCTCCAATGGATGGATGGTTGAAAATTTACAATTTAATGATTTGATATATCAACATTCCTTATGGATTTGAGGTTTATATTCTAAAAATTGAAAAATATAGAATATATTTCAATCCTCATCGTGAAAAAATATCATGACCATTAAAATGTTGATAATTATCCACCTCATTCTCCTTTCTAGGGTGGTAGTGTTTTGAGTGGTCGTAATCTTTAATCAATTCAAACAATATTCTTTTGAATATATCCATCTCCTTATTTGTAAATATATATATATCAAAATTTAATAAACCATATATTTATCACACCATTCACCATAATGATAATTCATCCATATTATGAATGAACAACATTACCATCTCTATCTCCAAAAAATGTGTTGGGTAAGTTTTCTCATGAATTTTCAACTGTCATAGTGTATAAGATGTCAATATTCTATTCTTCATGAGGACACATCTCAGTACCTTCTTTTCTGCATCAATACATATATACAACATTTATTTACTATAGTTTAATGTGATCATGGGAGAATTGACCAACATTTTTTTTATTTCCTTGAAAATTTTCTCACATTAAATAGTCTGAAGGAACTTGGCTCTCTTCCATCTAAATATGGTTAGTGGAACAGATATCTATGAGAAATCCCTCAAAAAATCAATATTAGCCCATAAAACCATGAAACTATAAAACTAAGTTTCCATGGTTATCAAATGACATAGGAAAATAACCTTTTAAATAATCTTTATATTGATATTCCTTCAGTTGAGATTATATTATCCATAAATGAAAATATTTTTAAACAGAATTCATGCATGCTGAATTTGGAATACAATTCTCCTTCTACAAGGTCTTAAAAAACACTTAAATAATCATCATGTTCTTCCATTATCTTTGATTGTATATGAATATCCTCATAAAATACTAAAAAAAAACTAATCAAGGTAATCTATAAAGAATCTATTCATTGTATATGTATATATATATAGTTGGTAAATTGGTATGTAGAAATTAAATTAATATAAATCAATAATAACCATACAACACATGGAAGTTTTTAATTTGTATATAATCCTTAATGACCCTCAATTTATGATATCTATAATGAAGGTCAACCATTAAAAAGTAGTAATCTCCACATAGATAATCATATAAATATTCAAAATAGGGTAGTGGATTTCTATTCATGATTGTGATCTTTTTATGTTCGTGATAATCAATAAAAATATGATTTGATCCATATTTATTCTTAAAAAATAATAGTTTCACATATTGGTGATGTACTCAAGAGTATGAAACATTTATCAATATTATTATAAATTTTCTTATCCAATTTATGAAACTCAATTGGGGATATTCTATATAGTCTTTGAAAAAGGGGTTGTAATATATATGAGTTCTATTGAAAACTCAGTATCCTGATTTAGAGGAATACTAGGAATGTATTCTGGAAGTACATCAATTTATTCCTAAAACATAGGAATTTTATCAATTTTGATTCCCCCCCAACAATTAAAGATATAAATGTATCATTAATATGTAGTAAGACTCATACAATCGATATAATTTCCATTGGAAGTTCATGTTCATCCTTACATAGATATACAATTATAGGATGATTCGAAATATCAAATGTGACTTCCCTTCTATGGAAATAAATTAGATATTTATTAAATAAAATCCAATATGTTATCTATATAACATTAAATTCAACTAGAGGGAGAATTACAAGATTTAATGGAAGAACATTCCAAATCGGGGAATAGAAAAAATTATGAGATATGATAGTCATGATATTAGTAGTTTTTACTGCCAACTCAATATCTAATCATCGAGATGGTAATGTGATACTCTTATAAAATTATTCAGATATAAAATATATTATAGGTCCAAAATCAAATAATACATTTTCAGTTCTTGAGTGGATGATATATATACCTTTCTCCATGTCATTATCTGAACCCACATCAGTTTTTATTGAAAATTACTTTCATTTATCATTTTTAGGGGGTTAGTGGGGCTTATTATCATCATTAGATGTTTTATTAGTGAATTTATTTTATTAATTACCAATATCCCTATATCTGAAATAATGAATAGAATTGGTTGAATTCTACTTCCCCTATATTTTATTTTATGAAAATTTTATCCACTTTCAATAATAACTAGCTTAATGGCTATCCTATATACAAGTAAAGAATTTCCATGTACCTTTTAGACAATTTTCTGGATACTTTACCCTACATTTTTTGAACTTACAATTTATGTTTCGCTAAATATCCATTATTTTATTCTTATCACTAAAACCATAAAAATAATTGGAGTTAAAAGTCTATATTGCCACCATTAGTGAACATTGAAGGAATTATTCATAGTTACCAAAGTATTATACGGATCACAACTTTTGAATACTTGGATGTAGGATAATAAATAATTAATCAATTCTTTTAACATGGTTAATTATAAATCCATATGTTAACCTTGAATTTATGGTAATATATTCTTTATATGTACCAATGAATTTATCATTCTTCTGTTTCATATCCAGAAAATACCTTTCTATATTAGTATAAATAGTATGAGAAAATATTTAAGGAGGAATAGACTCTTAATATCCTATCATTCCATGGTTTTTACTTCTTATTCATGCCTCATATTCTTTATTAGAGTAAACCATTGATCATATTCTAATTTAAAGTCATAGAATCCTAAGAATACATTTTCATGTTCTAAACACTAAAGAACATGAAATATATTCTCATTCATAATAATACATTTTTCTAAAACTACTAGATCACAAGGGTTATAGAATGTGGGTAGATGTTGTCACATAAAATATTCAATGAAAATTTTCTCCACCCTTGGTGCAATTGGAATCTCAACATGGTCCATGTTATTTCTCATAGGTAGAGAGAGTTGAGTGAACATGGACACAATATGTTACATTAATGCTCATAATATATTTGGTTTCTCATAAAGATGGTCATTTATTTTCCAATCATATTAATTGTTACCGAAAAACCTTATTGTTCTATTCATTGACTAAAACCAATAACATCTAACACAATTATTGACAAACAATAGAGAAAGCTTATAATCATAAGTAAATATTTTCTAAGATGAACTAGTTTGTAACATAATATTATCAAAACATGATACTTTAGGGTCCTTTAATATCACTATTGGTTCACCATAATAAAACTAAGTTTCAATTATCATATTTCTCAAAATAAAATATCCAAAAATAACTAATCTATCCTCTGGTACTAATCTATGATACCCATGAATAGCATATATAAATATTACATCATTCTAGATCAATATTCATTATATATCACAATTATAAAGTCTTGAGGTCTGTAACAGTTTAGTTTATTTAGAGAATAAATACATAATCAATTTATTTTATAAAATATATTGAACATCTCCCACAATTAACCTAATTTTAGAAACCTTATTGGAATATTATACTTATAACATTATATCAATACTAGGGGAAGGAAAAAATATAAATAGATGATATTAGAAGTTTAGTAAGGGTATGCATAGAAGATATGTGTCATAAGATCATTAAAACATCATATGGGTATGATATCATAATCAGGTGTGTGTTATGAACATTAAATATTCATACCTATAAAATATTAGATCATAAAAACCCAAGTCAATTCATATCCAAAGGAATGATTAGTAAGGGTTTCAAAGTAGTAATCATAATTTTAGAGTCATAACACATGCATGTGGAAATTATAAGGATAAGAAACCATAATCATGTGAACAAGACAAATTTTAACCATTTTCATTAATAATATTGTATGAAAATCTATAATTAATCATACACATGAAACAAAATGTAAAATATCTATTCACAATCATATCCACACATAATCTTTTGAGCATTTCCAGATGAAACTATATTCACAAATCAGAATGTGAGCATAGATATTTCAAATAATTTCCATTCATATATTCATAATCTCATGATATATATATATATATATATATATATATATATATATATCACATTATCCAATGTATTATTTTGATAAATAAGACCCTACCATCACAGAATCATAATTTATTCATATATATTCCCTAGGATCATGAAAAAATTTATCATTTCATTATAGATTTAGATATGAAAAATAAAACCCGTTAGATCATGAATTGATCATCATAATTAATAATCATCTAGATAATTAACAAGAATAGTATTAATGGATCATGTCCCAGGTGAAGCATAATTAAAATCAAAAGATGTTGTCACAGATTATAATATGATTAAAATATCATTGAAACATTTCTTGAGAAAAATACCCCTTTAAATTTAAAATCATATACTTAAAAGATAATGTTTTATATAAAATTATAAAGAAAATTTCTCTTAAAATAACCCTTGAAACTTTTAAATAATTATTCAATTAAAATAGTAGTCACGATGGAAGGAAAAATTGATTGTTCGATATATCTTAAAGAAGATTATGTTCACAACTTCAGTGAAAAGTACGTAATCTAAAAAATGAAAACTTTTTTTTGAAATTAAAATATGGGAGAAAATAAATTTTTAAATATATTTATAATACAAAAAAAATTTTATTTAATCATTTTAATCAAAATATATACATGGAATAAAATTTATACTCATTAAAGAGGAAAGAAGGTCAGTTTTTCTTAATGATATATTTATAATTAATTTTAATTACCAAAGTGGGTAAAATGGTACTATTAATTGAATATTAAAGTAATAATCAAAAGATAAGAAATTTTTTTTGATTCAAAGGATAACATCCTTATAATTTCCCTCAATGAAAATTCTCATAGAGAGTCCAAAAAATATTTGAGATTGTAAAATAAACCCCTTACCACAAGTCTCATATTTCATTGTACGTGTTTAGAACTCTTTTATAGTAAATATAAATTTATTATAAATTAATTATAGAACCATATTAATATACTAATTATTATGTAACTTTCCTTTATAATTTCAAAGTATCCTTTTATTTCCAATTCTTCTATATAATTGATAATTAGGTTAAAAATAGTTTATTATCCATGCTTCTTTTGGTTCGATGGTTTTTGTGATTCCACCTAGGTCATGGTTTAATAATATCTAGAATATTAATCATTAAATAAGTATCTTAATTATTAATTATAAAAAAATTTATAACCATTTACATAATTCATTGATGAAAAATGAATTGCATCTCTTCATGAAGAGGGTAGTCTGTAGATAAACACAAAGTATATTTCCATTTTTTGATGGATTAAACAAACTAGAGGTATATAAAAATTCAAATTCAATGAATAATTATGATATCATAAATATCAAATATTTTCATTAAACATATCCTAATTACTGTCCATATAAAGATGAATATAAAAATGAATCAAAATGCTTCATGGAGGTGATAGTCCACATATACACATGAGTGACATTGAAATTTTCCAATAGTTGGGAAGGTAAGAAGAATGATAATTTATTATAATTATATAACAATAATTATTCAATTAATATTATATATAATATTAAATTCCTCAAAATAATATACTATGGGTTATGGTGAAGGAAAATAAAACATATTGCTACATGGATGTGGTAGTACATATATGCACACAAATGATAATTCCATTTCATATTTCATAGAACGTTGGTTTAAAATGTGTTTACCATAATCATAATAAAATCTCATTATATATATTATAATTGATTTATTATGTTAGAATGGATACAATATATTTATGTGAATTATATGAAATAGGAATATTAAAAAATATTGATAAGAACATATACCACTTCTTTGAGAAACCTCATTTGAATCTCTTCCTGTGGATACTTGGGATGGTATTTTAAAAAGATAAGAAAAACTAGGACCTAAATAAGGAAGTGAAGAATATATTTGGGATTTTTTTTCATGTTTAATGGATAATGTTTTGTAGTTGAGGGAGGAGAGGGGGTGTCTTTTTATAAGTGAAGGGAGTGACTTACGTGTAACTTTTAAGAATAAAAAAATATAATAAAGTCACTATCATGGGAAAGTGGAAAAAAATTAGATCGTCGTCAGTGATAGGTTGAGTTAAAATAAAAATATATTGATCCAATATTATTTATACATGCTTTTATGTTATTTTAACCCTTATCTAAATAGTTTAACCCCTCATCAACCCCTTATAACCTTTACTATAGTAATGAAGTTTTATCTCATTTACTATTCATAATGAATAAAACATAAGTTAAACATATTTTATAATATTAATTATTATTTTTGAAAATATTAAACACATTATAAATTATTTAATTTATATAATTTGAAAAAATGAATTTTAAAATAAGTGAATAAAATGAAATAAAACTGTTTTTTGGGAAAATATTTTTTCAAGCATAAAACTGAATTTTCCTTCATTACTTTCCATGTATAAACTATTAGAGTAATATTAAAATATTTTTTTTAATATTTGATCTAGAAATTTAATTATAATCATTCATCTATATAGATTAATTTTATTTATTAAGATAATAACATATTTTATGCATAAATACATTATCTTTAAAAAAACATATCTTTAAAAATAAAATGATTTTATTTTAATTGGTAACAAATTGAAATCCAATGAATCAATTTTAAATTATGTAGGAAATAAATTTTCAAAATTTTGTTAATATTATTCATACAGTCAAATCCAACAGCTATGTGATAAATTTCACAAAAAATTATAATATTTCAATACTATAACTTGGTTCATTTAAACTCGATGTTTCATGTAATTAAACATATCAATAGAAAATAATGTTTATTTTGAATTTAAATATATAAAAAATTATTGATGTGTTAATTTTTACTCCTATAGAGAAATTTCTCCCCCATAATTCCATCACTCTAATACAAACAACAGGGGATACTTCTCCCTCATCACATTTTTATGTTCTCACATAGCTTCCTAAATTATTTGGTTTAACTACAAATATTTGACCAGGTGAGTGGTTTTATTTCACAAAACATTCTATTTATGATATAAATACCCTATTAATTGTTCTATATAAGGTATTTAATTCTTAAATGGAATTAGATTTTAGTTTAGTATAAGTGAAGTATTTCTTATATACTTGACCAAGAGAGATACCTAGAACACACTCAGGAACTTGAGAGAGAATCATTGGAAGTTACGAGCTATAAAAAATGTATCAATACGATCAAGAGTTTTAATAGATTTGACATATAAATAACCCAATTTACCTTATTTTGAAATATCATAACCTTATTCTACTAAAATAATCAAATTAACACTTTGTCACCAACTTCAAAATCAATATCTCTCTGATGATTTTCAGAATTAATTTCAAATCAACATTGAGGTTCCTTGATGTGTTTATGAATTCATATAACTATATGAATCTTTTCCATTGATATCGCAGGACCTAATAGACTTATTTCTCCAAATTCATCCTATAATGTTGGATTTCTATATGTCCTGTCAATGAGGGAAGGTTAAAGAGTCTCATGAAGGTTTGAGTGAAATATATTATTGTAAGAAAATACAACCAAAGAAAGGTATTGATACCAAATAACTTTTAATTAAATAAAATAGAAACTCATAATATCCCCAAATGTTTTAATAGACATCTCATATTTTCTATCTATCTATGGATGACATAAAGTGATGATGTTCTAATATATATTTAATTCTAGTTGAATACTTCTCCAAAACTATAAGGTAAACCTCAAATCCTCATTTTATATAATAAAATATAGTGCTCCATGAAATCTTAATAATTCCAGGATGTTTATTCTAGAATTATTTTCAAGAGATAAATATTCTCTTATTACAATGAAATGTGATGAATACGTAAGGCATTCAACTAAATCCCTATTAGTAATGTTTCCTTTAGATGTTTTGGGTAGACTAATGATCAAATCCATTGTAAGTTTTCGCATTTCCATTATGGTATGATTATTTTTTGTGAAATATAATTATAATCATATCTCATATCCATACCTAGTTTATATAACAGACATCAACATACATATTTTTCAAAATAAATTTTCAGTTTATCCCATAAGATATAATATTTCGAATATATATACATCTTTATACATTCAGGATGAATATAGAAAATTAACCTTGAGCTTCATATAACGTCTCCTTCTTCAGGTATGGAATTAATGGGAAAAAAACTTGGTTCCTAAACCTTATCATTCAATTACAATGATGGATGAACACAGAAACATTAATCACATTAATCTACATTTCCTTATCATCTTTCTACACCTCTTTAGTCCTCTCATGGGTGGATGGTTTAACATTTATCAATGATATATGAGATATGTCCCAATTCCTTGTGATTTAGAGGTTAATTTTCTAAAAAACCTTAAATATTGGATCTATTATAATCATCGTCATGTAAAACCTAGCATGGTCCTTCAAACTTTGGTAATCGTCCACTATGTTCAACATCATTGGGTGGAAGTGTATTGAGTAGTAACAATATTTAATCAATTACCACCATCCTATTTGGATATATTTAACTTTTTATATGTGAAAATATACTTCAATATTTTATGATTCATATATAATTATTTTTAAACATTCACCATAGTGAAAATGCATCTATATTATCAATGAAAAAAATACATAAATCTATCTCCAAATTACAAGACATGTAATTTTTCTAATGAATTATCAATTGGTGTGATGCATAAGATATCACCATGTCATTATTTTTAAGGATGTCTCCTTGTACCATCATTGATGAAGTAATATATATTAAAAACCCTTCTCTAATTTAGGGTAGTGTGAGAATATGTACGTGAATCAAACTTCTTTTCAACCCCTTTAAATTTTCCTCACATTCATCTATCTATAGGGTCTTATATCCTTTTCATGTATACTTGGTTATTGGATTTGATATGTATGATAAATCATTCACCAAACATTGATTGTATCCTTTTAATAAAAAAAACTATGAATCACAGTTACCATGGTCGGTCTATTCCATTTTCCAGTACCATTCATCTTTGATGGATCAACTAATTCACCCCACATGAGATTATATGACACAATACTGTGGATTTTTGTAGGTATAATTCACACTTGATGAAGTTATAATACTACTTATCCTTCCCTAGTTTTTTAAAACAATCCTAAAATGATATTTATTATATTACTTAATCATTTAATATATAATAATATAGTCAGTATGGACTAATTCAAACTAATCATCATAGTCAATAAAGGAAAAACTCATTAGATCCACAAATATATAGGGGGAATTGGTAATTCCAAATCACATTAAACTAAATTAATAATGAAAATTCCTCATATGTAAGGATATATTTGGTATATCCTCCTTATTATCCATCAATTAATAAATGAAACTAATCACAATTCAATGAAAATTATTAACATCTATGCATTTGATCAAATAAGTAATCAATACATCGTAAAGTATAATATTTTATGTTTGGGATCTTGTTAAGTTATCCCTAATTTATGAAAAGATGCATAGAAAAGTATTTATTCTTTATAAAAAGAACATGTGAACAATGTAGTGGTGGACTCATAAATATGAATTATTTTTCATGATTTTCCAACATTTAACTATTAATCTCATTCAAATGAAATTTGGTTATTTTATAATATGTTTTTGATATTATTTTAGATCTAGGTATGAGTTTTATAATAAAATATGATATATTATTTAGAGGAAGACTAGGAAAATCTTCTGGAAATACATTTTCACATTCCCAAATTGGATGAATAACTTCAATGTTAAGTTTCTACCATGCTATTTGAGGTCAATATCCATCATGAATTGGTAGTAAGAACCATAAAATAAATGTAATTCTCATTGTAACTTCATGTTCATCCTCTTAGTGATTTATAATAATTGTTGGATATATATTATTAAGTGTGACTTTCCTTAATCAAATATTAATATGGAATTTATATAATGAATTCTAATTCATTCCCTATATAACATCATATTCAACTAGATGGAGAATAAAATGATTTAAAGTAATCAAATTCCCACAGAATTCTCTCAAATAGGATATATAAACATGAGATGAAATCATCATACCATATAGAGTATTTATTACAAACCTTATTTCTTGTTAATGAGGTGATTATATTTTAGTTTTATTCAATTATTTAAATATAAAATATTGGGAAGTTCTAGAATCAAAGAAGACATTTCTAGTTCTAGAGTGGTTGATAAATATGTCATTCACCGTATCATTCTTCTAAACCACTCCATTTTTATATCAAAATCCATCCCATTATCCATTTGGGGGGGGGAGGCCAACCATCCACATTATACCTTATATAGGGTAATTTATTTTTATAATTCTAAATCTCCATAATTCAGAAACATTTAATTTCCCTAATTGAATCATTCTTATCGTTTATAGGATTAGATTTACATTTTATCCCTCATAAAAAATCCAGGATATCCTTTACATAAGTAAATAATTTCATAGTTCTTTTGATAATATTTTGGGATTTCTTTCACCCACATTTACTGTATGTGTTTTTAATTTCATTCATCCATGGGATTTACCTTTCATGTTTTCTCAAAGATCTGTTTTTAACATATTTTGAATGAAAACAAATGAATTATTTGAGTTCCAAATATTCATTTCTATCTTTAGGTAACATTGAAAATTTTCTTTGTAGTCAAAAATGTATTTTATTTCTAACAAATTTTACTATCCTAGTTTCCTGATACTTTAGAATTGATGAATTTTTTCATAGGGTTGATTATAATGACATAATTTTACAATGAAATTTTTATAAATGTTTCTTTTTAGGTACTAATGGATTCATCATTCATCTATTTCAGCTCTAGAAATTCACTTTTCACCTTAGTATAAAGTGTTCTCGGGAGTTATTTATTGATAAAAACCTTTTAAACTCCTACCATTCCATGAAGTTTATTTCTTCTTATTTCCTCATATTCTTGATAAGATTCCACCATTGAACAGACTATCCTTCCAAGTTATAAACTTTTAATGCATGTTTCTCAGGGTCTAATAACTAATTAAAAGAAAATATAATTTCTATAAAATTGATCCACTTCTCAGAATCTTTTAGATTATAAGACATATTGAAATATGATAGATATTTCTGTATAAAAGAATCAATGGCATGTTTCTCCCTCCTTAATGCATTCATATGATGAGCATGGATCCTGATATTTATCATCAATTGAGATAATTGAATGATCATACCCCCAATATATTTCATCACAACTCCAAATCCATTTGGGGTTTCATGAGTAAAATCATTTTATTTCCAATAACATTTATTTTAACCACAATTCCTTCTAGTTATGCCTATTTAATAAAACCAATAATTTATTTCATATGTATTGAGAAACCATAAAAAAATTAAGTAATCACAAGAAAATAATTTCTCTGATGTACTAATTTGTGACATCCACATATTATCTATTTTTTACTTTACATTCATTATATATCAAATTTGGTTCTATATACGTTTTCTTTGGCTTTATCCTCAAAATTTTTATAACCCAATTGCCCCAAAAAACTAAGCCACCTTATGATACCCACTAAGGTTACCTAAAAAACATATAAATATTACATCATATTAGATTACTATTCAGTTCATATCATAATTATACAATCTTATAGACCATTATGTATTGTGACTTTGGAGACTAGATACATTGTAAACATATTTCTTAAGATCTAATCAATTTATTCCAAAATGATCTTCATATCAGTACCCTGAAAGAAATATCATACTTAAAACCTTCCATCAAAACCTTATGATAGAAAACAAAATAAACAGTGACCTCATATGCTCAATAAGGGAAAACATGAGAGATATCAATAACATAAGCATAAGATAATAATAATAAGGGTATGATAATATAAACAAGATCATGATATAAATGTAAAATAGTCATACCTATAAAATACTAGATCTTAAACACTAAAACCACTGTATATAAAAAACCACGATTAATAAGGGTGTCAAAGAAGTAATCATTATTCAAGATTCATAACATAGTTATGTGGCATTATAAGAATAATAAATAATATTATTTTGAACATAGATATTCATAATAATTTCCATTCATAATCTTTTTAGCATAACGAGAAGAAAACAAACTCAGACACGAAACTATAAATATAGCTAATAGAAACCATGTCCATGAATAATCTAATGAGTATAATTAGAAGAAACCATACCCATGCATCAAAATTTGAACATAGATATTAATAATCATTTCCACTATCATCTTCATCACCTAAAAATATATTTATATCACATAAAAAAAATCATTGGAGGTATATATCAGACCCATATGTCATATATTCATAATTCATTTATTTTTATTCCACAACATCATAAAAACATTCCTCATTTAATCCTAGAATAACCCATGGAAAATAAAATAGGTTTATTCCAGATTTCATCAATATAATCATTGAACATCCAGAGAAATAATAATTATGGTACCATTGGTTCATGTACACATAGATGCATAAGTAAAATCAAAGGATACCATAACATAAGAAAATACCTATAAAAGATCGCTGTAAAAGTTATTGATGAAAACACCATTTCTATTTTGAAATAAATTATTTTATATATAATTATTTTTAAAATATTAGGAAAAATTCTATTTAAAATTACCAGGTAATATTATAAATGATTCTTTAATTAAAAGAGTATTCGTTTCATTGGGAAACATAATTCCTATGGTATGTATTAAAACAAATATTTCATTCACACATTTGGTAAAAAGTACCTATTTTGAACATTTAAAGAAAATATTGATAGTAATATAGTGGTAAAAAAGATCTTAATTAATCATTTTATAATATTACAAACATTCTTGAATTCATTTTATGGAAAATATGGACATGGTATAAAATGTTCACTGACTGAAGGGGAAATATTGATGGTTTTCATAAAAACATTTTCCAAGTACTTTCTAGTACCAAAGAGATGAAAATTGTAATATTATTTTATAATTATAAAAATAACTAAAGGATAATAAAATATTTAGTTTCTAAATGATAATATATATATAATTTACCTCTATGGAAATTTTTCATGTACAATCCTGAAAATAAATGAGATTGTAAAATAAATCCCTTACCTCAAGTCTCATCTCTCTCTATAAAAATTCATACCCATGTATAATAAATAATGAAATATTATACATATATTATAGAATCATATTCATATATATATATATATTTATAATTTGATTATAATTTCAAATTATACTTTTCTTTATAAGTCTTCCTTAAAATGGTAATTTGGGTGAAAACTTATTTGTTTTCAATGCATGTTTTGGTTTGATGGTTTAAGAACTCATACCATGGACATTTTTTGTAATATACAGAATATTAATTATGAAATATGTATAGGTTTTATCCATTATATTTATAATTATACCTATTAACATAAATAAGTGATGAAAAATTAATTGTATAACTTAGTGGGTTTGGTAGTCCATATATATGCTTGTGATGTTTCCATTTTTTAATGGATGAAATATGTCTAAGGAAAATTATAAATAACATTTTAAAAATAATAATTATAAAAAAATATAATATTATTCATTAGATATTCCATTAGTATCAACCTTTTTAATAATAAATTAAAACATATCACAATAATATCTAGAGGTGGTTGTCCACACATACACATGGGTTACATTATCATTTTCCAACAAATGGGAATTTAAGAGGGTTGATTATATATTAAAATTAATGTAGCATAATTATTTCATAAATAATATATATGGACATTAAATATATAAAAATAATAAACCCTTAACTATGGAAATGGAAAATGTTTCTGATTACTACGTGAAGGAGGTACTTCACATTTATGCACAAGCGATGCATTAATTTCCCATTTCATGGAAAGTTGATGGGAAATGGTTTTACTATAATAAAAATATAATTTTAGTATATTTATGATATTATATTAATTATTTTATTATGGATACAAAATATTTGTTGGAAGTATAATAATAATGCAACCTGATGAGGATAAGAAAGAACACAAACAACTTTTTCAAGAAACCTCCTCTGAGTCTCTTCTTAAGGCCACATGGGTGCTTTTTTAAGAAGAGATGATCCTAGAGGAAATATATAGGAATATTGAGAATATAATTTATTTGGTATTGGTCTGGATAAATTGATCAATTGGTGTGTAGAAGAGAGGATATGGTTCCCTTCTAAAAGGGAGGGGAGTGGGACACTTGTAATTATTCAGAATATTACAATTTAAAAAACAAATTATGAAAGGAAAGTGACCCCAAATTAGATCGTGTTCAAATATAAAATGACAAATATTTTGAATCTATTCATAAAATAATATTTACACAATTGGTTTTACAATTTTAACCATTATCTCTTTAGTTTAACCCCTCAAGAACATCCTTTATCTTTTATAGTAAAATGAATTCTGACCTTGGTTAATATTCCTAATGATAAAAAATCATATTTATATTATAAAATAAAACTAAATATTATGGTTTTAAGTATGTAATAAATACTAAAATATTAAATTTCAATAAACTAAATAAAATTTGTTTAAAAATAATTTCGAAAATTGAATCAATTTTTTTGATAAAAATGCATTTTAAAGCATAAAACTGAGTTTACTTTCATTTCTACCCATGTAAAAACTATTAAATGGATGTTAAAATATCTTATTATCTATATTATATAAATAATTAATTAAAATAATTCATATTTAGTGATTATTTTTAATTTTTAATATAAAATCATTATTTTTATATAAAAATAATTTTTTACATCTCTTTCTATATTGAAATTATTTTATTTTAATTTATATCAAATTGAAAAACAATGAATTATTTTTATAAATATATAGGTAATAAAATATCATAATTTCGGTTTTCTTATTCATATCCTCCAATCTAATGGATAATAGATAACTATCACATGAAATAATAACAACTCGATAGTATAACAAGGTTTGTTTGAAATAAGTGTTTCATACAAAAAATGTAGTGAATAAAAAAATAAATTTATTTAAAGAGAAATATATCATAAAGTCTGGTGTGTTAAAATTATATTACATATCATCATGAAAAAATACATACCATAGAAAATATGTTATTCATTCCCTTTAATCTCACAAAATTTTCTATATATCATTTTGAGAATATTATGTATTAGAGTGATCTCAAAACCTTTTCCTATTTTCTGTTTTTAAAAAAATACTTATGTATTCATCATCTTTTCCATTTTCATAGCTCAATGTATTAATTCCATAACTTTTAAAAATAATATCATATTTTATTAAAACATTTTTAGGGTCTCTCTATCCACACAATCTCATCTTAAAATAATCAAAATGAGTTTAGTAATTTAAAAATATTATAAGAAAACTTCATTATAATACATATTGAATATTTTGGAATCTAAAGGATCTTATATGAGTATTTCAATCAAGCCTCACTACCTTAATAATTCCAGATTCAAATTCACCCTTCTATAGTCATCATCCAATTGATATTCTCTATTTATGATAGTAGCCTACATGGTTTGTAATTATATGATGGTTTACCACATAAATTATTTGAGAGAATCACCAAAATACAATACATTCTTGACTATAAAAATAACGTGGAAAATGTGGGAGAAAATTCCTCAACCACCAACCTTTTATAACTTTTCACAAGTTTACCAAAATAATAGCACTAAAATCAATTGATATATATGTTGTTTCCTTGAATATATTTGTGTATGAACTACAAGAATAAAAAATTTCCCATTTTTAAGGAATGTATATCAATATTAATATTTATTTATAAATATATGAATGGATATAAAAAATGTTAGTTGGTTTCAATATAAGGGATCCATAAGAACTTCAAGATGCATCATAATTCTCTAAAGAGTTCTTAAATCCCCATTTCCATGGTTTACTTAATCAAGAAGTGAGGTAATTTAAAATATGAACTCATTATGATCTCCATTATCTATAGACAGATATTTAAATTACTCCTCATTAATATATTGGAAAAAAAATAAATCTCCCTTTTTCATAATCTATTTTCGAACATCAATATTCCACTTTTTATTTTATTTCACTAACCATTTCTATTCTATCAATTTCATTAAAAAGGTAAATAAAATTCAATCACTTATTTATGAAAAATAAAAATTTACTTGGGTGAGGTAATTTCTTAATCATATAATGATTCTCCCACAATTGAGATTTTAATTTCTCTCTTTTGGTAAAACCTAATCCACTTTAAAGAATGGTGGAATCATTTTTTTATTAAAAAAGAGTTAAAAAAACTATTTATACATGAGGTAGATCAATAAATAAAATTCAAGTGACTAATTAAATCATTGAGTCTATATATAAAATTGTTTGGCATATGATAAAATCTTATATTTTTTTCCAAGGGATATTTAATAAAATATTAGAAATAGTTTTATGGCAAATAGTCAGTATAAAAAACACATTAAAAGAATCAAAGTGAAATAATATTTCTTCCCCTTTATTTAACCCCTAGTTAATTATAAAATCCACATTAATAATTATATTTAATTTAACTCAAAATGCAATAAAATAGATATTTTCATAACATAACATCATATTTTTCCAAAAATTCTTGATTCACATGTAATGGATACACTATAATGTTTACATTAAGTAATAATTTCATAACATACATTAATATTACATCATTTTAGATGACTATTAAATAAATCACACAATAATACACACCCAAAAACCTAAAGGGATTATCATTTTAAATATATGCTGCACAATAAATTTACTTCAAAACTTTTATTAAAATTTTTCAAAACATAATTGTCAATATTGGGACCCTTATAGATATATTATATATAACAACCTTCTTCATATCTTAGGTAAATGGAAACATAATAAGGTTTGATCTCATTTTCTCAAGAAGGGTAAACATGGGAGATAAAAACCAAAAATCGTAAGTAATAAAAAGATAAGATAAGAGTATGAGAACATAATATCGATGCATGATGATAAAATAAAAAACTATACCAATGAAGTAATATATCAAAAATCTTATGTCAAGGAATAATTTTTTTTCATGACATAAGATTGGATCCAAAAGAATGTGGAGACCTGAGTTATAATTTTGTAATCTTGATACAATAGAGCATAAAATAGGAATAATATTTTTTCATAAAATTCTCTTAGATAAATAAGAATAAAAAATAATTTATATTTTAATTTTAAATACCAAAATAATTATTAAATATAGGATAGTGTCCCATAGTGGAATGGGTTTACTCTCCATTCTAATAAAACATTGCTGGATAAATTCCTCATGTGGATTGGGTTCACTCCCCAATCCCATAAATATAATATCATGAGATTTAATTAAATTAAAAATTCATTAGATGGATATATAATTCTATGACCACAATTCACATAATGAATTCTATACATATGCATGGCACACCAACATAAGAACAATAATATTTCTATCATTTCTCTCTTAACCCTTTTAAAATAAATGTTTCTCATATAAAATTCCTAAAAATATGATTATATGATACCCTTAGAATGAATGTGGATGGTTTTATTAAATAATATCCCCCATAAATAATAATTTCTTAAATTATATTGACTTAGATAAAATAAAAATTAATAGAATCATATGAATACTCTTTGAAAATGATTTTAAGTATCCTTTCCTATTTTGAAACTTTTAAAAAATAAAAAATTACCAAAATAATGGGTATATGGTTTTCATTGAATATATATTGAAATATTTAAAGGATTCTCCATAATTAATAATTATTGATGGTGAGAAATTTTTGTCAATCTATAACAATAATCAAATTTTGTTTTTCACACCTTTATAGTGAATATTGAAAATGATCCCAATAAAAAATATTAGAAATATTGCTTTTAAAACCCTTATAAAGAAATCAATGTTATTTTAAAAATAACCTAAACAATCATTAAAATATATAGAATAACATTCCTGAAACAAAATAAATAATATGGATATGTAAGAGGAGTGTTGGTTAAATGTTTTTAAAACAAATCCAGATGTCATTTAAATAAAACCCTTTATTGTTTTTTTTAAATTATTTCATTTGAAATAATTAACTTGATAAAGAACTCAAAATATCATTATTATATATATATTCTCTATATAATATTCTAAGAAGGTAGTACATATACCATATAAATTTAAATAGGTGCATTATATGAAGAATTACATAATTAAGTGAAATATGTATGAAAAAAATACTTAATGATTTGATACTGTTGAATCAAAATCGTCAAAATGAGAGAAACTTAGATGGATTTATAAATCGTCATAATTTCGATTAATTATTTCATAATTTAAATTCATGGGTATTATATACACCAATCATAAAGTGTCCCATCCTAAATATAAATAAATTAATACATAAATTTCATTATTTTAATAACACATCTCATTAAAAGATTAACAAATTGGAGAACCAAAAGTTTACTGTCATGGGATATTATCTTCATGAACATTTTATTTTATTGCAATCACTGAAATTTATTTATAAACTCTCAACTCTAAACCCCCTTATAAACATCTCAAATTATATTGTCATCTACATAACCAGAGGAGTGGAAACATTTGAAAATGGTGAGATAAGTCACTCAGTAAAGGAAAAGAATATCATAATGTATCAGATCATGAACATGAAGGAGAACATGAGGAGAGGCTAAACATCTTAATAAAATATTAGGATAACATAGATTATAACCTAAAAACATTATAAAAAAACAAAAGATACTAAAAATATTGTTAAAGAATCATACAAGTTAAGAAATGGTTCAAAATACATGGTAATAGTCATAAACCATGTTACCCGGAAATTAATATTCAGAATATTTTTAAAATAAGGCATAACAAGAAAAAAAATAATCACAAAAAAATGAAAATTTGCATGTTAATATGTTCCAATTTTATAATACAACATGAAAAAGTCCCATAACCATAATAATTGGAAGGATATTATGATTAAATTCATTATTCCCATTCCTCTATGATCAAACACATTATGTCCACACTGGACTATGTCATGAAATATATACTTAAACCAATTAATTGGTAGTAAATATAAGAACCCATACACAATAATCCTTATATATTCATGATACTTATAATCAATCATAATAATATTGTATAGATCCCATGGAAAAGGAACAGATCACTTTGTCTTTTTAAAAAACATCACATAAGTACAACATATTAAATAATAGGATATCAAAAATATTATTTATTAAAAGAGTCGTATCATAGTAAAATATATTTATAATGAAAAAAACATCACTTCATTATAGATAATAATTGGGAAAAAAAGATATCTGAAAAAACATATGTTTTCATAAAAATATATATTAATTGTTATAAAAGAATTAATGATTTTTTTTTAAATATTTTAGGGAAGGAAATAGAATATTTATGTGAACCTTATTATAAAAATTTATAAATAAATGATCCTTGATAATAAATTAAAATCAATATAATAAATATGGAGTGGTATGTAATGAAAAGAAATACCTTTATTTATCTTCTTAGTGCATTTTAAAGAAAACACAACATTGAATAACTATTTAAAGGATTCAATTTAAAATTAATAGTTAATGAAAATTACGGAGAATATAACTGAGAATTTTTTTATTAAATAAAACAATTTGATTTTTCAAAACATAGACATGGAAGAAAATTTTTCCACCATGAGATTTTATGAGATATATTATTTTTAATTTCTTTGATATCTTATGTTGTACGCTACACAAATATTATCTTGCACTATACACAACACTATTATTGGCTCATGTTACACAATTTTATGTTTGTTTGGTAGAAATTATTCTACAAAACACTGAGTATATATTTTGTTAAAAGTATAAATTTATTTATTAATAGTTATGTTATATGAAACACCAAATGAATCTTTCACTATACGCAACACTGACTTGGCTTGCGTTACAGGAAAGATCGATGTTCCTCGATAGCTTACATGGTGCGCAATACCAAGTTTCAATAAACAATGATATATTATTATAATATTATGAAATAGCCATTAAGAATAGTATTAAACACATGTTTAATTTTATAAAATTATAAATAATCTTACAAATTTTCTAGAATGATGTATGAGAACAAAATCAATTTTTCGAATTAAAGAAGTATTTTACAAAAAATGCGATTTTGCCACCTTTTGATGGCACACCCATCTTGAATATAACTTTTTATAATCTTATAAGTTCAATTTTATATAATAAACTTCTTATTTTGAATCAAGATATAAAATTTATGTTGGATAGAATTTTGATATTTTTCGGATAACGTTCATATTTTGATGAATAGTAAAAATACGCAAAATTTTACATAAACACAAATTTTTCCATCAAGATAATTTATATGGTTAAATTATAATAGAAAACGGTTTTAAAGTATAAATATAATTTATTTTTACCATTTAATATAATTTATTTCATTAGAATTAAATTTACATTGAATTCATAGGTAAAAACATTTCAATCTTTTGTAATGTTTTAGCTTTTAAAACCTGTTTTCTCAACAATGGGATTAATTTTAAATTAATTACTAAAACATATATGTATTGAATTTTGAAAAAATTGATTCCATATTTGGAATCAGTAGGTTTGAATTATTTGAATAGGATACTTTTATTCTTGGGCATTATGAATAGCAACTACGGTAAATTTTATTTACCAAAGTTAATGGTAATTCCTGTAATTAAGGGAAAAATAATATTATTAAATTACCCTAACACTTGACTTAATATAATTTGATGATTATATTTCATCATAAAATATATTTGGGTCGAAATGGTATCTATTGAGACCCACTTGAATGAGATTAAGACATTTATTTTATTTTATTTAAAGAAAAGTGAAATATGTCTCACTAAAACTTTAATAATTAAATTATTTTTAATAGAAGGTTGTACATGATATAAATTTGATTATAAATACTAATTTTAAATATAAAATGTTTTTCTTTATCAGGGTAATTTATTTGTATTTTTTAAGAAATATATAATTACTTAACTTATACATTAATGATGCAAAAATTATTTATTTAGTGAAAAAATAATTAATATAGTTTTTAATAAAATAATAATATCAATAAAAGTCTAAAAAACTTGAAAAAAAATTATTGGTCGAGTATATATAAACCATAAGAATCCAAGGTCTGACGTTTTGATAATTTGAATCCTTATAAATGTGATTATGAAACTTATATTATTTTATTTTATTTGATGTCAAAGTTGTCACCTTTATAATTTAATAAATATTAAAATTTAAATGTGGTAATTTTGAGATGATAAATTCAGTTAAAAGTATTATTATTAAATATATTATATATATATTCGTCAAAATATTTTATTTTTAATTTTTATGCAACAAATAATTATATTAAATAATTATAAAAAATGTTGTAGTAATTATTTCATTAAGAGAAATATCAAATAAGTGGTTTTAAAAATAATTAAATAAATATTATATGTACTAATTAATGTTCTAAATTAATATTTTAGATGCATGTGACATGTTACGAATCTATTAAATATTTGTGTTTCAATATATATTATGTTTGGAATTTATTTAAATTCAAATAATTGAATAGTGTCAAAATTGACACTATTGATATTTTATAAAAATAACATATTATTAAATTGTTTAAAAATCAGAAAAATATGTAAAAATTACAAATTTAAAATTATATGGTCTAAAATTTAATAATGTATCTAATTATGGAAAAATAAAAACACATATGTAAGTATTTAAAAAAATTTAAAAATTAGAATATTATAAACATAAATAAAATTAAATTGATTAAATAAGGATAAATCCAAATGACAATTTTTAAAATAAACTCAAAACATGTCTAAATTTTAATGGTTTATGCGATTAAAACCCTATTTCATCTCATATTTTAATTGGAGTAATTTTTGGAGGCTTTTAGGTGGGTTTTGAGTTTATTATAAATTAATATTTTGGAGGTTTCCAAAAGTGCCCATCTCCTCTCTTATAAAAGGGAACCTCCTCCATCTTCTCTTAACTCCATTTTAAGCTTTTAAACTTGGACAAACCCTACCCAGTTCCCTTATAAAATTCCCTAGAAACATACTAGAGGTCTTGGGATTCTTCAAATACCATCTTTAGTGCCATAAGAGGAGTTTTAGAAGAGGCACGTCGAAGAAGAGGTAACATCCTTTACCGATTCTTTCAAATTATTTCTTCTTCTACTTCCTCTATATGAGTTGTTTCATTACTAAGTAATAAATGTAGTATCACTTGTATACTGATATGTTATTATGAATACAAAACAACTATATTCCATCTTCTATCCATCTTATGAAAAATGAAATCACCACGCATGCGTACTTACGACCTACCGTCTCCACACTGTGGTGTAATCTATTTTTCATCACCAAAATGCTTGGATGGGTATAATTATGGAAAAATAACTATATATGATTATTTTAAAATTATATTTACTCTTAAATATAATACCCCATACTCCTCAATTCAATTCCACAATCATGGGAATGATATCGTCGCTAGTGCGTATGTACGACTTACCGTCTCCACGACGTGATGATATTTATTCTCCATGTTCACCATTAAAGGATGATTATAAATTTTATATAATAAATAATAATTAAATATATGAAATAATAATGATACTTTATTTATTTATATTTCATTTACTTACTTTCATTCAATTTAATATGGAAACAAAAATAGTGTTCATGCATACATACGGTCTACCGTCACCATGAACAGTGCATTTCATTCCATTTATCGATCTATTATATATATTTATATTCTGAATATATATTATATATAAATCATGTTTTATATTATGTAATTAAGTAATCATGATAAAATTAATCATATGAATAATTACAAGTCAAAACACGTACGACAAATGAAACGATTTTACCCAAAACGCTGCTTTAACATGGGATTGACAACTGAACGAGTAATATAAAGTCGTAAGTGAATCATATATGATGTCATAAATATTATTATGGTTCTATTACAACTTAATAATATGTTAAAACCCATTATAGTGGAGTGTTGGACACATAAGGAAGAAATTGGGCATAAGGTAAGGGATAATTATTCCAATCTCATTCTTATTCGAGATTGTTTATTCATAAGTATTTACTGAGGTCATATTTATCATCCATTTCCCTATTTTATAAAAATGTTTTCATAAAGTATTTACAATTATTACATGTATGTTTAAAGTCATGTTTAACCCTTTTTTAATTTTACT
Source organism: Viscum album (assembly GCA_963277665.1). NCBI lineage: Eukaryota > Viridiplantae > Streptophyta > Magnoliopsida > Santalales > Viscaceae > Viscum > Viscum album. The sequence goes on from OY728130.1 coordinate 923,736,283, forward strand.
ATGTGGTATGGATGTAATATTTCTTTTGTTTACCATACGAGTAACTTTTTGACTTTTCCGGAAAAAGTACAAGAAGATTGTTTTTTTAAAATTATACGGCATGAACAGATTTTTACAATTTTATAACGACTTATTTAAATGAATCTTACTATATAATATTTCATTATTATTTTCAACAAAATTATTTTCCATTAAAATTTCACGGCATTTTGTGAAAAGAAAATGATTTGAAAGAAGAAAGGATATTTTCCTCAAGAATTCATATGTAGTGTTTTATCAAAACTATTTTCCATATATGATGACATTATTTAATATGGTTATGTTTCATATATAACGTCCCTATTATTTACATGTTTTTATTTTGTTTATGATTAAATTATATCCATTGTTTTATATGGATTACGTTGTGATGGAATGATGTTTATGAAACCCATTTTATTCGTTGGGTTATGATGTATGATTTATGTTTATTTTGTGGTACACAAAAAATGATTTTTATATGAGATGGGTGAGACCTATATCTACCTACATTTCATTGGGTAATTATTTATATCTCATGATATATACATGGATAGAACGAAATGAATATCCGGTTTAGTAATACAGGGTTGGAACGGTAGGTAAACCTAGTTCAGTAATGGACTTTATCCACTATGATAGTCTTAGCAGCAATTCCTTAGATACTATAGAAATCATATCAATTGATTTATGGTTTTCCACAATTACATGATTTATTCCCATTCTATTTTGTAATTATTAGTGTTCCTTTGTGATCTATAACTTATGTACCGCCATGATTTATTTTACAACTCAACATTTTGATGTTTAAATTTGATGTTCGCATTTTTAAGTTCAAATTTATAGGGTTTGTTTTAATTTCTCCATGATTACCCTTATTGAGAATTTGAGATCACCCTTTTTATGTTTCCTTTTCCCTAGTATATAAAGGAAGGTTTTAGTTAGAAAAAAAGGGGAAGATATTTATGGGATATGTTGAAGATCTTTCACTATGATTAGAATATTATGTTCTATTTTTCTGAAGACACTAAACTAATACGGCCATTGAGTGTCTGTTTGTGTCATGTATTATGTTTTCTGCAAAAGTAATGCAATTTCTGTGTAAGTCAAACTTTGGGTCTCTACAGTTGGTATCAGAGAAAAGTTTTTGTTAAAGTTTGGAAATTAGGATGCAGAAAATTTAGTGAGATCCCTAGAGATATTTCTAAGGTATTTCTAGGGATGTCCCTAAGGATAAGTATATGTAATGGCTATGGTCCTAAATTTATGGTAAATATCATGAATAACCTAGGACTTAACCTAATATGTTATAGATTTAAATTACCCCCCCTTGATTATGTTGTTTTCCTGGTATGAGTTTTTCATCTCACACTATTCTTTTGGGTTTTAGAAAATGGCTGGAAATAAGAAGATTCATGTTAATGGAGAATATGATGGATAACATAATGATATTATTCATGAGAAACCAAATGAAATGGGATTTGGAAGGTGAAACATCATTATTATGCCTAATAATCAATCTCATAATATGCTCAATAAAATAAACTTTGGTATGATTCCTTACTCAGCTAATAATGGAAAGATGGAGTTTCATGATGATCATAGAGAAAAGAAAGTTCAATTTCCCTCATGTAAATCATTTGGGAAGAGGCATCAAGGAGAATTTTTCAAAGGAACTGGAAGATGCTTTGGGTGTGGAAAAGAAGGACACAACTCCAGTAATTTCAATGGAAAAGGTTTTGTTAACATAATGGACAAGGATAATGGTATTTCTAAGACGTCAAAAAGGTTAAATGTTTTAAATGTGGCATGTACAGGCATTATGCAAACCAGTTCCCTGAAGGAAAATCTCATGAAGAGAATCAACATGGTTTTATGGGTAGTATTTATGTTGACAATGATGAAGATACTAAAACTGATATATGAGATGAAATAAGTGTTGAGGTATAAAATGATGAAGCTAGGTCAATGGTTTATGAAGGTAGTAGAATGATTGCCTGTTTATCAAGAATAATGTATGGTATTATGGAATAAAGAAAAATCTAAGGATTGTTACACTATTTTTTTCCTTGAGTATTTGAAAGTATATGATGAATGATATCGGTAACCATGAAAAGTGATTGATATATTTTTAGAAAGCAGATGATATATGCATAATGAAGGGATAAAGAGAAAATAATATGTTTGATAGTATTAATGAGCTCACGAATAATAAAAGGATAGAGTAATATCATGGTTTGAGTATATAGAATTTTGGGTATTTTTGTTGTATGGAAAGAGTTAATTTTGATAATATTCATGTGGTCACAGAGGTTATACAGTAATTTATGATATTATAATATTTTAACAGAATGCATGATGAAGTACTTGAAATTTCTGGAATTTGACCACGAAGATATATCTTCTGATATATGGGGGATAAATGATGGTATACACATGCTTGTTATATGACCTTTTTGGTAATAATTTTCATTATACCATGAGATTGGACATAAGTAATTTGGATAAGCCTAAAGATTAGAATATATTATATTGGACATTAGATATTATTGTGTAAGGCTATAAATTTTTTATAATATTTCTATAATTTTATAATAGTGTAGTTTTAGATAAAGGGAAACCTACAAGACCAGTGAAAACCCATCGCGTCGGACAAGGCTGTGGGAATCGAACCCACAACCGAAGTGTAACATGCCTTTATCGCCTACCACTGGCCTACATGAAGTCCCTGGTTAGTAGAAATTAGTTTTATTTTATTAAGTCATATGATAGATAAAGTATAAGTCCATTTTAAGAACCATATACGATTAATCTCAACATAGACAGACTTATGTATATTTAATAATTTGTGATAACTTTTTTGTGATAAAGACAGATGGAATGACCTATCATTCAATTGCATGATTTGCTAACACTTCAAGAATTAAAAATTCTACTTCATTTCTTTAAATAGAGATGAAGTGAAAAATTTTCTTGGAATGACCAACAATGACATTACACTGAAATAACATATGTATGTATCCTTATGCAAACATTTATCAACTTCAAGAAAATGATCTTAAAAACCAAAAATTTTGTCCTAGTGCCCTCATATCTGATGAATCAGATGGTACCTTAGATCATCACAAATTTATGGCTTGGTGATTGTTGGATTTTTTATAGCCATGTTCTCCACCAATCTTCATCAGAACTTGTTGGTTAGATTTCTCTTCCATATCCATGTTTTCACCTATGTTATCCTATGTGGAAAACCAGTGATGCATAAATTGGGTATCCATTATGTTTCTAATGTTCCTTTTTAAAATTAAGTTCTAGTATTTCTTTTTTACAATAAGGTATTCTATGAAAGAAACTCTCATGTAGTAAACCATTTATAACTCCGATGAAATTCGAGGGAGAAATTCATTTTAAGGGGGTAGAATGTAACACCTTAATATTTTATGAGATATATTGTTTTTAATTTTCTTGATATCTTGATTGTACACTACACCAAGATTAGCTTGCACTATTCACAACACCAATTTAGTTTGCAGTATACAGAACACTACTCTTGGATCCTGTTACACACGATTTAAAGATCGCTTGGTTAAAATTATTCTACGCAACATTGAGTATAGATTTTGTTCAAAGTATATACGAAATTTGATTTGATTATGTTATACACTACACCAATGTAATCTTTCACTACATGGAACACTAACTTGGCTTGTGTTACATGCAAGATCGACCTTCATCAATATCTTACGTGGTACGTTATACTGAGTTTCACTAAACAATGATATATTATTAAAATATTATGAACGAGAAATTATTAATATTATTAAATTAATTTTTAATTTTATAAAAATTAAAAATTTTACATAAATCAAAATTTTCATCGAGATAATTTATATGGTTAAATTATAATAGTAAATGGTTTTAAATTATAAATAGAATATATTTTTACCATTTAATATAATATATGTAATTAGAATTAAATTTAAATTGAATTCATAGGTAAAAACATTTCAATCTTTTATAATGTTTTATCGATTAAAACCCATTTTATCAACAAAGGGATCAATTTTAAATTAATTACTACAAATTTGGTGTCTTGAATTTTGAAATATGGATTCCATATTTGGTATTAGTAGGTAAAAATTATGTTAATTGGCTACTTTTATTTTTGGGCATTATGGATAGTAACTACGGTAAATTTTATTTACCATAGTTAAAGGTAAATCAGGTAATTATTGGTAAATATAATATTATAAAATTACCCTTACACATGTCCTAATATAATTGCATGAGTAAATTTCATCCTAAAATATATTTGGGTCGAAATGGTATCTATTGGAACCAACTTGAATGAGATTAATACATTTAATTTATTTTATTTAAAGAAAAGTGAAATATGTATCACTAAAACTCTAATAATTAAAATATTTTTAATAAAAGGTTGTACAGAATATAAATTCGATTATAAATAATCATTTGAAAGCTAAATTTTTTTTCTTTATCATGGAAATTTATTTTTAATTTTTAAGAAATATATAATTACTTTAATATCTTATACATGAATGATGCAGAAATTATTTATTTAGTGAAAAAGTCATTAATATAGTTTTTAATAAAATAATAATATCAATAAAAGGCACAAACACTTGAAAAAAACTTATTGGTCGAGTATATATAAACCATAAGAATCCAAGGGATGATGTTTTGATCATTTGGAGCCTTATAAATGTGATTATGACACTTATATTATTTTATTTTAATTGATGTCAAAGTTTTCCCCTTTATAGTTTAATAAATATAACAATTTAAATGTGGTGATTTTAAGATGATAAATTTGAGTAAAAGTATTATTATTAAATATATTATATATATATTCATTTAAAATCAACCAAACTGATATCAAAATACCAAGAGGATAAGTTTTAAGTAGATTATATAACCATGTAAAATTATATACAAGAAGAATAATAACATTATCTATATAAAATTAGGATGTAGTGTTTAATTAAGTGTTTGAGGGTTGTTTAATTATGATTTGATCATTTTTACCCATCCCATTCTGATTCCACAGACTACCCAGTGGACACTATAGGTGAGTTTGTGGATATTTTCACCATGTAGTGTATATGGAATGGCATATCAGTTGGTTAGTAAAACCCCACTAGTTAGTCAGTGGAAATATAATCCATACAATGATCAATCTAGATCTACTGACTGGTGGTGGCATCCCATGAGATGGACTATGGATCCCTATAACAACCTTTTATCCTAAGAAACTTATTAAAAACAATACAATCCCTTTTACACCACACGATCATATAAAAAAACCTCTTAAACATTATGCAGAGACATACCTATTACGGGACATTACAATTCTCCTTAACATGGGAATTTCTATCTCTATAAATTCATGTGGATGAATGATACTCTAGAAAGATGTTTGACCACTTCTCCCTTGATAAAGATTCATACTCCAATGTATCATGATAATGTGATTAGTATAACCATAACACTAAGAAAAATCTAACCAAATTCCCACAATGAGCATTCACATGATAATCAATAATCTGCACTGGCTCCCTAATAACTAAAATTTATTTCTCCAACTCAATTTCTTCCTAACTCAAAACATAGAAACGATCAAGATGGAACATAATTGGTTGATATATTTAGAAAACATCATTAATACCTATAAAAAAAGCATGTAAAAATAACTAATAAGAAACTAGACCAATATGCTCAATAATATCAAATGCTCTGACATATCATGTAGCTAGCATCCTATATTTCCATAGATAATGGTGACCTAACTGAAGAGAAACCTTCAGAAAGTCTTAGTCACCAATAGATAACTCCAAAGGATGGAGTGGACTATACCTATATGATTTTTAATGACTCTAAATTTTGACCAAGAATCAATGTATATTCTGAATCATCACAAATGTATCCTAAAAAGACTTATTCCCACAGTAGAGGAATTTAAAACAATCCACCAATAATGAGGTGACATACAAGAGAGAAAATAAAAAACCTGAAAGGGATCCATTCTAATCAATGACTAGAAAATCTCATTTTAAGTGAAATCAACCTATCCCATATGGGTATCCAATTATCCACAAAAATAAGATATAGGCACAAAACATGTCCTATAGAATATATATAATAGGATTCATCTAATTATCCATATATAGATTACATGTTGTGTTGAATATGACATGAGTCTTCATCACCTCACAGAGACTCTTCAAGAACACAGAGGTATACTAGGGATTCCTGTTAGAGAAAATGGCATAGGGGACCCCATAAAACCTCAAAATCTCTTACGCATACACCATATCCATATCTTCAACCTTGGAATTGTCCATTATCATAATAAAATGTTATGATGTAATCAATAGTTCAATCACCATATATATAGTATTCATTCAATGAGGAGTCTATTGTAATCCAAGGATGATGTTATTGGTCGCATCATATAATTTTTGTGCCTACTTTTGGAGAGTTTTGAGCATTTATAGGGATTCATATTGTCTATCATAATAAACTAGTTGGTGTAACAATGGGATATAAAATAAGGAGTTTGATTCTTTATATGTGATGAATAATTTTTTTTGATGATATATTAAATATTTTTAGTTCCATGGTGAACATACCATAAATAAACATGGATATCATTATACAAAGAATTCCTTGTAGTTAAAGGGGCAATGAACAAACTCCAAAAATAAAGAATTTAACCGTGTGGTAGAGACCAAATAGAAATGGTATCCCCACCATATAATGATCCTTTAATTAAAATGAACTATATAACACCCAAAGATTTTATGAGACATATTCTTTTTAATTTATTTGATATCTTTTGTTGTATGCTAAACAAAGATTATCTTGCACTATACGCAACACTGTATTAGGTTGTAGTATACACAACACTATTCTTGGCTCGTGTTACACACAATTTCTTGTTCGTTTGGTATAAATTATTCTACGCAACATAGTGTATATATTTTTTTTCAAGTTATATATGAATTTTTTTGATTATCTTCTAGGAAACACTAAATGAATCTTTCACTACTCGCAACACTGACTTGGCTTGCGTTAGATGCAAGATCCACCTTCCTCGATGGCTTACGTGGTACGCAATACCGAGTTTCACTAAAGAATGATATATTATTATAATATTATTGTCACGAACCAGGCCGGGTCGCCATCCGACCCGGTGCCCAACCCGGTGTACGACATGTCCCGAAGGGCGTTCCTGATCCCCACGGGCTGGCACAAGTGCCCGTTTATCAAGAGTAACCCGTGGGAACGATTTACCCGAAATAAAAGACAAAAAAAAAACAACTAACCAGATAAATAAACTAAAACTAGAAATAGACAACCAAACATGCCTTTAAACTATGAACAGGTTTAAAGTCTACAACTCGAACCAATAACTAAAAAGAAAAGATGAAAGCGGAAACTAAAACTCTTACTCAGACCCCAAGGCAACATGGGAGGTGCGACATCCACACGTCACAAACGTTAACCTGCACGAGAAGACCACCAACGAAAAACCACCACCACTGAGCACAGTGCCTCAACCTGGAATACACAGAGAATAAGGCCTACATACACCCAAAGGTGTTTGTAGGGTGTGAGCAAAGATCCCAGTAGGACGTCACCCAATAAAAAGGTTCCACGCATAATTATTAAAGGAAAATTACATTTTCAATATTAACTAAAGAAAAGAAATAAAAGCTTGAACGGTTTAAAAGAAAAAATAATTAAAGAAACCACTTTTAAATGGAACAACTTAAATTAAAACACACGCACCCTTATTTTTTTAAAATAACCAATATGACACACCGACGAGCGCAAAGTAACCAATGAGCACTAATATGGGAGAGGCCGCATGGGTATCAGCTATCTTGGGACCCTAGATCTCCGTGTCTCGGTGATACGTGGCTTAGAAGGCCACGACCCTAAGAAAACGTGGCTTAGAAGGCCACGACCTTCAGAAACCGTGGCTTAGAAGACCACGACCCTCAGAAATGCATATGTTTAGTTAGTGTTGCAATCGTGAGTCCTACCAGTGAAACCGGGTCGAGTCACCTCTGGAACACTCACTCACTAGTCTAGTCTACCCTCCTAGCTACCTGGGCTTCCCGGTTTGAGCTGAAACGAGTTTCAAGTTAATTTCACATGTCACACTAATATATAAAAGCCAAATAGGGTACTCACACACACGCAAAATCACAGTTTGAATACCCAAACCCGCTTTAAAACCATATTCACATCAAAATATTTTCAAAACACAATCTGCATAGGTTACATACTAAATTAGACCAATTTCCACAATTAAAAAAACACTTATCATTAAACAAACCACCACTCACACATATATATACCATTTTGAAATAAAACTCACAGTAAAACATTTTTTTTCAAAAAGTTTCACACCATGGACATGATTAAATAAACCATTTCAAAATCTCATAAAACAATAGCAACAGTGTCACATGGCTTTATACACACTCAAGTAACCATTTCCACATTCAAAACACATTCTAACATCACACACACTCAAATACCATTTTAAAGTGTGACCTTCACCGCACCAATAGTTTGATGGAAGACCTTACACTGTATGTAAAACACCTTTGCACAGATCACCTAATTAAATAATCCAAAAATAAAAGTATAAAAAATAGTTTAAAAGAAATCACTTGGTGTTACCGACTAAACCCACTCCAAATCTTATTTGTTAACCAGACACACACTACACCATGAAAAAGATATATTTCGCACCAGTTGAACATATCAATAATCTAACCGCACAATAAAAAAACACCAACAACTAGATAGATATGAGTTTTTAAGCAGAAAGAACACACAAAAAATAGACGTGTTATTAAACAGTTCAAATGCATCCCAAACATCAATGAAAAACAACTTCGCAATGCACAAATAAACTAAATGATATACTAAACAAACTAAGCTTGCAAATTAATTTATCAAATAATAACTTAGGTGTGGAACCACCTACCATTGACACTAAATTTTCCACAAATTGGTGCGAAACTAAAATCGTACCATGAAGGCACCACGCAAGGGTCAAATTGAACTCTAAAACAAGATTTCAAACCAAAATGAATAAAAAACAACCCCTAAATTGGATGATAAACCTGCTGGAAAAAAATGACAAAATCTCAAGAAAGAAAAAAGAAGAAGAAGAGGGAGAAGGAGAATACACAACTAAAGGGGCTGTTTGTGTAGAATAAAGACAGGGCACCGGCCGACATAGGAGGTGGCACGCTAGAGTTAATCGTGGACAACAGGGGATGGTATGGGGCGGCGGTCTCCGGACGGAGCAAGAGTGTGGTGAGGAGGTGGTTGTCGGATGAGGATGGGAAGCGGCGACTGGTCTGAGGAGCAGGGTAGCGGCATAGCCGGATAAGACAAGGGGGGGAAAATGGTTGAACGGAGCAGGAGCAGGGGGGCGTCAGGCTTCGTCTATAAGGCCCCAGCCTTAAACCTTACTTAATCTTGAGTTATTACAATATTACACATTGAGGATCTTTTCAGGTTTAGAGTTTTAGAGAATTAGATCATGAAACTTGCATTACATTCCACATTTAAACAAAGTGGTTACATAAAAGACAATATTCATTCTTCCCATCAACGGAAACCTATTTAAAATAAAACACGGATTCTTTCTTGACACATCCTTGACACTATCATCACATCATGTACCTTTCCATTGACCTGTGAAAAACATTTCAAAAACTTGGGATGAGCATAAAAAGCTCAGTAAGGGTTATAAAAACATGAGTTCATAAATACATAAGAATGAAATCATGCTTTACCCATAAAACATAGGCATATCAAATCATGAATAAATCATAGAAAACATAAGACATAAAGGTAACTTGAGGAATTCATAACATTATTACGTAGGGAGTAACCCTCTTGGTTATGTTTGGAATACCCATCACAGTATATTCCCTAAAAATCTCTTCGGAGAAACCTTAACGTTTCACTCCTTCGCCTTACCCAATGCATTAGAGAGCTATAACGGGCTCACCCGCCCTTAGTTTATCACGGAACCACCCGTTCTTCATAACAATGCCCAAGGTCAATAACATAATCGTATCACATAAAACATGCATAAAGGAAACATAGCATTTCCACATTTCAATCACAATATAACATTTTAGTATATTGAAATAATGAATCCAAAAAAGAAACCATTTCCAAAACCATTTAAAACATTTAATAAAGAGATTTTTGAATCAAAGTGTCCCATACCACCTTGAAGCTTTTAACATTTTAAACCATTAATATCCATATAAATAAATCCTTAAAACCATTTTGAAAACATGGATATTAATAAGAAGAAATAATTAAAACATTTAAAACGATATTCTGGTAAAAGGGGTTTTACCAAAATTAGAGACACTTGAATACAATAATCGAGGAATAACATTTAGTCAGAAAATTATAATATCATGAGAATAAAAGGATTCATGATATAATACTCCAAAGGACAGTATATACACCATATAAGAGTGAATTGGTACATAACAACAATGAACCCTCAATAGAAATTTCAAATGTGATGAAATCCCTTATAAAGAAGGTATCCTTAAAATAAGGACAAATCAATCTCAAAATATGTGTGAAAAATATAAATACACCCAATATAAGTGGATATTAAGTGTAAAACAATAAAAGGTCATTCACACATATTCAAAGGATGACATATTCAATAACTACATGTTGAACCCAAAGAAATCGAAATTGGGTTAAGAAGTTCCCTTGACAGCCTAACGGCGTCACATCAAAATGAGTTGATGAGAGATAAAAAGAGTATCTCATCACTTGGACACAAAATTTACATCATTAAGGATATATGAGAACATATCCCAACATAACAATATGTAAATTAAAAGACCCAATAAAAGAAGTCTTTTAAAAAGAGGAGGGTGAAAGGTTCCCTTACCGACTTGGGTATCTTTCAAAACTTACCCCCATGAAAGAAAGGCAATAAATCATTGATGTAAATACTCATAAAAGAAAGTATATTACACAAAGAGTAGAATAATGGGCAGTAAATACACCACTCAAAGGAAATTGTGGCAAATGTAGCATAAATCTCACGGGGATAAAAGTGAGATGAAAAAATCCCTTACGAAAACTCGGCAGCCTAACGGCGCCACACAAAACTTCCAAAATGGATTGATGAGATAGAATAGGGTCTCTCATCACATGAACATAAAAATTACAGTATGTTTAATATAAAATATCATCCCAATAACAAGTAATATGAGCTTTAAAAGGAATGACATAAAAGTGTATACTTAAAAAGAAAGAGAGGAGTAGGATCCCTTACCTCGGGTCCGACTTGACTCGATCGTTCTTTAATCTCCTGAATAATAAACTTGAGTTAATTTCTAATTCCTTAAGAACCCTTTTTCAAGTTCATTATTACTTTTATACCACTTGTTACCATGTCACAAACATTATGTAATCATTTATGTTAATAATATTTGTTTTGCCGATATTTGGTTCTTAAGTCGAAAGTGGTCTTCTTACAATTACATGTTGTTCGTGTGGACAAATTTTTATTATATCCAGAATTGTATTCATTATGTAGATATCATATATTTCATATATATCCAGTACATGCATGCATTTATAACATTACATAATCATTTAGAGGTAAGAAATGAAATGCACCGTTCATGGAGACGGTAAGCCGTACGTACGCATGAACGCTACTTTCATTTCTATTTCGTATTTTATAGAATGGAATAATAATGATATAAAGGTATATTATAATTCCAGTATAATATCATATATAATATCATATTTCCATCCTTTATACATCCCACATATGGTATTTAACGAATCAAATCACTTTGAGGGGGCGGTAGTCCGCACTTCCTTAAATGAAGATATCGCGTATACCCATAATGGAAGCCATAAAGGTAAGACAAAAATGAAAAATACAGAAGCATAAATATAACATAAACATATTATATATCATATATAAAAATAGTGACATCATAATGGCCACCTTTGAAGGTGTTAAATGAGTATTGAACAATCATCGTTTCGGGAGGCAGAATTTCGCCATCCACGGAAACCGTATGTTCTTTAACCCTTTGATGCAGTTGTGTGACAGTGTAGCTCAAATAAATAATATAACAATATCCTAGTATGTTGAAGATACTGGTGTTGTTACAAAAGAAGTAAATAAAAAGAGTTTAGGGGGTTGGATAAGCAAAATAAAACAAATGAACATGAGAGAATGAATTACCTTTAAAAGTGTAACTCCTTTTGATTTAAGCCTAAAGGCTTCCTTTGAAAGGATTCTGCCCAACGGGAGTCCTCTAGGATGAGGAGAGGGATGTGGAGAGAGAAAATGGGCAGGGGTTGGCCGAGCCAAAGGCTTGAGAAGTGTATGGAATGAGGTAGAGGTGGGGGCCTTTTATAAGAGGAGAGGAGGGACACTTTTGGAAAGTAAAGAAATATTACATTATTTGAAAATGTGTTTAGGTTTCAAAAGGTCCCACATTGATAGAATTCGTGGATAAGGTGATAAGACTTCTAAATCCACTCATCCAATTGGTTTTGGACATGTGTAGTTCATAGATTTTACATTATCTTTCCATTTTATTTAAATCGTCAAATAATGATGTCATCGTTAAATCATTATTATGTCATAAATAATTTAATTTATTTAATGTCTAAAAATTATAAAAGAAATACGATGATGTAGGAAAGCTTTTTAGCTTTCCAATGACTATTTATAATCAAAATTTGGACTTGTGTAACCCCACTTAAAAATTGTTTTAGTAAAACATATCATGTTTGTGTCAATTTTTCTTTTACATTAAATAAAATGTTATTTATGTCATTTCCCAACAAAAGTGGATCCATGGGGTCCCCAAGTTGACCCATGGCTTGTCTTGGTCGGCCATGACACAACCAATGAGGTTGGGACATGTGTCATGTTCATTTCATTTTATTAAAGCATTATTTTTACCTTAAACTACACTAATTACCACTAATCGCGATTAAGAACTTAATGAGTTACTATTCACCAAAAAAATTATTATAATCTCATTGAACCACATTTTACTTCTTAATGACAACCATGTATGTCGGATTTTCAAAATTCAATCCACATTAGTGGTAAAATTTCATTTAACTGAAAAATCAGTTTGCTTGATTACCACTTAGTGGTTTCACTATTCATCAAAAATTGGAGTTTTTCAGAAAATTACCAAAAATTCACCCTAAGATATAATTGATATTCCGAATTCAAAAATGAAGTCCATTTTAAAAAATTCAAAACATATTAGTCACATTAATTAATTTAATAATTAATTCCCGCTGTCAGCGCAAATAGCGTGTTTTCATAAAACAATAAGTATCAAAAGATTGACACTAGTTTACGTCTGATTTCAAAGTGAAATTAATTCCAACGACCACTATTGGATTTAATGGTAAAAATATTTTCAAATTTCACTTTAAAAACAATTCAAAATATTATCTAATCATATAAATAAATTAGATTAAAAAGTGGTTTTGAACTAAAATACAACATTTTACACTATTCATTAAAAAAAATGAACCTTATCGGAAAGATACCAAAAAATTACACAATGTAAAATTTGATGTCCCGATTCTTAGTAAGAGTTTTATTTGGTCCAAAATAATGTTTAAGAGTGAACAAAACTATATTTAATTATCGTTCAACATCAAAAGGTGATAAGTGAACCTTTAGTGAAAACTAGGGCATATACGCCTAAAATTGAATTCTTTCCGTATTTTAAGCCTCTATCCTTTATTGGATAAATGTAAAAACATATAAAAACATATATAATCATATCTTAGTTATTTCTATCCATTCCCGCCAATACAATGGCTACATGTTAACTACCATTTAAAATAATATTATTTTATTATTAGAGTGCAACGTAAGATTCCCAAGAAACTCGTTGTTGCGTGTTGGGTACGCCATCGAGCATAGCGTCCCCTTTAAAGTCATTTAAATATTTTATTCACAAATATGGATAAATATGAAATGTCATATTCTTTATTTACCTGGGATGTTACATCCTTCCCCCCTTTTGGGAATTGCGTCCTCGCAATTTTAAAATTGCGCTTGGAAACATCCTTGAAAGTCCCACATCGGAACAAAAGTCGGTAAAACAAACACTTTAAAATAAAGAAAGATAAGTACAAAGGTCACCCGAGTTAACCCATACTAGGATTCCAAGTATGAAAATATGGACATGGAGGAGAAAACATAGGGTCATGTTCTTATGGAGAGTGATAGAAAACATGTTTAGGAGAAAGTTAACAATGAGAAAATCACAAACTTGTGATGGGTTAAACGGTATTCGATTCCCCAGTAGGAAAAGTTAATATACAACATTTTTGTTTTAAGTTACTTTTTATTGAGGAATTTATTCATAAGGAAACATAATCACTTATCATATTGACTTTCAACCTTTATTATATTCCTTACACAAACTCATATTTTCTCCAAAAGACGAGTATTTAGGAAGACTTGTTCACATTAAGAGTACTATAATCAACTTCTAGAGGATCACCTAATCCACAAAAGAGAACTATGTACATCCTATGTCTTTAGGCTTAAACCAGAACCAAAACCAAAAAGGTTAGTACAAGATCAGATAATCCAGAAAAGGATAACCCCTTATAAAAAGAAAATCTATTCTTAATCTCCAAAATTTGTCCAACAAAACCCAAAGTTCAACGAGGACCATCCGATAAACAATTTGTCCATAAAATTCTTCAAAGTAAACCAATATAAGATTGAAACCCAAATATTTGAAGGATTTAGTCACATAGTCTTCCAAGTTAAATCGTAACATTTATCTCCAAACAAAATCAGTTGCTCTTAAAGTCTCACATTGAAAGTAATTAACCTAATCACATATCCTCCATGATAGGTTAATCATTTTCATAAATAACCCAAAATCAACTTACTCTTAATTCATAAAATCATATAACTGAAAAGAATCAGTCAAACTAACCAGGGACTTCACGTAGTCCAGTGGTAGGCGATAAATAACAGTCGCACTTTGGTTGTGGGTTCGATTCTCGCAGCTTTGTCCGACGCGACGGGTTGTCACACGGTCTGCGTGTTGTCCTTTTTTCAAAACTATATAATTCTCAAAACATTCCCCAAAACTAGATAAAATCTTCAGAAATATTCACTACATATTTTAACCTCAATTTTATCTCATGCCTTCCACTTCAATCATAACATTTAGTAACCCATAATTACCTCAAAAGTTAGGATCATATAAACCCTAATGGTTACCTTAATAATTATTACCTGAATTTCCACATCGAGTTAGCCATCTCGTAAATGATGCATTAGAGAACTCACCAAGGTTGAAGTGGTTGATCATGACTCCTTGATAGTTGGTTTAGAACAACCATGAGATTCCTCATTGAATCCCCCATCTCATCCAGTCTCTTAATCAGAGAACCACCACAGTTTCCTTCAAACCCATTGTCACATTGGTACCTGCTAGATCCAGCCATTTACTAAAACCAAAAAGGTCAGTGTGAGTATATCAACAAAACCATCATGTACTAACGAGGAAGGTAGACACTAAGATATACTTACTCATTTACTTTATCTAAAACTAGGACTCTTTTTGAAATCCTAACCATTATGGTAATGTCACTTATGCTTAAAGAGTACCCTAACCTCTAAAGTTATCTAAACCGACCTTTGATACCAACTATAAGGCCCCAGCCTTAAACCTTACTTAATCTTGAGTTATTACAAGATTACACATTGAGGATCTTTTCAGGTTTAGAGTTTTAGAGAATTAGATCATGAAACTTGCATTACATTCCACATTTAAACAAAGTGGTTACATAAAAGACAATATTCATTCTTCCCATCAACGGAAACCTATTTAAAATAAAACACGGATTCTTTCTTGACACATCCTTGACACTATAATCACATCATGTACCTTTCCCTTGACCTGTGAAAAACATTTCAAAAACTTGGGATGAGCATAAAAAGCTCAGTAAGGGTTATAAAAACATGAGTTCATAAATACATAAGAATGAAATCATGCTTTACCCATAAAACATAGGCATATCAAATCATGAATAAATCATAGAAAACATAAGACATAAAGGTAACTTGAGGCATTCATAACAGTCTTACGTAGGGAGTAACCCTCTTGGTTACGTTTGGAATACCCATCACAGTATATTCCCTAAAAATCTCTTCGGAGAAACCTTAACGTTTCACTCCTTCGCGTTACCCAATGCATTGGAGAGCTATAACGGGCTCACCCGCCCTTAGTTTATCATGGAACCACCCGTTCTTCATAACAATTCCCAAGGTCAATAACATAATCGTATCACATAAAAGATGCATAAAGGAAACATAGCATTTCCACATTTCAATCACAATATAACATTTTAGTATATTGAAATAATGAATCCAAAAAAGAAACCATTTCCAAAACCATTTAAAACATTTCATAAAGAGATTTTTGAATCAAAGTGTCCCATACCACCTTGAAGCTTTTAACATTTTAAACCATTAATATCCATATAAATAAATCCTTAAAACCATTTTGAAAACATGGATATTAATAAGAAGAAATAATTAAAACATTTAAAACGATATTCTGGTAAAAGGGGTTTTACCAAAATTAGAGACACTTGAATACAATAATCGAGGAATAACATTTAGTCAGAACATTATAATATCATGAGAATAAAAGGATTCATGATATAATACTCCAAAGGACAGTATATACACCATATAAGAGTGAATTGGTGCATAACAACAATGAACCCTCAATAGAAATTTCAAATGTGATGAAATCCCTTATAAAGAAGGTATCCTTAAAATAAGGACAAATCAATCTCAAAATATGTGTGAAAAATATAAATACACCCAATATAAGTGGATATTAAGTTTAAAACAATAAAAGGTCATTCACACATATTCAAAGGATGACATATTCAATAACTACATGTTGAACCCAAAGAAATCGAAATTGGGTTAAGAAGTTCCCTTGACAGCCTAACGGCGTCACATCAAAATGAGTTGATGAGAGATAAAAAGAGTATCTCATCACTTGGACACAAAATTTACATCATTAAGGATATATGAGAACATATCCCAACATAACAATATGTAAATTAAAAGACCCAATAAAATAAGTCTTTTGAAAAGAGGAGGGTGAAAGGTTCCCTTACCGACTTGGGTATCTTTCAAAACTTACCCCCATGAAAGAAAGGAAATAAATCATTGATGTAAATACTCATAAAATAAAGTATATTACACAAAGAGTAGAATAATGGGCAGTACATACACCACTCAAAGGAAATTGTGGCAAATGTAGCATAAATCTCACGGGGATAAAAGTGAGATGAAAAAATCCCTTACGAAAACTCGGCAGCCTAACGGCGCCACACAAAACTTCCAAAATGGATTGATGAGAGAGAATAGGGTCTCTCATCACATGAACATAAAAATTAAAGTAAGTTTAATATAAAATATCATCCCAATAACAAGTAATATGAGCTTTAAAATGAATGACATAAAAGTGTATACTTAAAAAGAAAGAGAGGAGTAGGATCCCTTACCTCGGGTCCGACTTGACTCGATCGTTCTTTAATCTCCTGAATAATAAACTTGAGTTAATTTATAATTCCTTAAGAACCATTTTTCAAGTTAATTATTACTTTTATACCACTTGTTACCATGTCATAAACATTATGTAATCATTTAAGTTAATAATATTTGTTTTGCCGATATTTGGTTCTTAAGTCGAAAGTGGTCTTCTTACAATTACATGTTGTTCGTGTGGCCAAATGTTTATTATATCCAGAATTTTATTCATTATGTAGATATCATATATTTCATATATATCCAGTACATTCATGCATTTATAACATTACATAATCATTTAGAGGTAAGAAATGAAATGCACCGTTCATGGAGACGGTAAGCCGTACGTACACATGAACGCTACTTTCATTTCTATTTCGTATTTTATAGAATGGAATAATAATGATATAAAGGTATATTATAATTCCAGTATAATATCATATATAATATCATATTTCCATCCTTTATACATCCCACATATGGTATTTAACGAATCAAATCACTTTGAGGGGGCGGTAGTCCGCACTTCCTTAAATGAAGATATCGCGTATACCCATAATGGAAGCCATAAAGGTAAGACAAAAATGAAAAATACAGAAGAATAAATATAACATAAACATATTATATATCATATATAAAAATAGTGACATCATAATGGCCACCTTTGAAGGTGTTAAATGAGTATTGAACAATCATCGTTTCCGGAGGCAGAATTTCGCCATCCACGGAAACCGTATGTTCTTTAACCATTTGATGCAGTTGTGTGAGAGTGTAGCTCAAATAAATATTATAACAACATCCTAGTATATTGAAGATACTGGTGTTGTTACAAAAGAAGTAAATAAAAAGAGTTTAGGGGGTTGGAGAAGCAAAATAAAACAAATGAACATGAGAGAATGAATTACCTTTAAAAGTGTAACACCTTTTGATTTAAGCCTAAAGGCTTCCATTGAAAGGATTCTGCCCAAAGGGAGTCCTATAGGATGAGGAGAGGGATGTGGAGAGAGCAAATGGGCAGGGGTTGGCCGAGCCAAAGGCTTGAGAAGTGTATGGAATGAGGTAGAGGTGGGGGCCTTTTATAAGAGGAGAGGAGGGTCACTTTTGGAAAGTAAAGAAATATTACATTATTTGAAAATGTGTTTCGGTTTCAAAAGGTCCCACATTGATAGAATTCGTGGATAAGGTGATAAGGCTTCGAAATCCACTCATCCAATTGGTTTTGGACATGTGTAGTTCATATATTTTACATTATCTTTCCATTTTATTTAAATCGTCAAATAATGATGTCATCGTTAAATCATTATTATGTCATAAATAAGTTAATTTATTTAATGTCTAAAAATTATTCAAGAACTACTATGATGTAGGAAATCTTTTTAGCTTTCCAATGACTATTTATAATCAAAATTTGGACTTGTGTATCCCCACTTAAAAATTGTTTTAGTAAAACATATCATGTTTGTGCCAATTTTTCTTTTACATTAAATAAAATGTTATTTATGTCATTTCCCAACAAAAGTGGATCCATGGGGTCCCCAAGTTGACCCATGGCTTGTCTCTGTCGGCCATGACACAACCAATGAGGTTGGGACATGTGTCATGTTCATTTCATTTTATTAAAGCATTATTTTTACCTTAAACTACACTAATTACCACTAATCGCGATTAAGAACTTAATGAGTTACTATTCACCAAAAAAATTATTATAATCTCATTGAACCACATTTTACTTCTTAATGACAACCATGTATGTCGGATTTTCAAAATTCAATCCACATTAGTGGTAAAATTTCATTTAACTGAAAAATCAGTTTGCTTGATTACCACTTAGTGGTTTCACTATTCATCAAAAATTGGAGTTTTTCAGAAAATTACCAAAAATTCACCCTAAGCTATAATTGATATTCCGAATTCAAAAATGAAGTCCATTTTACAAAATTCAAAACATATTAGTCACATTAATTAATTTAATAATTAATTCCCGCTGTCAGCGCAAATAGCGTGTTTTCATAAAACAATAAGTATCAAAAGATTGACACTAGTTTACGTCTGATTTCAAAGTGAAATTAATTCCAACGACCACTATTGGATTTAATGGTAAAAATATTTTCAAATTTCACTTTAAAAAAAATTCAAAATATTATCTAATCATATAAATAAATTAGATTAAAAAGTGGTTTTGAACTAAAATACAACATTTTACACTATTCATTAAAAAAAATGAACCTTATCGGAAAGATACCAAAAAATTACACAAAGTAAAATTTGATGTCCCGATTCTTAGTAAGAGTTTTATTTGGTCCAAAATAATGTTTAAGAGTGAACAAAACTATATTTAATTATCGTTCAACATCAAAAGGTGATAAGTGAACCTTTAGTGAAAACTAGGGCATATACGCCTAAAATTGAATTCTTTCCGTATTTTAAGCCTCTATCCTTTATTGGATAAATGTAAAAACATATAAAAACATATATAATCATATCTTAGTTATTTCTATCCATTTCCGCCAATACAATGGCTACATGTTAACTACCATTTAAAATAATATTATTTTATTATTAGAGTGCAACGTAAGATTCCCAAGAAACTCGTTGTTGCGTGTTGGGTACGCCATCGAGCATAGCGTCCCCTTTAAAGTCATTTAAATATTTTATTCACAAATATGGATAAATATGAAATGTCATATTCTTTATTTACCTGGGATGTTACATCGTCGGAGTGGTGTGCAGTGCCGAAGGGGAGCGGTGTCGGAGGAGAAACCAGAGGGGTTGCAGTGGGTCACAACGCCGGAGGAGGGAAGTGTCGATGAGAAGCTAGGATGGGGGCTTGGCGCGACGGGGAGGGGAATGGTGTGGGGCGGCACAGATAACATGCACGGTGGGATGGCCGGGGAGGGTTCAGGTCGAAAGCCACCGATGAGGAGAGGCTAGGGGGGAAACGACGCCTATGGGTAGGGTTTCAGGGGGGTGGGGTGCACCCGACGAAAAAGAAAGGAGGGAGGGGGAGGAAAAAGATAGGAGGGAAAAGAAAGAAAAGAGGAGAAAAAAAGAAGGAAAAAAATTAATAAAAAAAAGATTAAAAATAAAATGAAATTGAACCTAAAGATAATAATAAGAAAATAGAAAATAATAATATTATTATTGATAACCTGTTAATAATTTTATTCTAATCATACCTTGATTAATAATTATAACCGAATTACAATATTAATGAAAACAATAAAAAAAATAAAAAATGTCCATTTTTATTATCACTAAATAAATATATATATATATGTATTTAAAAAAACAGGCAACCACGCAGTTACCCCGCGTGGCCAATAAATGTTTTATAAAAAGATAATGATGAAAATAATAATCATATATTCAAAAAATTTTATTATTATTATCATTAAAATATTCCTTAAATTTTCATTACACTTCTTTTTTTTTCATTTCCATTTCTTTATCCCGCTATGTTTCAACTCATTTGAAAGTCAGACAGACTGTGTGGATCTCAAAACCATGCCTCGCCCATGCGTCCGGTGATGCAAAAACCAAACACTCGTAATAATTATAATAATAATAATAATAACAAATATAATAATAATAATACTAATGATAATAATTATCAAAATAACAATAATAGTAAAATTAACAAAACAATAATATTTGTAATAAACTAAAATAGAAATAATAATAATAATAATAATCTCAAATGACATTATTATGATTATTATCATTAAAACAAATTCTAATTCATTTTATTTCATTAATTAAACATCGGCAAGGCATGCGGTGAACCGGGCGGGGCCGCGCGACGACCCAAGCGAGGCCTCGCAGCTTCGACCGCGTTGCACTGGACACGAACAAGACCAAAACACAAAGAACTCGAAAACATAATTCAGGTTTTGACCCGAACTACCCGACACATGGTAAATTAATGAAATAAATAAGTTAGAAATGACGGGTGTGACAATTCTCCCAACCATATAGCTTTCCTTCCCCGGAAATCCACAACCAGAACCAATCCCCACAGTAGAAATCTACACTCCCTTTAGATTCAAAGGGGCTCCCCACAAACATCAAGCAAAGGGAGGCAAAAAAAAACATGCTGAGAGAGAGTGACTCGATGGCGACTTCAAGAAATGTGTAAAAAGACATTCTCACATGTGTCGCCCACCCTAAAGGGTTAAAACACCTCCAGTTGACTAATCAAGGAAAAAGACTCTTACACCCACGAAAACCAACCTCAGCAAATGAAACAACTCAAACATTATTAAACAAAAAATGCACCGTTTGGTTGGAATCAACAGACAAAGTCAGACCACGTTCATAGAACATACTTATCACTTATCACCAAACCATATTTAAAAATATAAGAAAAAGTTCAACATGGGGAGGCCCGAGGGGCTCCCCACCATTAGGAAGTCACTGACGCTCGAAACAGTATTGGAAAACTGACACGGAGAGGTTCGAGCGAACTCCCTGCCATTAAAGAAGAGTCCAATACTGATTCATTCTAGAGACATTCGTGTGAGACCCAATGTGGGTCTCCCCACCATTAAGAACCTACCAACACCCAAGGAGAGACTAGAAAACCAACATGGGGAGGTCCAAACGGACTCCCCACCATTCGTGAAAGGCCAACACCGATTTATTCCAGAGACCTTTGTACGAGACCCATCGTGGGTCACATCGCCACTAGAACTAACAGAGGATATAGAACTTTGAAAATTTCTCAATGGTGACCAAACACCCCACCTCAAGGGGTGGGGAGGGAGGGGCCTGACCACCCGGGTGTCAAAACCATGGCCTAAGACCTGACCAACACATCCACATCCCGGGATGAGCATTATAAAATTTTGGGAATGATTTTTCCCCAACAGACTCTCAAAGACCACTAAAAGTGATTGCATCCAGTGGGACACAACCCCCAAAACTTTAGGGCAACGAGACAAACATGCCTCCACATGGTCACGAAAACCTTATGCAACCAGACGGTTCGTTCGGAGTAGAACAACCGTAGAAAACAATTTAAGCTACTTTCACTTTCAACACCGATGACAGAAATAAAGTCGGGGTCTCATACACTCTCGGGGTTCCTGACCACGCTCCAGCTTCACTCCGAGGCCTATGGCTGGAGCCTTGATGTTTGAAGCATCTTCTTCCTCAAAGTCAGGCATGGAAGACTCCGGAATGGAGATTGTCCTTTTGGTGTCACATGCAATCATACTCCACTTAAGGAAACACCATTAGACACAACACACCATGATATCCAATTACTCTCACACTGAACATTCACCCGAATGAGAGCTCAAATGGTACATGTGCATCATACCTTGTTACACTGAATGAGAACATGACACCACAAATCGTCGTCGAGAACGATCATTGTTGTCGAGAGAAACATTATGTTGAGAAAGACTTTAAAATCCATATTGAACAACACATGATTCCTAAAAATGACCATAGCATCCTCATATAACTAGGTATTCCAAACCAGTAGCCTAACATGAACCTTTCCTTAAACGAAAAAAACCAAAGACCAGAGGTCATTTAGAATGATAGACCGCACCAACAACTTAGGGTTGCTTCTAAACCACCATTGACTATCAAAGGGACCTCACGCTGCAAGACGTCACTGAACATGACCCTTGTAGCTGATTTAAACACTACAAACCATTCAAGACATCGATAATCACTGATATATCTCAATTGCCTTCACCCTTCCCCACTGGAATTTCTTTCACCGCTTCTAGGGGAAACCATCAGACGCAACGATGTTAGACCTCATACCCGACGAATCGGACAACTCAAATGACCAAAAATCCCTTCAACTCCCCTCTCATCTGTCATGCCACTGTGAGAGGATCCGCTTAGTTGCAAAAAGGAGGGGTGAGTTAAATTCTAGAATTCAGGAAGAGATTCCTCTGATCAACTGGAGGGTCGGCCAACAACGAATTACCCGTATCCATATGTCCATCACCAGCCAATTCTTTATGAGGGGGGGGGGGGGGGCGTACAGTAGTCAAGAAAGAAAAACATGGACCCAAATCAAATTGGTCCAATGGTCAAGACATACTGCAGGCGAACACCAAACGTGCAGGGAGAACCACTACAAGGGCTTCCTGAAGCACTTTTCAAAAGAGACCATTAACGACACGCTTTCACAAAAAATGACCAAAAAAAACTCAAACTCAAGACCCAAACCAGTCAAAAAGGATCCTCGGCTAGAAATGCCTCACATCCAACATTTCAAAAATACAAGGACACACCAAAAAATCACCGGTTATTTAGAACAACAAATTTTCTTTTAACAAAACATTTTGAAAAAAAGCAATGCCAGTGGGTTGCACAACACCAATGGTGTCCCATGGGCATCACACATGCATGTTTCTATGCCACACTGGCACCCACCTCATATCCATCCAGGAACTCATCCACTCGTTCCATTAACCCTTTCTCTTTCCATATACACTCATGCATGTGGTTGCCCAAGAGAACACCAAGGATCAAAACCAAACCATTCCATTTTTCAAAACCAAAACATCCAACCCACACTTTTCAAGCCTCATACCTCATTATTTTGTGCTTTATTTCAAAACATTTTCTAGGACCAAAACAATTTTATATGAAAACAAAATCTCCTAGAATCCAAAAAAAGAGTCGAGAAACAACGCAAGAGAAAACTTGTGTCAACGGGTGGCTGGAACGTATGGTTGGCAGCCACACGCCAGTCACACCGCTGGCACGGAGGGCATTCAAGGACAACATCCCCGGCTCCACATGGCTTGAAAGAACTTGCGAGCTCACTATGACCACTGAACTTAACACTTTTCATTTTCCTTAGACAAGATTAACCGCAAGGACCAAAAACTCAGACAAACCCCAACCTACCTTGGTAACTTGAGTCCCGCAACGAGGTGTGCTAGCCAGGAACCTTACTCGTAGGTAGGACGTCGAGTCCCGACAACCTTAACTCAAGTCCACTATGACTCTATCCCAAAAGAAAACGACCCAAGAGAGAAAACCTCCCTCTGATACCATTTTGTCACGAACCAGGCTGGGTCTCCATCTGACCAAGTGCCCGACCCGGTCCACGACATGGCCCAAAGGGCGTTCTGGATCCCCACGGGTTGGCACAAGTGCCCGTGTATCAAGAGTAACCTGTGGGAACGATTTACCCGAAATAAAACACAAAAAAACAACTAAGAAGATAAATAAACTGAAACTAGAAATAGAAAACCAAACATGCCTTTAAACTATGAACAGGTTGAAAGTCTACAACTCGAACCAATAACTAAAAAGAAAAGATGACAACAGATACTAAAACTCTTACTCAAACCCCAAGGAAACATGGGAGGTGCGACATCTACACGTCACAAATGTTAACCTGCACGAGAAGACCACCAACGAACAACCACCACCACTGAGCACGGTGCCTCAGCCTGGAATACACAGTGAACAAGGCCTACATACACCCAAAGGTGTATGTAGGGTGTGTGAAAAGATCCTATTAGGATGTCACCCAATAAAAAGGTTCCACACATAATTATTAAAGGACAAATACATTTTCAATATTAACTAATGAAAAGAAATAAAAGCTTGAACAGTTTAAATGAAAACAGAATTAAAGAAAACAGTTTTAAATCGAACAACTTAAATTAAAACACACGCACCCTTATTTTTTTAAAATAACAAATATGTCACACCGACGAGCGCAATGTAACCAATGAGAACTAATATGGGAGAGGCCGCATGGGTATCAGCTAGCTTGGGTCCCTAGATCTCCGTGTCTCGGTGAAACATGGATTAGAAGGCCACGACCCTCAGAAAACGTGGCTTAGAAGGCCATGACCCTCAGAAAATGTGGCTTAGAAGACCACGACCCTCAAAAATGCATATGTTTAGTTAGTGTTGCAATCGTCAGTTCTACTAGTGAAACCGGGTCGAGTCACCTCCGGAACACTCGATCACTAGTCTAGTCTACACTCCTAGCTACCTGGGCTTCCCAGTTTGTGCTCAAACAATTTTCAAGTTAATGTCACATGTCACTCTAATACATAAAAGCCAAATAGGGTACTCACACACACCCAAAATCATAGTTTGAACACCCAAACCTGCTTTTAAAATCATACGCACATCAAAATCTTTTCAAAACACAATCTGTATAGGTTACACACTAAATTAGACCAATTTCCGCAATAAAAAAACACTTATCATTAAAAAAAACCACCACTTACACATATAAATACCATTTTGAAATAAAACGCATAGTAAAACATTTTTTTTTCAAAAAGTTTCACACCATGGTCATGATTAAATAAACCATTTAAAAATCTCAAAAAACAATAGCAACAATGTCACATGGCTTTACACACACTCAAGTAACCATTTCCACATTCAAAACACATTATAACATCACACACACTCAAATACCATTTTAAAGTGTGACCTTCACTGCACCAACAGTTTGATGGAAGACCTTACACCTTATGTAAAACAACTTTGCACATATCACCTAATTAAATAAGCCAAAAATAAAAGTATACAAAATAGTTTAAAAAAAATCACTTGGAGTTACCGACTAAACCCACTCTGAAAATTCTTTGTTAACCAGACACACACTACGCCATGAAGAAGATATATTTCGCACCAGTTGAACAAATCAATAATCTAACCGCACAATAAAAAAAACACCAACAACTAGATAGATATGAGTTTTTAAGCAGAAAGAACACACAAAAAATAGACATGTTATTAAACAGTTCAAATGCATCCCAAACATCAATGAAAAAAAATTCGCAATACACAAATAAAATAAATGATATACTAAACAAACTAAAATTGAAAATTAATTTATCAAATAATAACTTAGGAGTGGAACCACCTACCTTTAACACTGAATTTTCTAAAAATTGGTGAGAAACTACAATCGCGCCATGAACGCACCACGCAAGGGTCAAAGTGAACTCTAAAACAAGATTTCAAACCAAAATGAATAAAAAACAACCCCTAAATTGGATGATAAACCTGCTGAATAAAATGACAAAATCTCAAGAAATAAAAAAAAGAAAAGAAGAAGAATGAGAAAGAGAATACACAACTGAATGGGCTATTTATGCAGAATAAGGACAGGGAACCGGCCGACATAGGAGTTGGCACACCGGAGTTAATCTTGGACAACAGGGGATGGTGTGGGGAGGCGGTCTCCAGACGGAGAAAGAGTGTGGTGAGGAGGTGGTTGTCAGATGAGGCTGGGAAGCGGCGGCTGGTCTGAGGAGCAGGGTAGTGGGATGTCCGGATAAGAGTAGGGAGGAAAAATGGCTGAACGGAGTAGGAGCAGTGGGCGTCAGGCTTCGTCGGAGTGGTGTGCAGCGCCGAAGGGGAGCGGTACCGGAGGAGAAACCGGAGGGGTGGCAGTGGGTCACAGCGCCGGAGGAGGGAAGTGGAGACGAGAAGCCGGGATGGGGGCTTGGCGCGACGAGGAGGGGAATGGTGAGGGGTGGCGCGGACAGCGCGCACGACGCGCTGGCCGAGGAGGGTGCAGGGCGGAAACCATCGATGAGGAGAGGCCAGGGGGGAACGAGCCTATGGGTAGGGTTTCAGGGGGTTGGGGTGCACCCGACGAAAAAGAAAGGAGGGAGGGGGAGGAAAAAGATAGGAGGGAAAAGAAAGAAAAGAGTAGAAAAATAGAAGGAAAAAAATTAATAAAATAGATTAAAAATAAAATGAAATTAAACCTAAAGATAATAATAAGAAAATGGAAAATAATAATATTATTATTGATAACATGTTAATAATTTTATTCTAATCATACCTTAATTAATAATTCTAACCAAATTAAAATATTAATGAAAACAATAAAAAAAATGTCCATTCTTATTATCAATATATATATATTTTTATATATTTAAAAAAAACCAGGCAACTGCGCAGTTACCCCGCACGGCCAATAAAATTTTTATAAAAAGATAATGATGAAAATAATAATAATATATTCAAACAATGTTATTATTATTATCAATAAAATAATTCCTTAAATTGTCATTACACTTCTTTTTTTTTCATTTACATTTCATTATCCCGCTATGTTTCAACTCATTTGAAAGTCGGGAAGACTGTGCGAATCTCAAAACCATGCCTTGCCCATGCGTCCAGTGATGCAAAAACCAAACACTCGTAATAATAATAATAATAATAATAACAAATATAATAATAATAATACTAATGATAATAATTATCATAATAACAATAATAGTAAAATTGACAAAACAATAATAATTGTAATAAACTAAAATAGAAATAATAATAATAATAATCTCAAATGACATTATTATGATTATTATCATTAAAAAAATTCTAATTCATTTTATTTCATTAATTAAACATCGGCAAGGAGTGCGGTGAACCGGGTGGGGCCGCACGACGACCCAAGCGAGGCCGCACAGCTTCGACCGCCTTGCGCTGGACACGAACAATACCAAAACACAAAGAACTCGAAAACATAATCCAGGTTTACCCAAACTACCCGACACATAGTAAATTAATGAAATAAATAAATTAGAAATGACGGGTGTGACAATTATGAACTATCCATTATGAATAGTAGTAACCACATTTTTAATTTTATAATATTATAATTCATCTTACACATTTTCAAGAATGAGGTATGAGAACAAAATCAATTTTTCAGATAAAAGAAGTATTTTTCAAAAAATGCAGTTTTTCCGACTTATGATGGAACAACCATTTTAAATCTATTTTTTACAAAATTATAAGTTAAATTTTAGAAAATAAATTACTTTTTTTTGAATCTGGATATAAAAATTTACGTTGGATAATGTTTTGATTTTTTTTGATAACGTTCAAATTTTGATGAGTTGTAAAAATAAGCTAAAGTTTACTTAAAAACAAATTTTTTGATAAGGATAATTTATATGGTTAAATTATAATAGTAAATGGTTTTAAATTATGAATAGAAAATATTTTTACCATTTAATATAATTTATGTCATTATCAATAATTTTACATTGAATTCATAGGAAAAAACATTTCAATCTTTTGTAATGTTTAAGCTTTAAAACCCCATTTTCTCAACAGCAGGATTAATTTTAAATTAATTACTGTAAATTCGTTGTTTTGAATTTGGAAAAATGGATTACATATTTGGAATCCATAGTTCCAAATTATGTTAATGGGATACTATTATTTTTGGGAATTATGAATAGTAACAATGGTAAATTTTATTTACCATAGTTAAAGGTAAATTAGGTAATTAAGGGTAAAAATATTATTATAAAATTAACCAACCAACTTTCATAATATAATTGGATAAATATATTTTTTCCTAAAATATACTTGGGTCTAAATGTTATCTATTGGATCCCACATGGTTGAGATTAAGACATTCAATTTATTTTTTCTAATGAAAAGTGAAATATGTCTCACTCAAACTTTAATAATTACTTTTTTCTTTAATAAAAGGTTGTAAAAATATAAATTCGATTATAAATACTCATTAGAAAGCTAATTTGTTTTTATTTATCATGGTAATTTGTTTTTAATTTTTAATAAATATATAATTACCTTAATAGCTTATACATTAATGATGCAGAAATTTTTTATTTAGTGAAAAGATCAATAATATAGTATTTATTAAAATTATTATATCCATAAAAGGCCCAAAAACATGAAAAAAAACTTATTGGTCGAGTATATATAAACCATAAACATCCAACAATCAACTTTTTGATCATTTGGGTCCTTATAAAAGTGATTATGACACTTATATTATATTATTTTAAATGATGTCAAAGTTGTCACCTTCATAATTTAATAAATATAACAACTTAAATGTTGTGATTTTAAGATTCTAAATTCGAGTAAAAGTATTATTATGAATTATATTAGATTTATCTTCATCATATAACTTTATTTTTAATTTTTATGCAAAAAAGTATATTAAATAATTATACAACCAATGTTGCATTAATTATTTTATTAAGAGAAATATCATATAAATGGTATTAAAAATATTAAAATAAATATTATATGAAATAATTAATATGCTCCATGAATTTTTTTAGATTAATATGACATGTTAGGAATCTAGTAAATATTTTTTTGAATATATATTCTCTGTGTATTTTATTTAAATTCAAATAATTGAATAGTGTCCAAAGTGACAATATTGATATTTTATAAAAATAACATATTATTAAATTGTTTCAAAATAACAAAAATATTTAAAATTTAAAAATTTAAAATTATATGGTATAAAATGTAATAATGTATCTAATTACGGAAAATTTAAAACACATAAGTAAGTATTTATAACAATTTAAAAATTATAATATTATTACCACAAATGTAACACCCCAAGCTTCTACGGTACGCTTCTCTTTGAATAATGCGATAGCATCTGTTGTACGCAACATCGAGTTCTAACACACCACAACCAATCAAACTAGCCGTTATGAATAGTAATAACTACCTTTTGAAATTATATATATTTTATATTTCAAAATGGACTTCATTTATGGTTTCAGATTATTGAAATTATCTTAAGATGAATTTTTGGTATTTTTCTGAGAACTTCCAATTTTTATGAATAGTGAAAAATACTTAAAAACAAATTTTTTAATCAAAATAATTTATAATGATAAATTATATTATCGAGTGTTATAAAAGTATAATTTGAATATATTTTTACCATTTTATTCAATGGTGTTAATTAGAATTTATTTCACATTGAAATTGGACCTAAACAATTGTCAATCTTTTGATATATATTGTTTCTTAAAAACACGCTATTTATTGTGACATCGGGAATTAATTATAAAATTAATTAATGAAACTTATATGTTTGGAATTTTTTAAAATATACATCATTTTTTAATTCGTAATATCAATTAAATCTTAGGGTGAAATTTTGGCATTGTTCTGAAAAACTTCAATTTTTGATGAATAGTGAAACTACTAAGTGGTAGTTAAAAAACTGAATTTTTCATAAAACTTAATTTTACTGCTTCTGTGAATGGAATTTCAAAAATCCAAGAGACACGGTTAATATCAAAATGTAAAATGTGGTTCAATGAGATGAAAATAATTTTTGGTGAATAGTAACTTTTTACTTTTATTTACCACAGTTAAAAGTAAATAGGGTAATTAAGGGTAAAAATGATATTAATATTACCCTAACACATGTCCTAATTCTATTGGACAAGTGTATCTAGACCAAAAACAACCTTAGGAATAAAATATTATCATTTAGGTCCACTTGGATTAGATTAGGACATTTATTATTATTTAATTCAAAGAAGAGTTAAAAGAGTTAAAATCAAAGTTTATTTACTAAAAAATTTTTAATATAGGGTTATACATAAGATAAATTCGATTGTAAATATTTATTAGAAAGCTAATACGATTTAATACATAATTATATTTTATTTATAATTCTTAGACATTAAATAAATTAATTTATTTATGACACAATGATGATGCAGTAATTTCCATTATAGTGAAACATTAGAATAATTGATATTATAAATACCCAAATAAATATAATTTGAGACTTTTTATGAATTAAAATAATTTTCTAGGATAATATGACATATTAAGATTTATTTAATTGACTTTTTGTGAAGTAATAATTATGTTATGAGTTTCACAAAAATCAACTATTGAATAGTGTCAAAATTGACATAAAAGAGTTTTTAAAACAAATGTTATATTATTAATTGATATTAAATTCTTAAAAAATCTAAGGTTCGGACAAGAGACTTATATCATGATAGGTGTATCATTAAGGGACCACTTGGGGGGTCTCTTGGATGTATATAGTAAGTTTATTAACTATATAATATAAAAATACAAAGTGACATGGTAAATGTCAAACTAATTAACTAAGAGTTAAAAATAAAAGATAAGGTTAATATAGTAACCCAAAACTATCTAAATTCTATTGGTTGAATGGTTTTCGACCTATCCCCACCTTAACCTTTGAATAATCAACTTTAGAGCCATTAGAAACCGAATATGAATTTATTATAAATTAATATTTCTAGCTTTTCCAAAGGTTCCCCTCACCCCTCTTATAAAAGGGCACTCATCCTTCTCATTTATTCACACCGTAAAAGCCTTTTGGTTCGGCAAACACCTGACCAAATACTTTATCAACTTCCCTCACTACAACCTAGATGCCTTAGGTTGATCAGAAATCCAACCTAAGGTTCCCTTTTTATCAAACCAAAAGGAATAACCCGAAGAAGAGGTATTGTTTTTACCACCCCTTTTCAAGTTCATTTCTTCTTCCACTTCTTCTTTCTTTGTTATTCCCATTCTAAAATAATAACTCCAGTATCTTATATAAACTGTTATGTTATTATAAATATGGTACAACCATATTCAGTATTCTATCCACCCTTTGAATAACATGTCACTATACGTGCGTACGTACGGCTTACCGTCTCAACGTCGTGGTGTAATTGTTATTCAATATATTATTATTTGGATGGGTATAATAATGATGTATAATTCATGTAAAAAATAAATATAACATGATAATGATTCTGTATATATAATATACCATCCAATTATATATTATTTTAATATCAAAAGAATGATATTGTCACTCGTGCGTACGTACGGACTACCGTCTCCACGAACGCGATGAGATTCATTCTCCATCATATCAATTCGAGTATAATTATCATTTGATGATTTAAAAATAATGTTTAAGAACTTTATATAATTCTGGATATGAATAAGATACAACCTATCCATGAAAAACATGGATTACATAACAAAGCATATAAAAGAAAACAAGTAAGTTAACACCCAAAACGACGATAATTCTAAGATATTATTAATAAAGAAATGTTAAAATATCATATATGATATCATATTAATGTATATGATTCATGAATAATTTAATAAAAATTATTTCATCATTATACAGGAGGTTAACCTACCCCCAACCAAGGAAAAGTACAAGGTAAGGGGTTTCTTATCTCACTTTTAATTCCGTGAGAATTCCATTGTTCACCACTTATTTATTACATGTGGTGTGTGTACTGCCTATGTTTATATTAATTGTGTAATATAATTTAATTCATGTATATTTAAATCATCATTGTATGATCCTTTTTTCATGGGTTTATGTTTTGTATGTTACTAAGTCAATAAGGGAATTTGAAATTTCAATTTCCACTCATTTGGCTTTACGCATACTTCATTGATTATTTTACTCCAAGATTATGTGTGGAATCACTATTAATTTGATTATGTCATAATTGTTACTCCCGTTTTTGTGGATATACTATTTATCCACATAATCACTCCATTTATAAATTCTCAAGTCATCGGTATGAACTTGATAAGAGTAATTTTTACTCAATCTCGATTTGTTGAGATAAACATCCAATTCATTGGTGTCTTTTTTACTAGAATATGTGTGAATGTACCTTGATTGTTTTACACTAAATATCCAATCATATTTAGTGTATTTATATTTTTCACACATAATTATGTCATTTATTTATCCTTAACCTAAGGATACAGCCTTTATGAGAGATTTCATCTCAATTTACATTCCATTGAGACTTCTTTGTTGTTATACACCAAATCACTTTTATGAGGTGTATATAATGTACTTTGACATAGTATATCATGAATCCCTTTATTTTCATGATATTACAAAGTTTTGATTACCTCAATTATTTGTATTCAAGTGTCTCTCTTTTGGTTAGATACTCTAACTAAAATACCATTTTTAAATGTTTTAAAGACCTATTCTTATAAATCTTGGTCATTAATGTACATGTTTTAAAAAATGGTTTTAAGGATTTATTTATATGGACATTAAAGTTTTAAAATTAAAACTCCTTTTAGAAGTTTCAAAGTGGTATGGGACACTTTGATTCAAAAATCAAATTTTAAACGACTTCTTGACAAATAGTGTGACTTTTAAATGATTTCACGAAAAAGGGGGATATTTCTATCAAATAGTTTTGATGATTATTTTCAACTATGTCAACATACTTAATTATTCTTGATTTAGGTTCATGTGATTCAATACAATATTCCATATTGTATCGAATGAGTTATGTTTGAATGTGGATGTGCTATTTTTAAACCATTCATGGTTTGTGGTTAAAGTATTGACATTTCATATGCTAGTTTTAATACGAATGTTTATGTTATGTTTAAACCTGTTCATATGAGGAATGCATTGAACTTAATAAGTGATGGGTGGAGCCAGCTATAGATCCTCGATGAATCGGTAGGTCTCATGAGACAAACTAGTGTCTTGGCACAAGGCCTTGAAAAAATATTATTTGTAGTCTTGGCACGAGGCCTTGGCTATGTGGTTATGATAGTCTGGCATTGGGAATTCTATCATTATGGAAGTGGTTATTGATATTGCATGTGATCATTCGACTAGTAGAATATCCATGTGAGTAAGAAAATGACATTTTTTTATTTTATCTTTTCCATTTTATGCTGAAGTTCAAGTTTAAAAAGACTTTTGTTTTAGTTATAAACTTCCGTAAGTGTTTATGCATCTATTAAAGGTTCTTCTATAATGTTATCCATACTGAGCATCTGAGCTCACCCCTTTCAATGTTTTATTTTTTCCCCAGGATTATAAAGAAATAATTTATGAATGACCTGCAGGGATAGTATGAAGGGATATGAAGACAGGATGTTTTTTTTATGATGTAATGTAAAAATTTATGATTTTATATAGTGTTTCCAAGGCTACTAAACTAATCGGTCTTTCGAGACTTGATCTTTCTTGTGATTATGCCAATGTTATGTAATAATGCACCGACTCTGCATAACTGGGGTCAGGGCGTTACAGTTGGTATCAGAGGAAGTTTAGTTCAAACCTTGGAAGCTAGATTTAGATAAACTCCGATTAGAGCACGTAGACCTAAGATGAACTTTGAGGATTAGTATAGATTAAATTCCTAGAATTTTGGTATTGTTGAGATTTTTTGAGTTTTCCGAGAAATACATCCTTGTCTGGATACGATCAGGTAGAGGCGGCTCTAGCACATATGTACCAAGGGGTAAAACCCAAAAACACCGCTTTGAACTAGACTTGAATGGGAACTGGTGCACGACAACGGGCCTTGCTACACTCTTGGTTACGAACCTCCTGGGGGATATGCTTAAGATAATTTACATTTTCTTTACAAACCGATTTGAAGTATTATATATATAAGATGAGAGTAAATGACCTTGGTTAATCCTAATGTGTTTCAAATTGAGAATATGGTGACATGTTAATCTCTAAATGATTTTATTACTACTGTTACTCACACAATGATTTCTGGTTTTAGTCAATGGCAGGATTCCAAGGAAGTCAGAGTGACTTTGAGAATGATGTACGAGGTGGGAACGGTGGGGGAAATGAGCAACAAAATGGAATGTTGATAGGCGTAAAAGATATCGTCTTTATGAAAAGTCAATTTTCCAAAAATATGATCAACAATATATATATTAACCAATTCCCGGACTCAAAAAAGAAGAGAAAGGTGATGAATGATAAGAGCTCCAGTAGTGGAGACCATGGAGAATGGAATCCTCAATTTCCATCATGCATGAAAGGTGGAAGGAGACACCCAGGAAAGTGTCTCAATAGGACAAAGAAATGCTTTACATGTGGGAAGGGCATAAAGTGAAGAATTTTCGAAGAAAAAAGAAGAGTACTATGGAAGAAGATAAAAATGGTCCCAAGAGTCCATTTACAGCCATTTTCCGTAAATGTAGGGGACTTCGCCATTACCCGAGTGAATTCCCTATTCCGTAGGATATTTTCATGGTCAAAGAAGAAGCTATGTGGAAATAAATGGTTGGAGAAATGTTTAATAATTATTAGTGCTCATTGTTGATGGGTTTACTTTGGAATAATTTTCTCTTGTATTTGTAACCCCGCAGTTTTCCATGTGAGAATGATATTTGAGGAAGAATTATCTCTTCTCTTGTGGATATAGTTATAAATAATCACTTGGTTTTATATGATCATTGGGTTTGAGGAAATTATAAGTTATCATAAGTTGGGATGAAAATGCAAGGTATGAGATATGATTTGTGGTTAAATTATGTTATGGTTATTTTGAGGAATTTATTTCATTTTGGTAATAATATAAAATATATTTTTCGAAAAAGGACAACACGCAGACCGTGTGACAACCCGTCGTGTCGGACAAATCTATGGGAATCGAACCCACAACCAAAGTGAGATTGGGATTTATCGTCTACCACTAGACTACGTGAAGTCCCTGGATAGTGTGACTAATTTTTTTTAGTTAAATGATTTTATCGATCAATAATTTGTTGATTTGGGTTCTTATGTCTCATTAAATGAATACCCTTGGTATAAGAAAATGATTTGGTGATTAAGTGATAGATGTTATTTTGGAAGTTGTTCACTTTGTTGTGAACACTATATGCCCAAGGAAAATTGAATAGTATGGGATTTCATTTAAAGAGTAATGGTGGATTTTTATCTATTTTTTTATTATGGATATATAGTGATTTGGGTTGTTTATGGAAATGATTAGGTTAATTAATTTTATGTATGTGACTTTAAGAGTAATTAATGACATTTGGAGATACAATTTAACGTGGAAGAATACATTCTTAATAAGTTTTCGTTTTCAATATTAGTTTTGATTATATTGAAGGATTTTAAGGGCAATTGATTATTGAATGGTATTTATTTAACTTTGGGGTATTGTTGGTTTAATTTTGGAAATTAAGATTAGTGTTTATTTATCTCAAGGAATATCCTATTGGGGGATCATTAGATCTTGTACTAACCATTTTGGTTTTGATTAATCTCTATAGACAATGTAAATATATAGTTCATCCTGCATAGATCATGTGATTCTATTGAAGTTTTTTCTAGCTATTCCAGTGTGACCAAGTCTTCTTGAATACTCATCGTTTAAAAAAATTAGTTAGTGGTGGAAATTTATTAAATAATTAAACTCGACCTAAAATGTAAGTATATATCTTTAAATTCTTAATCAATATCATAAATTAATGTAACTTAAAACAAAAAAATGCTGTCCGTTTACTTTCCTACTAGGAGATTAATGGCCGTTTATCCCAACACAAGTTTGTGGTTTTCTTATTGTTAACTTTCTCCTGATCATGATTTCTATCCCTCTCCATCAGAACTTAACACTTAGTTTATCATACATATCCATGTTTTCCTATATGGAATCTGAGTATGGGTTATCTTGGTTGACCTTTATACCTCTCTTTCTTTTAATGTGA
Organism: Viscum album; assembly: GCA_963277665.1. Taxonomy (NCBI): domain Eukaryota; kingdom Viridiplantae; phylum Streptophyta; class Magnoliopsida; order Santalales; family Viscaceae; genus Viscum; species Viscum album. The sequence continues at coordinate 923,773,256 of OY728130.1, forward strand.
TAGTTTTATTGACTCTTTTTCCGATGTGGGACATTCCATTATATTCCCAAGCACAATTTTAAAAAAATTGTGTGGACGCAATTTATTGAAGTAGGGGAGAATGTAACACCCCAAGCTTCTACGGTACACTTCTCTTTGAATAATGCGATAACATGTGTTGTACGCAACATCAAGTTCTAACACACCATAACCAATCAAACTAGCCGTTATGAATAGTAATACCTACCTTTTGAAATTATATATATTTTATATTTCAAAATGGACTTCATTTTTGGTTTCGGAGTATCGAAATTATCCTAAGATGAATTTTTGGTATTTTTCTGAGAACTTCCAATTTTTATGAATAGTGAAAAATACTTCAAAACAACTTTTTTAATAAAAATAATTTATAGTGAGAAATTATATTATTGAGTGGTTTAAAAGTATAATTAGAATATATTTTTACCCTTTTATCCAATGGCGTTCATTAGAATTAATTTCACTTTTAAATTGGACCTAAACAATTGTCAATCTTTTGATATATATTGTTTCTTAAAAATACGCTATTTGTTGTGACAGTGGGAATTAATTATAAAATTAATTAATGCAACTTATATGTTTGGAATTTTGTAAAATAGGAATCATTTTTGATTTCGGAATATCAATTATAGCTTAGGGTGAAATTTTGGCATTGTTATGAAAAACTTCAATTTTTGATGAATAGTGAAACTACTAAGTGGTAGTTAAAAAACTGAATTATTCATAAAACATAATTTTACCACTTCTGTGAATGGAATTTCAAAAATCCTAGAGACACGATTAATATCAAGAAGTAAAATGTGGTTCAATGAGATGAAAATAATTTTTTCTGAATAGTAACTTTTTACTTTTATTTACCACGGTTAAAAGTTAATAGAGTAATTAAGGGTAAAAATGATATTAATATTACCCTAAAACATGTCTTAATTCTATTGTACAAGTGTATCTCGACCAAAAACAACCTTAGGAAAAAAAATATTTTCATTTAGGTCCACTTGGATTAGATTTGGACATTTATTATTATTTAATTCAAAGAAGAGTTAAAAGAGTTAAAATCAAAGTTTATTTAAAAAAACATTTTTAATATAGGGTTATACATAAGATAAATTCAATTGTAAATATTCATTAGAAAGAAAATACGATTTCCTACATAATGATATTTTATTTATAATTTTTAGACATTAAATAATTTAATTCATTTTTGACACATTGATGATGCAGTAATTACCATAATAGTGAACAATTAGAATAATCGATATTATAAATACCCAAATAAATATAATTTGAGAATTTTTATGAATTACACTAATTTTCTAGGATAATATGACATATTAGGATGGATTTAATTGACTTTTTGTTGAAGTAATCAGTCTGTTATGAGTTTCACAAAAATCAACTATTGAATAGTGTCAAAATTGACATAAAAGAGTTTTTAAAACAAATATTATATTATTAATTGATATTAAATTCATAAAAAATCTAAGATTCGGCTAAGAGACATATATCATTATAGGTGTATCATTAAGGGACCACTTGGGGGTCTCTTGGATGTATATAGTAATATTATTAACTATATAATATAAAAATACAAAGTGACATGGTAAATGTCAAACTAATTAACTAAGAGTTAAAAATAAAAGATAAGGTTAATATAGTAACCCAAACCTGTCTAAATTCTATTGGTTGAATCTTTTTCAAACTATCCCCACCATAACCATTGAATAATCAACTTTGGATCAATTAGAAACTGAATATGAATTTATTATAAATTAATATTTCTAGCTTTTCCAAAGGTGCCCCTCACCCCCCTTATAAAAGGGTAATCCTCCTCATTTCTTCACACCTTAAAAGCCTTTTGGTTAGGCCATCCCCTGCCCAAATAATCTCTCAACTTTCCTAACAAAAACATAGAGTCCTTAGTTTGATCAGAAAGCCAACCTACGGAGCCCTTTTGATCAAATCAAAAGGAAGAACCCGAAGAAGAGGTAATGTTTTCACCACCCCTTTTCAAGTTCATTTCTTCTTCCACTTATTCTTTCTTTGTTATTACCATTATAAAATAATAACTCCAGTACCTTATATATATAATGTGATGTTATTATAAATATGGTACAACCATATTCAGTATTCTATCCACCCTTTGAATAACATGTCACCATACGTGCGTACGTACGGCTTACCGTCTCCATGTCGTGGTGTAATTGTTATTCAATATATTATTATTTGGATGGGTATAATAATGTTTTATAATTCATGTAAACAAAAAATATAACATGATAATGATTATTTATATATAATATACCATCCAAGTATATATTATTTTAATATCAAAAGAATGATATTGTCGCTCGTGCGTACGTACGGACTACCGTCTCCACGAACACGATGAGATTCATTCTCCATCATATCAATTCGAGTATAATTATCATTTGATGATTTAAAAATAATGTTTAAGAACTTTATATCATTCTGTATTTGAATAAGGTACAACCTATCCATGACAAACATGGCTTACATAACAAAACATATAAAAGAAAATGAGTAAGTTAACACCCGAAACGACGATAATTCTAAGATATTATTAACAATGCAATGTCAAAAGATCATATATGATATCATATTAATGTATATGATTCATGAATAATTTAATAACAATTATTTAAACATTATACATGAGGTTAACCTACCCCCAATAAAGGAAAAGTACAAGGTAAGGGGCTTCTTATCTCACTTTTAATTCCCTGAGAATTCCTTTGTTCACCACTTATTTATTACATGTGGTGTGTGTACTGCCTATGTTTGTATTAATTATGTAATATACTTTAATTAATGTATATTTACATCATCATTGTATGATACTTCTTTCAGGGGTGTATGTTTTGTATGTTACCAAATCAATAAGGGAATTTGAAATTTCAATTTCCACTCATTCATCTTTACGCATACTTCATTGATTATTTGACTCCAAGATTATGTGTGGAATAACTATTAATTTGATTATTTCATAATATCCACTCCCATTTCTGTGTATATACTTTTTATACACATAATCACTCCATTGATAAATTCTCAAGTCATTGGTATGAACTTTATAAGAGTAATTTTTACTCAATCTTGATTTGTTGAGATAAACATCCAATTTATTGGTGTCATTTTTACTAGAATATGTGTGAATGTCCCTTGATTGTTTGAAAATGAATATAAAATCATATTTAGTGTATTTATATTTTTCAAACAGAATTATGTTGTTGATTTATCCTTAACCTAAGGATACAGCCTTTATGAGAGATTTCATCTCAATTTACATTCCTTTGATACTTCTTTGTTATTATACACCAAATCACATTTATGTGGTTTATATAATGTACTTTGACATAGTATATCATGAATCAATTTATTTTCATGATATTACAATGTTTTGATTACCTCAATTATTTGTATTCAAGTGTCTCTCTTTTGGTTAGAAACTCTAACTAAAATACAATTTTTAAATGTTTTAAAGACATATTCTTCTAAATCTTGCTCATTAATGTCTATGTTTTAAAAAATGGTTTTAAGTATTTATTTATATGGACATTAAAGTTTAAAAATTAAAACTCCATTTGGAAGTTTCAAAGTGGTATGGGACACTTTGATTCAAAAATCAATTTTTAAACGGCTTCTTGACAAATAGTGTGACTTTGAAATGATTTCAAGAAAAAGGGGGATATTTCTCTCAAATAGTTTTGATGATTATTTTCATCTATGTCAACATCCTTCATTATTCTTTATTGAGTTTAATGTGATACAATACAATCTTCCATATTGTATCGAATGAGTTATTTTTGACTGTGGATGTTATATTTTTATACCATTCATGGTTTGTGGTTAAAGTATTGACATTTCATATGCTAGTTTTAATACGAATGTTTATGTTATTTTTAAACCTGTTCATATGAGGAATGAATTAGACTTAATAAGTGATGGGTGGAGCCTGTTATAGATCCTCGATGCATCAGTAGGTCTCATGAGACAAACTAGTGTCTTGGCACATGGCCTTGGCAAAATCTTATTTGTAGTCTTGGCACGAGGCCTTGGCTATGTGGTTATGATAGTCTGGAATTATGTATTCCATCATTATGAAAGTGGGTATTGATATTTCATGTGATCATTCGACTAGTAGAATATCCATGTGAGTAAGTAAATACCATTATTTTATTTCATCTTTGCCATTTTATGTTGAAGTTCAAGTTTAAAAAGGCTTTTGTTTTAGTTATAAACTGCCTTAAGTGTTTATGCTTATCTATGAAAGCTTCTTATATAATGTTATCCTTACTGAGAATCTAAGATCACCCTTTTCAATGTTTTATTTTTTCCCCAGGATTATTAAGAAATAATTTATGAATGACCTGTAGGGATAGTATGAGGGGATATGAAGACAAGATGTCTTTTTATGATGTAATGTAAAACTTTATGATTGTATCTAGTGTTTCCAAGGATACTAAACTAATCGGTCTTTCGAGACTTGATCTTTCTTTTGATCATTCCAATGTTATGTTATAATGCACCGACTCTGGGTAACTGGGGTCGGGGCGTTACAACAAATAAAATTAAATAGATTAAATAAGGATAAATAAAAATGATAAGGTTTATAATAAACTCCAAACTTGTGTAATTTGTATTATTTGATGAGATTCCAACCCTATATCATCTAATATTTGTATTGGAGTTAATTTGGGAGGGTTTTAGTTGGATTTTGAGTTTATTATAAATTACTATTTTGGAGGTTTCCAAAAGATACCCTCTCCTCTCTTTTAAAAGGGCACCTCCTCCCTCTTCCCTTCACTCCATTTTGAGCATTCAAACTCGGCCAAACCCTGACTATATCCCTTATGAACTTCCCTAAAAACATAATAGATGTCATGGTATTCTTCAAATACCCACTTTAGTTCCCTAAGCGGAGGTTTTGAAGAGTTACGTCGATGAGGAGGTAACATCCTTTACAGATTCTTTAAAACTTATTTCTTCTTCTACTTACTATATATGTGTTTTTTCATTACTAAGTAATAAATACAATATCACTTGTATACTGATATGTTATTATGTATATAAAGAAACCATATTCCATCTTATATCTATCCTATGAAAAATGTAATCACCAGGCGAGCGTACGTACGACCTACAGTCTCCACGCCGTGGTGTAATCTATTTTTCATTACCAACAAGCGTGGATGGGTATAATTATGGAGGAAATAAATATAGGATTATTTTAAATCTATATTTATTCTGAAATATTACACACCATACACATCAATACAATTCCAAAATCATGGGAATGATATCGTCACTCATGCGTACGTACGACTTACCGTCTCCACGACGCGATTAGATTTATTCTCCATGTTAACTACTCAAGAATTATTATAAAGTATATATAATAAATAATCATGAAATATATGAAATGATAATGATACTAGATTTATTTATATGTCATTTACTTACTTCCATTAAATTTAATAATGAAACAAAAATAGTGTTCATGCGTACGTACGACCTACCATCTCCATGAACGATGTATTTAATTCCATTTATCGATATATTATATATATTTATATGCTGAATATATATTATATATAAATTATGTTTTACATTATGGAAGTAATTAATCATTATCTAAGTAATTATATGAATAATTACAAGTCAAAAAACCTATGATGAATGAAACGATTTTTCCGAAAACGCTACTTTAACATGGAATTAACAAAAGAACATATAATATAATGTCATAGGTGAATCATATATGATATCATAAATATTATTATGGTTTTTTAAAAGTTAATAATATATTTAAACCCACTATACTGGAGTTTTAGACACATACAGAAGAAATTGGACCTAAGGTAAGGCATAATTATTCCAATCTCATTTATATCTGAGATTGTTTATTCGTAAGTATTTACTAGGGTTATATTTATCATCCATTTACAAGTTTTATAAAAATTTATTCATAAAGTATTTACTATTCCTCCATGTATTTTTAAAGTCCTGTTTACCCCTTTTAACTTTTACTATGTGGTATGGAAGAAATATTTCTTTTGTTTACCATACGAGGTACTTTTTGACTTTTCTGGAAAAAGTACGAGAATATTGTTTTTTAAACTTATACGGCATGAATGGATTTTTACAGTTTCATAACGAAATATTTCCATTAATATTACTCTATAAGATTTCATGATTATTTTCAACAAAATAATTTTCATTTAAAATTGCTCGGAATTTTGAGAAAAGAAAATGATTTGAAAGAAGAAAGGATATTTTCCTTAAGAATTCATTTCATGTGTTTTATCAAAACTATTTTACATCTATGATGACATTATTTAATATGGTTATGTTTCATGTATAATGTACCTATTATTTACATGGTTTTATTTTGTTTATGATGAAATTATATCCATTGTTTTATATGGATTATGATATGATGGGATGATGTTTATGAAACCCATTTTATTCATTGGGTTATGATGAATTCTTTATGTTTATTTTGTGGCACATTAATGAATGATTTCAATATGAGATGGGTGGGACCTATATCTTCCTTAAATATAATGGGTAATGATTTATATCTTATGGGATAGACATGGACGAAACGATATATAAATCTGTTTCATTAATACAGGACTGGAAAGACTGGTAAACCCAGTTCAGTAATAGACATTGTCCACTATTATGGTCTTGGCAGGAATGCCTTGGCTACTATGGAAATCATATCATGTGCATAATGGTTTTCGAAAATTACATGTATTATACCCATGCTATTTTATAATGATTAATGTTACTTTGTGATCTATGCCTTACGTACTGCCAAGATTTATTTCACGACTCAATATTTTGATGTTTAAACTTTATGTTCACGTTTTAAAGTTCAAATGTATAAGGTTTCTATCATTATCTCTATGCTTACCCTTACTGATCATTTGTGATCACCCTTTTTATGTTTTATTTTCCCCAGGATATAAAGGAAGGTTTTAGTTAAAAAAATGGGGAAGATATTTATGGGAGATGTTGAAGATCTTTCACCATGATTAGAAGATTATGTTCTGAGTTTACAAAGACACAAAACTAATACGGTCATTGGGAGTCTATTTGTGTCATGTATTATGTTTTACGCAAAGGTAATGTAATGTTTATGTTAGTCAAACATTGGGTCTCTATAGTTGGTATCAGAGAAAACATTTTGTCAACATTTGGAAACTAGGATGAGAAAACTTTAGTGAGATCCCTAGAGATATTTCTACGGTATGTCTAGGGATATCCCTAAGGATAAGTATAAGTATAGGCTACGGTCCTATATTTATGGTAATGATCATGAATAACCTAGGACTAAACCTAATATGTTATAGATTTTAAGTACTCCCCCTTGATTATGTTATTTTCCTAGTATGATTTTTTATTCTCAAACTATTATTTTGGGTTTTAGAAAATGGCTAGAAACATAAAGATTCATGTTAATGGAGAATATGATGGACAATGGAAAGATATTATTAATGAGCAATCAAATGAAACGACATTTGGAAGGTAAAAAATCATTATTATGCCTAATCAGCAATCTCATAATATGATAAACAATTTCAACTTTGGTAAGTTTCCTTACTTGGATAATAAGAGAAAGATGGAGTTTCATGATGATCATAGAGGAAATAAAGATGAATTTCCCTCATGTAAATCATGTGTGAAGAGGCATCAAGGAGAATGTTTCAAAGGAACTCGATGATTCTTTGGGTGTGGAAAAGAAGGACACAAAGCCAGTAATTGTAAAGGAAACGGTTTAGTTAACACAATGGACATGAATAATGGTATTTCTAAGACATTAACAATGGTTAAATGTTTTAAATGTGGAATGCACGAGCATTATGAAAACCAATTCCCTAAGGGAAAATCTCATGAAGAGAATCAGCATGGTACGGGTAGTATTTATGTTGATGATGATGAAGAGACTAAAAATGATATATGAGATGAAATAATTATTGAGGAATAAAATGATGAAGCTCATTCAATGGTTTAAGAAGGTAGTGGAATGATTGCATGTTTATCAAGAATAATGTCTAGTACTATGGAATAAAGAAAAATCTAAGGTTTGTTTAAACTATTTTTTCCCTTGAGTATTTGAAAGTGTATGATGAATGGTATCGGTAACCATGAAAAGTGATTGAAATATTTTTGGAAAGTATATGATATGCACATAATGAAGGGTTAAAGAGAAAATAATATGTATGATAGAATTAATGATATCATGACCAATAAAAGGACAAAGTGATATCATGGTTTGAGTATATATAATTTTGGGTATTTTTGGTGTATGGAAAGATTCAATTTTGATAGAATTCATATTGTCACAAAGGTTATATAGTAATTTATGTTATTATAATATTTTAAGGGAATACATGATGAAGTCTTTCAATTGTTTGGAATGTGACCAACAAGATAAATCATGTGATATATGTGGGATAAATGATGGTATTCACAGGCTTGTTATATAACCTTTTTGGTAATAATTTTCTTTATACTACGAGATTGGATAGAAGTGTTTTGGATTATCCTAAAGATTGGAATGGATTAAGTTGGATATAAGATATTATTGTTTAAGGCTATTTTTTTTGTAATATTTTTGGAATTTTATAATAGTGTAGTTTTACAAAATGGTCAACCTGCAGGACGGGCGATGACCCATCGCATCGGACAAGGATGTGGGAATTAAACCCACAACTCAAGTGTGACATGACTTCATCATCTACCATTGGCCCCTAGTAAGTCCCTGGTTAGTAGAAATTTGTTTTATTTTATTAAGCGGTATGATAGATGAAGTAGAAGTCCATTTTAGGAACCATATACAATTAGTCTCACCATAGATGGACTTATGTATATTTAATAACTTGTGACAAACTTTTTGTGATTGAGACATATGGAATGACCTATCATTCAATCGTATGATCTTCTAACACTTCAAGAATGAAAAATTAAACTTCATTTCATTAAATATAGATGAAGTGGAAATTGTTCATGGAATGACCAACAATGATATTACACTGACATCAAGTAATTATTTCTACTTATGAAAACATTCATCAACTTTAAGGAAATGATATTGAAAGCCAAAAATGTTATCCTAGTACCCTCATATACGATGAATCATATGGTACCTTAGATCATCACAAATTTTTGGCTTTGTGATTTCTGGCATTTTCATAGCCATCTTCTCTACCACTCTTAAACAGAACTTGCTGGTCAGATTTATCTTCCATATCCATTTTTTCACCTATGTTCTACTATGTGGAAACCTAGTGATGAGTTAATTTGGGTATTCGTTATGTTTCTAACGTTCCTTTTTAAAATTAAGTTTTTGTATTCATTTTTACTATGTGGGTATCTATAAAAGAAACTTTCAAGTAGTAAACCATTTATAACCACAAAAAATTTCATGGGAGAAATTCATTTTAAGGGGGGTAGAATGTAACACCCTGATATTTTATGAGATATATTATTTTAAATTTCTTTGAAATATTCTGTTTTACGCTTCACCAAATTTAGCTTGAACTATACTCTACACCGTATTATCTTGCAGTATACGCAACACTATTCTTGGCTCGTGTTACACACAATTTCATTTCATTTGGTAGAAATTATTCTACACCACATTTTATATAGATTTTGTTCAAAGAATAAATGTAATTTTTTTTTATTATGTTATACGCAACTCCAAAGGAATCTTTCACTATACGCAACACTGACTTGGCTTGCGTTACTTGCAAGATCAACCTTCCTCGATCGTTTACGTGGTACACAATACCAAGTTTTACTAAACAATGATATATTATTATAATATTATAAAATAGCTGTTATGAATAGTATTAAGTTAATTTTGAATTTTATAACACTATAATTCATCTTATACATTTTCTAGAATGAGGTATGAGAACAAAATCATTTTTTCGGACAAAAGAAGTATTTTTCAAAAAATGAAGGTTTGCCACCTTTTGATGGAACACCCATTTCAAATATTATTTTTGATAAGCTTATAAGTGCAATTTTAAGAAATAAACTTATTATTTTGAATCAGGATTTAAAAATTTACATTGGATTAAGATTTGATATTTTTTTGATAACATTTATATTTTCATGAATAGTAAAAATTTGCTAAATTTTACTTAAAAACAACTTTTTTCATCGAGATAATTTATATGGTTAAATTATATCAGTAAATACTTTTAATGTATAAGTAGAATATATTTTTACCATTTAATATAATGTATGTCACCCGAATTAATTTTACATTGAATTCATAGGTAAAAACTTTTCAATCTTTTGTAACGTTTTAGATTTTAAAACTCGTTTTCTCAAAAACAAAATTAATTTTAAATTAATTACTAAAAATTATGCGTCTTGAATTTATAAAAATTGATTCCATATTTGGAATCATTAGGTACAAATTATGTTTGTAGGCTACTTTTATTTTTGGGCACTATGAATATTAACTACGGTAAATTTTATTTACTATTGTTAAAGGTAAATCGGATAATTAAGGGTAAAAATAATATTATTAAATTACTCTAACACTATTATTAATATAATTGGATGATTATATATCTCTCTAAAATATACTTGGTTCAAAATAGTATCTAGTGGAACCCATTTGGATCAGATTAAGACATTTAATTTATTTTATTTAAAGAAAAGTGAAATATATCTTACTAAAACATTAATAATTAAATTATTTTTAAAAAAAGGTTGTACAGAATATAAATTCATTTATAAATACTCAATTGAAATATAATTTTCTTTTCTCTATCATGGTAATTTATTTCTAATTTTTAATAAATATATAATTACCTTAATAGCTTATACATTAATGGTGTAGAAATTATTTATTTAGTTAAAAAATCAATAATGTAGTTCTTATTATAATAATAATATCCATAAAGGTCTGAAAACTTGACCAAAACTTATTAGTCGAGTATATATTAACCATAAGCATCCAAGGTTCAACTTTTGGATCATTTGGATCCTTATAAAAGTGATTATGACACTAATATAATTTTATTTTAAAGGATGTCAAATTTGTCACCTTCATAATTTAATAAATATAAAAATTTAAATGTCATGATTTTAAGATTATAAATTTGAGTAAAAGTATTATTATGAAATATACTAGATTTATTTTCATAAAAGTTTTTTATTTTTAATTTTTATGCAAAAAATAAGTCTATTAATTAATTATACAACAAATATTGGAGCAATTATTTTATTAAGATAAATATCAAATAAATGGTTTTAAAGATATTAAAATAAATACTATATGAACTAATTAATATGATACATGAAATTTTTAGATGAATATGAAATTTTAGGAATCTATTTAATATTTTGGTTTGAATATATATTCTGTGTGGATTTTATTTAAATTCAGATAATTGAATAGTGTCAAAATTGACACCGCTGATATTTTATACAAAGAACATATTATTAAATTGTTTGAAAATCCAAAAAATATTTAGAAATTATAAATTTAAAATTATATGGTCTAAAATGTCATAATGTATCTAATCATGTAAAATTAACAACACAGAAGAATGTATTTATAACAATTTAAAAATTATAATATTATTACCACAAATAAAATTAAATAGATTATATAACGATAAATCAAAATGACATGGTTTAAAATAAACTCAAAACATGTCTAAATTTTATTTTTTGATGATATTACAACCCTATAGAATCTCATATTCTAATTAGAGTCATTTATGGAGGTTTCTAGATGGGCTTTTAGTTTATTATAAATTAATATTTCGGAGGTTTCCAAAAGTGCCCCTCTCCTCTCTTATAAAAGGGCACCTCCTCCCTCTTCACTTCACTCCATTTTGAGATTTCAAACTCGTACAAACCCTACCTATTTCACATATAAACTTACCTAGAAACATATTATAGGTCCTGGTCTTCTTCAAATAACATCTTTAGTTCCCTAAGAGGAGGTTTAGACGAGGCACATTGAATAAGAGGTAACATCCTTTACCGAATCTTTCAAACTTATTTCTTCTTCTACTTCCTCTATATGTGTTGTTTCATTACTAAGTAATAACCCAATTATCACTTATATACTTATATTTTTTTATGAATATGAAACAACCATATTCCATATTCTATCCATCCTATGAAAAATGAAAACTCCACGTGTGCATACATACGTCCTACAATCTCCACGCCGCGGTGTAATATGTTTTTCATCAACAACATGATTGGATGGGTATAATTATTTAAGAAATAATTATATAATATTATTTTATAATAAAATTTATTCTGAAATATTATGCACCATACACTTAAATACAATTCCAAAATCATGGGAATGATATCGTCGCTCGTGCATACGTACGACTTACCGTCTCCACGACGCCATGAGATTTATTATACATGTTAACCAATAAAGAATGATTATAAATCAAATATAATAAATAATCATGAAATATATGACATAATAATGATACTGGATATATTAATATTTCATTTACTTACTTCCATCCAATTTATAAGGAAACAAAAACTGCGTTCATGCTTACGTACGGCCTGCCGTCTCCATGAACGGTGTATTTCATTCCATTTATAGATATATTGGATATATTTATATACTAAATATATATTATATATAAATAACATTTTACATTATTTAATTATGTAATCATGATCTATGTAATCATATGAAGAATTACAAGTCAAAACACATACGATAAATGAAACAATTTTACCCAAAACACTACTTTAATGTGGAATTGGTAAATGAACGTGTAATATAAAGTTGTTAGTGAATCATATATGATATAAAAAATATTATTATGGTTCTTTTACAATTTATTAATTTGTCTAAACCCAATATATAGGAGTTTTAGACACAAATGGATGAAATTGGACCTAAGGTAAGGGATAATTATTCCAATCGCTTTCTTATCTGAGATTGTTTATTCATAAGTATTTATTGGGGTTATATTTATCATCCATTTCCATGTTTTTTAAATTTTTTTCATAATGTATTTACTATTATTCCATGTATATTTAAAGTAATGTTTAACCCTTTTTTACATGTACTATCTGGTATGGAAGGAATATTTCTTTTGTTTTCCATATGAGGTACTTTTTAACTTTTCCGGCAAAAGTACGAGAAGATTTTTTTTTAAATTTATACAGCATGAATGGATTTTTATGGTTTCATAATGAAGTATTTCTACAAAGATTCCTATACAATATTTCATGATTACTTTCAAAAAAATTCTTTTCTTTTAAAATTTCATGGCATTTTGAGAAAAGAAAATTGATTTGAAAGAAAAAAATGGATATTTTCATCGAGAATTCATTTCAAGTGTTTTATCAACCCTATTTTCCATATATTATGACATTATCTAATATGGTTTTGTTTCATATATGATGTGCTTATTATTTAAATGGTTTTATTTTGATTATAATTAAATTATATCCATTTTTTATATAGATTATGTTCTGATGGGATGATGTTTATGAAACCCATTTTATTTGTTGGGTTATGATGAATGATTTGTGTTTATTTTCTGGAACACGAAATAATGATCTCATTATGATATTGGTGGTACATATATCTCCCTCCAATGCATTAGTTAATTATTTATATCTCATGATATATACATGGCTGGAATGACATGAAATCTGGTTAAGTAATATAGGGGTGGATTGGCAGTTAAACTCAGTTTAGTAATGGACTTTGTCCACTATGATGATCTTGGAAGAAATAGATTTGTTACTATGGAAATAATACCTTGTGATTAATGTTTTTCCACCATTACATGTTTTATTCCCAAGCTATTTTATCATGATTAATGTTCCTTTGTGATCTATTCCTTAAGTACGACCAAGATTTATTTCACGACTTGAGATTTTAGGGTTTAAACACTATGTTCACATTTTTGAGTTCAAATGTAAATGGTTTGTTTTATTGTATCCATGCTTAACCTTATTGAAAATTTTAGCACACCCTTTTTATGTTTTATTTTCCCTGGGATATAGAGGAAGGTTTTCGTTAGAAAAAAAGGGGGATGATCTTTATGGGAGATGTTGAAGATCTTTCACCTTGATTAGAATATTATGTTATGAGTTTCCCATGAAACTAAACTAATATGGTCATTGGGATTCTGTTTGTGTCATGTATTTATTTTTCCAAAAATTAATGTAATTTCCATGTACATCAAACTTTGGGTCTCTACAAACTACCCATCCTATTTTGGTCCAACAAGATAGACTAAAGAAGATATGATGATAACTAAACACTGGCAATATCGATGTGAACATATAGAGGTATTCCACCAACCACATATTCATGAGGGTAGGGAAATTTTATGAGAAGATGTATTTATGGATCTTGTGATAAAAAATGACTGTGAACCTCTCCAGAAAGTGATAATGTTTCTAGAACATAAGATAATGCATACCAGTGATGTGATCCAAATCACGAATGAGGTAATTCTTCTATTGTGGGTGAATGTTTATATAACTATATGCAACCACATGGTTGTCTTGTATAATAACACACCCTTGACCAACATTATAAGTATCATAATATATCACTTAGTCCTTAATAGGTTATAATAGGATCAAAATAAAATCATATTTTAGACATTGTTTTAAATCATCAAAAGATGACTGAAACTTATCATCCTAATATAATTTTACCCCTTTCATGGTAAAATAATTCAACAATAATGAAAACATCAAAAAATTCATGAAACCATGAAAATAGTATCCCTTATGACATTAGAAGTTTCACATCATAGATTTTTTTGTTCTTTCATTTAAAATAAAACCTTTACCTTTTTAGGGATGATATAGACAACATGTTCCAAAATTATATCCCCCATGAAATTCAACACTTAGATCTATATATTCCAGTTTGATTTATTACTATAAAGGTATTTACTCATCAAGGATTCCCATAACCCATTAAAATAGTTCTCATGGACACATTCATATCTCAAATAAACTAGGATATCATATTTGAATACCAAAAAATGGAATCAGCATAATAGACGAAAATAAAAATCATAAAATAAACAATTTAGTAGTGTTAGTTTTCCAAAAATTAATAGCAATAAATTCAAAATGGCCGTACATGCCCCTAAAAGACGACTTTGGGACATATGATTATTTAAATATAAGATTATGATAACATGGATAATGATTGTTTTTTTAAAACCACCATGAACCCCTTTAACTAATCAAAGAAGTTATCGATATGGGTAAATGGATACTTATTCTTGAGTAATACTCAATTCATCTTTATATATTCTATGTATAAATGAAGAAAATAAATTTCCTTCTTGGAAAATAGAATAATAGACACCCATGAAGAGACATTGGGATGAATAAATACTTTATCTAACAGGTCTTTTAATAGAACCATAATATCTTTCAGATATAGAACCTCCATATGATAAGATGGTATTGATATTGAATGAGTACCCAAAACTAGATCAATGAAAAACTCTATTTATCTCTCTATAGGAAGACCATAGATATCAGATCGAATGACCTTGGGGAATCCCAAAAAAACATGAGAAGACCAATAATATGGGAAACATCATTGGTTACAACTTGGACAATAGAAAAAAACCATGAGTTATAGTTTAAAGGGTCCTTCATGACTATATAATGGGTCCCACTCCCATTGGAACTCTCAAGAGATCCCATCATCAGTAGAGGAAAAAACACTATATTAAAAACATTCATTCCCATCACAATGAGCCACTAGCCTGTCCATGCTAATGATGATGTTGAAAATATCCAAATCAAGAACCAAATAATTATAGACCAAATGCATATCATATATGGGGAGAGAACACATACTAACAAAAAAACCCCACTCTTTCCTTTTTTAGAGGTGTTACATGCTCCAAATAAAAGGACATGATCTCTATCAAAAGATTCAGCACATACAAAAAACATGTAGATATAAAATATAGTGAGGGACCTTTATCTAATAGGGAGGTTTATATATAATATGGAAAATGTTACCTCTCATTGTATATGTTCTCACATCATCCTCCAATAAAGAATTAATCATAACATGAAGATAATTCACTCATGAGGAATGTGGTTAGATCCCATGTTGACTTTGAAGATTCTGTCTAATCCATAATAGACTTTAGAGTAAAATATCCATAACCATAATGGGTAATATACATATATATGGAAAAATATATACATATGACCACGGTAACTAAAAGCACAATAATTCGTCAAGGGTGTGGGATAAGACCAGAAGGTATTCCCTTACTTACCACAATGATATAAAGTTAGGGGTGCACTAACAGTTGTTGTTGATGGAGTAGAAGTAATTCACTATAAGGAACTACATCTACCAATCTTCTAAATATCTTGAAACTTTATATTCTACCAATATGTGCCACTAGAACTTATATTGAGTGGAATGAAAGTTTCATTCATACCTATATTTCCCTCTATATATATCTATTCCATTATATCCATTTTGACGATCCCAATATAGGTAGTGAGATACATCATATATACCTATGAACAGATGTCAGGTCACAGGCCTCATAGGTTTTTATGATCATTCAGCTAATCATTCATCATAAATATGGAGAAATAATAACTAACACTATATAGATGTCTATGTACTCTTAACACAAAACACTCATACTACTACAAGGAAAGTAACTCCAGTGAATTTGACATCATAAAAAAGGGTCATGAAGCCTTTGCACTCTAATCCCCATGTTTTTCCTTAACCACATAATCCCACCACTATATTCTTTTACCCTTATAATAAAGGTTTTTCACTTATACTTGAAAACCTTACATTTCTACAACAAATCAAAGGCCATATGGATAATTTCTTCCCAGACATCCACCTTCTGAAGGTCATTGGTGTCCTCAAAAGACAGGGGCTTCTGCAGTTGGAACAAAAAAACTAAATCATTATTTCCTCCATCTTCTAGTTTCACCCTAACAACATGGATCCAAGATGGTTTTATGTTTTAGTACAAGTATTAACTTCACATATTATAGCCTCTAATATATAATATTATAGCGGAGGATTCCTTTGAGGAGAAATATGTATAGAACCATCCTATGAAACCCATGGAATACATCTCAAAGTCATGATTCTGTATACCAAAAATTCAAGGGAATGGACAGATAATTAAATATACATAGTTTAAACTAAATAAGAGAAACGTAGAGACTGAGATTCTGAGTAAAACCCAAAATAGGAGACACACAACCTAACATCCCATGGATACTTAATGATCCTAATTGTAACTTCTTGATCATCACTCAGTAAAACCTACATCTCATGTAAAAACATTACTCACGCATGACTATCAACTTACCAAAATTGATAATAACCTGGATCTGATACAATATTATAACAACCAGCCCTAAAAACCAATTCCAATAGGCTCCAAATCAGAAAGTGGTAAGAAACAAAAGTATTTCATGATCAGAATGGGTCAGAAACTAGTACATGGGTTACCAATAGTAACCTGAGGGAATTATTTTCCCAACCTAAAATAAGATACATGGCATAAAAATAGATATGTATAATCAAAAACAAAACATACCATAGTCAAAATAGAATAAAAAATACAGATACATCTCAAGGAACATTATAAAATCACCATTTATATTTGTATAAAAACATCTAAAATAGAAAACTTCAATTATCATGTACTTCTCCATGTGATACGTGGGAAAAATACCATCATCTCACCAACATCTTCCAATGTTCAGCATTAAAAAACCTTTCCAAATCATTGTAGCACCATTCCCTTTCCTGCATCTAACAAAACATGGCCTACACACCCCTGAGGGAGTGCACAAAGAGTGAGATAAATATGATTAGTATGTTCAAAACTAGGTATTCCATAATATGTCTATATGAAATAATCCCAATATGACCAACTTTATGATAAAACATGGAATGATGAAATGGTTTCACATTTATATCAAATGCATGGTAAGACAGTTCCCCTTTTTCCACTATTTGTAAAGTAAGATAGCTGACATAGTTTCAATTCATATTAAAATAAACCATTTATAGATATAAAATAATGCATCATATCACATAAAATATAAACTAGTACAAGAAAATAATTATAAAATTACCACAAGGATAACATAGGCCAGGATAGCTTGGTCACAATTACCCCAATATTAATCATGACTACTATGCACTATACAAGTTAACTATAACAATGAGTTCTTGTAATTATGTGAAAACCAAATTTATATACTCCCAACCATTTCAATGATAATTTCTTCGATTTAATGGATTTATGATAAAAAAATAGTGGAAAACCCCATAATTTGAACCCCTATAGAGTCAATAGTAAAATACCAAAAATAAAACCTCCTCTTAGGTCCATAGGGATCCCCATGTTATAAATTTCAAATAATTTAAATGGGATTTCACATTTCATAATAAAATTGATAAAAAACTTCCCCCCTAAAATAATTCTTTGAAAACCAATTTTAGAAACCATTTCATAATGATTTGAAAATCATATTTCTTTCACCAAAACATGGGGAATCAATATTTAATCAAAATCCAATTTATGGATATATGTAAAAAAATTAATTGAACATTATAATTATAAATAATGAAAATAATTATTAAAAAATAGCTTCAATGACTTATCTAACATAGGCTAGAAATGAAACTACCAACCTCAAACTTAGGTTGAACACCACCCACAATGGGATCCACATAATATAATGAAAGGAAATGCAAGAACAATAAATAGGTTTCCCTAAAAATTAGTACCACAACATAAAATCATGTTTTCATATGAAAAAGCTTCAATTAGGAAGAAAGGTCATCACATACCTCAACAAGAACATGCAAAACACAACAACCAACACAAGACCCGACCTCTAGGAGATGAAAAATGAATGATTTATAAGAATGGAAAAGGAGTCAACAAGTAATCAATATAACATACCAAATAAGTATATAACTGATTCAAAAATCAAATAGGAATAGAAGAGATAATAAATAATTTGCAGTATTCTATAAAAAATAAGGATTCATTGATAATTGATCAAATTGGTTTTGAAATTCCAAGTATTAAATATCAAGGGATCTTATAACACACAAGAAAAACCTTTTTTAAGCACCTTAGTCATATTATGTCTATTCAAGAGGGATTAAGGGGTTAATTAAGAGTCTTGAGGGAATTTAATTATTATTTTACCTTTAGTTACCATGTAAATATCAATGCCACCGGTAACCTAGTGGCCATCGTAGTCGTTCAGTGGCTAAGGGCTGTAATATCGATGGGTCGGTGGATGCCCATCAGCAAGATGGTGGAACTAGAAGACACACATGGATTCGTCCAATGATATTATATATTTTGTGGACTCTTTTAGCCTCAATTTATCAATAGAAACCTATAAAACCCACTGGAATATATATAACACCACTCAATCCTTAACAACAACATATTAATCATCAAAAAATGTTATACCCCGGACAAGATGTCACATTTCTTCATAAAAATATTCTAATATGTCAATAATCATTTTAGTTCAGTGTTAATTGTCAAATAATCAACAGAATACAATATTTATTTAAGGAAAATATAAAATTATATTTAAGGTCATTATAGCAAAAAATAAAAAGGAGGTGAACATAGTC
The DNA here is from genome assembly GCA_963277665.1 of Viscum album. NCBI lineage: Eukaryota > Viridiplantae > Streptophyta > Magnoliopsida > Santalales > Viscaceae > Viscum > Viscum album. The sequence goes on from OY728130.1 coordinate 923,792,982, forward strand.
TATATCTCAATGAATGGAAATTGAGATGTGAAAAACACTTACCTCAGAATTATTCTTGGTCAGAAACATTTTAACCATTGATATAAAAAAAGTATATTTATTATTAATCTATATTATGGGTATATTTATATTTATAATACTATATTCGATTCTCTTATATTTTTTTATTACCCAATTATAAATTATTATATGTTGAAATATATATTATTATGTTAACTATTCAATTTGTTATGCCTGTTCTGATTAGGTGCTTCTGGTCCTTACACCATGGTAATGGTTTCATCATATATATATAATGTTATTTAAGGTGTAGAGTACGTTTTTGATATATTTCTAGAGTCCTATGGTTCTTTTAAGGAATATTTGGTGATGAGTTTTATATAAAACATAAAAATATTCTTTTTATGAATTTTAATTCCATAAAAAATTTTATTTTATTATAGAATAAAAAACATATATATTAAAATTCCATATAAATTATGAAATCATATATTTATTATATTTACATAATATTATGAGTATATAACATTACTTCAATTTTATGAGCATAAACACTGTAATATAGTTCTTGTATGTGATAAAACCTACCTAAGGAAGAGGTGTTTTAATGACTGAATGGGAAAGAACATATTATTTAATAATGATATTACCTTTTTTTTAAATATTAATGATTTAAAAAAAAAATTAAAATAAGATATTATATTTTAAAATATTTAGATGAATAGGATATAAAATAAAAATTAAGAAGGCGATATCACTTATGTGGAGAGCTCTAATATCCTCTAAAAGGAATTACTGAAAATGTAAGGTTGGAGACATATTCATGGGATTGAATGTTTCTGAAAGTGAGATAAACCAATTATGTAGAAAATATGGGAAGGTATTAAAAATTAATTTTAACTAATGGTGTGGTTTTATGTAAGGATATGAGGGGTCATTTTATAGATCGGAGGGTGGCCCTTTTAATCTTCTCTTAGCATCAAACAATGTAAATGTATTTTTAAACAGAATGTGGCATAAAAATAGACAAATTATGAAGCTATGATATAGGAGTCAAGATCCCCCATCCAATTATATAGTGATATGTTTTTTGGTACATTGTTTCCCTTCTCACATAATTTATACAATTTTACTAAATTCTAACTGTCACTGTAGTGACTAAATTTTAGCCAGGTAACTTATTTTTTTTATTCAAAATGAAATTGACCATATGAAAAAATTTAAATATTCTCAATAAAATTATAAATACCATTTAATGAAATATAATTTCTACAAAATATACAATTCAAATTTAATATCATTTCACATAATGTGTGAATTTGTTTTAAAAAAAATATTTATTTAACCAAGAAAATGAATTAACTTTTGTTACATTCAAACTTATAATCATTAAATTATAGTTAATTTATTTAACAGAATATATTATCAATAAATTTCAATGAAATTATTCATAATTAGTGACTATTTTAATTTTCTATTATACAAATACATTTATCACATAAAAATATATTTTAAAAGAAAAATAACATTATCTCTTTACAACCATATGGTTTTATCCTTCTTTCAAACGAATTTATAATAAAGTTATGAATTATTATTAAGTTGTTAATATTTATAAGAAAAATATTGAAATTAATTTAATACTAAAAATAATAGTTATATTGATTTTAAATAAAAAAAATTGTTTTTAAACAAAAAAAATTCTATTTAGTCATGAATAATATATTTAGTACTCTTTTTATAAATTTACCCATGGATTTTACTATTTTTTTAAAACCATTCCTTGAATTTCATCAAGAATTTTTTTTTCATATAATTACTTAATATGTATAAATTTAATATAAATAAAGAGTCCATAAAAAATTTTCTTTAAAAAAAAATTGAATTTCATTTACAAATTAAAATCTTTTGACTTTAAAAAATTAATTTCATTTTATAATTATTATTTGTATAAATATATTTTATTGTGTTTCATTATATATAGTGTAATGTATTATTCAAATTACTTCATTTTCATTGGTCAAAATCTATCAAAAACATTTAATTTATAATAAATGGAAATACCCACTAAAGTCAGAGGGTATGAATCTACTTTTCTCAGATCACCATTAATGGATAAAATCCCATATCTATTCATATTGAATTTTTTTTTGTCAAAATAAACTAAAATAATCATTTAATATAGCATTTAATATTATAGGGTTAAATCATAATATTAGTCAAATAATTTTATGATTGAAACCTCTTCGAACTATATGTTTTAAAATATTTTATGATGTTATTCCCTTACATGCATAACCACTAAATCTAGACATAATATCTTGTAAAAAAACATTATAATAAGGTGGATCCTCCAAATATCCTTATTGAGGTCAACAGTTATGAGGATTTCTTCTTATCCCTTAAATTATTTTCTCCTCAACATGAGTTTGGTGCGAACATGTTGTGTTTACTCAAACTTTAATTGTTTGGACCTGAGAGTTTATTAAAAACATTATCTTATTAATCATTATGATGTTATTTTCATGTGGAATTGATTTTTTCACATCATCAATCAGAGAACCATCATCTCATTATGCTTTATCCGTATTTTATTAATAAAAACCGCATTATCCATGTGATGAAAAAGTAATACTCTTTAAATAAACACTTCATATATAACAGATAAAAAACATGGAAATAAAAATAAACCCAATTAATGTGAAACTATATTTTTAGTAATACCATGTTAAACTCAACAACAAGGCCATATAGTCACTCTAAGAGGTTCGTTGAACCAATGGGAACTTATTTTACCAATTCACCTTTTAATTTTATTCTTAATAATAAAAAATCTATAATGGCTTATATGAATAGATCTGCCTAGAAATTATGAAAAATTTAGAACATGTAAAGAGTAATGAAATAAGGGAAACAACACAGGGTATTTTAACAAGGTTCCACCCTAATGTGCATGGAAACTCCTTATTCTATTATTGTTATATCCGAGATATAAATTTCATCATGGTTAAAAAAATTGATTAAAGTAAGTGGGAAGTTATCATCCACAACCCTTTACTTGCACATGGTGATTTGTACTCAAGATATAACATTATGGCATGCTCAATATCCACAGACCTAGGAAAACCATTATCTCCAACATATATATGATTTATAATATAATATATTCTACCATAACTATTTTTATTCCATTATAATAGAATAAATCATTTCATATCATGCAGATCTTACTCCATCTAAAACATTCAAAATGAAAAATTTATATATATAATTATAAAAACATACATTCAATTATTCATCCTCAATAATTTTAAATCTATTGATAGGGTCCTAAATCATCTTTCCTCAACACAGATTGAAATAAAACATAGTAAGTACACATTAATATCACTTTTTATCATTCATAAAGGGTTTTAATATATATATATATTATAAATATTTAACTCGATAAATTATCTTATTTTTCTCCTTTTTTTCTCTGATGATATCAAGGTATTGAAGGGTGTGACTTTGTAGTTCCTTCAAGGTCCACCAAAATTCTAATGATCTAGATAAGTAATAGAAACACCTCATTAATATACTTAAAATTTTCTTTTAAAACATAAGATATTTCTAGAATATTATATCATTGATCACTCACACACTAATTTTCTACTCTTTTTTTATTTAATTCCAAGATTAACATTTGAAATTCCATGATATTTAGTGTTGTGTTCCCTATATTTAATCTAATAAAGAATATTCTGATGAAATCAATAAAATTTTAATTTTCATAATTAATATCAAATATTCCATTGTTTCACCGCAAAACTTTATTATTAATTTTCTCCCTAAAAAACATTGTGTGAAATATAATATCCCACCCTCAACACTGAACCAAAAGAAACTATGGCATATGATATTTGTACAAAAATAACTATCATAAAGTGGTTATTGATAGGGAATTTATATATATAGATAAATAATTTATGAATTATATATAAATAAAAAAATTAAGGTTATATTTAAAATTCAATTAGAAACTAATAAGATCATTTTATGATTAAAAATTTATTTTCTTAAAAAACAGCCATTTCAGGTGCTACATGTAATTATTTTAAGAAAATAAATATATTATGTGTTAATAAATTCTATATAGTTGTAATATATTATCTTTTGTTTAATTAAAAATTGAGTTGTAATAATAAAAAATAGTTAATATCTAAAAGCCTTTTTCGTATTAAAAATATTGCTTCTTTATATTTTTTATTTGGAATTAAAATTTAAATTAAAAAATTCTAGAATTTTACTTTGATTAAAATGAACATAATTTTGTATTTTATCATGTAAATATTAGCATAAGATAATATTTTTATAGTTTTATAAAAACATTAGTTTTTAGTTTAATAGAATAGAGTACTATTTTTTCTAAATGCCATAACTTTTTTGAAATTACAACATACTAAGTACAATTTTAACTCTTATAAAATAGTTTTTATACCCAAAAATATATTTAAGGAGTAAAATACTAAATTTAAAAAAATTCTATGTTAATGTTTTAGAAACCATTTTTAATAATTTGAAAAATATTTTATATTTCTTTTATTTAAAACTAATTTTGGTGAATTTATTTTAATTATGTTTTAATAAGGAGAAATTTAGGTTTATCAAGATCTAAAAGCCACATACGTCTTATTTGGAAAATAATTAACAAATTAATTATACTAAAATCAATAACACTAATAATTTTATCTTGAATAATATTTTGACACTTGAAAATATATATTTCTTAAAAATAATATGTACATGTTATATACACTAATATAAAAATTAATGTTTATTTATTTTATAATTTTTATTTGAGAAACTTTTCACCATCTTTTGAATCATTAAATCTAAATTATATAATAAGTTCCATTTTTTAGGCATTGAAATTAATATACTTAGGTAAAAATAAGTTACCATTGTAAAAACCAAAATATGATAAAATAAAAATATAAGGTTAAAGGACATAAATAAATATTAAAAATATATGTGTATATAGAGAACCAAGTTAAACATAACATAAATAAATAAATAATTTCATGATTGGAATAATACAACTTTCAAATAGTCGTAAAAAATGGAGAACTAAGGGTTTAGTGTCCTAGATGATTAGCTAAATAAGAAAATTATTCTAGAATAATCATCAACACTTCTTTATAAATACTCAACAATATATTTAATTCTACACATTTATCATATTATAATCATATTCATATCCTATGATGCAGAGAAAAAATAAAGGAGTGAGCTCAAAAACTCTATAAGGTAAAAACATATCATAATGTATCAAATCATAAATATGCATAAGAAAATGACCAGGGGATTAATATATCAACAAAAGATCGGGTGAACATTGATTTTAATAATAAAATTTAGTATAGAAACATAATATCCTAAAATTATCATTAATAAAGCATAAAAATTATGACGTGGTTCAAAATATTTCTTAACAATCATAAAACATGTAAGCACAACATAAGAGTCAAATATATTATGTTAACAATGCATAACATGAAAAACATGATTAACATTAAAATAAAAAGATTCATGTTTTTTTATCATAAATTGATAAAATAACATTATTATTTTTCACAATTATAAGAATATAAAATCCTTAAAGAGAAAACTCATTATAACCATTCTAATTTGTAAAAACTCAGTATGTTAATGGATAAAAATGTGAGAAAAATCATTAAGCAAACACCTATATAAACAAAATACTTTTGTCCAAGACCGATTATATTATGAGATATAAACACAAAACATTAATTTGAGGGTGATACATGACCCCACATATTATCACCCTTAAAAATGTTTGTGACTCAAAATCAATCGTAATCATTCTTAAGTAACCCATGGAAAAAGAATGGGTTTCTTAAAATTTTCAAACAAATAAAATAATATAAACTAAAGAGATCATAGGATATAAAATATATTATTTAAAAAAAAACCCATAAAAAATATTTATTCTCATTGAATGATCTCTTAATGGGAGATAAATATTGTAAAAAAATAGGCGTTAAGATATTTTTTTTCACAACATCTTTAACAAATTATTGTAAAAAATGAAGTTAAAATTAATTTTAAAAATTTCTAGAAGGGAAATAGATGTATTTTTTAAAAACTTATGATAAATTTTTCCAAATAATGGATCCTAAAAAAGGAAAAAAATAAAAAAAATAAATATGTAGTAATAAATAATGAAAATAAATTCCTTTATTAATCATAATTTTCAATTTAAAAAAAATATAAAAAATGAAAAAAACTGATGAAATAAATTAATTTTATAAATGAGTTAAAGGAAAATATAATAAATATAAAACAAAAAAAATATATTAAATTTAATATATAAATGATTTTTTTTTAAAAACGTGGACATGGAAGAAAATATTCATTGGTAAGATTATGATTATTCATATGAATGCAAACCTTTTATTTCAGAAAATAATTTTTGAAAGAATTGTTAATTTATAATGAGAATAAATTAAAGTAGGGAAAAATACGAAATACCATAAATTATATTGGAATGTAATGACAAAATAAATCTTTAAAACTATACACATGTAATAAAGATTTCTATGAAATAAATTGTAAATGGAGTCGATGAAACCCATACCTTGAATTCCCACTTAGTGGATGACACTCTTAAATTATGTTTAAAAAACATCACCTTATTAATGATATATCTAATAATGTATTCATCATTAAACATTTAATTATGATCATTTAAAATTATTCCATCCATTTACATTAGTTAGTTACTTTATATTTCCAATATTGGTTGTGAGTAATCTTGATCATTTTGAGGTAGTTTTATAATACAGGTTTTGTTCATCATTATTCTCCAAATATTTATATTTACCTGATCATAAAATTTATGTTAAATAATATTTTATGATAGTTTATAATGATATAATTTCATACTATGACGGTTTTTTTATGGTTATAGTAGATGAGGTTCCAATGAAGAAAACATGAGTGATTTTTAACAAATGGTAATAACTCAATAATTGAGTTTGAAATTAATGTTACCATTTAAAAACCAAAATTATATCATTATATTCATATTAAAATCATATATAATCTTTCACGACCAGTCCCCCGGGGCCTGTGCCGTGACTACCCGAAGCCCACCTTCCTTAGGCTAGGGGCTGGCGACTAGCACCGAAGGTGTATTCCCTAAAACTGGGAAGGCATTGCCTTTATAACCTGTAAACACATGCAACCAAGTAAACAACAAGATAAAAACTCACGTAAACTGAATAGTAAACAGAGTCAGTGCAGTAAAAAAATGGGGTTAGAATACAAGTCCAACTAGAAAGTACAAGAAACTGAAAGTGCATTTAAACTGGAACAACTCATGTGATCACCCGCCAAGGATCCTACCTGAAGGGTAGGTAAAACTATCGAATGGTCGTCTCTGTGGTATGCCTCGCCTAGGTCCACCTCTGATCTACCTCCAATCCCAGTACACTCATCCTTATTCAGCGTTCTCCGTCATCTGCACCAAACAAAATGAGATGCGGGCATAGCCCGTGCAGGGGTCAGTATAATGATACTCAGTAGAGACCCCGAGACCCTCAAGGTCTCATAAAATACTCAAAGGAGAAACCACAAAGCATGAAAACAACAGTCAACCCTACTTAGGTATATTCCCACCCATATACCTAAGTTATCAAGTAAACCCTTCTCAAACATGAGGAAACACAAGGCCTAAATCATTAGCCCAAATCTCAACTGTTCCACAAAGGAAGGAAAACCACGATGGTAAATACCACATAGGTACGCCACATAGAAGAATACCACAAAGGTATTACCACAAAGAAAGTACCACACTGGTACGCCACATAGAAGAATACCACCAAGGTATTACCATGAAGAAAGTACCATAGAGGTACAGACTCAGCTAACACCAGATATAACTTAGGTATGGTAGTAAAGATGATTAGATATAACTACTAAATCAACTTAATATGTTAAGAGGAAAGCCCACGAAGGATCCAAAATCCTAATTAGACCCACAGAGGATCAATGTACGTCGTCAGACCCACACAAGATCCTAGTACCTCGTCAGTAAGTCGTCAGACCCACACAGGATCCTAGTACATCTTCGGTACATCGTCAGACCCACATAGGATCCTAGTACATCATCAGTACGTCGTCAGACCCACAAATGATCCCCTAGTACATCGTCATAGCCAGCTATAGGTTTCCCACACTAAGATCACTTGTCTCTGGAAGGGTCTACTCCACAATCCCCTGGTCGATACTCCAACTTCCACGAATTCCCATGAAGAAGTATCTCAAAGGACTTCCACATAATAGTGGTCTCAATGTAACAGACGGTGCATCAATCGGACACCCAGTATGTGGGTTATTAGTCTTTTCATCCTTAGGGCCCGGTTGGATTTTTTCTTGATCTCACCCAACCGTACCCCAAATGTATCCAAATATCTTGTGGGTATACTCAATGTAACCATCTCTCTCCAAGGTTTTCAGCGCCGCTGACGGTTCATCAAACGGACGCCTGGTGCCAAAGTTATAGCGGATAGAGCAAAAATGGGTCGGAGTTGGGCCGAGTTTTTTTCGACCCAATCAGACCGACCTGGTCCGACCCACCTTGGTTGGACCTGACCCAATTCAGGTCAACCCTGCCCGCTAGGTCTGGTCCGGCCCGCTGGGTCCGGCCCGGTCTACAGTTTGGCGTGGTGGTCACGGGGGGGGGGGGGGGGGGGGGGGCGAGGCCGCGAGGCCGTGGAGTCGGCGCAGAGGACGCGAGATGGCGACTGTCATGACCGGCGCGGGGCCACGGGTGGCGTGGGGTCATGGAGGCTATGTGGGCCACTGAGGCCGCGGGCGGGGCAGGGCCGCGAGCGGTATGGGGCCACGAGGGTACTGGGGCGGCGGAGTCCACAGGGTCCACAGGCGGCACATAGCGGTGGAGGCCGCAGGGGGGGGGGGTTCTCCGTGCATGGCTGGATGGCCAACCTTCCTCTTCGGGCAGCGCGGTCACGTGCCACACCTTCATCAGTGGCTAGTTCGGTCGGCTGGTCTCCGTTTATTTCCTTCTTCATGGCCGAAGGTGGTGCCAGCCGCGGTTCTCGAGTTCCTCCAGTGCCAAACGCCGGCACCAGTCACTATCACCATCACAAAGAACACACAAAAGAACCATAAGATTTTTGGATGGGTCAAGCCATGTTTGTTTGTTCTGTACCCTCCGTGTTAGGGAGGTACCAAGTGGCTCAAGGGAGATTATTCAATGTGAGAGGAAAAATTAACATTTATCAATTTAAAACACACCCCTACCTCATTTGTTTATTATCATCGATGAGGAGGAAATGATGGTCATCGATTGAAGATATCCCATGTTGGAGGATGTCCTGAGGAAGAAGTCGAAGTCGTACGTTGGTTTTCTTCATTGGAGAAGTGTTCTTCATTGGAGAAGTGTTCTTCATAGGAGAATAATAATTTCTCCAAAAGCTATCCTCTTCCAATATTCTCTCCCAATTCCACCCAAAAAGAAAAGTAGCCAATATGTTGTGTTTCATCAATTTAATTGTTTGCAAAAAATTAAATTGACATCGTTAATTACTATGTGGTTGGAACCATTAAAGTGGGAGGATACCTAGGGTCACCCACCTCATTAAAGAGGGATTTGGAAGGTTTCCTCCCATTGAAGGGGGTTCGGGAGGTCCCCACCTCTAAATTCAAAATAGGGGTTAGTTCAGGTGGTCCCCACCACTTAACATTGACATGGGAGGTTTTGACTCGGGTGGTCACCACCACCATAACCCATGTTGAGGGGGTTTCAAACATAAAAATGTTTGACTTTTTTATTTTATTTTATTCTTTCACGAAAAGCACAAAAAAATTATCTTTCACACTCAACCGATTATTGTCATGGTAAAGGTCTCCTTAAGCGAATACCGGCACTGCGAGTTCAAAGGTGTCCTTGGATTTTTATTCCGAGCACTAGTTAAAAAGTTACAAATGCCATCTCACATGTTTTCTGAACGTACCCAAAAAAAGGTTAATAAATACATTTTGGGCACACCAGGCCTCGAAATCACGCGCCGTCAATTTTCGTAGACTCATAAAATTCCCATTTAATTTAAAAACAATTACATGTAAATTACAAGTCTTTAAATTCTCACCACCTCAGGGCTTTACATCCCCATAAGACACAACTCAAAACTATAAAAAACAAGTGGGGGTACTGAGAACAAATCTGAGCCTCCAACTCCTAGGTGCTCTCATGGAGGTTACCGTTCTTTCAGTGAACGCGCACCAAAGGTATTGACCGCCCATGAAGGACCCACTCATGTTGATCCTCAATATCTACTGGAACCTCCAAAAATGTCGCCCCATCGTCGCTATCCAGCTCGCTATGATCGATGACGTGGGATGGGTCAGGCATGTATATCCTCAGCTGGGATACATGGAAGATGTCATGAACCTGGTGCAACTGAGGTGGAAGAGTTAAGCGGTAAGACACCTCACCAACTCTGTTGAGGACCTGGAAGTGTCCGATGAAACTTGGAGATAACTTGACTCCTCTTCTAAATCTCTACAAACCTCACCGAGGTGAGACCCGTTGAAAGACGTGGCCGCCATCATCAAACTCTAGAGGTCTCTGTCTCCTATCAGTATAAGACTTCTTCCTGCTCTGTGCAGTCTTCATCCACTCCTGGATGATCAAAACCTTCTCTGTGGTAGCCCGTACCATCTCTAGTTCCAGGAGTGCTAACTCCCCTGGGTCAGTGAAACAAAAAGGTGATCTGCAAGGTCGTTCGTATAACTCCTCAAAAGTTTACATCCCAATGGTAGAGTGATAGCTGTTGTTGTATAAAAACCCCACCAATGGAAAGTGATCCTCCCAGCTGCGACCAAAACTGAGGACAGAAGCATGAATCATGTCCTCAAGGGTCTGAATGGCCCACTCAGTCTGGCAATCCGTATGAGGATGGAAGATGGTGCTTAGATGAAGATGTGTTTCGAAAGCCTCCGTCAACCCCTTCCATATCCAGGAAGTGAAAAACGCATCATGATCAGAGACAATCATTGAGGGTACTCCATGTAGAATCACAATCCCCTGCACATAGAGGTGTCCCAGGCTCTCTATATAACCCTACTCTATGATCGGTAGGAAGTGGGATGACTTGGTGAGTCGTTCGACGATCACCCAGATAGACTCATGACCCCTAGATGTACGTGGAATACCTGTCACACAATCTATGGATATCCTATCCCACATCCACTATGTGACCTCTAAAGGCTGAACAAAGCCTACTGGTACCTGATGCTCCACCTTCACCTGCTGACAAATGAGGCACCGAGAGACAAACTCTGCTATTGATTTCTTCATTCCTAGCCACCGGTGCTGTCGTCGGAGGTCCTGGTACATCTTTTCCACTCATGGATGTACCGCTAGAGGATATATGTGGAACTCCTTCAACACTCCCTCCCAAAGGGAAACTTGTACCTTGGTACGTTATCTAAAGAGGGTGACATGATCCCCACCTTCACAAAATCCATCATGTGCCTGTCCTGTGGATATTTGAGCATGTCATGTCTCGAAGTCAGTGTCCCCGCGCTGCAACTCCCTGACTCGCTGAAGAAGTGCGTGAGTGACTATAAGAGACTGAAGAAAGGATGTTCCATCTCGATCCACAAAGGATATCTGAAAAGTGGCCAGAAGCTCTATCACCTCACCTAGAAGCTGTATACCAGATCTCCTACTGAGTGTATCTGCTACAACGTTCCCCTTCCCAGGAGTATAGACTATCTTGAAGTCATAGTCCTGGAGGAACTCAAGACAACTTCGCTATCTTAGGTTCATGTCCTTTTAAGAGATGATATACCTGAGACTCTTGTGATCTGATTAGACTACAAAATGTTCGCCCATCATTTAATGTCACCACATCTTAAAGGAGAAGACCACTGCTGCTAATTCCAGGTCATGGGTAGTGTAGTTCTGCTCTTGCTTCCTCAGCTATCGAAAACCAAATGCGATAATTGCTCACTCCTACATCAGGATACATTCAAGACCGGTACCTGACGTGTCACATTAGACTACATACCCAACGCCCTCCTTTGGAAGCCTCAAGATGGGGTCACTAATCAGCCTCTATCTCAGCTCCTAAAATCTCGGCTGGAATCCATCCGACCACATGAAGGGTTTCCCCTTCTTCGTCAACACTGATAGTGGTGCTGAAACTCTGGAGAAATATAGAAAAACCCTCCTATAGTATCCAGCCTAACCCAGGAAACTCTGTATCCCCGTCACACTCCTGGGTGGCTCCTAAGAAATTACCACATCAATCTTCACTAGATCCACTACAACCCCAACCTCTGAGATGACATGTCCCAGAAAGTGAACCTCTCGGATCCAGAACTGGTACTTCGAGAGCTTACCATAAAGTTGGTGCTCTCGAAGTGTGTCTAGTACTACCTGAAAATGATTGGCATGGTCCTCCTCAGTAGCTGAGTAGATCAAAATGTTGTCATTGAAGACTACTACAAAGAGATCAAAGTATGGATGAAAGATCTTGTTCATGAGTCCCATGAACACTGCTGGAGCGTTGGTCATACCGAATGGCATAACCAAGAACTCATAGTGGCCGTAAAGACCTCTAAAAGACATCTTCTGCACATCCTCGCCTCACACTCTAAGCTGGTGATAGCCTGATCTGAGTTCAATATACGAGAACCACCATGCTCCCTTCAGCTGATCAAAGAGGTCGTCAATCCTCAAGAGTGTGTACTTATTCTTCACGGTCACCTGGTTCAGGCACCGATAGTCAACATAATGTCTCAAGCTCCCATGTGCCTTCTTGGCGAACAAAATCGAGGCTGCCCAGGGAGAAAAACTGGGCCGAATGAACCCTTTCCACTGTAAGTCCTCCTGCTATACCCGTAGTGCACAAAGCTCTACGGGAGCCATCTAATACGCTGGTGTAGATATCTATACCATCCCGGGGTACAAGTAAATGTAAAATTCCACCTATCTGTGAGGAGGTAGACCTGAAAAATCATTAGGGAAGACATTTGTGTTCTGGTCCACCACTACAGGATAGTTCGGAATCTCCACATCAACCGCTCTAAGGGTAAGGCTATTCAATTGATGAGTGACCAGCTCCACTCTCCTCTAGATAAGTATATCCTATGCTGCAAAGGCTCCATTATCGTTGGTGAAGGTAAACCCAGTCCCTTCTGTGTAGACACACCGCACTTTGCATCTAGTACTGTCAATCAAAGAATGGACTGTAGATAACTAGTCCACACCCAAGATGACATCATAAGACCTCAACGCCGCTACTAGGAGATCAAATCTGAAGCTCTCACCTCCTATAGCAAGCTCACACTGCGGGAAGAAGTGCATAATCATCGAATCTGCTTCCGTAGGAGTCTCTAGAAGTAAGAATCGAGCCAACAGCTCCATCAGAATCTTCGAGCTCCTAATAAGGGAAGTGGAAATAAAAGAATGACTGGAACCTATGTCTATAAGTACTGCAACTATGGTGGAATAGACACATATCATACCTCATATCATCTCTGGAGCACCATGGTCGTAGGCCTCAGCTTCCTAGTGGTGAGCTCGCCCCCATTCACCTAATCCCTGTGGTCGGGGTGGACCACCTGGTGGTGGTGACGACAACATCTTGAATCATCACCCACCACCAGCTACATGGCCAACTCCTTTTCCACGTCCGTCTGCTCTCTCCAGACCACCACGATCGAACCTTTGTCTCTGCCTAGGTGGTCCTTAGATCGTATGTTGATTTTTCATACGACGGGTCGGATAGTCAAAAGCCATGTGACCCTACCCACCATATGCGAAACAAAAATTGTTCGTCACATCACTGGCTTTGTCTCTAGTACCTTACACAACCGATCCTGAGTCACACGGTCGTCCACATGTAGGTCTGGTCCTCATGGACCTCCATCACACCTGTTTGCTGTCAGCTGCAGAAGACTTCACTGCATGATGACTTGTGGTGGGTCTCACTGCTGGTGACTTCTCATAAAGGAAACTCTTTACTAAGAGGGCTCTCTCTAACACCCCTGCCTGCGTCGAGATGCTAAGAGAAATCATCGAAGCCCTGATCTGTCACACGAGTCCTTACTCGAAGGTCTGGCCCCTAAACAATGGGTACCACATAATAATAGTGGAGTAGCGTGAGAGGTTGGTGAACCTCACTGATTACTAATCCACAGTAATGATGCCCTGCTGCAGATGAAGAAGCTCCTGTATGAACACTGCGCAAAGAGTCGTTGGAACAAACTCTGCCTGAAACAGGCTCTAAAAGTCTGCCCAGAGAAGCATCACCTTGTCGTGAACCTAGAGCATCATGCTGCACCATCTTCCTTCTGCGGCTTGAAGGAGACTGGAAGAAAGGATCACCATGAGATCATCTAGTCTCCATACCAGTCAAAAAACTATCACCACGGCCTACAACTAATCCCCAACTACCTGTGGTTCCGTCTCTCCCCTGAACCTGGGCGGCTTCTGGCGCTATAACTCATGAAATACGCTCAAGCGGCGAGCACCCTCTTCTGCTAGGGACGGAAGCATCGGTGGACCAATGGGTAATGGTACCATTGGTGACTCCGTTGGAGGAGGTCCCCGCACCGAGGCCTCATCGCTCGGTGGCCTATCAGTGAATACTATATATTGAACCCTAGCTGGATGGCTGCATAGAGGCATCGTGAAAAGAAAAAGGTGTACCATGGTCAATAAGTTATACTAGTGAGATGAATCAATGATATATCAAAGAAATCTCTTGAAAACACATACATAATCAGTGTTTTTGTGCACTGAGTCGAAAAATCAGAATTCAGGGTCCTGGTGTATGGATACGTCGGCCACCGCACCAACACTAGATTTCATAAACTGATAACCACACTCACAAAAATTAACACTATTGCTGTTTAAAAAATCAGAGTCCTATGTTATATGGTAGAACTAACTCCTATGATACCAAATTTTCATGAACCATCCCCAAGGGCCCGTGCTGTGATTACCCAAAGCCCGCCTTCCCTAGTCTAGGGGTTGGCGACTAGCACCGAAGGTGTATTCCCTAAAACTGGGAAGGCATTGCCTTTATAACATGTAAACAAATGCATCCAAGAACACAACAAGATACTAACTCATGTAAACTAAATAGTAAACAGAGTGAGTATAGTAAGAAAAATGGGCAAGAATACAAGCCAAACTGAAAAGTATAAGAATCTGAAAGTGCAAGTAAATTGGAAGAGCTCCTGTTATCACCTTACAAGTATCCTACCAGAAGGGTAGGTACAGCTCTCGAATAGTCGTCTCTGTGGTACTCCATGTCTAGGTCAACCTCCGAGCTACCTCCTGTCCTGGTACTCTCATCCTGAGTCAGCGCTGTCTATCGTCTGCACCAAACACAACGAGGTGTGGGAATATCCCGTGCAGGGGTGGATATAATGATACTTAGTAGGGACCCCAAGACCCTAAAGGTCTCACAAAATCCACAAAGGATAAACCAAAAAGAATGAAAAAAACTACCAACCCTACTTACGTATATGCCCATACATATACCTAAGTTATCATGTAAACCCATCTCAAATTTGAGGAAAGACAAGGCCCAACTCCTTAGCCCAAAGCTGAACAGTTCCACAAAGGAATGAAAAACATCAAGGTATGTACCAAACATGTATTACACACAGAGGAATACCACTAAGGTATTACCATGATGAAAGTACCACACAGGTACGAACATAGCTAACAACAGGTATAACTTAGATACGGTAGTAAAGAAAATTAGATATAACTACTGAATCATCTTACTCCATTAAAAGGAAAACCCACGAAGGATCCTAAAACCTAATCAGACCCACAGAGGATCAAAGTAAATCATCAGACCCACACATGATTCTAGTACCTAGTTAGACCCACACAAGATCCTAGTACATCATCACACCCACATAGGATCCTAGTATCTCGTCAGTACGTCGCCAAACCCACACATGATCCTAGTACATCGTCAGTACGTCTTCAGACCCACAGAGGATCCTAGTACATCGTTAGTACGTCGTCAGACCCACAAATTATCCAAGTACATCGTCACAGCTAGCTACAGGGTTCCCGCACTAAGCTCAATTGTCTCTGGGAGGGTCCAATCTACAAGACACTAGTTGATACTCCAACTTCCATGAAGTCCCATGAAGAAGTACATCAAGGTAATTCCACCTCATAGAGGTCTCAACATAATAGATGGTGCGTCAATCAGACGTTTGGTCTCTGAGTTATTAACCTTTTTGTCCTAAGGGCCTAGTTTGATTCATGCTCGGTCCAACCCAACTGTACCCCAAATTTATCCAAATATCTAGTGGGTTATACTCAAAGGAACCGTCATGCTCCCTTGTTTACAACGCTGCTGACGGTTTATCAAACGGATGCCTAGTGCCAAAGTTTTGGCAGATAGAGCAAAAATGGGTCGGTGTTGGCCCATGTCTGGTATGACCTGGTCCGACCCGACTTGGGCTGACCTGACCCGGTTTGGGTCCGCCCAGCCTGCGTCAGGCGGCCCGACCCGGGTGGCATCCCACAGTGCGGTGCGGGGGTCTCGGTGGGGCTGCGAGGGCGAGGGGCTACAGAGGTGGCACAGAGCCATGGGACGACAGAGGTAGTTGGGGGCACAGGGCCGCGGGGCAGCATGGGGCTGCAGGCGGCATGGGATGGTGGAGACCACGGGACGAAAGAGGCCGCGGGGGCCGCGGAAGTGGTGGGCTGTGTGGGGCGGCAGGCGCCGCTGAGTGCTGGATGCCGCCGGGGCCGGGGAGGCCACTGGCGGCACGGGGTGGCGGAGGCTGCGGGGTGGCGGAGGCCGCGGGGTGGCAATCCGCACGGCTGGCCAGATGGTCATCCGTCCTCTCCGCGCGGTGTGGCCGTGCACCATGCCTTCATAGGCAGCCAGTTCGGTCAGCCGCTCTCCGTTTGGTGCCTTCGTCGCGGCCAAACACGGTTCTCGAGTTCATCCAGTGCCAAACGCCAGCACCGATCACCATCACCATCACGAATAACACACAAAAGAACCATAAGATTTGCGGAGGGGTCGTTCGATGTTTGTTTGTCCTGTACCCTCTACGTTATGGAAGAAGCAAGCAGCATAAGGGAGATGATTCAATGTTAGAGGAAAGTTTAATATTGATCAATTTAAAACACACCCCTACCCCATTCATTTATTGTCTTCGATGAGGAGGGAAGGACGATCATTTATTGAAGACATCCCACATTGAAGGGTGTCCTGAAGAAGATGTCAAATTCGTACGTCGGCGTTCTTCATTGGAGAAGTGTTCTTTGTTGGAGAAGAAGAATTCCTCCATAAGCTCCCCTCTTCCAAAATTTTATCTCAATTCCACCCAAAAAGAAAAGTATCCAATATGTTTTGTTTCATCAATTTAATTGTTCGCTAAAAATTAAATTGACATCATTAATTACGATGTGTTTGGAACCATTAAAGTGGGAGGATATCTAGGGTCACCTCCCCTCATTAAAGATAGAGTTGAAAGGTTTCCTCCCATTAAAGGGGGTTTAGGTGGTCCCCACCTCTAAATTCAAAATGGGGGTTAGTTCATGTGGTCCCCACCTCTTAACATTCACATGAGTGGTTTAGAATCAGGTGGTCCCCACCACCATAACCCATGTTGAGGGGGTTTCAAAAATAAAAATGTTAGACATTTTTATTTTATTTTATTCTTTCACAAAAAGAACTAAAAAATTATCTTTCACCCTTGACCCACTGAAGTTGAGGTAAATGTCTCCTTATGAAAATACCAGTGCTGCGAGCTCAACGGTGTCCTCAGATTTCAATTCAGAGCATCGGTTGAAAAGTTACAAAAACCCGCTTGCACATTTTCTGAACGCACCCGAAGAAAAGGTTCAGAAATTCATTCTGGGCACACCGGGCCTCGAAATCACGCACCGTCAATTTTCACAGAGTCGTAAAATTTCTATTTAATTTAAAATAAATTACCTGGAAATTTTTGGGTCTTTACATAATAATTAATTATTCTCTCATGGCCATCCATAGTATTATTCTAAAACAATGTTCAAGTATGTGGTTAGAATGACCTAAACATTATCAAAGAATATTTAATGAGTGATTATGATAACAAAATTGGTTTCTATTGGAATAAAATCCTTAATATATTATAATAATGATATTATTTATATATTTTAGTTTTATGAATCAAATTTTAATATATTGTAATAAATAATAATTAAATTTTAAGAAAAGTGAGATATGATACTTCATAGAGGTAGAAGTTCGCACAACACCCGGTTAACATTTTAATTTCCCAGATAATGAAAGGGAATGATGGTGGATTATACCTTTTCATTCATAATAATATTTTTTTATACATTTCATATTTTGTTTCAGTACCATCCCTAGAAATAATGATGATAGAGGTTGGTGCATAATTGATATTGTCACTTGAGGGAAGTGGTTGTCCACAGAAAACACGAAAGAAAACATGGTTTTTTTTAATATAAAAATAGAAAGGCAATTTATATATATTACATTGGTATAATAACATTAATTTTATAAATAATATAGATGTAATTATATAGAAATTATAAAATTAAATTTTTTAAAGTATGATAAAAATGAAAATAAGATAGAAAAAATAGAGTACCCAAATCGAATTAGTTGTGTTTTCTTTAGAGGATATATCAGGTATAGAGGGATTTTTTTGAATTATTATGACAAGAAGATAAATTATAAGGGAAAAATTATAATGGGATGATAATTATTAGAGCTTCAGCTGGATATAGATTTCACTGATTGGTCATGAGGGGTAGTGAGTGGCCAATTTTACAGTTGGTGGGAATGAAAAAATTGATGTTGGTTTTATCTTATAAAAGATTCAAAAAATCAAATAGAAATATTTTTTTAACATGTAGGCCTTTTACCCCCTCATTTAACTAATTTTACCCATTTTTCATATATCTTGAAAACTTTTTTCGACGTAAGTTATTCATTTTTAAGCCTAAATAATTAAATGGTACTTATTACATAATTTGAAACTACTAATTCAAAATATGAATTTTTTTGTCAAATTTGTTTTTCTATGTTTAAAAAAACAAAATTTTCAATTTAGAAGATGTACCTATGAGGAACCCGCCTTAAAATAATACATAATATTGAGTTAAGTCAAAAAATTTAATTTTTTTTCATATTGATAATATTTTTAGGTTTATAGTTTTAGAGAATTAGGCTATAAATCATACATAAAAAACAATAAAATACAAAGTGGAGACTTCTAAACAATATCAATTTTTTTCCATAAACCAATCTTTTAAAATAATACATTATATCTTTAATGTAAACTATTCATGATTATCAACCTGAATTATTCAAATCAATTATTCATCCTTAAGTCACGTGAAAACCATTAAAAACATATCATTAACATAAAAATACCAATAAAGTATATAAAAATAAGGAAATTGTTAGTCGACTTATAAATAATAAAAACTTCTGAAAACTTTAACATGAAGTAATAATTTTTCACATTGATAAGTAGTAAAAAATTTAATTTTATAATAATATCATTTAAAACATTTTTATAATCATAATATTACAATAAAACCCACAAAAATCAAGGAAAATACATAATGATTACTTGGAATATATTTATACTTAACACTATTATAAATGGAATAACCATATTCTGAACTTCTATTTATGTAACTCATACAAATGGAATAACTATACAACCAACTTCTATACCTAACGTATTAGAGGGTTATGATAGAACCACACACCTTTAGGTTTTAGAAAAACCACTCTTCAATGGTTTATTATGGAACCACCCATGAAATTTCCAAGTATCATTATATAATGACAACACATAAAAGATTTCAATTTTCAAAATTTTACTCATAAAATTTCATTTGAGATTATAAGAAAACATTTAAAGATATTGGACTAATAAAACCATTTTGAAAAACCAATTTTAAATAAAAAAATACCCAAAAAGAAAAAAAATTAATGTTTTTAAATTATGAAAACATGAAATATTTCAAAGGAATTCAAAAGTAGAATAATTCCCACGGTGGTGAAAAAGTCATTTTCTTCATGTATATTAAGAATAGAACATTCCTTTTGTTGATTGTCAAAACATTCTGTATAAAGCACATAAAAAGATCAATTTTAAAAAATAATTGCATGAAATTAAAAATAGCCATAAAATTTTCTTTATAACCCTTTTTATATTAATAGAAAATAAATATGAAAAATAATATCAAAAATATTGGCATGAGTAAAGGATTAAATATTTAAACATTCAAAGCATCCCATACAACTTTGAACATTTAAACCAGAATATAAATGAATGAATAAGATTTACTAAAACATTAAAAAAATTATTATTGATAAAATATGGATATATAATGTAAAATGGTCTATATATTCACCTTATAAAAGAATAAATGTGTACATAATCAATAAATTCCTTAATAAAAACAATTTGAGACAAAATCCCGTAAATAGTGTCTGACTTGCCTCTTATGGATTTAAATTCATGAATAATAAACTTATATTAAATATTTAATTTCATGATAAAATTTTTCAATTTTATTTTTACATTTATATAACTTATTATAGTGATTTATACAACTAAATAAACAATTAAGATCATGCTCGGTGTTTTGAAAATATTTGGTTTATGTGTCAAAACAACTTTGGTACCTCAATTATGGTCAAAGGTGTTACTATAAGAAAATATGATAAATAATAATAATGAAATAATTATCATATATATATATAATAAATTCTTTTAATAGAAATTATGATATATGGTTATGAAAAATGAAACAACATTATAATCATGGAGATGGTGGGACGTACATACACTAGAGTAACATTTTCATTTTTCAATGATCATTATGGAATGAAGGTAAGTAAAAATTTATCTTTAAGTAATGATAATTATATAATTTAAACCATATTATTTTACAATATATACTTATATATATAAATCAGGTGATGTAAAAGGAATCACATCACTTCGAGAAGGCGGTAGTCCACAGGGCCACAAACAATGTTTAAACTATTTCACTGTGTGGAAAAGTGTTAAATAAAATGATGAGTTATATTTAAAAAGATAACTAAGTATTGAATATAATATAGAAGTTATTTCTGTAAAATATATTTAATTAAAACCATCTTTAATATGTTTCATATAGTGTGTGAATGTATCACATCTCTTTGAGGAGACAATAGTCCACACTTCCACAAACTAGGATATCAAATTTGTAAAAAATGAAATATATAATGTTATGTGATATAATATAATTAAAGAAGAATAAAGATGTAATAAATATGATAATTATCATATATAAATATATTTTAAATCATAATTACCATCTAAGAAAGGTGTTAAAGTAAAATGAACAATATTGTTTCATGAGGTATTTGTTTTCCATACACAATAACCAAAAGTTCGTTATCCCTTTGATGGATGTGTGTGTAAATGTATGTAAAAATATTATCAAAAAAAATTATAGTATATTTTTTATACTTATTTTATTATTTATTCATTGAATAATAATATTTTAGGAAGTGAAGAATGGAAATAATATAATAGTGCTTGATGAAGGGTGTTACCTCTTATTCGGGTAACTCCTCTTGGTTTTCAGTAAAGGATTTTTGTTGGATGAGTTTATTCACAAGGTGAGTCTTCTAGGATGAGGAGTGTGATGTTAAGGTGGTACATTTTATGATATTGGTCGATAAAAAGTGGCTTTATAAGTGTGAGGAAGTGGGGGGGGGGGTGAGTTCATTCCTATAGTGGAGGAGGAGTTTCACTCTGGTAATGTTTTGAAAAAGGAATTCCAATCATATTTTTATATTTTATAGTGTATCGAATAATGATCCAAATTAAATAAAAGGGAGTATAGTGTCCTAATATGTAAATATAATGGATTTTAGATGAGTTTATAGGTCATTTTTTCCCTTAAGTTTAAGGTTTAGTCAATTTTTTAGTCAATTTTTGTCGTAGTCAGTAAAATTAAGTTTAATCATTTTCACTAACATTTCTAGTCAAAAAACTAATTTGAACTTAATATAAATTATAAAGATTTATGATTTAAAATATGTAATCCGTTTTTCAAAATTATAATCACATAATTGGAGGAAATTAATTTAAATTTAATACAATAGACGGGACGTGAAAGTGGGTTTTTAAAGTAAAAACATTCAAAATTTGTCTAAGTTATTATATTCAATTTCCAAGTAAAATTCATTCCAATTACCTAAATTCGTTAATGTATAAAAAATAATCCAATAAAACTTTAAAATTATTTAAAAATATATTTTTTCCCTATAATTAAATTAGATGAAAACGTAGTTTAGAATTAAAAATCATTATTTTTCAATATTTATTAATAAATTAAAATTCACTGACAAATATAAAAAATTCACAATAACCTAATTTTAATTTGACACATTAAAATATTATGTTTATTTTGAATAATAAAATAAATAAAATTGTGAAAAGTAATATTTAAAATTGGTAATCTATTAAATGGCGGTAAAACTATCTTAAAAAAATATAGAGATTTTTATGCTTAAAATTGGATATATTCTTATTTTAAGCCTATAATATTTCTTGGATGAATGTAAATCATTTAATAAACATGTGTAAACAGAATATAGTTAGTCCAATTTATTCCCAATGATGTAAGGTCGTGATAACTTCCACGTAAAATAATAATATTAACAATATATTAGTTTTTTGTACAACATAGTCTTATGTGCAACACATGATTTCAGAAATACTCATTTTTTGGTTTGAGTATGCTATTGAAAATAGAATCCCTTTAAAGTTGAAATTAATATTTAATTCATAATTCAAATAAATAAAAAATTTATTATTATATAATTACTTGGGATGTTAAATCCTACCCCTTTTGGAAATTACATCCTCATAATTTTATTCACATATCTAATAAGTGGGGGTATTTTTCTCTTATGGAATTTTCATATTCCCATGTTTCATTTTAAAACATATGGGTTTTCTATAAAACCTTAACCTAATGAATAAACTAATTCCAAAACACATTTTCCTTATGTTCAAGAACCTAAACTTGCTTTTCCCCATAAAAAATATTATTCTCCAACATGACTACTTTAGATCTCAAAAAATGACATGAATCAATTACATACTACCATAACACTGAAACATGAGATAAATCTTGTACCTAGGATAAAATTGGGGGTAGGTCCAATCAATAGAGAACTGATCCATCTCTATCTATAATTTCATATGGTCCAATTAATTGTGGACTTAGCTTCCCCTTTTTACCAAAACACGTCAAAAATTTTCATGAGAAACATTTTGAATGACATTATCACCTACCTCAAAAAGAAATATATTTCCTACAGTTATATAGATTTATTTTCTTCCTACTTTGAGCTAATCTCATGTTTCATTGAATAACTTGATACTTCTCTGCTTTTTCCTCTACCTAATATGGTCCAATCAACTTCCTTTCTCCTACATCATCCCAAAAATCTAGTGTTTGAAACTGATTTCCATATAATTCCTCTAAAATTTCCATCTATATACTGGAATGAAAACTATTATTCTAAGAAAACTCAATTAAATAAAGTTGTCGATCCAAAATTCCCTAGTAATCCATTGATAAAGAACGAATCATATCTTTTGAGGCATAAATTGTCCAGTCATACTATCCATTGAATTGAGGATGAAAATCTATAATAAAATTTAATTCAATACCCAATTACATCAGAAGCCCTTTCAAAAGATTATATGTGAACCTAGGATCATGGTCTGACACAATTCATAGATGCACTCCATGTAAATTCATAATCTATTATAGATACTATATAAAAAGATGATCTAAAGAGATTATATCTTGAATGGGAAAGAAATGTGCATATTTAGTTGATGGATTAATAATAACCCAAATCAAATTATTATATTAAAAAGTCATTGGATATCCCACCAAAAAATCCATAGATATATTCTCCCATTTCAACTCTATCACAAGAAAAGGTTGAAGCATCCTCTTCCGCAAATATTTCTATTATTTTACCGATTGAAAATTAAAACACTTCATAGTAAATTTATCAATATCTCTTTTTAATTCCATCCCACCAGTAATACTCTTGAAGGTCTCTGTAGATCTCAGTGATTCCCAGATGAATGGAAAACAATGAACAATGAGCTTCATTCAATAACTCTTTCCTCAATTGTGAATCCCAAGGCACACATAATCTTTCCCCAAATCATTAAACATGTTATTCATCAATATTAAAATTAAGAAACTTTCAACTCTTAATTTTTAATACATTTTCTTTAAAATATTGATGCACCTTTTGACCTATCATAATTCTTACAGATAATTTCACCCGCACTAAAAACTAAAACAAAACAGAGGATGTCCCTAAGTCTAAAAATTTTAAGCTAAAATTCATCAAATCATAAACTAAAAGGTCATTCTCGGAACATAACATGGTAAATATAGCATTACTTTTTCGACATAAAGCATCTACCACCATGCTTTCTTTTCAAGGATGATAACTAATCATACAAACATAATACTTGATTAGTTCCAAACATCTCCTCTTTCTCAGGTTAAATTATTTATGAGTGAATACTTACTTCAAAATTTTATGATCAGTATGTATTTCACACTTAATATAGTAAAAATGATGCTTGTAATATTTTAATTCAAAAAACAGTTATTAATTCCAAATCAAGTGTAGGGTAATTTAACACATGAGTTTTCAATTAACATGAAGTATAAGAAATTAACATTTCATTTTGAATCTATAAACGACTAAGTCCTTTTAATAAATAATAAATATAGATGAAGAATTCACCATTTATAAGTAGAAATGCAAAAACAGGAGCATTGAAAAGTATTATTTTTAGTTTCTGAAAACATACATCACATTTTCCTATCCAAATAATCCTAACTCCCTTTTGTGTAAACTTATTTAGTGGGATCTATAACCAATAATTTTTTTCTGAAAACCTTCGATAATAACCCGCTAATCCAATAAAACTAAAAATCTCAATGACATTAGTAGGTTATAGACTCTCCTTAACAATTTTTGTTTTAGAAGGGTAAATATTTAGCCATATTTATAAAAAATATTTTCTAGGAATTAATTTTTTTTCAAACAAAAATTCTCACTTACTTAACATGAAATATAATTGTTTTCTTTTAATGTTTTGAAAAAAATTCTTAAGTTCCTTTAATGTTCCTCTTGGTTTTTAGAATATACCGAAATATCATCTATTAAAAAAACAAAAAAATGATACAAAAACCATTGAAAGAATCTATTCATAAGATTCCTAAATATATAAGTTTCATTAGATAACCCAAAGGGCATAACTACATACTCATAATCCCATATCTTGTTAGAAATTTTTTCTTTAGAATGTCATCCTCATTCACCTTTAGAATATGGAACCCAAACCTTATATCATTATTTGAACAAAACAAGAACTCACTAAATCATATCAAACAAATCATGAATATGATGAAAAAGATATTTTTTTCTTAATATTTATTTTATTCATTGATCTAAAATAAATCAAAAGTATCATGTAACCACCATTCATTTTCACAAATAAAATAGGGGCACCCTATGGTTATGTGTTAGGTCGAATGAAAACTTTATCAAGAAATTCTTGCAACTGGTTTTTCAAATCCAAAAGTTCTCTTTCATCCATTATATAATGGTGTTGAGTAATAGGCTTTACATGAGGTATGAAATCAATAGTAAATTCAAATTCCCGACTATGAACAACACGAAGCAATCCATCAAGAAAAACATATGTAAAATCATTTACAACTAGGATTACACTAATCAAGACTATTTATTTATTTTTAACAACCTAAGGTAAATAACATTCAATACCATATTTTATCAATTTATATGCTTCTTGATATGTTATCAACAGTATAAAATTATTAAATAAAATACTATTGTATTTGAAATATATTTTATCATGATAAACTAAAATCCAATACATACAAAAAATGATATTAAACTCTATTATGGGAAGTTCAATGAGATATGAAGGAAATAAAATCCCACTAATAACAATAGAAAGATTATTATAAATCTTGGTTTCTCTAATATTCCACCCTGATTTGTTGCCAAAATTTATATCTTACTTTCATTAGGTGGTATCTCTAATTTTATAGAAAATTTCTTAGAAATAAAAGAATGCAATGATCCAGAATATAATGTGTAATGTGATAATTTAATAAAACATGTAACACACGTATCACTACTTCATTTGATGGATAAAAATAAACTAAATCAGTAGAAAATGGTTTTTCTACACCCTTTTTCTTTGAATATTGCTCGTTTCCACCCTTGGTAATGAACTTTGGGCACACATTGGCATGATTAACTAACTCATTACTGCTAAAAAATCATACCAGTGTCTTGTCATTGCATGTATAGGTGTCTTATTCGTAGTCATAAACCATATAAACAATCTTACCACATCATAAGATCTTACCATACCTTGAACGATATTATCTAGGAGGATTTTTACCACACTTCTCACAAGATGGTATTTTTTCTTTCCTAACATCAAAATTCTTTGATGAATGAGTTACCATTGGATCCCAACTATATATCTTATTTTTCTTATTGTTATAGGACACATGATCATTAGAAAAATCCATTTATAAATTCTTAGCAAATTGAACAATTTTCTCATAGATCCTGAATTCACAATAAGGAAATCCCCTTATATATCTAAGCTTCAATCCTGAGTAAAACAAATTTATATTACTGTCAACACTGCAGTTAAAATTAAGGAAATACATCAATTGTAGAGTGATGTTTTATTCATATCAACCCACCAAATATTCCTCCTTTTTCCCAAATTAAATGAATTTATTTTCCATCCTATATTGAATAGAATTGAAAAAATATTTATCAAAGAACATATTCATAAATTAATCCCTTTACAAGACATAAATCTCTTCACTTTACATGATTTTATTAACCATTTAACACTACTGATTGGATTCACCTTCAAAATGATAAATTAAAAGAGTTACCTTTTAGTGATCTGAAAAAACCATAACATTGAATATACTTTCCAAGGATTTAATCCATAATTTACAGATCACAGGGATAGATGATCCCATGAATGATGGGAGATGTTTTCACATAAAATTCTCCACTATCATCATGTTCTTTTGTGGTAGATCTAGATTCTATCTTTCATGGACACCACCACTATTTATAGCATGGGTTAACTAATCCATTACCATAACAAAATGCTGAGTTCAGATTCCAACTATCTAATGATGCTAATTCATTATGATATTTTACTCTCAGTGCCAACCCACGATAGCTTCATTGTTTCCTCTGTAGAAAAAAATTCTGAATAAACATACTATAGATGAAGCAACATGGTAATATTCAACTTATATATTATTTTAACTTAACCATAATATAAAATATTCTATGGTTATGCAACTAATATTATCCTAAACTCTAAAATTATCTGAACCATTCCTTTGATACCAACTATGAGGAACTGAACTTAAAACATTACATAATCTTGAGTTAAGTCAAGAATTTTACTTCTTTCACATTGATTATCTTTTTTAGGATTTGTTTTTTAGATTATTAGTCTATAAATCATACATAAAATAAAATAAAATAAAATTTGGACATTTCTGAAAGAGTAACCTTTTTATATAAACTATACATATAAAATAAATCATGATCTGTTTAATAAAAACTCTTCAAAACTATCAACATGAGTTATTCCAATCCCTAATCATCCTTAAGTCCTATTAAAAACACTAAAAATGTGATATGATCATAAAAATATCAGTAAGATATATAAAAATAAGGAAAGTGTTACTACATTTATAAACATTAAAAACAAAAGAAAACTTTAACATAAAGTAATTTATTTTCACCTTGATATGTAGTAAATAATTTACATTGATAATAAACTAATTTAATACTTTTTTATAATAAAAATATTACCATAAAACCCATAACAAGAATATAAAATACATAATCGTTACATAGAACATCATTATAACTATCACTCTTATAAATTTAATAACTATATGTTTGAATTCCATACATGTCACTCTTATAAATGGAATACCAATAAGGAATACTTCCATAACCAAGGCATTGGAGGGATATCATGGAACGACACATTATTTGTTTATCATAGAACCACATGTCATTGGTTTATTACAAATCCACTTGTAAAATTTTAGTGTATAATTATATTATAATAACACAATAAGGATTTCAATTTTTAACATTTCGCTCATAAAATTTCATTTGCAATCATAAGAAAATATTTCAAGATATTGGAATAAAAAATACATTTAAAAAAAATTGAATAATAAAATACCAAAAAAATAAGGTTTTTGAATTATGAAAACATGAAATCTTGAAATGTAATCCTGATGTAAAATAATTCCCATGGTGGTGGAAAAGAAATTGTCTCCTTGTACATTAAGAATAGAATATTCCTTTTGATGTTTGTCAAAATCGTCTTTATAAAGAACCTAGAAACATTAATTTTGAAAAAATATTTCAATAAAATTAAAAAAAGACCTAAAATTTCCTCTATAACCGTTTTTATATTCATATAAAATAATTATGAAGAATAATATCGACAATATCAAAATGACAAAAAGGATTTCAACTTCAAACATTCAAAACGTCCCATACCAATTTAAACATTTAAATCATAATCTAAATGAAAGATTAAAATTTAATAAAAAATTAAATTACAGGATAATTAATAAAATATTGAAACATAATGTAAAAGGGTATGTATACACACCTTATAAAATAATAAAGGTGAATATAATCATGAAATTCCTATATAAAAGGAGATTGAAAAAAATCCCTTACACTGAGTCTGACTTGTATCGTGTGGATTTAACCTCCTGAATAATAAACTTATATTAAATATATAATTTATTGATAACCTATTTAATGTTTATTTTTAATTTTATTTCACTTATTTTTATTTTGAATATGATAACTTAAACAATTAATTTTACATCGTGTGTGTTGAAAATATTCGGTTTATGTGTCAAAATGACTTGGGTAGATCAATTATGGTCAAAGGTATTATTATATGAACATATATTGAATAATAATCATGAAATAATTTTTATATCTAAACATAAATTATAATTTTAAAACCTATCATGAAATATGGTTATAAAAAATGAACCAACATTATGATCATGGAGTCAGTAGGCCATATGTATGTCAGAATAACGTTCCCATTTTTCAACGATCATTATAAAAATAAGGTAAATAACAATTTATCTTCCAATATTTATAATTATATCATATATACCATATTATTTAATCATATATAATTATATATAAAATTATTGTGGCATAAAATGAATTACATCACTTTAAGGAGGTGGTAGTCTACACGTCAACGAATGACGTTGTCACTTTTTCAGTGTGTGGAAAAGTGTTAAAAAAATGATGTGTTATATTTATTCAAAAAGAATTATTCCATAAATATCATATAGAAGTTATGTATGTCACATATATTTAATTAAACCTATCTTTAATATGTTTTATGTAGTGTGTGAACATATCACATTGCTTTGAGGAGGCGGTTGTCCAAACTTCCACAAATGAAATTATCATATTTGCACAACATGGAATGTATAAATGTTTGTGTTATAAAATAATTAAATAATAATAAAGACATAAGTAATATAATATATATCATATATAAACAGTTTTTCAATAATAATTCCCCCACCATTAAAGGCGGTAAAGGAAAAAAGAACAACATCATTTCGTGAGGCTATAGCTCACCGTATACAAGAACATCAATTTTGTTTCGCATTATATAGCTATGTGTTTTAGAGTTGGTCAAAATATTACTAAAATAAAATTAAAGTATATCGAGGATACTGATTTTATTATGTATTCTTGGAATAAGAATATTTGATGAAGTGGAGGATGGAAATAAAATCAAAGTGCCTGAGGAATGGTGTTACCTCTAATTCGGTTGACTCATTTTTATAAACCAAAGAACTTCATTAGATGGATTTATACCCAAGGTGAGGATTATAGGATGAGTGGAGGGATTTTTTGGATATATGTTTTTAGATATTGGTCAAGACAATTTTGATTGAGAGGATTGGGGAATTGGGAGGGGTGAGTGACTTTTTTAGTGGAAGAGCAGTGACACTCTTGGAAATTTCTGAAACCGGATTCCACCCACATTTTCCAATGTCAAGTGGTCCCAATAATGGTAAAACTTAGATACAAGGTAAGTTATGGTCCAAATATGGAAAAAAAATTTAATTTTGACATGTTTCTAAGTCATTTCCCCCCATAAGTTTAAGGTTTAGTCCCTTGTTAATCCAATTTTCTCTTACTCACTATAATTAATTTTAATCTACTTTAATAATATTTTAGGTCAAAAACTAAGTTGAACATATTAGTTATTATAAATTATTATTATTCAATTTTTTATTCCATTTCTATAAATTCAAATCACATAAGTGGTAGAAATTAATTTAAATTTAATCCCTCAGATGGGATGTGACAATGGGGTTTTAAAGTAAAAACATTCAAAACTTTTCTAAGTTTTTATATTCAATTTTAAAGGTAAATTACTTCAAATGAACAATATTGGGTTAATTAAAAAAAATAGACAAATTAAACTTTAAAAAATTGAAAAATATAATTTATCCCTGTAAAGATATTACAAAGAAGCAGTTTTGAATTAAAATTCATTATTTTTCAAAATTCATGAAAACATTTAACGTCATCAAAAAATACCAATATTTAACACTAACTTAATTTTTATTATTTTATTTCAAAATTTTATTTCATTTTTACATATAAAATCAATAAAAGTGAAAAAATTGGTTTTAAAATGGGTTATCCAAAAAAAGGGGATAAAACTACCTTTAAAAAATGTAGATCTTTGAATTCTTAAAATTAGATTTATTTTTATTTTAAGACTATAATATTTATTGGATGAATGTAAAAAAATTTAATAATTTTTTTAAACATAATATAGATATTTTTATTTATTCCTTCTAACATAATCACTATATGATAATTACCACATAAAAAAATAATATTAACAATATATTATTTTTTGGTGTAACTCAGTCTTGCATTCAATGAAAGATTTCAGAGAAAATATTTATTACGTGTCAGGTAGGCTATAAAACATAGAATCCATTTCAAGGTAAAATTAATATCTAATTAATAATATTAATAAATATGATTTTTTTTTCTGTAATTACCTGAGATGTTACAGTAACACATGCAGACCATTCTTTAGAAAAAGTTTATTTTTATGTTTAAATTTTATGTGTAGCGTAAAATTTTACATATATTTTATTTTCATGAAATAAATATTTTTATTATAAATTAATTAATTCTATTCAGTATTAAATCATGAAAAAATCTAATTTTACCAAAAAAACATATTTAATTATAATAAAAGACTCTTACAATTTCTTATATAGGAAAATATTAATTAAGTTAGTAAAAGGATAAACATATGTTTTTTATATTCGTAATAAAATTCAAAAAATTATATAATTTCTACGTTAATACATATTTTATCATTATAATTTTTTATGTTTGTATGTCTTACATAGATCTTTTTTATAGTAATAAACTCTACGATTTCAGTAAAAAACTGTATTTCAAACTAATCACCTAAAAATTAAATGAATTTAGAAAAATATAAAAATAAATTTTGGATAATAAAGATATTATGAACTATAAAAAATAAATTAATTAAAAAAAAATCAAATTCTAAATTTTATTAATCTAAAATTTAGATCAGAATTTAATACATTAAAAAAACTTCCAGTATTGAAAAATTCTTTTATAAAACATTATGTGTTCTCAAAGCTATTTTTTTATGAATTTATAATTAATTATTATTATTTTTCGTTAATATAGTGATTATTATTCTCAAATCATCTTAATAATATTTATCTAATATATCACAACTCATTTTAGTTCGTTGTTTCATGGGGAGAAATCTATCAAACATAGTATAAATCTAGAAGCATATATTCCAAAATCGGGGGGGGGGGGGGGTATTATTGTGAAAATTTATTATTGAGACTTTCTCAACATTAAATCTATACCCACTCCATTTTTCTATTATTATATCCACATGACCAATGAATAGTAACATAAAATTTTATATTTTAGATACATCCTCTCCCTTATAATAGGATCCACCAATACCCCACTTCAACTCAAAACCCAAGACTACAATATTCAAATAATCTGTTCTAAAATACCTCCCAAATCACTTAAAAACATCATATATGTTTTGGTAATCCAAAAAAGAACATCTCTCAAAGCCATTTTCCAAATTTAAAATTAACACTTCCATCGACTAAGGTAAATTTCTTAATTTTTAATTTTTCCTTCCTTTTACATGAATTATTAATCTACCTCATATATATCTATTATATTCATTTATACATAATTTAATCACTATAATAAGTATATAAAAATTTTATTATGTCTATGGGATAACCATATCATTCTTTCTTTTCAACCATTTGAAAAATGAAAAAGTCTTCTGTGCAATATATATACTACCATCTCAATGAGAAACATACTTTTTTTTCATAAATAACTTACATGGATGGATAAAAGGGCATATTCAATTAATTAATATGATATTCTATAATATTTAGATACTCTTAACATATAACTAAATCAAAACATAATTATGTTCTATATAAAACTATAATGACAGTCTTATATATGTTTGGAAAATTGCCATTATGAAAGAAAAATATTTTATTTTTTATATAGTATTTTGTTCTTTATCAAAATATCTTATAATATGACTCACCACATTAGAAAAATCAAAATAATATCATTATACTTCTATAATAATGATATTGATAAAAAAGGATCACTTTCTTGATCAAACTCACCCCTAAATTATACACAGTTTCAATTTGGGTTGGTTTATTAACCTAATTAAACAATGATATCAAATTATATAATGGATTAATAAAGAAACATAACTATTGGTGTTCTTATAAATAAACAAGAAATTAATTTTTGGTTTATTGGTATATAATGGTTATACTAATATTTAACCTATAATTATCATATAACCCTTTTATTCATTAAAAATTACTAAAACATGATTTCCACCAACTTAGTCATCATAAATTGTAACTCAAATACATATTAAATTAAATCACTATATTATAATCCCTTATAAAACATATACTATAGTAAATATAATTTTATTTAGATAATTGTTGGACTCACCTATTTTGATAATCCAAAATCATGTTTCTTTTATATAATTATCTTGTTTCATTAATATTATTAGTTTCTATCAAGTAATAACTATGTATTTTTTAATATCACTGCTCTCTCGTTTAATCTTACAGTGAAAAATTTCTCTATGTAAAAGGTTACTGATAGAGGTCACCAATAGAGGTTAATGATTGAAGGTTACTGATAGAGGTTACCGCTAAGGAACTTCACTGCTGAGTTATGAATGCAAGGTCATTGCTACGAGTCTACCACTCAAAGGCTATTTCTATAAAGGTACCGTAGAAGGTAACCGATGGAAGCTACCGATGAAGGATACCACGGAAGGCTACCACTGAAATCTACTGATGAAATCTACCGATGAAGGCTACTGCTGAAGGATACCACTTAAGGATACCATTAAATGCTACCATTACTAGCCAACCGATACCCACTCTTCTACTCCATACTTTTTCAATTTCTTAAGATTATTCTACCAATTATATTTTTTAAATTTAATTCTTTTAACATTAATTAATACAGATTGTAGACATATCAAGAGACCGTATATGGAGACATTATGTGGAATGAGAATGACCGTACATGGTTTTCTTATTCCTATTATCAGACCTCAAATATAAAATGAAAGACCAAGGAAGTGAAGAAAATAGGATGCTAGAGAGAGAGAGTCATTACATGATGGATCTGAAGAAAAATAGAATAACACTATCTTTTACACTGTTAATCCAAGTGCCTTAAGAAGATCATTTTGGGAGAAAAAATATAAGATTGCTTTTGGTAAATCATTGAATATCTCTCAAACCAAGAAGCAGAACACTCAGTACGTGGAAGCTAGAACCTGGAGTTGCGTAACTCTGATTTGGAGACATCTCCTAGAGGAATACTCAAACTCCAATTTTTTCACTCCAAGGAGTCAAGAGTTGAACTGAAAACACATAGAGCCTTCTAAACACAATATTTATAACATTATCTCTAATTTTTTTATATTACATTTCTGAGAAGTGTGTGTTTGTCTATTACACACAATGTATCCTGTAATTGAACTGTAGGACACTGAATATCCTCACATAAAACCTTACATACACTTTTTTTCCTATGTGTAACTATGGAAGAGGCCATATGTGGTCTGGATTGTTTCCTTTTCCCTCGAAGAAATGTTGTAGAGGGTGTGAGCCTAGGACAATTTATGAAAACTGTTTTAATGCCTGATACAGGTTCTGTATCAAGTTTATTGTTAATATAAACTTCTTAGTGGCAGGTGATCACCAAGTGGAGAGGATTAATTCTCTTATTGAGATTGAACCACTTGGTTAATTATTTATGTAATATATTTTCAAATACACTATTTTCATATATTATGCTACTCATAATTTCAAAAATAGAAAATTATTTTACATTAAATCTGAGAGTTAGCTCTGGTTAGTGGGTGAATCTGTTTAATTCAGTAAACCTATTTAAAAAGTGGAATAAGTGTTTTACACTGATTCAATTGAGTATTAGTCACCCTTTGAGAAACTTATTGACCAACTAAACATTTATATCTCTACTTCCTTAATTAACTTGGCTATTTCCAAATTGGGGGATCTTTATCATAATGTTTTTAACAGAACATTTAATTAGGAAATCAATTCACCCCCCTCTCGAGTTTCCATTCCGACCAACATTTGGTATCAAAGGATTTTCTATCGCTACATATGAAATCTTTTTCAAGTTTTCTAATTATTTTCAAAAGTGATTTTACTTGTATCTTAATGATCTTAAATATTTTGTCATATCTAAAATTTTAGTTCTTTAAATTCTAATTAACTATAGATAATCGTGTTGATGGTGCAGCTACCAACAAAACACCTTTCTTTAATGGTAATAACTATGCACAATGAATATTAAAAGTGAAAATGTATCTAGAGAGTATGGGTCCTGAAATCTGGGACACAATTTAAGAACAAAATGCATTTCCAGCTACTTCTAAAAACATATGGGCTCAGTTGACTAAAGCTACATATAAAAATAATTGTAAATCAATGAATGAATTTTATTGTTCTCAAGGTGATGAAGAATTCAATAGAATATCTGCCTGTAAAACTGCATACAAAATTTGGGATACATTGGATGTTTCCCATGAGGGGACAATCAGAATTAATGAAATGAGATTAAATACTTATACTATTAAATATTATAATTTTAAAATTAAGCCTGATGAACTTATTTATGAAATGTATCTCAGGTTCAATGAAATAGTAAATACCATGATTCTTCTTGGGAAACCGGTGGACTACAAGGATTTGATTATGAGGTTCCTTTGATGCCTACCTGACAGATGGAGAGGAACTTCTATTTCTATCTGAGAATCCTGTGACATAAATAAAGCTACTAGTGAAGGAAATAATTGGAAGAATTATGATTTATGAAGAAGATATTAAGGTAAACCAAGAATATTATTAAGAACCGAGAAAGAAATCTATATAATTCAAGACTGCTACCTCAAAGAACAAAGATAAAAAAAATTTCAATTTCTTATAGACAGTTCCACCAATGAAGATTCAGATTGTGATAGTGATGATGACATGGATCTTGTTCATAAGAGATTGAAAAAGTTATATTGAAACAATAAGTTATTTATAATTTCAAAATATAAAGGATGGTATGATACTAAAGGATAGTGGAAAAAGGACAAAAAATTGAATGACAATAGAAATGAGATAGTCTTCTATGAGTGTAAACAAAAAGTCCATTTGAAGGCTGATTGCCCCAAGCTGAAATTTAAGACGAAATATGAAGACAAGGGAAAGAGATATAAAAAGAAAATGAATGTTACTTGGAGTGATTTATGAGACAGATCTGATGTATCTGACAGTTACGTTATCGAAAAGAACAAACATGCAAACCTATGTTTCATGAAAAAAACACTTGAGGTAATACCTAACTCATCTATACACAATACATACTATTCTCGGAATGAATGTGAATAAAATAATGATGGAAATAAGAATAAGGATGAACTATTTAAATATTTTGGAGTGATTGGTGATCCCATTAATGAACTCAAGGATAAATATAAATTATTGAAAAGACAAAATACTTTAAATTCCAATTATAAGTCTGATTTGGATATTGAGAAAGAAAAATTTTCTTAGCTATTAAAATAAAATAATGACCTTAAATTATCAAATCAGAAATTAAGAAGAGATCATGATACATTTATGGATCTAGAGGTACCTTGAATCAGTTTCTAGGAAAAAAAATTACTCCAAAATACAAAACTGGTCTAGGATATCAAATAGGACAGAGAAGAATTATTAAGAACAAATTTGTTCCAAAATATGGACAATTCAATACTAGTACAAGCTGTGGACCATATTTTGAAAAACACTTTTCTAAGAGACCTAAAAAAGTGTTCATGCCTCGGAATATATCTATTGATTATAGGAAACCTGTTAGACAAATATGGGTTCTCAAATTTTTACATGCCATCCTCTTTGGACCCATGAAAATATGGGTACTAAAGTTATGCTATACTTAATATGTTTTGCATGAAAATTGTTTAAAAAGATCCTATAAGACCCCATGATACTTGGATAGTGGATTTTAAAGACATATGACCAGATTCTATTCATGCTTCAACAGCCTAATTAAATTAAATGGTGGACAAGTTACATTTCGTGATAATGCTAAAGGGAAGATCATCGTCTTAGGCCAAATTGGTAACCCTAATACTATATTAATATCAAAATTACTTTTCGTTGATGGGATAAAATAAAATCTACTAAGTATATCTTAGTTGTCTAATGATATATTCAATGTTAATTTTTAAAATGATGCATGCACTGTTTTTAATTCTAGAAATGATATTATATTCAGTGCTCTTATAAATGATAATTTATATGCTGTTGATTTAAAATCTTTAACTAAAAAAAATGTTTCTTGTTTTAATTATTTTTATAAGGAATCCTGGTTATGGAATGAAGATTAGGACACTGCAATGTGAACTCACATAGGAAACTAACTAGGAAAGGATTTGTTTTAGACTTACCTAAATTGGAATTCCCACTTAATAAATTCTGTAATACTTGTAAATAAGGAAAATAAAAAAATGTTTCTTTCAGAACAAATAAATAAGTATCCACTTCTCAACTGCTTGATTTGGTTCACATGGATTTTTGGGACCATCTAGAGTTTCAAGTTTAAATGGGAATAACTATGTTTATGTTATTATAGATGATTTTTATAAAAACACATGGGTATACATTATAGCTCACAAAAGTTAAGCATGTTGTTACTTAATTTGATGTTCCAAGTCTATAGAAAATATTAGTGGAATTAGAATTAAGACTTTGAGAAGTGATCATGGTCGTGAGTTTGAAAATTATGAGTTTGAATATTTTTTCTCATATAATGGAATTAATCAAAATTTCTATACTCCTATAACACCTCAACAAAATTGTGTTCTAGAAAAATGAAATAGGACACTTCAAGGGAATTCCCAGACTATGCTAAATAAGTATAACATTCCTATATATTTATGGGCTGAAGCTGTTAATATAGCTTGTTACATCATTAATAGAGTCTAAATTAGACATATTATTAAGAAAAACCATTATGAGCTATGGAATAATATGAAGTTTAAGGTTAATTACTTTAGAGTTTTTGGTTTCATAGTCTTTATCCTTAAAACTAGGAAAAATATTGAAAAATTTTCTTCCAAGAGTGATAATGGAAATTTCCTAGGTTACTAAATAACTAGTAAAGCTTATAGAGTATTCAATAAGATATCCAAATGTTTGGAAGAATTATTTCATGTAATATTTGATGAGACTGATCCACATGAACCCAAAACCTCTCTTGGACATCTTGAGGAATATATGTCAATTCTGGACCATAATTATAAAGATAGTGAACCCTTAGTGAAAACAACTAGTTCTAGAAATTTTCTAGAATCTGAGCATGTTGAATTTGAACCTATAGAAATCCATGAGTAGTCTAGTTTAGCTCTTTATAGAGGTATTAGAACTCTCAATAATCATCATTTAGATGCTTTAGTGGGTGATCTAAATAGAGGGACACAAACTAGAGATTCTCTGAGAAACCATGTTGAACATCAAAATATTCTTTCACTAAATGAACCCAAAAATATTAATGATGCTATAAATGATAAAATTAGGGTGATATTTATGCCAAAAGAATTAAATCAGTTTGAATGAAACAATGTTTGGGAATCAGTGGAAAGACCTGAAGACAATTTGACCATAGGAACTATATGGGTGTTTAGAAAAATGGTTGATGAATCTGTAAACATAGTTAGAAACAAGGCTAGACTAGTTAAACAAGTATATAGTAAAGAAAAAGGAATAGACTATGAGGAAACCTTTGCACATGTAGCTAGACAAGAGTCCATTAGGATACTACTTGCTTATATAGCTCATCTGAATTTCAATCTTTATCAAATGGATGACAAAAGTAAATTTCTAAATGGGTACATAGTTGAGGATGTATTTGTTGAACAACCCCCTAGTTTTAAAAATCCCCATTTTTCAAATCACATCTTTAAACTTTATTAAGCTTTATATGGTCTTAAACAATCTCTTATAGCTTGGTATGATAGACTTAGTTCTTTTCTAATTTCAAAAGGTTTTACTAAAGAAAAACCGATCCTTCTCTTTTTTATTAAAAATATTTCCAATGATTTTTAATAGTAAAAATTTATGTAGTTGACATTATTTTTGGATCCTCTAAAAATTATTTATGTAACGATTTTTGGAAAATGATGCAAGATGAATTTGAAATGAGTTTAATGGGAGAACTTTAATTATTCCTTGGATTTCAAAATTTTGAAAATAAAAATGGCATTGTTTTAAATAAATGTAAATATACTAAGGTTATTTTTAAATGTTTTGATTTGGATGGTAACAAAGGTAGTGATACAACTATGAATACCACTTGTAAGTTGGATGCTGATGAAATTAGTAAACTAGCGGATCAAACCTATTACAGATGGATGATCGGGGAGTCTTCTCTACCTTACTGGTAGCTGACCAGATATTATGTTCAGTGTATGCATGTGTGCTCATTTTCAAGCTAATACCAAATAATATCATTTATCTACTGTTAAAAGGATTTTTAAATATCTCAAGTATACTACAAACATAGGGCTATTTTATCTAAGAGGACAATCATTTTATTTAATAAGTGATTCAGATTATGACTTATCTTGTTGTAAGTCAGATAGAAAAAGCACTTCTGGAACATGTCACATTTTGGGAAATTCACTACTATCATGGGGTGGTAATAAATAGAATTCTGTTTCATTATCTATTGCCGAAGCAGAATTTATAGCTGCTGGTAGTGGTTGTGCTCAAATTCTGTGGATGAAACACACTTTTCTAGACTATAGATATCCATTCAAACATGTCTCTATGAATTGTGATAATAAAATTGCTATTAATATATCTAAAAATCTAGTATCTCATTCTAGGATAATTCATATAGATGTGAGACATCACTTCTTGAGAGATCATTATCAAAGTGGTTATATCACTCTTGAATTCATTGGCACTTAACATCAGTTGGCTGATATATTCACAAAGCCTTTGAATTATGAGAGGTTAAATTACATAAAACATGAGTTAGGTATGATAAAATGTTAAGTTAGTACGCCACCATTAGGCCTCACTGATATGACCTCACCATTAGACCTCACCGATAAGACCTCACTGATAAGACCCCATCATTTGACCTCACCGATAAGACCTCACCATTAGACCTCACCGATAAGACCACACCGATAAAACCCCACCATTAGGACCTCACCATTGGACCTCATCGTTGGACCTCACCATTAGGACCTCACCAATAGGACCTCACAGTTAGAACTCACCGTTGGACCTCACCGTTGGCACCTTACCGATAGTCGACCTTACTTAGGTCTGGGTCTTCGTGTTTTTATGCCAGAATCTGAAACTTTTATTTCTATTTTTCTTGATTTGTTTTTCAATCCCTAAATGATAAAAATAAAGTACAAACCACATTTTGATTCAGTTCAATCCTCTCCTGAACCTCTTTCTACCTAATCTTGGAACCTATAATTCTGCTAAAACCCTTGAACCTCTCCAGATTGCAATGGAAAGACTAAAGAGACCGATGGTTGGTGATGAAGGAGATGCACCGAACCCTAAGTGACCTCGATTTGGGACTAGTAGTGGAAGAAAAGATATGGTGAAGCTGATCAATCCTCATTTTTTGAAGTGGTAAATCATGGTAGAGAAGAAATTTTTTTCGTAATGGATTCTGTCAAGCAGGTTTATGGTGATGAAGGAATTTGAAGCTCCAGATTGGGTGGAATGTTTTTTAAATAAGAATGTACCATACTACCCGAATCTAGTGAAGGAATTTTATGGGTCTCTGAAGTTCAAGTAGTCTGAGGTTGAGAATTGAATTCCATCAAAGGTAAATGGAGTAAGTGTGAGCTTCTCCTAAGTTGAATGGGACGAATGCTTAAGAGTACCACATGAAAGAATTTTTTATTATTACTCTTGAGTAGTGCCTCGCACTAGAGAGTATTTCTTCTATGAAGAGGATTTGGATGAGCTAACATGGAATGAAATCCCTAGAAATGTGATTTTTTTTAAATGGATAGAGAAAATCAGATGCTTTTTAAATTTTTTAAACATGTTTTGAGTCCCAATAGAGGGGACTTTTCCACCACGAGGTATCAAGACATATTTCTATTGTATCTGTTGAAGTATGAAAAAACGATAAATATTTCTAGGTTGCTAATGATTCAGTTAGAGGATATGACTAGGAAAAGTTCAAAATTATACGATTTGTTTCATTCCATGTTGATATCCTTGATGTTGAGAGTGAAATGTGTTGCTGGAAATAAGAATTAAATAGTACTTACAAGGGAAAACATCTACATTACCAAAATGATTTGAAATTTTATTACGATAAGATGGAACCATTGGAAAGGAAAATGGGGGAATGATAAGGCTAAGCTATATAAGTAATTCAATCATGTTACCAATCCTACTAGGCCAAATAATAAGAGAGATCCAGGTTTAAAGCCTGATGAAGTGGATCCAGTATACGTAGTTGAAGAAGAGGAGTCTTATGTTATGCAAGTAAGAGAGGATTCCCCTATAGATAACTGGAGTAATCCTTACCTTCCCTAAAGTCCTCATGCCAATATTGTATCCTTTGGTTAGACTATCCAATTGCTCTGAAGATAGGATTCCCTAAGGGACAGTGATGATGAGGAAACAAGTGAAGAAGAAGAAGAGAATGTCTTAAAATTCATTATTGTAGGAGAGACCACAGAGGAGAAGGATGAAGCTTAAAATGAACTTTAGGAATTTGTGATAGATATTGATGAGATTTAAGAGGAATTATTGAGTATCAGTCCCTTGATAGGATATACAGAAGTGGTATAGAGTTAACATGAAGAGAATGTTGAATCTGTTGGAGCTGAAATTGCTATGGTTGTGGTTGGAGATTCTGTAGAAGAAATAGTCGTGGACTCTCCTATAGCTGCATTTGATCAAGGTGGAATGGTAGAGGTAAATGTAATTGAACAGGATAATTCTCCATGTGAAGGGGAGGAAACTGTTTCCACAGGTTTAGTTTTCATTTCTCATGGAATAGAGGATTCGTCAAGAATATCCTAGATTCGTGGTCTTGGGCTTAGACTATGGATACTCTGAATATGAAAAGACTAACAGAATCCCTCCAATTCCTTATATTTCATAGACCACTATTGTGCAGCCAATAGTTCTTTTACCTTGAGATTATGTGAAGAAGGATGATTTAGAATAATTAAAAATATATTTGAAGAGACACTTTGATGAGAGATCTGTTGGGAAAGAGACATTAGTGGCTCACAATCAGGAACTTGTGACATCTTCATTTGAAATCCTAATTTCTACCTCTCAGTCAAATTTTCTATATGAAGTGAAGGAATGTCAGAGTCAAGTTTGAACATTGTATGAATCTATGAAATCATTGAAACCATCAATAATTAGTTTAGAATATTATATAGATTCAAGGGTTCAAGTGGAAAAAGACCTTATGTATGTTAAGATTGTTGTTCAGTAGATGGTCACTGTGTTTGAGGACTTTAAGAAGTATGTGGAGGCACATGTGAGTGGTCAGGATGATTATGTGAAAAGATTGATCAGTGGTTTGACCCAGTTTTTAACGAGACAATAGCTTTTATAATAAAACTTATGTGTGAATATACTTCCTCTTTTTTCTCTCCTCCTTTTGGTCTAGAAGATTTCATGTCAGTTGCTAGAGAATAAGTGGAGAAGTTATCTGGTGCAAGTACCTCAGACCCTCAGACTATAACTCTAGTCTTTTCCACTACTAGAGACATTCAAAATCTTGTGGGACATTACTTAAGGGCGTCTGCTCAAGATCAGAAGACCATCAAAGAGAAAGTTGATCTATATTATAAAAGGGTGTACATTAAGCATTAGATGGATGGTCACTTCAAGATCCTATTGGAAAACTGGATGATTCCACCCGTTACTCAAGGTTTTAAGGATTTGGTTTCCAAGATTATAGAATTGACTCCTTCCATGGAAAATTTAATGGATAATAAGGATGATTTTATCTCAGATATGGAAAGAGGAGGAAACTTCATTATGGATTTCATTAATCTCGTTTTACCCTTCCTCCATGTGGACTACACACCCATTATTGTTCCTCCAACATTACCTTCTTCTTCAACTTCCTCAGGCTCTACCAGTGCATCCCCTTTGATGACTCATGCACAATCCATCAAAATCATGAATCATATGATTCCTCAAAAATTTAATCATCATCGGTCTAATGATGCCTCTGTAGCAGCTCCTCATACATTTCTCCCTTCCATACCTAGGGCTTTACCTCTATCTTCTGAACTTTCCTCCTTAGCATCCAAAGAAAAATACACATTAGAAATTTATTATGTGTATTGATTTTGGGATTCCTTAGTTGATAAGGATCATTATATTCTTTTTTTATATTATACAATTTCTTCATTAATATAGAAATCTTTTTTTTTCTCCTAATTGAATTTTATCATTTTTGCTAATCACAAATGGGCAGAAGTTTAAGCCATTATGATCTAATATATATTTTTAGAAATAATCCTTGTTCAATTTTATGATATTTCAAGACCCGATACATAATATATGTATACGCACAACTCTTAATAAATTAGAAAATATTCTTAACCATGATTTAATAATACTTCAATCCAAATTTCATTAACATAATTTGTGATTATCAAAAATGGGGAGATTGTTGGAATGACCTATTTTGATAATATCAAATGAACTTTCTTTTATATGATAATTGTGTTTCATTAATATTCTTAGTTTCTATCAAGTAATAACTACATAATTTTTAATCTCACCGTTCTATCGTTTAATCTTATAGTGAAAA
This sequence comes from Viscum album, assembly GCA_963277665.1. NCBI lineage: Eukaryota > Viridiplantae > Streptophyta > Magnoliopsida > Santalales > Viscaceae > Viscum > Viscum album. Next base: position 923,836,778 of record OY728130.1, read on the forward strand.
TTTTTTATATGTAAAAGGATACTGATAGTGGTCACCGATATAGGTTACTGAATGAAGGTTAAAGATCAAGGATACCGCTCAAGAACCTCACTGCTCATTTATCAATGCAATGTAACTGCTATGAGTCTACCTCTCAAATGCTATTACTATAAAGGTACCGCTGAAGGATACCGATGAAAGATACCGATGAAGGCTACCACTGAAGGCTACCACTGAAAGCTACCGATGAAAGCTATAGATGAAGGCTACCCCTGAAGGCTTTCATTGAAGGCTACCGATAGAGGATACCATTGATAAGGACACCTTTACCAGCCTATTGATACCCACTCTTCTACACCATACTTTTTCAACTTATTAAGATTATTATAACGGTCGTATTTGGTAAAATTAGTGCTTCTGGCATACATTAATGAGGATTATAGGCATAAAAAGAGACTGTATCTAGAGAAAGTATGAGGTATGAGGAAGACTGCATATGGTTTTCTTATTCTGATTTTCAGACCTCAAATATAAAATAGAAGTCCAAGGAAGTGAAGAAAAAGGATTCTAGAGAGAGAGTCATTACATGACAGATCTGAAGAACAATGGAAACACACCGGATTTTACACTGTGAATCCAAGAGCCTCAAGAAGATAATTTTGGGAGAAAAAATTCAGGACTGCTTTTAGTACATCAATGAATATTTTTCAAACCAATAAGTAGAACACTTAGTACCTAGAATCTTGAACCTAGAGTTGCAACACTCTATTTTGGAGAAGAATTCCTGAGGAAGACTCAAACTGTAATTTGTTCACTCAAAGGAGTCAAGAGATGAACTGCAAACACATAAAGCCTTCTAAACTCAATATTTATAGCATTAGCTCTATTCTGTTTATTATATTACATTTCTGAGAAGTGTGTGTTTTTCTATTACACACGTTGTCTCTTATTCTTGAACTAGAGGATTTTGAAAATCCTCACATCCAACACTACATACACTTTATTTCCCAATTGTAACTATTGAAGAGGCCATGTGTGGTCTAGATTGTTTTTCCCATGAAGAACTACAATAGAGGGTGTGATCCCAAGACAGTTTGTGAAAACTATTTTAAGGACTGATACAGGTTGTGTATCATGTTTATTATTAATATAAACTTCTTGGTGGCAGGTGATCACCAAGTGGAGAGGATTAAGTCTCAACTTGAGACTAAACCTCTTGGTTAATTCTTCTATGTACAATATTTTGTAATAATATGTTTTTATACTTTCCGCTTCTCATAATTTAAAAAATAGAAAAATATTTTACATTAACTCTGATAGTTAGTTCTAGTTAGTTTGTGTATGTTTTTAATTCAGTAAACCAATTTCAAAAGTTGAATAAGTGTTTTACACTGATTCAACTGAGGATAAATCACCATTTGAGAAACTTGTTGACCAACTAAACATTTATATCTCTACTATATTAATTAACTATGTCATTTCAAAATTGGGGAATATTTATCATAATGTTTTTAATAGTACGTTTATGTAGGAACTCAATTCACCCCCTCTTGAGTTTCCACTCTGACTAACAATAATTAATTCTGAATCTATAAACAATAATCGACACTAGAATTATGAAACATGTACAAGAAAAATTATCTAATCTCACATCATCTAATGATGAAACTAAAATTAAAATAACTAATATATTTATGATAAATGATCATAAATAATGTTAACAAAATGTTATAGGTATGAATAAGGACATGAAATAGGTGATTATTCTTGTAATATTGTTTTTTGGAGGATAGATAATGTCCGGTTAAGCAGTATAAACCATCAGTATTTTTTATTAAATTGACTTCTTTCCATGATCCAATAAAATTAAAATTTGAATAAGGAGTTAAAATAAGGATTTCATCTAATAAATAAAGATATTATAATTCCTTTCTTCCTTTTCTAGTGAATTACAATTATTGGTTTCTCTCTTTATTAAATTTTACGATGTAAAAAACAATTCTAATCCTCTACAAACATGATCTGTATCTTTTATATCTGTATTCACTCTTCTAGATAGTGTTGTAATTTATTATCATTAAATCCAAATATTCATTTTTTATTATAATATTCAAATTCATATTTACCCATTTTCTAATGAAATATTTATCACACTCTTTATAATGTGGGTTTTAATAAAGAATTCAAAAATATTTAAGGAATGATTTTACTTTCATGTTATTATTTTTTTATTCCACTATAAATTACCATTGGATTGAATTTAATTCATTTTCAAGGCTTCAATTTTTAGATTTATTTTAGAATTTTGTTTTAATACGGATTTCAAGTTACCCTGTAAAAAATAATTCTTGAACTTGATTAATTATTTTGTATCTTTAAGACCATATTATAAACTGTTTTCTAAAAGTATATTTCATGGTTTCATTTGAATTTTACTCACTATAAAAATTAACTTCTATGCAACTATGTTTAAGGAATCAATAAATAATTCATCTATAAAATATTACTTTTAGGTGATTTAATATTGGTATCAATCTATATATTCTCTAATTTCAATTTATGTGATTTCATTTGGAAATGATATGAAACCGATTTTTATTCCATGGGATTGTTATGATATAATGAATTATTGATTTCAAATGACACACATGTGTTTGTATACTAAAGATCGGGGTCCTATATGACCATCTAATTCATTGGTTATGTTATAATATTTAATGAAATAATTTAGTATGGACCATCATGGATATACTCACAAAGTAAATGGTATGAATTCTTAGATATGTTCAAAAACTAATGGGTGGGATTTACTGTATATACTAAAAATATGAATATCACTTCTGCCTATGTTTTTCTCAATGTTATTTTTATGATATGTTTCATTTCCATGCAATATACCAATGATTATGCCCTATGGATCGTGTTTATTATCTCATGATTTCAAACTCTTTTTCCATGATATATGTTTGTTAATTTTATATTGTCTATTCTTATATAATTACTTATATTGAACTCTTCTTATTCTATGTCATTTTTAATAAAATATTTCTCCCTTCTTATTTTTTATCCGAATCATATTACCAAACTTATAACAACATGTTGATAATTTTTCCCTTATGGATTGTTTACACTAATTCCTTTATTATTATTCTATTTCGAATATTTTGAATTAAATTATAACTTACAAGAATTATAGAATGGAGTATAGAGTGGAAGAATTATAAAATAATTCCAACAGGTATTGTAGAATTAGATAATTATGTACCCATTTCTCAAAGACTTTAAACACTCGACTCTTAGGATTATGGTATTATTGTGAGATGTAATGTTTAACATATGAAAATGATTTTGAATATATGTATTTTTTCTTAGGTCATACCATTTTGTAAAAAATCACATATTTTAATAACATTTTTGTCAAACCAAACCTAGGATTTCAGCTCTCGGCCACCTTAGTATTATTTGAGGTAGTTTCAGTTATTTTTAGTGATTAGATTAACTATATTTTGGACATTTATTGATGAAATTTAGTGAAAACTCTAAGTAGTAGTCTAATTATATGAAAAAATATTGAAATTTTGGTAATGGTTTGAGTATGTGTTTTTCCTAGAAATTAAATCCCATTCAAGACAGCTTCAACGTTGATACAACAATGGAAAAAATGAACAATGGAGCAATCACCTAGAAAAAGGATGGTTGTGTATCTACTAAATATTCCCTTGGTGTTCCGTGAGTGGACATAAGATCACACACATGTCAAGAAACCCATGAGGGAATTTATTTGGTTGATCATATGATCTTTATGTACCATTATGAGGGATTTAATCCAGTATTTACGGTACTATTATAGAACCTAATTAAATTTAAAATATTAATATTCTAGTTTTAAATCATTAATTTTATAAGATATTGTGCATGTTCCATTTTGACTTATTCCCTTTATGTTACTATTTTACCTTTTTATTTTAAGATTTATTATTTATTATATTTCATTATTTATGAAATTTATAGAAAAAGAGAAAAATAGTTAAATATTTGGTGTGATGAGTAATGCAACGACTGGCCTAATAAAAACCAAATGGGTTGTGAACAAGAATATATAATTTTTCTGTCAATTCCTACTCAACACTCCCAATCTATGAATAAAAATGAAATTCATGATCATCTTCCAAACATAAAAAAATGTATGAATATATTTTAATCAAATAATTAATGTGATAAAAAACCCCCCTCCTTCAGGAAATATTTATATCCAATTATTGAATTAGAATAGATAAATGTGTTGGAAAAGATATTTTATATTATCCAATTCTCCAAGTAAGAGAAATTTATTGTAGTTGTTTATCATATTGTATACGAATCTAATCCATGTTGGAATACCATTAATAATACATTGAAAAAAGATTTTTGTAGAATCTATTGAATGGGAGGATTTAAATTGTCCATTTTTAATAAAGAAATATCCCTTTACACTTCTCATAAATATTGATACTGAATTATTGGAGTTAAAAAAGGATGATGAAACCATTATAAAATATAAATCAAACATCATTTGGATCGGAAGGTGAGACTCAAGTTTTATCAATGTACCTTTAAGTAAAATCAATCACTTACCTGATAGATTAGATCCATTTAGAAAAAAGAAATCAGTTTTAAGAGACTTTAGAATCAAAAAATTGATTATCAGATGTGCATTGAAAGTGGAAATGGAAATTGGAGACTCTAATTTTATAGAGAGAGAGATGAATATTAAATAAAATAGAAGATCTGAAGATAATTATCTAGAGTGAAAGAAATATCATCTACCTATAAATCTAAAATGGGGGACGAATCACCAAGATAATTTCCTATGATGAATATGGAATCGCTTCAATTGTGGTAAGATTTTCTATAATGAAAATGGTTATCACAAGTGGATGATGAGACCAACCAATAAAAAAAAGGAAAAATAATGTCCCAACTTATTCAACACCAACAATTTAATTCCTAAAATTAATGTAGTTTTTCATTACAAAAATCAATTCCATAACCACAGAGCAAATGTAGAGAATATGACCTAAAAGCCTCAAAAATTAAGAGATAAATGAATAGTGTATGCTATCAAAACCATTGAGATGTATCATGATAATGAAGTTATGTAAGGTGCACTCAATATCCACTCTATAAATATGAATTCATTATAAGATCTAGGTTCTCTACATTCTTCTGTATCACGTATGTTTGCTAGGAATATTTATTTATCACCTGAAGTGTTAGATATTGAACTATCTATGAAAGCACATAGTGGTATGATGATCATTTATATGATATAAAACTATTATCTAATATAATTTTTTAGGAATATAATTCCTATGGATATAGTTCATTATCACTTTGTTTAGTTTCACATAATTTTGTGTATGGAATTGATTCAACTTTATAAATAACTTATTAATTTTCAAGATAAATATACCTAATTTCATATCAAGAATCACCCTATTATCATATATCAACGTAAGGATGATCATGAATGGCATTTTGATGAAAATTTATTAATATGATTATTAATACCCATAAAAAAGGTTTTTCTAAAAAAGGTTTTTTAGATGAGCCTCTTTGTTCTCCCCCAGTGCAAGAGGTTATTTTTTTGATTGATCTCACACCTAGATCCATGCCATTCTCAAATTGGTCTTATATAATATCACATAAAGAGTTAGAATAAATATATAAGTGGCTATAAATGAATATGTAGAAGTGTTTTATATAATACATTTCTTCTCTATGTGGTGAACTAGTCCAATTTGAAAAAATATATGTGTGGTTAAATGTGTCATTAAATTGATTGTCATGAGTTTATTGGAATCATGATAAATAACAAAAATAAATCACCCCATATTGATGATCATTTAGATCATATCTGAGGAGTTCAATACCTATCAATAGTAGAAATTTGATCTAGACACCATTAATTTATGTTTAAAAGGGAGGATATTTCCAGGATATTTTTCCAAATGAGGTATCGACACAATGAATTTATAGTGGCATCATTTTTTAATAAACATTAACATTATATACACATTGATATAATGAACGAGCCTTTAAAAACTATGTTGCTCAATTTTTGGGTGTCCTCACAAAAGATATTCTCATATTTTCTAAGAGAAAGGAAGAGAATGAAATAATTTTTGGATTGTTTTAAAGACCTATAGAAAGTATATTTTTTTCCATATTTAGTAAGTGTGAATTATTTATGCAAAATGTATTAATAATTTTTCATGAAATCACAATATGGGATACATTTATAAATCATTCAACTATAGAAGTTGTTTAATAATATAATAGACTGACAATAGTAACTGAGTCAAATTGTATTATTTGGTTATATTGATAGTATCATTGCTTTTTGGGAAATTTATCATGTATATAAAATATATTTACCATGATAATAAGTAATTTAATCATGTTACTTTGGATATTGGAATATTAATAATGTTTCAAGGAATTTAAGATGAGTTAAGTCACACCCCCTATAAATACCTTGCATTCCAATGGGGATGTGTTTGTAATATTTAGTGACACTTTCTTTAAATGGATTAAGATATGGCCTCATGTAGTATTATATATTAATTTTCTATATATAAAATTTGTTAAAACCCCATGAGAAAATTTACATGACATAGTATTTAGAGTTGGAAAAAGTGATCTCTCCATTAAAACCATGGTGTAATTATCTATATTGTGAAAAGTTTGATTTATATAATAATTATAAGAGAATGAAATATATATTTCCATATAAAGAGTTTAAAATTTAACAAATATGTTTGTTTGAGATGATAAAATACTATTATTTCTCAATACCTTACTATATGAGGAAGGAAAAAATGGTAGAAAATGCACTAAGTAGGAAGGATCATACAACCTTATCCATGACGAGGGTTAAAAAACAAAAAATACTCATTTATTTCCAAATTATAAATCATGAACTCATAAGTTAATTGGAATATACCATATTTACGAAATTATTTCCCAACCATCCATAAATGTAAATAAAAAATAATCCCATAAGGATGATGCAGAGCTTCTCAAAATTGTATTGAATATTTTGCATTTCATCTTTGATAAATATGGAATTAAAAATTTTGGAACCTTAATATTCTTTTCTTAGAAAATAGAACTAAATTAAGAACATTTGGATAATTAAAATAGTTCATCATTATCAATTAATATAATAATCATGATGATGTATAGAGATCTAAAGAGAAAAAATTAGTTTGATAACAAGAAGAGAGAGATTGCATAATTTTTTTATCAATACATGCTATAACAGAAGTTTAATACTAAATGATAGAAGTATTAGGGGATGATGATACCATTAGTCATACCATTATGGAAATGGGAAATCAACACAAAGGATTTCTTCAAAGGACCCCTCATTGAATCTAAAGTCCATAATACAATTTAGATTTCATTTTATCAACTTAAAATGCCATCTCATTTTATTTTCACTAAATAATATTTCATGCCTGAAGAACTTATCTAGATATATTTATGGGATGTGTTAAGGAATCATACAGTACCACTCTATGTTTTATCAAATCAAGAATGTAGTATTAACTTGGTGTTATGGAGAATTCCTAAATGGTAATTAAGATAGATCTATGTTTTATCAATTCTTATAAAATTTATACTGATGGTCAATATAAATGAATAATTCAATCTTTTATGTATATACTAAGATCCTCTTCAATGAATTATTAATAATTTTGGGATAAAAATCACCCCTTGGTTGAGTTCTCATATAAAAAATGCTTTTATTCTTTCATTCAGATGGAACTATTAGAAAATTTAAATGGGAAAATTTATAGGAATAAAAAATTGTGATATGATGTTATAGAGGAGGGTGATAGACCTTATCTTGACCAAAAAATGATAGATAAATTACAAACCATTAAGTGGCATATAAAAGTGGCATAGAGATGATACAAGTGTTTTGAGGATGATAATTGACAAGTTATGGAGTTTGAATTTGGTGATAATGTGTTCTTCTAGATACCTACATAGAAGAGTGTAAGGATATTTATGAAGAAAGGGAATCTAAATCCAAGGTATATTATACTTTTGAAGATCGTTTCTCATATATAAGAGGTAACTTATTGCATGGAACTCCCCCAAGCTATCCCAAGTGCATTTTGTGTTTGATGTATCACTATTAAGGGTGTATATACTAGACCATCAAATTTACTAAACATAGACATTGTGAAACAAGAAAATGATATATTATATTATGAAAAATCAGTGGAGATTCAAGATTAAAGAGATAAATTTCCAAAAGAATAAGACACCTCCCTTGGTCAATATTCTATGGCTGAATCAAAAATTTGAGGAACATACACGGGAACCTAAAGAAGTATTGCAGAAAAATTAAATCCCAATTGTTTTCATCCTTGTAAAAAAAATTAGTATGATATTATTTTAATGGGTTAGAATATAACACCTAGAAATTTTTTATTAATTTCCTCCTTAATAAATATTATGTCAAATGGGTTATTTCACACATAACCCCAAAACAATAACAGAAATCAACACATTTTAGTTTTATAAACATATTTGTAATAATATATTCATTGATTTTGGGGGTAAATATATAGTTAAACCATTTAGAAAATATAGATATAAATAAAAATAATGCTTATTTTTAAATTTCAACTATTAACAAATAACATCAATTTTATATTAAAAAACTTATTTTTATAGAAATTTAATTTTGAAACCTGATGTATTTTTTAAGAAAATAAATATTTTATGGTTTTATATATTATTTATAGGAATAATATTTTAATAGTAGTTTAATAAGTAATTTTTGGGAAATGAGTATAATAATTTTAAATATCGAAAAACCCTTTTCCTTCTAAATACATTTTATCATCATATTTTTTATTTACATTTAAAAGTTAAATTCATAAATTATGGAATTTTAATTTCCCAAAAATGATATTCACATTTTTATTTAGTTTTTCAATATTACCTTAATAAAAGTTTTTAATATTTTTATAAAAATGTTGATTTTTAAATAAATAGCACAAAATAATATTTTATTACAAACAACCTAGTTTTTATGAAATTTACAAATAAAAATCATGGTATTAAATCCTATAAATCAATTTTATGAAAAAAATATTTTTTGGTATTAAAATTATTCAATAAAATATAATAATTCGTAATTTATAAAACTCAAGTTTGATTTTTTTTAAATTTAAGTAATAATTATGTTAATAAAAAATATATTTGGTCTCTTTCATTTAATTTGGATTTATCAAGGTGGAATATAGTTTAGGATTGATTTGGAATATAAATACATTAAAATTTTTAATAATAAAGAAATTAATTTTATTAGAATCAAGAACATAAATAAATTTCTCCAAACCATTATTTTTTTCATAAAAGTAAATTTTTTTGAAAAATGGTATTTACACATTATATACTGTAATATCAAAACTATTTTTTATCAAATGTGGATTTTTTATTTGATAAAATGTATATAATGTTTTATTTTTTATTTATAATTTATTTAATATGTCCTGTTTTTATTTTCAGAAATTAAAATTAAATTACATAGGTAGTGATTATTTACCCCAATAAACAAGAAATGTAAAAGTAAAAATTATAAGAATATGTTATTAAGAAAACATTAACAATATGTGTAAAAATTTATGGTTGATGATTATTATATATTAAATCATTCCACACTCTATTATTATCCATTTCTTTTATCGATTGGACCTCAAAATAGTGAATTAAACATTTATTTTTATAAAACATTCATTCCTCACCCTTAAAAAAGGAGACACAAACACCCCAATTCTCAATACACCAAAATCATTTTATATTCTATCAAAATATATTTAAATAACTCCCAAACACTCAGACGCTTCTTGTGTGTTTTTATAGTCCTAAAAGTATTTCATTTTAATTCCTCAATCCAATTATCAAAGGATCTATTCCTATTAGTAAGGTAAAATTAATAATAATAATTTTTATTTCCATTTCAATTTTTTATTCTTCTACATACTCTAAATGGAAGAAACAAATATTGAAATAATTAATTTTTATCAAAGTATAATTATTTTCTATTATATTTACGGTATAACCATTTTCTACCCACCACTCAACTATTATAAAAAATGAATATTTTTCTTGTGTTTAGTAGGGACTACCACTTCTATAGGTAATGAGATATATTTTTCATAACATAATTACATTGATAGTAATATGAGGTTAGTTAATAAATTATAATGATAATTAAAAAATTATAAAAATTCTTGAAATATAATAAAATATTTCCTTTTTTACATTACATGTAAAATAAGAATGATTGATATATGTACATGTATATTTCCTCCTCTAACAAATTAGCATATTTGATTTTTCATCTGGTTTTTTATTCATTATAAAAATAACTTATAATGTGTCTAAATGCCTTTGAAAAATCTATATTATATAATTATTATTCTCTAATAGTGCCATTATTCCTAAACAATCACTTTCTTAACCATACTCACAAATACTTTATAACATGTTCTTATTTGGGTGTTTTAACAACCTACTTGAACAATGATATAAATTTGTATCATGTATGATAATTAAAACATAAAACTATTATTATTAGAAATTAATGATTAAATAATTTTTGATTTATGTATATTGAGATGTTATAATCATATTCAACTTATTTCTATTTTACCACCCCATCGTTCATAAAAAATTAACAATGTAAGCTCATCACCAACTTCATCATCAAGAATCTTAATTAAAATAGATATGAAATGTAGTAATAACATTACACATAATCATAAAACATCAATTAATTTAGATATAATGATATTAAAATGGAAAAATCTTTATTTATAAACAATAACCAATAACACAATTATGAAACTACTGTTAAATAAACAGTTAAGGCTAATAATAGCAGATAATGAGACCTAAATTTGACAAACATATATATTTGTAATAAATAATTATAAATGAGATTTTTAAAAGGATATAAGAATGAATTACATTCTACAAAAGGTTATTAATATTTTTATTTTTTAATAAATGAGGATAAGCAATTTTTAGATAAGCGAGACAAAATGTAAGGATTTTTTCTTGACTCAACTTTTTTTCTTATGTATTAGTTGTTATTATTTGAATATGGTTTTATAAAACTGTTTAATTCTATTTATTAATGATATAAAAATTCATTTTATCATTGTTTTATATGGAATTATATTTATGGTTATCTTTAATCATAAAATTTGAAGATGTAATGAATAATTCACATCATCCCCTAGTGTTCTTTTTCACTTCAATATCCATATTCACCCTTCCTATTAATGTTATTATTTATTATCTTGAAATAAAATTATATTTTACTTATATGAGTCATAAAATTTATATTTACATATTTTAAATTGAATGGTTTATCACTCTCTTAGTGAAGTTGGTTTTAATAAAATTATTTTAAAAATGTTCAAAAAAAAGTATTTCCCTTTCATGTTTTTAATATTATTTCTCACTCCATATTTCATATGACAAACCATTAAGTATTTTACAAGAAATTTTTAATCGATTTATTTTACTAGTTTTTTTTAAAAATGTCTCTTTTTTACCATCATGAAAATAATTTTTGATGTTGATTCATAATTTCAAATATTTTCAAGTGTTTTACAAGAACCCTTTTTCTCGGTTTTATTTTCCTTTTCTTGATTAATGATATATCACATATGGAGTTATGTTTCTTGAATCACCCTATTAATCCCCCAATGAAATAATCCTTTTGGGTTTTTAATATTGTTATTAATATATTTATTCCATGATTTTCGGTTATGTGATACTATTTGGGAATGATATAAAACCCATTTACTTTTCATTGATTCTTTATGATATGATAGATTATTGATTTCAAATGGAACATCTATGATTGGATTTCGATGGTTGGGGTCCTATATAAGCTTTGAATTCATTGGTTAGGGTTTTATAAATAATTAGATAATGTAAAATTGGCGTTTTGGCATATTATAAAATATTAAAGGGTAATCCTTCATTGAAATTATCTCAAATTAAAGGGTGGTCCTTCTTGGATATGAAAACATTTGATGATATCGTGTGATTATGCCGTTTCAATTGTTATTTTTTATTTTATGTTTCAAGGGAATGTTACATTTTCTGGCCATATTCTTATTATTATTCTCTATGGATTATATTGATAATCTCATGATTCTACAATATTTTTCCATGGTATAAATTTGGTCATTTTAGATAACACGTATTTGTATCGTGATTCTTGGATATCTCTTATTGTTCCATATTATTTTTATTATGATATTAATAACCTTATCATGTTTTTTGTTCTTATACTGATCTAACCTATGATGTAATGTTTATAATTTTTCACTTACTACGAGTTTGAATTCACCCATTTGTTATATTTTAATTTCATAAGTTATGAAGATGAGTATAAATTTTGAGAAATATTGAACGGAGTTTTTTGTGGATCTATAATGGGGAAATTTTCACAAGTTTTGTAAATTATATTTCATTTATGTATCATTATTAATGACACTAAACATTTTGTAATAAAAAAATATTGGATTATTAAGAGATATATTGTTTTAATGAAAATAAAAACGTGAAATATAATCATGTATATCTTGGGTCATGTCACTTTATATCAAATCCATTTTTAAAATAACGGATTTTAAGCACTTGACCGAGGAGTTCAGTTAAAGGGTGTCTCATTAAGAAGAAATGAATGTTTTTTCTAAATAGAATCATTTATTTCTCCAGTAAAAATATATTAAATCAAGTCTCACTCAATATATTTAATATAAGAAAGATAACCTATATTTGTTCATCTTGAATCTATAGAATCCTATCATTTTTCAAAGTGTTATCCCTTACTGAATAAATTTAATATAATTTATATCACTTCAATGAGTTCAATCATCAAATGATTACGCAAAAAAATATTTCCAATATGAAAAAATATATTATGTACCATAAAATCTCTCATAATTTTCAAATTCTCAAATATATAATATCTTACATATCATTTAAAATATACTACATAGGATTCAGAAATATTAAGTATCACATTATTTTTTCTTTATTTTATATTTTTTAAGGCAGTTCAATTAATATCCTTTTTATTCCCTGAAATTTCTTAAAAATCAACATATGCAGCTTTTATCCTCAATTTTGTAAAAGTGTCAGTAAACACCTTATGTATGAAATAAGGATAGTTTCCTATCAGTATGAAAAATTATGAACTTTATAAGAATTTTTACAAACGATGATGATACTCCCATAATATCAATCATATATTCTAGTAAATGTTATTTATCCTATTGATGTCTATTCCTTTATGGGTTTTTCCTTTTAGAGAAATTATAATTGTTTTTTCCTTCCCAATTTATATATCTCCAACTCATAATTAATGAAAAATTACAAATAATCATAAAACTAGTTCATAAATTCTTAAATGAATGGTATCCAATTTAGATTATCTCAAAATAACTAAAATGAATTTAATAATCTTTCAATTTTTTCATAATTTTTTTTCATAATTATAAAAAAATCATTTGGAAACTAAATATTATTCTTTGATTATATCAATGAATCAAAACTTCTTCAAAAATATATCTTTAAAATCATCATTCAGTTATTATCATTGAAGATATATTATCCATTTAATGTATTAGAAATCAGACTATACAGTGATGAATGTGTTTTGAGTTCAATTCAAATCAAGCTCCACTAAATATCCATTTCTAATAGATTATCAATTGGATAAGAAAAATATGGATGAATGTTAATCAATAATAAAGCATTGATCACTTATCATGAGTCCATTAAAATATATTTTATCACCATAATATTTTAGTAGAATTTTCCCTTTAATTTTTTAATTTTTAATAACTTGTAATGCATGAAACAAAAAATTAAAACAAGTCGTGACACATTCAATTATAATAATGAAATATGATATGATACATCAATAAAAAAATTACAACAACAATAAATCCACAAGTAAATAAAAATTTGAAAACTTTTTTTTAATTAAAATTCATATATTTAAATTCTGGAAAGTTATTTTTTAAAATAATGATTAAAGTATTTATTATCTTTTTCAAATAGAAGATAAATATATATATTTTTATTAGAACTATTAAATAATAAAAAATGAAATTTTTTTAGAACTATTTTTTTTATTTTAAATATTTTTTACATAATTATTAAAATTTATCACTTAAAAAATAATTCATATAATATGATATATTTCCAAAAAATATATTAACACTTGTTTAATTATGTTCATTTTTTATTTATTTTTTTATTTTTCAGTGAAATGATAAATATTTATATTTAATAATTATATTCTTACGAAAGGTACTTAATTATTAAATTCAAATTTTGAATATTATCTTAAGATGGATATTTTGATATTTTTCTATAATAATTAAAATTTCAGGCTATTAGTGAAGAATATCATTTTTTATAACATTGTAACATTTATGAAAATATAATGAGGTATATATAACCTAAAAAACTATAAAAAAGTAGTTATGGGAAAAATAATATCTAAAGATAATAATTATTAAATTTTAAAAAATAATATTTTAAATTTAGGAAAGTCATGTTTTATATTAATAAAAACTTAATTAATATTTTATTCTATTAAAAGAAAATTTTCATCATTCTATTTTAATTATGTTTTCACATGGTATAGTTTATATTTGGATTTATTTTATTGATATACAAATCTTATTTGAATAATAATAAACTGATAAAAGCCATATTAATGAAGAAAATAAATATTTTAATTATAAAAATAATTTTTTAACCAGAAAAATAAGCTTGTTCGGAAAATTGTTTTTATGTATTTAGTGCGATAATATTAATTTTAATTGTTATCACTATTTGAAATTATATTTAATAACATGGTTCCAAAATCTGTACTCAGTAGGTATAATTTTTTAATATAGACCATTTTATTTTTATTCCATCAAAATAAATTACATTGGTAAAAATGTTGTTACTATTGTAGAAGATAAAATGGTAAATTTTAAAAACTATAGAGTAAACGTCAAAAACCATAATATAAAATAGTTTTCAAATGACTAGTTTAGGGATTTTTAAAACTTTCCCCTTAAAAAATATATTATTTTAAATTATTGAAGCCACATTCCTTTAATAGTGACTCTAACCTTTACATTATTACAAAAATAAAATTTCTCTCTCTTATAAATACCAACATTCAATGCCCGGTTTATCTACTCATTATAATGGGGTTTATCAAGAAAACTATTTACACAGTTTATCATCATATATATAACAATGACCTATAGGCCTTATTACTTTTATTATCTATTTTCTTCCTTCCTCCAAGTCCAATAAAAAAAATGAAGTTGTCAATATGGATTAGTGCGCACCATCGCCTCCATGAGTATGTTGTTCTATTTTTCATCAATTCCATAATTAATAATTAAAAAAAGAATTAGTTTGTTAAAAATGAAATTTTGAACATTATTATGATTCAAAAATTATAAATCATATCATTTTATCACCACACTCATTCTATGGAAAATGAATGTCGTATCTTTTTTTTAAATGAGGACTATCGCCTCCACAAAAACAACATATATATTTTTCCATCACCAACAATCATAGATGAATTTAAAAAAATATTTTATTTATAAATTTGATATTTATGAAACTATTTATATTTTGTAAATATAATTTTATACACTACAAATTTTATATTAAAAATTAATGACCACATTTTATTTAACCATCTTGATTGAATATATCAAGGCTCCATTCCAAATTTGAGCACATTTTGGGAAAACATTTAAAAATCAAAAAATTTAGTGAAAATTGAATAATAAAATACATAATCCTCTATAATAATAGATATTATTATTCTATTTTAAAACAAATTATTCCATATATAATCTAAATACCATGTTTGAAGAAGATTAACTGAACCACATCAAGTAATTGAATTAAGAGAAAACTGTTTAATGAATAAATATCAAAATAAAATTAATATACCTTATAGATTTAATATAGATTTATCAGTCTCCTAGAAAAGATTATAATCCAAATAATTTTATTGTGATCGAAGGTAATTAAATGCATAAATAAAATCTAGACATGAGGTAATGCGTTTTTCATCTAATTTTTGTTTTTTGATACTTATTCCATATTCAACACTTTATTTTATTTTTTGTGGAGTATAAATTAACATTGATTTATTTTAATCATATCCATAATTATTTTAAGGTGTTTTAAAAATATATTTCATATTATTTATTACAAGGGATTATTATTCAAATATTCCCAAATTTTTAGTGGTTATTTATCTCAATTCCACTCTTTAGGACTCATTTCATAAGGTACATAAAACTTTCCTTCACTTGGTGAACATATAACCCTATTTGATTCTATTATCACTATTAAATATTCATTTTATGGGATTTAAAATTATATTTTAATAACCATACTTTAAATTGTTTTGACATAAATGTTAATAAGCTCGTAAGGTATCTTGGTTGACTAAATTTCCTTTTATTGGGTGGAAAACCATATTCTTTAGCTATACTATTTTAATTTTATTATATTTCACAATTTATCTACTCTATAATTATTTCATATTTTTGTCTATATGAATTAATTCTTTATATAATTTTTTTTTCTTTTTCATATTTCAACATCTTATAAAATATAAAATTCTTAAGAATATTTATCATGATTTCCAACTGTTTTTTCCATCCATATTCATATTTCTCCCCACCAATTCTCTTAATTCATGTTTGAAAACCCAAATATGATTTATATCCTATGATCATCATACTACTCTTTATATAAGTTCAAAAGTAAAATCTATTAATATTTATTTCGATGTGGGTTTCATTAAATATATAATTTTTTAAAAAAATTATTTTACTTGAATATATTTTAAATTACTCTTTATATTTTAACAAAATTACCCTTATTAAGTTGACTTTAATTATTATTATATTTTTTATTTTTTATTAATTTGTTTTAGTGAATATTTTTTAAAACAATTTTCAAAATCAACATGTGTCTTCATCAATCCTAACTTCTTCACAAAAATGATAAATAAAGATTCATTTTAATTGATTTTACATAAATATATCTTCATTACATCTTTCCTTTTCTTAAATTTTTAGACTCCTCTAAAATTAATCACGATTTTATAATGTAAATTCTTATGTTGACATTTTTTAAATTTTAAATTTTTAAAAGTAACAAAAATAAAACGTTATTTATTTATATGTTTGAAAATGAGTTAATATAGTTCTTATAAATTTATTCTTATTAAATTTTTTTATTATTTATCCATGTATATAATTATCTATAGATGATAAATTTAGATATTGTAATTAATCATTAATATTAGTTTTCATTTAATTATCACATTCTTATCAACATGATTTTTCCTCTAATCCTAGTTTAATTCTCTATATGTTATTTCTTTGACTGAATGGTGTTCAACATTGTAAACATAGATAGATAGATTTATTATATAAATTTATGACTTAACCATATACCATTAATCAATATGGTGTAAATAACTAATCCTTTATTATTTTAATTCAATGTTTCCATATAGGGCACCATTTAGAATGACATGACACCTAACATCATTTTATATGTTTTTATTATAATTGAAACAATGTGGCATATATAAATAATATTTTTTAATGGGTGGGATAAAAATTATATAACCCTCCAATGACCAGGTTAATTCTTTCATCTCTTCAGATACCATGTTTAGTTCACATTAATATTTCCAACAATACTATGTTATGTAGTTTTGATAGTGATACATGACTTGTTATTATGATGTGAAGTTTTATGTTGTACAGACAATCCTATGATTCCATAATATTTTTATGTAACCTTATCTATTCATTAAATCAATAAGTTTATATATATTCCATGTAGTTTATGTTATAATTATAGTACTCTTGTTTCCTACATATTACTTGTCATCTA
Source organism: Viscum album (assembly GCA_963277665.1). Taxonomy (NCBI): domain Eukaryota; kingdom Viridiplantae; phylum Streptophyta; class Magnoliopsida; order Santalales; family Viscaceae; genus Viscum; species Viscum album. The sequence continues at coordinate 923,854,802 of OY728130.1, forward strand.
GATTTATTATGATTTTTTTATTAAGAATGTGATCTCACCGCTTATTGTGCTTCCATTTTCCTTGGTAATTAAGTAAAGAAATACATATGATATATATAGAGTCACATCGTATGTGGAAAAAAATGAGAGATTTTAAATATCTACAATTTATTAATAATATTATATTATTTTATTAAAAAGTTCCATTATATGAGAATGATATATTCCATATTAGTTCATTATTAGTCTTAATTTTCTAAAACTTTTAACCTAATTGATTTTGGGAATATATGTAATACAATATTGTCTATAAATATATTCTATATGGGATAATTATGTGTGGGTTATTATAATTTGTATTACATAAGGGTTTAGAAAACATTCGGGGCTGGTATGTTGTCTATTATGGATAACTAAAAAGTTATAAATGTCATATAGGTTTGATATGTTAAGTATGATCATGATTTAAAAAGGAATAGGTAACCCTTTAGATTAGTTGAGGTAATATTGAATATTTTATGTTTTTAGGGAATTATGATGAGAAGATATTAGATAAAACACTTTGGATAATTCTATATTGGAAAAAATCCTCAATTTTAGAAAATTATTTAATTTATGGTCTTCTAGAATTTATTTAATTTTTAGATAATAGAAGAAAAACGATTTTGGAATATATTCACCTAGGGGTATTCACCATAAAAAATTCTATTTGAGAATCTAATTGATACTAAATTTAAATTAAATAGTGGGACTAAGGCTACACAAAAGTCTAGACACACATGGGGATATTCTTAGGATGATTGAAACAAATACAAACAATTATAGAGGATTTTAGTATAATCGCTAGAGAACATAATAGTATAGATACCATGGATAAAGTAGATTGAAACATAGAGATTCATAAGACTAGGTTTACTCATAATTTATAAGTAATTTATTTTATTTTTACATCCTATAAATTTAATGATTTATGTATTTTAATCCCTAGAAATTCCATGATTCACGTAATTCCTAAAGCATAGGGGAACTAGGATAATAATGGGTGAAGTAGAAAATTTAGTTATTTTCATAATGGAAAATCTAATGGGACAAAAACTAAACTAATATTTATTGTGATTTTACCAAACCAGCTCTCATATATTATGATTAAAAATGTTACCATAATTAAATTCCAAAATAAATCAAAGATTTGAAGGATGGAGACTCATAGAAGTTCATATGAGAATTATTATGAACGAAATAAGATTCATTTTCCTATGTTAAAAAAAAGTATGAAACATAACCTAGGGGTTTGTATCAAATGACCAGAAGTTTTTTTATCTACGGTAAAGGAGGGAATAAGGAATCAATATTTAAATTAAAAAAATCATTATTTTAGTTTATATGATAGATAAAAATAATTTTCTTCCAAAGAATCAACTATAAATTTGACGTTTTAGATTAAATGAATTTGGGAATGATGAAAACTAGTTTACCAATCCAATTAATTAAGTTGAAGATAAACACAAAAAATCCCATAGGCCATGGAAACAATGTAAAGACAATATAACTACTACTACTGGAGTGGAAGATTATAATGAAGGGATTTTAGGTAAAATTATTCTTTATTATGGATTTCTAAATGTAATATTTCATATAAGTTTTTTTCCCAACTATTAGTTGTTTAATTAAAAATAAAGGGTCTAGGTAACATCATTATTGTATCTTAGGTATATAATTATTCTAACACCCTATCTTGAATCACCAATCCGGAACCAAAATGATACATGATCTCATGTGTGCCTCTCCATACAAAAGAGGTTATCTTCTAGAATTGAGGGTATATGTATAACAATGAGGAGAAAATTACCCTATTATCATACCCATGCACAAATAATAATAAAAACATAATAAATTAAGATTAATCAATATGGATAAAAAATATTATTAGATCAAATATAAGTCAACAATAATTAAATAGGGTCCCAAACTTCCATGCCAGATCATAATAAATATGCTAACATGTAAATAGAAAGTTAATAGTGGCATCCTTTAGAGTATGTTGGGGTACCACCATCCAGAACAGGTTTATGAAGATTATTCATGAACACATATCAATAAAAAATTCTTTGTTGATGGTATATAATGATTCTTTCAAGAATCAGTACCAACTCATGAGGCTCAACAGAGAAATATGACAAGAGGAAGAAGAAATTATCAAATATTCAAGGAAAATATAGATCTAATAAAAATACATTTATAAAACATAAGTAAGAAGAATTATTTATAATTGATCAAGAGAAAACTCATTTTTCCTGGATTCAATGGACCGGTTAATGGTTTCCCTGGAAAGGGTAGAAGAAATGGGAAGATTAATTACTAAATACGTGGCCTTAAATTTAAAATAAGGTATAAATGTTTGGATTTGGGTAATTAAAAACGTACCATGATTTGTGGAATTAAAACCCATGGGGTATATTTAATGAATCCACATAAAGGGTGCATCGCCAACCTGATGGATCTTTCTGGAAAGGCATTGGTTTGACCAGCTGTCTGATGATAGGATACTAACTAGCTAGTGTACCTAATAGGACCATCAAGTTTCTACATTTTCCACCAACTAGCAATTGGGGGGACTTATAAAGAAATAAGAGTTATTAAAAACCCATAATTCGGTTGTTGTGTTCCACAATCTAGTCGATAGTTATTTTCTAGTCCCCCATGATTGGTCCTCAAACCACCATACCATATATCAATTACAAACTATTTATAACAAAAAGTTTCGTAATAGAGAATATCATAGACAAAAAATTCATAGGGATGATAATTTTTATAATTTGAAACAACTCATACAATGAAAAAAGTGAGGATGATACAATTATCTACCTCTAATTACTTATCATCCTTGAGAAGTGCTCTCAAAGGTCACAATTAAAGAACTCAGAAGGCATATCCTAAACATCATCCTATCACCGTCAAGTCTCCACCTAGATTAATCCATGGAACCATAGAATATGAAATAGTGGTTTTATATTCCCTTGAAGGAATTTCACACTCTGATAAACAATTTGATTCAGGAACTCCTTGTATGATGTGTCATGATCCATCTCCGCATCCTCACAGCTGATGGCATGCAAAGGATCTGACATGTACCTATAGAGAAAAGACACATGAAACATGTCATGAATAAATTGGTATAAATGAGAACAAAGTAGATGGTATTCCACTATTTCAACCAATAAAGGTATCTTTTAGTGCCCAAAATAGCAATATGTTAGCTTCCCCTTCTACCACAAATGTTAGTGGCCTAAATATGGAGTCCCTATAAAAAAACTGGTATTCTACAGTGAACTCCAATGGTCTTCTCCTTTGGTTGGAATTATAATTCTTCCAAATTGTTTCCATGACTATCCTCTTCTAAATTAGATACACTCTCTAATTGGTCTCTTTTACTATATTGGGCACCACAACCACTTCTCCCCATCCTCATTCTAATACACCAGTGAAGGGAATGGCCTCCAATAAAGAACCACAAATGGTTTCATCTAAATTGAATCATAAGAAATATTTTTTCATAAGAAATAAAAAAATCTAGGTGATTATGCATTGAATTATAAGGTATAATCCTAAAGCATGTCCTTGAGTACATAAATTTACTTCTCAAACTATCCTTCAATTTGGGGAGGGTATATTGTGTTCAATCTCAGTTGAGTCCCTAGGGACCACCACAAGAACTATAAAAAAAACTATGTAAAACATGAATATTCATTAGATATGATGGTCAATTATATATATATAACCATAAAATCTCATATATATACATCTTTCATGGATCATATAATAGATTGCTCTCATTAATAGGTAGTAATGGATAAACATCCATCAACTAATCAATAATAAAATTGATAGCATAATGGATCCTAACGGTCCTTGGTAAACCCATAAAAATGTATTTCATGAAGAAATCTAACTTCAAAAAGTGCATTGAAAGTTGTTGGAGTAGCCCACCAAGATTTTTATGCTTAACCTTTATCCTTTCATAGGTGAGGAAACAGGAAATGGATCAAGCAATGTCCCTCTTCATCCATGGCCTATAAAAATGTCTCTTGAAGTCATAATGCATAAGTGTCAATCTGTAATGTTCCATACACATAGAGGTTTAAATGTAAAAAATAATCTCTTACCAGGTAGAAGTAGTAAATACAACTCTCTCATATACTAGGATCACATGTCATTGTACATTGAACACTTGGACATCCATTTTTGTTTTGTTAGTCATTACTGATTCACAACCCACTGTAGTTCAAATTCCTAACAAGATTTTACCTTGTCTACAAGATAATATGTGATCACTATTAGGGTAAAAGAAAAAAATCCCAACTTCTCAGAGGCATCCTTTATCCAATCGACCAATATGTTCATCAAGCACAACTACTCCTTTAAAGGTCGTTCACCATGCTCCTTTGATATCTATGTCCTATGAATAAGATGTTCTTCAATGGAGTTAGAATTCCTCAGTGTATATGGCATATCAATGTTGAAAACTTTTAGATACTAAACCTAGTTACTATGCCTCAAATTTAGGTATCATTTTTTAAATATATAATAATGGATCTTGTGATCTTTATAGACAAAAAACCTATCATCGAAGATATTTTTTCTCCAATAAATCATTGTGAATTCCACAACTACTTTATCCCAATAATGTGTGGTGTAGTTTCACTCATGGGGTTCTAGATTATGTGACCCATAATATAATATATTTTCCCTCTGTATTAGTATTTCTATAAAATCAATACCTAATGTAGCTTACTACACAACATATCATAATACATTATTGAGATAGAACAAAAATGAAGATGTAATGAACATATTATTATTATCAAGAATAGAATATTCACTTATGTTTTACCATTGAAACATCACTCCCTTATTTATCCAAGAATTCATGGGAACTGATAAATATGAGACACCTAGGATAAATCCTAGTAAGCATCCTAAAATCCCAAAAAACCGATAATATCAGACATCATCTAAGGATGTGTCCAAGGCATTTATGCCTCATCATTCTCTAGTTCCATGAATATACTTTTCTCAGATACCACATGACCAAATATCTTCAACATAATAATCCAAAATTTATAATTTGACAGCATGATGCAATATTTTTGTTCTCATAGTGAACTCAAGAATATTTTGACCTGTATAGAATGTTCCTTCAACAAATGTGAGAAAATATGGATGTATTGAACATAAAATATGACGAAAAAGTCATAATATAGGTGAATGATATATTTTTTGATATCCATGATCAATTACAGCACATTCATCTATGAAAACAACAATAAAAAATACTCATATTGTCCATACATCCTATGAAACACCATCTTCAGGTTTTACTCCTCTCTGAACCACTACAGGTTATCTCCCTTTCAAACATTAATCTTAGATAACCACTGAGATCCCTATAATTGATCAAAGAGATCATAAATCCTGGGAAATGTATATTCATTCATCACTATAAATTATATTAGCTTCTGGTAATCTATATACGGTCGAATACTACCATCTTCCTTCATGGTGAACAAAATTGGATCACACCATATTGAAGTACATGGATAGATAATCCCCTCATCTCCGAGTACTTGAGCTGTACTTTATCAAATTCATCTTAGTTGGAATCATACCATAAGGGGGTATCAAAATGGGTTGTCCATTGGGAATGTGCTCTATCTTAAAGTAAACGCCTCTAGCAGGAGAAGTCATGTGAAGTCTATTAAAAGGATACCTTAATATAGATATATGAATAGAGTAAAAGATATGGAGGTATCCACTGATCCTGTTAAAAGTTAAAAGTCCCCAGTTTTTTATAAATGTTTAAATATGACTCATGTCTAGACAAACTGCACATAGTCCTAGTTCCCATTATTCGATCATCACGTACTTATAACACATGGGTGATTTAAACCAAACCTACATTTTATATTAGTCAATGTGAGATTATAAAATGGTATTCTTTTCCATGTTGAGAATCACATTGAAGGTTTGCCTCCCTAGAATCAATAATTATAATAGATTTCAATAACCGAAATAGACTATTGGAAACTCTAGCAATCACTGAAGATAGCCCACTTTAATTACTAATGGTCTATGGAGGGATTTGTTTTTGAAGAAAAAATGATATGTAAGTAAATTAAAATAATAATATGTATATATATAAAGGAATTAGAGTCACTGGACAATATTTGAGTGATTAGAACCATACCTTGGACAAAATATAATCCCAGTCTACATTTTTCTAGAGTCTGATCCATTGAATAAACATGACCTACATGAACTACAGAAACAAGTCACCGAGAAGAATGTCCTTTTCAGTTATCATAATTTGTGTAATATATTGAGGACCCATTATGGATCCTAGGGTCACAGACCAAGTGTGTCATGCACCCCAACAGAACCGAACCATGATCTTGTAGATAAAAGGTGTAGAAGATTATGATATTTGAGGTGTTGTATAGAACATTCGTTAATGTCCAACCTTAACATAGTTAAAGAATGCTTTAAATACTCCTAAGGGGGTAATGGATTTGTACTCTAATCCAAATAAATACTAACACCCTACTATGTATTTCATACTCTTCCTACTACCAATATTGAAACTCTTCATAGTAGTAGAAGTTCCACCACATGAGTACCGATGGGTGGCGGAAAACAAACTACTCAATCATAATCTATAAATGTATTGATAGCCAATGCCTAGAAAAAGACCTCCATCTATGTCACTATATTGAAATTCCAATCCTTTGATATTATGTTGGTACGATGTATGATCTTGAAGTTCCTAGCATATTATGCCTAACTTCTGACTAAGAGTAAAGCAATGTAAAGAAATTAAGTGAAATGAGCAGATTAAGTGGATAATATCATGTACCCTTTATGTATTTTCTCAATCTCCGATGCTCGGTCCAAGATAAAAAAAATTAGGAAAGAACTCATCTATGAATATTCTGTTGAACATATCCTAGGTGAGACCCTCACACCTTCCATCATGTCCTATCATAATCCACCTTCTCCATGTGGGTCCCTTCAGTATGGACACTATCACCTTCAAATTTCATTCTTCATGTATCTTCATGAGGTGGTATACATACATGATGATACATATACAGTCCTATACATCCCACAATTATTCAATACACTAAAATGATAGTGGATGTTGCAGATAGAAGTCTCTAGTGTAGTTGAACATGAAAATTGATACCCCTCCACCATGGGCTGGAATAGTTAGAAAGAATGAAATATTTAATTGTACAATTTTCTTCACCACTAGAGAAAGTGATAGAGAATTATCTACTGAACCATCATGTACAATAGTCACCAGAACATGGGAATCCCCTTAGTGAGATCATCCTAGCCCACATCAGCAGGTGGTCTGACCAGTCCCCTTGTGGGTGGAATCTTCTAAAACATAAAGGAAATATTTATAAAAAATAATGTTATTAGGAAAAATCATATCTAGTGTAAGGGATCACATTAAGTTAACCTAGGAGTCTACCTATAACCAAAGTGATATCCCAACTAGCACTAACCAAGGACAATAATTCATGAACCCTAATCATAGTCACATATTTATACATAACAAATTTGCATAACCCGGTTCAATTTATTAATTCCAGTATAGATATATCTCAATAAAATAGAAATAAATATATCACATAGTATAAATAAAACTCCATCCTAAAAATATGTTTTACACCATGGTATTAAATTCAATAGATATTATGTAGCATAATAACATGTATATATTTTTCATGTGATCCCATGTTCTTAGTCATGATTAATAATGGAACCTAAAATCCATTAGTATATTAACTATAATCTTATCAAAAATAACTGGTTGGTCCAATACACATGACCAGGTCAAACAAATGGATAATCCCGTATATGTGACCCACACAACTATCTTCTTTCTATCATGTCATAGTTTTTTCAAAATAAAAGAAGAAAAACTATTCTCTAATTTCATTTTGTAACACCCTGACTAGAACCATAAGGTCAAAACCAATGTGTTGCATGACCTTAGGTAACACTCCCCATAAATAATAGACTTCAATTATCAGTGTGTGTTTATATCCATAAATAGGGATACTATTACCTTAGTATAATTTCCTTACAAAAATAATAAACAAATATAAACCTAGAGTAAACAAAGTGGAAGAAAAATATTACATGATGAAATAAATGGTTATAGTAAATAAATAGGCTCCCGAATTGGAAAGATAAATATAAGTAAATGTGATCATAGGTAAATAAATAAACAAAAAATAGTATCCTCTATAGTACGTCTGTGTAACAATCCCAGATCCATGATCCTTCCATTAAATATATTTAAAATGTATCTTTCCCATACATTGATACCATTATAATCTTTATAAAAATTAATTGAAATTCCCATATAGGGTGTGGGTAATAAAACCTAGCTGGAAACCAAAAATTCAACCTTAATAATTATGTACATGTATGATAGTTTTATTCCATTATGAGAAAAGGTGTGAAAGGAATAATAACAATGTACAATCACACATTGAATGCTCATGCATTGACTAATACTCCACAAACACCCTTCCATACCAGCTTGATCTCCATACTAGAAAGATGATCAGGGGTCATAAAAAATGGTCAATAAGTATCCTCATTGATAGATACATGTCACATGGAATCCTGAAGGAATAAATGGGACATGCCACTCAGTATCCCTAAGGAATCAAGTTCTATCACATTCCTCAGTATCCTTAATGTATAGATTACTATATGGATAAAAGTCCATCATAATAAAAATCCATGTAAAGTTACATTATTATTATCATCAAATTAAATTAATTCTACAACTCTAAGGGTAATCATACTAGAATAGTCCAACCATCACGGGTTCCAAGAACCTAGAACCAAATTGAGAATAACACACAAATTGTTTAAGCATTATATAATAGGCATAACATGCACGATATAACATATATTTAAATTATATCACATGTTATTAAATATAACGAAAATTAATAATAATCTTTATGAATTATCATGGAAATAAGGATCATACATGGGTATCATGAAAATTCACACACCAAAAAGAAATCACAACCAAGAAAGAAAATAATCCATAAAAAACATGAATCATACAATCGAAACAAGATTATATGAGATTATTATTTGGAAAGGAACTTCTTACCACTAGGATTATGATCGAGATATCCAACTTTAATCAAAGGATAAAAGGTAAAACCATATTTCACACCCATTGATTTTGATCTCACACATCATGGATTCCAAACAATTGGTTCTTTTTTTAAAGAAATAGGTTTAGAATGGGTAATCAAGAAGAATACATGTCAGGGAGGTGATTCTAGTATACCATACCATATGGTGTTAATAAAATTATCCAATTATGTAATATTTTTAAGGAAGCGATGAAAATCCACTAGTTATAAGGTCAATTGATGATGAATCCATGAATTAATCATTGATTTTATAAGAGAGCCACAAGTATAGCCAACAATCATTAATCCATCAAAAATCCATCATCATGAATGAGATTCATGATCATAAAAGTTCTCATGATGATCATTATATAAATATATTCCCTGAAACATCAACATTCTAGGGAATCCTATCTCTGATCAAGAGTAATTTTCATTGACATTTTGAATCCTCCACCAATATACCATAGAATAATCAAAGGATAATTTTTTTGTCATTAATAAACAATAATAAAATTGTTTTGGAAGACAAATATTTAATAATTACTCATTGAAAATTTCTCATTGATGGTGGATATTCATTCGATCAAGAAATTATGTGAACACACTTGATCTTCTAACTGTTTACAAAGGGTGGAAGGAAACATCATTGGATATTACGGTAAAACAATGATCGGATATAGATTCATGAATATCTAATATATGAAATTAAATAATATAAATTTATATATAGAAAACACACAATTCATGGCTTCACTATTCCATTCAAGGGACATATATGTAAGTGGATATGAATGGGGGAGTATCATAGCTACATGGGAGGCCTATAATTGAAGTTAGGGTGTCTATATTTTTATTTGAGTAATTAATAATGTCCAATAAAACATATAATTCAAAATATACAAGCCAAATTTAATATTCCCATAAACTGGGAACACTAGCTAGCTAGTAGGCCTCACATTCCAGTCAATGGTAACACTAGCTGGCGGTTGATTGGCCATCAGTTGACTAGTGGGGCCTGTTGTAGCCAACAGACTTAATGTAAACCCACCAGAAGGATGATGACTTCCACCAGTGATTATGTGACTATTTTATTTCTACCCCATGGTCGAGCCCCAAAACACCTTTCCAAAATTATATTTCATCCTTTTATACTAAAAATTGACATCCTAATAGCCTATATTATAGACAAAATAAAAGTGTGAGGATAAATTTTATAAACTATTAATAGCTCATACATTAAACTAAGTGATGATGCTATAATTATATTTCAATATTTGTTGGATTATGATTTATACAATAAATATTATACATCTGTAATACGATTTTATTGTGATTTTATAAATGAATTGGCCATGTCATAAAATTAATTATAGTAATAAATGAAAAAACGAAATGAAATTTCATATTTCATACCAACCTATGATAATTTATCATTGCATGTATAACCATGAGTTCTTTTAGAAAACTAATTATATTAAAGGTGTTATAATAAATAATAATTGGGGGTGTTTAGCTCAAATAATTATAGAAAAATATATATTAGTATTGACCATTTTTAGGGAAAAATATAAATTTCTTATGTCTTTAAGGTTGATATTTATCTTAAAATTATATCTGATTATTGTTTATGATTTAGATACCTATTGTAACTTTAATTAGTATTTTACATTTATAATTGTTAGGATAAAATTTCTTAACGTTATAGAATACAACACCCTACGAATTAATAATTAATTACCCTTAAAATAAAAATTATTTTGAATATATTTCAATTCACAAAACACTAAACTAAAATGTTCTCTGAGAAACCCTATTAATGTAATGATATATGTTGTGAAACATCAAAAATAAATTTAAATTACCAATAAATCCTTATGTAAATAATAATATAATAAGATTATATATTATAAAAAATATATTTAAATTACATATATATTAATATTATTAAATAATTATTAATTTATAGATTAAATTTATGATTTAAATTATTTATAATTAAATAAATGTGATTAAAACAATTAAATTTTAGAATGTGTTACTTTTCAAAGGAATATTTTCTAAAAGTTATTTTTATGTTACAAAATAAATTTATTTTATCATTTTTTAGAAATTATTCTTGTAATATGTAATATTTGAAACAAATATTAAAAATAATTTAATAATAAATAAATATAAAATAATATTAAGAACTTTTCATGCTTAATATTTTATTTTTCTATAAAGAAGTTTTAATTTTTTTATTCATCTCTAAATGATAAATTTATACATTGTGTAATTTTAATTTGATGAGATGAACTTTCATTTTTGAATTTTGAATATACAAAATATCTTATGATTTTTTTTGATATATTAGTGATATAATATATATTTAGTTAAAAAGTGATGAATACGGTATTTACTAATACCATAGAGTTTATGACAACATCATGAGGTATGTTTCACTAAAAACATATAAAAATTTCTTAATGGTAAAAAATATCAAAATATTAAAATGATTTGTATAAATATATTAGGTTAAGGTTAAAAGAATCATGTTTTATATTTTAAAAACATATGTAACCTTTTATCATAATAAATTTTATTTTCTGTCTTTCTCTTTTAATTAGTGTTTCTCAGGGTGAGATTAAGTTTGGGATTTTATTTATAGCAACATAACTCTTATTTTTGAAATAATAAACTCATTAATATCAATGGAATAAAAAAACATTGATCATTTTATTTTAAATGTATTTTTTTGTCTTAAAAATATACATTTTATAAAAATAGTTTTTAAATATTGAGAGTGTTAATATTAAAATTAATATCTCTCACCATTATAATTTTAGTTTGAAAAATAGATTCAAAATTTAGAATCATTATTTTAAAATTATGTTTTATGGACCATTTTATTTTTATTCACAAAAAATATATAAATTTTGTAAAAATGTATTATCATTGGTAAAACAAAAAATATTAAAAGTGAACAATCTAAGAGTAAATGAAATAATAACAATTTAAAAACATTTGTTAAAAATAATTTATAATTTATTTTCAACACTAACCATTAACCAACTCTATTTCTCCCATTATTAAATCCACTTACCTTGAATGGTTATTTTCCCTTTTTTATTATTTCAATAAATTACTCACCTATCACTTAATAATATCACCCTTGAGCACTAAATTTTTCTAATAATTATAAAGAATTATCTAAGTCAAAATATTATATATTCTCTCATCAACAGTCTCTCTAAGTCTAATAAAACTTTTGTTTTACAAAATACCATGTTATGGAACCTTAAGGTGTTATCCAATAAATAATGTCCAAAGGTAGATTTAATGTTCTCAACTAAGATATCTTAATTTGTTTCTTCATCTAAATATCAAATATATTCTATCTATGAAGGAATGGTAGTATTATAATTATTAATACAATATAATGTAATTATATTAATGGAATATCTATTTTTTTACCTTCCACTAAAACTATTCACTAAATAAAGATGTCTCCATGCATATGAGTGGACCATTGTCTCCATGAATGTTGTGTTAGATTTTCCATAGATTCCATACTTTTATGGTTAAAAATGGTTAGCTAATTAAAAAATATTTTATGTTGTAAAATATTGTCTTTATGAAATTATAAATATTTTATTTTCTACCCCTCTAATTTTTATTGATAATGAAATTTTCATTCATGTGTAAATGGGGACAAAAACCTCCACCTAAACAATGTATTTTTTTCTATCACCACCTGATAGGGATGACTTAAAAATATATTTAAGTTATAAAAATATAAATTTTCAGTAATAATATTATATAATGATAATATACTACATTCTATATATTATATTAATAATAAATGGTCATTATTAATTTAACCTCCTTAAATGAACATATTAGGGAACCTATCTTATTTTTAGTCCATTTTGGTAAATCCTATAAAACTATATAAATTACATGATAATTGAAAAATAAAACACTTAAACCCCTAAAATTGAATATATTGTGATTGTATTTCACAACACAATCTACCACAACAAAAATACCATGGAATTTTCCGAGAAATTGACTGAACAACCATAAGTGACAAATATAAGAAAACATTATTTAAGAAATGAATAATAAATATAAATAAATTAACAAAATAAAATGAAACATAGATGAAAGGTGTTGTATTTTTCAAGTAATTATTTATTTTAATGATCCAATATCATAATGGTTGTAATCATTACATTTTATATATTTTATTGAAGAAATATATATATTTTTTAAAATCTTCTAGGTATTGATCTTTTGTAAGATCAGTGGTTCTTCTATATGAAAAAAATATTTCTTTATAATGAATAATTCAAAAAAAAATTGATTAATACATCTTATGTAAACAAAATATCATTGTGAATAAGAGTTGAGATCTTATGTAAAGGGCTGACTGAATGTCTAAACAAGCGTCTTTTTAGATGCGTGGTCATGTAGACCAGATTCCTTGAATATAGTCTAAAAATTTTCCAAGTGTTTGTTCTTCCTTGAAAAATATTTGTATCAAAAATGTGCAGTATACTCCAATTTTTAAAAAATATGAATATATTATAAGTTTAAGTCATGTGATCGTGCGTACATATTTCTCTTTCATTCAATTGATTTATTCTTCTGTATAAATAAATTTCATTCTTCCATGACTAAAATTTTAATTTGTGAAACTATTACAATTCTAAAATTCCACTATGTATTATGTGACTAGGTGAAGGAAGTAATATTTTTGATGTGACCAGACTATTAAATAGATGAAAATATTAACCACTCATTTGAACTAAATCATCTATGGAAATATTGGATACTTTGATAACAAGTATCATTCTTCCATGTACTATTTAATCAATGTTCCATGACACTCATTCTATTTCATAGTAAATCTAATCCAAATATATTCCATCATATCATTACTATCATGCTTAATAATTTTACAACATTAACCGGGTCTATGTAAGAATAAGATAATATTTATTCTAGTGGGTAGTTTATGAAAAAAAAAATAAAAGTTAGAATATTTAAGACTTTCAGAATGGATGAAAACTATAAGGAATAAAATATGATTATTCCTAAATGGATTATTTGATAGTAGTATATTATAAATTAATAGAATTCTCGTAATCAATATAAATAAAAAGTATGTGAGAGATTAGAGGATAATCTATTAATTACTACTCCTCAAGATACTTTGTCATATTTAATTGACTGCCAAATTTTAGTTTGAAGCTTCCAATTATCATTGTATATGATTTTAAGGATATATTTAATGACATATATTCAACTAAACTGGACTGGATATTGATCTATATTAAAAATATATTCTCTCATTGTTCTCTCTATTTTTACCCTTACATGTGTTTTTTATTGTATTGCTTATTTATATACTAGACAATTCTCATATTAAAAAATATGAGTCCTCAAAAACTCCATCATATTCTTCTTATATCTAGTAACCCATAAATAAATTCCAAATAATATTGTTATATCCTTTAATTTAATATGTGTATTTATTTCTTGTAAACCCCGATCCAAGCTATGTATTTGTTATTGGTTTGAATAATCATTCTTGTATGTGTGTTATTTTCAAGTCGACAATACTAGGTTCTAGTTTGGAACTAAACCCATTTTTTATCCAATTTTTGTTATTTTATTTTTATTACCCTATCTAAAATAATATTTAATTTGATACAATTTTTAACATTTCTATTTTTTTCCTATATCTACAAATTTTGTTTGGAAAATAAAAATTAATATTTAACATGTATTAATGATATATATATACATATATATTTTATTTGGTGAGTGTGATACTATTTCAAAAGATAGGGTGATTTCATATTATTTTAATTAGTTTACGATCATGTGCTTGAGAAAATATTTCATAATACAAAAATATATATTCATTTTTTATTATTTTACTAGGTTCTTCTATATTAAGGGATTATAACTGAATTATATTTGAAATAAAAATTTATATTTCATGCTCAAATAACTTATACCTCTTCTATGCTCCAATCTAAACAAATTAAGGTTCTATAGTTTGTTTTTAATAAATTTAAATTTATTTTTTAGGATGTTTGGTGCACTCATAGAGCGAATAAGGAACCGAGGTTATGGGTTTCACATCTCAACATTTTTTCTTTGATACTTATTCCTTATACACCTCTTGTTTAATTTTTTTATGCTGTATACATTACCATGGATGTATTTTAAGCATATTCCTCATTAATTTTAATGGATTTACCAATATATTTCATCTTACTTATTTCAATTTTTTTACTGAAATATTACCAAAGATGCAACTTTATTTATTTAAATTTACCCTCTTTGTGATATATTTCATATTACACCCCAAATTGTATTTCCCATATAATACTTACTAAGGTATGTGAATTTATTATAAATATTAAATATTATTTTTTGGGATCTATATGTGTATTTCAGGATCCCCCCCTTCACATTTTTTTTATGAAAATGTTACCGATGTAATAAGTGTTTTTAGCTGAATCAATTTCTTTTCATTGGGTCAGAAATCATATTCTTTTGATATACTCAAATAAGTTTATTTTATTCCTCTATTCCACTACAATATATTGTATTTAATATTTTTCTATGGGTAAATTACATAATTATAAAAAATATACTTTATTCATGAATTCCATCCTCTTTTATGATATGACATCGCTAAGAATTATTCCCTTTCATTTCCTATGGGATTTCCCTCCATATACATATATTTTACTTCCCTCAATAATAATCTCCTTTAAAGAGTGGGATCCCAAATATGTATTATCTCATGTGACCTTCAGACATCTCTTCATGTTTTTTCAAAAGGAAAATATTCTACACTTTATTTTGATGTGGGTTTCAACAAATATATAACTTTTGAAAATAATTAATTTGTGCATATAATTTCTATCTTTCACTACACATTTAATCTTATTTAACATTATTACGAATCATTTATTAGATTGTTTTAATTTTAATGAATGTATTTAAAAATTTTATTTCATATTTTGTAGATGATTTTAAAAATATACATCTATCTTCATCAACCATACCTTATATAAAAAATGGGAAATAAAAAATTCTTTTTTTGTGTTTTACATATATAAATCACTATACCGTGAATACTATTATTATTTAGGAGGTTTCCTTTACAATTTCTCATGATTATAAAAATTAAATTTTCCATCATAATATTTTTAATATTACCTTTATAGAGGCCACCATCAGAGGAGGTTATCACTTTTTGTGTTCAAAATTTAGATACTTGTATTATTCTAAAAGTATTCTTCATCTTCACATATATTATTTCTATATGGGTTTACATATGTAAGGATAAAAATATACATAATAGAATAAATTATTTACATATTTTTCTTTCATAATAAACCCCTCATTAAATCATGATACTTATTTAAATTCACTTACTTTACGAATGAAATATATTATATTTCATTGATTAAATGCTGTTGAACAAGACTAACTCACATTGATTGATTATATAAATTTATGACAAATCCATATAGCCTCTATCTCTACAATGTATGTTCTTTGTGCATTATTATATTAAACAAATGTTATTTATCTTAAATGTTCCTTAATATCACTAAATACCCATTTAATCTCCATGGGTTATCATGTTATGAGTATTGATGTATTGATATATATTTACTTATGGGATACAATATCAAATTACATGAAACCTACCATATTTTAATATGTTTTTATGATAATTAAAATCTTTTGGCATGAATAAGTATTATTTTTATTATGCTATGGGTGGGAGAAAAATTATATTGACCTACAATGCACTAAGTAATATTTTCATCTCCTAAGAAACCATGTATTGTGAATGGGAATTAAACCTAGAACACTGTGATTTGTGTCATTGGAAATGATCCTTGATTTATTATTGTGATGTCATTTTCTTTGTTTGAGACACATTCTCTTGATTCCATGTTATTTTGATGTCACTATATTTATTCCATTCTTTAATGTGTTTATATATGTTCAATATATTTTATGCTACCATTATATTCCTTTTGTATCATAAATTTTACTTTTCATCAAGATTTAGATTGATTGTTACCTTACTAGGAAAGTTATCTCACCTCATATTCTATTTCAATTTCCATATGGTATGATGTAATGTAATAAGTAATATATGACTATAATAGTATCTAGTATGGAAAATTTATATGATATGTGGAGGATGTATTACAAATTATGCAACATGTATAGTAGTATGAATAATTTACATAAAAATAGGAATACATCTCATATATTAGTTAATAATTTATCAGGATTCTCTAAAACTCTAAACGTAAAATTTAATTGGAATGTATGAAACATAATATTTTCTATAAATTTTGTAATTATGGAACATTTATTTCTTGTTTTTTATGATTAAACTACAATCATTTAACATATTTTTTTCTTCCATGATTCTGTTAATCCAAGTTCTCCATGTAACAATCCTTATCCAATGTCAACCAAAGTATCTAAATCTTTATCTTAATTAAAAACCTATGAATTGATATAAAAAAATAGAACTACAAATATTCAATCCAAGTTATCTATATTTTCTATAAGATCAATCTATATTCTCCAATGAGATAATTAATACAAATATTTATGGGATACTTTATTAAGCATAGAGTCCTTCAGAATCTTGAATCATTAGATTTTTCTTCATCACGCAGCTCATATTTACTTTACTCCACATTGACTTATTTAAAACAGATACAATAAGTATATCTCACTTCACTGTAATTAATTGTGTCACTTAATCCTTAAATATGAATTAAAATATATATATAAAAAATAGATTTAGATTGACTGATGATGTTTAAAATTATATAATGATAAGGTAGATATGATGTTCTTATTATATTAAAGGTGAGACTTGCTTAGTTTTTTTGTGTGGATGATATCTGATGTGTTGACTATATAGTCAATTTATACTTATATAATCAACATTATATGAGGAATATATTTAGGTTTTACGTATACTATCTCTTATGGTCACTTGATAACATGAATAGTGAGATTGTGTAATTAAGCATAATTTTTAATGAAATATATATTTGATATAGTTAGATATATACTTGTGTTTGATCAAAACCATTAGAAATATCTGTATTTTCTGAAGAAAAATAAACCGTTGATATGTGTATCTCATTGTTTAAAATTATGGATTAAATAATTTATAATTATTTTCAATTTTGTAAACTCATAAGGGGTAACACATTGGGTTTATATTAATATATATTATGATTTATTACAACGTGACTGAAAAGAACTTTTAGAGATACTGTAAAAGTGGTTTATAGGTTGACTGAAAACATTTGAGATTGACTTTAAAAATTTGTTTCATAGGATTTAATGTGACTTAAAAATTAATGATATCTTTTATGAATGGAGTTATTAATGATGTCCAAAAAATATTTGATTCAGTTCTATATATAGTTATATATTATTTTATATAAGGTGAAAGTGAACTAATTCTATAAAAAATTAGTGAATGAAGGATATTGTTAAAAATAAACAATAAAGGTGAACCATTATTTAGTGTTATAGACCATAATTCTGTTAGAGGTAGTTTAAAGACCAATATATTATTTCTAATTGTGAAATGTTATAGCATATGAAAAAATATGAATTATTCTATAATTTATGTCGAATATTTTTTCTTTTTCCCCCATGGTAAGGTACTCTACTTTTCTTAGAATATAATTTGGTGATATTCAGGGTAATTTTAATGCATATAAATGGATTCCTCAGAAATTTAAATGTTTAATCATGTTAACCATACATAAAAAATGGTTTTTTTGATACCAAGTCTCGATTTAGAAAAATATTACGAAGTAGATGATCTTTGAGGTGAATATTAATGACCTAAGATAAATATGTTGTTTTGAAAGATTGAAAAATATCCTCTCTATTATCGGGTTCATATGGAGAATAAATTTTGGAGAAAGATGATGTGGGTATATTTAAAGTGTTGTATTTTAATTCCAATTCAAAAAACATATTTAATATGGTACAAAATAATAGTTCTCAAGTATGGTGATTATTTTATTGGCATTGTAATCAGATTTTAAATTTGATGGAATAAATATAGAATACTGAGTTCAAGATAAAATTTTAAAAATTATAAATTTTCATAAAAATCATTCCAACTATGAATGTTTGGAAAAAAGGAAATGTACTAGTTTTGTAATCATCAACTATGTTTTGTAACCATCACATAGTAATGAATATACATGAAATCTTCTCACAATAGCATCATATATTCATTGAATAAGGATCATCATGTTTCATTTGAATGAATGATTATCTTTTCAAGGTTGACATTCCATCTCTGTAACCATTATATTTATAAATATTATTATATGATTTCCTTATAAATCATTCTATGTATCCATTAATTCATCAATATAAGCATCATGCTACAGTGATAATTGAAAAATAATACAGTTTTAAATAAATGCTTCCTATAATTAATCTTAATTGTAATATAGTTAAATATGATGACACAAGGTGTTATATTCATCTTTAAAATAAATATCACACCAAAATGTTGTGACCCATATAGTTATTGGAGAAATACAATCAAATGACTCATGGTGATTTATTCATATCAAAGAATATATACCATATGATTTATTTAAACCTTGATTCAATCTACTATTTATTTAACATGAAAGTGGAATTCCTCACAACATTACATAATATATTTTTTTCATAAGTAGTCACTAGAATAGGTGACAGCCATGTTCTTCCTTTTATAGTTATTAAATAGATTTATATTTGTAATTAATTAGTGGATTTAGAGACACAAATAACTTAAATAACAATATAAGAAAATATTAATTTAGCATTGGATATTAAAATATATATGAAAATGTCTTGTGGTATGATTATCATATTTAAGTTACATAATTATTCTTTGATATATGTTTGTGGTAAGATATTTCATATGAATTTAGTTCTTCTTCCCGATGTTTAATTTGAAATAATATTTGGTATGAAATGTCTTTTACTTTATGAACCACATATAAATATTTATGCTAATGTTATCCAGTTTCATATTTAGAATCTACCTATAATCAAATATCAAGGTTAGAATGATCATGAAATACCTTTGAATAAAAATACACAATATGTGTAATGATACTAAGTAATAATGGACTTCTATCTCAAACAATCATGGAGGAAGTTTACATTGGTGAAATTCATAGCCTACTATATTATACTAATGAAAATTTTCATGAACCACCTTGTCATCCCAAAGTGAATGAGGATGATTTTATAATTTAACATATACATGGATCCATTACTGTAACACCCCAATATTTCATAGTACATTATTTCTTTAATGTAATGAAATAAGTTGCACTACACGCAACACTGAGTTCAAGCGCAACACGACTTACCAAACTAGCCGTTCAAAATCGGTTATGAACTTTATTAATTTAATTTTGAACATTATATAATCCTTATAATTTTAGAATCCATATTATGAGTTTCTTAGACATAATGTAAGAACAAATTCATTTTTTTCAGATTAAAGAATTGTTTTTCAAATAATGCAATTTTACCACCTTTTAATGGTGAACCCTTTTTAAATCCAATATTTGAAACTTTTATATATTAAATTTGAAAAAATAAACTTATTCTTTAGAATCAAGACATAAGAATTTAGTTTCAATAAAATTTTGGTGTTTTTCTAATAACTTTCATATTTGGATGAATAGTGAAAAATACTATATTTTAACTGAAAATAGAGTCTTTAAAAAAAATAATTTAGTGTTTAATTATATATTTTAATTTTTTTAAGTAATCTTAGATTATATTTTTACCCTTTAGTCCAATTTTGGTCATTGGAATTAATTTCACATTGAAATTATACAAAAAGAAGTGACAATCTAAAAACACGCAATTTGTTTTGACAACGAAAATTAATTTTAACTTAATTAATGAAACTTATATGTTTTTAATTTGGTAAAATAGAAATCATTTTTGGATTCGGAAGATAAAAATTAGATTCGGGTGAATTTTTGGTATTTTTCTGAAAACATTCAATTTTTGAAGAATAGTGAAAAACACTAAGCTATTGGTTAAACTGACTTTTTATTTAATTAATTATTAATTTTATTTAAATTTATTTTAGGTCAAAATACATACATAATACCTATATAAGTTCAATGTAATTCATTGGATTCAGTTTATAATAATTTTAGATATATAAATTTTTATTGAACTTTTCACAGTCTTTTACCTATCTCCTAGGAGAATTTGCAAATTCATATAAAACTTAATTTTACCAATTCTAGGAGTGAGATGTAGATAATACGAGAGAAACAATTAATATCAAGGAGTAAAATTTGGTTCAATAAGATAAAAATTATTTTTGGTGAAAAGTAATTTTTTACTTTTATTTACCACGGTTAAAAGTAAATATGGTAATTAAGGGTAAAAGTGATATTAATATTACCCTAACACATGTACTAATTCTATTAGAAAAGTTTATATCGACCAGAAACAACCTTAGGAATAAAATATTATCATTTAGGTCCACTTGGATTAGATTAGGACATTTATTATTATTTAATTCAAAGAAGAGTTAAAAGAGTTAAAATCAATGTTTAATAACTAAAACATTTTTAATACAGGGTTATAAATAAGACAAATTCGATTATAAATATACATTATAAAGGAAAATTTATTTCCTACATAATGGTATTTTATTTAAAGTCTATAGATATTAAAAAAATTTATATATTTACGACATAATGATGATGCAGTAATTACCGTATTAATGAACGATTAAGATAATTGACATTATAAATACACAAATAAATGTAATTTCAGACTTTTTATGAATTCCAATAATTTTATAGGATAATATGACATATTAGGATTTGTTATATGAATTTTTTTCTATGTAATAATTCTGTTATGAATTAATCAAAAACCATGTACCCAATAGTGTCAAAATTGACATAAATGAGTTTTCTAAAAAAATATTATAATATTAATTGATATTCTATTCCTAAAAATATAAGGATTGGAAAAAGAGATTATATCATGATATTTGTATCATAAATGGACCACTTGGTGGTATATTGTATGTTTATAGTAATTTTATTAACCATATAATATAAAAATAAAAAGAGACATGGTAAATGTCAAACTAATTAACTAAGAGTTAAAACTAAAAGATAAGGTTAATAAAGTGACACAAACCTGTCTAAAAACTATTGGTTGGGTGGATTTAGACCCATACCCAATTTATCCTTTAAATAAATCAATTTTGAGCAATTATAAAGAGAATATGAATTTATTATAAAATAATATTTTAAGTTTTTTCTAAGGTACCCCTCACCCCTCTTATAAAAGGGCACTCCCCCTTCACTCTATTTCACACCTTATAAGCCATTCAGCTCGGCCAAAACCTACCCAAATATCCTGTAAACTTCCCTAACGTCATCCTAGAGGCCCTACTTTTTTAGAAAACCTACGTAAGGATCCCTTTTTATCAAATCAAATGGAAGAACCCGAAGAAGAGGTAATGATTTCACCACCCTCTTTCAAGTTCTCGTATTCTTCCACTTATTGTTTCATTGTAGTTTAAATTTTAAAATAATAACTCCAGTATCTTTTATATACTGTGATGTTATTATAAATATCAAAAAACTATATTCATTATCCTATCTATCTTATGAATGATAATGTTACCATGCGTGCGTACTTACGGCTCAGCGTCTCCACACCGTGGTGTAATTTGTTCTTAAACACAATGTTATTTGGATGGATATAATGATGAGTAAAATGTATATAAATAATTAAAATAACATGATAATGTATATTTAAAATTAATATACCATCCAATTCCACACCTTTAAGGAAATGATATTGTTGCTCGTGCGTACGTACAGATTACCGTCTCCACGATGTGATAAGATTCATTTCCACGTTCACCATTCATCGACGATTATAAAAATATATATTACTAATAAGTATTTAATAAATGACAGAATAATTCTACTATATATATATATATATTTACTTACATATATCTTATTCACTTAGTTCTGTTCAATACGATATGAAAACGTAAACAACGTTTACCCGTACGTACGGACTACCGTCTACATAAACGGTGTTTTTTATTTCATATATATGTCTATTATACATATTTATATTCTAAATATATATGATATATAAATCATGTTTTATATTCTGGAAGTACTTAAATCTTGATCTAGGTGATACAATCAAGAGTAACAAGTTAAAACAGGTATGATAAAGAAAGTGATTGGTACCCGAAATGTTAATTTAGCATGTAAATTATTATTAAATGGGTAGTATAAAGTAATAAATGAATAATCTATGATATCATAAATATTAATGTAGTTCTTGTAAACCTTAGTAACATACTAAGATCTTTATACAGGAGGTTAAATGTACCCTTGACTAATGGAAAGTGCAAGGTAAGGGGTTTTCATCTCACTCCTTATTCCCGTGAGATTCGTACCATATTGCCACTATTAACTGTTGTGTGGGTTATGTACATCCCATAATTGTATTATTTGTGTAATAAACATTAATTTATGTGTATTTACATATTCATTGTATGATACCTCTTTCATGGGGTGTATGTTTCGTATGTTACCAAATTGGTAAGGGTTAATTTCACAGTCTCTTTATTATCCAAGGATGTTTTTACGTAAGTATCTACAGGGACATATTTATTATCCATGTACCTGTTTCATAAAATAGTTTTCAAAGGGATTCTTTTTAAAAGACTTTTTACTAAAACTTCATTTTAAATGTTTTAAATATTTATTCTTCAAAATCGTTCTCATTAATGTCCATGTTTTCAAAATGTTTTTTAAGGATTTATTTATATCGACATGAATGTTTTTAAAATGTTAATTCATTTCAAAAGATTGAAAGTGGTATGAGAAACTTTTACTCAAAAATGTTTTTAAATTTCTTCCTTTATAAATTGTGTGACTTTTAAATGATTTGATGAAAAAGGGGTATTTATGACAAAGAGTTTTACTAATCATTTTCATCAATATCAAAATCCTTTAATGGATTTTAAACTTGTTTTGAAGTTGAATTATCAGGATACAAATATTCCATATTGTATTGAAGGTTTTGTGATATGTTTGACTATGGATTTTTTATTTTTATACCATTCATGGTTTATGGGTAATGTACTGACATTTCATATGCTATTTTTAATAAAATGTTTATGTTATGTTTAAACCTTTTCTTATGAGGAATGCATTGGACGTAGTAAGTAACGGGTAGAACCCACTATATCTCCTCGATGCATCGGTAGGTATCAGGAGAAAAACTAGTGTCTTGGTACAAGGCCTTTACAAAATATTATTTGTAGTCTTGGAACAAGGCCTTGACTATGTGGTTTTAATATTCTGGCATTATGCATTCCATCATTATGAAAGTGGTTAGTGATATTGCATGTGATTATTCGACTAGTAGAATATCCATGTGAAAAAGTAAATACCATTATTTCATTTTATTTTTTCCATATTATGCTGAAGTTCAAGTTTAAAAGGCATTTCTTTTAGTTATACATTGCTTTAAATGTTTATGCTTATTTATTAAAGTTTCCGCTTTATTGCTTACCCTATATGAGCATTTGAGCTCACCCCTTTCTATGTTTTATTTTTTCCAGGATTCAAAGAAGTGTATTGTGATTGATATGTAGGGCTAAGACAAGGGAATAATGGCGTTTGTAAAAGATTATTTATGTTGTTTTGTATGTCTTAATGTGTAATGTAACATTCATGTATGTAATCTATTTTCCAATATAGCTAAACTGATCGGTCCTTCGGGACGTGATTCCTTGTAATCATGCCAATGTATTCAAATAATGCACCGACTCTAGGTAAACAGGGTCGAGGAATTATAGTTGGTATCAGAGGAAGTTTAGCAATAGCCTTGGAAACTAGATTTAGATAAACTCTGATTAGAGCACATTACCTTATGATATAATTTGATGATTATTGTAGAAGGGCTTCCTAAAATTTTGGTAATGCTATGATTTTGTGAGTTTTCCAAGAAAATACATCCTTGTCTGGATACGAGCTGGCAGAGGCAGCTCTGGCATAGATGTACCTAGATATAAAACCCAAAAAAACTTCTCTGAGCTAGACTCGAATGGGAATTGGTGCAGGACAACGGGCCTTGCTGCACTCTTGGTTACGACACTCCCAGGGGATATGCTTAGGATAATTCTCATTCTCATAAAAAATCAATATGAAGGATCTACAATTATATAACTCTTCAAAGAAAATATTTTTATGGATTATATCCACAAACTATTCAATTTATGTTAGGTATTTTACATGTTTGTAATTATTCATTATAATTCATAAACTGACCTAGTGTATGCCATTGTATAGAAATGGGACACAATAACAAAGAATTTGAACTCCAGTAATACATATGATCCAAAGAGTAAGAAGGGTCATATCATTCATGTTATTATGCCAAAATTTAGAATGGAAATAGTCTCCCACGTATTATCATCTTAAGAATAAATAGTATCATAAGACCAGTAAATAATTATATGAATCCTATGGCATTGAAGGGAAGCAAGAGAAGAGAAGGATGGAATAATGAAAGATGGATAAAGGGAATAAGGGAAAGAAGGATTTTCCAATATTTTATATATGTGGAATGAATCACCTTGGTAAATGCTTGAAGGGAATGGGAGTTATTATAAGTGTGGAGAAAAAGGACACCAATTACATGATTACAAGGGTAAGAAAATGTTTTCAAATGTAAAATGCTTCATCTTCAAGGCATTGAGACTCTACACGAATCAATATCCCATTCATAAGAGTATACTACAAATGATGTTACTGGATAATAATCATGTTATGATACTTCCTAAGATGAAGAAGAAAGACAAGTTTTCTTATGTTGTTATTATATAATTATTTCATTTGAGTGTTGTATCAACAATATATTGATTACATGAATTATGGAGATAAATAAGCACTGTATGGCAGTACTATTTCATTGAGTATTTTAGAGTATATGGTTATAAGAAAAGTGACTTAATAGTAAGATACAATTTTTGGTAAATACATGGTTGAAGGAAAGTTAATAATTAATATGGTTCTGAAATGAGCTAGTGTTTTTGGAATAAGAGATGGCTGATTTTGGTAATTTAGGATGTTGCGATGTTGTAAAAGAATACATGATGAAGGCGTTCACATATTATTACCAAGAAAAAAGGATCCTCATTATGTTTTACTTCCTTATAAATTTTTTATCGAGAGTTTGGATATAAGTATTTCAGATAATTCTAAATACTGGAATGGATTAAGTTTGAAATCGGATACAATTTTTATGGTTATTTATGGATTGCCATAAAAAGGAAAACCCGGAGGTCGGACGGTAACCCGTTGCGTCCGGCAAAGCCGCGAGACATGAACCCGCAACCGAAGAGCGAAAAAGGTGGATCACCTACAATTGGACTATGTGATGTACTGGTTTGTATAATTTAGTTTTTTTAAAAAACATAGTCTGACAAATGAATTATAAATTCATTTTTTTGGAACCTTGTACGAATTAGGTAAATAGAATTTTATTTGATGTCATTTGGAGTGAAATATTAGTTTGTGGTAGGAATTATTTGAAGGATGAAAATCTACTTGTCAAGTATATATATATATATATATTATTCTTTTATTCTATGAAGAGGGAATTTCCTAAACTTTAGGTAAGTCATCTTAAAACCAAAAATGTGTTATCCTAAAACATTATGATGGTATTTTAATTCATCATAGATTGGTGGCTTTGAGACCCACAATTCTACAATTGTTTATGATTGATGAACTCAACCACTCACTATAAATATTTACGTTTTTCCTCCAATAATGTGTCTATAATTTCCACCAATGTTCTCTTATCTGAAACACTAATTTGGTGGTGACTTTTTCATTCCCCTTTTCCCTCTAATTAAGATTAAATTCTATTAACCCAACTTCCGATGTGGGTTTTCCAATAAAATAATTTTCTATTTTCAACATTTTATTTTCGAAGAAAAAATTTAAAATTGTGATGACACAATTTATTAGAAGATGGGAGAATGTAACACCCCAATATTTCATAATATGTTATTTCTTTAATGTAATGCAATAACTTGCACTACACGCACCACTGAGTTCAAGTGCACCATGACTTACCAAACTAGCCGTTCAAAAGTGGTTATGAATAATATTAACTGTATTTTGAACTTTATATAACCCTTATAATTTTAGAATCCATATTATGAGTTTCTTATACATAATGTAAGAAAAATTCATTTTTATAGATAAAAAAATTATTTTTCAAATAATGCAATTTTACCGCCTTTTAATGGCGAACCCTTTTTAAATCCAATATTTGAAACTTTTATATATTCAATTTGAAAAAATAAACTTCTTCTTTAGAATCGGGACATAAGAATTTAGTTTCAATAAATTTTTGGTGTTTATATGATAACTTTCATATTTGAGTGAATAGTGAAAAATACTATATTTTAAAGGAAAACAACTTTTTTACTGAAAATAATTTATAGTGTTAAATTATAAATTTCATTGTTTTGGAAGTATAATAAGATTATATTTTTACACTTTAATCCAATGCTGGTCATTGGAATTAATTTTACATTGAAATTATACCTAAACAAGTGTCAATCTTTTGATAGTTATTGTTTCTTATAAACACGCTATTTGTTTTGACAACGAGAATTAATTTTAAATTAATTAATGAAACTTCTATTTTATGAATTTTGTAAAATAGACAACATTTTTGGATTTGGAATATAAAAATTTGCTTAGGGTGAATTTTTTGTTTTTTCTGAAAACGTTCAATTTTTGATGAATAGTGAAAAACACTGAGTTATTGGTTAAACCCGACTTTTTAATTAATTAATTATTTATTTTATTTAAATTTATTTTAGATCAAAATAGATACATAATACCTATATATGATCAATTTAAATCATTGGAGTCAGTTTATAAAAAATTTAGATATATAAATTTTTTATTGAACTTTTCACTCTCTTTTACCCATCTCCTTGGAGAATTTCCAAATTTACATAAAACATAATTTTACCGCTTCTGTGAGTGGAATTTTGAAAATCTGAGAGACATGGTTAATATTAAGAGGTAAAATGTAGTTCAATAAGATAAAAATAATTTTTGGTGAATAGTAACTTTTTACTTTTACTTAACACGGTTAAAAGTAAATAGGTTGATTAAGGGTAACATTTATATTAATATTACCCTAAAACATGTCATAATTCTATTGGACAAGTGTATCTCGACCAAAAACATCCTTATGAATAAAATATTACCATTTAGGTCCACTTTCATTAGATTAGGACAATTATTATTATTTAATTCATAGAAGAGTTAAAAGAGATAAAATCAAAGTTTAATAACTATCACATTTTTCATATAGGGTTATTCATAAGATAAATTAGATTATAAATTTTAATTATAAAGTTAAAATTATTTCCTACATAATATTATTTTATTTATAAGTTTTAGATATTAAATAATATGATATATTTATGACACAATAATGATGCAGAAATTACGGTATTAATGAAAGATTAAGATAATTGATATTATAAATACACAAATAAATGTAATTTTAGACTTTTTATGAATTAAAATAATTTTCTAGGTTAATATGAAATATTAGGATTAGTTATATGAATTGTTTTCGAAGTAATAACGCTGTTATGAATTTATCAAAAACAAAATACCCAATTGTGTCAAAATTGACATAAAAGAGTTTTTAAAACAAATATTATATTATTAATTGATATTCTATTTCTAAAAATCTAAGGATCGGAAAAAGGAATTATATAATAATAGGTGTATCATTAATGAAACACTTGGGTGTCTATTGGAAGTTTATAGTTTGTTTATTAACCATATTATATAAAAATACAAAGAGACATGGTAAATGTATAACTAATTAACTAAGAGTTAAAACTAAACGACAAGGTTAATAAAGTGACCCCAACCAATCTAAAACCAATTAGTTGAGTGGATTGCGACCCATCCCCAACTTAGTCTATAAATAAATCAATTTTGAGCAACTATAAACCTAATATGTATTTATTATAAAATAATATTTTATGTTTTTCCTATGGTACCCCTCACCCCTCTTATAAAAGGACACTACCCCTTCACTCTATTTCACACCTTCTAAGCCATTTGGCTCTGCCAACCCCTACTCAAATATCCTCTCAACTTCCCGCACTTCATCCTAGAGTCCCTCCTTTATTCATAAATCCTACTTAAGGATCCCTTTTGATCAATTCAAAAGGAAGAACCCGAAGAAGAGTTAATGATTTCACCCCCCTCTTTCAAGTTCTCGTATTCTTCCCCTTACTCTTTCATTGTTGTTTAAATTATAAAATAATAAATCCAGTGTATTCTATATACTGTGATGTTATTATAAATATGGCACACCAATATTTATTATCCTATCCATCTTATGAATGATAATGTCACCATGCATGCGTACGTATGGCTTACTGTCTCCACGTCGTGCTGTAATTTATTATTCAACACTATATTATTTGGAAGGATATAATGATGAGTAATATGTATATAAATAATGAAAATAACATGATAATGTCTCTGTAAAATTAATATATCATCCAATTCCAAACCTTTAAGGAAATGATATTGTTTCTCGTGCGTACGTACATATTACCATCTCCACGACGCGATAAGATTTATTTCCATGTTCACCATTCATTGAAGATTATAAAAATATATATTATTAATAAGTATGTAATATATGACATAATAATGATACTGGAGATATATATATATGTGTGTGTAATTACATATATCTTATTCACTTAGTTCCGTTCAATACGATATGAAAACGGAAACAACGTTTATTCGTACGTACGGACTACCGTCTCCATAAACAGTGTTTTTATTTCATATATATGTCTATTATAAATATTTATATTATAAATATATATGATATATAAATAATGTTTTATATTATGTAAGTACTTAAATCTTGATATAAGTGATACAATAAAGAGTAACAAGTTAAAACAGGTACGATAAAGAAAGCGATTATTACCCAAAATGTTAATTTAACATGTAAATTATCATTAAATGGGTAGTATAAAGTAATAAATGAATAATTTATAATATCATAAATATTAATATAGTTCTAGTATAAATTTATAACATACTACGATCTTCATACAGGAGGTTAAATGTACCCTCAACTAATGGAAATTGCAAGGTAAGGCGTTTTCATCTCACTCATTATTCCCATGAGATTCGTATCATATTTCCACTATTAACTTTTTTGTGGTGTATGTACTCCCCATAATTGTATTATTTGTGTAAAAAAGTTAATTTATGTGTATTTACATATTAATTTTATGCTACCTCTTTCATGGGGTGTATGTTTCATAAGATACCAAATTGGTAAGGGTAAATTTCACAGTCTCTTTATTATCAGAGGTTATTTTTATGTAAGTATCTACTGGGACATATTTATTATCCATGTACATGTTTCGTAAAAGAGGTTTAAAATGAATTTTTTAAGGTACTTTTTACTAAAACTTCATTTTAAATGTTTTAAATATTTATTCTTCTAAATCGTTCTCATTAATGTCCATGTTTTCAAAAAAATTAAGGATTTATTTATATGGACATGAATGTTTTTAAAATGATAATTCCCTTAAAAAGATTAAAATTGGTATGGGACACTTTGATTGAAAAATGTATTTTAAATTTCTTCCTTTCTAAATTGTGTGACTTTTAAATGTTTTCATGAAAAGGGGTATTTTTGTCAAAAAGTTTTATTAATCATTTTCATCAATGTCAAAATACTTTAATGGATTTTAAACTTGTTTTGAAGTTGAATTATCAGGATACAAATATTCCATATTGTATTGAAGGTTTTTTGATATGTTTGACTATGGATTTGTTATTTTTATACCATTCATGGTTTATGGGTAATGTACTGACATTTTGTATGCTTGTTTTAATACAAATGTTTATTTTATGTTTTAACCTTTTCATATGAGGAATGCATTGGACATAGTAAGTGACGAGTGGAGCCTGCTATAGCTCCTCGAAGCATTGGTAGGTCTAATGAGACAAACTAGTGTCTTGGTACAAGTCCTTGACAAACTATTATTTCTAGTCTTGTCATAAGGTCTTGATTATGTGGTTTTGATATTCTGGAATTATGCATTCCATCATTATGAAAGTGGTTACTGATATTGCATGTGATTATTCGACTAGTAGAATATCCTTGTGAATAAGTTAATGGCATTATTTTATTTTATTTTTTCCATATTATGATGAAGTTCAAGTTTAAAAGGATTTTATTTTAGTTATACATTTCCTTAAATTTTTATGCTTATTTATGAAAGTTTCCACTGTATTGATTACCCTTACTGAGTGTTTAAGATCACCCCTTTCTATGTTTTATTTTTTCCAGGATTCAAAGAAGTGTATTGTGATTGATATGCAGGGTTAATACAAGGGAATAATGGCGTTCATAAAATATTATTTATTTTTTTTGTATGTCTTAATGTGTAATGTAACATTTATGTAAGTAATCTATTTTCCAAGACAGCTAAACCGATCGGTTCTTCGGGACATGATTCCATGTAATCATGCCAATGTATTCAAATAATGCACCGACTCTGGGTAACTGGGTCCGGGGAGTTACAATTACTATCGAAAATATTCCATATGTAGAGACCCGAAGCTTGACGTACATGAACATTACATTACTTCTGCGGAATACTTAATACATAACAAAAACAGACACACAAGGACCGTAATAGTTTAGTGTCTTTGGAAACTCGGAACGTAATCTTCTAATCATGGTGAAATATCTTCAACATCTCCCATAAATATCTTCCCCTTTTTCATTTTCCTACCTAAAACCTTTTGTTAAATCCTGGGGAAAAGATAAAATATAAAGGGTGAGTTCAAATCCTTAGTAAGGGTAAGCATGGATAAAATAAAACAAATCATATACATTTGAACTTAAATACATGAACATAATCTTTAAACATCAAAATCTTGGGCAATAACATAAAACATGGTAGTACATAAAGCATAGATCATAAAGAAACATTAATCATGATAAAATAGCATGGGAATAAAACATGTGATTGTGGAAACCATTAAGCACATGATATGATTTCCATAGTAGCAAAGGAATTGCTGCCAAGACCATCTTAGTGGAAAAAGTCCCTTTTTGAATCGTCTTCACTCCTCGTTCCGGTCTGTATTAATGAACCAGATTAACTTACCCTTCCATCCCTGTCTATCTCATTAGATATAAATCTTTACCCAATGCATTGGAGAGAGATATAGTTCCCAACCATTTCATATTTAAATCATTCTTACTTTTTTCACAAAACAATCTTACATCATTCATCATAACCCAAGGAATAAAATGGGTTTCATAAACATCATTCCTTCAAAACATAATCCATAGAAAACAAAGGGATATAATTTCATTATAAGAGAAGTAAAACCATGCAAATCATAGAGACATTATACTTGACACATACAGATATGAAATAATGTCATCTTAGATGGAAGATGGTTTTGATAAAACACTTGAAAATAAATTCTTGAGGAAAATATCATTTCTTATTCAAAATCATTTTTTTCACAAAATGCCATGAAATTTTAAAAGAAAAGGATTTTGTTGAAAATAATCATGAAATATTGTAGAGTAAGCTTCTTGAAAATAAAGTGTTATGAAACCATAAAAATCCATTCATGTCGTATAAGTTAGAAAAACATTCTCCTCGTACTTTTTTCGGAAAATTCAAAAATTTCCTCATATGGTTAACCAAAGAAATATTCCTTCCATACGGTGTGGTAAAAGTAAAAAAAGGTTAAAAATGAATTTAAACATACATGGAAGAAAAGTAAACATTTTATGAAAACATTTTATGAAAACAGGGACATGGATGATAAACATAACCCCCGTAAATACTTACGAATAAACAATCTCAGATAATAATGATATTGGAATAATTATCCCTTACCTTAGGTCCGACATGCTTCGTACATATCTGAACCTCCTCTTCTTCGATGCATCTACTTTAAGCTTCCTTTTAAGGAAGTAGAGTTGGTCTTTTGAGAAGACCAAAACCTCCAGAATGTTTCTAGGTAAGTGGATAAGAGAAGTGGGCAGGGGTTGGCTGAGACCCAAGGCTCAAAAGGGTGTGAAGAGAAGAGGGAAGGGGTGCCCTTTTTATAAGGTAGGAGAGGGGCACCTTTGGAAAAACATAAAATATTATTTTATAATAAAGTTATATTCGGTATTTAATAGCTCCAAATTGATTTATTTCGATGCTAATGTGGGTATGGGTCGAAGTCCTCTCGACCAATAGGTTTTAGACAAGTTTAGGTAACTATTTTAACCTTATCATTTAGATTTAACTCTAAGTTAAATAATTTAACTTTTACCCTGTCTTTTTGTTTTCTTAAACTATATGGATAATAAACTTACTATTACAAGCCAAACGAACCCCAAGTGGTTAATTATTAATATATATATATATATATATATATCCTTATCTAAGTCATTTGGCCGAACCTTATATTTTTAGGAATAAAATAACAATTAATAATATAATATTTGTTTTAAAAACTATTTCATGTCAATTTTGACACTATTTGGAATTTGATTTTTGTGAAAATCATAACAGCATGGTTAGTTCGAAAAAATTTAATTAAATCAAGACAAACATGTCATAGAAACCAATAAAATCAGTGTAATTCATAACAAGTCTCAAATTACATTTATTTGGGTATTTATAACATCAATTATGTTAATATTTCATTAATAAGATAATTACTGCATCATCATTGTGCAATAAATAAATTAAATTATTTAATGTCTAAAAATTATAAATAAAATACTATTATGTAGGAAATTGTTTTATATTTCTAATTAATATTTATAGTCAAATTTATCTTATGTATAACCCTATATTAAAAATGATTTAGTTATTAAATGTTGATTTTAACTATTTTAACCCTTCATTAAATAAATTAATAATAAATGTCCTAATCTAATCCAAGTGAA
Source organism: Viscum album (assembly GCA_963277665.1). Classification (NCBI taxonomy): domain Eukaryota; kingdom Viridiplantae; phylum Streptophyta; class Magnoliopsida; order Santalales; family Viscaceae; genus Viscum; species Viscum album. The sequence continues at coordinate 923,889,193 of OY728130.1, forward strand.
CCTAAATGGTCATATTTTATTATTAAGGTTGTTTTTGGTCGAATTAAACTTATCCAATAGAATTAGGACACGTGTTAGGGTAACAATAATATCATTTTTACCCTTAATTACTCTATTTACTTTTAACCGTGGTAAATAAAAGTAAAAAGATACTATTCACAAAATATTATTGTCATCTCATCAAACAAAATTTTAGTCCATTATATTAACTATGTATCTCTGATTTTTGAAATTCCACTCACAGAAGTGGTAAAATTATTTTTTATGTGAATTTCCAAATTCTCCTAGGAGGTGGGTAAAAGACGGTGAAAAGTTCAATAAACTTTTTATATATCTAAAATTATTATAAAATGAATCCAATTAATTACATTGAACTTATATAGGTATTATTTATCAATTATGAAATAAAATAAATTAAAATAAAATAAATAATTATTTAACTAAAAAGTCTGTTTTTAAATAGTAACCCAGTTTTTTCACTATTCCTAAAAAATTGAAAGTTTTCAGAAAAATACCAAAAATTCACCCTAGGCTAATTTCGAAATTCCAAATCCAAAAATGAAGTCCATTTTGAAAGTTAAATTTTTTTAAATTTCAAAAGGTGGGTATTACTATTCATAACAGCTAGTTTATATAATATTTTAATAACATATCGGTGTTTAGTGAAACTTGATATTGCGTACAACACACGCTATCTTAGAAGGTCGCGATTGGGTGTAAAACAAGCCATGTCAGGGATGCGTGTAGTGCAAGCTCCTTTTTCTTTAGCGTACAACACAAGAATATTTTTCATAAAATCTCGGGGTGTTATATTCCACCCCTCGTAAAATGAATTTCGCCCTCGAAATTCGTCGGGGTTATAAATGGTTTACTACTTGAAAGTTTCTTTCATAGAAAACCACATCGTAAAAAAGAATACCAAACCATGACTTTAAAAACTAAAATATGAAAAGTAAGGGTCACCCAAATTAACTAATCACTGGGTTTCCACATAGGAGAACATAGGTGAAAATATGGATATGGAAGAGAAATATAACCATCAACTTCTGATGAAGAGTGGTAGAGGACATGGCTATGAAATGGCCAACAACCACAAAGCCATAAATTTGTGATGATCTTAGGTACCATCTTATTCATCAGATATGAGAACACTAGGAATTTTTTTTTCATGATCATTTCCCTAATGTTGAAGAATTTGAATTTGAAGAAATACTCACTTTATTTCAGTATCATATCACCGTTTCACGTGCCTTGAACAATTTCCACTTCTTCTCTTAAAAAATGAAGTTGAATATTTCTTCTGGGAATTGTTAGCATATTATGTGATAGAATGATTGGTCATTCCATCTATTTCTATCGCAAAAAGTTTATCACAATTTATTAAATATATTGAAGTCCATCTATGCTGAGATTAATCATATATAGTTGCTAAAATGGACTTATACTTAAGCTATCATAGCGCTTAATAAAATAAAAATAGTTTCTAATAACCAAGGACTTCTTGTAGGCTAGTGGTAGGCGATAAAGGCATGTTGCACTTTTGTTGTGGGTTCGATTCCCGCATCCTTGTCCGGCGCGACGGGTTGTCGCTCGTCTTACGGGTTGTCCTTTTTCTAAAAGTATACTATTATAACATTCTATCAATAATATCAATAAAATTTCTAGCCTTAAACAATACTGACTTATGTTCAACATAATCCATACGAATCTTTAGGCATATCCAAAATACTTCTTTCTAAACTCATAGTATAAAGAGAACAATTACTAAAAATGTCATATAACAAGCATGTGAATACCATAATTTATCCCTCATATATCTCATTGGTCACATTCCAATCATGTGAATACCGTAATCATGTATTCTATTGAATAATAAATACCCCTTGAACCTTAGTGAAAGAATGAATACTGTCAGTAGTTAACTCTTTCCACATACCAAAATCCAAAAATTCTGTATACTCAAACCATGATATAACTTTGTCCTTATATCAGTAATGAGCTCATGAATACTGTCAAACATTTCATTTTCTAATTATCCCATCATTATGTGCATATCATCTTCTTTCCAAAATATCTCAATCACTTTTCATGGTTACCGGTACCATAAAATTATCGAAAACCACGATAGACCAATACATAAATATTCCCATATTCCACGATACTATATAAAACATTATTTTTGAATCACATTACGTAAACACTTAATCATTCCACCACATTTTTGTCATATTCAACATCTCCAATATTGATCGCATGTGACTTCCCTTTGTCCTTTGCCTTAAGTGGTTGCTCATTTCGATCATCATTAACCATTGGATTAGGTCATTGATTAGTATAATGCCCCATTTCATTGCACTTGATGCATTGAAGTTTTGGTGGTGTGTTCTCAGCAGTCTTTTCGTTATTGATATCATTAGAAACCCATTTTCCATTACTTCGACACTCAGCTGCTCGATGAACTTCTTTTCCACACTTAAAACTTTTTCTAGTCCCTTTAAGACAATCTCCACCATGTTTCTTTAAACACTTTGAGCATAAAGAAACATTCATCTACTTTCAACCATTGTTCCGATATTTCTCCATGAACACCATCTTTCGTTTCTTGTCCAAACCATGAGACGGATATGTAACACAAACTTCCATTTCTACCTTGATAGCACAACGAACAATTTTTTCTTAGCTACTAAAGTCTCTTATAGATAATACCCTTTGAAGACTTGGTTTTAGTCCACTAAAGAATCGATCAACTTTACTTTCAGGATGGATGATAAAGACAGATGCATACCATGAAAGCCCTGTAAAAGTTTCTTCGTATATACCAACAGATTCATCATCCTTTTGCTTAAGCTCAAGGAACTCTTTTTCCATCATTTTTTGAAGAATACGAGGCAAGTACTTACTGAAAAACATGTTCTTGAACTCATCCCATTATATGGATTCAATTTCATCTTGGGGACGTGTATTCTTAATTAGAGTCCAACACTAGTCTGATTCACCTTCTAAACGGTAAACAGCTATAATGACTTTATCATGTTCCGAACAGTGATGTATGGAAAATATCATTTCAATGGTACTGATCCATTGTTCAGCAACAAGCGGATCAGAAGACCCATTGAAAGAAGGTGGATGTTTCCTCATGAAGGACTCAATAGAATATTGTTGCCTTCTCTACTCATTCGGAATTCCAGAATGATTCATAGCTTGCATAAGTATAGCGATAAGATTTTTCACTCCATCTCCCATAACATTGGTTTGTTCAGGAGGAAAATCATTTCATTGTCCATTACATTGATCAACACGGTTCCTTTGGGTTCCATCCATCATATAAAACCCAAAAATAATAGTGTGAGAGGCAAAAATGATGCTAGGGAAAACAAAATAATAAAGGGGGAGTACCTTCGATATCTAACATCTTAGGTTTAGTTCTGTTATCGTTACCGTAATCCTAGGACTATAACATATACTTATACTTAACCTTAGGTACATCCCTAGACATACCTTAGAAATATTTCTAGGGATCTCACTAAAGTTTTTGCATCCTAGTTTCCAAAGATTAATTAAAACTTTCCTATGATACCAATTGTAGAGATCCAAATCTTGACGTACATTGACATTACATTACTTTTTTTGAAAACTTAATACATAACAAAAACAGACACACAAGGACCTTAATAGTTTAGTGTCTTTGGAAACTCGGAACTTAATCTTGTAATTGTGGTGAAAGATCTTCAACATCTCCCATAAGGATCTTCCCATTTTTGGTTTTCTTACCTAAAACCTTTCATTAAATCCTGGGGAAAAGATAAAATATAAAGGGTGAGCACAAATTCTCAGTAAGGGTAAGCATAGATAAAATAAAAGAAATCTTATAAATTTGAACTTAAAAACATGAACATGATCTTTAAACATCAAAATTTTGGGCAATGACATAAAACATGGCATTACATAAGGCATAAATCATAAAGAAACATTAATCATGAAAATATATCATGAGAATAAAACATGTGATTGTGGAAACCATTAAGCACATGACATGATTTCCATAGTAGACAAGGCATTTCTGCCAAGACCATCTTTGTGGACAAAGTCCCTTTCTGAATCGAGTTCACTCCTCGTTCCAGCCCTGCATTACTGAACCAAATTAACATACCTTTCCAGCCATGTCTATCTCATGAGATATAAATCTTTAGCCAATGCATTGGAGATAGATATAGGTCTCACCCATCTCATATTGAAATCATTCTTACTTGTGCCATAAAACAATCATACATCATTCATCATAACCCAAATAATAAAATTTGTTTCATAAAAATCATCCCATCATAACATAATCCATATAAAACAAATGGATATAATTTCATCATTAGAGAAATAAAACCATGTAATTCATAGAGATATTATACTTGAAACATTCACATATGAAATAATGGCATCTTAGATGGAAAATGGTTTTGATAAAACACTTGAAAATAAATTCTTGATGAAAAAATCCTTTCTTATTCAAAATCATTTTCTTTTCACAAAATGCCACACAATTTTAAAAGAAAAGGATTTTGTTGAAAATAATCATGAAATATTGTAGAGTAAGCTTCATGAAAATGAGGCGTTATGAAACCATAAAAATCCATTCATGCCGTATAAGTTAAAAAAATTCTTCTCGCACTTTTGTTGGAAAAGTCAAAAAGTTCCTCGTATTGTTAACAAAAGAAAGATTCCTTCCATATGATGTTGTAAAAGTCAGAAAAGGGTAAAAATGACTTTAAACATACATGAAAGAAAAGTAAAAATTTTATGAAAACATTTTTAGAAAAAATGGACGTGGATGATAAACATAACCCCAGAAAATACTTACGAATAAAAAATCTCAGATAATAATGAGATTGTAATAATTATCACTTACCTTAGGCCCGATATACTTCGTACGTATCTGAACCTCCTCTTCTTCGACGCACCTCCTTTAAGCTTCCTCTCAAGGAAGTATAGTTTGTATTTTGAGAAGACCAAAATCTCCAGAATGTTTCTTGGTAAGTGGAGAAGAAAAATGTGCAGGGGTTGGCCGAGCTTCAAGGCTCAAAAGGGTGTGAAGAGAAGAGGGAAGGGGTGCCCTTTTTATAAGTGAGGAGAGGGGAACCCTTGAAAAAACTTAAAATATTATTTTATAATAAAGTCATATTAGGTTTTTAATAGCTCCAAATTGATTTATTTAGAAGCTAAGGTGGGGATGGTTCGAAATCCTCTCGACCAATAGGTTTTAGACAAGTTTAGGTTACTATTTTAACCTTATCATTTTGATTTAACTCTAAGTTAAATAATTTAACTTTTAACATGTCGTTTTGTTTTCTTACACTATATGGTTAATAAACATACTATAACCAGAAAAAAGAACCCCAAGTGGTTCATTATTAACATATATATCCTTATCTAAGTCATTTGGTTGAAGCATAGATTTTTAGGAATAAAATAACATTTAATAATATAATATTTTTTAAAAAAACTATTTTATGTGAATTTTGAAACTATTTGGTATTTGATTTTTGGAAAAATCATAACAGCATGGTTAGTTCGAAAAAAATTAATTAAATCAATACTAACATGTCATATTAACCAATAAAATCAGTGGAATTCATAAAAAGTTTCAAATTACATTTATTTGGGTATTTATAACATCAATTATGTTAATATTTCATTAATAAGATAATTACTGCATCACCACTCTGTCATAAATAAATTACATTATTTAATGTCTAAAAATTATAAATAAAATACCATTATGCAGGAAATCATTTTATCTTTCTAATTCATATTTATAGTTGAATTTATCTTATGTATAACCCTATATTAAAGATGACATAGTTATTAAACTTTGATTTTAACTATTTTAACCCTTCTTTAAATAAATTAATAATAAATGTCCTAATCTAATCCTAGTGAACATAAATGGTCATATTTTATTTTAAGGTTGTTTTTGGTCGAATTACACTTATCCAATAGAATTAGGACATGTGGTAGGGTAATAATAATATCATTTTTACCGTTAGTTTCCCTATTTACTTTTAACCGTGGTTAATAAAAGTAAAAAGTTACTTTTCACCAAAAATTACTTTCATCTCATTGAACCACATTTTAGAAATTGATATTAACCGTGTCTCTTGGATTTTCTAAATGCCACTCACAGAAGTGGTAAAATTATGTTTTATGTGAATTTCAAATTCTCCTAGGAGATTGTGAAAAGTTCAATAAACTTTTTATATATCTAAAATTATTATAAAACGACTCCAATTAATTACATTGAACTTATATAGGTATTATGTATCAATTTTGACCTAAAATAAATTTAAATAAAAATTCGGTTTTTAAATAGTAACCTAGTGTTTTCACTATTCATAAAAAATTGAATGTTTTTAGAAAAATACCAAAAATTCACCCTAGGCTAATTTCGATATTCCGAATCCAAAAATGAAGTCAATTTTGAAAGATAAATTTTATTAAATCTCAAAAAGTGTGTATTACTGTTCATAAATACTAGTTTATATAATATTTTAATAACATATCGCTGTTTAATGAAACTCGATATTGCGTACAACAGACGCTACCGTGGAAGGTCGTGATTGAGTATAAAGCAAGCCAAGTCAGGGATGCGTGTAGTGCAATCTCCTTTTGGTGTAGCATACAACACAAGAACATTTTTCATAAAATCTCGGGGTGTTACACCATAGATATTGTACCCCACCATGTTGGAAGAATTAAACAGGCTACTATAACAGAATCTGTGTAACACCTAGAAATTCTAAAATAATAACACTATATTTGACAGAGTGTATGACACGAAACACCAATAGTAGAGTGAAAAATAACACCCAAATACCGTATGATGTAATTATTTTTAAATAAATTGAATATATTGAATAGATTTCATTATACACAACACTAAGTTCAGCTTGTGCTACACGCTGCACTAAATTTAGTTGTGTTATATGAAAACACCGATTTTAAACGAAATGTGAAATAAAATTTAAATAATTTATAATGTTAAATTATATATATATATATGTATATATTTAATGTGAGATTATTTTATGTATATATCAATTAATACAACTTTTTTCATTTGAATAATTTTCATATTTAATTTACATATAAAAACATTGTAATATTTTGAACATTTTCATTTTAGAATCCAACTTTCTCATCACATTACCATGATTAAGTTTAAATTAAAAATTTCCACTTATATGAATTGGAATTTGAAAAATGGATTCCGAAATTTGTAACTGTAATAATTTATAATTTACTATAAGGTCATATTATGTATTTACCTTTATATATAGTGAATTTTGTAAATACTAAATACTGTGATTAAGGTAAAAGTGGGATTATAGGGGAGTTAAAGTAAAAATATAATGGTACAAATGACCTATAAACTTGTCTAAAAACTAATTAATGGTCATATTTAGGCCATTATAACTATAGGTATTGATAATTTTTTATTTTGGACCCCTTTGACAAATAAAAAACGTGGGATCACTCAATAGTTTTTAAAAATACCATGTATGTCCTCTCCCCGACTTATAAATGGCTACCCCATCACCTCTCTTATTCACACAATCAAACAACATTGGATTAGAAACTAAAATCATAAATAACATCCAAAATTCCCTTGCCTCATATTATAATCTATATATTGTGAATAAATACACCCTATGATGTAATTATTTCAAACCTAAGGAGGATATGTAAAGGAGAGGCATTGTTCTTCAACAAGCATCTATAATTTTATTTTTTATCCACCTCGTTAAATTATTTATAAACCATGATGATATAATAAAATTCATTTATTACATATAATAAGATTATTATATAATAATTTAATTACCTAAAACCTCCTCCACTTTCATCAAATGGGTTATGAAATCATCATTTTTGTGTATCTTAGACTACCACCTCGTGAACCGATGTCCTAAAATTTTCCATTTACAATTCCCATGATTGGGTATGATGATGGATTTAAATTAATTTATTAAATTCATAAAATATTTATAAATATGGAGTCACTATATATTATATATTTTTTTACCTTCTATTCCATAGGATATAAGAAAACATTTTCACGTGTGTATGGTAGACTACCGCCTAACAAATCGATGTGATTCCACTTTCATTAATACATCATATGAAAGGTGGTAAAGATGTTGTGAATGACTATATGTGATATAAATTAAAAAATTATGATATTAATTAAATATTTATCATTTTTTAAATATAATATAAACCATTTTATTTCCATCTTTTTCACCAACATGAAGATGTTAACATCATTCATGTACGTGTGGTTTACCACCTCCACAAATCCATGTGACTCTCTATTCATCAATGAAAAACATGGGTGATATATATAGTTATATAATATGGTATTAATTATATTATGATAATTCTATGAATGAAATATATTACATATCTAATTTCAATAATGACTGGTGAAAAATGGAAAAGTTACTCTTCCGTATGTTCGACCAACAATCTCCATAATCGCAACGTTCTTCATTTTTCATCAGCATCATTCATAATTTGGTTTGAAATTAAAATTTCTTTAAAAATATTATATTTATGTCATCATTATTAATATTTAGATGATATAAAAATAAAATATAAGAAATAACTTGATATTTCATGATGAAACACACATGGAAAAACTAAGAAATTAAAACCAAAAAAACTGAATATAATGAATGATTATTAATGAATGGTAATACAATGTAATAAAAAGATAATATATAATATTAAAAATATAAAAACAAAATTGTAGAATAAGTTTATAATGTGATTCAAACCGTAATATATGAGTTTAAAGAACATTCAACCAAAACAAAGCGTAAGGAAAGGGATTTCATCTCAATTTAATTTCCTTGAGGCATATTGTTATGTTATGCAAATAATTTCATTCAATATGTGTATATTGTTCCCATTTTACATGAAATATATTGATTAATTTATTCATCATGATATTATAAGTTTCAATTTTATTTATTTCATCCAAATGGATTTGACATGAAAATTACCAAGTTTTAAAAATTATTGAAAAATACCATTTTCATTTTTTATTGTTAATTTCTCTTCAGAAAATACTTTTATTATAATAAATTTTCATTGGAAATTACATTTATCTAAAATATAAATATTTTCATATTATGGAAATTATTATTTCCTAAACCATATACAATATTTACAAACATTGAAAGTTATTTGATTGACTAGAAAAATATTGATAATTTTGTATTACTTTACTCAACACATATATTTAATGATAATACATGTTGTTCATAGAATAAACAGACTATTTGATATATAAGGAATGATTATAACATGTAAGAAATGGGTTGTGGACTAGTTAATAAAATAACCTCGATGCATCAGTATTCTGTTGAAAAGAAATCAGTTGTACAAACCCTATGTACTTTAAAATGATAGTTTTAAATTATCTTCTGAATGGTATTAACAGTAGGGATATAGTTTGCCAAACTGAATCGGTTTTCACCCAGTAGGTCTTCAAATATCATGTAATGTTATTGAAGGTAAATTTATCAGGTTTATGGAAAAACTAACATCTAATAATTAATCATTTCCTCCATTCAGATTCAGTTGTAATTATCATTGATATTTTCACATTGATATTATCTATGGATGAATTTCATACTCAGTTTATTGATTAAATGGAATTTTTTTATTTAGTTATTTACCTTTCCGTGTTTATTTTTTTTATCTTACCATGGGAATTATGTTATTTAAATGAAATTTTTGTTCAAGTATTTACCTCTCCATATAGATTATACTTATTGATTCACAATAGCTTCTATTATGCTTAACCCTTATTTAGCATTTTCTCTCAGCTTTTTTACCTTTTTCAAGAATCCATGAAGTGTAATTTGAATGATATAAAAGTATATTCTAGTGGAAATAATGTTATTCTCAATTAAAAAATATTGTAATTTTTATATTCAATTATTCTGTAAGAGTCATGTTTGTATATAGTTTACCATGACTGCTAAACAATTCCATCCTTCTAGATGTGATTCCTTTTATCTTATACCAATGTAATAGAGTAATCACTGAATCTAGGATACCAAGATATGGTTAACTACAGTTGGTATGAGGGGAAGTTTAGTAGAAACCTTAGTAATTAGATGTAGGAATGAATAGATTAGGGAACATAACACTATGATAGAAATTTTAGATAAATATTGAGGAATTTCCTATGGTTTTGGTAAGGTAGTGATTATGTGGGTTTTCATTAAAATAAAAAACTTCATGCACAATATTAGTGTATGTGGTTTAAGAACCATTGTAACTAGGGGTAATAAATTTGAAATATGTGAATTGGTAATGACCTAATCATCTTATAGTGCATAACAATTAGCCTTAATGTGAACACAGTTTTACACTCTCAGGGAGATTTGATTAGGACAATTTACATTTTTGTTAAAATATATTATAAATAATTTTAATATTCTAGGGCAATTAATGACCTAGTATAATCCCTAGACCTAGGAAAGACCTATGTGGAGATAAAATGGATGACGTATTTATATATTGGAATTCACAGAAAATAGAACTTTAGAACCATTTTTATAAAAAAAAAATTGGTTATAAGAATTATAAAAAATAGAGGATTCTTTTAAATATTAGGAGAATATGGGACAAAATTAACATAAGTTACATAGAAACCATCAAGAGTTAATGGGTTGAATATTGATCATATGTTAAAATTTTTAAAATCCACTTTTTTTATTTTATGTTATTGGAGTCTACTAAGATCAATGACATTTTAGAGAAACATAAAACAAGTATATATTTTAGTAGAAAAGTTATATGAGTAATAATGTCATTAAATTTTATTAACATAAGTTCAAAGGCATTGATAACCTATAGGGTTGATTTGATCATTAATGAAATTAAAATGATAGTCAAATAAAATTATTATACTGAGAGGGAAAAAATATCTATTGAAAACCTTATTAAAAAGTGTATTTAATGATTTATTATATTTCATAGATGTACATAATATTTTTTTGATAAAATTATAGGAATATTATTAATATAGTTTTGAAAAAGGAAACATTCATATTGGATGAAAACTCACCAAATCTAGGAAGGCAGTCGGTTAGAACCCATGATCGAAGGATGATACTTGTTTTACAACTACCACTGGACTACATAATGTCCTAATTAATATGTCATTGTTTCTAGTTAAATTATTTGACAAATATATAATTATAATGAAGCAGGGGTGTTATATTTTATGTTTATAGATTAATTTATTACCTTTGATGAATATTTCTTACCATATTGGTTCTGGAATATATTTCAGGATATATAGAAAGACTTTTTACTAATTTATGGATCATAATATCCATTAAATAAGAATTTTAGTGCTCTTATACATCACTTTTTCTCTTATTAAGAGGATTTTTTTAAACCTTTTAGGATGTGGGTTTTAAAAAAATTCATTTCCAAATTTCAAACCCTTGAATACCATGATCAAGTTTAAATTGCAATGATGTAATTTACTTTTGGTGGGGGGAACGTGGAACCATGAAATTCGAAAAGAATGACATTTTATTTGTTAGTGTTTATGACATAAAAGACCAAGTGTAGAAGGGAATATAACACACAATACGTTTTGATAATTTTTTTTTTAAAATCAATCTCTTTAATATATTTATTTACATGCAACAATTTGTTTAATCTGTATCACAAACAACAATAATCTTATCTTGACCTAGACAAAAAATCAGGTTTAAAAAATGTGAAATATTATTAATAATTTTATTCAATAGTTATAGACTAGTCATAAAATTTTGGTGTATTAAAAAATTGTTAAAATGTGGCTATCTATTAATTAGTAATAAAATAATAATCACTTAGAAGAAAATGAAATGTTTTTGGAAAAATTGTATTTTCTAAAAGATGTATTACCAGTGTATTTCACATATAAATTTAAATTTATTTTTCCACTTTTAGAAAATCAATTGGACCTAATAAAATTAATTTTTTAAATTAGTGTTACAAAATTATCTAAGGGTGATTTTTTGTAATTTTTATGAAATGAATATTTTTTTTGATGAATAGTGAAAAATGATAAATTATAATTGATGATATAAATTTATTTTAAATAGTATATAATGTCAAATTATATTATGAATTTGTTTGAAAGTAAAATTAGTTCAATTATATGTCAATTCGTCCAGGTTAGGTCATTTTAATAATTTTAATATTTAATTTCGATATATAAACTTTGTAAACATTTGAACATTTTCACTTCAAAAAATCTGCATTCTCATTACGTCTATGGGATTAATTTTAGATTAACATTTATAAATTATTTTAATTTAATTAAAAAATTGATTCCTTATTTATAATCAGAATAATTTATATTCTCTAATAATTTTAACATAATTTTTTACCAAGAATAATATTGAATTCAATAAAAAATAATTACCACTGGTAAGGTAGAAATGAGTTTACCTGGGGGTTAAACAAAAATTACAAGGGAAAATTCTATATATATTAAATTAAAAATTATTGGACTCCCATATTTTGACAATACAACCTATAAGGATTGATAATGGCTCATTTTGAGCCCTTTAGGCATATGAAAAATGTGGGATCACTCAATTCAATTCAAAAATTACCAAGGGTGTCCTCTATACCACTTAATAAAGGCCACTCATATTCTCGCTTCTTCACACCTTAAAATAAATTTGTTTCATATAGGGCCTACCAAAATCAAAAGTTTAAAGTCGTTATATAAGAGTTTAAATCACATTCAACTAATAGAAAATTTAAGGTAAGATATTTTGTCTTAATTTCATTTCATTGAGTCATATTGTAATGTTATGCACACAATTTATTTTATATGGTATATATACTACCCCCTTTGAAATGTAATATAATGATTAATTCATTATTCTTGTTATTTTAATATTTATATTGAGTTACTTCATCCAAATGGATTTTAATTGATAATTACAGGGTTCTAAAATTTATTGGACAATCTTAGTTTATTTTATGATTTTTAAATTTATCGGGAAATAATCAATTTCATATAATCATTTTTGTTAGAAATTATGTTTCTATTAAATATCCATATTATAATATTATGGATATGATTATTTTCTAAACTGTATACCATATTTACATACAGTGTATTAATTTTAATTCTATTAGATTAACTGGGTAAATAATGATAAATTTTTATTCCTTTACTCAATACATATATTTGATGATAAATCATAGTTTTAATGAATTAATTTATTAGTCAATATATTAAAAATAATTTTTAAAAAGAAAAAAATGATTTAAGGACTAGTCAATGAAAGACCCCTGATGCATCATTAGTCTCAAAATACAAAATCACTTGGCTATACCCTATGAATTTGTAACCGTTAGTATAAAATAGTCTTGTGAATGGTCTTGATAGTAGAGATATAGTTGGCCCAAACAAATCAAATTGTAATCATTTTGTTTTAAACCATCTTGTGAATTTTATTAATGATAAAGGTATCATGTTCCTAGGAAATATGACATACAATAGTTAAACATTTCCATTATTCATAATCACTTATCATTATACATGATATTTTTTCAATGATATTATCTATGTATAAAACATCCCACTTCAGATTCCTCATAATAGTACCACGATATGGTTACCCCCATGATCTCAATAATGCCTTCTCAAACACCAAATACTTACAACTTGCACTAAGAGCATATGGTGTGTCTATTGGGATACTATTCCCTCAGATGTTAGAGTGTAACAAAACAATATGTAAGGAATAAGAAAAAATAGTATATGACACTATATGACCGGAACAATAACCCACCATAGAGGAAGCAATATCAACAGACATATAACAATGGAACAATTATAATAAAAGATGCAAGATAAATAAATAACTAGTGGAAACTAAATCATATGTAGATAAAATATGATGATGATCATGGTAATGTACCTATAAAAATTATTCAATGGTGTTAGGGGATACACGCATATACCACATGCTATGAAAATAAGAAACGAAAAAAACAACTAATATTAGAGTCATCAAAAAATGAGTTTTCCTCTTCACTCGAACATCATCCTAGAAATATCAATCATGTATTGGAAGATAAAATATTCCATTTATTTACACCGATATTCATAATGTCTACCTGAGTAAAGAAGGTGGCCCAAGTATGGTGTGAGATACTCTCAACACTACACCACCAACTATGTCTAGATCAATCCATTTCAAGAAATATATAATGAATTGTGTTCAATTTATAATACATTCAATAAAAAATATATACAACTATTTATATCGGAAGGGAATCCACTTGGGACACTAATCTAATTTTACCTGCTTTGGCCTAAGTCAGGTATGTATGAATGGAGGTAACCTACATATAATAAGTGAATGGAATAATGTATAAAAATGATCCACTATCCACAAACATGTGATATGACTTGGAAGACACATCCTTGAAGATCGAATATCAAAATTTCATTTCTTATTTTAAAACATAGTTATCCCTTTTAATTTAATTAACCTATTTGTAATGTATTTAGAGTAAACCTGAGCCATCCCATAAAAATTATAATAGAATTACAAGTATCACTCCAAGGGCTCAAAATATGTACAACGCCAAGGGTGTTCATCAACCAAAAAATTAGAATTAGATCACAAGTGTAACTCCAAACATGGAGTGAAGTTAACATAAACTTACATCTGAGCCCATATCTAGTATCGTAGATAGGGGATCGAGTATCTCTCATAGAATGAAACAGCTATCACACCACAAAGCCTGTCCATAGGGTATCCCCTATGGAACTGGTGTCACTCATATGTATTTGAAAATAAAATGAACATCTAGACCCTCAAAGAAATATCTAGTTTCTCCCATTGCATGTTTACAATTCATTAATAAACTAAAGATAATTATGAGCCTATACAATGGGTCCTTAAATATTAACTCATTGTATCACTAATAAAATAAGGTATATGTGTGATTTAGTTAAAAAACCATACCATTAACAAAGTTATAATTTAAAATGATTTAATTAGTTGGCCAAGTAATTCCATTAGGCAATAAATTTATAGAATAAGGCTTAAGGTACATGGCCTAACCAATTGGCTAATTCATTTAGTTTAAAAATTTCATTTATGAAATTTGGTGTAGGGGACTAACTCAAATTTCATCACCCTATTCAATTCAATTTATAACAAATTGTATTAGTTATAAGGAAATACTCATCAAGTGGTGTTTAACAAATTTAGAGAAAAAGGGAAGAAGGGCCTTTAAGGTGGGACACCCCCATTTGGGTGGAATACATTAATGTGATTAATCGAGGAGGTCATTCGATGTACTTTGGGGTCATAATACACCTGTGAAACCATTTGGAGAAATTTATTTCACATTTTAGAGGCATTTTTAGAATGGTACGATGCAAAAAAACAACAATAAAAGTTATAAAATTCATTTAAACATGGAGAGAGATCCTAGACCACCTACCTTTGTCCTGCAGTGCTTCCCTCATCCAGTTTGGACCTTTGATTCAATCTATAAGGAGTGCTAATAGATAAAAATTTGAATCCCCTAGAAATTAGGGAAATGTGTTTTCAACAAAATATCATAGTATTGGAAGGAAGAAACTAGAATATAAATCAAGTTGAGGGTAGAACATAAATCATGATTTCTAATTCTTCTAATGGTGAGAGACTTGAATATCTTATGAAGGAACTATCTCAAAACATATAGAGTGGGGGAGAAGAAGATTTTTTCATCACATATAAGCTTGAACATTGGTTGAAAAAAGAGATGAATAAAGGGGGGTTGATAAAACATTAATTATGGGAAACCCAAAATTTCACACACACTACTAGGGGACAAGGTTGAAAAAACCATGCGCCAAACACGAGATATGTTTTTATCAATGGGAACCCTATATTGGCTAGGTACAAAATTTGGGTAACTATGTATAAACTATGAAAAACAACTATAGAACATGACTGAAACAAGTTCCATGGGTATGTGGACTCCCTCACATGGTTTCAGAAAAACCGTGCAGAGCCCTTCTACCCACTTTATAAATTCGCATAGTAAGAGGAACTATGTGGGCTGGGAAGCAAGGTTTCTCCTAACCATGTGACCCACTCCACCTCTTAAACTTTAAAGGATATGGGCTTTGAATAAGCCCCATACACCATCGATACCTCCAATAATCCATTATAAAAAAATTTAAGGTCCAATGAATATAATTTAAACTATAAATGGATGGCCCATACCACTGATAAAAGTCAGGATATTACGACCTCCCTAACATAAGACAACTCATCCCTATGTTTCCTTTATGAGGGAGGTTAAAAATTTCCATAGAATACTTCTAGACACTACACACGTACATCAACTTCTCGCTCCCAGGTAAAATCCTAAATGAATCCATGCTACCAAATCACTCAGACAAGAAGAATTGACATGCCTATGAAATCCTTCATACTCCCATCAATGATATGCATCATATTATCCTCGAAGGACACATCTGCCTCTATATAAATATCCTTGGGGTGAAATGAATGAGATGGGTTAGGAAGATACTTTCAAATGCATGATAAATTGAATACATCCTTCATGGAATGGTACCTCTATGGTAGCCATAACCGATAGGCTACCGATGAAACTCTCCCCACTATCTTGAAAGGGCCGACATATCAATGCAATTACTTTCTTTATTTCTAGATATGACTATGAAAAAAATCAAGGAGATACACACAGAAATACATTATGTACCACCTCATACTATAGAGTTTAATGTCCATGATGGGTATAATACTTCTTCTTAGAATAATCCATTTCCATATACTTTTGGATTCACAGTACAAACAATGAAGTCTCCTGAATAAAATAGAGACGCTATAGTGCTACCTCACCAACCACTAGCTAGCATAATGGTGTATGATACAACCTACCATAATGGACCTCACATGGATCCATCTGAAACATTTCCTGAAATCCGTTGTTGTAGGAAAAATTATCCAGAGGGATATTATTTTCCCATGAGCCTCCAAAATCAATGATACATGCATGAATCATATCCTATAAAGGCTAAATTGTCTGATCAGACTACTCATCAATCTGAGGGTAATAATAATTACAGAAATAAACCTATGACCGAGTGCCTTATGAAACCCTTATCATAACCATGAAGTAAAGTTGGCCTCTCATTCTGAAATGTTAGATAATGGCGCTCCTTGAAGTCACAAAATCTCCCAAATGCAAATCCTTTGGAGCTTATCAAAAGATACGGACATCCAAATCAATAAAAAGTGTGAAAACTTATTCAACCTATCAAAGATTACCCATAATTCATCACTTCCACGAGGGAATATCAGAAATCCGGTCATGAAATCCATGGTGAGTTTGTTCCATTTCCACTTCAGAATGGATTGAGGCTTTAGAAGTCCAACAGGTCACTAATGCTTTTCCTTTACATGCTAATAGGTGGACCATCGAATGATAGAGGTTGAAATATACCTCTTCATACCTAGACAGTAGTACTAATGGCAGATGTATTAGAACATTTTGGTAATACTAGGATGAATTTCCCAAAAAGAGGCATGATATTCCAAAACAAAATCTTCCCATTTATAAGAAGGAACCAAAAAACGCCCACAGAAGTGTAGGAGCCCATTCATATCAACAACCCATATCATAGGTGGGTTGTCACCTATGATAATATCCCTCAAGTCAATGACCTTATAATCAGATGAATGCGTCATCCGAAGCTACTCCATAAGGGAGTATATTACTGATAGAGTTGCTATTTTGTTTACCCATGTTGATCTTAAACCTCCTGGTTCATCTCAAAAAATAGAGCCATCAAATTCCACTCACTACTAGACTCCCTGGTGGATTGAATATGTGTCATCCATCTCTAGGAATCAACTACAACATTTCCATTTCTTGGTGTGTAGGAATTATGTCAGTTTAACAATTTTAGGTATTCCACCCACATATTTGCCTTATATTCAGGTTTCACAGATTGGAGATGTATTTGATACTTTATGATCCATGTATACAAAGAACTACTCACCCAAAAATTAGTGTCCCTAATAGTGTAGAGCATGTGATACCACTTCTAGCTCGAGTTCATGTGTACGATAGTTCTGCTCATGTGTCCACAGTTGGCTGAACACATATGCCATAAATCAGTTACCCAACACCAGAACTACCCCTATCCCAATCCCTGAAGCATCATAGTAAAAAATATAGCTTCTTATCAACTTAGGTAGAATCAGGATCAATGATGAAGTTATTATTCAATTTAATTCTGAAAATTTGGTCTCATAAGTTATAGTCCATTCTAATTTTACACCCACATTGGTCAAGATAGAATGTTGGTGTAACACCCCAAGGATTTATAAATCTATTTAATATTGAATTAATTAAAATCCAAGTCTCTACCAAACACCCCTTTATTATAACATAGCTATTAAACCTAATTGTTTCTACCTCTATGATTTGAATTTAAAAAAACTGAGATACATGGTTGCATTGAGTAAGGTATTTAGAGTGTGATAAGATCAACATACCTTTTTGGTGATAGTAACTTGACCCTTATGAATATTAATGTACCCTTATGAATAGTTTTATGATCTTTATGAATTGTAACCTCACCCATGAATGTATAAATAAAATTTATAAAACTTATAAATGAAATAGTGTATTTTAGAAATTAATAATGAAGTGTTGGTATTTGTGTGGGTAATAATTATTTAATTAAAATTTTTAATTAATAAATTTATTTAAAAGAAAATTCTTTTTCATAAAATTTATGATAAATGCTAAATACATGATTTATTGAGTCATAGATGAAATAATGCTGATTTAATCACACTCATATCTAAATCAAATGCACTTATTACTATTTTTGGTGACATGAATCAACATTAGTTCTTTTCTTCATCCAATAATGAATAAAATATTCAAAAATTACTCCTCTCCTCCATAATGAAAATCACCCCTCACCCCATCTTCTCTTCACTCCTCTAATAATTTTTGATCCCCAAAGTTATACAAAATCATTCTTTCCTAGTCCCTCCCTATATCCAAGAGATCTTGGTCTTTTTAATATACCAAAACCCCTTCCCTTAAAAGATATTCTCAAAGAGGTGTATTCAGGAGGTAGATCCACATCTTCTTTCTCTTAATTTCATTTCATATTCCTTTCATCGGTTATCCTCTACTCACCTAATCTATCCAATTGATCATGATAAATCTAGTATAATCTACATAATATAGTTATATAATGTTAATTAAATAATAATTATCAATATTCTGACTCCCTCTTTCATTTATTTTATAAACAAAATCATCATCCGTGAGGGGCTAATTTAAAACCTTTGTGGACGACGAAGTCTCATTATTCAATTTCACCTTCAATACATGACATGAAACTGTTTTTATGGTTATAAAGACTATAATATATTAATTATAACCTATTTAATATTCATTAACTAGTATATGTACATAATATAAATTCATATGAAAAAACTAGTTTGTAATAATCCAAATACATCTTAAAAAATCTTAGTGATTGTCATCAATATTTCATCTAATGATTCATCCTCATACCATGTAAAAAATAATATTTATAACCATTAAAACCTCTTTAGGTTCATAAATAATATATAAATTCAATTATATGGAAATATATCCATTCCACATGAGCACCCATACTCATATATAAGTATACCGATCGTGAAAACCGTGGAAATAAAAACTCTGGAATGACAAAATTAAAAATTATTACATATAAATAAAGACATAAATGAACTTAATAAAATTATTATAAACTAAATAAATGTATAATAGGTTCTGAATTAAGTTATTAATAAGTCTAATTTCTTATTTTTGTACCTTAAGTTCAAGTGCGGATTGTATTTAGATATAAGCTAAGGGTTTTATACATGAACATCCATTTTTTCTTTAGAGTTACTCTTATTATCTACATACCTCAATGAAATTATTATTTATACTTATATAATCCTCAAAAATCTTGTTTTAATGTTCTATATGTGTGTATAAATTATAAGCCTTATTTATGTTATGTTAAGTTACATGTTTTAAAAGGATCATTAAAAAATTATTCCCGATAAACAAGACCGTTTCAAAGAAAATTATTGAATTCTTACCTATTTTTAAATGCACTATATAATTTGTTTTAAGAAACCATTATTTTTATAACTTCACTGATTTTATTATAAAAAATAACCTTAATTCAATTCTATTATTATACAATGAATTTTTCAAAAGAAGTTTTCTTTTAAAAGTAAGAGTATTTATCTCAAGAATAATTTGATGATTTTATAAGAGTATTTTAACCTATTTTCAGACTCTTTTTGATTCTTATATGTAAATGGGTTTAATGTTCTATGATATCATCCACCATATTTTATTGAATTTTTTATGATTATATTGACAGTGGTCGTACTATCTTGATACCATTCACCACATTACTCCAAATGGTTAGTGTTTATGTTTAATGTTTGGGGAAAGTTTTTTACATTTCATATATTAATTTCAATATGAATTTATTTGTTGTTTATATTTATCCCCATTCATATGATGAATACATTAGACTTAGTAAGTATTGGGCGGGGACCGTTATAGCCTATTGATGCATTGGTAGGTCTAATGAGATAAACAAGAGTCTTGGCATGAGGCCTTGACAGTATAGTTATTCATAGTATTGGCATGATGACTTGATGGTTTGTTTTTGATGTCTAGAATTATACATTCCCTCATTATGAAGCTAAAATTTTAAGTTCATGTGGTTATTATACTCTTATAATACCCATGATTATGTTTTATTGGGGTATTACTAATTTATCTCTTATTCATTCAATATTGTTTTCATGTATATTTGTTAATGGAATGTGATTTTAGTTATTCTCTATGCCTAATATTTATGTTTATGAAATATTATTCTGTATTTATTACCCTTATTGAACGTCTAAGATTAAACCTTTATTTTGTTTTATTCTTCTAGGATATGAATAAGTAATTTATGAATGACTTTCATGGATAATCAAGGAGTCATGGATGTTTCTAATGGAATATATATATATATATGTATATATATATATATATATGTATATTCTATTTCCTTCCAAGTTGTAATGTTGAAATTATGTATGTATATGGTTTTCCAAAACTACTAACATATTCATTCCTTTAGGATACTGATTTCTTGTAATCATGAAAATGTAATGAAATAAGGCACCGACTCTGGGATACTTGGGTCGGGTCATTACAGTGGGACTTCCTGGTGTGATAATTCCTGGATGAATCACCTGTAATATCTAGAAAGAACAAATAAGAAACATATATTGAACAAATTATTGATTTGATCCTAGGAATCCATGATTCTCACCTTTTCTATGTCAATAGATATGAATACCTTTTATATAATACAACCCAATATGTGAACATTGTGATCCAAAAGTGTAATTTTCTATGCTTCTCATATAGATGGGTTTCTATCAATGTATTAATAATGATCACAAGATGGCTAACATTGTTCTATATTTTGTGAGAATACAATAATATATTGTCTTCAAATATGATCACAAAAGAATAAAAATATGATTGAAAACCCCAATTCATCATATCCATAATGAATTTCAATGTGTCCTTCAGATCGAGAGATAAGACCAGATACTTGTATAAGTCCTACCTACTCCAAAATGTTGTATGAGGTATGTCTGATGGAATCACACACACCTGATTGCAGATCAACCTAAAATTGATCTAGGATAAAACTTCCTATTCTTAGATATGGTTGAAGAAGTCATCTATATGAGGTATTGGATACTGATTCTTCACCATAATATAGTTATGTCAGTGGTAATCTATGCACAATCTAAGGGTACAATCCGCCTTCTTGGAAAAAAGGACTTGTAAACCCCATGGTGATGTGTTGGGTCAAATATAACCATTAGCCGCTATATCTTCAAGCTATTTATTGTCTTACTAGAGATCCATAAGTGACATCTTATAATGATGGATGGACACTGGTGAAACAGCTATCACAAGTTCAATGGTTAACTCGACGTATCTCCCATGAGGTAATCCAGAGAAATATTTAGGGTAAATGTCCCCAAATTGATCCAAAACAAGTGGAAATTCCACAAACTACATTCCTTGATTTCTCATGAAGAGACTTTCCATCTAAGTCGTCTCTACACCTAGCCTAGTATGCTTGGGTCCATCTTGACTTTCCAATATATCCCATTTTACCTTATGGATACACATTCTATGATCAAGGGGTGTGAATGATATTCGACATCGTTGATATTACACTAAGTCTTAATAAGTCACAATCCATTGTGTAGCAAGAATGACATTGAAGTTAGTCATATCAATGATGAATAAACACCACATAAATTGCTACCTTCCTATCTCAAGGTGGAACTCCTTTCACTGGTGTACATTCTCTTCTAGAACTCCAAATAACATGTCAAAAGACATAACACCATTGGAATTTTCTATCACTAGGCCTATACATTCCATAATTGTAGTATACATAAAAGATTTTGATTCATAAATATCAAATAAAGAATATACTAAAGTAGAGGTTACTGGAATAATACCACTAACTGTAGATAGTCCTGGAATCTACTCCTCTTCCCTAGGATATACTATATAGATATGACATGAACTGCATCTCTATGATGATCCCTAACTAACCTGAGTAGGTCCACTCTACTGAAACTATAACTATGAGGCATTAATTCCTTAGCCATTAAAACATATTGGCTTGATAGGCTAGAAAAAGACCAACTCAAATCCTGATGTGGTGTCACTAAACCTTCAACTGAAGGTGTTGCTAGCATAGAACCCCAATCACATGTCACATAAGGAAAGGATTGACAGAAACGATGGAGGCGACCCATTCTACCACAATCTCAAAACACATTCTAGTTCCTCGTGGATTGGAGATTTTTATGGCCATGCCTCCTACACTGGTGATGCACCACAAAGATTTCAGTGCATACCACCTTGATGGTACTTCCCCTGCCTGTACCCTCAAAATACCACTTCCCACCGTGCGATGAACCACTACACTACCTAGATGCTGAAGCGACCTAAAACAAATTATCATATTCCCTTTGGGATTTCCAATTGATGAGGTCATGGTTCAATATTTATGAAATGTTCTTCTTTAGGAAGATGTTTACCTCTGATTAGATGGAGTATGCAAGCCCATCCTAGAATCACCTCATAGTCGTTAGCTCATCACCATACATGATCAGTAAAAAAAAAATTAATTCGGTGAAGCGATATGAATAATAACGTTTCCATCATTTCACCTTACATAAGGTGCATGAACTCGCAAGAATGACTTATTTTGAAGGATTACATAAAAACGTAGTCAAATAAGGCTCCCTGTATGTCCACTATGACCATACCCTAGTGTCGAGCATCCTTAGTGAGAACATCCCACCATTTCTTGGTGGAGTCACATTGTATATTAGCGGCGATATTTGCCCTTCACACTAGAGGAATATCAATATAATAAAATATAGAAAATATTGGCTCTAGAAATGATGCACATGATCCAAAACCTAGTTTGTGGGGACTCTTCAAGTGCATCCACGAGACCTAAAATGAGATATGAGTGGAAGAATATTTCTGGGTTATTGTAGAGACACTATAGTAGTAATATAGTAGGTATCTTGCAAGCACTATAGTGGCTGTAATGACCCAAAAAATTTATTAATAAAAACTAATCTTGATCTAATTAAATGTGTTATTACGTTTATATAAAATATTCTCCTTGGTTTTATTGATTTCAAAATACCGTTATGAATTATTACCATTGCTAATATACTCATTGAATAGTGATCACATGATTTTTATAAATATAGGGCTTCAATAAATCCAATTTACATTGACAAAGGAAGTGATGGCCTCATCTAATATAATTTCTCCATATGAGGCACATTTTTTCTATGCTCAGAAAGGATGTGGCATAATTGGGCTTCTCTCTTGACCAATCCCATACTGATCTTCAACATGCCAAGCTCGAACGGAACTGCCTATGAAAGAAGTGGAGGTTGATATGGATTACCACCTGAGAAATCTTATCCGAGCCACCCAAGAGTCTGTCACCATCACAAACCTTACCCTTAGGACATATGTGGGTGTTATAACAGGTTATGTAACAATACCTTATCACTATGATTATGCAAATTATTTTTTTATATAAAATATACATACATTTTATTATTGTTACTTTATAAATTGTTTTTAAAGTAAAAATTGTATTTTAGTTAATATTCAATTAAAAAATATATTTCTGATGAATTAAAGGATTTTTCAATTAAATAATATTTTAATAAAATATTATTAAAAAATTAATTTTAATTAAATATAAATTATCATGTAATTTTTAGGAATATAATTGTAGTTTTTATTAAAGTTTGAAAGCTGTTTTTATCAAAAGACATGAATTATCAATAAATTTCAGTTTTTGTTTTAAATATAAAAATTCACATATTGAGAAAATTATTTAGAAAAAATGAATATAATTTTTTGAATCCGGACATCAAAATTTTCCAATGGTGATTTTTTCATAATTTCTTGAGACAGTTGAATTCATGGGTAAAAATTAAATACCGTTTAATTATATAGTGTTTTTATGACATCAGAATAACCCAATATTTATGTAATAAAATACTATAAATGGTATTTTCGGAAAATATATGTTTTACCATTAAAATAATGTTATTTTTGGTTTATTCTGATTTTTTTCAAAGCCATAGTTAACCCCCCAAGGCTTATTAAATATTTAATCATTTTAAAATGATTTCCTTGAGAGTGTGACTTACCTCCACATAAGAAAGCCTAATATTTTAAGAATTTAGGCCATCGGACTTATAAAATATTTTTTTATACTCCACTTTTCTGAAAAGACAAGGGAAAAACCATGGGATGGTTTTTGGTTTTGATTAGTTTAATGTGTAGGGTCCAAAACCTAAATAATAAAGAATTCCCTATTTTTCCTATATAAACTCACCCAAGCTCCCACTTCCTCTTCACTAAATTCCTTTGGAGCTCGACCAAACACTTTCCTCCTCTCTATATAATCATCCCAAGGTTACCCAATCTCCAAATAATCCTCTCTCAAGCCTATCCCAAGCCATTGGGATCGCACTTCCAAGTAAGGGATTTCTTAATTTCTCATTTTGTCTAAATTTCATTATGTTATTATACCATTTTTTCAATTAGAAATGTTTGGGTATGAATTTACCCTCACCCATACATCCCTCTTTATTTTTTAATTATGAGATACCCCTTTCTGTCTCATTAATTCCCCCCATGTAATCCTGTTACCATGCCAGAATTCCGTAAGGAATTTCTCTCATCTCATTTACATTCAAGAAATTATTTTCTATTATGAATCTAAATTCCATAAATTGTGTTTGGACATGTATCTATTTTACCCACTTACTCTATATTTCATTTAAATATGATGGGACATGAATTTCCCTCTCATCAATCATTTTTATGAATTCTTATGTCACGTCGTTATGCTGCCAAAATTGCATAGTGATATTCCAAGAAAAAGTCATTTTGTAGTGAATACAATGCCCATTTCTCTATCTAGGGTATTCACCTTTATGAAAATTTAATTAATGATTATATAGTTTCATGTATGAATTCTACATTCCTTTATCGTGGAATAAATTATGATGTATAATGAATCCATGTTATATGATCAATGTGGAACACTTATGCATGAAATCAAAGGATTAAGAAGGGTGCACCCTGATATCTCTCCAATGCATTGGGTAAAGATTAGTATCATGATACTTCAAGTGAAATGATAGTTTAATCATGATAATTAATGTTCAAGGAGGGTTTACTCATGCTCCATGTTCAATGGGCCTTGGCTCATGATAATATCATGTTAAATGTTGTTCCCACATTTCTATGTTATGATACTCATGCTATATCATGCCTTTTATGTTCATGTTTCTCTCGTGATCCATTGATATTTATATTTCCTAACATGTACTATATTCTTCATTTAATGCATTGATTACTCCCTTACTGGTCTTTATAGATCACCCTTTTATTGTTCATGTCTTCAGGTTATCCCATTCAATGCAAAGTATAAAGAAATGATGTGGTCATGTTAAATAAATTTTCAATACGATGATACGTTTTTTAAGTTGTTATGTAATGTTTTTATGCCCCCAAGACACTAGAACTATCAATCTTATATGTTGCATCAATTGAATATTTTATGTAATAAATCGTTTATATGTTTGTAATAATTATAAAGGTTGTTATAGTCGGTAGCATAGGATAGGCTTAGTTATTTTTGGGATTAGGATTAGAAAACCCTAGTGAAATCCAGAGGGAGAATAATAAGTATAATAAAACATCCCTAAATTTTTGTGAGTATTGTGTATGTGGTTTATCAAGAAAATACATCAATATCTAGATATGAGTAGGTAGAAACAGCTTTGGAACAAATGTATCTAGGGGTAAAACCCGAAAACACTGCTTTGAGCTAGACTCGAATGGGAACTGATACACCAAAACGGGCCTTGCCCCACTATTGGTTATGACACTCTCGGGGGATATGATTTGGTATATTCATAAACTTAGTATGAACCATTATTAAGGGAATTAAAAAAATTCCCCTAAGAATATATTTTGTGAGGTAGATTATGGATAACACATATTAAATCCTATAAATTCATAAGATGAGGAAATGAAATAAATATATAAGCTATCCATTTTTGTCTTTGGATTCCCCTTTTATGTGTTACCCATAACATTCCTTTTTTTCAGCCAATGAATGGTAATAGGAGGACTCGGGCTAACAACCGATGTGAAGATCAATGTCACAAACCAACCTAGGTCAACCCTGAACCGATCACCCATGCCGGTACATGACATGACCCTAGAGGCATTCTCAATACTCCCAGGCTAGAGACAAGTACCAGGTTATCAATAGAGGAAAATTTGTAATGATTTCACCTAGTGAAAATAAATGAAGCAACATAAAAGTACAATAACACAAAGTAAATAAATGACTCTGAAAAGAATGAATGACCAAAAATTAAACTAACCTAGTCTTGAACAAAACTCCTCATGACTCTAAGAGTCACTCACCAGTCCACAACCAAATATCTCCCACAGTGAGCAAGTTCGATCCAAACCTGCAGCAAAATGAAAAAGAGGAAAAAATTATAGGCATGAGTACTAAAACTCAGTAGGTATGCCCAATAAACTATTCCAAATTCACTACCTTGAAATAAATAAATTTAATAATTCCAGGTTTCAACTAAATTGTATAAAATATGGGTTTCCACACACACATTAATTTCTAAAACAAGTACCCAACCATTTGGCTTTATAATTTAAAAATAAGTTTAATTTTTGAAATGAATATTTTCATTTCATTTTAAAATATTTTTGGAAAAAATTTAGAAATCCAGACTCCAGTTATTAGAAAAAAGGAAGACCACACATAACACACAACACACACCAAGGGAAGTGGAAAAAGTGTCACACAGGGGAAAAAACCGAACTAGACCTTTCAATTGTCCGTCACAGACAAATAAACACTACAGGAAATATGGGTCGAACCTAGGAGCTTGTGAACAATCCAGAACGTACTATACACGTGACTCATCCTGAAGGCATACCCTACTCAATGATGTCATAAGGCCCAAATGCCCGGTGTTGCCCAACATGGCCTAACTGAGGGGCCCAATCCCATAACACTAATAACAGAGTACCTCCCTGCTCCGTGCCACTATCCAGTGCGTAATCTAAAAAAGTGAAACAATGGTTCTCAGAAGATTCACTTACTATGACAGGTTCCCATGTCAACACGTATAATAAAAAGGAAATGGGTGAGTCAATAAAGTCAATCAAGTAGCAAAAACATCACACACAAATCATGCAGTCAACATAAACCAAAGATCACCCCTAAGTCATCCGAAAGAGAGTTTTCTAAAATAATTTTTTTTATTAAAGTGTCTAACAAGCCTTCACAAATTTTAAAGAAAATCCTTATTTCTCAAGAGAACAAAAATGATTGTTCATTATTCAAAATAAATCATTTATCAATAAACCAAAACTAAATTTGATATTCTGTGAATTTTGTTTAAAGGCCAAACATGCAATCTTTCACTACTGGGTGTCTATTCATCAAGAAAATATTTCAAGTGTCGTGTATAAAATAAAAGGCTCTTTTACACCAAATAATCATTTAAAAATTAATTATCTTATATTATTTCCCATTTATTAAAATTAATAAATTATCAAAACATTAATAAATTCTGAATTTATAGGTGAGTGCAGTGGCAGACCTACCTCGACTCACACCTCGAACATGCTGGCGAGTTGTGCCTTTCATAGGAGTATAATCATGCCCAATAAAAGGCCTACAGAACCACAGAAAAACCCAGCCAATAGGCTGCAATAGGCTCAAAAATACGTTAAAACTCAAAAACATAATTTCACAAAAATCCAACGAAGAAGCAGCAAAAAATCACCTCGGAGCGGAGACACCCTCGATCAGCGGATCCATGCGACAGTCAAAAAGGGGTGTAGAGGACACCAGAAGTGGGCGTGGTCTAGTTATAAGGTCACGTGACTGTTGGACCAGAGGCGCGTTGGAGAGAAGCATGCACGTTGCACAGGCAGGGCCAACTCGATGGCGCGTTGCGGGTCAGAGGGCACGCAACCAAAAAGGCGTGTGGCCTGAAGGAGGTCATGTTGGTGCATGACTGCTGAAAGGAGGTATGCGTCCAATGCAACTAAAGGGAAAGTATCGGGGGGTCGCACCACTGCTAGATGGATAAATTATGGGTGATGTACCATTGCTGGCCGACCGGAATAGGGAAAGGGGATGCCGCTTGGGTGTGCTGAGCAAGAGGAAGGCCGATGGACCATCTTTCTCGAACGCAGCATGGGAAGGAGGCAGCGTCTGGGGGGTCTGCAAGGCCGTTGGCACTGGTAGGAGGTTCAGTAGGATGATTAGACGGAAAGGAAGTGGAACCAGGGGTCATTGCACTACTACTGGTCAGACGAAGTAGGAGGAGGGGACCACTTTCAATGCCTGATCGCCAACAAAGGTAGGTGAGCTAGTGATGTGAGATCGCATCTGGGATGTTGCACTTCTGCTAGCCAGACGGTGGGTACCAGCCTAAGGTGGGTCTGAGGCCGAATGACAGAGGCAGGGCAAACAGACCGGGGGGGGGGGGGCTGCTCAACTGGTGTAAGGTGGTGCATCAGAGGTGCAGTGGTGCAAGAAGGTGGTGTGAAGCACAAGGGAGGTGGTGGGGGAACTCCAGAAAGTGGCGATGTCCATGGAGTTGGTGCCTGGTTTGGGAGGAGGCGGCCTTGCTGGGCTGCCGCTATGTGAGGAAGGGTGGGGGGCCACTGTGCTGACTGGTTGCAGGGGTTCATGACAGGGGCGCTATGGAGGGAAGGTGGTAGCAGGGAGGCCGTGCGAGAGAGGTGGGGTCGCATGGTGTAGCAGGTCGCCTGTAGGGCAGAGGGGTGTGAGATACTGTCGAGGGAGAAGAGCTGAGGTTGGCTGGGCGTGCACTGCAAGGGGCGATGGGCAGGCCAAAGGGGAGTCGGAGCAGGCTGGTGAAACACTGGGAGAGGTTCAAGGTAGGAGAGAGGGTGTTGGGGCGATGCAGGCAGGGAAGGTAGGAGGGGTTGACTACTGGAGCGAGTGCAAAGAGACGGGAGGCCGACTGCAGGGCAGGGCAGCAGTAGCATGCGGGGGAACGGGGATCAATAGACAGAGAGAATATGAGAGGAGGGGATGGTGTGCGTGATAAGGAGAAAGGGGAGACGCATGTAGGAATCCAGATCATGAAATTTTGGGGAGGGGGAGAAGCTGTGTGGAACAAAAAAAGGGAGAAGAAAAAAAATAGAAGAATAAAGTTGAAGAATGAATAAAAAAACTAAAATAAAAAAGTAAATGATAATTATAATGATAATAATAATAATAAAAATAATAATATCTTTATTTATAAAATAATAATAATTAATATTATTAACCATAACCTAAATAAAATACAAAACCCATTAAATTTAAGTTTTTTCCAAAGACCGACAGACAATGCCATTGCCTAGGAAAAGTCGCGCGGGGTCTCCAAAATGCCCTTCACCCGGGTGCTTAGTGACGTCAACACAAAACTGCATGTTTTTTGACAAAACATAAAAATATTGTATGGGATTCAACTCGAACATCGACATAAAATTTTAAAACCAAATAAAATAATAAAATAAATATAAAAACATGTCAGGGTGTGGAAATTCTCCCCACCACAATGCTTCCCATCCCCGAAAAGCCACAACAAGACCTAGAACCTATAAAAAACTCCTTAAGTCCCACTCACCCCCAAAAGTTTAAGCACCTCTAGTTGATCGATCCAAACGAACACCAAAATCCCATGACACACAACTTATTCTCAAAACAGGAACATTTTAAACACCACTAAAACAAAAAAAATCTGAAACTGACATGGGGAGTCCCGAACGGACTCCACACCATAAGAAACGAGACAACTAAATTCGACAAGACCCGGGACGGGTCTCCCCACCATTAGGACTGGTGAAACTGTCTGAACATGAAAACATTCCATACAGTCCAAAAAAAACCCCCACCACGAGGGGGAGAGGGGAAGGGACCACCATCGTCATATCGACAACATCATGCCCTCATAAGAACAAGAATCGTGGCACACTAAGGACTGTGATTAAACCAAGGCATGTTTTTACCATTGGGGTTCACATGACTACGCGCCAGCATCACTCCATGACCTATGGCAGGAGCTCTGTTGATGGAAGCATCTCATGACTTGTAGTTAGGCTTCAAAATTTCCCAAACATGACACATGAACCAGAATTTTAACAACCACACATCCATTAGAATAATGGTTTCAAAGAGGTTCAATATGAACCATTTCTTACAACTGAAGGATAAGAAAAACTAAAGAATGATACAAGAGATGACTGCTACATCCAAGGAACACTACAAAGAGCAAAACTCAAAATTAATCCACAAACATTTCCCTACTCTTGGTGAAGAGCTGAGGTGACCTTCGATGATTTAGGTCTGGCTTCAACATTCATCTTGGAAACACCTCGGTAGAATCATTTTAAGTGACCCAAACATCCATTGGTGTGGAAGGGTTTCGAAGCATTCATGAACATCGGCCTCTTGTGCCCTCGCTTACCGCACTAGTGACAGATCATGGAATTGCACTGTGAGGAAGATGACTAAGGTCTGAAGGCCACTTGATTCCTCAACTAGTTCCACCAGCATCAGGTTGCTTCCCATTTTTCTTATCTCTATCTATTTCACTACTTACCAAGGCCGAATGAGGATTTTCCACCTTAAGTCCTCATGCTAGCTCCGCTTCAGTGAGGAAAGCTTGTATCACCATGTCTGGGAAGGTGATTAGGTTGAACTCTTCCACCTTCGACTACAGATCCAGACGTAATCCAAGCTCAAAAATCTGATCTTTCATGGGATCATTTCCAAAATACCTTAGATAATACAGAGCCGAGTCCAGGATATGGAGAAATAATTCCAACACCGATCCAACACCATGATGAAGACCGCACAACTCCATCATCTTCCTCACCTTTGTCTGCTCAGAGAAGTATTTCTAGATGAACGACGACTTATATAACACCCAAGTGAAATATACTCAAGTATTTCTTGGTGACACCGAATTCCACCACTTCTAGGTTGGACCTTCAAGAATTAAGGTAGGCCACATCACATTTAATGACTCAGGTGGCACGAGAAAACAAAATTTCCACAGAATATTCCACATCCACTCTTCTACCTCAAGAGGATCTGCTTTCCCATACAATAGGGGAGGGTTTGACTTCCAAAACTCAAGGACTTAGTCTATGTACTGATCAGCTGGAGGATTTTTTAGGATATACCACCCAAAGAGGCACCTTGGGCATCCATCGAACCTTTGTGGGGGTGAATAGTAAGGAACAAGAAAAAAAGAAGATGGGTTAGAAATGGTAATTACCATTTTAAATACCAAAATAACACTTTTCACAATGATTTTAATAGTTAAGGAAAACCCAAATAATTCACTATGGGAATACTAGTAATGATGGGTGACTTTACCATATGGTTGGTGGCCATATTCTAGTCACACAAACATCATTGAAAGAAATCTAGGGTAAAGTCCCTGGCACCACATGGCTTGCCAGACCATGCAGGCTCACAGAGGTCACTTTCCTGACTATAATTTCATTTCCTCATACCAAAGTAACCATAAGAATCAAAAGACATCGACAAACCCAAACTTCCCATTGTAACATGAGGTTTGGAATGATGAAGGGTTCACGAAATCCTTGTCTTCTATATGCCTCAAGACCCGAAACTTCTACTCCTTCTACAATGACAACACCAAATAACAATGGGAACATTTAAAAACAATGTCCGCTCAAGAGCTGAACTTCCATGATACTATTTTGTCACGAACCAAATCGGGTCGACCCTGAACCGATCACCCGATCTGGTCCGTCACATGACTTGAGAGGTGTTCCCAATCCTCATGGGCTAGAGACAAGTGTCGGGGCATCAATAGAGGAAAATTGGGAACGATTTTACCCAGTGAAAATAAATAAAGCAACATAAAAGTAGAAAAATACAAAGTAAATAAATGACTCTAAAAATAATGAATGACCAACAAAGTACACTAACCTAGTCTTGACCAAAACTCTTTGCGACATCGAGAGTCACTCACCAGTCCACAACCAACTCTCACCCATGGCAAGAATGTTTGAGCCAAACCTACTATAAAACATAAAAGAGGAAAACACTATAGGTGTGAGTATTAAAACACAATAGGCTTTCCCAACAAACTATTCCCAATTCACTACCTTTAAATAAATAAATTTTCTAATTGCAGGTTTCAAATAAATTGTATTAAATATGGGTTTCCACACACACTTTCATTTCTAAAACATGTATCAGTCCATTTAACATTTTAATTTAAAAACTAGTTTATTGTTTGAAATGAATATGTGCATTGAATTTTAAAACATTTTTGCAAACAATTTAGAAATTCAAACATTAGTTATTAGACAAAAAGAAAACCACAAATAACACACAACACACACCAAGTGCAGTGGAAAAAGTGGCACACAGGGGCCAACAACTGAACTAGATCTGTCAATCATATACCAGACACAAATTAACACTAAGGGAAACAGGGGCCAAACCAAGGAGCTCGTGAACCATCCAGAACATACTATACATGTGAATCATCCAAAAGACATTCCCTACTCAATGATGTCATAATGACCAAACGCCTGATGTTTCCCTACATGTCCAAACTGAGGGGCCCAATCCCATAGCACTAAAAACAGAGTACCTCTCGACTATGGTCCACTAGCCAGTGCATAATCTAAACTAGTTCAACAATCATTCTCAGAAGATTCTCTTACTATACCAGGTTTCCATGTCAACGCGTATAATAAAAAGGATAGGGGTGAATTCATAAAGTCAATCAAGTAGAAACATCGCACACAACTCATGCAGTTAACGTACACTAATGAACCCCACTGAGTCACCCCAAAGAGAGTTTTCCAAAATAATTTATTATATCAAAGTGTCAAACAAGCCTTCACCAATTTTAATTAAAATCTTCATTTCTCAAGAGAACCAAAACACATGTTCATGCTTCAAAAGAAATCAGTTATCGATAAACAAGAACTACATTTGAAATTCTGTAAATTATGTTTAAAGTCCAAACATTCATTTTTTACTACTGGGAATTCATTCATCAATAATATATTTCAAGTGTTGTGTATAAAATAAACGGATCATTTACACCAAATAATAATTTAAAAATTAATTATCTTATATTATTACACATTTATTAAAATTAATAAATATCAGGCAATTAATAAATTCTGAATTTAATGGTGAGTGCAATGGGGGACCTACCTTGATTCACAACTCAATAACGTAGGCGTGACGCCCCTCGCATAGGTGCATAAGAATGCACAAGCCAACGCCTACAGAACTGCGGAAAAACCTCATCGATAGGCTGCAACACCCGCAAAAATAAGTAAAAAAACAAAAACATTATTTCACAACAATCTAAAGATGAATCAGCAAAAATTCACATCAGTGCAGAGTCACGCTCGATTAGAGGATTCATGAGACGGTCAAAAAGGGGTGGCATGGACACCAGAAGTTGGTGTGGTCCAATTAGAAGGTCGTGCGACCATCAGAAAAGAGTCGTGTTTGCCGGAAGCACGCATGTGGCACTGGCGGGACCAGATGGACGATGCGTAGTGGGTCGGAAGTCGTGCAACCAAAAAGGCATGTGGTTGGAAGGATGCCAGGTGGGTGTGCGGCTGCCGAATGGAGGTTTTCGGCCAATGCTGCTAAGGGGAAATTATCAATGTCTCATGCTGCTGCTGGCTGGATGACGTAGGGGAGCTGCACCGTTGTTGGATGGAAAGAACAGGGAAAGGGGACGACGCCTGGGTGTGCTGAGCAGGAGGAAGGTCAACAGATCGGCTTTCATGAAAGCAACTAGGAAAAGAGGCAGCATCTGGGAGGTCTGCGAGGCCAGTGGAGCTAGTAGGAGTTTCATTAGGCTGCTCGGATGAAAAGTAAGGGGAACCGGGGGTCGTTGCACTGCTATTGGTTGGACAAAGCAAGAGGAGGGGATCACGTCTAATGCATGATCGTTGACAATGGGAGGTGCGACGGTGAGGTGAGATTGTGTCTGTGATGTTGCACCACTGCTGGCCGGATGATGGGTGCTATCCTAAGTTGGGTCGAAGGCCGAACGACATAGGCAGGGCTCACGGACAGGGGAGAGTCTTGTTCAACCAGTACAAGGTGGGTGAGGGAGTTGAGCTAGTGCAAGAGGGTGGTGTGAAGTGCAAGGGAGATGGCAGGGGAACTCTAGCAAGGGGTGCTGTCTATGGCGGTGGTGCCTGGTTCGGGAGGAGGCGACCCTACTCGACTACCACTGCATGAGCAAGGGTGGGGGGCTGCCTTGCCGACTGGCTGTAGGGGTGCATAGTCGGGGTTCTATGTAGGGAAAGAGGTAGAAGGAAGGGCATTAGGGATATCTGGTGTCTCGTTCTGTAGCCGATGGGCTATAGGGCAGAGGGGTGTGGGATGCTGCTGATGGAGAATAACCGAGGTTGGAAAGGCGTGCACAACACGGGGTGACAGGAAGGCCAAGGGGTAGTCGGAGCTGGCTGATACAACGCTAGGAGAGGAGAAATCCAGGAGGGAGGGTGCTCGGGAAATGTTGTTAGGGTAGGTAGGAGGGATCGGCTGCTGGAGCTAGCGTAAAGAGGTGGGAGGCTGACTTCAGGACAGGGCAATAATAATGTGCGGGGGTGCGGGGCTCAGCAGAAAGGGAGAAGAGGAGAGGAGGGGATGGAGTGCGGGAGAAGGATGAAAGGTATATGTAGGCATGAAACTATATCTAGAAATGGGTGTGGAGAGAATCCATGTGGTATAGAAGAAAGGAGAAGAAAAAAAAGAGAATAATAAAGAGGTAGAAAGAATAAATAAAAAAATAAATATAAAATAAAAAAGTATATGATAATGATAATGATGATAATAATAATAATAATAATAACCCTAATTATAAAAAATAATAATAATTAAAATTATTAACCATAACCGCAATAAAATAAAAAATTCATTCATTTTAATTTTTTTCGAAGACCGATAGACAGTGTCGTTGCCTAGGCGAAGCCGCATGGGGTCTCCAAAATGCGCTCTGCCTGGGCGCTCAATGACATCAACACAAAATTGTTCATTTTTTGACAAATGTAAAAATAATATTTTTCATTCAACGAGAACCTCGACGATTTTTTTTAAAACCAATGAAAATAATAAAATAAAAATAATAAAACTGGTCGGGGTGTGACAATCAATGTGATGATTGTTCTAATGAGATTCCCAATCCGATGGGAGTGGGAATCACAGACATTGTAATGATACTCTCTTAGTTAACTCAAGTATTTAATAGAAGAATGGGTCAAGAGGAACATTCAACCCCCCCCCCCCCCAAGAATGAACAATTCACAATCGAGAGCTTCAAGAGACAAAGTCCTTCTACTTTTAATGGATCATCTGACCTCTCAATTGCTGAACAATGTATCAAATCCATTGAAAATATCATAAACTGTTCCGAAAAAGAGAATGTTCTTTTGGATTCTTATCATATGGAGGGTGAAGCTAATCAATGGTGGACATTGATAAAAAAATATGAAGCCTGAGGAGGAGATCGAGGCATTGGAATGAAAAGATTTCTAGAATTTTTTTTGGATAAATATTTTTCGTGAACCCTATAACTTAAGATAGAAAGTGACTTCCTTTCCCTCAAGAAAAAAGATGGCGAATCCATCGAAGCATATGAGGAAAAATTCACAAGGCTTTCATGATATGACTCTCTATTTTTTTTTACCCCATAATGCAAGGTTTACTGCTTATTTAGTGGGATAAAACTAGCCTACAGAAAGCCCTAGTGATTTGGGACTTTGAGAGATATCAGGAAATTGACTGATGTGCCCTCAAAGTCGAATTGGAGATCGGAAAATCTCATGGGTATCATGGGGTTAAGAAGTGTACGGTGGAATTTAATTCTGGTGGTTTAATGGATAAATCCAATGCTACTAAGAAAGTATAGCACCCCACTTACCAAAGGTATGGAAAGAAGAACCTCAGAAATTTCCTGAAGGAGATGAGGAAATGCTTTAGGTGTGGAAGATAGGGGAACCTAGAGATTAACTGCCGATAAGAAAAACCCAATTCTTTGATAGTGGATAGGAACAATCCATTCGACCTTCAATATGTTTTTCATTTCTTCAACTGAAAATAACTAGGAAACAGTGTAAACCTTTTCCCTAAGATAAGGGTTTTCAAAGGCAACAGTCAACCTACAAGGCAGAAAGGGTGAGATTTTCCATCACTACCACTAAAGTGAACCCCGAAACTATGTTGTGACAGGTACGCTAGTTATTCATTCAAGAATAGTGAACATTATTTTTGATTCTTGTTCTACGCATTCTTTTATATCCCAAATGTTTAGTAAAAAAATCTCAACACCACCACAAATCATGGAAGTAAAAATGTGAGTGAGTACAAAAAATGGGGCAATCATTGAAACCCAAGAATATAACTCATCCCCTATAATAATTTGTAGATTTAACTTCCCCTCGAACCTCTTCATACCCCATCAAGTGGAATTTTATGAAATTCATATAATGCATTGGCTTTCATTATACAGAGCCAACATAAATTTCCGTTAGAGAGAAATCACTCTCCAAATGGCGAATCAACCCCTGATTCTATTCAAGTTCAAGGAGGAGGATGACTCTTATTTAGCACCATGATATCAAGCAGGGATATTACTGACCTATGAGAACGCCTATCTTGCTCAGATGGTTGAGTCAAAGGAAGAAACCATCCTTGAGGACATGCCTATTGTGAGGGAATTCACTGATATGTTTCCCGGGGAAATTTTTTGTCTTCCTCCTAGAAAAGATGCTGAATTATCAATTGATCTTATATATGAGGAGTTTCCAATATCCAAGACTCCGTATAGAATGGATTTTGTGGAGTTTTAGGATCTGAAGAAGCAACTACAAGAGAATTTGGATGAAGGGTTTATATGCCCAAGTGCTTCACCTTGGGGTGCACCGGTCCTCTTCATCAGGAATAAGGATGGTTCAATGCGCCTTTGCATTGATTATCATGAGCTCAATAAAATTGGGATAAAGAACAAGTATCCTTTGACATCAATTGATGACAAGTTCAATTAGCTATAAGGAGAAAAATACTTCACTAACGTGGATTTGTGGCCGGGACAGTATGATGTAAGGGTAAAGAAGGAGGATTCCCCCAATAATACTTTTTGTACAAGGTATGGGCACTATGAATTCATAGTAATGCCTTTCAGACATACAAATTATCCATAAATCATCATGGACTTGATGAATAGAGTCTTTAGAGATTACCTCAAAAAATTTGTGGAAGTCTTTATAGATGATATTCTAATATACTCCAAAACCAAGGAGGAGCATGAGGAGAATCTAAGCACTGTACTAGAGACCTTGCGATAGGAGAAACTCTATTAAAATTACATCATGCGTGAGTTATGGTTAAAGGAGGTATCATTATTAGGTCATATCGACACAAGTAATGATACATCATTGGATCAATTGAAGATAGCTGTAATAGAGGGATGAGAGAGGCCAACATCGGTAACAAATATCCATAGCTTCTTGGGGTTAGCTAGATATTATCAACGATTTGTGAGAAATGTATCACGATTTTCAAACACTCTTAAAAAGAAAACTCAGAAGGGAGTCAAGTTTTCTTGGAGTGAAGAATTTGAAGAAAGATTCAAGGAGTTAAAAATGAGGATTATCATTTCACCCATGCTCACATTACCCACAAGTTGAGAACGTTTTATTTAATTTAGTGATTATTCGAAGAATGGAATGGGATGTGTGTTGATGTAAAATGTCAATGTCATTGCCTATTCTTCAAGGAAATTTAATGTTCATGATCATAAATATCCAACACATGATGTAATGTTGGTTGTGGTGATCTTTGCGTCAAAAAATTGGTGACATTAATTATTTGGGGAGATGTTTGAAATATATACGGAACAAAATAGCCTCAAGTATATATTTACAAAAAAACAGTTGAATATGCTCCAATGAAGATGGTTAGATATGATCATAGACTATGACTGCTCAATCCATTAACACTCTGGGAAAGTGAACAAGGTGGAATATCCTCTAAGTAGAAAAGACCCAACAATTCTATCAATGAAGAGAATTGAAAAAGATCAAATATTCTAATAGTTGATGAAGATGGACATTGGAATCATAAAAAATGGAACATTATCAATAATTTCACAAAATGACTTACCAACCGTCTCTATTAGAAAGGGTAAAGGATGACAAAATAGATGATGTGTGAATTCAGAAGAAAGTGGAAACTATTAGAAAAGGGAAAATCTCAGAGTTCAATGTTATTGAAGACGGAATTGTGAGATTTGGTTCAAGACTATGCGTTCTATCAAATCTAAAGTTAAATAGAGAAATTTTGGATGATTCACATAGTTCTAATTTCGGCATTTACCCAGGAAACAGAAAGATGTATCAAGATCTCCAAGAGCATTATTGGTGGGATTACATCATGATGGAGATCACTGAGTATAAATCAACATTTCTCTTATGTGAGCAAGTGAAGTCTGAGAGGCCGAAGTCTAAGGGGATGATGCAACCATTTCCCATACCAATGTGGTATTGGGATAACATCACCATGGATATTGTCACGGGACATCCGAAGAAATCCAAAGGAAATAATGCTATCTGGGTTGTCGTGGATCGTCTTACAAAGACCGCACACATCATTGCAATTCAGTAGGATTTATCATTGGATCAACTAGAACTGATATATATTCAATAAGTGTTAAGGATTCATGGAGTATCACTATTAATTATATTTTATCAATATACAAGATTCAGCTCTATGTTTTGGAAGAGTCTTCAACACACTTTGAATACTGAGCTGAACTTCAGTACGACTTATCATCCTCCAACTGATGGCCAATCAGAGTGGACAATCAAAATACTTGAGGACATGTTGATAGCTTTCTAAATGGACATTAAAGTAGGATGGGATCAACATATTCCTCTAGTTGAGTTCTCATACAATAAAATTTTCCACTCAAGAATTCAAATGGCTCCTTATGAAGCCCTTTATGGGAAGAGGTGCAGAACACTGGCATATTGGGATGAAGTTGGGGTGTAAAAACTCCTAGGCCCTGAAATGGCGGATATGGTTATAACCATCCAGCAACACATTGATGCTGCTCAGAGTCGACAAAAGGGATATGCTTATAATCATCAATGAGACCTAGTGTTTGATGTTAGAGACATGGTATCCATTATCATATCATCGTGGAAGGGAGTTATGGGATTTGGGAAGAAGGTAAAGCATATTCCATGGTAGATCATCCCTTTTGAGATCCTTGATCGTATTGGAGAGGTGGCCTATCGACCAACACTCCCACCTAACCAATCTCAAGTACATTATGTATTCTATATATCACTCTTGAGGAATTTAATTCTCGACCCATCACATGCACTCAGTCTAGAGGTGGTAGCATTGGAGAATGACCTCTCCTATGAAGAGAAGCCGATGAAGATCTTAGATCATAAGGAAAATGTTCTACGAAATAAAACAATTCCACTCATCAAGGTGTTGTGATAAAAACAAAATTTTGAAGAAGAAACGTGGAAATCAAAAAAAGTGATGAAGACAAGTTACCCTCATCTATTTTAGGGTGGGAAAAGGTAATTTCAAGGGATAAATTTCATAAGGGGGAAGATTGTAACGACCCAAAACATTTATTAATGAAAACTTTTCTTGATCTAATCAGATGAGTTATTATGGTTATATTAAATATTCACCTTGGTTTTATGGATTTAAAAATAATATTATATATTATTACATTTTCTAATATATCCATTGAAAATTGATCACATGATTAGTATAAATATAGGGATTTAATAAATTCAATTCACTTAGACAAAGGAAGCGATGACCTCATCCAATAGAATTTCTCTGTACGAGGCCCATTTGTTGGAGCTCATAAAGGAGGTGGCATCACTGGGTTTCACTCTTGACCAATCCCTAGTCGAGCATCAACACATCAAGCACGAATGAAACCTCCTATAAGAGAAGTTGATGTTTATAGAGATTACCACCCAAGCAATGTTATCTTAGCCACCCCAAGAGCCTGTCACCATCACACACCTTACCCATAGGTCATATGTGGGTGTTATAAGGGTTTATTTAGTAAGACCGTAGCACAATGATTATGTACATTTATTTTGTATAGAAAATATACATTCATTTTATTATTGTTACTTTGTAAATAGGGTTTAAAGCACAAATAGTATTTTAGTTAATATACAAATATTAAATCCATTTTGATAAATTAATGGATTTTAGAATTAAATATTATTTTATAATATTTTATTACTAAATTACTTTTATTAAACATGGATGATCATGTAATTTTTATGAATACTATTGTAATTTGTATTATGGTTTAAATGATGTCTTTATCAAAACCCATGATTTTCCGATAAATGTCTGTTTTTATTTTAAAAGTTAAAATTCACATATTTAGAAAATTATTCAGATAAAATAAAAATTATTTTTTGAATCAGGACGTCAAAATTATCCAATGGTGAATTTTTCATATTTTTCTGAGATAGTCAAATATTTGGGTAAAAATTAAATACCGTTTAATTATATAGAATGTCTTATGACATCATAGTGATCCAATAAGGTTGTAATAAAATACTATAAATTTTATGTTTAGACAATATATGTTTAATCAATAAATTAATGTGATTTTTGGTTTATTTGAATTATTTTAAAAAGCCTTAGTAGACCCTTCAAGACTTATGAAACATTTTATCTTTTTAAAATGGTTTCCTTGAGAGTGTGACTCATCTCCACATAAGAAAGCCTACTATTTTATGAATTTCGGACATTGGCATTATAAAATATTTTTTTCCCACTCCCATTTCTCAAAAACCATGGGCAAAACCATGGTTTGGTTTGTGGTTTTGAATAGTTCAATGTGTAGGGTCCAAAACATAAATAATAAAGAATTCCCTCTCTTTTCCTGTATAAACCCACACAAGCTCCCACTTCCTCTTCACTCAAAGATTTTTGAGCTCGACCAAACTTTTCTATCCTCTCTCTATAATCCTATCAAGGTTTCTAAATCTCCCAAGAAGCCTCTCTCAAGCCTCTCCCAAGTCTTTGGGATCACACATCTATGTAAGGGATTTCTTCCTTTCTAATTTTTGTCCAAATTTCATTATGTTATTATACCATTTTGTTTTCAATTACAAATTTTGGGGTATGATTTGAAACCTCCCACATAATTAAATATTTATTTTTGAATAATGATATACCCCTTTCTCTCTCATTAATTCCACCCATGTACACCTATTACCATGATGAAATTCCGTAAGGAATTTCTCCCTTCTCATTTACATTCATGAAATTATTTTGTATTATGAATCTAAATTCCATTAATTATGTTGGGAAATTTATCTATATGACCCCCATACTATCCATTAATTGTATGTATTATGATACCCCCCTTTCTCTCTCATAAACCATTTTTATGAATTCTTGTGTCACGCTGTAATGCTACCGAAATTGCCCCGTGATTTTCCAAGACAATGTTATTGTGTAGTGAATACGATGCCCATTCCTATATCTATGTTATACATCATTATGAACATTTACTTATTGATTATAGAGTTTCATGTATGAATTCATTATTCCTTTATCATGTAATAAATGTTGATTTTTAATGAGTCCATGTTATCTGATCCATGTGGCACACTTATGCATGAAATGAAATGATTAAGAAGGGTGCGCCCTGATTGCACTCCAATGCATTGGGTAAAGATTGTATCCTGATACATCACGTGAAATGAGGGTTTAATCAATCTAATTAAAGTTCAATGAGGGTTTACTCCTGATCCATGTTTAATGGGACTTGGCTCAGGTTAACATCTTGTTAAATGTTGTTTCTACATTTCCATGTTATGATAATCATGCTATATCATGCCTTTATGTTCATGTTTCTCTTGTTCCCCATTGATAAACCTATTTCCTAACATGTACTATGTTCTTCATGATATTACTTGTTTAATTCCTTAATGGACTTTATATCTCACTGTTTTATTATGCATATCCTTAGTTTATCCCATGAAAT
Source organism: Viscum album (assembly GCA_963277665.1). Classification (NCBI taxonomy): domain Eukaryota; kingdom Viridiplantae; phylum Streptophyta; class Magnoliopsida; order Santalales; family Viscaceae; genus Viscum; species Viscum album. Next base: position 923,932,125 of record OY728130.1, read on the forward strand.
GCTAAGTGAAAAATGAATGATGTGGTCATGTAAAAGAATTTTTCAATAAGTTGATGCATTTTAGGTTTTAAGTTGTTATATAATGTTCCTAATACCCAAAGACACTATACCTCTTGATCTTCAATGATGTATCAACTGAAGATTTTATGTAATAAAGACTTTTTAATCATGTAATAAAGACCATGGTTGTTAAAGTAGGTACTATAAAAGGAACTATTCTATACTATAGTAGCCAGAATTGATCATTAGATTCAGCCATCGGGCCACCAATTTGGTCCCTTAGTCCTCCAGGACTTTGAGCCACCAAAGACTTCAGGTGAGTAAGGCCTTTGGGAAAACTCAAGGCCTTATAGCCACCAAAGTCCTTCGATCCATCTCATGTCCTTTAGGCCACATGATGTGTAGAAGCTGCCAAATAGAATTTATATGTAACAAGGCTCTAGATGAGGATTTACAGAAGGTATATTCACTATAAAAGATCTAAAAATATTTGGAAGAATGATAGGGTATAGAAATTACTATAGATACCAAAGCATGTTAATCTTTGCACGTCACATCTAGCGGAATATCCATGAAATGGTGGAGGGCTTACTTTGTGATATAGATCTGGGGAGGGGAAACTCTAATTATTTATAGTCTGGAATGAATTCCTCTATGACCTTCGGGTCATGTAATATCATGAAGCCTAAGGTCCATTGTAAGGGTTCCCCTTCAATAATTATAACCATTGATTAGAAAAAATAAATAAATAAATATAGTCCTTAGGTCCATTCAAGAAGGCCTAAAGAAACGACTCAATAGCCTCAGGTCTATAATCACTTGTGATGGTGGGAGGATGATTATGCTTGAAGAGCCTGGTCAGCTCTGCCTTAGTAGCTATAGGCCAGGGATCACCCTATACAGACTATATAAATCAAAATAATCTATTGCAGAATTGGGATTTGGTTCCAAGGGATGGATATACAATAGGTGGCTTAGGTGGAACTATAGGAGGTATTACAGGTGGATCGAGGCCCACCACCTCTGGAGTGTTCTCGTTTCCACTTTCTTGGCATACAAAATATGGCCGTAGCTGCTAAATAGATCTGTATTCTCCTAGAGCACACCTCATATAGAATTTATGATAGACAAGGACAAAGAAAATGAAATGATAGGTATTAATCCATTCTATAATATGAAATATCCCTCTTCCTTTTCAAGGAGTTAGTTTTAGGTGATAGATTGAGTCATAGAATGATCACAAGAGACACGATACACATCCCCCTACGTTGGTCATGTCTGGGTCAAGGTCTCATATCACACCTATAAGATTACCATTTCATTGTAAATATTGTATTCATTTTAATTTTACATTTAATTATTTATTTAGATCTATTTAAATCTTTGGATTATATGGACCAAAATTTTAAATTTTTAGGGCCCCATTCACATTATATATTGATATATAGCATCCATAAAATCCAAACCACAACACATTCCACCACATGCGACCAATATTCCATGGATCAATGAGCCATAACCGACTACTTAAGGTGTTTAATTTAACCACTTTAACAAAAACTTGTTAGGTTAATCCAAATAAATTATTTTTCAATTATGCTTTCATAGCCTTACAAGGTGTAACAAATATGGCACGCTAACAAGCACATTCATTATGGTAAATGCATGTAGAAAAATAAAAATGGCATAAAATAATGCATGAAATTTTAATCCTATGTAACCTAGTTTGATGCATGATATATTATATTCCTTCATATACTTAATATAGTTTAAATAAACCCATGATAGATGATATTTTATAAATAATTAAAACTACACAAGGTAATTGTGTCAATCAATAGTGAAATCCAAGAAAGTTTAATAAGTGCACATAAAAATAGAATTTTCCCATCCTAGATAATATGGATTTTCCCTGTACGTGGGTTTACTACTCCCAAGAACATACTAATTACCAAATTCTAATATCATATTCTATTACCTATTTCCTAAAAATTAATACAAAAGAAAAGGAAACTCGGATACCACTTTGTAACATCCCCCTAGAATGCTAATAATTAGTGGCCCATGACAGTGTATCCATGGGTGAAAATGGACTCATAAGTCTTAGTGAAACACATCCATATAAAAGGAATAAAAAATTACATAAGTAGACACTATATGACCCGAACAGTAACTGTCCATAATAAAATTAGTATCAAAAGATAGATAACAGTGGGAAAATACTAACAAAAATGAAAGTTAAATAAATAACTCGAAGAAGATAAATAATATGTAGATACAATATAAATATGATTATAGTAGGGTAGTTAAAAAAATTTATGAATGGGAGTCAGAGGATACTATCATATAATACACAATATTAAAATAAAAAAATCCTGAAATAATAACAACTAACATCCAGAGCATAAGCTCAGTCCTTTTCACTTGAACTCCAACATAGAGAAGTATATCAAGCATCGTAAGCCGAATACTTCCCTTTATCTACACTTATAGTCATGAAATATTATTGGGAATCAATGGTGGCCCAAGAAGGGTGTGATATATAATTAGTAGGATACCACCAATAGAGTCTAGATCCATCCATTTCAAGAAATAAAAAATGAACAGTGTTCCATTTATAATACATTAAAGAAAAAAAGAAAATACTAAATCCATTAGAATGGGATCCTCTTGGGACATCCATCCAATTTTAACTGCTTCATCTTAAGATAGGTATGTTTGAAATAAGGTAAATTTCACCGATGAAGTGAGTGGTATAATTTATAAAAAGGATTGGAAATCCCCAAGCATGAGATTTGTCTTGGTTGACACATCCTTGAAGTTCCAATTTTAAAAGTTAATTTCTTATTTAAAATCATTACATAACCTTTTAATTTAATTAACCTATTTATAATGTTTTATAATTCACCCTGAGACCGTCCATTGAAATTTTATGAAAATTCCTATTATTTATCTAGTGGCTTAGAATGTGTACAATGCCAAGGGAGTCCATCGAAGGGAACCCATGAATGAGAACCCAAGTGTCAGTCCAAGCATGGTGTGAAGAAAAAATTAACTAACCTCTATGTACATCCATGGTATTGCATGTATGGGGATGAGTCTCTCTCATGGCATGGTATGACTATCGTGTCACCAATCCCATCCATGGGGTCTCCCCTTTAGAACTAGTTTCAATCATATCAAGGTAAAAATAATATTCACAGTGAGCCCATATCATACATAACTAGTTTCATTACTGGTGTTTTTACAATTAATTAATAAACTAACAAAAAATCTTGATAAGCCAATACGATTGTTCCTTAAATCAAAACCCATTATATCTCCCGTGTAATAAGGTAGAGGTACGATTTAATTAGCACAACTGTACCATTTACAATGCAAGAATTTAACCTAATTTCTCTAGTTTTTCATGCCATTAAATTATGAAATCTGTTTACGTGATAGGCCTTAAGACACATGGAATAACATATTGTCCAATTCATTTAGTTAGAAAATTTAATTTATGGTATGATATGTAGGGGTCCAAATCATGCTTTATGACCCTATTCAATTAAATATATAATGCAAGGAATTGATTATAAGAAAAAACACCTCAATGGGTGTTTACCCAATTTCAAAAATTTGGAAAAAATGTCCTCAAGGGAAGGACACCCCCATTTGGGTGGCATATATCAATGCGATCAAACCAGGAGGTGATTGGCTGCAGGATAGGGTCATAATACCCATGTGAACAATTTGGAATATTTGTTTAACATTTTGGTGGTGTTTTTGGAATGGTCTAGCATGAAGCACAATGTGGTAGTTATAAAATGAATCAGAACATGGGGAATGAACCTAGACCACCTACCTTAGTCTTGTAGTGATTCCCTCTTCCAGAGCCAACCTATAATTTGAGCTAAAACACAAGTTATTGGGGAAATTGATGAATATCCTAAAACTGTGGAAAATATTTTTTCACCAAAATAATGAAACAAAGAAACGAATCAAGTAGAATAAGAAGAAATAGTAGTGAATATATTACCTCATTATTTTTGATGAATCTAATGGTGAGAGTTTATGAGATAGTACAAAAAAACTATCTCAAAACCTATGGAGATGAGGAGAGGGAGCTTCATGAATGGGAGAGGAGATGGTCTCTTGTAGAGAAAGGGGAGAAATAAAGGAGGTTGAATAACAAATTCATTAAGGGAAAACCTCAATTTCACCCACACATGTAGGGTTCATGATATGTTTGCACGTTTTTCCAAATAGTGCACCAACTATGGAAGACGTTTTGCTCAAATGGGTGCCCTGCACGGGCTAGGCTCATGATTAGGGGAACTGTTACCGTCCGATGAAAAATAGATCTACAACTTTTCTGAGAATAGTTTAACATGCATGTAGGCTCCCCTACATAGTTTAGAGAAATTTTGTGGAGCCGAACTTCAAACTGTCTAAATCTGTACAATTTGAGAAACAATATGGATGAGGAGGCATAGTTTCACCTAACCATATAGCCATGTTTTCCTCTTTAAATTTCATAACTAAGCTCAAAAAAATCCCCAAACACCACTGAGTCCTCCAAGACTCAATTAGTAAACATTTAAATGTACATGGAAAGGAATTTAAACTGAAACCTAATGGTCTATACCTTTTACAAAATCTAGTACATTATAATGGATAAATTTCAATATATTTTAATTGATTAAATTGAATGTGTTATAGGTTATTTACCATGAAATATTGATTCTACCATATTTTATTGTGATAGTAATGTTATTTAAATTTAATACATGTTCAGTTATTTACATTTATATATTTATTATGCTTATTGATTCATCATATATTCCACTATACATAACACTCATAGAGAATTTTTAATCACACTAATTTTCTTTCATTTTTAGGAATCCATGAAGTGTTCTACGAATGATATGCATGGATATTCTAGAATTAATAATGTTGTTCTTGAAGAAAATTATGTAATTATTTTTGTATTAAATTGTAATGTAAGATTCAAGTATGTATCTAGTTTTCCAAGACAACTAAAATATTTAGTCCTTCATGGTGTGATTCATTATATAATATGCCAATAAAATAATGTAGGAACCAGATCTAGGCTGTTGGGGTTGGTTTTCTTAAAATCTATATAAGGGTTTTATATTCCCTACAACATCACCATATTTTGCACCATTCTTAGTTGTCCATAATAATTTTGGATCAATGTTTCTATTAACTAATTATATTAATCTAAATAAAATCATGATCGTTAATAAAACCATATACCCTATATTGATGCTCTATTTGTTCAACTCACAGGAGATCAAAACACATACAATATTGGCCTTTTACCTGAATCTCATGAACTAAGAGTTAAAAGGGAGGATTTTTCAAAGATACCTTTCCATATGAGGGTTGTATAGACTGAATTTATAGTGATGTCATTTTGGATTACAAATTTTCTCACGATCATTATCAATCAAATTAATAAATACTATAGAGAAAACATTGATCAACTTATGGTTAACTTCATAGATGATATTCTTATATGTTTTATGAGAAATAAAGATCATGTATATCATTTGTTTATGTTTTTTGGAAACCAAAATAAAGGATGAAATTTCATCCCTATTTTTAATGTGTGAATTTTTTATTTAGAATGTTTCATTATTGGGTCATGTAATCATAAGAAAAAGATTTATTTTAGATCCTTCAATGGAGAAAGTAATTAAACATTATAATATACTTACCATAGTAACCAATATCAATATTTTTGTTATTTTATCATGAAAATATCTATATGTTTTGAGAAATTTATTCTTGATTTCAAATACATTATCCATGTAATCAAATATTGTAGTAAATTGGTTTTGGATAGTGGAATATTAAGAAAGTTTAAAGGAACTAAAGAAGTGGTTGGTTACTAAAACTATACTTATATTACTCTACAATAGGGAAGGATTTTAAATATATAATTATACTTTATTAAATTTTTTGGGATAGGTCATCATGTATAATTACATGGTAATTGCTAAATCCTCATGTCACATAAATAATCACTACAAAAATTATATGATACATTTTTTAGAGTAGGCGACAATGATATTTGAATTAAATTCACAATGATATTATCTCTATATTGAGAAGTGAGATATCTATACCATATAAAATATATTGGAATATATAATTTCATAATAAGAGAATAATATTCACTAATGGAGATGGTTGGAATATATAAAATACTATAACATCTTAATACATTTCCACTCGTGGAAGGAAAACATAGTTGATGATGCAATGAGTTTGAATGTTTATGATAATTTATATATGATGGGGGTTGATGAAACATAATAATCATTTATTTTGAATGTATAAACAATGAAACCATAAATTAAGAGAGTGAAAATATCTTTAGAAAATGAATACCCATCCATAAAACCGTTTAATGGTAAATGAATCGCTAAAATTTGATATGGAGATATAGAAGAAGGTTGAGAATATTCCATATTTTAGATTTGATAAATATGTAGTTAAACGTTTTGGAACCAGGATATGTTTTAAATTAAAACTAGATATAAATTGAGACTATTTATATGACATACATTGTTATTCCATACCTATTGATCATATAATAATGTTGATTCATAGAGATCTAAAGAAAAACATATGGTGGGATAACATGAAAAAGGATCTTTCAAAATATGTATATCAAGTCTTTATATTCCAGGATGTTAATAATAAATTATGGAAGACTAAGGGGGTGATTCAAAAATTACATTTACTGTTTAAAAATTGAAAAAAAACACCATATAATTTAACTTATTACTCCATAAATCACCTAAAGTTCACATTTCCATTTTCATTGTAGTTGATCTCCTTATGAATAAAATTAATCATTTAACCAAAAAAGAAGATTTCAAACTTGAGTAATTTTCTAGGATATATATAAGGGTTGTGGAAATGATGGATAGAGTACCACTATTTATTGTATATGATTGACATCTGATGTCCACCTAGAGGTTCAAGGGATATTTTCAATGAATATTGGACATAGAACTTAGTTCTGAACTACTTATCACCCTAAAAAAGGTGGTCATCCTAAAAGAACCATTGAAAATGTAGTGGATATGGTAAGATATTGTTTATAAATTTTTTAATAATGCTAGAATCAACATAATGCCTAGTAATGATCTCATTTTAAAACATTTTACATTCTAGAATTCATATTACACTATATAAGGCTCTATATTGGAAAAGTCATAGGACATTAACATGTTAGGATGAAGACATATAGGGGAAGTTATATGACTTAACCTTGTCTCCCAAATAAAAGAGAAGGTTCAGACCCTTAAATGAGAAATTATTTCAACATAAGGATTATAGTTACCCAAATCCATTAAACATATATATTAGATCATAATATATGAATATTCATTTCATTTTATATAAATTTTCCTAGGGGCAGTAAAGTGTTAGTGTCTTTGTAAACTTGGAGACATAAATAATTGTTTCAAAAGTGGACCCCATTACCTCCCACTATGTTTTTAAAAACTAACACTCGTAATTGAAATATAATAAATAATAAATTTCTTCATAACTAGAGGAAAAAGCATAAGATATGGGGATATCATATAATTAGTAAGGGTTAAAATGGGATATGTCAACACAACATGAGAAAAAGGGTATGTGAACATGGGAAACAATTTTGAAACCATACCCTGCATATCACAGTTCATAAACATGAATCATGGCATAAATAATTTTAGCTCATAACACATGAATTATAAAGGAATCAAAATACATGATTCAAGAGATCATAACAATGAAATATGACTTAGATTTGGGGAAAACAGATAAGTATAGAAAACTACCTCCTTAGTAGTCAAGGATCATTTCCAAAAGAATCATAGTGGAAAGAGTTCACTCACTAAACCAACGTACTAGTTACGTTTCACATCCTAATACTATCACAGTGGAAAAATTGAATTACTAAACTAAGTTCACTACCCATTACAAAAATATTTCTCACATGATATATCAACATTTACCAAGTGCATTGGAAGGAGATATAGGCACCACACTTCACATAATCAATAAAATATGGATGTGTTCCACAAGTTAATAAAACATTCATCATATAAATACACATTGAAAGTAAATGGGTTTCATAAAAACTTCATTATAAAAAGAAATAAGGAAAAGAAATTGGTTTTATAATCATTTCATCGTCTTATCATTGCATAACACATGGAAAAGGAATGGGGATCATAAAATTCCTCTCATTATAAACATAAACAATCAAGATGAATAATAAGGATGGTATCATTGGATAATATTCTTGGTAATTCATATATAACATAAAATAATGACATCTTAGATATAAAATTATTTTGAAATAACACTTTGAACATTGTTTTGATGAAATTATCATTTCCATATTGAAAATAATTGCTTCTAATCTAAAATTTTAATAAATAATAATGAAAAAAATTCACTCAAAAATAAAATTATAAACCTATAAATAAATCTTTAAATAATTGAAAGGTTATGATGGTGAAAAATAACCTTCATGTCTTACAAGTTTAAATAAATATTACATTCATATTTTCAATAAAAATTAAAAAATCCCATTCCATAAAATGAAAAGAATATTCCCTTCCAAATAGTTTTTATAATAAAATTGTCTAAAAATGGATTTAATAAACATAGGAATATAGAAAAAACATTCTTGTAATTTTTTTAGGAAACCCATATACAGAATTGTTTTTTGACCGAAGAGTGAAATAACGTTGATTTTCTATAAAATCAAATTTTTAGTCTCCTGAGTACTTAAAGAGTTGAAAATGAAAGAAAAACTATTTTTCTATAAAAGTTAATAGAGGATAGTAAAATTCATGAAGTAACTGAGATTTAGACCGCAATATTTCATCATCAGAATCATATTTATAAAAAATCATGTTAAATAATGATATTGTAGCATTAAACCCTTACCACTTTGATAAATTTTGTTTCATAAGCATGATGAAAGAGAAACCTTATATGGATACATATATCCCAATAATTTACATTGGGAGAATAATAAAAGGAATTAATGGGAAATATAAACACTACAAGATATAGAACAACTAGTGTATATGGAATGTGTCCCATAAAAATGAATACGAGATAAAAATACCTTACCTACACTCTTTACATTCTTCATACATGTTCGATCTTCTACTTATCCTGAGAGATTCTTTAGGATTATACATAAAGAATTAATAGGACGATAAGTAATAAAAATAAGTACTCTAGTATATGGGGAGGGAAGTAAGGTTGAAATTTGGGCAGGGTTTGGTGGAACCAAATGGCTATGAAACTGTGAATATGCAAGGAGAGGGTGTACCCTTTTATATATAGGTGAGACGATACACATGGTATTTTTGCAAAGAAAAAGATATAACCATGTTTTAAAAACTAAATATGGCTCGAACAACACTCATTATAAAACCTTATATGGGATAAGGTGTAAATATTTCCATCCAATAGGAATTAGAAAAAATTTTAGGTCATTTTAACCCATATATTTGTATTTTAACCCCCAAATAAACCCATTATAACTTTAAATGCGGTAATTAATTTTTACTATTTTTATTATTCAATGTTTCAAAAAATTACATTTAAATTTTTATATAATGTTAATTATTATAATTAAAAATATGCAATCAAATTTTCAGAATTTAATTCATTGAAGTGAAAAAAATTAATTTCTAATTAATCCCAGAAACATGACAAATAAGTGGTTTTCAATGAGATTCTTTTCATAGGTAAAAAGAAATTTATTATAAAAATTAATTATTTAATTGATTCTAATTATTCACATGATATTAAAAATGATATAGTTGAATTAATTTTACATTAATATCATTTTAAAATAATATGATACTTTGTAGATGCATTAAATGAAAAGGCAGTTTTCAATTAAAATTAGAACTTTTCACTATTCATTGAAAAATTAAGCTTTTAAGAAAATTTTCAAATATTCCACATAAATTAATTTTATAATTTAAATTAAAAAAATAAGATACATTTTTCAAATAAAATTATAAAAAAGTGATAAAAATTATATTTATAATTTTTTCCAAAAATAAATGAAAGTCATTTTTGGGAAAAATGATTTTCAAAGTATATATTGACATTACAAAAATTTATGTACTTTTTTATAAATATATTTTGTTTTTATAAAACCATTATATATAATTTAAAAAATGTTTTAGTACTATTCATAATACCATATTTATATTATATGTTATCAAAATTATGATTAAAATATAATAATATTATTATACAACATTTTGTGAAAACTCGATTTTATGTGTAACAAAAGATATCAAAGAAATTAACTCTATTTGAAAAAAAATCATAAAATCTAAGGGTGTAAAATTATAAACCCATTAAAATGAATTCACCATCTAAAAATTATTCTCTTTGATATAAAAAACTAACAGTTATTCAATGTCATAATATTTTCATGTTCCCATGTAGTTTTATTATGTTGGTGGTTTTGATAAACAACTGTGACCATCTGAGTGGTCATATTTCATATATTTTTCTTTTTTATGATCCATAATTTTTAGTGGTTTTCTCCATAGGAAATACCATGATCTAGTGGTATTAATTCTATTCTTTTTAAATGTGAAGGATCTGGTATGTACTTCCTTAGGAGAGATACATGAAACACATTGTGGCATCATAGAGGTTCACAAGAAGTTCCAAGTGATAATTTATAGTCCATAATCGATCAACAATCTAGAAGGAACCAATTTACCAAGGAATTAGCATCATTTAAATCTTGAATCTCATAACCTTCTTTTATGGAGATATTTTAACAATAAAAATTCTCTCCAACTTCATATTCCATATCACGTTGAGGATTTTTAGCATAACAATTTAATCGACTCTACGTTATCTTGACATACTATTGAATAAATTCATCTTTCTATGAACTTTTCTCACCAAGTTTATGTATTGATAAATTTATTTCTCTAATTTAATCCCCACATGTATTCTTTATAAACTTCTTTCTTTACAAGTCTTTATAATTAGACATTTGAATATATGATTAAAAGCTGTTTTTGTATGAACAATTTACTAGAGGAAGGTGTTATTCCCAAACAACTTTGAAATACATAGAATAAGATCTCATCATATCCCCTAGGGTTTGAATATATATCAGAGTGACTATCCTTTGGAGGATGATATTTAATGCTGAAACTTAATTTTATATCAAGTACTTGTCGAAGGCTTTTCAAGAACATCGAGGAAAACCTCAAATCCAAGGTGGACATAGTACAATATGGTACTCCATAAATCCTTAACAATTATTTATTTTATATCCTATAAATTGGATCCAAAGAGAAATATTTCTTGATAGATATAAATTTTGATGGCTTCATATAGTTATCGACTACAACCCATATATCATTATGCACTTTACACATTTTTTAAAATAAAATTCATAGAAATGATTACCTATTTCAATTATTTAATGGGTTATAGTTATAAAAACCAATTGATTTATTTCTATAAGCCCTAAAATTTTGACATACTGAAAACCAAGATAGAAACTCTATAATTAATCTCTTAATGTCACTCTACTAGATATATTTTTTTAGATATTTGTACATCTTTATACTTTTTGGATAAATAGAGAAAGAAGAACTATGATATATCCCTAGAATTTATCTCTTAAAATTAAGTATCAATGGAAAATATACACTATTCCTCTAACATATCAAGTTTTTATTAATTATTTTTATACTAAATTTAATTTATTCGATTGATTATGTTACTAGAAACACCGAGTTTTAACGAACTCCAATATACAATTAATAATATATTGTTTTAAAAAACACGGCCTTTATAATATAGAGATTAATCTTGGTTGTACAAATTGTAATAATATAGTTTTAAATATTGTTTATAATATTTGTATATATGTAAATCATATTGATAAAAAGTACTTAATTTTTCACAATATCATTATTTTCTTTAAAAAAACTTTTTCTCTCAAAAAATGAATATTATTAATTTTTTTTTGGAAAAATAATAAAATATAATTTTTAAAAATAAATTAAATTTATTTTAGAAAAATATATTCATGTTTGGCATAAAAATTTAAATATTATTTTATGGAAAATTATTTAGAATTTTTTTGAATAGATTATTTTTTAGTTAGTAATGAAATGTACTGATTTTTATAAAAAACAACATTTTTGATTTAATGCCTTTACAAATTTACAAATTATTTAAAACTATTTTAACAGTAAAATTAGTTTAATTATATATTTATTATTAAAAATTTTCCATTTTATTAAATTTAAAATTTATTTTTAATATGGATATATTATAAATTCTTGAAAAGTTTCTATTTGGAATATCTTTCCACGTATTTGCAGGTTAAATTTTAAATTAACATTTTCTCATTATATGAATAGAATTTGGGAAAATGTATTCCAAATTATTTATTAATTATAATAAATATTTTATAATATGATCAACAAATTTTTTTGGTCAAAATGAAAAGTAAATATTTGTTACCATGGTTAGGTTACAGCAGGTTTAACAGTGTGTTAAACTAAAAGTTTAAGAGTTAAAATTACCAAAAAAAAATTTCAATCCCTCTTTTATGTCCATATTTTGACCCTTATTACCTTGGTGTATATTTTTATGTTATTTTGGGGAACATTACAATTAATTTGAAAAATAGAATAATTTATGTAAAGAAAAAGACAAAATATCACCCTCTTGATTTTAAATTTTAATGATGAATTCATAGAGTGACAGAATGAATATAAGAAAAATTATTTATTTTAATTTTCAGAAAAATTTAATTTATTTCAGAATGGTAATTTATTTTAAATATTTTGTAATTATTTAATTACATTAACTTCTTAACCAACACCAATAGAGTAGTTATTTAACTAATAGAAAAATAAAATAAATGGTACTAAAAATAATAAAAGTAATATGAAATGAATGAATTATTTAAATTCATTAATTTGTTACGTCAATATAACATGATATATATTATGAAAATTATATAGTCAAATATCACTTTTTCGTGTTGTTTTTTAATTCAAATTAAACGAATAATGTAAAAATTGACATTAATGTAATTGAATAATAAATAAAATTATATTAAATGTTTTATATTTAACAAGAACCCTATATTCTCCCAATTTAGTTGTATATGTTTAATCTTATAAATAACGGTCCATTAATTGACCATTTTTTCATTTATAATATTTATATTTACCACTTAATTGGTAAAGCATTATTACCAAGGTTATGTGTAAATCGGTAATTTTTGTGTTTCATCTGATTGTGTTAAAATTAATTTTCAAAACACATAGGTTTTTATTTTATATATTGTATTTGTTATTTAAAAAAATGAATATAAATTTTAATAAATGATCATTTCATTTCAAGCCATAAATGATAAATTATCTAGATATAAGGCTAGTTATCTTAGTGAAAACTACAATGGTAAAATTAAGGACTGTTAGATGTTAAAGAAAAACATGTTAAAATTTTAGTTTTATATTTTATAGGTTTAGATCAATCAAATAATCCCTAATTTCCATTATTTATCGATATTTTATTCCACCGAGTTGAGAGTGGCTCCCAATTATTGAATAGTTTTTTGACTTTACCAAAATTGCACACCTCATCAATTATAAAAGGCCACTTCCTCCATTCACTTATTTAGACCTATAAAGACAATTCACTCAAGAAAAAACTTCCAAAATCTCCCCCGAAATTTTTATCCATGTTCAATTTCTTCTTTTCATCCCAAAATACTAACCATAGTGTCCTTAATCATTGATCTAAAAAGGGTTGTTATAGGAGAACATAATTGCCTTCACTGAACACTTAATTTCATTCTTCTTCTCTTAATTCCTCAATTCATTTTATAATAATTACTGTATACTAACACCAATATGTAAAATATACCTAGATGTTATTTTATTTATTTTATAACATACATTTATCTCCTCGTCTATCAAATAGGAAACAAAAACATCGATCGTGTGTAAGGAAAACTACCACCTAGGAAACCGAAGTTATTTTTTTTCCATAAACACCTATCATAAATCGATATAATGATGTATTTAAGGTTTATATATGATATTTTTATAATTTTTTAATTATAATAGAATATTAACTTATTACATTCCATTTTGTGGGAAAAATATAACGTTGATCATGTGTAAGATAGACTACCCCCTCCCAAAGCATTATGATTCACTTTTTAAATACCCTTTTCATTGATGGTAATAAGGGTAAATTTAATGAAGATATGTGATATATCTGAAATATAAATTTTTTAAAGTTAATAGATTATTTACCTTCCATACATTTCATCCGTCGAAAAAATGGAAACCACATAAATGAGTATATAAAACCTACCATCTCCATGAATGGTGAAATTAAATTTATATCTCTGACATTAATGTATTACAATAAATAATTATAAAATAAATAAATATGATACTTATATCACTATTATTATTCAGGATATTATGGATTCCTAATAAAAATGAAATGACCAATGATACCAAACCAAAATATATGTAAAGAACAAATAAGTTATCTCCCCAAATAAGATCTTAACATGTAATTGTTAATAAAAGATTATTAAAAGGTCATAAATAAATAATATATTTTATAATATATATGATTTTTTTCTATAATATATGTATATTAAGTATAGATTTATTGTACATGGTTTTTGAATGTGTGTGAAGGAATTTTCCACTTAGGTAATTGGTTTTTATCATAACTTGTCTTCTTTAGGACATATATTATGTT